>JAWHQI010000272.1:2400000-3844357 GCA_033032865.1 Dactylorhiza incarnata
GCTCAAACGAAATCACAGGTTTTTGATCAGGTGCCCTGCCACCAAAGGGTTAACTTTTGAAGGGAGTTAGAACCCTGTACAAGATGGGATAAAGAGTGTAAACAAAAATGTTTATGAGATTCTTCTCTGTCAACAAGCTGAGAGAAGACTAGTGGATTGTTGATGTAAAGCTCCCCCTTTCTGATAGAAATGGTTGACAGTTGAAGTATGGAGCTTTCTCTTGAATGTAGAATATTTTCCTTGATAGCAGATGAATCTGAGAGACAAGGTTTCTCTGTTGCTCTTTGAACATTTAGAATCAGCAGCTGAACACTGAGAGAATAATGTTTATGTTCTCAGAGATTGAGAGTGCTGCTGTTGAGGATGAACTCTGAAAAGCTTTTTGACTTTCTGTATATCTCAAGAATGTTTCTTCTCTGGTCGACTATTTCTTCTCTATGTTAGTCTCTTTCTGTAATTCTTTTTCTTTTGACAATATATCACTGATTTGAAATTAAAATCTTCTGAATAAGGAATAGAATAATCAGAAGGAATATATCTTGGAACTGCAATCTGATTCAGCAATAATAATTAATTCATTTTCCTTTTCCATGCAAGTATCCTTTTCCAATATATGTCAACGGCTAATTTCTCGAAAGAAGAGAATGGAAAGGAATAAATAAAAGGAAACATAAAAACTTGTCTTACCTGAAAGAATAGATCCGTTGCTGATTTTGTCGATCTGAGTTCAGAGAAAAATAGATAACTGATCCTTCAGAAATTTGTCAAGATGGAGAAGAAAATCGTCGAGCAGAAAGAAGAGTTTGTCGAACTGAAAGTTGAGTTCGTCGAACTGAAAGTTGAGTTCGTCGAATTAAATCTGGAGTTCGTCGAACTGAATTAATTTGTTTAACACAATCTGGAGTTCGTCGAACTAAATCTGGAGTTCGTCAAACTGAGAGATAAACTGTTGAACTAGCTGGAAGATTGAATTCGTCGAGCTGAGAAGGAATTTCATCGAACTGAACATCTTGTTACTTATACGTAAAACACAGAGCTGAGTTCGTCGATCTCAAACTGGAGTTCATCGAACTGAAAGATAAACTACTGGACTGGCTGGAGAACTGAGTTCGTCGAACTGAAGCACAACGTTCGTCGAACCCAGGATGGAGTTCGTCAAACGTAGAATGGAGTTCATCGAACGCAGAAACTTAGAGTTTTTCCTAAGTTATAGCTAACTCAGACAGCCTAAAACCTTGACCCTTAGACTATACATTGGGGTCAACTTAGTACTAGTCAACAGATAGTGATCCTAGCCTAAATCAGTAATAGGGTTGTTCCAATAGAGGGATTAGATGGCTAACCACAAAAATTGATGTAGTCAAAATTTGATTATAGCTAGATGCACTAACTCAAATGAATTCGCTCATGATGGTTTAAGCACCAAATTAGAGCAACGTACTAAGCAAATCATAGATAGTACTGGTGAGTCAGATCAAAAAGGGAAAACCATTGTGATGGATGAAGAACTACCTCTCAAGAGAAAAAGGGATGAACAAGGTCATTGTGATCCAAGCCTTAATTTTGTAAGTCCAAGTTCAAGAGATATAGTTTGGACTACTTGGAGGAACTTTGGTGAAAGTGGCAAGAACATATCCAAACACTACCCCTCAAGTGAATGGGACAAGCACAAGAAGACAGAAGCTATGATAACTCTGTATAGATAGCATCAACAAGGAAGAACACTGCTAGAGAATGCATCTTCCATCCCTGATAGGTACATCCCAAAGCCATTCTCCTACTTTGAAAAACAAGAACAGAAGCTTCAAAGGAAGGAGAAAGATGCAGAGAAAATAAAAGCAAATGTGGTTGTAATTCTATTTTGAAAACATTTAGCTTATCTATACAATGATAATAAAGGTTTTGACATACTCGAATATGCAATTACTTTAGTATATATGTTAAATTTGTGCTAGCATAAAATTAATAATTAACTTATTTGTCAGCAAATAATAAGTTGATACAGTTCAGATAAAAAGGCACTAAGCACCATAATTAATGTATAATCTTATGTCACCAAATTAACAAAGCATCCTTAAGAAAGCATACAAGAATAATGTTGAGCTGACACACAACACACTAATTATGCAAAATAACAATCCAAGAAAATATTATTGTGTCTACAAAATGATATCATCGTAATAACTAAGTGTATCATCAAAATGACTCTACGGCTTCGTCGTAAAGTCACAACGATACCTAAGTATCTATTAGAGAATTCAGAACTCTAAAATAAATTGATCATAACCATTCAATCTAATATAATCAAACATTTAACAAGCGACACTTCACCTCTCACACCAGAAATTATAAATAGGGTCAAATATCTTGAAATTAAGAGCACATGACATTTGCCCAAAAAGAGCCATCGTGTACTCTCTGACTTCGACAAGTAAACAAGACAACATTGCTAAAGCATCCTTCGAACAACTAAGAAATGACACCAAAGAAAGAAGGATATCAATATGAAGGAAGTGAGGTAGTGAGGAGTGGATTCCTGAATGCACCCGAAGAGACTCAAAGCACTATCAGACTGCTCGACTCCGTCAACTTGAAATTCATACTATCATAGTATTCTGTGATAATGAAAAGAGAAGTACTTGAGTTCTATTCAAATGCCAAGGATGGTTCAAAAGGGACATCAGTCAAAAGTAGGATCGATGGAATAAAAGTGAAAGTGACCGCAAAGAGATTGGCTAGGATTCTTCAGCTGCCCATCTTTGCCAATGGAGAGGAAAATGAAGAGGTCACCCAAGAGGACCTAGATAATGCTCTTGCATGGTGTGGGCACTCCAGGAAGACCTTTGGGTCTTTGAAAGGGAAGAATTTTAATCAGTAGGGAAAGTTGCTAGCTGATATCGTGGGAAAAGCCCTCCTATGCAAGATATGTGAAAGTTCATAGTGTGCCTCTAAGTATTCTCTAGAGGGGGTGAATAGAGTTTTTAAAATATTTTCTATCCTATTTGTGCAAACACAATAAAAACACTAAGTATTAGGCATTCAGCAAAACCAAAGGCAGAATAAATTAAAGGTTATTTGCTAAAATAAAAAACTAGAATAAAGAAATGGACGGCACAGAAAATCACACACACAAAGACACAAGAATTTTTAAAGAGGTTCCCAAAATGTGGGTACTCCTCTCTTCTACCTCCATGATAGGATTGCACAACCTATGCCTGAGTCTTTTGATAAGGAGATTCTTAGAACCACTGAGTCTTTTGATAATGAGACTATTAGAACCACTGAATCCTTTGGAAGAGGGATTAATAAAACTCTTTAAAGTTGAAGGAAAAAGTAAGAAGAAAGTAAGAAGAAGAAGAAGAAGATAGAGTTCTGTTCTCAGAATTCTTCAGAAGCACTTGTGCTGCTTCTGTCTTTCACAGGATCTGAAATGATGAACCCTTGCTTATTATATAGATGTTTGCAAGGGTTGTATTGCTTGAGCCTTTTCTCTAAAAGCTTCTTGTAATCTAGCTTCTATATGATGATGAAGAAGATGCAGCTGTATCTATTTCCTGTGCAGAGAGAGCTTATGTTTTCTGTCTTATGGTTGAAGGAGGAAAAAGATGACCCTATTCGACATACAAAATAATAATGGATGATTCTACTATATTTCTCTTCTTCTACATACTTATTTTGTATGAGAGTTTTCAAAAACCTTTCTTCTTTTAAGTTGTCTTGAAAAGGAATTCATCTTTCCCACTTATTTTTCTTTCTTCTTTTGTTCTCGACCCGTCCATCACTTTTCAATGCCTTCTAAGAATGATTTGTTGTGTCCTGGAAAGCTCCATTCCATTCTTGGCAATAAACAAGCCATTGGAGAAATGTCTCTAGCCTTGTGGTCCTTCTAAAAAGGTCTCGAAAGGACAGCAGAAAAAACATCCTTTTCTGATTGTATTCGATAATGGGTCGACTTTATCATTCTTCATGTCGACACACCTCTGAGTTTTTATCGAAGTAGCTTTGAATTCCTTCGTATCTTTGGCTGAACTCAGATGTCGACGTTACGTCGATTCCTTATCGACGTATCCGTCGATTTGAAGACTTGGACTTTGGGCTTTAACTTCTGTGTTGAATTGTAGTCGAAGTTGCGTCGACTTCTTGAATGGCTTTGACAAGCTCTTCCTTGTGCGTCGAGTTCCTTTCGACATTGCGTCGACTTGAATTATACTTCAACGGACTGAATAAGTTGCTTTAACTTCTAGTCAGAGTTGCGTTGATATCAAGACAAAGTTGCATTGACTTTTATTTGATGCAAGTCTTAACATAACTGCGTAAGAATACTACCTCTTACCCCCAAATTGAATCTAAAAATCTTGATGATACTTGAGAGCGTTTTAAGGAATTATTTCGTCGATGCCCCCCATCATGCAATCCCCGATTGGTTGCAAATTCAAACTTTCTATAATGGCCTCAATCTCCAAACTTGTCAAATGATTGTCGTCGTCTGTGGTACTTTAAATAACAAAACACCGACAGCAACGCAAGAGGTTATAGAAGGGATGGCTATGAATGCTTACCAATGGATTACACCCCTGTCTCTCCCAAATAAATCGGTCGGGATGTATAAAATTGATTCAATTTCTAATTTGTCTTCTACAGGTTGAGATTCATAACAAAACATAGAAGAGATGGCTGCTTCCTCTCTTACCCCTACCTAGGAGCCCACTCCAATTACAGCGGAGCAAGTGGATTACATGGGTAATCCAAACCGACCTCCTTTAAACCAGAACAATAACCCTTACAGCAACACTTATAATCTGGGTTGGAAGAATCACCCCAACTTTTTATGGTGTAATCAAGGGAATGTGGTGCGTCCCCCAAACGCAAATCCACCAGGATTTCCAACATCGCAAGCTCCAAAACCTTCTTCTATCGAGGTGGTGTTTTCCAAATATGCTGCCAACAATGATTCAAACATACGGAATCTCACCGGATCTGACTGCAACTTGAAAAACCAAATTGGGCAACTCACAAAAATGCTCTCTGGTCGCCAACAAGAAGCATTACCAGGCAATACAGAGCATAAACCAAAGGAGCAAGCAAAAGCAATCACACTACGGAGCGGGAAGGAGGTAACTACTCTAAACAAAATTGTTGATTCTGAGGTAAGCATATCCTCACCACCTCCTCCACAAAATAAGATTAAAGAATTTCAACCTCCTCTTCCTTACCCCTCCAAATTAAAAAATGAACGAATGGATGCGCACTATGGTAATTTTTTGGAATTATTTAAATAAATTCATATAAATTTACCATTTTGCGAAGCCATTACGCAAATGTCGAAATACATACAATACCTCAAAGATCTTTTATCAAATAAAAGGAAACTTGAGGACATTCCTACCGTTCAATTGAATGCAGAATGCTCGGCAGTTTTACTAAATAAATTGCCTAAGAAATTGATCGACCCGGGTAGTTTTTCTATCCCTTGTCTTTTTAGCGATTTATTAGCCAAACATGCATTGGCTGATCTAGGCGTTAACATAAATTTGATGCCTTATTCTTTATTTTAAAAATTAGGATTAGGGGAAAGTAATCCCACTAGAATGATCATCCAATTAGCAGATCGTTCCATCAAATACCCAATGGGTATTATTGAGGATGTGTTTGTCAAGGTTAACAAATTTATTTTTCTGGTAGATTTTGTCATCCTTGACATAGAAGAGGACGCCGAGGTACCACTAATTATAGGCTTCCTCTTCCTCGCCACCTCTCGTGTTATTATTGACGTTAATAATGGTAAACTTCTCCTTAGAGTCAGAGATGATGAAGTTACCTTTACTATCAATTCTTCAATGAAAAATACTTTATCTAATGACGACTCATGTTTCTTTTTGGAGGCTTCACATGTTGAAGACTCCATTTTATTTTTTGAATTAATTTCATCGTCTTATTTACATGACGCGGATTTTGACTCTCTAAAAGTTTTATCTCATGTGGAATATGATGACATGATCACTCACGCTTTGCTATTTGAAATTTAAGAATTAGGAAGTGATCGTTTCAAAACCTCTTATGAAGAACCTCCTCTTTTAGATTTAAAACAATTACCCGATCACCTTGAATATTTTTTTTAGAGGAAGGTTCTAAACTCCCCGTAATTGTTTCGGCTTTTCTTTCTGATTTTAAAAAGTCTAAATTATTAAATGTTTTACAAAATCATCGCCGCGCAATTGCATGGAAAATTTTCGATATCAAAGGGATAAATCCTTCATTTTGTACGCATAAAATTCTATTGGAAGAAAATTCCCGCAAAATCATTCAACCTTAACGCCGACTAAGTCCTAAAATGAAGGAAGTAGTGAAGGCAGAGGTTTTAAATTATTAAATGCGGGAATTATCTATCTAATTTTGGATAGCACTTGGGGTTAGTCCGGTCCAAGTAGTACCTAAGAAAGGAAGAATTACAGTAGTTCCAAATGATAAAAATGAATTAATTCCTACTCGAATCGTTATCGTATGGTGAGTGTGCATCGAATACCAAAAATTAAATGATGCTACTCAGAAGGAACATTTTCCTTTACAGTTCATGGATCAAATCCTTGAACGACTATCCATGCACTCTTTTTATTATTTTCTTGATGGTCTCTCGGGATACTTCCAAATCTCAATCGCTCCCGAGGGCAAGGAGAAAACCAACTTCCCTTGTCCTTTTGGCACCTTTGCCTATCGAAGGATGCCATTTGGTCTATACAATGCGCCGACTACATTCCAAATATGTATGCTAGCAATTTTCGATGAACTTGTGGAGGATATAATGGAGGTGTTTATGGACGATTTCTTCATTTTTGGAGATTCGTTTGATATTTATTTGGACAACCTTTCTCATGTTCTCCAAATATGCGAGGACACTAATTTAGTATTAAATTGGGAAAGTGTCACTTTATGGTACGTGAAGGTTTAGTACTTGGCCACAAAATTTCAAGTAAAAGAATAGAGGTAGATAAAGCTAAGATCAAAATAATAGAAAAACTACCTTCTTCAAACGTTAAGGCCATACGAAGATTTTTAGGGCATGCCGGTTTCTTTGGCTAGTTCATAAAAGATTTTTCTAAAATCACTAATCCCCTTACTCACTTGCTAGAAAAAGATGCACAATTATTTTTTATGACAACTGTTTACAATCTTTTTCTATAATTAAAGAAAAACTTTTCAATGTGCCAATTATGATAGTGCCTAATTGGGATCTCCCTTTTGAAATTATGTGTGGCACGAGCAGTTTTGTCATGGGTCTCGTCTTAGGACAACACCTAAATAAACAATTTCATCCTATTTATTACGCAAGCAAAACTCTCCCACCGCACAAGAAAATTACACCACCACCGAGAAGGAAATCTTAGCCGTTATGTTTGCGTTTGATAAATTCCGTTCCAATATTACTCTTTCTAAAGTAATTGTTTTTACCGATCACTCAGCTTTACGTTATTTGCTAAATAAAACTGATGCCAAGCCTAGGTTTATTAGGTGGACCTTGCTCCTTCAAGAATTTGATTTGGAGATCCAGGACAAAAAGAGAGCAGAAAATCTAGTGGTGGATCACCTCTCTCGGTTGGAGAATCCCAATTCTGAAGCACTTTTGGAGGAGGAAATTGATGATAAATTTCCCGAAGAACGTCTCCTCACCCTTTATAAGGAAATCCCTCTCCATACTCCTTGGTTCGCCGATTTTGCCAATTATCTCAAAGCAAGGGTTTTCCCAAAGGATTTTTCTTATCAAGAAAAGAAGAAATTCTTTTCTGATTTGAAGAATTATTTTTGGGAGTATCCCTTCCTATTTCGAGTTTGTGCGGACCAAGTGGTGAGGAGATGTATCTCTCATGAGGAAGGCATGCATATATTGAAACATTGCCACGAGGGACCCGCTGGTGGGCATTACAAAGCAAATCAGACTACACAGAAGGTTCTTGAAGCAGGTTTCTATTGGCCGACATCTTTAAGGATGCTCATTTTCATGTAAGTCATTATGATCAATGCCAATGCTCAGGTAATATTTCTCGCAAGGATGAAATGTCTCTTAATTCTTTCCTTGAATGTGAAATCTTTGATCTATGGGGAATCGACTTTGTTGGCCCGCTATCTCCCTCCTTTGGAAATCATTATATTTTGGTAGCGATCGACTATGTGTGATGGTAAGCGGAAGCACAATCCCTTCACATCAATGATGCCCGAGTCGTTAACCTATTCTTAAAAAAATTATTTACGCATTTTGGAACACCGTGGGCAATCATTAGTGATATGGTACACATTTTTGTACTACTCAATTTTCAAAAATTCTCTCTAAATACGGTGTTACACATTAGTTATCTACCCTCTACCACCCTCAAACAAATGGTCAAGCAGAGATAGTGAATAGAGAATTAAGGAGAATTGTAGAAAAAACTATTTCTGCCAACCGGAAAGATTGGTCAAATAAGTTAGATGATGCGCTATGGGCCTATCGGATGGCATACAAGACCGATATTGGTTGTATGACGTATCGATTGGTATATGGCAAAGCATGCCATTTACCGATTGAACTTGAGCATCGTGCCTTTTGGGCACTTAAGCATCTTAATCTTGATTCTAGTTTAGCGACCGAGCATTGTAAACTCCAAATTAGCGAGCTCGATGAATGACGCTTCAACGAGTATGAAAGTAATAAATTATATAAAGAGCACGCTAAACTATATCAAGATAAGAAAATTAAAAACCCAAAATTATTTCAACCGGGAGACCAAGTTCTCCTCTATAATTCACATTTATGACTTTTTCCAGACAAACTTAAGTCCCGTTGGTCTGGACCCTTTGTCGTTAAGGATGATTGGCCTTACGGGACTGTGCTTATTTCACACCCGGAAAAAGGTACCAATTGAAATTATATTTTTCCGGCAATGATATTAATAACCACGAGGAATTTCTTCTTCCTAATCCCTAATTTTGCACGCCACCATGTTCGAGCTTACCGACCGTAACCAAAGCACTCTTGGGAGGCACCCTATGTTTATCTTAATTTCATAGTTATTTTTCTTTTCATATTTCTTTCAAAAAAATATAGAAAACTTATTCAAAAATATATAAAAATATATATATTTGTATTTACATTTCCAAGCACAATAAAAACATAAAAAAATAATTTAAATAATAATAATAAAAAAGAATATTTCTGCTCTTGTTTTTAATTTTATTTTTATTACTATGTTTTCTCCTAAGATTTTGCAGGTCTGGAGGCGATTTGCGAGATGACGGTCGCCCGCACGCATGCATGAAACTACGTATTTCATTTAACCCTTTAAGTCGGTATTTTTGCATTTTCATTTTTTGCATTGATATATTTTTATATATTTAAAATTAAAAAAAAACTTAAAAAACTAAAAAAAAATTAGTGTTACAAGGCCTCGGTTACGCTAGTGACCGAGGGTCTGACACGCCTGGACTCAAACTTTCCTGCCGTGTTTTTTGAGAACCCAACTCCATCTGTCTTCCGTCAAAGTCACAGGCGTGACCTTCACGGAATCACCTTTCCTCCCGATGCAGCATCGCCAGGATACTTGATGGGCGGTCATGTTTGTGCCAAAGTCTGACACGCCATGGCATTCGCTTGTCACACCCATGACTTGGCTGATTGTCGCCATTACGTTGAATGCCTGGTCAACTATTCTCGGTGATTGTCACGCCCGTGACAGTTAGAGTTATGCCCGTGACTTATCTGTCACATGGCCTTGACCTCAAGCAATCGTCAGATTTGGCGATAATAATAATAAAAATTTTAAAAAATAGTACACGTCCTGGGTCACGGCATGACCCTGGACCGTGACTTCCTGACAGCACATTTTTGACCGAGTTTGCCTCAGATTCCATTGGGGAATTCATTTTTAAAGTTACACGCCCTTAGTCATGGTCGTGACCGAGGGCGTGACTTGACAAATGACATGCATTGACTGGTCTTCCTTTGTACATTAATCTCGCGCATTTTACGTTATATGCCATATGTCATGGGTGTGATCGAGGGTGTGGCCACCCGAAAATTTTCTATTTAAGGTTGGGTTCCTCCTCCATATTTTTCTTCACCCTTTCCTGCCTTCGCCTTCTCTTTTCTCTTCCAACACCGGAGTTCCTTCACTTTCACTTTCCTCACGGCCCCCCATCGCAACCACCATGTTGGCGAGTCTTCCTCTGCACTCCCTGAAGACTCTCTCGTTGCGGAAGCCATGTTTCTTTTTTTCCTCTTCTACTCACCAGGCTAGGAGTGATCGCTTGCATTCCAATGAATTTGCATTTTTTGGATCATCGAATGGAACACACTAACTACTTTTGGGCAGATGCGGTGCGGTGCGGGATTTCCTCTCTACTCTAGGGTTGGCTTCCTTGTTATCCATTTTGGAGCCCGTTTACTTTGAGCTCACGGTGGAATTCTTCTCCTCTTTCGATTTTCTTTGGGCTGGGCCGGACAACGTCATCGAGATTTGAATGGGTGGGTTGACGCATAACCTCTATTTGCATCAGCTTAGCATTATTATGGGTTTCAGCGACTTGGCTTCACTCTTTCTGAGGTCTATTCCGCACTCTTACTTGATTTCCTCCAAGATTACAATCTCCAACGGTTCTGGTCTGAATTATGAGATGACCACAACCCCTACTCACCTAAGAATTCAAAGGGAAGTCACCTCCTCTCCCCCTGGCTTATGTTATCTCCACTACCTCCTCTCTTTCACTCTCTTCGCTCGTGGCAAAATCCATTGAGTGGTGACCCAGACAGACTTACTATATTTATATAGTATGTACTACACCTTGGCTCGGCGCTTGCTTTGTGTTACCGGCATCAGGCCGAAAATATGAGGCTTAGTGCACTTCATAGCGGCCCATGTGTTGCATACCTCGCCAAACGTATGGGGGTTTTGGATGCTCTCCCTCAAATGACCCTTGTCCAAGAGCCCATCCCTACACCCTCGAAAACCTCCGAGCCATTGTCTTGATGAGCCGGTGCGGACAGGAGTTTTAAAAAATTTATGTTCTTATGTTTAAAATTAATATAGAAAATCAATCAACAAATGAAAAAAAACTTTATTTAAAAACTTATTTAAAAAAATATAAAATAGTTTTTTATATATTTTTATAAAGGGAGTTGTTAAAAGCACCGCAGTTTTGGCTATGTGCACCGCAATTTGTATGAGTTATTACACGCCTTTTGGAAATACGCTTTGTCCATGCATTTTTAGGAAACGTGTTCAACACGGAAGTTGTAGATCTCGGCGAGATCTAAAACTTCCGTGTTGAACACTTTTCCTAAAATTGCACGCACAAGGCGTATTTCCGCCCTGATTGAAACATGGGCGTAACTATAACGATGTTTTGGAAATACGCCTTGTGCGTGCATTTTTAGGAAAAGTGTTCAACACGAAAGTTGCAGATCTCGACGAAATCTACAACTTCTGTGCTGCCTAAAAATGCATGTATACGGAGTATTTCTAAAAGGCGCGTAAAAATGCGGTGCACATAGCCAAAATTGTGTTGCTTTTAACAATTCCCTTTTATAAATCTTGTAATATTAGATTCCTCCCAACTTTATTTTCAATTGCGTTTAACCAATTTTAAAATTATGAGTTTTATTTATAGGCTTTTAAAAAGTTTTTATTTTTTATTTTTTATTTTATATGTCTCTTCATAATTTGTTAGATTTAACTTTTAGATGCATTTAATATAATGACTTTTTCATTATTTTGATTTGTTTAGAATATTTCTTAGTTTTACCTTCTCTCTTTAAAATATCATGATTTAATTTTGTAGAAATTGTGCTAAAAATCTTTAGATTTCACTTATATTAACTTTAGCTTATAAATTCTTAAGATTTCTCAATATATATTATATGCTCTCAAAACATTTATCTTGAAATTTTATAGCCTTTAACCTTAGCCCCTTCTCTACATCTTACTTAACCCTTTTGATTGGAAATAAAAGAAGATTTAAAAGATCATATGTAATGGAATGAGAGGATAAAATTCATCATACCTAAATATATTGTTGGGAATAGTGCCCAGCAATGTTTTTGATTTGAAGAAGTGCTCGGGACAATGATAAAGTACAATTTGTTTTTGATGTGCATTTGATGTGACATGAACAGGCCAGAATATCATATTCTGTAAGCATAATATATAAGGATCATCCAAAAACATCTAAGGCAAATATCGTCGTGTTAACAAGATGCACACGATGATATTGTTGAAATAACAAGCATCATCATTGAGAAGACTCTTGAAGGATCAAGGCTTACTGCAAAGTATAGGCTATATGTCCAGCACTTGACTAATCTCACTAAGTACAAAGTCATCGAGAAGGACTAGACATATCATCGAATAAGCATTCATATATCATTGACACTACTCGCAGAACTCAGCAAAAGGCTTATGCTAGTTATCGTTGAGATAATATGGACAATCCGACGATATCGTTGTGACAACAAAGTACACATGACGATATCGTCGTGAGAACAAGAAGAATTGAACATGTCACAGTATCGTCTTGTCAACAAGAATCACACTACGATATCGTTATGAAGTTTGATAAGATGAAGCTCTCCAGAAGACTTAAGTTAAAGTATTCAGCTAAGTCAATGTCATCGTCGTAAAGGAGCCTTATCGTCGAAAAGACTAAGGCATAACTCGTGAAGATAGTTTGTAACTGAAGTGTTGCTTATCGTCAAGATGATCAAGTCGATATCGTCAACTTCTTGAATGGCTTTGGCAAGCTCTTCCTTGTGCGTCGAGTTCCTTTCGACGTTGCGTCGACTTGAATTATACTTCAACGGACTGAATAAGTTGCTTTGACTTCTTGTCAGAGTTGCGTCGATATCAAGTCAAAGTTGCATCAACTTTTATTTGATGCAAGTCTTAACATAACTTATTTAGTGATTGTCTTGACTTCGCCTTGACACTCTAAGGTGAGTATGACATCCTAAGACATCTAACGACCAATTTTGCCTTATTATACAATGTGGGTATTATAACCTAAGAAGTAAAATCACTTATAGATAATTTTTTAAGTTAAATCAAAAGGAGTATTTCCCAATATTCTCCCCCTATTTATCTTAACAAATTTTACAGATTGTTTAAAGTGATTTTACACATTCTTTGACATAAACAGAAATACAAGGAAGACATGCATAGACAATAAAATATGATAGAATGTATAATATCTGATTGATATAACCGAGTGTTTATCAGAGTTAATTTACCCAAGACATGTTTCACTTTTTATTTCTGAGAAATGTTGACAAAGCCTCATATACCTTTCTAGATTTCCTCTCAACATATTTGAAAATAGCTGGAATGGCTTTTTCTAGATTCCTCTGGATTCTCTCATGATCCTTGAAAAGCTTTTCCAGATCAGCTTCTATTTCAGGATATACATCACTGAGCTTTGGTCCCATACTGATAACTTTAGCAGGGAGTAGGTTAATTTCTTCTAGATCTATGTCCTATGCATCAGGATCAGGTACTATGAAAGTTGACTGAGGAAGTCCTGAAACTGGAGTTGTTTTGAAAGTGATCTTCCTTTTCTTTTGATATGGTAGGTCTTCTAAATCTTGATTGATTCCAAGACCCTTTGTACCTTGTTGCCCTTTCTCATCCCATAGTTTGGCCAGAGGGTTCTTGGCAGTATATTTAGAGAGGTCAAATAGAGTGCTGGGAATCTGGATTGCCTCTTTTAATTGCTCTTTTTCAACAGCCTCTTTACCCTTAGATAACCTTTCAATGAATATCCTTCTCTTTTCTTCCTGTTCCCTTTGAGATGCCTCATAATCATCTTGCTCTCTTCTTCTAATCTCTTCTAGGACATTATCCAGCTTTGGATCATGATATTCCTTCCATTTATCTTCTGGCATTTCTACCTTCTCATAGGTTTTGTAATAGGATTTATCCTTTCTGAATTGATTCCTCTGTTCCTTTGTATATCTTTCCCATATGGGTATGTTTCTTCCCCTTCCTCTGTGAACCCTTCCATGTCCCCTTCCTCTGAAGACTGGTGCTTGGAGAATTTGAGGGGGTGCTGGAGTAGAGGCAGGAATGAGTTGAGATGGTGGGGGAGATGATGGAGCAGGTTTGACAGTAGATGGAGTTGTTGTAGATTCGTTAGAAAAAGCCTCGAACCCTTGTGTATCAGGGATGGATGGTTTAGAAGCAAGGGACTCACTGCACTATTCCATACTTTTTAAGTAGGCTTTGTCATCGGAGAATTGGTCACTCTCCCCCTATCATGATGAGGCAGGATTCTTGGAGGAGAGAAGGATTCAGGGAGTGGGAGAAGCTTGGAGGTAATAGAAGGCACTCCTTTAGAAGTAAAAGATAAAGGGAGAGCAGTAGTGCAAACTGAAGCTTGGGGTGGCTTGATGGTATAATTCTCCCCCTGCTTTATATCATTGAGAAATGATATAAATACATCAGCAGGTAACACTGAAGATCTCATTTCTGTATCAAGGGCCTTGATTTCAGCTGTGTGGTCTCACAACCTTCTGTGTTGAGCGCACAACTTGCGATAGCAATCCTTCGAGAAGTCAAGATAGAGAGCACTGAACTGAGATTGTAAGGTCTCGAGATTAAGATCAACTGCTTTGATAATATCTCTTTGATTTAAAGGATACGCTATTGAAATCCTGTGAGTACCTGCAGGGAAATAGAAAGAGAGAAGTAGAAGGGAAAATTGAGGCGAGTGAATGGGAGAGAAGTCAAAAAGCACAATAAGGTCAAATGCCTGAGTTGCTTTGAGTAGATGAATCATCGCAACTTAGGGTTATATTCAAAGCAACGTCGAAAAGAACTGAATTCAGCGCGCCAAAACATGTCGATGTCGCTTCTGCGCGCGCTTTGCAAATTCAACGTAGCATCGGGAAGAATTCGACGTGTCTCCGAATATAGTCAGCAACCATGATGTCGATGTAGGCGTCGATATATATTCGACGCTACATCGAGTTCTATTCGAATGATCTATCCCAATCTGCTCTCAAAGCTGATGTCGAGTAGAAATTGATTATGCGTCGATTGTTATTCGACGCAGCTCTGATTTAAACAGATACATTTTTCCTGAAAATTTTTGTTGTTTTTCCTAGCAATATCTTTTAATAAAAAATAAGTTTGACTACATAATATAGTGGGAGTGACCTAAAGGGCTCCATCAAGCATTCCCAGTGCATTGATGAAGAACTTGTGCTTACGTTCATCAAGTGGCTTAGTGAAGATGTCAGTCCTTTGAATATCAGTGGAAATGTATTGAAGGTTAATCTTAAACTTCTCAACATTATCCCTGAGAAAGTGGTGCATTATCTCTATGTGCTTAGTTCTGTTGTGGAGAACATGATTGGAAGCTATAGAAATAGCACTAGAGTTGTCAAAAAAATATTATGGAATTGATAAGAGAAAAGTTGTAATCTAACAACTGATTTTGCATCCACAGTATTTGTGAGCAGCAACTTCCTACAGCTATATACTCAGCTTCAACTGTAGAAGTGGAGACTGTGGTTTTCTTCTTGCTAAACTATGAGATCAGTCTAGCATCCAGTAATTGACATGTTTCTGAGGTGCTTTTTCTATCCAGCCTGCATCAGCATAGTCTACATCTGAATAGCCAACTAATTCCAAACCAGATTCAGCTGGATACCACAAGCAAAGTTCAGGTGTACCCTTTAGATATATGAGTATCCTTTTTACAGAACTCATGTGGGATTCCTTAGGGTCAACCTGAAACATAGCACATATATAAGTAGCAAACATTATATCTGGTCTGCTAGCTGTTAGGTAGAGAAGAGAACCAATGGCTGCTCTGTAAGTTTTCAGATCAAAGGACTTACCCTTTTCATCTCTTTCCAGAACAACATTAGTAGTCATAGGGGTTTTCATGACAGAGGCATTTTCCATCCCAAACCTCTTAATGAGATCTCTGGTATACTTGGATTGAGATATGAAAATGCCATCTGCATTTTGCCTTACTTGGAGGCCTATGAAATAGGATAGTTCACCCATGCTACTCATTTCAAATCTTGATAGCATTAGGTATGCAAACCTTTTGCATAGGGATTGATCTGTAGACCCAAATATAATGTCATCTACATATATTTGTACTAGTAAAAGCTGATTCTTATGCGCTCTTATGAAGAGTGTTTTATCCGCTTTCCCTCTTTAAAAGGAGTGTTCTAGAAGGAAAGTGGATAAGGTCTCATACCAAGCTCTTTGAGCTTGCTTGGGGCCATACAATGCTTTATCTACCTATATACAAAAGAGGGAAAAGATGGATTGACAAAACTTGGGGGCTGCTCCACATTCATTTCTTCCTGAAGAGTTCCATTTAGGAATGGACTCTTCACATCCATCTAATTGTCTTTAATCTTCATGTGAGCAGCATATGCAAGGAACATTCGGATGGCCTCCAGCATTGCTACTAGAGAAAATGTTTGGTTGAAGTCAATCCCCTCCTCTTGCCTGTATCCTTGGGTCACAAGTCTGGCCATATTCCTGATTATGACTCATGTTGAGTCCATTTTGTTTTTGAATACCCATTTGGTGCCAATAACTGGGTAATTCTTTGGTCTATCAACCAATGTCCAGACCTTGTTCCTCTTAAATTGTGATAGCTCTTATTATACTGCAGATATCCAGTGAGGATCACTATATGCTTCATCAATCTTCTTAAGTTCATATTGGGAGAGGAAACATTGAAACATTGTTTCATTTGTAAGCTAATTCCTTGTCTTGACTCCAACAGTCAAATATCCTATGACTTGTGTTGAAGGATGATCCTTTAGAGTCATCTTGGATCTTATTGAGTTATTTAAGAGATTCTCTTCTTCCTGAAGAACCACTTGCTCAGTGATAGTGGGTGTATCATCTTTATTCATTGGAATGATCTCAGTGGCTGGTAATTCAGGTGTTGTAAGTTCCTCTTCTTCTGCTGCAGAGTCTTCATCACAATCAGTGTCAATTTTTTGTTTTCCTTTGTCTTGACACATTGATGGATGATCCATGATGCTGAGCCTTTCAACTTGCTCTACTAGTTGTTCTTCTTCTTGCAGACCAGTGCTGGTGGAAGTTTGCTTCCCCTTATAAAACATGTTAGTTTCATCAAAAACCACATGCGCGCACAGACTCCTCAATCTTGAGAGAGCTTTTATTATAACACCTATAGGCCTTGCATGATGAGGAATATCCTAAAAATATTCCATCATCAGCCTTCTTGTCAAATTTGGCAAGATGACTTTTCCCGTTGTTGAGGATAAAACAAGGACAACCAAATATCCTAAAGTATGTGACTATAGGTGTCTTTCCCTTCAGTAACTCATAGGGAGTCTTCAACTTTGTCTTATGGATGAGACTTCTATTCAGAACATAGTTCGCAGTATTTACTGCCTCAGCCCAAAAGGACATTGGCAAGTTGGATTCAGCCAATAATGTCCTTCCTGATTCAATTAGGGTTCTATTTTTCCTTTCAGCCACCCCATTTTGTTGGGGGGGGGGGGGGGGGGGGGGGGGGGGGGGCTTCTAGGAGCTGAAAAGATTTGTCTTATCCCTTCATCCTTACAGAATCTACACATTAACTAATTTTCACTCAGTACCATGATCACATTTGATCACAACAACCTGAGTGTTGAACTCAGATTAAATCTGTCTAATGAATCTTGAGAGGATCTTGAAGGTGTCTGACTTAGCTTTTAGAAAGAACACCCAGCTAAATCTAGAAAAATCATCTACAATGACTAGAGTATAGGACTTACCTGCTTAGCTTTGAGTGGAGATAGGACCAAGTAGGTCCATGTGCAATAGGAATTGGATTCTGGGTGAATCATTCTTTCCAATTGGTTTGAATGATGATTTGATCTGCTTTCCTAGTTAGCAGGCTCTACAGGGATGGCCTTTATTGAACTTACCTACTGGTAAGCCTCATACTAGGTTAATTTTAGACTGTTTGGCAATGGTCTTAAATTAACAGATCTCTGACTTAGTATACTCAAAGTCTACAACATAAACCTTACCTTTCCTAAGACCAGTCAATACTATTTGGTTAGTTACAGAACTAACTATATGACATGTTGAAACCAAGCGGTCTCCCCTTGGCGGTCTCAAGTCCACGGTCTCTGTGGTCTCAAACTCTGTCAAACAGCGGTCTTGTATCTGTGGTCTCAGCGATCTCCGATTTGCGGTCATCCACTTCATCTCAGATATGCCAGTCCGCTTCTAGTGAAGTTCAGCGATCTCTAGCTCCATCAAACACCAGATCGTTAACCTCGGTCTCTGCGGTCTCCCAGCAGCAGACCGCCACATCTCCTCAAACATACCAGATCGCTTCTTTGGATGATAAGCGATCTGGTAACCTCGATCTCCCCTTTACGGGGGAGTGTTCGCCGGCACGGTCTCGCGGTCAGCTGGCTCACCACCAACAGAATTGTCTACTGGCGGTCTCATCTTTCACACGACCAACTTCCTATTGTGTGACCGCTAGTCTCCGCTCCAGACTGGCGAGGTCGCTGCGGTCTGGTTCTTCGTGACCGCCTGACCGCCCAGTTTCTTATTGTATAGTATTTTTGTATTTAGTTCCACATTGTGTATTTGTATTTATCTCTTTCTCTCCTGGTCTATATAAAGGAGGCAATACTATTGTAATACTCAGTTTTTTGGAAATAAAATTCTGTTATTTTCAAATTCTCACATGGTATCAAAGCGAGGTTCGGTCCTTTTGTTGTGAGCTCCTCCTCCTCGGCCGGTCTCCCTTTCTCCAGATCGCGCGATCTCCTTCTCTTTCTCTTTCTCTTTCGGTCTCTGTCCATGAGACCGCGCGATCTGCCCCTTTTCCTCCTGATACTATATCATGGGTACACTGTCTGTGAGTGTCCCTGTCTCCACTCCTGTGGTTGTTTCTACCTCTACTTCTACCACTATTTCCGGCAACCTTACAACTGCCTCCGTTGCTACCTCCTCAGGTAGTGTGCACTTGGTTACTAAAGGTAAGTGGCTTATTGATTCCGGAGCAACCAGTCGTATGATAGGAAACCCAAAACTTTTCTCAAAGTTACTAGAGCACAAGAATTCTCCTCCGGTCCTGACAGCTGATGGTTCTCCCTTACATGTGTGTGGGACTTGGGTAGTTCAAGTCACTCCAACTATCTCTCTGGAGAACACTCTGTATGTGCCTGCTTTTCCTTGCAACTTACTCTCTGTCAAGGCACTCTCTCAACAGTTACAATGCTCTATTATGTTTACTCCAACTAATTGTTATTTTCAGGATCTTCACATGAAGGAGACGGTTGCTACTGGGACTGAGAGTGGAGGCCTCTACTTCCTTGACACTCTTGCTGCTCATTCTGCTTCAACAACATCTAATTATCTCCATAAATGGCACCTCCGGCTTGGTCACCCACCACCTCGGCTGCTCTATCAACTCCTACCGCACCTCTCCACAGATACCTCTCCTCTCAACTGTGAAGCCTGTCAATTGGGAAAGCATCATCAAGCTTCCTATCCTGCCAAGCATGGTCGCAGCTCCACCAGTCTTTTTGATCTTGTTCACTCTGATATCTGGGGACCTTCTCCTACCAAGACTGTTGGTGGGAGTAGTTTGTATTTTGTTACTTTCATTGATGACTTTTCTAGATGTACGTGGGTGTATCTTTTAAAAGAACGCTCTGAACTTTTTTCTGTTTTTTCAACCTTCTATAATGAGATTTACACTCAGTTTGGCGTGTCTATCAAAGCTATTCGCACTGATAAAGCTAAAGAATATGTTTATTATCAGTTTTCTGAGTTTTGCATGAATCATGGTTTTGTACATCAAACTAGTTGTCCTTACACCTCTCAACAAAATGGAATAGCTGAACGTAAGAATCGCCATCTCCTCGACATGGCTCGCACCTTACTCTTCCAGATGAATATGCCTAAAACCTATTGGGGTCATGCCGTCCTCATCTCCTGCTATCTCATCAACCGCATTCCCTCCACCATCCTTCATGGCTCCACACCATTCTCTCTCCTATACCCAACATCAAAACCTTTCTCCCTACCTCCCAAGGTCTTCAGTTGTACTACCTTTGTCCATACTCCTTCACCAGGTCGGGACAAACTCTCACCTAGGGCAGTTAAGTGTATCTTTGTTGGTTACTCTCCAACTCAGAAAGGTTACAGGTTTTATGATCCTCTTCTTCGTAAACAATATGTCTCTGCTGATGTCACCTTCTTTGAGATTGTTCCATATTTCTCTAACTCCTCCAATTCTCTGACTCCTGAACCTCAATCTTCACCACCTCTCATTTTTGCCCCCCCCCCCACCTCCACCAACCTATACTATAACTCACCTACCCACCCAACCTCCTCCTCCTCTTCCGTTATCTCCACCACCTACATAGTCTCCTACCACCTTTCCTCCTACTCTGATGCCTCTTCTCCCAGCTCTTGGTCCAGCTCTATCTTCTTCAGATGTGGAATCTCCTACAAATACAGACACCACAGATGATCTCCCTATTGCCCTTCGAAAGGGAGTTCGCTCTTGTACCAAACACTCTATTCATGATGTTGTGACCTATGCTCAACTCACTCCTTCTGCTAGGGCGTTTGCTATTGCTATTTTAGATACAGTCACTCCAGCTAATTATCAGGAAGCTCTTGTTATACCTCAGTGGAAGGCTGCCATGGATGAAGAAATATCCACCCTTCAAGAACGTGGCACTTGGACTCTTGTTCCTCCTCCTCTTGGAATAGATGTTGTTGGATGTAGGTGGGTCTTTGTGATCATATACAATGTCGATGGATCTATCGACCGCTACAAAGCTCGCTTAGTTGCCAAAGGATTCACTCAGACATATGGAGTTGACTTCTTTGACACTTTCTCACATGTTGCTCGTCTTACCACCATCCGAGTTCTACTCTCTATAGCCATCAATATAGGTTGGCAACTTTCTCAATTAGACCTCAAGAATGCCTTCCTCTATGGTGATCTTCAAGAGGTTGTTTTCATGGAGCAACCTCCAGGGTATGTTGCTCCGGGGGAGACTCGTGTATGTAAGCTAAAGAAGGCTATCTATGGTCTCAAACAAAGTCCTCGCGCATGGTTTGAAAAGTTTAACGAAGTAATCAAGATCATTGGCTTCATCTGCAGCTCTGCGGATCACTCTCTCTTCATACGCAAGACTCCTCATGGAATGGTGGTTCTGTCTGTCTATGTTGATGACATCCTTCTCACTGGTGATGCTATTGAAGGTATCACCCTTACAAAGAAACATCTTCTTCAACACTTTGTGACCAAAGATGTGGGAACTCCCAAGTACTTTCTGGGCATTGAGATCCCAAGGAAACATAACTCCATGGCTCTCTCACAACGTAAGTATGTCATTGACATTCTGAAGGAAATAGGTCTTCTTGGTGCTAAACCTGCTAAGTACCCAATGGTAGTAGGAGACGACAAACTCTGGAATGACAACTCCCCTCCTCTGTCTGATTGTATTAGGTATAGTCGTCTTGTAGGCAAGCCCACCTACCTAACTGTAACAAGACCTGACATCTGCTATGCGGTTGGAAAGGTTAGCCAATTCATGCAAGCTCCAAGGGAATGTCATCTTCATGCTGCTCTAAAAATATTGGAATACATTAAGGGGTCCCCAGGGAAGGGACTTCTATTCCAAAGAAACAATCATCTCAACATAGAAGCCTATTCAGACGCTAGCTATGCTGATGATAAAGGAGATAGGAAGTCCACGTCTGGCTTTTGTACCTTCGTGAGAGGAAATCTGGTGAGCTGGAAGAGCAAGAAACAAGCAGTGGTATCTAGATCAAGTGCGGAGGCCGAGTACAGAAGCATGGCCCAAACTACATGTGAATTAAAGTGGTTACGAACTCTCCTACTAGACTTAGGAGAAGTTTATAACCATCCCTTACCAATGTTCTGTGACAACAAAGTTGCAATATACATATCTCAAAATCCAGTCTTTCATGAGAGAACCAAACACATTGAAGTGGACTGTCACTTCATCAGAGAAGAAATCTTGAAGAAACAAATCTGTACTCCCTTCGTGACTTCTGACAAAGAGCTGGTTGATATCTTCACCAAACCCATATCCTCATCCTTCTCCGATGTGTGTAACAAGCTGGACATGATTGATATATATGCTCCAGCTTGCGGGGGAGTGTTGAAACCAAGCGGTCTACCCTTGGCGGTCTCAAGTTCGCGGTCTCTGCGGTCTCAAACTCTGTCGAACAGCGGTCTTGTATCTGCGGTCTCAGCGATCTCTGATTTGCGGTCAGCCACTTCATCTCAGATATGCCAGTCCGCTTCTAGTGAAGTTCAGGGTCTCTAGCTCCATCAAACAACAGATCGTTAACCTCGGTCTCTGCGGTCTCCCAGCAGCAGACTGCCACGTCTCCTCAAACGTACCAGATCACTTCTTCGGATGATAAGCGATCTGGTAGCCTCGATCTCACCTTTACGGTGGAGTGTTCGCCGGCACGGTATCGCGGTCAGCTTGCTCATCACCAACAGAATTGTCTACTGGCGGTCTCATCTTTCACACGACCAACTTCCTGTTGTGTGACCGCTAGTCTCCGCTCCAGACCGGCGAGGTCGTTGCGGTCTGGTTCTTCGTGACCGCCTGTCCGCGCAGTTTCTTATTGTATAGTATTTTTGTATTTAGTCCCACATTGTGTATTTATATTTATCTCTTTCTCTCCTGGTCTATATAAAGGAGGCAATAGTATTGTAATACTCAGTTTTTTGGAAATAAAATTCTGTTATTTTCAAATTTTCACATGACACAAAGACTTAGTGAATACAACTTTGTATTCACCATCACACAACTGGCTAATGCTAATTTGATTATGTTGAAGTCCTTCAACATAAGCTACCTTAGAAAAGGAGACTTCCCCAATCCTGAGCAAACCATATCCTTTGGTTTATCCAGAGTAGGAATTCCCAAAAATTACCTTAGGCCCTTATTTGGCCTTGTAGTTTTCCAGCAGTCCTTTTGCTCCAGTCATATGCATGGAGCATCCATTGTCCATATACCACTGCTGGTCTGTGGTTGAATAGTCTTCCTTCTGCAAATGAAATCAAACATTAGTATAGACCCTCATATGTTGGGGTCCCTTTCTTTTATCATCATATGGAGTTATGAAATAATATGATGGTCTTTCAGTATACCCCTTGAGGTGAATAAGCGTTGCATTATTATGCCAGCAATGTTTGGCTATATGCCCAAGTTTAGAACAACATAAACATCTAGGAATAGACGTAGAGGGTGGTTTAGATGTTTGATAAGTTCTTGCAGGAAACATGCGTCGAGAAGAAATCGACGCATCTTCAGAGTTGCGTCGAGTGTAATTCGATGTGTCTGCATAGTTACATCGATAATAATTTGATTCAAAATATTGGTTGCGTCGAATAGAATTCGACGCATCCTCATACTTGCTTCGAGTTGATGTCGACGCATATGTTAAACTGCGTCGAGTTGCATTCTACGCATTTTTAAAATTGTGTCGAGTTCTATTCGACGTATGATTCTTTTTATTAAGATTTTAATAATTTTATTTGTCTTTTTTAATGGGTGTTTACCTAGAATTCATGTTTGATTAGTTGTGTTTACCCTATTGAATATAGTTAGTTTATTATGGTTATTATTTTGTTCTTCACATGATTCTAAGTTGTTATTAGGTTGATTCATGTTAGACCTAATTAATGCTACAGGATTTTCCCAAGCAAGTTTGCTAGGGATTGTTGTGCTAGTGGATGGTAGTGATTCTAGATCAAGATGATCAAATATCTTGGAGAGATTTAGTGAGATATCCTTAATCTTGTGACTCCTTCCATTGAGTAAGTCCTCAAAGGCTTTTGCCTTTGTAAGTTCTTTCTCTAAATCAGAATTTTTATTAACTAATGTGTATAATTCTTTTTCTTTCTTACATAATTGACCTCTCAGATCATAGTTAACTGAGTACAGATTATCTTTCCTAAGGTTTTCTAGTTCTGTTCTGATTATGTTAAGTTCCTTTTGACTATTAATATAATCTTGACAGAATTATTTAAAGCAATCTTTAAGATCTTTGGAGGGGAAGTCAAAATCATCAAAGATTGTTACCTCATTCTCAGCAGTAGAGTCTTCTAGATCCATTAAGCGGGCTTCTTCATTTCCACACTCTTCATCACTATCAGATGAGGAGGAGCTTGACTCAGATTCTGAGTCACTCCAGGTTTCAGCAATGAAACCTTTCCCTCCTTTCTTTTCCTTCCTCCTGAATGATTTCATCTTGTTCTCCTTCTTTTGCTTATTGCTCCTGATCTTTTCTTCTTCAGGACACTCAGTAGCAAAGTGTTCAGGTTTTCTGCAAGAGAAGCAGATAATTTCCTATTTATGAGTTTTGGCATACCTTGGTTTGCTTGAAATCCTCTCATTCCTTCTAATTTCCTTTGTCCTGACCCATCTCTTGAATATTTTAGCCAAGAGATTAAACATATCTTCTTCATATGTGGAGGACTCTGCTTCAGCAGTCTTTTGTGCAAGAGTCCTTTCTGTTGGAGTTGAGATTCCCTCTTGGGCCTCTGACTCAGCCATGCTTTTCAGTAGAAGCTCATAGGACTTGAGCTTCCCTAGCAGAGCATCTGTTGATATTTCTCTGAGGCATCTAGAATCTCTGATGTCCTAGATTCTAGAGTCACATTATCTTGGGACATGAGGAGCTTGTCATTAATTTCAGTCAGAGAAATTTCTTTGTCAATCCCTCTCAGCTCATTTATGATGAAACTGAACCTGTCATACATTTCAGCTATGCTTTCATCAGCCTTTTTCTTAAAGTTTTCATATTGGGATATGAGAAGTGACTTCTTATCTTTTCTTTCATCAGAGCTGCCTTCAACAAATCCTGAGTGAGATTCCCAAATTTCTTTGGCAGAGTTTCAATCAACAACTTTCTGAAATATATCATCTGATATAGTTGATACCAGGATATTCATAGCTTTAGCAACACATGCCTTCACCTTCTTCTCAGCATCAGTTCACTCTGCTCTAGGGACACCACTCTAAATCCAAACACATAGATCTTCACCATCATTTCATTAGGGATCACATTAAGAAAGAGCATGTAAAAGTAAGCTTCATTGGTACAGACTCTCAACTCGCTGACATATTTACTAAACCTCTTCCCGATGCAAGATTTCGATTATTACGACTTGAGTTAGGTGTCCTAGATCTTTCGAGTTAAAACACATTCATAAACGCAATTATGCAATTTTTAACCATCTAAAACATCTCCAAAAATTCTGAAATTTTTGCATGAAACTACTATTGGGACACTTAATCAAGATCAACAATTAAAATTTTCAAAATCATCAAAAATCATGTATTGTTTCTCGCGCTAGCGCTAACGCCGGCGCTAGCGCACCTATCTGTTTTTCTGTAATTTTAAAATTTTGAAAAATTCTTAAAAATATATTAGACTATATGTACTATTTATTTTTGCACTTCTGACTTTATTTCATTTTTGAAAAATCCAAATACAAAATTACAAAAGCCAAATTACAAAAAAAATGTGTTCATTTGGTTAAATTCTATTTCTAAATGCAAAAATCAAATACAAAAATATAAAACACAAAAATAACAAAAAAAATTGTATGGACTTTATTGTGAAAATCAAGCATGTTTAAAACTATCTTTAGAACTTCTACAATGTTCCAATTTATCTTTTAAAACTACTTTAACATTGTTCTTATCATGCTTTGATATATCTATCAATATGTGCACCAATTTAAATTGTAAAAGTAGTGTAGAACCTAGCTAAGCATGCCTCAAGTATGAGTAAATGTTTTATGGCTGATAATGATATTTCTTCACTCACTTTTTGGATAAGTCTACTTATGTTTTTAATCTTAAGATGCTTGCTAGTGTATTTTAATTGTACAATAAATTAAATTTGCACAAGTATCTTACCTACACTACATTTATTTGCACTATTAAATATAAAGAAAAGTGGTTGTACTTTCAAAATCTAATTAGTTTGCAAAGCAAGTGTAATTGGAGAACTTTGTACAAAAAATCATGAAATAAATTGACAAAGATAACTCCACCAAGCACTACTTGAACCTCCTGATAAGTCTTAATAAGCGTTGTGAGGTTGAGCACCTTGGAAAGATTAGTAAAGTGTCTTGTGCAAACCTTCATTTCTCAAAAAAACCACTTATTCTTATGTACACCGGATCAAAAAAATGACATTGAAAAATAAAATTGTGTGATCCCCCAAGCACTACTTTGCACCCTGATAAGTCTTAATGAGCATTATGTATGCAAAGCACCTTGGTAGTCTTAAATTTTTTTTGTGCATAAAAAGTGTGTGGAAGTAATCTTATTTGTGTTTTATTGTGCACTTTACTCTACATTTGTCTTGTATTTTTTATTATAACTTGTGTTTACTCTTTTCAAAATACACTTATGTGCACATCATTATCTTCCATAACACTTCTTCTCATGAGTATTGGATCCTAATGCTAAAATTCTATACTCTCTTTATATATGAAATGCACTAGATAACCTAGCATGCTCTCTACAATGTTTGGTATGTTTTTGAATTTATGAATTGGAATAACATTGTGGTAGTCTCTTTATTTCATACATCTCTTTCATGCTTGGTTCCTTCATGCTAATCTTTAAAGAATTTCAACGAAAAATGATTTACATAAACATCTCTTTCATTTTTTGGACCTTCACTCAAATTATTTTTAATCATCATATCTTACAAAAAAGATGTTTGTTGTATTTATATAAGTCTTCCGCAACATTATGATTACCTTGTGTTCTGTTCATGCTTATCTCAAGTCTTTCCAACTCAAAATTGTTTTCCAAATGATAGACTTCTATGGTAAATGTTATATTATTTAAAGCTAAAAACTCTAATTTATTTCTATGAAAATTATCCTAAAACTCCTTATCATTTCCTTCTGTCTCAAAGCTCGATCATGCCTTTAAATTCTAAACCTTTATGTGTTTTGCTTCCTTACCCACTTTTGCTAATAACAAAGGGGGAGATCTAACATGATAAATAAAATCCGATATTAAAATAAAAAAAAACTAACATTATTAATTAAGATGATAACTTACTTATTAGGGGAGCATTCACTTAGGGGGAGGATGTATTTAGGGGGAGCAATTCTAAAATTCTAAAATCAATAAACATCCTAAGTCATCACTTTCACACACACACAGGTAGGTTTCATTATGCTTATATATTAATGCTCTAATTTATCATTAATGGATTTGTTATTATCAAAAGGGAGAGTTTGTTGGAACATGGTCTCCCACATCTCCTAGGTTTGAGAATAACAAATTGTATGTGTATTTGATCTTGTGTGTTCAAGTGTGCAGGAAACAAAGTCCACATGACTCAAGGATAACAAAGGAAGGTTGCCCCCAAACTTGAGCCAACAAATCCAACATGCTCACTAGCACCGGCGGTAGCACCTAGCGCTCGGCACTAGCGATGATTAGCGCAATTTTGGGAGCACATATAGAAGGAGCTAGCGCCTGGCGGTAACCAATAGCGCATGCGGTAGCACAGAGCACAGAAGGCAAGATGGAAATGTTTCCTCGGATTGAAGATTCTCTCGCGTAGAATAATGCCTAATCCGGAATAGCGCCAGCGGTAGCGCTTGTGCAGGCACTAGCGCTGAGGCTATAAAAAGGACCCCTCTTCTCTCATTTTGGACACCAATCAGAGAGGGAGATTGAGTGCTAGAATTCCAGAGCCTGACTTGACCGAAGGTTGATCTCATACCAAACCTCTGCAAATTTTTGAAGGAGAATCTCTTCACGCCGGATCCAAACGTCGTTCGCTTCTACAATGCTTATTCTACAGCGGATCTTCATCTCCAACTTCATAAGTTCTTCAAGAGGGTGATTTTTTGTTATTATCATTTCTTAATTTTTATAAACCGTTAGAGAATTTGCCTCATGTTGGCGACTAGGTCTGGGTAGGACTTAGGGCAGAAACTCGCCTCATGTTGGCGACTAGATCTAGGTTTGGTCTAGGGGGTGCTCGAGGCCATATCCAGGGAAGGATTGGCTAGAGCGGCTTGAGGCCGTATCGGGGGAAGGATCGGCTAAAGCTAACCGGTTCGTGGGGGATACGAGTCGGTATAGAAAATAAAAAGAGTCTTTCATATTTCGCCTTGATTTCTAGCGTCATTGAAATTGAATTTTGTAATCAATTTTATTAATAATAATCATGTCTCTCTTTGTGTAATAAAATTGATTTGATCTTTATTTCTCTAAATTGTTTATTATCCTCTCTTTCATTATAAAACAATTTAGATCTTTATTCAAAATCATTATTTTGATATCTTATTATTTCAAAGTATTCCAAAATATAATATAAGTTTTTAAAACCCTTATTCACCCCCCTCTAAGAGCGCCTGCCGATCCAACACTCTCTTCTACAACCTAGTAGGAATGCACAACATGTGCCTAAGTCTTTTGATAAGGAGACTCTTTAAACCAAAGATCTTTTGATAAGGAGATCTTGAACCACTCAGATCTTTTGATAAGGAGATCTTGAACCACTCAGATCTTTTCAAAAGGAGATCTTGAACCACTGAATCCTTTGGAAGAGGGATTCTTAAAACTTTGTACAGATGAGGAAGATGAAAGAAGAAAGGAGATGAAGAAGAAGAATTTGTTCTCAGAATTCTGTAGAAGCTTTCACCTTCTATTTTTCCCTTCAATGGATCTGCTAATGATGAACCCTTGCTTTTGATTGTGATGATTTGCAAGGGTTATATTATTCAGATCCTTTTGTATATCTTTTACTTGTTATCTGGTTGTTATATGATGTTGATGTTGAATTTTGAAGTGTAAGTGGAGGTCGGGCGGTCTAGCAAACCACGGAGGTCGGGCGGTCTGTTATGAAGACCGCGCGGGTTGTCTTCACACATTGGAATGGCGGCTAGCCAGTGGCAGATGGCCTTGGTTCTTCAACCATCTGGGTGTCATCTATCTGATTGTAACCAGGCGGTTAGCATCCGTAGTTACTTCTAGGTGTTGTGACCTGGCCGATTATTTGCTCATGGGCTGGCAGGTGTCAACTGGTATTGCTGGAGATTTGCGCAGACAGCCTTTGTTAGCCGGGCATTTTTTTGCGGTTTCTGTTGAAAATTCGATCGACGAAAAGAATGCTTAAGCGCAATTCCGGGAGCACATATAGAAGGAGATAGCGCCTGGCGGTATCCGATAGCGCAGGCGGTAGCACGGAGCACAGAAGGCAAGGGAGAAATGTTTTCTCGGATTGAAGATTCTGCCGGGCAGAATATGTCCTAAAATGGGATAGCGCTAGCGGTAGCACTAGAGCAGGCGCTAGCACTATGGCTATAAAAAGGACCCCTTGGCTCCGTCTTTATTATCCTCTTGAGATCCAAAATTCCAGAGCTTCGTGCCACAACATAGAGAAGAAGGTTCAGAGAGATACTCCCACAAATCCATAAAGGCTTGAGGAGATCCGTGGAGAAAATTTCAACACGCGTCATCATCGTGACGAAAGACCGCATCGACTACGATCATACTCTGCGTCTTCGTCTACTTCTCCAAGAGATCCACATATAGGGAGTTTTATATTATTGTCTTTGTATTTCACATCTTTTCTTATAAATCGTGTAGTAAATTCGCCTCGTGTTGGCGACTAGGTCTAGGTAGGACTTAGGGCAGAAATTTGCCTTGTGTTGGAGACTAGGTCTCGGTTGTAGGTCTATGGGGTGCTCGAGGCCATATCCGGGGAATGGTTGGCTAGAGCGGCTTGAGGTCATATCTGGGGAAGGATTGGCTAAAGCCAACCGGTTCGTGGGGATACGAGTCAGTATAGCAAACAAAAAGAGTCTTTCATATTTCGCTTTGATTTCTAGCGTCATTGAAATCAAAATTTTGTAATCAATTTTATCAATAATAATCATGTCTCTCTTTGTGTAATAGAATTGATTTGTTCTTCATTTCTCTAAATTGTTTATTATCCTCTCCTTTATTATAAAACAATTTAGACCTTTATTCAAAATCACTATTTTGATCTCTTATCATAAGCAAGTATTTCAAAATATAAGTTTTTAAAACCCTTATTCACTCCCCCCCCCCCCTCTAAGGGCGCCTACCGATCCAACAGTTTCATGTTGTAATCGCCAGCTTCTTGTATTTGGTTTTCTTCTCTCCTCATCATTGTGTGTACTGATAAATCATGTCTTGCAATGTATGTCTCGAAATGAACAAAATATAGTTGATACAAGATTTCTCTTGTTCCTTCATTGTCTCTTGTTTCTAGTGCTTGGTTTGGTTGAGAGTGTTCCTGCGACCTTGTTCTCATTTTCCGCTTATTAGAAATTTTCAACATGGTATCAGAGGGGACAGAGGTTTGAGCAGTGATTCAACCTCAGTTATCTTGCTTGGATTTCTAGAAGCACAGTTATCAGTGGTATAGCAATGGAAGGACGAATAGCAAGAGGTCTTGGTATTGAGCTCCTAACGCAGACTAACTTTAAGAAGTGGAAGTCTTGCATGGAGAGATATCTTTTGGGCGAGGACCTATGGGAAGTTGTTGGTGGAGAAGAAACTCAAGAAGTTGTTTCTGCTGGTGAGAATGCTCGTCTGGTGAGAGCTTGGAGGAGAACAAATGTTAAGGCGAAGTTTACTCTCAAGCAGGCTATATCATCGGAGTTGTTTGATCACATTATTAAATGTCGATCAGCTGCTGATTTTTGGACAGCTTTGGGTGGCTTGTTCAATAAGAAGAATGTAGCTCGGCTACAGTTCTTGGAAAATGAGTTGGCTAAAGCCACTCAAGGTGACTTGTCCATATCAACGTTCTTCCTGAATAAGAATAACCTATGTGTAGAGATTTCGGCATTGGACCCAGATGAGCCTAATTCAGAAGCTAAGCTGAAGAGACACATAATCCGCAGCTTACGAAGGGAGTATGTGGCATTTGTTACTTCTGTTCAAGGATGGGCCAATCAGCCATCGTTGCTGGAGCTTGAAAACGTGCTTGCTTCGCAAGAGAGTTTGGTTATGCAGATGGCGGGGATGTCTATCTCCGGGGGAGAAAGCGAGGTCTTATACTCAGGGAAGAAGAAGCATTGGGACAAGAAGAAGAAGTCATTTGGAGATGATGGTCCATCTACTTCATATCAGTAGGAGAGGAGCAATGCTCCTAAGCGTGATGGGAAGAAGAAGGAGGGACCTAGATGCTTCAGGTGCAATAAGCTTGGTCATTTTAAGACAGACTACATAGTCAATCTTCAGCCAGGGCATGCTGCAGGAAAGGAAGAGGCTGGTTCCAATGCTAGTGGTAGTTGGGGTGATGGAGCCTTTATGACGGGCACTTGTGTTCGGGCTATGGCTTCTATCAAATATCAGGATGATTGGATAGTGGATTCTGGGTGTGGTCACCACCTCACCGAGGATGAATCCAAGTTCTCTTCTTTGCAGACATACACAGGTAACGAAGATATCATTACTGCTGATGATACTATACATGCAGTAGAGAAGGAGGGTATAGTTTCTTTAAACGGAGATAGAGGTCTACTCACATTGAAGAGTGTCTATCATGTTCTAGGGATGAAGAAAAACCTCTTCTCGGTGACTAATGCTATTGATGTTGGCTATCACGTTCTGTTTGGTCCAACAGAAGTGAAGTTTCTTCGAAACGTGTCAGCGGTGAAGGCCGAAGCCACTCATGTTGGTAGGAGGGTGAAGGACTTGTTTGTGTTATCTACAAGTTCGTATGTTGATAAGATGAGGACTAATGATAGCGCTACTATCTGGCATGAAAGACTTGGACATGTAGTGATGGATAAACAGAAGGCTATGGTGGGAAGAGGCCTTGTAAGAGGCTTGCCTAGTCTGTCATCTTTCGGTGAAGGTCATCTTTGTGCAGGTTGTCAATATGGTAAGGCTCATCGCCTTCCATTCGACAAATCACAAAGCAGATGCAAGGCACCATTGGAATGTATTCAGGGTGATCTATTTGGACCTACCGCAACAGTCAGTCTTGGAGGCAGCAGGTATATGTTGATCTTGATTGATGATTTCACTAGATTTACTTGGGTATATTTTCTGAAGGAAAAGTCGGAAGCGTTCAGGAATTTTGTGGAGTTCAAGGAGCTCATGGAGGGTCGGCTTAATCTGCGGATCAAGAAGTTTAGAAACGACAATGGAGGGGAGTTTACTTCCAATACATTTTTCAACTTCTGCAGGAAGCATGGCATCCGGAGAGAGATCTCTTGTGCTCACACTCCACAACAGAACGGAGTTACAGTGCGGAATATCTGTCATCTGACGGAGACCTGCAAATGTTGGCTTCATGCCAAGAGTATCCTAAAGTCCTTCTGGGCAAAGGAAATGTCTTGTGCAACTTATGTCATCAATCTGATGCCTTTAAGTCCCATCAACATGAAGACCCCACATGAGTTGATGTTCAAGATAAAGCCTACGGTTGAACACCTTCGAGTGTTCGGATCTACCTTCTATGTGCATGTTCCTGATGCCCTCAGAACAAAGCTAGATGCAAAAGCAAGGAAGCCAGTCTTCGTCATTTATGATGACTGGAATAAGGGTTGGAGATGCATGGATCCAGAGATACGGAGAGCTGTGGTCTCAAGGGATGTGATATTTGATGAGTTGGCATCATACCAGGGTAGCTCTTCTGTTGAGCTACAAGAACGCAGGGTGGATGGTGGACCAGGAGAAGCTGCAAGGGAAATTCTGGTGGAGTTGCCTGTTTCTCCAGGTGCTCCTGTTGCTTCTAGCTCTAAGTCAGGTGCTTCAGGTTTTAGAAGCAGGGGGAGCAATGCTCCAAGTGTGCCCAGGAAAAGAGCTAGTCCAGGAGTTGCAGTGGAAGAGGTGGATCAGAGTAAAGCTCTGAGAAGGTCCAAGAGGACTATTATTCCACCAGCTCGGTATACATGGGGAAATCAGGTGAGCTTTGTCTCATTTTTCTTTGCTGGCCCCCTGGATGAGTGAGAGCCTTCATGCTTTGAAGATGCCACTGGAGTCAAGGAGTGGGAAGATTCCATGGATGAGGAGATGGCTACCCTCAAGAAGAATAAGACATGGGACCTTGTGCCCAAGGTTGATGGCATTACTCCTATGACATGCAAGTGGGTTTATAAGCTGAAGAAGAAAGCCTACGGGAGTATCGAGCGGTACAAGGCTCGCCTTATAGCTCGAGGGTTCTCTCAATAGTATGGAGAAGACTATGAAGAGACGTTCAGTCCGGTAGCCAAGATGACTTCGGTACGAGTGGTGATTGCATTGGCAGCTTGCCAAGGGTGGAAGATTTGGCAACTAGACGTAAAGAATGCTTTCTTGTATGGTGAGATTGACAAGGATATCTTCATGATTCAGCCACCGGGATATGTATCGGAAGTTCATCCAGGACACGTCTGCAAGCTCAAGAAGGCTCTTTACGGGCTGAAGCAAGTGCCTCAGGCGTGGTATGGGAAAATCGCAGAATGTATCCAGTTCAGTTGATATTTTGCTTCAAATTTAGACTCGAGTATGTTTGTAAAGAAGGTCGGGGAGCTGCAAGTCTTAGTGTTGTTCTACGTGGACGATATGATCGTCACGGGGAACTCGGAGGTTGAGATAGCTAGGCTTCGGGCTGAACTAGCAATCAGATTCAAGATGAAGGATCTGGGAGAGTTTCACCATTACCTTGGACTTGAGGTGGAGAGGAAAGAGAACGGCGTGCTCATTTCCCAGAAAGGTTATGCAGAGAGGATCGTTAAGCGATTTGGCATGCAGGATGGGAAGAGCAGCTCTACTCCACTAGAGTTTGGTATAAAATTTCGACGGGATAAGGGGAGGATTCTTTTTGATCCGTTGGTGTTCCAGGCTCTTATTGGGAACTTGATATACTTGACGATTACTAGACTGGATATTGTTTATGCAGTTGGCAGAGTAAGTCGGTATATGGCAGAACTAGGGAAACCTCATCTGGTTGCGGCAAGAAGTATTCTGAAGTACGTGAAGTCGACCTTAGACATGGGTCTCCTTTACGGGAGAGACACGGGCTTTTTTTTGCATGGATACATGGATGCCGATTATGGGGGAGATTCAAACGATCTGAAGTTGACGTCCAGTTAGGTTTTCTTATGCGGATCAGCGACTATTTCATGGTGCAGCAAGAAGCAGGATTCAGTGTCCGTCTCTACCACTGAAGCGAAGTACAAAGCTTTGGCTTTGGCCACTTAGGAAGTCATCTGGCTAAGGAGATTGGTGTAGGACGTCCATAAGGAGGTGCAAGGTCCTACTCTGCTATGTGGTGACAATGAGAGTGCTCTCAAACTGGTTAATAATCCAGCCTGTCATGCTCAGACCAAGCATATCGAGATCGAGCATCATTTCATTCGGTAGAAGGTGCTGGAAGGATCTTTGATGGTTGAGCATGTGCAGGGTGAGGACAATGTTGCTGACATCTTCACGAAGCCGCTGGCGAAGGGACCATTTACTCGGCTGCGAGGATTGCATGGACTGACTTCCACTTCCCACTTCAAGGGGGAGTGTTGAATTTTGAAGTGTAAGTGGAGGTCGGGCGGTCTGGGCATCAAACTGGGCGGTCTGGCAAACCGCAAAGGTCGGGCGATCTGTTATGGAGACTGCGCAGGTTGTCTTCCCACTTTGGACTGGCGGCTAGCCAGTGGCAGATGGCCTTGGTTCTTCAACCATCTAGGGGTCAGCTATCTGATTGTAACCGGGCGGTTAGCATCCGCGGTTACTTCTAGGTGTTGTGACCTGAACGGTTATTTGCTCGCGGGCTGGCAGGTATCTGCTGGTATTGCTGGAGGTTTGCACGGACAGCCTTTGTTAGCCGGGCAGTTTGGCGGTATCATGTTGTAACTGCCAGCTTCTTGTAGTTTGTTTTCTTCTGCCCTCATCATTGTGTGTATTGATAAATCATGTCTCTCAATGTATGTCTCGAAATGTACAAAAGATAGTTGATACAAGATTTCTCTTGTTCCTTCATTGTCTCTAGTTTCTAGTGCTTGGATTGGTTGAGAGTGTTCCTGCGACCTTCTTCTTGTTTTCCGCTTATTAGAAATTTTCAACAGTTGATGAAGAAGCAACTCTGTTTTCTGTCCTGAGAGAGCACTTGTTTTCTCTATTTGTCTCTGTTATGGATTCAGGAGGAAGAAGAAGAGATAGAAAGCCTAATTGACAAAACTGTAGCCAATTATGATGAATGCTCTGTGTTTTTCTCTCTTCTCCTCCTATTTATTGTCCATGATTAATTTTGAATTTGTCTCTTCTTTTGGATTGTCCTGAAAAGGCATAGTCTTGGACAATTAATCTTTCTTTCTTCTTTTGTTCCCAACCCGTCTGCCAGCTATTTGAATCCTTTCCAAGAAAGCTTTTCCTATCTTCTTTAATGCTCCTCTCCATTCTAGGCAATAAACAAGCTGTTGTAGAACGGTCTTTTGTGTTGTTGGCCTTCAGAGAGAGTTCTAAAAGGACAGCTAAAAAGGTTTCCATTTCAGACTGTGTTCGATGCTGCGTCGACTTCTTTCTCTCTCTTATCAATGCACCTTTGAGTTCTGTTAAGATCTGCTTCAAATTCCATCTTGCTCTAGTTGAACTCTGTTATCGACGTTACATCAATTACTTATCGATGTAACCATCGAGTTGAAGACTTCATTTTGAACTTCATTGTCTGCGTCGAATTGTAATCGACGTTGCATCGACTTCATATGGCTTCGACAGACACTTCCTTCTGCGTTGAATTGAAATCGAGGTTGCGTTGACTTCTATGATAACTTCGACATGCTCCTTTCATCTACGTTGACTTCTATTTGGCGTATCGTCAACTTGATATACTTTGATAGAGAGATTAAGTTTCTTGGACTTCTAGTCTGAGTTGCGTCGACATCAAGTCTAAGTTGCGTCGACTTATATTCGACGCAAAGATTAATTCAACTCAGATTATGCTTGTCCTGACCTAGTCTTGACACTCTAAGATGAGTGAGACATCCTAAGACATCTAATGACCAAATTACCCATACTATACAATGTGGGTAATAAATCTAATAAATAAAATCACTTATATTTAATTTGTTAAGTTAAATCAAAAAGGGTTTTTCCCAACACATATACTAATGAGAATTGGATCCTAATGCAGATTTACATGATTCTCTAAAATCTTAAGTGAAAATACTAGATTGCAATGCATGATTTCTACAATGTTTTCTTCACTTGAAATACGAATTAGTTACATTGTAGATCTTATCTTTTTAAATATGTCAAATCATGCTTGTCTATTAGTTATGGAAAATTTTCAAAGTTAATGCTCAAATGTGAAGAGTCTAGACATATTATCAAACCAAAACAAAAAATATATTTCTTACAAATTTATCAATCCTAGTAACTTTGTTTTTGCTTTTTCGCATTTTTTGATCATGTAATTTTATCATGCTTTATCCTGCTTTTTTTTTTGGTCTCTTCTTCACTTGTATCTTTCAAAATCTTTTGTTCATTATTTTCTAACAAGTGGAAGAATGACTTGTTTAAGTACATGGGATATTATTACCCACGCTTATCATATTATTTTTCCGCTGCGCTACTCTCTCTTTAGCTCGATCATGACCTACTTTATGCATAAAACAAAACTTTTATCCTCTCTTAGTTTGTCCCAACTTTGGTCTTCTTTACTCTAGTTATGTTTTTTTTCACTCCACCCACTTTTGCTAAAAACAAAAGGGGGGAATTAAATGATAAATCTTAATGATTAATGGAGTAGGATTCACTAGCTTAAGGGGGAGCATGACTCAAGTTTATGGGAGCATACACTAAGGAGGAGCACTTAAGTAGGGGGAGCACAATTTAACAAACAATAATTATAACTCTTATGTTGCTTAGTGTCATATTGTAAGACCCCCCTCCCCAAAACTGAACCCGGTTCAGGGAGGGGGGATCTTACTACCCAAGGACGGCCACTAGCGCTTCCCGTGTGGCAACGACCCACCCTCTCAAGCACTGAGTGGTCGCCTTGTCAGGCACAAGAATCACAACAACACATCAGAATCACATTGCGGCAGTATTAGAATTAGGGAAACTAAGCACACAGCTTATATTTACATAAAGGAAAAAGGTCGAAGCCTATTGTTTAGTAGATCTGCCTCGGGGGCTACACATGACTATAACAAAGTGCTCTTAAACTAGTCCTACACTCTAGGACTCATGTTGCGAAAGACAGGGGGCGAGGCCGGGGTATCCGATCGGGCCATCTCTAAGGCCGGTAACTCATCCTGCGGCGCGGGGGCTTCACGCTGTCCCATCTCCTGTGATTGGTTATAAAAATAATCGTTAGTCACAGAGCTAAGTAGAAAACACATCCCCTCCCCGGATCCGTATCCTGAGGGCGGGCTAAAGGACAGGAATAAATAGCCGAAGCAAGGTTGAGGGTTAGCAGCAGGTAAAACATATATACGTATATATATTTATAATGCCTACCAACCATAATTTCCACGAGGTGACACAGATGTGCGGTACGAAACGACAAACAATGCTAATTCGGGCATACCCGCAACCAGGTATTCAAACCTGTACACACAAAACTCTTTGTCGACACAGCTTGGACCGCTTTGCTTCACGCGGGGTTGCGAACCCCGCGGGCCTCACCGATGTGGTCGTCGGTGACAGTGGCCAGTCCCGCCACTTCTGAATGTAGTCGTATCGTATCACTCAGGCCATCTCGTACAACTTGGTGTACTAACTGGATGTGAGCGACATCCGGCGATTCCGAGATTTAGGCCGACCAGCATAGTCAAAACTGTGGGTTCGGAGTGGTGATAACCCATTGTGCACATATCCCTGTCGCCATGAGTCGTCAACCCACCCGCACCGGTACGAACGGTCTGCGGGCGTGACCGACCCGCCACTTCCAAAATAATCTTCAAAAGCATAAACACGGAGCAAGCGCTTTAATACTTGACGCGACATTCTTACTCGAACGGTCACTCGACTCTTGACTGGGAGGCTCGACGGTAAGAGAGCTCCTTATTTGGGGATAAATTAGGAGGAGGGACTCAACTCCAGGTTTTCGCCAACTAAGGCCTCACAGAATGGAGGAGAAGCACTGTTTGCCAGCGTCGGACTGCGGTTAGCACTAAAATATAAATAAAGTGCAACATAAGCAGAAAGAAAGGCCGGAAGCAGGGGCCAAAATATCAGGACCAGTACGAGACTGGAGAATTGAAAGTTCAGAAAGCAGTAAATAAAGGACCAGTGCGAAACTGGATTATTGGAAATGAACGAACAAAAATATAAGTAAGAGGACCAGTGCGTGATTGGATTTAAATAATAAATGTCGAAAGTAAAAGCATGGGGACCCGTGCGAGACTAGATTTAAAGAATAAATGTCGAAAGTAAAAGCAGGGGGACCAGTGCGAGACTGGATTTAAATAATAAATGCCGAAAGTAAAAGCAGGGGGACCAGTACGAGACTAGATTTATAGAATAAATGCCGAAAGTAAAAGCAGGACCAGTACAAGACTGGAGAGAATACTAAATAAAGGGTTAGTAGTCCAATCACTCCATAATAGGAGGCTTCAATGTCGAATCCATTCTTAGGAGGAAGATCTGTTCGATCCCCGTTCATATGGGTCTTTTCTCCGTTCATAGCAGCTTACTTATATTTTATGAAATTCCTTATTTCCGTGTGACTTGGATTCACATTTAAATTATTTGGACGCTTAATGAATTGGCGGTGTCGCCTCGCGATTGCGACCCGAATTGCGCGTCGATACTTTTAATTTAGTCGATTCCTTAGATCTAAACACACCATTTTACTATGTACCACAAATACGCGTCGCGAGTTCGTCAATTAATCCCAATTAATTTCACACATTTTCAGGGGTTTATTTTGCTCGTAAAAGGCTTTTAGAGGACCAAAATAAAAGGTCACACCTTCAAACTTTTATAGTAATTGCAAAATACCCTAAATTAAAGCCTATAATTTTGGGGGAATTTTCCCAACTTATTTAGGCCTTTAAATCTTTTAAATAAACCTTGCATGGGGGTTTAAAAATATCAACACATCTCCTAAAATTCCCAAAAGAATACGGGAGATGCCCCTCTGAGTGGGAAACATTTTCCATGTTGGAAATTTCTACCAAAAATGCCCCATTTTTCTTCAGAAAAATGAGGAAGGGGGAGAGGCATTTGGGGTGAAATAGAGGAAAGGGAGAGAGTAGGGGGCGACGCACCGGGCGCCCTCTTGGGGTCCCCATAGCAGATCTGCAGCAGATCCGCTAAGGGGGGGCACATATGTTGAGGCGGGGGGGGGAATAGGATAGAGGAGCCGCCCGATCTCCTGGGGGAGATCGGACGGCTCCCGCTATCTCAGTGGGAGGCGGCCGCTGCCGGGCAGCGGCCGGCTGGAGCCAGTGCCGCCTCCGGACGGTGCGTCGGGGGCTGGCGAGCACTCCGGTGATGGTCCGGCGGCCTGGCGTGTTGGAGCATGCATTCCGCACTCGTCCGGTTTGAGAATAACAAATCCCGAATGTATTTGATTCTATTTTTATTAATGGTGTACAGGTAACAGGTATGAGATGTTCACATTTCTGCTGGAGCTCAATTTGAGAGTAGGAAAATTTCACTGTCGGAAAATTCCAATAGTTGATGTCGCCCAGGCGACAGCAGAGAAGTTACAACTACTTCCCTCCACGGCAGCACGACGAAAGGCAGTTTTGAGCTGTCGGAAATCCGACAGTGATGTCGTCCAGGCGACAGCTCGGAGGTTTCAACAACTGCCCACGACACCACCACGACCGGCAGTTTTGCGCTGTCGGAATTCTGACATCGATGTCGCCCAGGCGACAGCTCGGCGGTTACAGCAACTGCCTGCACGACGGCACTCCAGCGGCAATTTAGCGCTGTCGGAAAATTCCGACAGTCGATGTCGCCCATGCGACAGCGATTTTCTATAATTTGACTCCTTGTGTTCGTGCATTCTATGATTTGAGAATTCCAAGTCCCTTCCTGAGTGTATACGAACCAGAGAGGTCCAGAACCTCAAGAACTCCCATTTTTGCTGAGAAGGTTTGAAATTGAAGACGAGATCGGACGCGCTTCTACATCAACTATCATCTCGAGGCTTCAACCTTCCTTTCAGAGATCTGAATTTCTAGGGAGTTCTTATTTTATCTTGTATTTTCATTTATATACATTTTACTTTGTATTGGTAGGGAAAATCGCTTCCTTGTGCGGAGCGTCTAAGTCCTTGCGTGGCTTAGGGGAAAATCGCTTCCTTGTGTGGAGCGTCCAAGTCCTTGCGTGGCTTGGTGGGAAATCGTGGCCTTGTGTGCTACGTCTAGATCTTGGGAAGATCTACAGGATAGGCTTGGGCTTGGTCTAGGGAGAGACAAGTGATAGCCTTCCGATCCTTGGGAGAAGGATTGGTAAACAAAAAGAAATTTACATTTGTACGCCTCCGATTTCTAGCGATATAGAAATCAAATTTATGTAAACACTTTGTCATATAATATAATCAAGTCTCTTTTGTGTTTACTTGATTTCTATCACTTGGCGTAATCTCTATTATATTGTGTTCTAAGTTTTCAATCCTAAATCTAAATTGTTTATTTCAATCTCTTTCATCATAAAACAATTTAGTACTTATTTCTAAAATTGCAAATTCATAATTTTCTATTCATTTAGCTAAATTGTTATTTTACCTTCGCATATTATAAAACAATTTAGTAATTTCTTAAAATTATAAAAAGAATTTTTATCCCTTATTCACCCCCCCCCCCCCTAAGGGCGCCGTAAGATCCAACAAGTGGTATCAGAGCAGGTTATTCCAAATGGCTTAAAAACCAGGAATAATGGCATCTCGTGACCTCGCTTCTACTAATAGGGGAAATTTTCTTATAAATGAAAAATCTTTAGCACCACCTTTATTTGAAGGGAAAAATTATAATGGGTGGAAATTTCTAATGGAAAAAATTTCTTAAATCTTTGGATATGGAAGTATGGAATATTACAATTAAAATGCCCCCAAGTATTTTAAATAAAAATGAAATGTTTTTAAATGCCAAATCTATGAATAGTCTATATTGTGCATTAGATCAAAATATTTTCAAACTTATTTATACACTTCCTACTGCTTATGAAGTTTGGAAATTTCTTGAGAATACTTATAGTCTTCCTTCTACAGATGATGAACAAGAGGAATTCCTTGTGGATCCAAGAGAAGAAATCGACAAGGACTCATTCTTGGAGGATGATAAATTTAAGAGAGAAATCGACGAGGAATTTCTTATGGGTCCAAGAGAAGAAATCGATGAGGACTTATGCTTGGAGGAAGAAGAATTCAACATCACAATATTGGACTCATTTGTTGGCAACACATCAAGCAAAAGAGAAGACGGAAACAATTGCAAGGTAAGAAAATCAAAAACTTCTCTTTTTGTAACGAATTCTATTTCTACATCTCGTATGCTTAAAATTGCTAAACGTAAAATTTTAAAATTAAAAATTGCTAATTCCAAATTACGTTTAGAAAATAAATCTTTAAAAGCAAACGATAACGTAGAATCAAATATTGATGTGTTAAATTCTCTTTCATGCTCTTTAGTTGAAATTCCTATTCCTTGTCTTAATTGCAATTTATTAAAAGAAAAATTCAAGGAAATTGAAAAAGGGCTCTTAATTTCTAAAAGGCATAATGAAAAATTGTTAATTGAAAATGATGTTTTATCCTGTAAGTTAATACAATTAAAATCTTTTGTTGAAAAATTTCAAATGTCATCTAATGAATCTCATCATAAGATTTTGAATAACAAGGATAAATTAACTTACAAAATCATTTCTAAAAAGGATCATTTTCATACATCAACTCAAAAGGAGTTAAGTTTCAAAAAGAATTATGACCCTCACAAAATTCTTAAGAGTCACTATTATAAGTCTCAATATATTTTCAATCATGACTCAAACTTAAAAACTCCTTTTCATGAAAATCAAAATATAAAATATTATCCTTTATATTATAAGAGTATGTCTATAAGAAAGAGTGGAAATGAAAATCATCAAAATAATGATCAATCTTCTAAAACATATTGTAATCCACTCTTTCAACAATCACTTCTAAAGAAAGACAATCACTCTTATAAAATTTTAAACAATCCATATAATAAAAATCATTATGATTATCAACATCAAGCTATTTTGAAAAATAATTTAAATAAACATAAACCTCCAATGAATTATTTTTCAAACAATTCACATAATCATTATATGGATTTAAGTAATAAACAACCAATGTATGAATGGAGACCCATAAAGAAAAATGGCATATCAACATTAATTAAAAAGGCTCATTCATCATTATCTTCTCAAAAGCCATCACGACATATTTGGGTGCCCAATGGAACCATTACAAATGGTCAACTTTGGATACCTAAATCTCTTATCATTTAGTATCTTTCATTTGCATGAAGTAGAAATAATTAAAAATGAAATATCAATACTCTACTTCATGATGTGCTTTATTTCTTTTTCTTTTGTTTGTTTTTGTATTTATTGATCCAAAATGCTTATGGTCCCTCTATATTTTATGAAATATGACTTTCACATATTAAGCCTAATGTTTATCAAATCAAATTGAATTAAAATTGAACATTAAGTCATATGATATTTAAAAGAGACCTACCTCTCATTTTTTTGTTATATATATCCTTTTAAATCCTTTACCCATCAATGTCTTGAATTAACATTATAATTAGAATATTGAAACTGTTTTTCCAGACTAATGAAATTAATTTTAAAAATGGATTTAATTGGTTTATTAAAAGGGCTTAAGCTAAAAATTAAAATGCGCAACAGTTTGATTACTTTCTATGTTATTTGCTGCATTTGATAGCCCTTATTATGAAAAATATTATCAAATAAAATCGAAAACAAAAATTCATCTAAACGCATGCTTAATCTTTCAAAAAGCAAGTTTTTGATCAAAACTTCAAATAGCCATATCTTTTGATCCGCTCATCCGTTTTTCGTGTTTAATATCTTTTCAGAAAGAGCACAGAAATCTCCATCTATCGGCAAACTAAACTTGCCCATTTAAGTTTGTTTGGTGCTGTCAATTTGCCCAATTTCAACTCCATTTTTAAATGCTATCTTAGTTCGCTTGATTCGGAAATTTCTGTGTTTAAGGATTTTTTTTTCATCACATGATATCCTATGTATAATTGTTTCATATATTAATTTACATAGTATGTGTGATGTGTGTCACCATTGTTTGCATGTAATTTAGACCTTAGAATCATCTTATATCATTAAGATCAAATCAAAAGTTTAATCATTTCATTATAGGTCTAAAGAAAATTAATTTGTAAACATCTCATATTACATGCAACATTATCTCCATTAATTCTATGTAATAACATTGCATTCAAATGTATCATTCTAGCATCACTTCTTAATTTGTGCTTAAATTTATATGCTAGGTATAACATTTACAATGTTATTAAAATATCATGATAACTATGTGATTTGAAATTATATAGAATACTAAAATTCCAACAAACACATAGTTTATGAATTAATCATTAGAATATTTATGAATATTGTTTCATGAATCATATATTATCATGCAAAACCAAAGATCAATAAATTCAATTATTGAATGGCATTTTATTTCAAAACTATATATTTGTGATCTTTGTCTTTGATATGATAGCTTGATCATCATTTTCTAGACTTACAATTCAAACGTGCTCATTCAAACGAAAATCACCAATTCATATTGTCATAAGTCTAGAAGAATTAGAATTTACACACATCATGATGATCTAACATATATTCTATGCAAAAATTCTATTTAATCATAAATCATAATTTATGTTCTATCAAGACATATCTCAAATCGATAATAGGAATTATGAATCTTATGATAAAAATTATGAATAATGTTTTCTTTACATTATTTGATGTATTGATCTGCTTTGCTAGTGATTGCATGTATCTCTCATATTTGTAGACTCTAGAATCAACTTTGTAATGAAAGTATAAATCAAACTAAATCATCACTCCATTCTAGATCTATAATTTGAAATTCTATTTTGGAATACATGCAATATTAATATTAATCTTATGACATGACTTTAAACCCAAAACTCATCATACTAGCTTTATCACTTATTGAATATTAGTAATTGTGCTAGTTATCTCATATCGTCGTCTCATAAAAGTAGATAAACTATGCAGCTTTATATAACTCATCACATTAAACAAAACCCATAGTTTATGTATCAACCCTTAGATTTAAAAGCATAGGTTTTCCAAAAGATTATTTCACCTATGACTTCATATCTCACAATAGCGGGGGCGTAGGGTTGTATGCATTAGAGACCTAACTTATAAGGCATGTCTTGTCCTTAACCGGGGAGGGTTTTAGTGGGGCCTTGCGAGGCACTGGGGGGAAAGAGTGCTAGGTTGAGTGTTCTCTAGTGTGTGCATATGGGACTAACACCCCAACCTACGGAATGCGTGCAGCTACTCATGCCCATCCGACATTTAGTACGGGGCTAGGGTGTAGACATTTAGTCGGGGTAATCTTTAATCTTAGGACGTACTTATATTACTCTTAGCATGATCATTTTATTTACTTATCACTTAAATCATGCATATTTTGGGTTGTTTAATAAAAATGTCCTCTTGTGTCTTCATAGTTTATATCTTCATGTTTAAATGGTTTTGTAAAACACAAGAATTTGAAAAGCCAAAGTTTCATGCAAATTTGATCCACCTAGAGATCTCCAAAAATTCTGAAATTTCAGCATGGAACTACTTTAAGGACACTTAATCAATATCAATAATCAGAAATTTAAAATTTCTAAAAATCCACAAAAATATGTTAGTTTATGTGTACAAATCTAATTTTGTGTTTATGTTTATTTTATTTTCATTTTCTTTATATTATGAAAAATCAACTACAAAAGTTCAAAATTCAAAAATTACAAAAATATGTTTTTGTGATTTTCTGTTTTTATTTGATTTAAAAAATGATAAAACAAAAAAAACTGCTTGATCTTTATTGTCAAATATCAAGCATGTATGAATTCTATTATTTAGAATTATTTATAATGTTAAACCTTATTTCTTCAAATTACTATGAACATTATTTTATTTATCATGCTTTGATATATCTATTTAAAGTGCATCAATTGTATTGAAAAATGTGTAGATACAAGCTTAGCATGCCTCTAAGTATGAGTAAATGTTTTATGATTGATAATGATACATTTCACTCACTTATTTTGGTAATCAACATATGTGTCTAAATCTAAAAATGCTTGCTTGTGTATTGTATTTGTACAATGAATTAAAACTTGCATAAGTTTATTGCCTACACTCCAATTGAATTGCACTTATGAAATTTAAAAAAGTGGTTAAGTTAAAAATTTTGGTTTGCAAAACAAGTGTATTCGGAGAATGTTGTCTCACAAATGTGAACAAAAATTATATATGTAGACAAATATACCTCCACCAAGCACTACTTGAACCTTCTGATAAGTCTTCATAAGCATTGTGAGGTTGAGCACCTTGGGAAGAATAATAAAGTGTCTTGAGCAAACTTTGTTTATTACACCACTTTGTTAAAAATTATGTGCATTAAAAGTGTGTGAAAGTAATTTACTTGTGTTTTATTGTGCACTTTACTTTACATATGTCTTGTATTTTGATGATTTAAATCAATTGTTAACATTGCCCAAAATACACTTATGTGCACATCATTATCTTTCATAACACTTCTTCTCATGAGTATTGGATTCTAATGCTTTATCTATACTACTCTTTATAGAAAAATGCACTAGATAACCTAGCATGATCTCTACAATGTTTTGGTATCTCTTGAACTTTAAATTAAGTAACATTGTAGTATAATATCTCTTTGATATGTTCATTTCATGCTTGGTATTTTTATGAAAAAAAAATTGAGATTTCAACAAGGTTTAAACATCTTGCAATTTTGAACTAAAACTCATATTTTTACTTATGCTTTTCATGCTTCCAAAAATATGTTTATTATAATCTTCCGCTTGCTTACAACTCTTATCTTTTTATTTGAAATCTCTTATATATGTTATGCTTAAACTCTTTATCATTTATAAGAAATGCCTCCTTACTACCCTCACCTAAACCCTCTTTTGATTCTACCAAAAGGGGAGATTAAATTGCATAAATCTAAGATTTAGGGGGAGTGCATTATAATGATATAAAACTTAAAAAAATGGGTAAATTTGTAGGGGGAGTAATCATATAGGAGGTGCATACATTATCATATGCTCGATCATGAAAATCCTTCAATAAATGGTTCCTTACCTATCTTCAAAGATATACACTCATCCCTATATTCATTACTTTTGAAAATATCAAAGGGGGAGAAGATACTAAGAATTCACTTAAATCACTTAAATTACTTAATTAATTAAGTGAGCTTTCATGTAGGGGGCATGTAGGGGGAGTTTATAAGTCGGGGGAGAATAATTTTAGAAGGAGCAAATATTAAGGGGCAGATCATATTAAGGGGGAGAACATGAATATCATAAGTTCACACTTGTGCATACATAATGTACTTGTCACTATCTATATAGGATTTATTCGATTTCTTAGTATAAGGATTTGTTATTATCAAAAGGGGGAGATTGTTGGAGCATGCGTTCCGCACTCATCCGGTTTGAGAATAACAAATCCCGAATGTATTTGATTCTATTTTTATTAATGGTGTACAGGTAACAGGTATGAGATGTTCACATTTCTGCTGGAGCTCAATTTGAGAGTAGGAAAATTTCACTGTCGGAAAATTCCAATAGTTGATGTCGCCCAGGCGACAGCAGAGAAGTTACAACTACTTCCCTCCACGGCAGCACGACGAAAGGCAGTTTTGAGCTGTCGGAAATCCGACAGTGATGTCGCCCAGGCGACAGCTCGGAGGTTTCAACAACTGCCCACGACACCACCACGACCGGCAGTTTTGCGCTGTCGGAATTCTGACATCGATGTCGCCCAGGCGACAGCTCGGCGGTTACAGCAACTGCCTGCACGACGGCACTCCAGTGGCAGTTTAGCGCTGTCGGAAAATTCCGACAGTCGATGTCGCCCATGCGACAGCGATTTTCTATAATTTGACTCCTTGTGTTTGTGCATTCTATGATTTAAGAATTCCAAGTCCCTTCCTGAGTGTATACGAACCAGAGAGCTCCAGAACCTCAAGAACTCCCATTTTTGCTGAGAAGGTTTGAAATTGAAGACGAGATCGGACGCGCTTCTACATCAACTATCATCTCGAGGCTTCAACCTTCCTTTCAGAGATCTGAATTTCTAGGGAGTTCTTATTTTATCTTGTATTTTCATTTATATACATTTTACTTTGTATTGGTAGGGAAAATCGCTTCCTTGTGCGGAGCGTCTAAGTCCTTGCGTGGCTTAGGGGAAAATCGCTTCCTTGTGTGGAGCGTCCAAGTCCTTGCGTGGCTTGGTGGGAAATCGTGGCCTTGTGTGCTACGTCTAGATCTTGGGAAGATCTACAGGATAGGCTTGGGCTTGGTCTAGGGAGAGACAAGTGATAGCCTTCCGATCCTTGGGAGAAGGATTGGTAAACAAAAAGAAATTTACATTTGTACGCCTCCGATTTCTAGCGATATAGAAATCAAATTTATGTAAACACTTTGTCATATAATATAATCATGTCCCTTTTGTGCTTACTTGATTTCTATCACTTGGCGTAATCTCTATTATATTGTGTTCTAAGTTTTCAATCCTAAATCTAAATTGTTTATTTCAATCTCTTTCATCATAAAACAATTTAGTACTTATTTCTAAAATTGCAAATTCATAATTTTCTATTCATTTAGCTAAATTGTTATTTTACCTTCGCATATTATAAAACAATTTAGTAATTTTCTTAAAATTATAAAAAGAATTTTTATTCCCTTATTCACCCCCCCCCCCTCTAAGGGCGCCGTAAGATCCAACATGGCGCCGCCGGCCACCACCGGGATGTAGAAAGAAAGGGGCGGGAGGCGGTGGCGCAGCCTGCATGCGCCATGTAGGCTCGCTGCGCCGCCGCCTCCACTGGGAGAGACTTCCCTGCCGCCCTGGCTGGGGCGCCGGGGAGGGGGCAATCCGATGGCGGGGGTCCGGCGGCCTGGCGCCGCCTGTCGGCGCCGGGGGAGGCCCTTACCCCGTACATGAAAGATGGGGAGGGAGGGGGAGAGTGCAGGTGCCACCGGAGGCGCGTCCTCCGGCGGCCCTGTCGCCGTTCCTCATCGGAGCAGTGGTCCCCCAGTGGGGACCTGCTCCCCCAGCGTCACCACCGGAGCTGGGGGTACAACTCTCACAGCCAGCACCTCTACCCGCGCCTGGGCAAGGCTCGGGGTGGTGCTGGCGGCGCTCCGGCGATGGGGGAAGGGCAGCCTGCAGCCTTAAGGAAGTAGGAAGGAGGAGGGGGATGTGTCTACATGTAGGGGAGGGGCTCGGGAGGTGGAAGGGTGGCTCGCCATGGAGAGGAGATGGTGGCGGCGGCATGGCTGGGAAGGGCTCCGACAGGGTGGGAGGAGGAGCTGGCAGGGGGGAAGGAAGGGCTGAGGGGGGAGGGTGAGCACCCAGGAAGGAGGCTGGGCCCCTCCTTTTATGGGGGATGAGGGAGGCTTTGTTGAAAAACTTGAGGTCCGGAGGAGAAGTGAAAAAATGCGGAACACACTTCACAAAACCTTTCACAAGTGTAGCACAACAATGACAATAAGAAGACCGAGTAGTGCTATGGTATTAACTATCTCTTTATAAAGCGAGGTATGCATGGCGAGACATGATTCATAAGAATCATGGAGGAGAGAAGCACAAAACACAAGGGAAAAACAAGCTGCAGCGACCAAACACTTGAGACCGCTAGACTGCGCGAACAGACAAGCCAGTCGGAAGCTCCTGAGACCGCGCGAACAGAGTACAAGCCGCACCTTCCAGACCGCTGACCTGCTTCATTATTCCTCTACTGAAAACAAACAAGTTCGCACTTCTTGATCGCCCAGATCGCACGGTCTTGATCACAGAGGAACCCACGAACTCTGAACAAAGAACTGCTACCTGCGACAGACCGCAACTCAAGATTGCTTGGCCACTTAAGAGCGCCTGATCAACTGAGTCCGTTGCGCAAACCAAGAACACCAAAACACAATCCGCCTGGACTGGTTTATTCAAAGCTGGAAGAAGGGAGACAAGCTGACCGTGAGCTGCTAGCCGCTAACCTGCGAACACATAAACCGGTCAAACAAAATCTCAAACCGCGCGACCTCAAATTAAGACCGGCACAATCAAGCCAACTTTGGTTCTTACAGTTCTCGTTATTAATGACGGGCCCTACACCTCTATTTATAGGCGAATAGACGGATGTCATCACCGCACAAACTGGGATACAATAACTGCCCATCAGATCGCGAGCGGTCTCGCAAAGCAGACCGCCCGAGCTCAGCATAGCTCACAGCTTCCTTATTAAACCTTGCGGTTATAGCCAAATCGCCTGGTCACATCGATCTCAACAAGCAGAATGCCCAGTCTTCTTCCAAAGAAGGCAGACCAAGAACATCTGGCCGACTTAGGACAAGTCGCTAGACCAACCCGCGCAAGCCACCCGGACAGATAGGGGTCTCCCAAATCAGACTGCCCAGAACAACCTGCCTGAGACACAACCAGCCAGAGAACCAGCGTAGACTGTGCGCTCTCTGCGGTCTCCAATCCGCAGACCGCCCAACACTACTCAAGTTCCACTTCAAAAATTTAACACTCCCCCTTGAAGTGGGAAGTAGAAGTCGGCATAAGCAAACTCCGCAACCGACCAAATGGTCCCTTCGCCAACGGTTTAGTAAATATGTCAGCAACGTTCTCCTTGCTCTGCACATGCTCCACAATCAGAGATCCCTCCAACACCTTCTCACGAATGAAATGATGATCAATCTCTATGTGCTTCGTACGCGCGTGACAAACTGGATTGTTCACCAGTTTGAGGGCACTCTCGTTGTCACCACGTAGCAGAGTAGGACCTCGCACCTCCCTATGAATGTCCTCCACAAGCCTCCTAAGCCAGATGGCTTCCTGAGCCGCTAAAGCCGAAGCTTTGTACTCTGCTTCCGTGGTAGAGATTGACACAGAATCCTGCTTCTTGCTGCACCATGATATAGTTGTAGAGCCTGTCATAAATACATATCCAAACGTCGATCTTCGATCATCCGAATCTCCTCCATAATCAGCATTCATGTACCTGTGCAAGTAAAAGCCCGAATCTCTTCCATAGAAGAGACCCAAATCCTAGGTGGATTTGACATACTTCAATATACTCCTAGCCTCCACAAGATGAGGCTTCCGAGGCTCTTCCATAAACCGACTCACCCTGCCAACTGCATAAGCAATATCTGGCCTCGTGATCATCAAGTATATCAAGCTTCCGACCAAAGCCCAGAACACCAAAGGATCGGTAAGAACCGTCCCTTCATCTCGCCGAAGATGAACTCCAACTTCCAGTGGAGTAGAGCTTCCCTTCCCCCCTTCCATGTCGAATCTCTTCACGATTCGATCCGCATAGCCCTTTTGGGAAAAAAAACATGCCGCTCTCTTTCCTCTCCACTTTGAGCCCAAGGAAATGGTGGAGCACACCCAAATCCTTCATCTCGAATCTGATAGCTAGCTCAGCATGAAGCCTAGCTACCTCCACTTCAGAATTTCCCGTGATGATCATATCATCAACGTATAGCAGTACCAAGACCTGATGCTCCCCCGTCTTCTTTACGAATAAGCTTGAATCTGAATCAGAAGCAAAATATCCGCAGAACTGGAGGTATTCTGCGATCTTCCCATACCACGCCCGAGGCTCTTGTTTAAAGTCGTAAAGAGCCTTCTTGATCTTGCAAACATATCTTCGGTGCTCTTCAGATACATAACCAGGAGGCTGATCCATGAAGATATCCTTGTCAATCTCGTCATATAAGAAAGCGTTCTTCACGTCGAGTTGCCAAATCTTCCACCCTTGGCAAGCTGCCAATGCGATCACCACCCGGACCGAAGTCATTTTGGCAATGGGGCTAAATGTCTCTTCATAATCTTCCCCATACTTCTGAGAGAAACCTCGAGCTACAAGGCGAGCCTTGTACCGCTCAATACTTCCATCAGCCTTTTTCTTCAGTTTGAAAACCCACTTGCAAGTCACCGGAGTAACTCCCTCAACCTTAGGCACCAAGTCCCAAGTCTCATTCTTCCTGAGGGTAGCCATCTCTTCATCCATGGCTCCTTCCCACTCCTTGACTCCAATGGCATTTTCATAACAAGATGGCTCTCTCTCATCCAGGGGGCATGCGAAGAAACATGAGACAAAGCTCACCAAGTTCCCGCCCGTATACCGATCAGGTGGAATAATGGTCCTCTTGGACCTCCTCAGAGCTTGACTCTGAACCACCTCTTCCACTGCAGCTTCTGGACTAGCTCTCCTCTCAGGTAGACATAGAGCATCGCTCCCCCTGCTTCCAGAACCTGAAGCACCTGACCCAGAGCTAGAAATACCTGGAGCACCTGGAGAAACAAGCAACTCCACCAGAGCTTCCCTTGCAGCTTCCTCTGGTCCACCATCTACCCTGCTTCCTTGTAACTCAACATAAGAGCTACCCTGGTATGACGTCAGCTCGTCGAATACCGCATCCCTAGAGACCACATTGTTGGAGCCTATGTTCCGCATCTTTTGGTTTGAGAATAACAAATACCGTGTTGTATTTGATCTTGTATTTTGTGTGTTTATAGTATGCAGGTTGTACAAGAATGATAGCTACACATCCCTATGAATAGTATACATAATGGAGGTGACTCTATGCAAAGAGATCTAATGCCCCGCATTAGTTGCTAACGCCCCGCGTTAACTTCCATTGAGAAGGAGCCTGTCGAGAAGAAATGCCGTCGAGAACGAATCTGTTGAGAAGCCAGAGACAACGCTAGGCATTAGGTCTTAACGCTGGGCGCTATCCATTCGACGAAACTGCGTTCGACGAAAATGCCGTTCGACGAAATGAGAAGGCCGCTCGATGAAAATGTCGTTCGCGAAATGAGAAGGCCGCTCGACGAAACTGCATTCGACGAAAAGGTCGTTCGACGAACTTTGAAGGGGAACGAAACTCAATGTCAGCATTGACTCTAAACGCCCGCGTTGAATCAAACTGCCGCAATCTTGACAGTTGCGCGATTTTAGCCACGACAGTGCACGTTCACTAACACCGATGTTAACCCTTAACGCCACGCGTTAGCTCCGGTGGCTATTTAAAGTACATCCTTCTCATTCTATGTGTGATGATTCCAGAATTCTGATACTTTGGAGAGAGATTCATGTACAGCAATTAAGAGATCTCCCTTGGGCTATCATGAAGATCTAAAGAGGAGTTTGAAGGAGAAGGTCTACAACGCATATCCCATACGAAGGACGATCGTTTCAAGAACGCAAACATCTACATCGACTTCGTCTTCACCATCAAAATTTCTTGGGGAGTTTCTCTTTACATATCTTGTAATCTTTTATTTTTTCCTTTTGTATTTTTTGTGGAGAAATCGTTCGGTGAGAATGTCAAATTCCGGGAAGGATTCTGTGGGTAAATTCGCCTTATGTTGGCGACTAGGTCCTTGTGCGTCTTAGGTGGTAATTCGCCACCTTGTGCATGGCGACTAGGTCGAGGGTAGATCTAGGGGGTGTCTAGAGGCTTTATCTGGGGATAGATAGGCTATAGCCAACCGGTCCTTGGGAGAAGGACCGGTGAAACAACAAAAAGTGTTTTTACATATTCTCGCCTTGATTTCTAGCGTTATAAAAATCAAACATTTGTGTATTCAATTTATTATGAAATAAAATCATATCTTTCAATGTTCTATTCAATTGATTTTATTTCCTCTTCAAGAATGTTTTAATTTATATTTTCATCAAAGTATTAAAATTAACATTTGTGTAATTATCTTTGAAATACAATAATCGTTTTCATTATCTCTGATTTTCTGGAATTGTATTTCATTTAAGATTTCATAAGTAAAATCACTGTGGCAATCGTTTTGTTCTAAGGAATATTTTCTGGAGAGCTAACCCACAGCGTTAACACTTAACGCCAGGCGTTAGCAACAATTAGAAAAAGTTTTGTTTCTCTTGTTTAAAAAGGAATCTTCAATATAATCTTTTCTGAGATATCAAAATATATTTTATTATAAAATATTCCTAAACTTTGGTCACGAACTCTGATAAATTTAATTAAGATTTAAATTCCATAAAACCCGTATTCACCCCCCCCCCCCCCCCCAAAGGGCGTCGTAAGATCCAACACGTGGTATCAGAGCGTAGGTTATTCCAATACGGCTTCACAACCGGGAATAATGGCGCTTCATGATCTCGCATCTTCTAGAGGGGATAATTTTTATGGAAATGAAAATTCATTATGTCCATCATTATTTATGGGTGAAAATTATAATGGGTGGAAAACACTTATGGAAAAATTTCTTAAAACTTTGGATATTGAAGTTTGGAATATTACAATTAAAATGCCCCCAAATATTTTAAATAAAAATGAAATATTTTTAAATTCCAAATCTATGAATAGTCTATATTGTGCTCTAGATCAAAATATTTTCAAACTTATTTATACGCTTCCTACTGCTTTTGAAGTTTGGAAATTTCTTGAGAATACTTATAGTCTTCCTTCCACAGATGATGAACAAGAGGAATTACTTATGGATCCAAGAGAAGAAATCGACGAGGACTCATTCTTAGAGGAAGATCAATCTAAGAGAGAAACAATATTGAACTCAATTGATCGCAAAACATCAAGCAAAAGAGAAGACGGAAACTATATCAAGGTAAGAAAATCTAAATCTTCTCTTTTTATAACTAATTCTATTTCTACATTTTTTGTGCTTTAAATTTGCTAAACGTAAAATTTTAAAGTTGAAACATGCTAATTCCAAATTACGTTTAGAAAATAAAACTTTAAAAGCAAACGCTAAAGTAGAATCTTATATTGATGTTTCAAATTCTCTTTCATGCTCTTTAATTAAAAATGCTAAACCTTGTTTTGATTATAATACATTTAAAGAAGAACTCAAGGTTTTGGAAAAAGGTCTTTTAACTTCAAAAGAGCATAATGAAAATTTGATAAAAGAAAATGATAATTTAAAGGATAAACTAGAATCATTAAAAATGTTTATTCAAAATTTTTCATATAATAAAAAATCTTTTATTTCTAGTTTATCAAATTATCAAAAGTCTAAAAGTTTAACTTCATATTATAAGAGTATGTCTATAAGAAAGAGTGGAAATGAAAATCATCAAAATATGAACCAATCATTTAAAACATATTGTAACCCACTTTTTCAACATTCAATTCTTAAGAAAGACCATCACTCTTATAAACTCTCAAAGAATCAATATAATAAAATTCATTATGATTATCAACATCAATGTATTTTGAAAAATAATTTGAATAAACATAAATCCCAAATGAATTATTTTTCAAACAACTATCATCCCAAAAAAGATGTCAAATAATCATAATATGAATTTAAAAGATAAACAACCAAAGTATGAATGGAGGCCAAAAATTAAAAATGAAACACTAGCTCCACTTGTAAAGGCCCATTCATCACTATCTCTCCAAAAGCCAACACGATGTATTTGGGTACCCAAAGGAGCCATCACACTTGGTCCCCTTTGGATACCTAAATCTCTCATTCACTAGGAATCGTTGTATTGCATGAAATAGAAATAAATTATAAATGAAATATCATTATTCTACTTCATGATATGCTTAATTGCTTTTTTTTTATTTCTTATTTTTAAGCCAACACACTATGATCACTTTATTTATCATGAGATTTGACTTTCATTTTAAGCCTAATGTTTAACAAATCAAATTGAATATAAAGTCATAATTTTTTTAAGTGATCTATCTTTCCTTTTATATGTTTTATCCTTTTTTAATCCATTGCCTATAAATGTCTTATATTATCATTATAAATTGAATTCTAAATTTGCTAAATGATATTATCAAGACTAATGAAATTACTTTCAAAATTAGATTTAAATGGACTTTTAGGGGTCTTAGGCTAAAATATTAAATGCACAACTTATTGCTTATTTGTCTATTTTTCGTTGCTGCATATAATAGCCCCTATATTGAAAATCATAATCGAGAAAAATCAGAATCAAATAAATAAAAAAACATGTGTTGCTAACGCCAGGCCTTATCATTAACGCTGGCGGCAGCATATTTTCCTAAAATTCTAATTTCTCTAATTATTATTTTTCTAAAAAACTATTTTTACTATCATTATTTTCAAATACCTTGTATTTGTTTTGTCTAATTTCTACAAATTAAAATCAAAAAGAAAAATTACAAAAATGATGAATATGATTTCACAATCACCACCACGATCTATTAATATCCTAAGCTAAAATTCACTATAATCATATATCATAATTCATGATCCATCAAGACCGATCTTAAATTAACCTTAGGAATTATGAAATATATGATTGCAATTGGTATTATAGTTTCATATCTTATTTTGTGTGTGTGTGATGTGCATCTCTATTGTTTGCATATATCTCATTTAGACCTATGAATTAACTTGATATCAACAAGATGAAATCAAAAAGAATTGTCACTTCTCTCTAGGTCTATGAAAATTCAAAACTCTATGTTTGAATACATGCAATTCAATTATATATTTGTCCAATTTTACTTAGCTTTGCACCTTGTTGTCGTAATTCATCATACTAGCATCATCACTTACCATTGGTAGAAATCAATGTCCATGCTAGTTATATATCTTGCAATGCTAAAGTAAATTATATTACTAGAATATGAAAATCATAATTTCCTTTGTAGTTATTTGCATGAATAAAAAAATTTATAAATGGATTTAAAATCAACAATCTCCTAGATCTAAGTGTAAATCCAAAACTAATCATGCAATTATACCATAGTTAATATATTTAAGGCATACAAGCTTAGTATATCCATAATCATTAACCCATGACTTGTGTCTCACAATAGCGAGGGCGTAGGATTGTGTGCATTAGAGACCTAACCTCTAAGTCATGTCTTGTCCATAACTGGGGAGGGTTCCAGTAGGGCCTTGCGAGGCACTGGGGGGAAAGAGTGCTAGGTTGAGCGTCGTCTTTTGTATGCATATGGGATTAACACCCCAACCTACGGCATGTGTGCAGCTCCTCATGTCCATCCGTCTCTTAGTATGGGGTTATAGTGTGTAGACATGTAGTTAGGGTATATTATTCTTGGGTATACTCATATTATATTCATTGCATGAATATTATCTCACTCTTTATACTAAAATCATGCATATTTGTTTTTGTTCTAACATTGCATCTTGTGTTTGCATATTTTTTTTATTTTGAGCTTTAATGATTTTACAAAACACAAGTACTTGAAAATCACCAAAAACATGCTAAAAGAGCCTTCAAATCTAATCAATATACTCTGAAATTTCAACTGAATGAAGGCCTATTTATAATACAAATGAATTTTGAAAAAAAAATTTCAAAAAATCAAGAAATGTAGTTCTATTTTGGCGTTAAGAAGTTAACGCCTGGCGTTAGCTCGTTTGCTCCAAAAAAATTTTTGTTTGTTTTGAGTAATTTCTGGTATTATTTTAATATTTTGTGTGTTTTATTTCTCTGTTTGTAAAAAGTTTTCTATCTTTTTATTTTCTTTAAAACAAAATTTTATTTCTTTTCAAAAAAAAATATGTATTTTCTCATGCATTATTTTGGGTGTATCTCTCTGGCATAGAATATCATTTACTGAAAGGGCTATTAACGACTTCTATGTTTTCCAGAGAATATATATATAAAAAAAACAAATACAAAATTACAAAACAATTTCAAAGAACTAAAATATGTTTTTTATGTGTGTTTATTGTTTTGTGCTTATATACAAAAAAACCATTCAAAAATTTAAAAAAAGGATTGTTATTCATTGTCATTGTCAAGGATGATTAATTATATCAATTAAAGATTAAATACAATGTTTAATTTAACTTTCAAGTTTCTTATAAAGACATTGTTTTGTATTTATCATGCCTTGAATATTATCTTGTTATGTGCAATGAAATTGATTGTAGACAAACATGCGTAGAAATGCTTAGCATGCCTCTAAGTATGAGTAATGTATTATGTTTGATAATGATTCATTCACTCACTTATATTTGATAACTTACATGTGTTTACAATCTTATTCTTACATGATTGTGTAGTGTAATAACATAAGTAATTAAAATGCTTAAATAGATTACCTACACAACATTGAATTGGTTATTACAATTCTTTGTCTTTCATGCACTTATTCTTTAGAGAAATGAGGTTTAAAATGCTATGTTTGCAAAACAAGTGAATTCGGAGTCTTTAGTCACTAAACTAAAAAGCAAATAATAAATGACAAGGAAAACTCCACCAAGCACTACTCACCCTCCTAATAAGTCTTAATGAGCATTGTGAGGTTGAGCACCTTGGCTAAAGAATTGTAAAGTGTCTTGTAGCAAACAATTTATACACCACTTCTCTTAGTACACCGGATCACAAAAAATTGAAATTAAAGCTAAAAAGTATAAAAGTGATCCACAAACACTACTTTGCACCTTGATAAGTCTTAATAAGCATTGTGTGTGCAGAGCACCTTGGTAGATGTACTCTTTATTTATGTGCATTGAAATATTGTGGAAGTAATATTATTTGTGTATTTTAATGTTGTGTTATTTCATTATATATGTCATGTGTTTTTGATTGATTCACTTGTATACTATATCAAAACACTACTTGTACACATCATTATCTTTCATAAAACTTCTACTCATGAGAATTGGACCCTAATGCTCATCTACTCAAATCTCTACAAACTTAAGTAAATGCACTAGATAACAAAGCATGATCACTACAATGTTTATGTTTACTTGAAATGCAAATTTTATTATATTGTAGTTTTTGTATCTTTTCTTGATATTATGAAATCATGCTTGCAATTTTTATCTTGATGGAATAGCATCTCTTCAATCTTTAACTCAAACATCAACTTTTCAAATTTAAAACTCATTATCCTTTATATGATTTTATCTTCTAAAATGATGTTTATGTTTAAGAGTGCTTATTATATTCTTCTACTAAGTTTACCACTTATGCTCATTCATGTCTATTATTTTTTTAACACCGTGTTTTTTCTTTTCAACAAGTGGTTTCTTAAAATAAGAATGCTTACTTTATCATTTCAGTTATGTTGCTTACTACTTTATGTTACATCATTCTTATATTTTTTTCTCAACAAGTAGTATTTAACAAACTTTTGATTGCATCCTATTTTTCTTCTCGACATAGAACATATTACTCCTTATTGCATACTCTCACCTAAACCCTCTTTTGATACTACCATAAGGGGAGAATAAATTGCATAATTCTAATATTTAGTGGGAGTGCATTATAATAATATTAAACTCAAAAAAGGGGTATCTTTGTAGGGGGTATTCATATAGGAGGTGCATAGACTATCATATGCTCGATCATGACAATCCTTCAATAAGTGGTTCCTAATCAATCTTAATAGATATACACTCATTCCTACCCACTTTTGTTAATAACAAAGGGGGAGAAGAAATTGAGAAATCTAGTTAAATATATATTTAGGGGAGTAAATTATAAGAGAACACTTATGTAGGGCGAGGAATTCATATCGAAAGAGTAAGCATTATTGCTATCAAATCTATCACGGCTCTTAACCTGTTATTCATGCATATCTTATCACCGCACTTATCTATAAACACAAATGGTCTTAATCTCACTAATTTCTCATACATGTATTTGTTATTATCAAAAGGGGGAGATTGTTGGAGACTATGTTCCGCATCTCTTGGTTTGAGAATAATAAATATCGTGTTGTATTTGATCTTGTATTTTGTGTGTTTATAGTATGCAGGTTGTACAGGAACTATAGCTACACATCCCTATGAATAGTATACTAAATGGAGGTGACTCTCTGGAAAGGGAGCTAATGCCCCGCATTAGTTGTTAACACCCCGCATTAACTTCCGTTGAGAAGGAGTCCGTCGAGAAGAAATGTCGTCGAGAACAAATACGTTGAGATACCAGAGACAACGCTAGGCGTTAGGTCTTAACGCTGAGTGCTAGCCGTTCGACGAAACTGCGTTTGACGAAAATTTCGTTCCACGAAATGAGAAGGCCGCTCGACGAAAATGTCGTTCGACGAAATGAGAAGGCCGCTCGACGAAACTACGTTGGACGAAAAGGCCGTTCGACGAACTTTGAAGGGGAACGAAACTCAACGCTAGCATTGACTCTTAATGCCCACGTTGAATCAAACTGCCACGATCTTGACGGTTGCGCGATTTCAGCCACGACAGTGCACGTTCACTAACGCCGATGTTAACCCTTAACGCCACGTGTTAGCTCCCGTGGCTATTTAAAGTACATCCCTCTCATTCTATGTGTGATGATTGAAGAATTCTAATACTTTGGAAAGAGGTTCGTGTACAGCAATTAAGAGATCTCTCTTGGGCTATCATGAAGATCTAAAGAGGATTTTGAAGGAGAAGGTCTACAACGCATATCACATACGAAGGACGATCGTTTCAAGAACGCCAACATCTACATCGACTTCGTATTCACCTTCAGAATTTCTTGGGGAGTTTCTCTTTACTTATCTTGTAATCTTTTATTTTATTTTTTTTGTATTTTGTGTGGAGAAATCGTTCGGTGAGAACGTCGGATTCCGGGAAGGATTCCGTGGGTAAATTCGCCTTGTGTTGGCGACTAGGTCCTTGTGCAGCTTAGGAGGTAATTCGCCGCCTTGTGCGTGGCGACTAGGTCGAGGGTAGATCTAGGGGGTGGCTAGAGGCCTTATCTGGGGATAGATAGGCTATAGACAACCGGTCCTTGGGAGAAGGACCGGTGAAACAACAAAAAGTGTTTTTACATATTCTCGCCTTGATTTCTAGCGTTATAGAAATCAAACATTTGTGTATTCAATTTATTACAAAATAAAATCATGTCTTTCAATGTTCTATTCAATTGATTTTATTTCCTCTTCAAGAATGTTTTAATATATATTTTCATCAAAGTATTAAAATTAACATTTGTGTAATTATCTTTGAAATACAATCGTTTTCATTATCTCTGATTTTCTGGAATTATATTTCATTTAAGATTTCATAAGTAAAATCACTGTGGCAATCTTTTTGTTCTAAGGAATATTTTCTGGAGAGCTAATGCCCAGGGTTAACACTTAATGCCAGTTAACAAAAAGTTTTGTTTCTCTTGTTTAAAAAGGAATCTTCAATATAATCTTTTCTGAGATATCAAAATATATTTTCTTATAAAATATTCCTAAACTTTGGTCACAAACTCTGATAAATATAAATAAGATTTAAATTCCATAAAACCCTTATTCACCCCCCCCCCCCCCCCCCCCTCTAAGGGCGCCATAAGATCCAACACACATATCTCCGTGTCTCAGGATCCATGCATCTCCACCATTTCTTCTGGTCATCATAACCGACGAAGACTAGTTTTCTTGCCTTAGCATCTAGCTTCGTTCGAAGGGCATCCAGAACATGCACATAGCAGGTAGAACCAAACACTCGAATGTGTTCCACACTTGGCTTCTCCTTGAACATCAACTCATGAGGGGTCTTCATGTTGATGGGACTGATAGGCATTCGGTTGATAATATAGGCCGCACAAGACATTCCCTCTGCCCAGAAGGACTTTGGGATACTCTTGGCATGAAGCCAACATTTGCAGGTCTCCGTCAGGTGACGGATCTTCCGCTCTGCAACTCCATTCTGTTGTGGAGTGTGAGCACAAGAAAGCTCTCTTTGGATTCCATGCTTCCTGCAGAAGTTAATGAACATCTTGGAGGTGAACTCCCCTCCATTGTCAGTTCTGAACCTCTTCACTCGCAAGTTTAGCCGACCTTCCACCAGCTCCTTGAACTCCACAAACCTCTCAAACGCCTCTGACTTCTCCTTCAGAAAATACACCCAAGTATATCTGGTGAAGTCATCAACCAAAATCAGCATATACGTGCTACCTCCAAGATTGGCAATATTAGTAGGTCCAAACAGATCACCATGGATGCACTCCAATGGTCTTTTACATCTACTTTGTGATTTTTCAAATGGAAAGCGCTGAGCTTTACCAAACTGACAACCTACACAAACGTGACCATCCCTGAAAGATGACAAGCTAGGCAGACCTTTCACCAGGCCTCTTCCCGCCACAGCTTTCAACTTATCCATTCCAACATGCCCAAGCCTTTCGTGTCAGATAGCAGCGCTGTCGTTAGCCCTCATCTTATCAACATAAGAGCTTGTTGAAAGAACAAACAAGTCCTTCACCCGTCTCCTAACATGAGTGACTTCAGCTTTTACCGCTGAAACATTACGGAGAAATTTCACTTATGTTGGACCAAACAGAACGTGATAGCCAGCATCCACTGCATTGGTCACCGAGAAGAGGTTCTTCTTCATCCCCGGAACATGATAGACACTCTTCAACGTAAGAGTACCTCTATCATCGTTCAATGAAACCACACCCTCCTTCTCTACTACATGAATAGTATCATCAGCCGTAATGATAGCGTCATTACATGTATATGTCTGCAACGAGGAGAACTTCGACTCATCCCCGGTGAGGTGATGACCACACCCAGAGTCCACTATCCAATCGTCCTGATAGTTGATGGAAGTCATATCCCGAACACACGTGCCCGTCATGAATGCACCTCCACCACCCCAACTACCTTCAGAATTGGAACCAGCCTCCTCCTTCCTTACAGCATGCCCTGGCTGAAGATTGACTTTGCAGTCTCTTTTGAAATGACCAAGCTTGTTGCAACTGAAGCATCTAGGTCCTTCCTGATTCTTCCCATCACTCTTAGGAGCATAGCTCCTCTCCTGCTGATATGAAGTAGACGGACCATCATCTCCATATGTCTTCTTCTTCTTGTCCCATATTTTCTTCTTGCCAGAAAAGAGAACCTCACCTTCTCCCCCAGAGACAGACATCCCAGCCATTTGCTTAACCAAACTTTCCTGCGAAGCAAGTAAGTTCTCCAGCTCCAGCAACGAAGGCTGATTGGCCCAGCCTTGAACAGAAGTAACAAAGGCCACATACTCCCTTCGCAACCATCGGATTATGTGCCTCTTCAACTTAGCTTCTGAGATAGGCTCATCCGGGTCCAAAGTCGATATCTCTGCGCAGAGGTTCTTCATCTTCAAGAAGAACGTTGAGATTGACATATCTCCCTGAGTTGCTTTTGCCAACTCATTTTCCAAGAACTGTAGCCTAGCTACATTCTTCTTATTGAACAAGCCATCCAAGGCTGTCCAAATTTCAGCAGCTGATCCACACCCGATGATGTGATCAAACAACTCCAGAATGATAGCTCTCTTGAGAGTGAACTCCGCCTTAGCATTCGTTCTTCTCCAAACCTTCACGAGCTCAGCATTCCCATCAGCAGGAACAACAGCTTGTCTTGCTTCTCCTCCTACAACCTCCCACAAATCCTCGCCAAGAAGATAGCTCTCCATGCAAGACTTCCACTTCTTGAAGTTTGTCTGCGTAAGGAGATCAATACCAAGACCTCTAGCATGTCCTCCTTCCATTGCTATCCCACTGATTGCTAACCACTTGAGAAACGCGAGAGAAGTATTAGCAAGTTCTGCTCAATAACCCCAGAAACCTATCTCTGATACCATGTTGAAAAACTTGAGTTCCGGAGGAGAAGTGAAAAAATACAGAACACACTTCACAAAACCTTTCACAAGTGTAGCACAATAATGACAATGAGAAGACCGAATAGTGCTATGGTATTAACTATCTCTTTACAAAGAGAGGTATACATGGCGAGACATGATTCATAAGAATCACGGAGGGGAGAAGCACAAAACACAAGGGAAAAACAAGCTGCAGTGACCTGACACTTGAGACTGCCAGACCGCGCGAACAGACAAGACAGACGGAAGCTCCTGAGACCGCGCGAACAGAGTACAAGTCGCACCTGCCAGACCGCAACCACAGACTGCTGACCTGCTGCATTATTCCTCTACTGAAAACAAACAAGTTCGCACTTCTTGATCATCCAGACCGCACGGTCTTGATCATAGAAGAACCCGCGAACTCTGAACAAAGAACTGCTACCTGCGACAGACCGCAACTCAAGATCGCCTGGCCACTTAAGACCGCCTGATCAAATAAGTCCACTGTGCAAACCAAGAACACCTAAACACAGTCCGCCCGGACTGGTTTATTCAAAGTTGGAAGAAGGGAAACAAGCTGACCGCGAGCTGCTAGCCGCTAACCTGCGAACACACAAACCAGTCAGACAAAATCTCAAACTGCGCAAACTCAAATTAAGACCAGCACAATCAAGCCATCTTTGGTTCTTACAGTTCTCGTTATTAATGACGGGCCCTGCACCGCTATTTATAGGCGAACAGACGGATGTCATCACCGCACAAACCGGGATACAATAAACGTCCATCAGATCTCGAGCGGTCTCGCAAAGCAGACCGCCCGAGCTCAGCATAGCTCACAGCTTCCTTATTAAACCTTGCGGTTATAACCAAACTGCCCGGTCACAGCGATCTCAACAAGCAGACCGCCTGGTCTTCTTCCAAAGAAGGCAGACCAAGAACATCTGGCCGACTTAGGACAAGTCGCCAGACCAACCCGCGCAAGCTGCCCAGACAGATAGCGCTCTCCCAGATCAGACCGCCCAGAACAGCCCGCCTGAGACACAACTGGCCAGAGAACCAGCGCAGACCGCATGGTCTCTGCGGTCTCCAATGCGCAGACCGCCCAGCACTACTCCACTTCCACTTCAAAAATTTATCAGGCTTCCACTCTCCCTCCCTTTATCCCATGTGGGTTAAAGGGAGGGATGGGTGGGGGGAGATATTTTCTCCCCCCCCCCCCTCCCTTGCCCTAACAGGGGGCTACCATTCATGGGCAGCCCCCTCCCTCCTTGGGGGAGGAGATTCTCTCTCCTCCCCCCCCCCCCCCCCCTTTCCTTTCTTTTCCTAAGGTTTTCATGCTTGGGGTGGGGGGGGGGGATTGACCAAGGTCATCTTAGGGCGGGGTCCTCCATGGACCCGAGGGTCCACCAAGATTTAACGGGGTCGATTCCGAGTTTGTGTGTTCCGTATTTCGTGCATTGTGCCGAGGCGGTCTGCATAATCCAAAATGGGCATATTCTCCGTATGACCTCGGATTGACGATCAACTAGTTCCATGACGTTCGTGTGGACTATACAAGTCTAATGAAACTGATGGAAGTCAAATCAGAGTACGTTCGGTCACCGTACCCCCCCCCCCCCAACGACTTAGTTGTGGCGCGCAACAATACCCAAAACGGTCGTTTTCTCCAAACGACCTCGAATCTTAATGGAACGAGCTCCACTACACTCGTATTGGTTATATGAGTTTAACGGAACTGATGGAAGTCAAATCGGGGTACATTTGGTCACTGTACCCCAACGACTTAGCTGCGGTGCACAACAATACCCAAAACGGTCATTTTCTCCAAACGACCTCGGATCGGAATGGAACGAGCTCTATTACACTCGTATCGGTTATACTAGTCTAACGGAACTAACAGAAGTCAAATCGGGGTACATTTGGTAACTGTACCCCAACGACTTAGTTGCGGCGTGCAACAATACCCAAAACGGTCATTTTCTATTGCTCGGGCCTGCTTTATTGGGCTCACTAGGGTCTAGTGTCCCAATAAAAGTCGGGATGTTACAATCCAATAAAAATAAAGAGATTTTCGTCCTCAAAAATTGCCTAAAGTAGGGGGTTAAAAGGACATACCTGGGGAAAGAGCGCCGAGTATTTTTTCGGAACGAGCGTCTCTGGTTCCCAGGTAAACTCCTCGTGTCCACAGTTTGACCATAAGATCTTGACCATCGTGATGGTTTTGTTTCGCAGTTCCTTGACCTTAGAGTATATTACCTTTACTGGTTCGAGTTGGACAGATCGGTCAGATTACATTGCCGCTGGTGGCACGGGAAGATGTTGCTCTAGTTGGCGAAGGACACGTCTTAGCGAGGAGAGGTGGAATACGTCGTGATGATTTCCCAGTTCAACTGGCAGAGCTAGCCTATATGCAACAGGGACAATCCTCTCTATGACTTGATATGGGCCTAGGTAGCGGGGATCCAACTTTTTCTGCTTCATTATTTGAGATATCCCTTGCATTGGTTTAATCTTCAAGAATACCATGTCTCCTACCTTAAATTCCACCAGTCGATGACGTGCATCATAATATTTGGCCGGACGGCTTTGTGCCTCCAGCATTCGTTCTCGAATTAACCTTATATCTACTGTGGTATCATCTTTGTAGGTGACTCCTAAAGCTTCGGGGTCCTCATCCTGTGCCCATGATAGGGGTGTTCGATAGCGTCTTCTGTAGAGGGCCTCGTACGGTGCCATCTTGATGCTTGCCTGGAAGCTGTTATTGTATGAGAACTCTACCAAAGGCAGTAACTGCTCCCCAGGTTCATTATGTTCTACTATGCATAATCGAAGGAGGTCTTCCATCGTCTGGTTCGTCCATTCTGTTTGCCCGTCGGTCTGGGGGTGGAAGGCGGTGCTAAAAGCCAATTTGGTTGCCAGATAAGCTTGCAATCTCCTCCATTCTTTTGATATAAAGCGTCCGTCGTGGTCAGACACGATTGACTTGGGTACCCCATGAAATCGGACCACTTGTTCTATAAATAGCCGGGCTAATATGTCGACGCTGTCGCCTCGTCTGTTTGGGATAAAATGGGCCACTTTGGTGAGGCGATCTACTACGACCCATATGGAGTCGTTCCCTGCACGAGATCGGGGTAAGCCATGAACGAAGTCCATGGAAATATCTTCGAACTTCCATTCTGGTATGGGCAGGGGTTGTAGTAAACCTCCTGGGCTACGACATTCTGCCTTGACCATTTGACAGGTCTGGCAGTGTGCTACATAATCGGTGATGTCCTTCTTCATACCTGGCCAATATAACGTTCTTCGTAGATTTGTGTACATTTTCACTACTCCCAGATGTATTGAATACCTTGATTGATGTGCTTCGCGGAGTATCTCTTCCCGGATTCCTTCGGCAGAGGGAATGAATATGCAGTGCTTGTACTGCAGGATGCCATAATATAGATTGTAGTCTTCCTGAGCGTCGTGTTTTAGAGTCTGAATGATTGGGGGCGCTTCTACATCGATCTTCTGGGCCTCTCGTATTCTGTCTCTGATGTCACGCTGTATCTCCATCCAGTAGAATTGGGCCTGGTAATCTATCAGGTTCCAACGGGTGATGAGGATGGTATCCAAGTCTGCCAAGGACTTGACTAACTCTTCTGGTATCATCTCTAGCCAATATCTGGCTATCGGAGGTTGCCGACTTAGGGCATCTGCAACCTTATTGGCTTTGTCGGGGTGGTATTGAAGGGTGAAGTCGTAATCGCACAGGAATTCCAACCACCAGCGCTGTCGGATATTTAGCTCTTTCTGGGTGAAGATATATTTGAGGCTCTTGTGGTCGGAGAAGATCTCGCATCTTACTCCAAAGAGGTAATGCCTCCAGACTTTTAGTGCGAATACTACCGCACCCAATTCCAAGTCATGGGTTGCGTAGTTTAGTTCATGAGGCTTCAGCTGTCGTGAGGCGTAGGCGACTACCCTATCGTGTTGCATCAGTACGACTCCCAATCCTTTAAGCGATGCGTCGGCGTAGATTTTGAAGCCCTCAGTGCCTGAGGGGAGTGTCAGAATCGGAGCCGATATTAGTTGGCTCTTTAGTTCTACGAACGCTACTTCGCATTCGGGAGTCCACTGGAACGTTGCATCCTTTTTGGTGAGGGAGGTGAGGGGAAGGCAATTTTTGAGAAACCTTCTACAAACTTGCGGTTGTAGCCGGCGAGGCCAAGGAAGCTTCTAATATTCGCTGCTGACTTAAGTGGCGGCCAGTCTCGCACTGCTTGCACCTTGGCTTGGTATACTACTACCCCGTTCTTGTTGATCGTATGCCCAAGGAAACCAACTTCCTCCATCCATAATTCACACTTGCTAAACTTCGCGAAGAGCGAATGTTCCCTAAACTTGCGCAAAACCATTTGGAGATTCCTGGAATGATCGGTCTTACTCTTCGAATAGATGAGTATATCGTCTATAAAGACGATCACAAAGTGGTCTAGGAATGGTTAAAACACTTTATTCATTAGAACCATAAAGGCGGACGGAGCATTGGTCAGCCCAAACGGCATTACCATAAATTCGTAAAGTCCATAGCGGGAGCTGAAAGCGGTCTTGGGGATGTCTTCTTCTCGTACTCTGAGTTGATAATAGCCAGACCTTAAATACATCTTGGAGAAGAGGTACGCGCCTTGTAATTGATCGAATAATTCATCTATCCTAGGTATTTCGGACAGTGAGCTTATTTAGTTCCCTGTAGTCGATACAGAGAGGCAGGGATCCATCCTTCTTTTTGACAAATAGTACTGGAGCTCCCTAGGGCGAGGTACTCGGACGAACGAAACCTACGTCAATTAGCTCTTGTAATTGTATCTTGAGCTCGGCTATTTCCCTTGGGGCCATTCGGTATGGTGCTTGGGACACTGGTCGAGCTCCATGAGCAAGTTCAATCTGGAAGTCCACTTCCCATTAAGGGGGCAACCCGATAAGGGATTCTGGAAAGACGTCTGGGAAATCTCGAATTATGGGTACTCTAGAGAGCACTTGCGTCTTGTCTTCCATCTCGAAGTAGATTAGGTACACCTCGTCCTTTCATCGGACTGCTTTGACTATTTGAGCGGATGTTAAGATAATGCAGGTGACAGAGGGTATACATGTTAGGGTGATAGACTGACCATTTGGGTTCCGAAGGTCGATCTCTCGAGTCGAACAATTGATTTGGGCGTCGTGCTCGGGCAACCAATCCATTCCTAAAATGATGTCAAATCCGGTTATCGCTAGAATGGTTGCGTTTACTTCAAATTCTACGCCTCCTAGTGTTGCTTGGAAGGAGCACTTCTCTGTGGACGTCATGTCTGATCCATCTGGGAGTCGTATCGACATTCCAGATGATCTTACGGTGTTTCCTTTGTCTGCGATGAAGTTCTGTGCGACGAAGGAATGCGTGGCACCGGTATCGAACATCGTTTTAGCAGGGTGACCTTCTACCAGAAGTAAACCTGATAATATATATATACTATGGTCATATGCTTTTTACAGATATACATGAGTAGTAATTACACAAGCTAAACAAAATACTACATCATATATTTCTACTATATCATCCTCCTAGGATATCGTGTCTAATGAAAATAGATACCTATCACTACATCTGCTGCGGTGTCGTGCTAGAGATCTAAAGCGTATGCCTCGAGCGGTGCTGCTTTACCCTGTCTGCCCTGGCCCCTCCTACCTGCAGGTTGTCTTTTGCGTCCACCTTGTCCCCTCTCTGCAGCTCCCTGCACTGCTCCTAGGCCGGGCCTACCTGTAGCCTAAGGGCAGAAAGCTCGTATGTGCCCGGGCTGCTGGCAAAGGTAGCAGTTCCCTGTAAAGGAGGCATCTCGTCGTGTGGTTGGGGCGGGCTGAGGTGCTGGGGCTGGAGGTGCTGGTCGGGGCTGGGGTGCCTGCCTATATGGTCGGTGGCGCTGACGCTTTCTTCTATCCGGGTCTTGTCTGCGAGGGCCTACTCCTCTCCCTCGGCCCTGAGCCCGGGGAACATCCATGGGTCCCCTTCGCTGCTGGGCCACCATCATCTAATCCATCTCTAAAGCTGCGGCGTGAGAGGCTGTCGTGTGAAAGGTCGACTGAGAGATCAGGATCAAAGCCTGTCGAAGATCGTCTCGTAGTCCTCGATAGAATCTAGTCGCTCTATCTCTGTCTGTAACTATCAAGGTCCCGAAAAATGGGCCAGGTGGATGAACTCTCGCTGGTACTCCGGTACCGTCCTCTCTCCTTGCCGGATCTGCAGGAACCGCTCCTGGAGTGCAATCCTATCAGCATCAGAGATGAAATGCTCTAATAAGGCCTCTGAGAACTCCCACCAGAGGATTGTGCTGAGTGGTCAACCTCTAAATATGGAGCGGCTGGCTGCCCTCCACTAATCTCGGGCATAGCCCTCTAATGAGGTCACTACTAAAGACACTGCGGCCACGGCGGGGCACATCATCCCAACCAAGAGCTCCTCTACTCTCTCCACCCACTCTTCTGCATGTATGGCAGACTCGGTTCCACGGAAGGTAGGGGCCTTAGCCCCCGGAACATCGTTAGAAGGTTGGTAGGCACGGTGGTCTGCTGGGGTGGCCGTAGGATGGCCGTCTGGAAGGTGGCTAGCAGGGTTGTCAGTGTCTGTCCTAGATCTGTATCAGCAAAAGGGACTACTGCTGGGGTGGCCGGTGCTGGTGGTGGAGTGGTGGGATGGTACTGATCCCTAGAGGAGGACCTTCCGTTACTGGACTCCGGTATCTGGAGAAGTAACAGACGAACATCAGTATTTGCAAAAATAAGGGAATTTTGCAGAACTGGCTGAAAGGAAGCGGAAAAATGTGTGGGTGTACTACTGTGCAGTCTAGGATCCTTAAACCTTAAACCTAAGGGTCCACCAGGCTTCCACTGCGTGGTTCGTCCTGAACCAAGTAACAGAAACTGGGAAGGGAGGATCTAAAGACTGCCTCATGTGGTCGGATCGTGGTAGCTCTGATCCATTTGTAACGGAACCTAGCTCTGATATATTTCTAAGACCCCCCTCCCCAAAACTGAACCCGGCTCAGGGAGGGGGGATCTTACTGCCCAAGGACGTCCACTAGCGCTTCCCGGGTGGCAACGGCCCACCCTCTCAAGCACTGAGTGATCGCCTTGTCAGGCACAAGAATCACAACAACACATCAGAATCACATAGCGGAAGTATTAGAATTAAGGAAACTAAGCACACAGCTTATATTTACATAAAGGAAGAAGGTCGAAGCCTATTGTTTAGTAAATCTGCCTCGGGGGCTACACATGACTATAACAAAGTGCTCTTAAACTAGTCCTACACTTTAGGACTCACGTTGCGGAAGATAGGGGGCGAGGCCGGAGTATCTGATCGGGCCATCTCTAAGGCCGGTAACTTATCCTGCGGCGCGGGGGCTTCACGTTGTCTCATCTCCTGTGATTGGTTATAAAAATAACCATTAGTCACAGAGCTAAGTAGAAAACACATCCCCTCCTCGGATCCGTATCCTGCGGGCGGGCTAAAGGGCAGGAATAAATAGCCGAAGCAAGGTAGAGGGTTAGCAGCAGGTAAAACATATATACGTATATATATCTATAATGCCTACCAACCATAATTTCCACGAGGTGACACAGACGTGCGGTACGAAATGACAAACAACACTAACTCGCGCATACCAGCAACCAGGTATTCAAACCTGTACACACAAAACTCTGTGTCGACACAGCTTGGACCGCTTTGCTTCAAGCGGGGTTGCGAACCCTGTGGGCCTCACCAATGTGGCCGTCGGTGATAGTGGCCAGTCCTGCCACTTTTGAATGTAGTCGTACCGTATAACTCAGGCCCTCTCGTACAACTTGGTGTACTAACTGGATGTGAGCGACATCTGGCGATTCCGAGATTTAGGCCGACCAGCGGAGGCAAAACTGCGGGTTCGGAGTGGTGATAACAAGCTGTGCACATCTCCCTGTCGCCATGAGTCGTCAAACCACCCGCACCGGTACTAACGGTCTACGGGCGTGACCGACCCGCCACTTCCAAAACACTCTTCAAAAGCATAAACACAGATCAAGCGCTTTAATACTTGACGCGACATTCTTACTCGACCGGTCATTCGACTCTTGACCGGGAGGATCGGCGGTAGGAGGGCTCCTTATTTGGGGCTAACTTAGGAGGAGGGACTCAACTCCAGGTTTTCCCCAACTAAGGCCTCACAGAATGGAGGAGAAACACCGCTTGCCAGCGTCGGACTGCGGTTAGCACTAAAATATAAATAAAGTGCAACATAAGCAGAAAGAAAGGCTGGAAATAGGGGCCGAAATATCAGGACCAGTACGAGACTGGAGAATTGAAAGTACAGAAAGCAGTAAATAAAGGACCGGTGCGAGACTAGATTACTGGAAATGAACGAACAGAAATATAAGTAAGAAGACCCGTGCGAGACTAGATTTAAAGAATAAATGCTGAAAGTAAAAGCAGGGGGACCAGTGCGAGACTGGATTTAAAGAATAAATGCAGAAATTAAAACAGGGGGACCAGTGCGAGACTGGATTTAAAGAATAAATGTTGAAAGTAAAAGCAGGGGGACCAGTGCGAGACTGGATTTAAATAATAAATGCCGAAAGTAAAAGCAGGTGGACCAGTGCGAGACTGGATTTAAAGAATAAATGTCGAAAGTAAAAGCAGGACCAGTACGAGACTGGAGAGCATACTAAATAAAGGGTTAGTAGTCCAATCACTCCATAATAGGAGGCTTCAATGTCGACTCCATTCTTAGGAGGAAGATCTGTTCGATCCCCGTTCATAGGGGTCTTTTCTCCGTTCATAGCAGCTTACTTATATTTTATGAAATTCCTTATTTCCGTGTGACTTAGATTCACATTTTAATTATTTGGACGCTTAATGAATTGGCGGTGTCGCTTCGCAATTGTGACCCGAATTGCGCGTCGATACTTTTAATTTAGTCGATTCCTTGGATCGAAACACACCATTTTACTATGTACCACAAATACGCTTCGCGAGTTCGTCAATTAATCCCAATTAATTTCACACATTTTCAGGGGTTTATTTTGCTCGTAAAAGACTTTTAGATGACCAAAATAAAAGATCACACCTTCAAACTTTTATAGTAATTGCAAAATACCATAAATTAGAGCCTATAATTTTTTGGGGAATTTTCCCAACTTATTTAGGCCTTTAAATCTTTTAAATAAACCTTGCATGGTGGTTTAAAAATATCAACACATCTCCTAAAATTCCCAAAAAATTACGGGAGAGGCCCCTCTGAGTCGGGAACATTTTCCATGTTAGAAATTTCTGCCAAAAATGCCCCGTTCAGAAAAATGAGGAAGGGGGAGAGGCATTTGGGGTGCAAATGGAGGAAAGGGAGAGAGCATGGGGCGCCGCACCGGGCGCCCTCTTGGGGTCCCCACAGTGGATCTGCGGCAGATCCGCTGTGGGGGAGGGGCACATATGTTGAGTCCGGGGAGGGAAAATAGGATAGAGGAGCCGCCCGATCTCCTGGGGGAGATCGGACGGCTCCCTCTATCTCAGCGGGAGGCGGCCGCTGCCGCCGTCGGGCAGCGGCCGGCTGGTGCCGGCGCCTCCCTTGGTCGGTACACCGGGGGCCGGTGAGCACTTCGGTGATGGTCCGGCGGCCTGGCGCCGCCGGCCACCACCGGGATATAGAAAGAAAGGGGGCGGGAGGCGGTGGCGCAGCCTGCATGCGCCATGTAGGCTCGCTGCGCCGCCGCCTCCGCTGGGAGAGCCTTCTCTGACGCCCCTGGCTGGGGCGTCGGGGAGGGGGCAATCCTCTGGCGGGGGTTCGGCGTCCTGGCGTCGTCGGTCGCCGCCGGGGGAGGCCCTTACCCCGTACAGGAAAGACGGGGAGGGAGGGGGAGAGTGCGGGTGCCGCCGGAGGCGCGTCCTCCGGCGGCCCTGCCGCTGTTCCTCGTCGGAGCAGAGGTCCCCCGGTGGGGACCTACTCCCCCAGTGCCACCACCGGCGCTAGGGGTATAGCTCTCACGGCCAGCACCTCCACCCGCGCCTGGGCAAGGCTCGGGGTGGTGCTGGCGGTGCTCCGGCGACGGGGAAAGGGCGGCCGGCTGCCTTAGGGAAGTAGGAAGGAGGAGGGGAGATTTCTACCTGTAGGTGAGGGGCTCGGGAGGTGGAGGGGTGGCTCTCCATGGAGAGGATATGGTGGCGGCGGCTTGGCTGGGAAGGGCTCCGGCAGGGGGAGGAGGAGCTGGCAGGGGGCAAGGAAGGGCTGGGGGGGGGGGGGGGGGGGGGGGGTGAGCACCTAGGAAGGAGGCTGGGCCCCTCCTTTTATAGGGGATGAGGGAGGCTTCCCCTCTCCCTCCCTTTATCCCATGTGGGTTAAAGGGAGGGATGGGTGGGGGGAGATATTTTCTCCCCCCCCCCCCCCCCTCCCCTCCCTTGACCTAACAGGGGGTTGCCTATTCATGGGCAGCCCCCTCCCTCCTTGGGGGAGGAGATTCTCTCTCCTCCCCCCTTTCCTTTCTTTTGCTAAGGTTTTCAAGCTTTAGGGGGGGGGGGGGGGTTGACCAAGGTCAACTTAGGGCGGGGTCATCCATGGACCCGAGGGTCCACCAAGATTTTCCGGGGCCGATTCTGAGTTTGCGCGTTCTGTATTTCGTGCGTTGTGCCGAGGTGGTCTGCATAATCCAAAACGGGCATATTCTATGTATGACCTTGGATTGACGATCAACGAGTTCCATGATGTTCGTGTGGACTATACAAGTCTAATGAAACTGACGGAAGTCAAATCGGAGTACGTTCGGTCACCGTACCCCAGCGACTTAGTTGCGGCGCGCAACAATACCCAAAATGGTCGTTTTCTCCAAACGACCTCGGATCGGAATGGAACGAGCTCCATTACACTCATATCGGTTATACGAGTTTAACGGAACTAACGGAAGTTAAATCGGGGTACATTTGGTCACTGTACCCCAACGACTTAGTTGCGGCGCGCAACAATCCCCAAAACGGTCGTTTTCTCCAAATGACCTCGGATCGGAATGGAACGAGCTCCATTACACTCGTATCGGTTATACGAGTCTAACGGAACTGACGGAATTCAAATCGGGGTACATTTGGTCAATGTACCCCAACGACTTAGTTGCGGCGTGCAACAATACCAAAAACGGTCATTTTCTATTGCTCGAGCCTACTTTTATTGGGCTCACTAGGGTCTAGTGACCCAATAAAAATCGGGATGTTTCACATATATCCTTCTAAAAACACATCCCTTATTTATGATTATGATTTATCATTGTTGGATTTGTTATTATCAAAAGGGGGATTGTTGGAACACGGTTTTCTGCATCCCTTTGATTTGAGAATAACAAATCCTACTTGTATTTGATCTTGTTTGTCATTGTGTTTTTAGCATGCAAATTTGAACTATATTAACACTAGGATGCTACATTGTTGGTCTGGACTTGCCCACAAGCTGAAATGATGAAAGTGGGCTAATGTCAGGCGTTAGGTCTTAACGCCGATGTTGACACTCGATGATATTGACACTCGATGATATGGCATGGAGGGAAGCTGTCGTGATCGCAAGAGCATTTTAGAAATGATTTGACTTAACGCAGCGTTAGCCTCAACGCCAGCGTTAAAGTTTTCTAAAATGAATGTTTTCAAAGATGCAGTATTTCCTTCCTATTTTGAAGATCCGAGCCATCAAGTTCTTTCTATATTGGGTCAACGCCTAGTGTTAGCCTTAACACCGACGTTATCTTCCAGCCCTATAAATAGGTGGCATTCGTTCTCTTTAACTATAGATTTGAGAGAGCCCTAATCCAGCACTTCAGAAACTCTGTGAGGGCCGTATTTTCAAAACCACCATCTCCCACACAAATTCAAGAGAAGAATTCAAAGGAGGATCGGCTCAACGCTCACCCAACACGAAGAACGCGCGTTTAGACTTCAACAATATTCAGTGAGTCTTCGTCATCTCCAAAATTTTTCATAAGGAGTTTTACTTGTGTTTTATATTTTGTTGTAACTCTTTTATTACGATAGTTTAGTGAATTCGCCGCGGTTGTTGGCGACTAGGTCCGTGTGCGGCTTAGGGGGAATTCGCCGCAGTTGTGGCGACTAGGTCTAGGGTGTAGATCTAGGGGGTGCTTGAGGCCTTTCTGGGGATAGAAAGACTAGAGCGGCTTGAAGCCGTATCTGGGGAATGAACGGCTAAAGCCAACCGGTTCTTAGTGAGAAGAGTCGGTATAGAAAACGAAAAGAGCATTTCATATTCGCCTTTGATTTCTAGCGTCATTGAAATCAAATTTTGTAATAAAATTTTATAAATGATAATCATGTCTTTTCATGATAAATAAAATTGATTTCATATTTTCAGCACTTTACTCTTTGTTTCAATTTACTTATAAGAAAATCACAAAAGTTTTTTTAAAAACCTAAAGTTTTCTAAAACCCTTATTCACCCCCCCCCCCCCCCCTCTAAGGGCGCCTCAATATCCAACAGGGTTCACCCGAAGGATTCCCTGCACCCTCTTAAGCAACAACGAATGAAGCTAACAAGCCATCATTCAACAACACGACGCTCATGGGTACTCACGACCACACGAGTTCATGCACTCATGACAAACACAATAAGTACTCAATAAAGAGGTATATGATGCCTCTTACACGAGCACCGCCACTATATTGGGATATACTATCCCAAAATACCGTTTGCGCAATTGCCAGTCTTGACAATTATGCCTAACACATCCTATCCCATGCTCAATCAGTATCAACAAGGATTTACCTCGTGCCGAACTACATGGTGTGAGTTTGGTTCAGCTTTTCTTCGTTGCTCAAGTCACCATAATGCTAGCACGGCTTTACCCCAACCCATATTATGATAAACAATAACTGAGATATTAAGTACATAATCCTTCATACTAGTACATATGCGTCATATGCACTTCACAACATAGGAGTTCCAAGTCAACTCCTCCACGGAATGCGGTGGAGGTCTATGTCCCTCTTCCAATGCAAGCTCAAACTCACGGTCGACGTACTATGACTACTAATATAGTAGGTTATGCGACGTGGAAAGTATCTAAAGGACAAATAAGAGACCGTTATCCTAAGGCCTTCGATAGAAATACTAAGCATTCCAAATCCCGCATAAGATACGACACATTACAAGGAGTAATTTTCCAGCATGCATATTAGGTCCAACCTAAATGCAACGTCAAATAAAACATCATCGATCTGGCCCTACGACCATGGGTAGGATTCATATACAATGCCTAAATCCACAATGATCACCGGATTTCTAAATACATTTCATGTCGGGGACGGACAAAATCGACTCGGGGTTCTAAGGAATCAAAGGAGGTCATACCTTTCACTAATTAGTGAAGGAGACTCTTAAAATGCAAGCAAAATCAAGATGAAATAGATAATCATCGTCCTAAAACCGAGGAGAATGATCGTTACCCTTGGAGCTTGCTTCAGCTCTATGAAAGCGATGAATGAGACAGATGAAGTAGATCGCAACGAACAACACTCCGCGAATCAGGCCTTGGCTCGAAGATTTGAGCTCTGAAGCACATTTAATGGAGGGTTCTTCCTCCTCTTGCCCTAGCTCCTTTTTCTACTCTCTAAACCTAAGAGAGAGTGTGACAGGGGGTGAAATGAGGGCAGAAATTAGATAAATATCGGCCTAATAACCTTAGGAAAAGATCTTAGCCGTCGGATCCCAAATGCCCACATGAACGGTTCGATCTCACGATCAAAATGAGTTCACGTCCCCGCTCACAGGATCGTGCAACATATGCCCACGATCGTGCGGCATGCGCGCACGGTCGTGCGTGAGTATTTCACGCAAAAACCAATTAACTGAAGATGGTCGTGAGATTTTGGGCATGCACGACCGTGCGTGACTAAATCCGCACGAACAACACTTCGCACGATCGTGTGGCTTAATACTTGCACGCCCAGGCGCGTGATAAAATCAGCCCAAACAATCAAAAACGATTGTGCGGTTTGGTCACGCACCACCGTGAGTGACTAATTCACACGACCAGAAAACCATTTCGCCTCTGAAATGCTACCAAACATTCCTCAAATCTTGTGGGAGTTTGTTAGGACCCTAATATCCTCAAACATATATGGATTTTGGGTTGTTATAGTTCCGACCACCTAGCTCCGGGCTGGTTGGGAGGGTTTGCGCTTTTCCATCTTTTCATTGGGTATCCTTAGTTTGGTCATCATGAGTTAGGTGGAAGAGATTAGAGGTTGAGCCTCTGGACTATTGTGGTGTAAGATTGAACATAAATTTTGAATTATGAAAAGTGTTGCTAATTGTCGTGCCAACCTAACTATTTTGCAGGGAGATTTTACTTGTTTTGCGGACGATCTTCAAGTGAAGCCGACTTTTCTAACCAAAACAAAGAGGGAGATGGGTGTATATGGATACGTGCCAAAATTAATTTCGTATTTTAATTCTTCGTTTCACCCAGTATAAACTCATAATTATTCGGGAGGAGCTTCCATGTATAGCATTGTATTATTCCCCTGTTCTTATAGCTCTCTGTAAATCTCTTCCAACTGCCGCCATGAAAACGACCTTGTTGGGGTCCTGCCGATCTTTCATCGTGGAAGCAATAAAATTTTCCATTGATAAGAAACTACTCTCCTTTGGTCAATCCTTACATGCTCTTGGCTTAAAAAATGGATTTTTACCAGAAATTCTACTCTCAAACCATCTGATCAACATGTATGCGAAATGCTCCACCTTGGACAATGCACACAAACTGTTTGATGATATGCCTGAAAGAAATTTGATCTCTTATTCCACTCTCATCTCAAGCAATTCTAAATTCGGAAACCCCAAGCTTGCCTTCCATCTTTTATCCCAATTGCAGCATCAAGCTCTAAGACCAAACCAATTCATCTTCTCGAGCTCTATTGCAGCATGTGCAAAGCTCAACTCACTCATAACTGGGCAACATATACATGCCCTAGTCATTGTTTCCGGTTTTGGTTCAGACCCATTTGTTAGCGCTACACTGGTTGATTTATACTCTAAATTTGGTGAGTTAGATCTGTCTATTTCAATCTTCAAGCAATCTAAAGCAAGGGATCCTGTCTTATTCAATTCCATGGTTTCTGGGTATGTCAGCTTTGGTGCTCATGAAGACGCTCTTCTTCTTTTCAAAGAAGAGATGAAAGTTATTGGTTTTAAGCCAACTGAGTTCAGTTTTGGTAGCCTCATAAGGGCATGCTCTGATCTGAATAAGGAAGTGGGCATGCAGTTTCATGGTTTGATACTGAAATATGGGTATAATTCTAACTGTTTTGTCGGAACTACTCTAGTCGACATGTACAGCAGGCTTGGACTAATCGTGAGCTTAGAAACTGCCTTCGACAACATCTTATCTCGTGATATCGCTTTGTACAATGCAATGATTGGTGGTTATTCGAGAAACGGTCTTGATGAAATCGCATTGAAATGTTTCATTGAACTGGTGTTTGAAAAATTCACCCCTAATGAGTGCACACTGGCTGGTGTACTCAAATCTTGCGCTGTATTAAAGGTGTACAGCTATGGAACCATGATTCATGCAGTAGTAGAGAAGTCAAAGTTCTGTGACAATGTCATAGTAAAGACTGCTTTGATGGACATGTATATGAAATGTGGGAAGGTAGAGGAAAGTTGCAGAATATTCGATAACATGATCATAAGGAACACCATTTCATATAACTCCATGATCTTTGGATTAGGACAGAATGGATATTTCAACAAAGCAATAAGCCTCGCTATTGAAATGAAATCCAAGTCTGTCAATCTCGACTCATCGACATTTGTTGCTTTAATTCATTCTTGCTTGGGACAAGAGTGGGTTATATATGGTGATGCAGTTAAGCATGGACTTGGTTCTGATCTTATGATCAGAAATGCACTTCTCAGTTGTATAATGAAGAAACATTCTGAATCCGAAGCTCTATATATCTTCGAAAAGATGAGGGAGAGAGATGTTGTTTCTTGGACAACGGTCATTTCAGGACTAACCCAAATGGATCTCCATGTTAATGCAGTTGAAGTATTTAAAACTATGTGCTCCTCTGAAATATTTCCAAATAGCTTCACTTTCTCCAGTGTCTTGAAGTCTTGTGGGGCTTTAGCTAGTATAAATCAAGGAAAGTGTATTCACGCTTGTGGCATCAAACATGGAGTTATTGACAAGTTCACGAGTAGCTCTCTCCTTGACATGTATGCGAAGTGCGGGGTTTTGGAAGATAGTAGGAGATTGTTTGATGAGATTAATAGCAAAGAGATAGTGACTTGGAACACTATGATCACTGCATATGCACAACATGGCCATGCTCAGGAGGCTCTTGAGCTATATGGTATGATGGAAGTACACAATTTGGAACCCAACCATGTTACTTTTGTGTCTCTTTTGTCAGCCTGCAGTCACTGTGGTATGGTAGAGGATGGAATTCAGCTTTTCGAGCTGATGACATGGAAACATGGAGTTGCTCCACTTACAGAGCACTATGCTTGCATGGTTTATCTTTTTGGTAGAGCGGGGTTTCTAGAACGAGCAAAACTGTTCATTGATACCATGCCTTTTGAAGCTGATGCATCGATATGGACAGTGTTTTTATCCGCCTGTAAGCTCAACGGTGACTTTGACCTAGCGCAACTGGCGAGAAAAAAACTTGATGGTATGCTAAATGAAGATAATTCAATTCTCGTGCTTGTGTCAAATATGTTCTCAGAAGTGGGAAAATGGAATGATGCTGAGAAGGCAAGGAGGAAGATCAGTGAGGATGTGAGAAAGGAGCCAGGACTAAGCTGGGTGCAAACATCAGAAGCTTCTCTGTGACTGGAAAAAGTCATGGAATTTGTATTTTTGCTCAAGGGGAAAAAATCATGGGATATTGCTCACTTTGCAAGTCCATCACCTTCTTTCGATAACTTCTCCACATTTCTAAATATTGAGTTGGTTTTCTAGAAGCATTTGATTGAGAGAACTTCATGATTTCACCTTAAATCCTTTCAACTCATTGCTTGTTTCGAAGGAAGGCTGCACTTTACAACTTGGAGTACTATGCTGTGCTATTAAAGACCTCGAAGTAATCATCTCCGCCTGAGCTACTTAGGTTTGGTTCAAGTACATCTCATCAATACTTGGTTTGGTTCAAGCAAACCTTATAATCAGTCAAATGATTCAACGTACACATTACTGCCTATTCTGTAATTCAGGTCTTAGTTAATGAGCAATATAATTTAATATTTATTCACAAGTGAAGTTACTTCATTAATAAGTGAGATGTTTAAGCGTAGGCATTATTTACTGTTCTATAATCTAGATCTTGGATAGTGAACTATATACATACATACTTCATTAATAAGTGAGATATTTAAGCGTAGGCATTATTTACTGTACTATAATAAGTGACATGTTCTATAATTTAGATCTTGGATAGTGAACTATATACATATATATATGTATACATATATATATACACACTAGCAGCTCTGCACGGGCTTCACTCGTGCTCGCTGACTCTTAGCGGGCTTCTCCCGCATTCGAGCGGGATGTGCCTGCATATGAGCGGGCTGCGCCCGCCTATAAGCAGGTTGCGCCCGCCTATAAGGAGGCTGCGCCCGCATTTGAGCACTTACCTTTTATTCAAAACATATACATATGAGTACTTAAAATGACCGTAAAAAATATGAATCAATATTCATATTTTTATTTTGTAAAAAAAATGTTAAATTTTACCTAAAAATCAATATCTCTCTCCCTTTTCTCTTCTCTCCCCCTCTCCCTCCTATCCCTAAATGTAGGTATAGGAGGGCTATACAGATTCCCTCTCCCTCCCCCCCCCCCCCCCCCCTCTCTCATCTCTCTTTCTCTCTCTCTCTCTCTTCATTGGATGGCTGAGATCAAAAGATTGTCGCATATTGGATGGCTAAGAAGAGACAAGTTTTTGATCTCAGTCATCCAATATGTGACAAGCTTTTAATCTCAGCCATCCAATGAAGAGAGAGAAAGAAAGAGAGATGAGAGAGGGGGAGAGAGGGAGAGAGAATCTGTATAGCCTCATATACTTACATTTAGGGATTGGAGAGAGAGTGGGAGAGAAATTGATTCTTTAGGTAAAACTTTACATTTTTTTACAAATTAAAAATAAGAATATTGATTCATATTTTTGTACGGTCATTTTAAGTACTCATTTTTATATGTTTTGAATAAAAGGTAAGTGTGCATATGCAAGCGCAGCCCGCCTATAGGCGGGCCCATCCCGCTTATAGGCGGGCGTAGCCCGCTCATATGCAGGCACAACTCACTCGAATGCGGGTGCAACCCGCTAAGAGTCAGCGAGCAAAAATTTTTACAGTCATTTTAAGTACTCATATGTATATGTTTTGAATAAAATGTAAGTGTTCATATGCTGGCACAGCCTGCCTATAGGCAGGCACAACTTGCTCATATGCGGGCGCAACCCACTCGAATGCGGGCGCAGCCCGTTATGAGTCAGCGAGCACGGACGAAGCCCGTGCGAGGCTGCTTGTATATATACTCATATGATGCAATTCTTTACCTAAATTTGGCAGATAAATCTTTTGTGGCTAAAATGATGTCAATCATAATTCTTGATTAGCCCTAAGATGAAATGTTGGCCTTCACCAAGATCTTAAAATTTTGGAATGTTGGTCTTCATAGTTTTAGTCCGTAGTGAAAATCAACCTAGGGTGTCAAGACCAGATCAAGAGAAACACAATATGGGCAAAGTTAACATTTGCGTCAAATAGAAATCGACGCAACATCGAATTATTGTCGACGCTACTCTGACTAGAAGTCCAAGTAGTTCACCCTTCGGTCGAAGTATTACAAGTCGACGGTACGTCGAATAGATATCGACGCAGAGGCCATGGCCCTGTCGGGGTACTTGAGGAAGTCGACGCAGCTTCTACTTCAACTCGGCGTAGAAGGAAGTATCTGTCGAAGTAATCTAAAGTCGACGCAACGTTGACTTCATCTCGACGCAGATAATGAAGCTCAGAATCATATCTTCAACTCGATGGTTACGTCGATTGGGTATCGACGCAATGTTGACTAGCAGAGTTCAGTCAGAGCAAGGATGAATTCGAAGTTGCTCCTACAAGAACTTGAAGGTGCGTCGATAAGAGAGGAAGTGAACTCGACGCTACGTTGAATACAGTCTAAAAAGGGAAATCTTTTCAGCTGTCATTTTTGACCATCTCTCATGGCCCATCTCTCTCAAGACCGTTCCCCAACATCTCCTTAATTGCCTCAAATGGAATGAAGAATTAACTGAAGTCAGAGAAAAGCTTTCTTGGAAACAGGCTTAAATGTCGGTGGACGGGTCCGGAATTAAAGAAGGACGGAAGGATTTATTGTCTAGACAAATATACCCTTCCAGGACTTACCTGAAAGGGAATCAAATTCAAATTCAATAGTGGGACAATAAAAGGCAAAAGAAGAAAGAGAAAAGTGGGGCACTTATCACAATCGGCCATACTGTTCTATTGGGTCTTCTTCTTTTTCCTCTCTCTCACAGGAACCCTAATAGAAGAAAATACAAAGAAGAAATATTTACTGCTCTTCTTCTCTCTAGAACAGAACAAGGCTGCTCATCAACACAATCATATAGCAGCCAGAGTTCAATCAGAAAGAAGATAGAAGGATCTGACAAACATAGCTTTTGTAAATCATCACCATCATAAGCAGAAGTTCATCAAGAGCAGATCCAGTGAAAAGATACAAGAAGCTGTTCTTCATACATCCATCATAAGAATTCTGAAAACAGATTTCCTACACCCTTCCTCTTCTTCTTTCTCTCTCTAATTCCCTTCTGTAAAAGAGTTTTATTAATCTCTCTTCAAAGGATTCAGTGGTTCAAGATCTCCTTATCAAAAGATCTGGTGGTTCAAGATCTCCTTATCAAAAGATCTGGTGGTTCATGATCTCCTTGTCAAAAGATCAGTGGTTCTAAGAGTCTCCTTACCAAAAGACTCAGGCACAGTGGTGCATTCCTACTAAGTGGTAGAAGAGGGGAGTACCCACATTTTGGGGAACCTCTATAAAAAAATTTTGTGTGTGTTCTAGATTACTTTTCTGTGTTATCCCTTATAAATTAGATTTCATTTTCTGTCTTTTATTTCATTACTTAAACCGCAGCTACTTTATTCTAAGATAAATCTTGTGAAGCATAATACTTAGGTTTATTGTATTTGCACAACTAGAATAAGAATAATTTTTAAATCTCTATTCCCCCCCCCCCCCCTCTAGAGGATTCTCAGAGGCACTCTGTGCACTTTCACAATACTCATTAAGACTTATCAGGAGGGTGAGTAGTGCTTGGTGGAGTTATCTTTGTCATGTATTCATTTGAATTTTTGTTTGGGACAAAGTTCTCTGAATACACGTGTTTTTTGCAAACATAGAGTTTTTGATTTTTGAAACTTCCTTCTTCAAATATGAGTGCATGAAAAAAGATTTTTATGAGGTGTAGGTAAACTAAGCACACAACTAATAATATCAAGTTGTTACACTACACAATCATGCAAGAGTAAGATTAAAATCATATGTAGATTATCAAATATGTGAGTGAATAAATCATTATCAAATATAAAACATTACTCATACTTAGAGGCATGTTAAGCACTTCTACACATAATTTCTATAATCAATTTCATTGCACATTACAAGATAATGTTCAAGGCATGACACAAAATAATGTTTTAAGATATTTGAAATAGAGAATTTTCATTGTATTTTAATCTTGAAAAGACAGCACAAATCACCCTTGAAAATATTTTAATAAATAGTAATCAGTTTTTATAATTTTTTAATTTTAATAAAAAATACAAAATAGTAAACACCTATAAATAAACAATAAGAAAAACATATTTTTGTTCTTTGAAATTTGTTTTAAAATTTTGTATTTGATTTTTAAATGGTCAAATTAAAAAAAATTGTTTTTGATTGATTTTGATTAGTTTTAGATTTTTTTTTTTTTAGTATTTAAAGAGTAACAGGAAATTAACATAAATACATAACTTTTAAAAATATTTTGTAAACACAGGATTTTAGACTACCGCCAGCGTTAACAACCTACCGCCGCGCGATAGTAACAAAAGTTGTATTTTTCAAAAAAAAAGTGTGGTTTTGAAAAAAACTTGCCTGATTATGTTTGTTCAGAGTAGAGGCTATGTATTCAAGCAAAGAAATCAGACAGGAGCACACAATATGCGTGTTTATCATTTTCTAAGATAAGAGTCACTAAGTACCGCAAAGAGTTTTGAATAATAGTGTGAAAGATGCGGATAAAAGATTTTTGGCTTAAGGTGTCAAAATACTCTTTCAAGATACTTATGTTTTTCAAAATCATGAAAGTCCAAAGAATATATATGTAACACCCCCATCCGTTCGGGAGCATATAACAGAGGGTCCGGCCGGGGCCCCACGCCATATACTACAAAACAAACGGGAACGTCACTTAATTGAAATATCGAACGACGTTATACAACGAAGCCTAACTCAGAGCATTCTATGCGGAAGCTGAAAAGAGACAAGATAAAACCCAAAACCCGTACCCGGGTATGTCCACTTTTACTAAATAGGAATAAATGTTTTACAACACAAAATTTAGGCACGACGGCCTTACAAATTACCAACATCGGCGCGCAGGCCGGCCATACATGAAACAAGAGAACATCAAAAAGGCCTTCAAGGGCCGCAGCAGCGCAGGGCTTCAGCCCGCTATGAGCCCGCTATGTTCCCGCTCGGTCCAGCACCTGTACAACAAGCCCACCAAAAACGGTGGCAAAACAGGGCAACGGTCAGCAACGGCTGACCAAAATATAACGACACCACCCCTTCGAGGGGGTGGCAGTTTCCCGTCCCTGCAAGAGCATCACAGCATATATATATACCAGAATGAAGCGGCTGACACGGCCCACAACAATTCATACATATGCATCAATCACAAACGTGGGAATGGCCTCCAAGTCTCGTGCTCTCAGGCACTCTTTGGTGTACTCCGCCTTCCACCACCATCCACTCTTGATGGCTTTGCCATTCGAGGCTAAAGTCGGTGGCCCGAATACCAGGGCTCTCCCGTGCTTTAATTGTGAACATCCCGTAGTCCGAAGACTCTTTCCCATTGCTTCCCGACATGCTGTACTAATCAGGTGCTGCAATGGTGCGGTTTCAGGTTCGCCAAATGCCCGTTGTTCACAGCTCTCGTTGTACAACACAAAAAGCGGGTATGGCGTCCCCTCAGCCCAGGTATTCTCAATTAGCCGGCTCTACGGGCCACTAAGTCATCCACCAGGACACCCTCACAGGTCGGGCACACAGGCCTCAGGTCCTCTCAACAGGTGGGCACAACAACATCACCAGAACTCAGTCTGGGAGCTGTCGCCAGCGTTAACGCTAATGCCTGGCGATAGCGCACAGAAACCCCATTTTGGCTTCTAGCTGTGGGTCCTTCCCGGGGCACACCCCCAGGCATTGCTGCATAAGCAGTAGCACTCCCACTGCCTCAAAACGCACAAAATCACCAGAACCAAGTCTGGGAGCTACCGCCCGGCGATAACGCTAACGCCAGCGGTAGTAAACAGAAACTCCATTTCTGCTTCTAACTTCGGGTGCTTCCCGGGGCACACCCCCAGACGTTGCTGCGCATGCAGTAGCACCCTCTAGTCCTACGAAGCAGGATATCCACACGAAGTTTTCCCCGGCACGCACAATATCAAAAAGCATCACCAATCCGGACGAACCGTCTCGGATGGGCTTCACACAGCGCGCCTACGTCCATTTCACGCGTGGACTCTACATGTATGCAAGATCTGACGGGGGATAACACGAATCCACCCGTCGGAGGTCACGACCTCACCCTTTTGGGTAGGGACCTCAAAGATGCACGGAAATGGACTAACACATGTCCAAAAGAGGGTAGAAATGATCGTTACCCTTAGACGTCGCTTCGAGGGCATAGCTTGATTTTTGGCACGGATGGAAAGGAGCGTCTAGCCCTCCTCTACGCGTAGCCACCAACGTTGAGGGATTCTGATGAGTGTAGCTCCACCAAATCCAAGCCCTAGGGTTTAGAAACCCTATTCATCATCACTTTGGAGCTCTCCTTCTCTCACAAAACAAAACCCTTAGTGGAATGAGGAAAACAAGAGGGTTTCGGCCACCCTATGCCAGCTCCCGAGCCAAGTCCGTCCAAAACCGACCCAAAAGTCCAAGTGCCATCAATGCCCACGATTTCGGCCGCAAAGTACATTTTGTCGCTGTCGTCGGGCGGTAGCGCTATCGCCTGGCGATAGCTCTAAAGAACTGACTCCGACTGGTCAACGCCACCGCTTTGATCAGTGACTGCCACGCGTCAAGCTGTCGTCGGCGTTAGCACTAACGCCGCGCGATAGCCTCTAGACAGAAACCTTCTCAACAGAACGCTATCGCCGGCGATAGTCGCTATCGCCAGCGATAGCGCTGGATTCCAGAAATCCAACTTTCTGTTTTGAGGTCTTACAACCCTCCCCCTCCTTATAAAAATTTCGTCCCGAAATTTGTGAAAACAGGCATATATGTATATATCCAAAAAGGTCTTTACAAAAAGGGGAAAAAGAGAGATAAACGTCACCGAAACAGCTCGGGGAACTCCTCCATCATGGTCTGCTCACGCTCCCATGAGAGTTCCTCGCGACCGCAGTTGTCCCAACGGACCTTTACCATACGGATCGCCCTGTTCCGCAACTGACGCACCTCAGCATCCTCGATGCTAACGGGCCTGACCGCCATCTTAAGCCCACTATCCACGGACACCTGATCCACCGCGACCACATGCGTAGGCTCTTGCACTGCCTTCCGCAACACGGAGATGTGGAATACATCGTGTAGCCCCTCAGTTCCGCCGATAGTGCAAGCCTATAAGCCGCCTCGCCGACGCGCTCGATGATCTCAAACGGTCCAAGGTATCTCGGACTCAGCTTTTTCAAGCGTCGAATCCTGGATACACCCTTGAACGGCCTGATCTTCAAGTAAACCCAATCGCCAATGGCGAACTGGACGTCGCGGTGCTTCGCATTATAGTACTTCGCCTGCCTATCCTGCGCAACCAAAAGCCTCTCCCGGATCATACGTACCGTCGAAGTCGCCTCTTCGACGTCTTTCCTCTTGAAGAGCTTCGTCTCGCCCGTTTTCGCCCAAGCTAAGGGAGTGCCGCACTTCCTGCCATAGAGGGCCTCGAAAGGCGCCATCTGAATACTCGCCTGGTAGCTGTTGTTGTACGCGAACTTAACAAGAAAGAGGTCATCTTCCCACCCCTCGCCGAAATCCAGGACGCACATCTGGAGCATGTCCTCCAACGTCCTATTGGTACGCTCAGTTTGTCCATCCGTCTGAGGATGAAAGGCCGTGCTAAACTGCAGCTTCGTACCCAATAGACGGTTGACTAGCCTCCAGTCGCTCGAAGTAAAGCGTCCATCTCGATCACTGACGATGCTACGGGGCACACCGTGCAGTCGTACTACTGTATCAACATACAGCTTCGCCAACTTCTCCACCGAGTCATCCCTCCGGTTGGGGATAAAGTGCGCCACCTTCGTCAGCCGGTCTACGACTACCCAGATGGCATCGTTCCCGCGCTGCGATCTCGGCAGCCCATGCACGAAATCCAGGGAAACGTCATCGAATTTCCACTCCGGAACCGGTAATGACTTCAAAAAGCCACCGGGCTTCTGACATTCCGCCTTCACTAGCGCACAAGTGTGGCACTTGGCCACATAGTGAGCGATGTCCCTCTTCATACCCGGCCACCAGAAAAGAGCCTTCATGTCCTTGCACATCTTCGTGCTCCCCGGATGAACTGAATACCTGGTACGATGCGCCTCGTACATCAACTCATCGCGCAGCTCACCCACCTTGGGGACGCACAAACGGTCGCCTCTCCACAGCAACCCGTCACGCACCTGAAACTGGGCATCCGGCCCACCACCAGCCTCCTCCGCGTAGCGCTTTAAACTCGGATCGAGTTCTAAAGCCTGGCGGACTCTATCTGCGAGGTCGTACTGCACCTCAGTCCAACTCAAACAGGCACCGACACTGCTCCTCTTCTCCACGCAAGAAATATCCAAGGCCTCCAGGTCACGTATCAGGTGCTCATCATGCATCTGAATCCAGTTGGCCCGCGTTGGAGCCCTGCGACAACATTCCCCTTCCCGGGAGTGTAGTGGATCTCGAAGGTGTAGTCCCCAAGGAACTCCATCCACCTCTGATGTCGCATATTCAGCCCCTTCTGCGTCAAAAGGTACGTCAGGCTCTTATGGTCCGTGAAGATGTCGATCTTCACGCCATACACATAATGCCGCCAAAGCTTCAGGGCAAATATCACGGCCGCCAACTCTAAGTCGTGGACCGGATAGTTCCGCTCGTGCACCTTCAACTGGCGAGAGCCGTACGCTACTACCTTGCCATGCTGCTGCAAAACACAGCCAAGGCCGCTTCCAGAAGCGTCGCTGAAGATCTCAAATCCCTCCGTGCCGCAAGGCAAACATAAGATCGGAGCCGTGGTAAGCCGCTACTTCAACTCCTCGAAAGCCTGCGCACACGCGGGCGTCCAAATAAACTCCTGCATCTTCCGTGTCAGCGTCGTAAGAGGCAGCGCGATCTGTGAGAAGTTCTCCACGAAGCGCCTGTAATAGCCGGCCAGCCCGAGAAAGCTACGGACCTCCGCTACAGAAGAAAGAACAGGCCACTCCCTGGTGGCCGCAACCTTCACCGGATCTACCGCCACGCCCGCTCCACTAACCACATGGCCTAAGAACGCCACGGAAGGTAGCCAGAACTCGCACTTCGAGAACTTGGCATACTGTTGGTTCCTCCTCAGAACCTCCAAGACTACTCGCAGGTGATCACCGTGCTCCTCCTCGGACTGAGAGTAGACCAGTATGTCGTCAAGGAAGACGATCACAAATCGGTCGAGGTACTCTCGAAAAGTCTGGTGCATCAAGTCCATAAACATCGAAGGCGCATTAGACAGCCCAAACGGCATCACGGTGAACTCATACTGCCCGTACCTTATACTGAAGGCAGTCTTCGGGATGTCGCACTCCCTGATCTGCACCTGATAATAGCCGGACTTCAAGTCCAGCTTCGAGTATACTGTAGAACCAACGAGCTGGTCGAACAAGTCGTCTATCCTCGGAAGAGGATACTTGTTCTTCTCGGTCAGCTTGTTCAGCTCCCGATAATCGATGCAAAGCCGCAGGCTACCGTCCTTCTTTTTGACAAAGAGGACCGGTGCACTCCAAGGTGAGGAACTCGGACGTACGTAGCCCTGCTCAAGCAGCTCCTGCAACTGCAGCTTCAACTCCGCCAACTCCCTCAGAGCCATACGATACGGCGAGCGGGCCACAGGCTTAGCGCCTGGCACCAACTCAATCGTGAAATCTATCTCCCGCTGCGGTGGAGCACCGGGGAGATCGCTCGGGAAACATCGGGGAACTCTGAAACTACCGGAACATCCACTAGGCTGGGCCTTGGCGTTGAAGCCTCCACTAGAGCAAAGAATAACTCTGCTCCCTGTCGCACTGCCTTGGATACCTGGAGAGCAGACATCAGCATCTTGCTCGAACCACGCATGCCCGCAAAGACCGTCTCACGATCGGCACACTGCTCAAACCTCACCTCCTTAGTGGTGCAATCGATGCACGCACGTTGCTCCAACAGCCAGTCCATGCCGAAGATTACACGAACTCAACCAGGGGGAGTAACGATGCTTTCAGGTCATACTCCTGGCTTCCAACTAGAACCTTCACGCAACAACTCCTCTCCACACGCATCGAATATCCATTCGGCAGTAGGACCTCCAGTCCATCTGCAGAAGCAATCGACGGCGCACCAATACGTTGGACGAAGTCCGACGATAAGAAGGAGTGCGAAGCTCCAGTATCGAAAAGCGCTCTTGCAGGAACGCCTAAAACATTTACAAAGCCTACGCCGCCAAACAAGGTTAGCATGAACACTAAAACAGGTATATAAAACAGTAAGGACTGTATCTTAAATTATACCTGTCACGACGTCCTTGGCTTTGATAGCCTCCTGCTGACCAAGACTGAAGACTTTGGGCTGCGGGGGAGCCATACGGGAGGCAGTGGACTCAGCCACCTTCCCCTTCTCAGAATAAGATGGCCCAGTCTTCTTCTCTGACCTTGGAAGCCCATTGCGGCAATCCCGAGAGAAATGGCCAGGCTTGCCACAAGTAAAACAGATAAGAGGGCCACGTCCAGACGACGCGCCCGAAGCAGAGGGAGCTGGCCCAGATAATCGAGCCTTCTTCCAGCGATTCAACCTCTGCAACTTCGCCGCACTCGGCGCCTTGCCCTCCGACACTGCCTCGACCCCATCCACCTTGCCCTTCTCCCTAAGCATGTCCTGCTCAAGCGCTCGGGCTGAACTAACGAGGGTCATGAAACCCTGCGTCAACGGCCCTGTCAGAACGTACCGCAACTCACTACGCAAGCCTCCGTAGAACCTGTTCACCCTTCTCCCCTCGTCATCGAAAGAAGTTTCAGCGTAACGCCCGAGGCGGGTGAACTCATACAGGTAGTAATCCACCAGTCTATCACCCTGCGTCAGAGCCAGGAACTGGTTCTCCATCGCGATCTGCTGCGACGGAGGCACATACCTTGCCAGGAAGATTCTCGAGAACTCTTCCATCTACACATCAACCAGTCGCCTTCCAGCAAACTGGCGCCTCTCTACCTCATCCCACCACCGCCTGGCTTCCTTTTCCAACAAGAAAGTAGCGAAGGTCACTTTCTGCGCTTCATCCGACTGTGTCGTTGTCAGAATTCGCTCCATATGCGACAGCCAGTCCTCGACCTCAGCTGGGGATTCAACCCCGGTAAACGGAGGAGGTCAAAATCCCAGGAAGTGCTTCAGCTGTTGCTCAGCAGCACGCCTCACGGGGACTTGCTCCACTCTTAGTGGCTCTGGGTCCACTTCCTGCACCGGCGGTTGACCTTGCCTTCCAGGCTGGCCATTCAACGCAGCTAGAACGGCTTTTGTAACTTGCCGAACCATCTCAGCAGACGGAGGTGTAGGAGCCTCAGCAGGCCCGCTACTCTCCACCACGTCACGGGGACGCGACGGTCCCGCTGCACTTCGAGTGCCCTACACGAGTGCATCACACAGTTAGGCGACAACACAGTCGCAACTAACAACAAAAGGAACACTCAGGTTCCAAAATCATGCAATAATTGTTGGTTTGTTGTTACATTTTATTCCCAAGTGGACATTTTTGGGTTTATTTTACGTCTCGACGGTAGCGCACACACGTGCTCACCACCCCTTAAAAGAATTCGTCCACGAATTCCTTAGAAGGACACGGAACCCTAGAGGCTGATACCAATTTGTAACACCCCCATCCGTTCGGGAGCATATAACAGAGGGTCCGGCCGAGGCCCCACGCCATATACTACAAAACAAACGGGAACGTCACTTAATTGAAATATCGAACAACGCTATACAACGAAGCCTAACTCAGAGCATTCTATGCGGAAGCTGAAAAGAGACAAGATAAACCCCAAAACCCGTACCCGGGTATGTCCACTTTTACTAAATAGGAATAAATGTTTTACAACACAAAATTTAGGCACGACGGCCTTACAAATTACCAACATCGGCGCGCAGGCCGGCCATACATGAAACAAGAGAACATCAAAAAGGCCTTCAAGGGCCGCAGCAGCGCAGGGCTTCAGCCCGCTATGAGCCCGCTATGTTCCCGCTCGGTCCAGCACCTGTACAACAAGCCCACCAAAAAAGGTGGCAAAACAGGGCAACGGTCAGCAACAGCTGACCAAAATATAACGACCCCACCCCTTCAAGGGGGTGGCAGTTTCGCGTCCCTGCAAAAGCATCACAGCATATATATATACCAGAATGAAGCGGCTGACATGGCCCACAACAATTCATACATATGCATCAATCACAAACGTGGGAATGGCCTCCACGTCTCGTGCTCTCAGGCACTCTTTGGTGTACTCCGCCTTCCACCACCATCCACTCTTGATGGCTTTGCCCTTCGAGGCTAAAGTCGGTGGCCCGAATACCAGGGCTCTCCCGTGCTTTAATTGTGAACATCCCGTAGTCCGAAGACTCTTTCCCATTGCTTCCCGACATGATGTACAAGGCTCAATAATCAGGTGCTGCAATGGTGCGGTTTTAGGTTTGCCAAATGCCCGTTGTTCACAGCTCTCGTTGTACAACACGAAAAGCGGGTATGGCGTCCCCTTAGCCCAGGTATTCTCAATTAGCCAGCTCTACGGGCCGCTAAGTCATCCACCAGGACACCCTCACAGGTCGGGCACACAGGCCTCAGGTCCTCTCAACAGGTGGGCACAACAACATCACCAGAACTCAGTCTGGGAGCTGTCTCCAGCGTTAACGCTAACGCCTGGCGATAGCGCACAGAAACCCCATTTTGCCTTCTAGCTGTGGGTGCTTCCCGGGGCACACCCCCAGGCATTGCTGCACAAGCAGTAGCACTCCCACTGCCTCAGAACGCACAAAATCACCAGAACCAAGTCTGGGAGCTACCGCCCGGCGATAACGCTAACGCCAGCGGTAGTGAACAGAAACTCCATTTCTGCTTCTAACTTCGGGTGCTTCCCGGGGCACACCCCCAGGCGTTGCTGCGCATGCAGTAGCACCCTCTAGTCCTACGAAGCAGGATATCCACACGGAGTTTTCACCGGCACGCACAATATCAAAAAGCATCACCAATCCGGACGAACTATCTCGGATGGGCTTCACACAGCGCGCCTACGTCCATTTCACGCGTGGACTCTACATGTATGCAAGATCTGACAGGGATAACACGAATCCACCCGTCGGAGGTCACGACATCACCCTTTTGGGTAGGGACCTCAAAGATGCACGGAAATGGACTAACACATATCCAAAAGAGGGTAGAAAGGATCGTTACCCTTAGACGTCGCTTCGAGGGCATAGCTTGATTTTTGGCACAGATGGAAAGGAGCGTCTAGCCCTCCTCTACGCGTAGCCACCAACGTTGAGGGATTCCGATGAGTGTAGCTGCACCAAATCCAAGCCCTAGGGTTTAGAAACCCTATTCATCATCACTTTGGAGCTCTCCCTCTCTCACAAAACAAAACCCTTAGTGGAATGAGGAAAACAAGAGGGTTTCGGCCACCCTATGCCAGCTCCCGAGCCAAGTCCGTCCAAAACCGACCCAAAAGTCCAAGTGCCATCAATGCCCACGATTTTGGCCGCAAAGTACATTTTGCCGCTGTCGCCGGGCGGTAGCGCTATCGCCTGGCGATAGCTCTAAATAATCGACTCCGACTGGTCAACGCCACCGCTTTGATCAGTGACTGCCTCGCGTCAAGCTGTCGTCGGCGTTAGCACTAACGCTGCGCGATAGCCTCTAGACAGAAACCTTCTCAACAGAACGCTATCGCCGGCGATAGTCGCTATCGCCGGCGATAGCGCTGGATTCCAGAAATCCAACTTTCTGTTTTGAGGTCTTACAATATAGTATGGAAAAAACATAAGATAACATGTTTGAGCAAAATATGCATGAGTGCAATGATCATAATGAGTAAAATAATATTCATGCAGTGTATATAATATGAGTATGTCTATGATCAAGATACCCTAACTACATGTCTACATTCTAGCCTGTACTAAGTGATGGATGGGCATGAGGAGCTACACACATGTCATAGGTTGAGGTGTTAATCCTATATGCATACAAAAGAGGATGCTCAACCTAGCACTCTTTCCCCCAAGTGCCTCGCAAGGCCCCTCTAGAACCCTCCCCGGTTAAGAACAAGACATGAATTAGAGGTTAGGTCTCTAATGCACACAATCCTACGCCCTCGCTATTGTGAGACACATAATGTGAGTGAATGATCATGGACATACTAAGCATTTAGTTCTAAATACCAATTTATAGACTACAACTTTATTTTTGAAAATTTTGAAATGAGGATAGTTGATTTAAAGCCAAAACAATTTTCATTACTTTCAAATTTCATTATTCTATTTTACTTTAACATAGCATGGCATGATATAACTAGCATAGACATTGATTTCTACTTAAAGTAAGAGACGATGCTAGAATGAAAAGTTATGGTAACAAAATGCAATATTAAGTAAAGATTACAAATATATAATTGATTTACATGTATTCAACATAAAGTTTTAGCCTAAATGTCCATAGACCTAGAATGACGTGATTTAACTTTATGAGTTATTTTTAAAGAGTATAAGGTTGATTCTAAGGTCTAGACAAGAATGAGATACATGCAAACAAGAGTGAAGCACATCATACACACACAATACACCAAATAAAGTAAGAAACTATAATTCCAATAACCATCATATCATTCATAATTCCAAGTGTGATAGAAATATGTAATTTAGGATTAATTAATGATGTCTAATGATATATGATTAAAGTGAAGTTAAGCCTAGGATATCAATTTAATCTTAATAGATCATTGAGGTGTATGCGAAGTTCATATATATCCTTTTTAATTTATTATATAAAATCTTTTAATATGAATATGTTTTGAGGATTTTTTGAGTTGTTTTGTAAATTTGTTTTTTATTTTTAGAAATTTGCCAAAACATACAAAAAAATATCTGAAAGTAGAAAATAGTGATACTTAACACAATAAAATAATTTTTTAGATGGAGGTACTTTTGAGAAAATCAGAAATTTTCAGAAAATATAGATACCGCCGGTGATGGTGTTAATGTCAGGCGGTAGCAAACAGAGATTCGAATTTTCATTTAAAACACATGGTTTTTGAGATTTTTCAATTTCGATTTCTCTTGATTATTATTTTTCATTATATGGGCTATCACATGCAGCAATGACATTAGAGAAATACTCAAAAAGTTGCTCATTTTAAATTTTAGCCTAAGAACCCTAAATAGCCTACTTAAATCCATTTTTTAAAATATTAGTTTCGATAATATAACATAACAAATTTAGTATTCAATTTATGATGATAAAATAAGACTTTTATAGGTAATGGATTTAGAATGATAAAATTAATAGAAAGGATAGATAGATCACTTGAGAAATAATATGATTTTTTATTCAATTTGATTTATTAATTAATTTAGGCTTAATGTGTGAAAGTCATATCACAACTTATATAAAGTGACCAAAGCATGTTGGCTCAAGAAAAAAAACAAAAGAAAACACAAAAAAACAAAAAATGGTTAAGCATATCATGAAGTAGAGTAAATGTATTCATTTATTATTTGTTTCTACTTCATGCAAATGATTGGATACTAATGAATGAGAGATTTTGGTATCCAAAGGGGACCAAGTGCGATGATTCATTTGGGTACCCAAATACATCATGTTGTCATTTGGGGAGATAGTGATGAATGAGTCCTTTCGAGTGGAGTTAGTGTTACATTTTTAACTTTGGTCCTCCATTCAAATCTTATTTTAATATTATTTTTACGCATCAAATTTTCATTTTGATTATTTTTATCTTGAGGATTATTATTGAAAGTATTTTTCGCAAGAAATTTGTGCAAAATTAAGTTTAAGTTGGGAGAAAAATAATTTTGTAAATAATAGTGATTAAGATTTTTATTTACAAATACTTTGTTTTTTACTCTCAATATTTGGCTTAGTCACGATATTTATATTCAACTTGCATTTAGATTTTACTTGATATTGTGAATGTATATTTTGAGAATTTTTCTTTATAGTTTCCTTAAGCAAGTTCACTTTAGTTTTCAATTCATTATTCTAAATTTTGAGATTATATCTAGCTTTATTGTAAGCGATTGTGCTATTCTTAAGAGTGGTGACAATAGAATCAATATGAGTTTTATAATTATTTCTTAATTCTTCAAACGTTTCATCCATCTCTTTAATTTCAATTTTATAACTTTTACACATGGCACAATTACTTTTTAAAGATGGATTTTGTAAACACAATCTTTCATTTTGTTCTTTTTACAGAAACACTCATTTTCAAGTTTTTTGTATTTTTCTTTTAATTTATTATATTCTATACAATGTGTAATATTTTCACCTAAAGTGCCATGGAAAAAACTAGATACATTACAATTTGATTCTACATTAACTTTTGTTTTTAAATTATTATTTTTAAACGCAATTTGCAATTAGCATTTTTATTTCTTAATTTTACGTTTATTAATTTGTAGCAATTGTAATATAGAAATACAATTACAAACAAAAAGGGAATTTGGTTTTCTTACAATGCTTTTGGATGAGGCAAGATTTGAGCATGATGTTCCTTTGACATCTTCTTTGCATTTTTATTTCATAGATGAGTTTCCATCCTCCCTTCTCATTGATGTATTGTCTTCTTCCATTCTTTTTGATGTGCACTCCTTGCTTAGAGAAAATGAATCATAAGTATTTTCAAGAAAATTCCAAATTTCATAAGCGGTAGAAAATGTATAAATGAGTTTGAAAATATTTTGATCTAAGCCCACAAAATAAACTATTCATTGCTTTAGCATTGAAAATCATTAAGTTTCTATTTAACATATTTGGGGGCTTTTCAATAGTAATAGTCCAAACTTTTTCACCTAAAGATTTAATAAAATTTTCTATTAATATTTTCCACCCTTTATAATTTTTGCCCATAAATAAAGGTGGTGTTAAGGATTTTCCATTTAATAGAAAATCATCCCCTCTATTAGATACGAGATCATGAAGCATCATTGTTCCCAGTTGTAGAGCTATTTTGGAATAACCTAGCTCTGATACTACTTGTTGGATTTGTAGGCGTCGTTAGAGAGGAGGTGAATAAGGGTTTAAAACTTATAAACTTAATTTAGTTTATTCAAATATATTGATTGTGTTGTTAATGGAATGTTCACCTAGAGAGGGGGGTGTTAGGTGATCTTGCTTCTTTTCAAAATATTAGCACGATTTATGATTACTCAAACAAAGCACACAAGTATTGCACAAGAAAATCACACCAGACGACACAAGGTCTATAGAGGTTCCTCAAGACCGGGTGTCTTGAGTAGTCCTCTGTCCCTATGCGCCTACATAGCAGTGTGCTAGGCTCGGCAAACTCCGCCAAAGTTTCATGCCCGCAAGCCTTACAACACGGACCCGCATGTCCTACAGCCTAAGCCCGCAAGCCCCTACTGCACTCGAGCCCGCAAGCTCGACACGCAGGCCCTCAAGCCCTACACAACACAGACCCGCAAGTCCTGTGCCTACAGCCTAGGCTCGCAAGCCCCTACTGCACCCAAGCCCTCAAGCTCGACAAAATCGGACCCGCAAGTCCACTGCCCTGGCCCTCAAGCCTCACAGCTCTCCAACCCTCAAGCTAGACACTCAGGCCTGCAAGCCTTACAACAATAAAGGTTTACAGTAACGAACACTGTTTCTTCTGCCTGATGAAGATCCCAACTTAGCCTGATGGAGATCGGCTTCTTGAGGTTGAAGAAGATGTTTCTGATTCCGATCTTGACAGCGCAGTTCTTCTTCAATCTCTTCTCTAAGCCTGATGAGGAACGGCTTCTTATCAGTCGATCAAACGACTGATTCTTGCTTTTCTCTTTCTTTCTTTACGCTGCTTTTTACTGTTGTATTTGCTGTATGCATAATTTCTTTTTGATGGATCCACGCTTTAGGGCAACCTCTTATCTCTTTTATAAGACTGCGAGGCTCCCAACGGTCTTCTGAAAAAGTTCTGTAAGTGTCAGATGCCCCAATCCTTAAGAGCACGCGCTGATTGGACAATCAGGCGGCGGCATTAAATGCTGACAGCGTGTCCGCAACATTTGAATCTGTCTCAAAGATATTTCCACTGTTACGATGACATGGATAATATCTCGACGATAAGACTTTGTCGATGTCTTAGACCTTGGTAGATCTTCAAGTCTTCTAGCTTCTGCCTCTGACGTTGATATCTCGACGATACGAGATCTTCTGGCATTCCTGCATATACAACGATATGCTATCTCTGACTGTGTCGTCGTGATCTTCTTCCTTGTAGTCTGTCGTCGTAATCACTTTGTTCTTTCGACGACATGAGCGATATCATGTCGACAGACTATGCTTGTCTTCAGTTGTCCTTCTTCAGTCTTCTCGACGTCATGCCTTCTTTACGACGATGTTTGTTCTTCTCGACGACAAGGCTACTTTGATGATGTCGACGATACTGCATCTTCTCGACGACATTCCTTCCTTGGATATCTTCATGTCTTCTCTGCGTTCGACGAGCTTCATTCTGCATTCGACGAACAACATTCTGCGTTCGACGAACTTAATTCTTCTATCCCGTCTCTGCGTTCGACGAACTCGCCAAGTCTTGGCATTTGCTTCTGTCCTTTCTTTTTGTTCGACGAACTTCATTCTGTGTTCGACGAACTGCTTTCTGCGTTCGACGAACTGCATTCTGCGTTCGACGAACTCGCCTATTCTTCCTGAGATTTTGAGGTAGAGAAGTAATCAAATACAAAGTAAAGTTTTCTTGACTTGGTGACTTCTTCAAATCAGGAATCATGTGGGCAAGATTCACAACAGACTGTATTTATGAAGATATTTCAGTTAAGACAGTGTTGTAGGCTTTTTATGAAACTGGGTTGTATTTGGCACGACAGATGTGAACTCTATTACTACAGCCAACGGTAGTGTTACAGCTCGGTGTTAGTGACAGAGAATGCCTTTTCATTTAGATTTTAAAGATCAGAGATTGCATAATGATAATAGTGAAAAACATATAGTATTATTGCTTTTAGAATCATTATAAAATTTATCCCAATAACGCTTAAGATAGAGGTGAATACATAAAAACCTTTTTGGTTTTCTCTTCTCCCAAGGACCGGTTGGCTCTAGCCTATCTCTTCCCAAATGAGACTTCGAGCTGCCCCCTAGATCTAACCCTAGACCTAGTCGCCACACCCACGCGGCAAATTCTCCCTAGTCCTCGCAAGGCCATAGTCTCCAACCACACGGCGAATTCTCCCTAAGCCACTCACGACCTAGTCGCCAACACGGGAAAATTTCTCTACCAATACAAAGGTTAAGAGTTACAAGATAAAATAAAAATAATAGATAAAAAACTCCCTCTTATATTGAACTCGAAGAACTTGTCGATGGCGCGCCGAAGTAATCTTTGATGTTGATGCGTACGGCCTTCGTGTAAGATAAGCGTGATCGATCCTTCTTTGAGTTCCTTGCGTTTATGAACGTTGATCGGAGTTGACTTGGCTACAAAGAGGAGGCTCTCACGAATACAGGAGTTGTGGCTTAGATGCGCTGTCCAATAAGCAAATCAGCAAATCAAAACGGAGGCGGGCCGCTCTTTAAATAGACTCGGATCCTAGCGCCAGCAGTAGTGCTATCGTCGGGCGGTAGCCTCTTTAGGCAACAAGATGGCATGTGGATCTAGCCATTTTTGGCAACCTTCTGGCTCAAAAATTGCTATCCCTTCCTACCACGCCGCGGTAATGCTAACATGTCGCATTAGCGATATATCTTTCGCAGCTGTCAGATCTCCTTCCTTTTCTGCTCCGCAATCAGCATCGAGATCGCGGGACTTCCATAAGTTACCATCGGGCGTTAGCCTTAACGCTCCGCGGTAAGAGTTGCCATTTTCAGTCTCGACGACCTTCCTTTCTCGGCGATTGTTTCCTTTTTGACAAAATTTCCAAATCTGCACACGCTACCTCCAGCGGTAGCGTTAGCGCGTCGCGCTAGCACCAGAGCTTTGACCTGGTAGGGAATTCGTCGTCTTTCTTTCTCCAACTTATAGGGACATGAGAACAGAATATCTTGCATACTATAAACACATGGCAAGTATGATCAAATACAACGAGATTTGTTATTCTCAAACCTCAAGAGATGTGGAAAGTATGTTCCAACAATATGATCTCTTGTAACAACATATTCGTACATATGTATATTTATTGGATTAACTACAACTGTGTGAGTGAATGTGAGTTATTCCTGTTTGGGGGTCCCCTTGTGGTAGAACTCAGGAGATGAGGAGTATTGCACCGCCATCTTTGGCTGGCTTGCATCTTCTCCTTAATGAATTGTGGATGTAGGTTATGAAGTGTCAATGCTCAAGCTTAGAGCAGCAGCTTGCCGCCTAATGGTTTAATGAATTATGAAAAGTTTTATTTTTTTTCATATGTATTAAATTATCATGGACATTATTACCTACATGTAGATCATTCATCATGTAATAAATGATTGTATATGACGATTATTTGTATTCTATAGTATGAACTTTGGTTTTACATGTCATTGTCTGATAAATTATTCTGTGGTTAATAATACTCGTTACTAATAAATAATTCAACTATGTATATCATTGTGATGATGTGGTTTATCATGATTTTCTCTTCATACCATTTTATAATACTCTTTCTTTTGATGGTTTAATTTGTGGGGATCAGCCGAACTCATATCTTAAGGCTATGTTGAGATGGGGTGTTACGTTGCTAAAGTAGGCAAGATTTCTCACATTTGTTTACCTAACACATTAAGATCCATCTTGTCTTTCTTGCAAGTATGTTGAAACCATATCATGAAGATGTAGGTGAGGATATAGGGGGAGCTTCACAACGAGAATTACTTCCATTGATTAAATCTTTTGACAAAGAGGCAGACGAAGTATGTGCAACAAGGATTGTGCGACGACATGATGTTCCATTAAGCACACAAAATATTTGATCAAGTGGAAAGGCTTGCCAAAGTCAAAGACAACATGGGAAACGTAAGAAGACTTGTGATAGGTCAAAGAGTTCATCTAATAGTTTGAGGCAACGAGGGTGTCACCTAGCTAGGTGGGGGAGAATTCATGACTATGCCAACATTCTTGTGCAATACGATGTGAATATCTAGTACATCGAACCCGATCAAGACCATGATATGTATGATCTCCTGATTGCATATTTAATTAGAGGTAATGTATATTAATTAATAGAGTGACATGAAACAAATGTGCAATTAAATAATATGTGCATGATGTGCATTCATAGTAAAATAAGATGAATGTGATATGCATGTAGATTATTTTAATATATATGTGATGTGCATGTATAATAAAAATAAGAAGAGTGTGATATGTGTGTGTATTTAAAAAAATGAAAAACATGATGCATGTGCTTGTTAGAATAATGAGTAATGAAAAATATGATGCATGAATAAAATATGATGATAATTTATTTGTCATCGCCAAGTTTAAAAATAAAGTTTTTGAAAGTTCTTTCTCTTCTTTCTTGCTCTTGCACCATTATTTGTGTTAGCATTTCTATTTACAGAGAGAGTGGAAATGAGTTGAGGCTGCACACAGTACTCTCGAGAGGCCAGGTGCACGACAACAAAGTAACTTAAACATATGATTAGTAAATGTTAATCACTAGTTTGTCATTATTTAAAGAAATGCTAAATAATATATGAGGTCAATAATATACACATTATGGTTCTATTTCTACAGGAAAATATTATTGATGTTGGATAACTACAACAATGATGATTTTTTAAAATCATATTTTGATACAGGGTATCATATTCTTGATTTTACTGGTAAAAATAGCACTCCGCAAGGATGATGTGAAATATTCAATTAAACACATTTCTCGTTGCACAACGTCATAGAGTGACCATTTGGTTTCTGGAATAAAAAGTGGTCCATCTTTTAGAACATACCACAATATAATTTTGTGAAGCAATGCAACATTTTTAACAGCTACAATGACTTTGCATAAATTTATTTGTTGTCAGCAATCTCGTACAGATCCTGATTACCATGCTTGTGTTGATAACGAGAATTTGAACTATCTAAAGGCACATGAAATCAGAGAAATTTAAACATAGACCCTATTAGAAACATAGAATAGGTGTAGAAGAAATGATCTCATTTCATGGGTCTGTGACTATTGCCCCATGACTACATGAAAATTTTGTATAGTATGCATGTTTTATAAAAATGTAAAACCAATTTTATTAAATTTGTTTGGACATTAAAACAATGTGACACGTTTTAGAAATATTTGACTGTAATTTATACTTTCTTGTCACTGCTTATAACATTTCTATATTTTTTTAAGATAACACTCTGTATGAGGGCATTTCAGTCATTAGCTGTAGAATAATAAACACAATGTTATATTATCAAATAGTTAAATTAATTTTTTTATTATTAACAACTTTACAGACTGATTATCTAAATAATATTCTATGTTTATAACTTACAGTTTCCAAAAGTTTTTTTGTAACTAATAGTTTCCAGTAACTTATTTGCAACTGATAGTTTTTAACAATTCCATTTACAATAATTGTCCGTTCGTTTGGACAGAGCTGAAATTTGATATTGGAATTTGATATTGGGATTCGATATTCAGAATTGGAATTAGTCTAATACCAATTCCAGCATTCGTCTAATAAACAATATTGATGAATATTGTGGAATTGATCAATTCTTTTGTTCGTTTGTTAAATAAAATTGTATCTAAGAATTGAAAATATTATGAATAAGTTAACATTCAATCACATATATTATGAAAAATCTAACATTCTATCACATACAATGACATTAATTAACGCATAATTTAAGAACCTAGCATTAATTTCCTGCATGCATAAATGTAAGGACTAATTGTGGATAAAAAACTAAATTTGACATAAATGTAAGAACGTTGAGAATAAGAACTAAGAAGATATAAAAAGTAATCCTTATGAAAAAAGTATGCGCCTGAGCGAAAAAGGAGTGTCCATGCTAAAAACACGTGCCCGGGCAAAAAATGAGCGTTGTGGTGAAAAATGCACGCTCGAGCGAAAAAATTGCGATCAGGAGAAAAACGCGCTCTCGGGCGAAGAACGCACACGAGGGCGAATAAACGTGCGCCCGGGCGAAAAAAATCCGTGCCCGGGCGTCAAACGCGCCTTGTGCGAAATAAATGCGCGTCCGGGTGAAAAATGCGTCCCGATCAAAAAGTGCCCGCCCGGGTGAAAAAAGCGCGCCCGAGAGAAAAATGTACTCTCCGGCGAAAAAATGCACGCCCTGGCGAAAAACATGCATCCAGGCAAAAAAGTGTGCGCTCAGCCGAAAAATGCCTGCCCGGCCAAAAAGTGTGCGCCCGGGAGAAAAACGCGCGCCCTGGCAAAAAAAGAGCGTTGTGGCTAAAAACATGCACTCGGGCAGAAAAATTGTGCCCATGCGAAAAAAATTGTGCCCATGCGAAAAATATTGTGCGCGTCCGGGAGAAAAAAATCGCGCTCGGGCGAAAAAAAACGCCCGCCCGGGCGAAATCAATGTGTGACCGGGCGAAAATTGCACGCTCGGGCGATAATCGCGCCCCTGGCGATATACGCACGTTTGGAGAAAAACTCATAGCCGCCGAAAAACGCGGGTCCTGGGCGAAAATTGTGTGCCCGAGCGAAAAATTGTGCTCTCGGGCAAAAATGTGCTCGCGGGCGAAATAGTGCGCGCATGGGCAAAAAATGAGCTCCCGGGCGAAAATTTGCGCGCTCGGGCAAAAATGTGCGCACCCGGGCAAAAATGTCCGCACCCGGGTGATAAATGAGTGCATGGGCAAAAAACGCACTCAGAGCAAAAAACTCGCGTCTTTGTGAAAAACGTGCACCCGGGTAAAAAATAGGCGACAGTTAAAAAGTGTGCGTCCTGCAGAAAAACACGCGCCCTGTAGAAAAATACGCACCCTGTAGAAAAACACGCGCTAGGGAGAAAAACACGCGACCACGCAAAAAAGTGCGCGTCGGGCAAAAAAATGCGCACCCGGGCGAAATATGAGCGACCGTGCGAAATACACGCGCCCAATGCGAAAATATACGCCCCTTGCAAAAAAACGCGACTCGGACGGAATTATCATATTCTTATATAGATTGGAAAGAATTGTCCATAATTCAAAATGAATTACACGTAATTCATTAAAATTCCAATTCCAATGTTAAGCGTGCAAACGAACGGCAAAATTGAGATTAGACCTTCAATTCCAATTCCAAGATCTCAATTCCGTCCAAACGAATGGACCATAAGGCTCCGTTCGTTTGGACGGAATTGAAGACTTGGAATTGAAATTCAACGTCGAATTCCAATTACGTTGTTCGCTGGTTAGGTATCTTTTATAATTGAAAATTGAATTGAATATCATGGAATTGATTTTAGCCTAAGCACAAATTATGCTAGACATATCGGAATTGGGCGATTCTGGCACGCTCGATTTATCGCGTTTTGCCCGGGCGCGCGTTTATGCGCCCTGGCGCAACATTTTTTTCCCGGACGCGAGTTTTTCTCACGGACGTGAGTTTTTCGCCCGAACACGTTTTTTTTCGCCCGGATGCCCAAATTTTGACCGCTCGATTTATCGCGTTTTGCCCGCTCACGTTTTTCGCTCTGGCGCGCGTTTTTTCGACCGGGCGCGCGTTTTACGCCTGGGGGCGCGTTTATTGCCCGGGCGCATGTTTTGTCACCCGGGCACACAATTTTTTGCCCGAGCGTGAGTTTTTCGCCGGGGCGCGCGTTTTTTCGCCGGGGCGCGCATTTTTCGCCCGAATGCGCGTTTTTTCGCCCGGGCATGCATTTTTCGCCCGGGCGCGCGTTTTTCTCCTGGGCGCGCGTTTTTCGCCCGGGGGAGATTTTTTCGCCCGGGCGCGATTTTTTCGCCCGGGCGCGATTTTTTCGCCCGGGCGCGTTTTTTTTCGCCCGGGCGCGTTTTTTTTCGCCCGGGCGCGATTTTTTCGCCCGGGCGCGATTTTTTTCGCCCAGGGGAGAGTTTTTCGCCCCGACGCGATTTTTTCGCTTAAACGCAATTTTTCGCCAGGGAGCAATTCTTTTTACCTGCCCGGAATTTTTTCGCCCGGGCGCAATTTTTTCGTCTGGGCAAGATTTTTTTGGCCGAGAGCGATTTTTTTGCCCGTGCGACTTTTTTTCACCCAACGAGATTTTTTTGCTCGGGGGCTATTTCCAGGCGCGATTTTTTCACTGGGGAGCGGTTTTTTGCCGGACGCGCTTTTATCGCCCATGCGAGCTTTTTTCAGCCGGGCGTGTGGAAAAATCGCACCCTGGAAAAAAAATTGCGCCCGGGCAAAAAAATCGTGCCCGCGACACAAAATCGCGTCTGGGCAAAAAAATGAGCCCGGGTAAAAAATGCGCGCCCGGGCGAAAAAATCGCGGTTGAGCGAAAAAATTGCGCCCGGGCGGAAAAAATCGCGCTAGGGCGAAAAAATCGCCCCCTGGAGAAAAAATCGTCGCCATGACATACATTTGTTTATGATATATGTGATAAATATTAGCTTCTTCGTAATATTTTTCAAGTCTTAAATTGAATTTTATTTAACAAATGAATAAAAGTATTGATTAATTTCACCATATTCAACAATATTGTTTATTAGGCGAACGTTGGAATTGGAATTAGTCATCAATATTTAATTCCACAATATTCATCAATATTTAATTCCTATATCGAATTCCAATTCCGTCCAAACGAACGGGCCCTAAGGAACTTTTTGGGAGAGCAGTGGTGGTAGGGAAAGAAGTGGTAGCAAAATGAGGGTTGCAAATGGAGTTGTAGGAAAAGATCTGTTGCAAATCAAGATCTATTTAGATAAACTTCGTTTGCAGAGTTTTTAAGAACAGACAAACACAATAAATTATTTAAAACTTTGTTGTGTTAATAATATATATGCAGGAGTAGTGAAAAAAATCAGAACAGTTGATTCTATTTAAAACATTTATGCATGCTACTCTTTTCGTTCCTCTACACTCCTATCATTATCAAAATATTTCTCAGAAAGCTGCCGAAAAAGATCAAAATTAGACAAAAGAAAGATTAATAAAATTCTAGGAATTAAGATCAAGGTAACTGGCTTTGGAAGGAATGGAGCTCCAACAGTCATGGACATACTAACGGACGTAGTTCTTGAGGTTCTGGTCTTCTTCCGGCGACCAGAGGCCTTTCCTAGAGCTTATATTAGGCTGCTCGTTGTCCTCTGACACCTCATTTTTTTGGCGAAGTTTTCTTAGATTTTCGGCTCCAATTTCCCACGATTGGGAAGAAGTGGATGGCGCGGTGTCAGGCTAGGTTTGCGGGAGGCCCTTCATTCTCTGGTTTTGGCAGGTGTTGAAACCGTCAACCGGTCTCTTGAGTTCGGACCCACAAAGGGGGTGTAGTCTACACCTACTTCTCCCTCGCTTGCACTCTTGACTGTTGATGAAGAAAGACGAATAGACCCAAAGTTGTAGCGAGGAGGTCCCGCCACACACCCAGAATATCTCAGAGTGCTTCCCCTCCCGAACCAATGCGAGCCAACCAAAACTAGCTAGTAGGAGAGTGCCAAAGAGATCTGCCCTCTCCCAAGGTGCCCTTAAGGGAATATTTATAGAATTTCTTATCTGGTCTACAAATTGCGTAAATCCGTCTTTTAGTTTTACTAATTACACCCCAAATTGGTCTGCTAACAGCCTAACTTCGCTGTTCTGAAGGGCTATTGCAGCCCACAAAGGGTATTTAGGTCATTTCCTCACTAAAGCCTTCTAGGCGAGTGGTCCGTGAAGGCACCACCCGCCAGACCTCTCTTAAGCTAGATTCCACTGGGCGGGTGGTCCGTAGGGGCACCATTCGCTTGACACCTGGCTCGCTTGGCGAGTGGGGTTCCGCCCTCACTCGACTAGCCTCTCTCGCATTCGCGCTTCTAAGTGAGCGAGTGCCCTGCGGATGAGGCTCTCACTCGCCCAGAGGCTCCCCTGCCTCTCCTGACCTGGGCGAGTGCTCTCCTTGACCTGTCTTGCATGCCCTTTGACCCTTTGGGACCCGGGGACCCACTCAACGAATACGGGATTGTACAGTAGCGGGGAGGTCCCGCCATACACCCGGGAGATCTTAGAGAGCTTCCCCTCCCGAGCCAATGCTCAGTCGGGCACCTTGGATGGCAATGCGAGCCAACCAAAACTAGCTAAGAGGCGAGAGCCAAAGAGATCTGCCCTCTCCCAAGGTGCCCTTAAGGGTCTATTTATAGAATTTCTTATCTGGTCTACAAATAGTGTAAATCCATCTTTTAGTTTTATTAATTACACCCCAAATTGGTCTGCTAAGAACCTAACTCCACTGTTCTGAAGGGCTATTGGCATCCCACAAAGAGTATTTAGGTCATTTCCTCACAAAAGCCTTCTGGGCGAGTGGTCCGTGAAGGCACCACTCGCCAGACCTCTCGTACGCTAGATTCCGCTGGGCGGGTGGTCCGTAGGGGAACCATTCGCCTGATACCTGGCTCGCTTGGCGAGTGGGGTTCAGCTCTCACTCGCCTCGCCTCTCGCGTATTGGCACTCCTAAGTGAGCAAGTGCCCTGCGGATGAGGCTCGCACTCGCCCTGAGGCTCCCCTGCCTCTCCTGACCTGGGCGAGTGCTCTCCTTGACCTGCCTTGCATGCCCTTTGACTCTTTGGGACCAAGGTACCCACTCGACGAATACGAGGTTGCACAATAGGGAAGGAGTCGTGGAGGAGGAAGAAGCGACGCTCGGGATCAGGAACTCATCTCTCATGCGCACTGTCGAGCTAGGTTTGCGGGAGGCGTGGGAGGAGAAAAAGCTGAACGCAGGCTTTTGGATAAGGTAGATTGGAGCCCTCTCCTGACTTTTCTAAAAGCACCTATTTTATCATTTTGGGCAGATGCGGCAGCCACTTGAAGCCCTCTGAAACGGATCTATAAGAGCGGTGACATTTTAAACTATCGCAACGAAACTAAAAAGTCCTTCCAAATGTGGGCCTAAGAAAAAAAGGTGTTGTTACTAGCAAACCCGATTTGGCTTTTAGCAAATCATTACTACTAGCAAACCTTCAAATTTGAAAACCATTTTGTTACTAGCAAAGCACCATAAAAAAATAAAATAAAAAATAAAAATTTTATTTAGAGACATACACTCATTCAAAATAAGTCACTACGTATGTTAACATTACAAAAGATTTCATATCAACTACATTTGTTAGCACTACAAATGATTCCAAATGCCGCAAAAATTTGTTAAGTACACCCAAACTCTTGAGTTCAAGTGTTACAAACTTTGTACATATTCTATAAAAAATATTCATGTCCCCAAAATATGTAACACCAAATTCTGTAAGAAAAATAATTAATTAGCAATGTTATTTAACTAAATAAATTAGAGAAATTAAAAATAGTCACTTACATTTTATTCCTTTCAGATGAGGATGCATTCTCATTATCTTCTTACTTGTGCGCAATATCTCCTCCAAGGAGAATATAATGGTGAAAGTGGGGTTCCTTCTTTCATACATAGTCTCACGAAATGATTACTGGTGATGAATCCAATCCAAATAGTATTTAGTATGTGGGGAAGTGGTGCGTCCAATGGTAAGAATGTTAGACTTTGATTTTTTGAAATTAGGGCCTCACAAATATTGTAGCAACTTGAAATCACCAAACCCATATCTGGCATCGACATCCAATTATCATATGGTGTCAGCGTGCTTTTGCAATCAAGTGAGTTGAAAAGGCTTGCTTTCTTGTGCTTCCAAACATCGAATCATACAAAATATTTCTCTTCCCCAACTCATTCATTAGATCAACTCTAACTTGATGCCAATTATCACCCATCTGTAGTGATTCACTAATAACTCGGAATCCACAATGGTCGTACGCGATGTCATTAAAAATATTAACGAAGTAATCTGCAATACAAGTTGGTAGTTGTCAGTGAACACTATCATAGTCTATTTCCACGCACACTTTGTTCACTTGATGATTTTGACATCTTTTTATGTGTATTTTTGGCTTCTTTCAAGATATGCTCAAAAATGATGGATTGTGTTTTGTACCTTCATAATCATCTTTGAACCTCTTTATACTCCATTTGGCCTACCCTTTAGAGAAGTTGGTAAAATGGGCTCTTTTGTTTGACTACATGTTGGATCCATGATCTCACCCAATTTGTTTCTATTCTCTTTTTGTGGATGCTCATTTGTGTTTGTATACCTTTTTATGATCCCCTCCAACTCAACGACTATATCAATTTCTTCCATGTTAATGGATTCTTGTGTAGTTGGTAATTTATCACTCTTCAAAAGAAATGATAGTTGCTTCTAATGTTTATGAGCTAACCATATCAGACAAGCTTTGTTTTGAGAGATTTAATGTGCTAACTCATTAACACATGATAACCCAAGTGTGTAACGATTTGTATGTGGACAATTTTCACCTCTAACAAACTTTGAGTTATGACATTTATCTTCCTCGATTTTAATCAATTACAATGCATGTAATGAGATGCGTCCAACAAGGTTGAAGTACAATGATTCTTTAAATTCTTTACTTACTATAATAGTGTTATGACCAAACGATCGTCTTATTTCTGTATGTTGGAGAGATAACATTTGATCGAATGTCTTCCAAATGGTTGCCAAATTTCCAATAGAGACTTCTAAAAATTTCTTCAACTTACTATGACCCCCCTCAACCCGATTTGTTGTTGAGCTGCCAAGATGTAGGTATTTATCAATCCAAGCATATACGAAATACTCTTTCTAAGGCTTAGATCATGTTGCATATACATAAGAGACAACATCGGGGGTATATAGTAGAGTATGTACTCAAAATAGAATTATACCTCATGTTGAACTTATTTTCATTTCTTGCATCAACAAGGCGTTCCAAACACCAAGAAAAATTTCAAACTCTTTTTCATCTTTAAAGTATTTTTTACAGTTTGCCAAAATATTTCTATGCATGTACACAAAATATGCTTAGCATTCAGAAAAGTATAATTTATGGCATTCATCAAAGTCAAATCTCTATCTGTGACAAGTATATTAGGTAAGGAGATTTCCCACAAAATGCCTTTAAAATGATCCAACGCCCGTCTAAAACTTGTCTCCAATTCAGACAAAAAAGCATAAGACGAGAAAAATGTTAAATGAGTAGATGTAACACAAACCACGGACAATAAAGGCAACCGGTATTTATTTGTTTTGTAGGTAGCGTCCATTAAGAACACGGTAGAAAACATTCTACTCAGTTTGATAGCAACCAGATGGGAAAAGAATAAGCTAACCAAATTTTTATTGCCTTCTATAACTTGAGTATAACTCAAGTACCCACTATCCTGTAAACATTTATAAAAAAATTGTATAGGTATAACACAATCTAGTTCTTTTTTCTATAACATATATCGTTCGTTATAAAAAGTCCACATCATCGCATGATGCTTTGGATTCCTTTTCTCAATGGTTGATAGTATGCATCTTGGTTTAACATTTGAGGCATACATGTCATGAATGATTTTCTTCTCTATGCAATCCAACCTATCAACGGTGGCATGTACTTTTAAATGTACCATTTTCATGATTATGTGTTCCACATTTAACTTCAAGTGTCCATTCGGGTGCGTGAGAATTTTTTTTTCCCGATCAAAGTGAATGGGAAACCGCAATGCTTGCTAGTAGTTTTTCATAAATTTTGTTTAACCCAAACCCTTTTTACATTGCTTTTCACGGTAGTATCCACCTCTATAACATCCAAGAAATACATGTGGTCATGCTCTAACACCATCTAATTTATCTGAACTTTTAACAGTCAATGCAAAACTAAGGGATTTGCCAACAGTACGAGCTCAAACAACCAATACTTCCTGGGACGAAACTGAATATTGGTTTCAAAATGACTACTAACATCCAACTTCATATCAGATTCTGTATTCACAATAAAATGGAAAACAAACAATAGTAGTCAAATTAAACCCTACATCAATATAGAACATCACAAGAAGAACATCACTACACCATATCAAGTACTCAGGAGTTTATAGTACCTTTGAATGGAAGGCATCCAGATAACAATATCTTTTGAGGATTCAATTTCTACAGCATTGTCAATCAGTCTCATAAGCTATACTTTGATTGTTGTATTGATGTATTATATGTCAAATATACAACCCCGTATCTGTCGAGTGGACCAGCAAAGAGTATGCAAAAGATGACGTTCGGGAAGAGGGGCGAGCCACGAATACCCCACCGTGGCAGCTTGCACTCGCCCCCCATCTTGGGCGAGTCGCAAGAACCCCATGCATGTCGGGTGTTCGCCCCCTCCCCCCCATCAGCCTTTTAGCGGATATTGGTCTCGCTTCTAGCCGATATTAGCCTCGCTTCTAGTCGATACTGGCCTCGCTTCTAGGCGATATTGGCCTCGCTTCTAGTCGATTTTGGTCTTGTTCCTAGCAAGTCATTAGTACCCAACATCTTTGGGTACTCGTCGCTCCCATGCGAGCATGCCTCGAGTGGGGGTGTGCTTGCCTCTAGGGAGAATCTCTTTTCTAGGATATTTTGTGTTGGCCTGCAGTTAGCCTTTCTAAACAGTGGGATTCCACTGTTGGCAAACCAATTTGGGCTGCTTTTAGTGAAACCAAGAGGCAATAGTCAGTTATCCGCAGACCATTTTGAGAAAACTATAAATAGATCACCAATGGCACCTTTGGAGAGGTCCTCTTCTTGGCTCTCTCTCTCTCCTTAGGTTGTTTTAGAGAACTTCAGAATTCTGTTTGTCGTGGTTTCCGGGATGACAGTCCTATTTTCTCCGGTACCCTCCAGGGTGCCCGGTTCATCATTGGTTTAGGAGGGGAAGTTCTCTTTGATCTTCCGGGTTTGTGACGGGACCACCTCGCTGCAACTCGGGGGGAGGGGGGGGTCTGTTTCTAGTTTCCACCTTCTTGAGTGAAGTTCTTTGCTCTGAGTGTCTGACCTAGTGATTTAACTAATGAGCAGTAAAAACAAGCTACATCGGTCTGAACACCCCTAGAACCATGGTTTCCGAGTTCATAGGTTAAACTATGGTTTTCAGGTACAACATTTTTGGATTGTGTACAATCCCATATTTGTCAAGTGGACCAGCAAAGAGTACGCAAAAGACAACGTTCACGAAGAGGGGTGAGCCACGAATACCCCACCCTGACAGCTAGCACTCGCCCCCATCTTGGGTAAGTCGCGAGAACCCCATGCATGTCGGGTGTTCACCCCCTCCTCCCCAGTCAGCCTTCTAGCCGATATTGGTCTCGCTTCTAGCAGATATTCGCCTTACTTCTGGACGATATTGGACTCGCTTCTAGCCGATATTGGTTTCGTTTTTACCCGATTTTGGTCTTGTTCCTAGCAAGTTGCGAGTACCCAGCATCGTTGGGTACTCGTCGCCCCCAGGCGAGAATGCCTCGAGTGGGGTGTGCCTGCCCTCTATGGGGGAATCCCTTTTCCAGGATATTTTGTGTTGGCCTGCAGTTAACTTTTTCAAACAACAAAATTCTGTTGTTGGCAGACCAATTTGGGCTGGTTTTAGTGAAACCAAGAGGTGGGATTCAGCTATCCGTAGACAATTTTGAGAAAACAATATATAGACCCTCAAGGGCACCTTTGGAGAGGACCTCTTCTTGGCTTTATCATTCCTTAGACTTTTTCAGAGAACTTCAGAATTCTGTTTGTCGTGTTTTCGGCTGACGGTCTGATTTTCTCCAGTACCCTCTAGGGTACTCGACTCGGCGTTGGTTTAAGAGGGGAAGTTCTTTTTGATCTTCTGGGTTTGCGGCGGGACCTCCTCACTATAGTTCGCAGGGTTTGTTTCTAGTTTTCCACCTTCTTACGCGAGGTTCTTTGCTCTGAGTGTCTGACCCAGTGATTTAACTCAGGAGAAGTAAAAGCAAGCTACAGCGGTTCGAACTCCTCTCGAATCGTGATTTTCAGGTTCATAGGTTGAACTGTGGATTCCGGGTTCAATATTTTGTTGCTGTGAGCATGGACCGTAGCTTGTTCAGAAAATTCTAAGTAAAATCTCATGGTCGGAAGCGATGGGCAAGGAGGCGACCTTGGGAGCTCGCCACCCTCAGGCGAGTACATTAGGAAGAGTGACTTCGATGAGTTCAGGATTTTGGAGACTCTCTACATCACCCGCTCACGCCCCCGGGAGAATGCTCAACTCCCACGACTCCAATGCTCGCCTCGCAAGCTTTAGGTGAGGAGGTGATAGGTAAAGTTTAGGATAAATAATATTCTCCAAATTCTACGAACTATAGGCAAGCGCACCTATCGGTCATAGCATAGGATATTTAAAACAAATAAATATCAAGTGTCGTATTCCACGGGTCTGTTGATTACTTCTACTCACGCAAATTAATATTATTTTATCGAAAGTAAAATAGAGTTTTGTAAATAATTGAAAGAAGAGAAACATTTGATCGGGAATCCTTCTTAAGTAAAATATTTCGTAAATCTAGAATTCGGAAGAAATCAATTTAGACAAACTTGACCATGGAGGTTCCCAAAATATGATAGAACCTCTCTCGAGAGAACTACCACCTAACCTTAGGTTGATCGATTAAGACCCCTCGGCCAGTCGAAACCCCTAAGCTTGCTCTATGCTGTGAGCCCCACTATTGGATTTGACTCCAATCCGGAAGATTTGCGACACCCTCTCTCGAGGAGTGCGAACAATTCTTTCTACCGATGAGCGATCTACCGTATTTAAGGATCTCTCGATACACTAAAATATGGATCAAACTTGATTATCATACCCTAGAAATATGAAACCAAAAATTGCAAATCAACGGTAAATCTTAGTTTTCAAAATCCAAACAATGAATAAAAGATTATGAAATATAAAAGCTTAGGAATTCATTCGATCAAATGCTACAAAATTAGCTACTCATGATTAAAGAAAAAGAACATTTTATAACTAAGAAAGAAGAATTACAATTGCTGGGAAAGTAAATCTAAAATAGGAAATAAAAGGACAAGACATAAAATAAAGTTACACTAAAAATGCAGGAAAACTATACTAGAAATGATCCAATCGAAGCATGGACTGGATGCCCATCACTTTGGCAGCAGCTGGCTTTTATAGGCAGAAAATTGGTGAGTCACGCCCTTGGTCACGCCCGTGACCAAGGGCGTGTAAGCTGCGTAACTGCGTATTGAAAGCCCGGGAACGTTGAGGAAGAGAAACCGCCAAAAATCAATTGCATGGCGGGTCACGGCCTCGGTCACGCCCGTGACCAAGGGCGTGTCTTGAACGGGTCTGGAAACGGCGGGAAACGCTGCGATCTGGAGTTAATCTGGCGGTTGCAGAAGAGTCACGGCCTCGGTCACGCCCGTGACCGAGGGCGTGTAAGCTAGAAACGGCGGGAATTGATTGCTGGCTGAAATGAATGCATTTCGGGAAAGTCACGCCCGTGACATTGAGGTCACGCCCTCTGTCACGCCCGTGTCAGAGGGCGTGTAATTTTAATCTGACGTGGCGGCTAACATCTTCAACTGGAATACACGGGGCTGGTTCACGGCCGTGACATAAAGTCACGCCCTTGGTCATGCCCGTGACCAAGGGCGTGTACTTTGCGATTTTGGCTGAAATTCTCCAAATATTCTCCTGATTACTCTTATGAGCTTGAAATTGCTATTAACAGCCCCAGATTACCTGAAAACACAAAATAAAGTGAATTAGACATATATTAAACTAAAATTATATAAAAACTAATTAATTACTACTAAAATATTATATAAAAATAACAATAAATAATGTACTATCAGGAGGCACCAGGTAGGCAACCCGGAAAGGTGATGCGAGCAAGCCCTCCACGCGCGGGTGTTGTTTCCCAGCCTGTCAGGTGCACGCTACCCAGGTAAGGAGAACGGGCAACCGTCAGCTCGCTAGGTGGGATCAGGAAGCCCATTCTGTGAGTTGATCCTCTCGGCTCAAGTTCTAGATGGATTCAGGGAGCCCGTCATGTCCAACTACACGGACAAAGATGATCCTCTCCAACATCTTTAGTGGTTTAAGGGTGTTGTTTCCATCAGGCAGATGATGGACGCCTTCAAGTGCATGTTGTTCTCCATCTCTTTTAAGGGGCAGGTGAGGGATTGGTTCCTTCAGCTCCACTCAGGGACTGTTTGCAACTTCGAGGATCTGCGTTAGAGTTTCCTGCTATGATTTACCATATCCAAGAAGAGGAAGAAGGGTGTCGAAGCTCTTTTCCTAATCCAGTAGAGAACTGAGGAGTCGTTTGGAGCCACATGGACCGATTTTATGAAAAGGTTCTCCTGGGCCATGAGGTGTCGGGGTACACCTTGCAACTTGACTTCACCCTCGAATTGTGGCAAGGGTTGTTCAAGATGGGGCTTGCCCAAGATCCCCCACTGTCATATGAGGAGCTAATCGAGCGAGCGGGATGGGAGATCGAGGGAGAGGACATTAACAGTGCTTTCGTTACAAAGTTGGTCAAGTGGGCTGGTGAAGAAGAGAAGGGAAGGAGGACCCCAGCAGCAGGAGATGAGAAGATGAGAAGAGTCGAGGAGATAGGGGCTCCAGGGATCCTCCAGGGGGCAGGAGCCAGGAGGGAGGTTCCATCCGCCAATTAATCGGATAGTCTGGAGGCTGCTAGGAGGACATCCCCAGGGTCAGAGAAGAGGTTTTGCCCACTGAGGGGGACCATTCCAAGGAGGAGGGGGAACTTTCATGGAGGGCATGGACGGTTCAACCCTTCAGCGTGGTGACCGGGTCCGAGGCCATTCCATCATCCAGCCCAGTATATCATGGTGATAGGTCGAGGAGGAAGAATAGGAAGATAAAATCGCCCAAGAGGGGCAGAGAGTGGTAGGATGGCGTTGTCATACCGTGACTTCCACCAGGAGGAAGGTCACGCAATGGCTACCTGCCCCAAGTTCTTAAAAGTCAGAGAAGGGACGAGATCCCAGGCGAGACAGCAACAACTACAGGTGGTCGGAAGAGTAGAAATAGTAGAGGCGGAGGACCGGTGCAAAGACCGGATTGATGTGGGAACCCGGAGAGGGATCGGGGTGATCCATGAGGGAGTGGGGTCGAGGACACCCGAAAGTGGAGCCTCCATGACATCTACCATTAGAGTGTCGTTTCAACCTCCAAATCCACCCCCCCACCCTCACACACACACCCGAGGAGAAGATCACTTTCTCAGCAAAGTACATGCCAGAGCATGAAGACCCATTCTGCGATGCGTTGGTAATCAAGTCAACGATCGAGAACTTCACGGTTTCCAGAATCTTGGTGGACAATGAGAGTTCTGTTAACGTGATATTCAAGAAGTCCTTCGATGAGATGAATGTAGAGTCAAAGAGGGTGCTCGCTTTGGATGGACCCCTCTTCGGATTGTCCGTAGAAAGGAAGAAGTGGAGGGAGGATCCAAGCTCCTGGTAACTCTGGAGGGAACATCAAAGAACTATGTATTCATCATCGTGGATGCCCCTAGCAGCTACAACGCCATCTTTGGACTGACCCTCATCAGTGCCTTCAGGTGCTTGCTTCCTCCTACCACCAGTGCATGAAGTATAGCATCGGAGGAGTCCAGATCTGAGTTAGAGGAGAACCCAAGGTGGATAGGCAGTTCTACATCATAACTGTCAACACCATCTATTAGATTGAGGAAGCGGAGGAGGTTGATAGGGCAATGGAGGACCGGGCCAGGCTGGAGGCAGCGAAGGAGATCAAGATGAAGGAAGTCGTCACCCAGGGAAGGAGGTCGGAGAAGGTTCAGTTTTGCAGGAGCCTGGTCAGGGAGGAACAAGAAAGGGTCCAGGAGTGCATCCAGAGGAATGTGGATGTCTTCTCCTGGAGTGCTGTAGACATGCCAGGAATCGATGCGGATGTGACATGCCATCACTTTAGCCTCGATCCAAGCATCCACCCTATCCTCCAGAAGAAGAGAGTTGTGGTAACCACTCTGGTCGAGCCCATCCGGGAAGAAGTAGGAAAGCTGCTAGAGTCAGGCTTTGTATCGGAGATCCAGTACCCAGGCTGGGTCTCCAACATTGTAATGGTAAAAAAGGGAGATGAGAGATGGATAATATGCGTAGACTTCTCTTTGTTGAATAAAACATGCTCCAAGGATTGTTATTTGTTACCTCAAATCAACGCGATGGTAGACTTAGCCATCAGTTTCCCATTTATGAGTTTTTAGATGCTTTTTTAGGTTATCATTAGATCCGAATGCACCCGCCGGATGTCAAGGACATTTTCTTCATCACGGATGATGGGTGTTATTATTATAAGATGATACCCTTTGGGTTGAGAAATGCAAGGGCCACTTATCAAAGGATGATGGATCGAGTCTTTAGGGTGCAGAAGGGGAGAAATTTGGAGGTCTATGTAGATGACTTGATGGTGAAAAACAGGGATGTTGGATCTCACCTTCAGGACCTGGTAGAGACCTTCACCACCCTGAGAAAGTTTAAAATGAGACTAAACCCCCTAAAATGTTTCTTCGGAGAAAACAGAAGAAAATTTCTGGGCCACCTCCTCGCCTCGGTGGGGGTATAACCTAACCCCGGTAAGGTGAAGGCGATATTAGATTTGGAGTCGCCTAAGAATGCCAAGGAGGTCCAGCGCCTGACAGGGAAGCTAGCAGGGTTGAGCAGGCTCCTCTCCCGGGCAGGGGAGAAGTGCTCTCCCTTCTTCAAAGTGTTGTGAGGTAACCAAAAATTAGAATGGTATCCAGAGTGCGTAGAGGCTTTCCAAGCATTGAAGAGACAACTCACGCAGGCCCAGCTACTCTAAGGGCCAAGAGAAGGAGAGGAATTGGCTTTGTACCTCAGAGTGGGAGTTGAAGCGGTAAGCTCAGTCCTAGTTCGGGAGAAAGGAAAAAAGCAGCTACCCATCTACAACGTCAGCAGGGTCCTGAAGAAGGCAGAACTCAAGTATCCCATTTTTGAGAAGTTAGAGTTTGCTCTGATCATCTCGGAAAGGAATCTCCGACCGTATTTCCAGGCATACTCGATCGAGGTGGAGCCCTACCACCCTCTTCGCAACATCATGAAAGAGGTGGATCATTCAGGAAGGTTAGCAAGGTGGTCAGTGAAGCTGAGCGAGCTTGAGATCTCCTTCGTACCCCCACTGTCAATGAAGGCACAGGCGGTGACTGACTTCCTGGCAGAGTACGTATTTCCAGGCCTGTTGATGCGACATCAAGGAGATACTCCCTAGGAGGGTGAGTTTTCTTGGTAAGTCTACAGGTGACAAAGATCAAGCAAGCAATCAACATTCACTTCCCTCTCACCAACAATCAAGCCGAGCATGGGCGGTAATTGCGGGGCTCCTCTTGGCAAGGGAGCTAGGATCCAAGACGTGAAGGTTTCTACGGACTCAATGGTGGTGACATCCCAAGTCAAGGCGGAGTTTGAGACAAGAGAACCGACTCTCCAATGATACCTTACAAAGGTCAAAGGTCTCATTAGTTTGTTCTGAACCTTCTCCATTCGGCATGTGCCAAGGGAAGAAAATACTCAGGCAGACTACCTGGCAAAGTATGGTCCTTGTGCGGAAGGGACGGTAACAGAATTGATTCGGTCATCCATTGAAGAGGGAGAGCTGATGGAGATCGATCGGAGACCCTCGTGGATGGACCCTTTATTGTCTTCTTGACCTCGGGCAAGTTTTCATAAGAGGTCCGGGATAAGAGGCGATTCAGGTACAAATCAGCATACTATCAGCTTCGTGAAGGGAGCTTGTACCAGAAGACCCTCTTAGGGCTCATAGCAAAGTATGTCTCTGAGGAGGGGGTCTTGAGGGTCCTAAAAGAGATTCACTCCAGAGAGTGTGACAGTCACTCCGGGAGTCGGACCTTGGAGAAGAGCGTATTGTGGCAAGGCTACTTTTGGCCCATGATCGGCAAAGATGCAGCAGAGTACACAAAGAAGTGCCAGAAGTGTCAGCTCTTTGCACCACTTCATCTCTATCTAGCGTAGAGGCTCGGGACAATCACGGTGTCGCGACCTTTTGCAATTTGGTGGATGTACCTGGTAGGTCCTTTCCCCCAGGCCAGCGGACATAGGAGGTTTCTCGTGGTTATGATTGACTACTTCTCCAAGCGGCTGGAGGTCAAGGCACTGACAAAGAAAATTCATTTGGGGAGAGATAATCTGTCGCCACAGTCTTCCCCTAGCCGTCGTCATGGAAAACAGACCGCAGTTTGCTAGTGATGAACTCGTCAACTTCTGCAGCAAGTAGGGCATTGACCTTTATTTCGCGTTCGTCCACCACCCGAGGAGCAATGCGCAGGTAAAGGCGACAAACAAAGTCATTGTAAATTCATTAAAGAAGAAAGTGGAGAATTTGAAGGGGAACTGAGTGGAGCAACTCCCATTAGTCCTCTGGGCTTTGCGAACCACACCCAACATGGCCACTGGAGAAACCCCCGTTAAACTCTCTCATGGCTCAAAGGTTGTGCTGCCGGTTGAGTTCGAGATAAGGTCTCTCCGAGTCATCGCCGTGGGGGAAGGGGATGATAAGTGAGAATGAAGAACGAGGAAGAGCAGCGACTCTCGCTTGACCTCTGGAAGAGATCTGCCACCTGACAACAGTTCGCCCGGAGGAAATCAAGCGTATGATGGCTAAGTATTTTGACAAGCACGTCTGAATTAAGCAATTTGTAAATAGAGATTTAGTTCTCAAAAAGGTCGACGTTGTTGGAAGATCAGCGGCAGTTGGGAAACTCCATCCCAACTGGGAAGGACCTTTCATAATTATGGAAGCATTGAAGTCAGGCGGATACCGTCTCCAAAATTTCGGGGGAGCCCCCCTCAATAATACTTGGAATGGTGATGACCTAAAATATCTTTATCCTTGAAAGATCAATAAAAATTACTTCCCAGCATATTCTCATTTACTATAAATGTAGATTCTATTCAACTAAGTCTGGGTGCGGGGAATTTGATAGTCCCCTGGTAAGGAGAGGGGAAAGTGTTTTAGTTGAAAGGCCCCTGAGAAGGTTCCACTGACCGGGCTCTCGCAAGTCGGCAGTGTCACAACCCGCAATTTTCCCTCATATATAATTATATAAATATATGATCAGAGTCATGGGAAAATACGTGATGTGATGCAACGTCCGGTAGGGGACAACTACTGACGCTCAGGCTTCTCTATTACACAAGATTAACTTTCAAAAGGCATATTTGAAGTTTTAAAGATGAAGTTTATAGTTTAACTGAGACTGTGTCCCTCGGCCCTGTGGATCTACTAGTCCATAAGTAAAAGTATATAAATACGCAGCAGAAAATACTTTCATTTTATCCTAAGCGGGCACGACAACCAAATATACTCAGAGGGTATGCAATTCTCTAAATTCTGTATACATAGAAAATTTTCATATATGCAGTTTTAAGGTAGGTGATATTTACATAAAACCATGCTATGAAATGGAAATGCAATTTTTTTTATACTTAAAATACCTATCATGCAACCTAACATAAATCCTTCCCAGAGAGCAATGATTCATCAACAAGATGTACCAGCAGAGAAGCAAAAAAAATAATAGTAAAAAACTAGAACTACTATGGGCGTCAACAAGCTGACACGAACCCATAGAGAAACATGAAAGAGTCTATAGACAACAAAAGGACTCCTCAACGAGGAGGGAGGAAGGTAACACCTTCAAGAGCCTGGGAGAAGCCTCCTGCCCACCAGCTCAGCTACAAACATGAACCCAAGGCATTTCAAAGAAAAGAATGTCTCGGCCCAAAAGGGGAGCAAGAAAGTCGCACAAATAACTTGGAAGGATTACAAGTTAGCAAGAGAAATATGAGTAATGTAAATTAGTGAAGTCAGCTTAATAAGCGAGAACAAAGGGGAACTAGCACCAAGTGAACCTATCAAAACCAACCACGTGTCCACCACTGCGGCTCAGAGGTGATGGCCAAACTGATCAAAGCCAGCCATGTGTCCGTCAGTGCGGCTCAGAGGTGATGGTCAAACCGATCAAGGTCAACCACGTGTCTGTCACTGCGGATCAGAGGTGATGGTCAAATTGATCAATAGCCCAAAAAAATACTTAACATTTCAACTTACCATATCGCAACAAGAACTCAGCAATGAGCGGTCAGGAAAGCCCTGAAAGGTTAATTCACATAAAAACCTCTGGAAAAGATACACAAACATCCCACCAACACCACATACCTCTAGAACAATACTCAAACCTCCTAGATCAGGCTCCCAAAACAACCCAAGAATTTCCTCAAGTCACTCGACGAATTCTTCTCGACGACTCGACGAATCCTTCTCGATGACTCGACAAATTTGTCTCGACGACTCGACAAATTCATCTCAATGGGGGGGGGGGGGGGGGGGGGGGGTCACTCGACGAATTCTCCTCGACGACTCAACGAATTCGTCTCGACAACTCGACTAATCCTTCTCGATGACTCGACGAATTTGTCTCGATGACTTGAAGAATTCATCTCGACGACTCGACGAATTTGTCTTGACGACTCGATGAATCCTTCTCGACGACTCAATGAATTCGTCTCGATGACTCTATGAATTCGTCTCAACGGGGGTCACTCAATGAATTTTACACAACACCCCGAAATTTCCCCAGATAACACCAACTACCTAAACCCTACTAAAGATAATTTGGATCAAAAGCTTACACAATATTTATGGTTTTACCTTTATATCTTTATGAATAAGAAGAAGAAGAAGAAGAAGAAGAAGAAAAAGAAGAAGAAGAAGAAGATCTTCTTGCCTTAACCGGAAGCCGACACCATGACTTCATAGCCTCCTTCACCAAGCTTTAGATCGCACGAGGAAGAACTCGACGAGAGCACTCTGATTCCACGCTCCGGCGAGAGATCCGATCACCTCAACTGCTGAAATCTACCTCCGACGAAAGCCCTAACTTGCGACCTCCTCACTCTTGAATGGAATTCACGAAACAAGAGGAAATGGGACGAAGCTTTTCTCGGAAGAAATGAAAATTCCTATTTAAAGGCATGGGAAGTGGGTTCATCCTGGATTCCACTGAACTTCTCATGTTTAAATCATATATAGATTTTATAAGAATTTTGTATATAAATTTTTATAAGAGTATATATATAAATTCGGTAGAGAATTTGATAAGGAATTCTTATAAGATATTTTATATGCTAATTAAATATGTATACCAGGATAAATAAAGATTTTATCAAACGCGACCTCCTGAACACTCGAGACAAACTACGACGACGCACCCAAGACGGTAAGGCGCTCGCTACGACTGAATTATCGATTTAAATATAAATAAAAAATTCCGAGGCGTTACAGTCACCCCTCCTACAAGAAAGTTTCGCCCTGAAACTTTACAAGACAAACGGCAAACGAGGAACAAGGAAAAGGTAGACTTTACCAGGAGAAACGCTCACCGAAAGGAACTAAACGAAAAAATGAGGGTAAGATTCCATCATCATAGATTCCAGCTCCCAGGTTGCGGTCCTGACATCTTGATTTCTCCAGAGAACCTTGATCATTGGAATCGTCTTCCTGCGCAAAACCAGATCTTACGTATCCAAAATATGGACAGGCTCCTCAACATACGATAGATTGGGCTGCAACTGGGGCACGGAGTCTAGGACATGCCGGTCACTAAGCACACACCTTCGCAACTGGCTCAAATGAAACACATCGTGAACACTAGTGTTGGGAAAAACCCCTTGTGATTTATCTTAACAAATTAACCATAAGTGATTTTACCTTCTAGGTTTTATTACTCATTGTAAAGTAAGGGTAATTTGGTCATTAGATGTCTTAGGATGTATCGATCATCTTAGAGTGTCAAGACTAGGTCAAGACAAAAACAATCTGAGTTGAATTAATACTTGCATCTAATATAAGTCGACGCAACTTCGACTTGATGTAGACGCAACTCAGACTAGAAGTTCAAGCAACTTAATCTCTCTGTCAAAGTATATCAAGTCGACGCTACGTTTAATAGGAGTCGACGTAGATAAAGGAGCATGTCGAAGTTATCTTAGAAGTCGACGCAACCTCGACTTCAATTCAACGCAGAAGGAAGTGTCTGTCGAAGTCATCTGAAGTCGACGCAACGTCGACCACAATTCGACGCAGACAATGAAGTTCAAAAAGAAGTCTTCAGCTTGACGATTACATCGATAAGTAATCGACGTAATGTCGACAACAGAGTTCAACCAGAGCAAGAAGGAATTCAAAGCTACTCTTACAAGAACTCGAAGGTGCGTCGATAAGAGAGAGAATGAAGTCGACACAGTGTCGAATACACTATGAAAAGGAAACCTTTTCAGCTGTCCTTTTAGAACTCTCTCTGATGGCCCGCGACACTAAAGACCATTCTACAACGGCTTGTTTATTGCCTAGAATGGAGAGGAGCATTAAAGAAGATAGGAAAAACTTTCTTGAAATGTATTCAAACAGTTGGCAAAGGGGTCGTGAACAAAATAAGAAAGAAAGACTAATTGTCCAAGACTATGCCTTTTCAAGACAACCCAAAAGAGGAAACAAATTCAAAATTAATCATGGACAATAAATAGGATGACAAGAGAGGAAAACATAGTGCATTCATTACAATCTGCTACATCTTGTCGATTAGGGTTTCTTCTTCTCCTTCTTCCTCCAGGAACCCTAACAGAGACAAATAGAGAAAACAAGTGCTCTCTCTCAGAACAGAAAACAGAGTTGCTTCTTCATCAACATCACATAGCAGCCAGACAGAAGCAAAAAATATACAAAAGGATCTGAAGAATATAACCCTTGCAAATCATCACAATCATAAGCAAGAGTTCATCATTATCAGATCCATTGAAGGGAAAAATAGAAGTTGAAAGCTTCTACAGAATTCTGAGAACATAATTCTTCTTCTCTATCTTCTTTCTTCTTTCAACTTCCTCAACTGTACGGAGTTTTAAGAATCCCTCTTCCAAGGGATTCAGTGGTTCAAGATCTCCTTATCAAAAGATCTGAGTGGTTCAAGATCTCCTTATCAAAAGATCTGAGTGGTTTAAGATCTCCTTATCAAAAGATCTTTGGTTCTGAGAGTCTCCTTATCAAAAGACTCAGGCACAGGTTGTGCAGCTCTACCAGGGAGGTAGAAGAAAGGACTACCCACATTTTGTGGAACCTCTATAAAAATCATGTGTCTTCTGTGTGTGTTAATTTTTTGTGTTGTCCCATATAGTTTACAGTTTTTCTGCTTTACTTTAACAACATTTATTTTATTCTGTGTTTGGTATTGTTGAAGCATAACACTTAGTGTTTTTATTGTGTATGCACAAATAGGATAGAAAATATTTTTAATTCTTTATTCACCCCTCCTCTAGAGTATACTCAGAGGCACGCTGTGCACTTTCAATTGGTATCAGAGGGAGGTTGATCATTAAAAGGCTAACACCTTGATCAAAAAGACCTTCTACTCTTATTTCCCTACAATAAATTTATTTTATTAAGAAAATGATTTCTAAGGATTATGCCTCAACAAGACCTCCAATGTGTAACCTAAATAAGTTTACACTCTGGAAGGCCAGAATAAAGTTATATATGAACTCTATTGATGAGGACATTTTTGATGTTATCATTACAGGTCCTCCAGCCCCATACAAGAAGGATGTCAGTGGAGCTTCTACACAGGAACCTGTACCCAAGGCTGAGTGGACAGAGACTGAAAAGAAGCAGAAGGCATGTGATGTCAAAGCTATAAACATTCTGGTATCCACCATGTCAGATGACATCTTCCAGAAGGCGGCTGACTGCCAATCAGCCAAAGAGATCTGGGAATCTCTTTCCAGACTGGTAGAAGGAAGTTCTGATGAAAAAAGGACAGGAAGTCCCTTCTCACATCCCAATATGAGAACTTTCAAAAGAACACTGATGAATCTGTTGTTGAGATGTATGACAAATTCAACATCATTATCAATGAGCTGAGGAGTCTGGATAAGGAGATATCCTTAACAGAAATAAATGACAAAATACTTATGTGCTTCCCTAGCTCATGGGATTCAAGGATCTGGGCAATCAGAGAGTCCATATGCCATAGGGAAATCTCTACTGAGGCTTTGCTAGGAAAGCTTAAGTCATATGAGATGTTTTTGAAGAACAAGGTTGAATCAGAGGAAAGGGAGACAACTCCAGCTCCTATCCAAAGATGTCTTGCTCTGAAATCTACTGAAGGAGAGCCCTCCAATCCTAAAGATGAAATGTTCAGTCTCCTAGCAAGGAGATTCAGAAAATGGGTCAAGACAGAAGACTCAAGGAGAAGAGAGAAGAGCTCAAAGCCCAGATATGATAAGACTCCAAAGAAGGAGGTAATAAGTTACTCCTGCAACAAGCCAGGGCACATAGACCCTGATTGCCCACAATAGCAAAGGAACAGGAGCAACAACAAGGATGAAAAGAAGAAAAAGTCTTTCAAGGGGAAAGACAAGAAGAAAGTCAAGGGTTTCATTGCTGAAACCTGGAGTGACTCTAAAGCAGAGTTAAGCTCCTCTTCATCTGAAAGTGATGATGAAGCAGAAGCAGAATCAGCTTGCATGATGGCATTGGGGATGTCATCAGAGGAGGATGAAGAACAACATGTATCCCTGTTTGAAAATTTTGATTTCAATTCTGATGAATTTAAAAATTGTTTTAAAGTGTTTTGCAATGATTTCCTTAATACAAAAAGAATTAGAAACAAATAGGGAAGAATTAGAACAGCTTAAGGAAGATGACCTATATTTAAGAAACCAAGACTTAGTAAAAGAGATTCACAATAAGGAATCAGAATTAGTTGAAGTAAGAAAAGAAAACTTAGAACTAAAAGAAGAGTTAACAAAGGCAAAAGCCTTTGAGGACTCACTCAATGGGAGGAGTCAAAAAATAAAAAACATTACACAAAATCTCTCTATGATATTTAAGCACCTAGGACTAGGAGCATATACCCATGCACTAGCACAGAAGTCCCTAGAAAACCTGCCTGGAAAAATCCAGTTAGATTTATTAGACCTAGTGACTATCAATCAGGTGAGAGGAGTGCAATAACTAAGGACAGTAATAATCCAACTAAAATAAATGTGCTTAACAAAGTAATTCTAAAAACTGAAAGGAAATTAATAGGCAATAACAATGCAGGGAAACTAAACAGGTAAAAAGCTAAAGCTAAAAATAGAATGATAAAACAATCTGCTGATCTTTTATATTGTGATTCCTTTTATGCGCATTTTCAATATCAAGGTAATAAACATAGGTTTGGTAAGTCAATCCTCTATCATCCAAAAGGATACCATGAAAGACCTTTCTATTCTTTCATAGAACCTTACAATGGTAAAAGCAAAGGGCCCAAGGTAACTTGGGTTCCCTCTAATGTTTGAGCTGATTGTGCAGGATTAGGCAGGACCCCTCTGAGGAGAGAATGGAAGAGGAAGAAAGAACTATGGTCTAACAAAGACCCAAATTCAACAGGGGAGTAGCTTCTTCTGTAAACTCTTTGTCATCTGAATAGTTCTTAAAGATTAATAACATAAACACTATTTTCAATAAACATCATTGCTGGGAAAAATAGCAAGAATTTTTTAAGAATATAGAACTACTTATTCAGAGTTGCGTCGAATAGAATTCGACGTATCGTCGGGTTCTACTTGACGCAAGCACCAAGAGCCAATCGGAGTGGATGATACGAATGTTATTCGACGCAACGTCAAGTTCATATCGACGCATGCATCGACTTAATAGTCGTTGGTCAAATTCGTGGTCACGTCGATTATAAATCGACGCAACGTCGACATGCCTGCGTCGACATAATAAGTGATGAGCAATCTCGATGTTGCATCGAATAATAATCGACGCAATGTCGATATAACAGCGCGCGCAGAATTGCTTCTAGAAGCAGTCTCGACATATTTTTGCGCGCAAAATATTAATTATTATCAACACAACTTCGACTTACACCCTAAGTTGCGATGAATCATCTTCTTATAAGCAACTTCAGCGTCGAATCATTTACGCTTTCGAATTTTCTTCTACTGGCTCTCTTGCTCTCTCCTTCCCCACTTCTCTCGTGCTCTTGTCTCTCTCTCTCTCCCTTTCTCTCCCTCTCTCTCTCTCTCTCTTCTCATCTATTTGCAGGTACCTCAAAATCAATGGTTCCTCCAAAGATTAATTCAGGTTTTCATGTGGATGTCGACTCCTTCAATGTGGTTGCAGATAATTTCAAAGCCATTCTTCCCTTATTTCAGGCAGCTGGGCTAACAAAAGTGATTTCCACAAGGAGCAAGATACTTGATATAGAACTGACAGAGTTCAAGGAGAGTGTGCAGATAGGAGATGATGGCTCCCTTAATGGGAAAGTTTCTGAGACAGATATACACATCACAAAGGAGCTGCTAAATCAGACATTTGACCTTCCCACTGGTGATGAATCTGATGAACTGTCAGGGGAAGAGACAAAAAAAGCTCTAGAAATTATGCAATTCAAAAAGGAGAAAGCCATCAATCTAAAGAAAATTGACCTTGTATAAGAATATATGTTCCTTGCTGACATAGTGGGCAAGGTATTGATATGCAAGATATCAACACATGATGTTATACCCAAGCAGCAACTGCAAATTATGGGTGTTTTAGTTCTGGGAAAGAAGATAAATTGGGGGAGATGCCTCCTGAAGTTTATTGGCCACAAGTACTCCCATAAAGAAAATGCCTTCATGAGGATCATGAGCCAGGTGCTCTTCCACCAATATCCAATGGTGTGCAAGTCCAAGAGAGTGCTCATTCCTCCTGGAAAAAGGATCAACATTGGAATTTTCTCCAAATGGACTAGACAGATCCTCAAGCCTTGTCAAGTTTCATCTTCACCTCCTCTCTCTCCAGCACCACAGGACATGGAGAAACTGTACCAGATCTTCCATCCCAAAATAATCCACCAGCACAACAAGGTGTCATTCCAGAGCAAAACCTCAAATCCATCCCATCCACACCAGCTCCTAAACTTACACCACACTCTCCTCCCCAACCACAGCAACAACCATCCACCCCACTTCCAGACAATCAGTCATCTTATATTTATCCAGAAACCTACCAAACTCTTTCCCCTGCCTACCAAGATCCTCCTGATCTGAATGAGAACCTCGCACATCCACCTCCACCTACCTCTACCTCACATCCTACACCCTCCTTTTACATTGAGCAAGCAATCTCAAAAGCAATAGGGCAAGCCTCCAGCACATTTGCTGACCTACTGGCCAGCCAAGCCAGAAGATTTGAAAAGAAGTACTCCCAAATGGAGTCTGAACTCCTAGACTCAAAGAGGTCTCTTCAGGTTCTCAAGGATTTTATGTCTTCCTCCTTGGTGACAAAGGATTTCTTAACCTCACTTGCCAGCAAGGTTAAGAAGGAGGAGAAAATTCAGGAGGAGGAAAGACCTACTCTAGAGATGAGTGGCCATGAAAAGGGCAAGGATGATGAAGTTTCTAATAAAGTAACTATCTTTAAAATTGCAAATGTCCAGGGGGAGCCTCAAGAGAATCCCCAAGGGACTCTGGAAGAGGAAGTGATGGCTGAGGATGCAGCACTGAACCAGGGGGAGCCTCTCTTAATCCCTCAAAATAATAATGTACAAAATCAGGAGGAGCTTCCATCAACTCAAGGGGGAGCTCCTAGTTGATGATCCTCCTTTAGAATCTTTGTTATCAAAAATTGCTCAGGAAGCTGCTCAGAATGCTGAAGAATTTGCACAATCTCAGAAGGAGCTTTCCAAAGATAATGAAGATGCTGAAATCAATAAAGAAACTGATGGGAATCCTGAAGAAGAAAATGAACCACTTTCATTTGCCCCAAGGAAGGTAGTTCCAAAAGTCTTCTCCAGGAAAAGAAAACCCCTGATAGAGTAAAGTGAAGTCCAGGTACTCTGTAATTATGAGCTCAGTACATTTCTATTCTCTGGTAGATACAACTATGAAGAACAATGTGGTTTCTTGATGTGATTCCATTCATTTATCTCTATTGTTTATGCATGTTTTGACTGTATTGATTTAATGTAAAAGAATGTGTGTAAAATCATGTTAAATCAATCTGTAAAATTTGTTAAGATAAATAGGGGAGATTCTTGGGAAAAAATCCTTGTGATTTAACTTAACAAATTAACCATAAGTAATTTTACCTTCTAGGTTTTATTACCCATTGTATAGTAAGGGTAATTTGGTCATTTGATATCTTAGGATGTCTCACTTATCTTAGAGTGTCAATACTAGGTCAGGACAAACACAATCTGAGTTGAATTAATACTTGCGTCGAATATAAGTCGACGCAACTTTGACTTGATGTCGATGCAACTCAAACTAGAAGTCCAAGCAACTCAATCTCTCTGTCAAAGTATATCAAGTCGACGCTATGTCCAATAGGAGTCGACGTAGATAAAGGAGCATGTCGAAGTTATCTTAGAAGTCGACGCAACCTCGACTTCAATTCAACGCAGAAAGAAGTGTCTGTCGAAGTCATCTGAAGTCGACGCAGCGTCGACCACAATTCGACGCAAACAATGAAGTTCAAAAAGAAGTTTTCAACTCGACGGTTACGTCGATAAGTAATCGACGTAACGTCGACAACATAGTTCAACCAGAGCAAGAAGGAATTCGAAGCTACTCTTACAAGAACTCGAAGGCGCGTCGATAAGAGAGAGAATAAAGTCGACGCAGTGTCGAATACAGTCTGAAAAGGAAACCTTTTCAGCTATCCTTTTAGAACTCTCTCTGAAGGCCCACAACACTAAAGACCATTCTACAATGGCTTATTTATTGCCTAGAATGGAGAAGAGCATTAAAGAAGACAGGAAAAGCTTTCTTAGAATGTATTCAAACAGTTGGCAAGGGTCTGAAGAATATAACCCTTGCAAATCATCACAATCATAGGCAAGGGTTCATCATTATCAGATCCATTGAAGGGAAAAATAGAAGCTAAAAGTTTCTACAGAATTCTGAGAACATAATTCTTCTTCTCCATCTTCTTTCTTCTTTCAACTTCCTCAATTGTACAAAGTTTTAAGAATTCCTCTTCCAAAGGATTCAGTGGTTCAAGATCTCCTTATCAAAAGATCTGAGTGGTTAAAGATCTCCTTATCAAAAGATCTGAGTGGTTCAAGATCTCCATATAAAAAGATCTTTGGTTCTGAGAGTCTCCTTATCTAAAGACTCGGGCACAGGTTGTGCAATCCCACCAGGGAGGTAGAAAGGAGGACTACCCACATTTTGGGGAACCTCTATAAAAATCTTGTGTCTTCTGTGTGTGTTAATTTTCTGTGTTGTCCCATATAGCTTACAGTTTTTCTACTTTACTTTAACAACATTTATTTTATTCTGTGTTTGGTATTGTTGAAGCATAACACTTAATGTTTTATTGTGTGTGCACATATAAGATAAAAATATTTGTAAATCTCTATTCACCCCCCCCCCCCCCCCCCCCCCACCCCCTCTAGAGTATACTCAGAGGCACATTGTGCACTTTCAACTAGGAAACGAAGCAGGTAATTCCAGTCTATACGCAGACACTCCAATGCGCTCAACAATCTTGAAAGGTCCCACATACCTAGGATCCAACTTATGGTTCTTCCCAAATCTCATAACACCAGGCATCAGAGAAACCTTCAATAAAACCATGTCCCCGACTGTAAACTCCAGATCAACCCTTCGCCGATTAGCGTACTTTTCATTGCGCTATTGAGTCGCACGAAGCTTCTCCCGAACCTGAGGCACATCAATGCTCATCTCTTCCAGGGCCTCTAGACCTAACAACGTCCTTTCACCCACTTCAGCCCAAAACAGGTAAGTCCGACAATGCCTCTCATACATAGCTTCAAAAGGGGCCATCTACAGGCCCTCTTGATAGTTATTATTGTAAGCAAACTCCATGAGCCCAAGACGTTCATACCAAGCCCCTCCATGATCCAGAACATAACATCTAATCATATCCTCAACGATTTGATTCACCCTTTCAGTCCGCCCATTTGTTTGCGGATGAAAAGTGGTAGAATATCTGAGATTGGTGCCTAATGCTCCTTGCAAACTCTGCCAAAAGCGAGACATATATCTGGAATCCCGATCTGACACAATGCTCACTGGCACACCATGCAATCTAATAACTTCTTGCAAATAAAGCGAGACAATCTTTTCCATAGAATAGCCAATCTTATAAGGCATGAAATGAGCACACTTGGTCAACCTATCAACGATCACCCACACAGCATCATGCTCTCGGAGAGACTTCGGTAGACCGGTAATGAAATCCATAGAAATGCTCTCCCACTTCCAGGTCGAAATATCCAGAGGCGTCAACAAACCTCCAGGTCTCTTATGATCTGCCTTGACGCGCTGCCAGGTATAACATTTAAACACAAACCTTGCGATATCATTCTTCATACCTGACCACCAAACGATTTGCTCCAGATCGTGGTACATCTTCGTAGAACTAGGGTGGTGGGCAAGACTAGAATCATGAGCTTCATCACAAATCTTTGCCTGAATCTCTTCACCAGCGGGAACGCGGAATCTACCACGATATCTCAAGGTACCATCCTCGTCAATCGAGAAATCTGGCAACTCTCCCTTTTCGGTCCTACCTTGAAGATGTTGCAGGTCTTGATCATCATTCTGATGTAACCTCGTAAGAGCAATCCAAGAAGGATCTTCAATTTTCACACTAGACGGCCCAAACGTAGGCTTCACAGCTATATCCATCAAATAAAACTCCTCCACTAGAGACTGCACAGAGAGATTAAAGACATAAGACGACTTTCCACTAAAAGCATCAGCTACCACATTCGCCTTGCCTGGATGATAAAGAATTTCCACTTCATAATCCGCAACGTACTCCATCCATCTGCGCTGATGCAAATTAAGCTCCTTCTGAGAGAAAACATAAATCAAGCTCTTATGGTCTGAATAAATCTTGCAGGACACTCTATATAACAGATGCCTCCACAACTTCAAAGCATAGATCACATCTGCAAATTTCAAGTCATTATTAGGATAATTTCTTTCGTGAACCTTTAATTTCCTAGACCCGTGCGCAATCACTCTCCCTTCTTGCATCAGAACACAGGCAAGACCAACTCGAGATGCATCCACATAAAATGCAAACTCTGCATTTTCAGTAAGTAGAGCCAAGACAGGAGCAGAACACAACTTCCTCTTCAACTCTTGAAAAGCTTCTTCACACTCATCACTCCGAACAAAAGTTGCGTTCTTTTGAGTAAGCTTAGTTAACAACGCAGACATCACTGAAAATCCTTGCACAAACCTTTGATAATACCCCGCTAGTCCCAGGAAACTTCTTGTTCCCTTCGGCGATGCTAGTCTCTTCCATTCCAAGACCGCGGAAATCTTTGATGGGTCCACAGAAATCCCCTCTTTACTCACAACATGGCCCAAAAAAGATACCTGAGAAAGCCAAAATTCGCACTTGCTCAACTTGGCATACAACTTATGCTCTCTCAAAGTTGATAAAACCAAACGCAAATGCAGAGCATGATCTTCAGCGCTCTGTGAATACACTAGCACATCATCGATAAACACCACAACAAACTGATACAGGAAATCTTTGAATACTCTATTCATCAAGTCCATGAAGATAGAGTGCGCATTCGTCAACCCAAAAGACATTACCAAGAACTCAAAATGTCCATACCGGGATCGAAAAGCAATACGCATCACATCTGACTCCCGAATCCTCAATTGGTGATAACCCAAACGGAGATCAATCTTCGAGAAAACACAGCTACCCCGCAACTGATCGAACAGATCATCAATTCGCGGCAACGAGTACCTGTTCTTGATTGTCACTTTATTCAATTCCTGATATTCAATACACAGCCTCATCGATCCATCCTTCTTTTTCATAAACAAAATAGGAGCACCCCAAGGCAAAGAACTGGGTCTAATGAAGCCACATTGCAAAAGCTCGTCCAACTGAGTATGTAGCTCCTCCAACTCACGCGGCGCCATACGATAGGGTGCCTTTGCAATCAGATGAGCACCGGCCTCGAGGTCTATAACAAACTCTACCTCACGCTCAGGAGGAAGACCAGGCAGACTGGCGGGAAACACATATGGAAATTCTTGTAACACTGAAATACCCTCAACCTGAGGTATCTTACGAGCAGTTTCTAGAAGAGAAACAAGGTATGCACTACCACCGGAGTCGAAATATCTTCGAGCACACATAGCGGAGATAATCAAGGAATCCTAACATGGAAAACCAAACACACTCAGGGGCTGCCATTATCCATTAGAAGATCCAAACGCTTAGCCTTGCATTCGATAACAACATTATTTTTGGATAACCAATCCATGCCCAAAATCACATCGAAGTCTTCCAATTTTAACACTTGGAGATCGACAACAGCTAGGAACCCTCCTAACAGAATCAGACACCTCCTGACACACTAATTTGCTACCACAAAATCACTGGATGGAAAACGGATGCAGAGCGGCTCGCCGATTTGATCAACAGTCCAGCGATGATGGTCAACGAACTTTTTGCCACAAAAGATTGGGTGACACCCGAATAAAAGAGGACACGCGCCCATCGATTCCTTACCTTAAACTCGCCTAAAGAACCATCAAAACATAATGCTAACGCAAACCAAAACAACCACACAAGAGAAGCTAACAACTAGATCGAGAACTAACCTTAGATCACATGGGTAGAACATTGGGCTTCTTCCTTAGTCACGACATTCAACGCAGCTTTTCCCTGATCCATCTGCTACTGCAGTTGCGGCAATGCCTGAAGAGGAATGGCCTGGCTAGCAGGCTGGGACTGCGGGCACTTGGACTTTATATACCCTTTTTGACCGCACTGGAAGCACGATCTATCCTTCACCCAGCAGTGGGAAGCCTCATGCCCGTTCGACCACAGTGAAAGCACACCTTCTCTTTAGACCAGCTGTGGGCAACATCATGCCCCTTCTGCTTGCATGACCTACAGGTAACCTCACCTTTCGGTGCACCTTAGATCGCTAGCACTTGAAGCTGTTTCTGCGCGGGCAACCGCTTAAGGCACTTCTTGAAGAGGTGACCCACGCGGCCACAAAAATTGCACACTGGCATGCCCTTTTTTCTTGGAGAAGGGCTACTACTCTCTTCACCCTTTCGCTTTTTTTCCTTAAGTCTTTTCCACAGTTCTTGGCGTTATCAATCGCCTCAACCTTCAGGGCAATTTCTACCGCATCCGAAAAAGTCTCAGATCGGTAAGCACACGCTAGCTGCTGAATCTCGCCACGTAGACCTCCTAGAAACTGCTTCACCCTGCTCTCTTTTGTGACCACTAATTCTGGAGCAAACATGCTTAATTTGCTAAATTCTGTCTCGTACTCACCAACTGTGAGTTGCCTTTGCTTCAAATGCAAAAAATTATTCATCAATCTTACCAACTCAACTGTCGGCAGAAACTTCTTCAACAACATTCCCTTGAATCGATCCCACGAACACCCATCTGTAAGCCCTTCCTTCTCTCTAATCCACCAGCCTTTTGCAAGGCCCTTCAACTGAAAGGCGGCGACCATAACCTTTTGGTCGGCGAAAATTCTCGAGTAGGAAAACATCTCCTCCATCGCTATGATCCAATCGTCTAGCGCCATAAAGTCAGCTCTCCCGTCATAGGTCGGGGGTCCTAATCGCTGGAAGTGCGACATGAAGTTCATCTCTAGCGGCAACAAAATAGGAGGCACTAGAGGAGCGAGAGGAACATGCACAAGCTGACCTACTGCAGGGTCCTGCACCCTCGGCTGCTACCCAGAGGCGGCAGTCAACAACGTCTAAATTTGCGATTGTATTACAACCAACTGCCTTGACAGAGTCTCATTACTCTATCGTAGACTCTCAATCACAGCCTCAATCTGCGCACCCGAAGACTCGCCCTCAGATTGGGGAGTAGACCTTGTCGCAACACGCTTCAGCAGCATACATATACATATGAACAAACAGCTCATCAAAACCCTAGCTTAGAACTAGAATTACTCAACTTAGTTCGGACCATACAGGTATAGACACCTGCTCTTACTGCTACATTGCTCTGGGAATTCATGAAATGATGTTATTCTTTCAACTTAGGATGATATACTATCATCCTTTGACTCTTGTGCATATCATATGTTTGCATGAATGTTTAAATTTCCATTTCAAATCATGTGTGTACGAGCGTCATCATATAAATCCTTAGCTTGGCACGTGTGCTTATGCGATGTTATGATGTGCATGTAGTGTTATGCATTCTAAGAAATCCTTAATGCATGTCATGACCGACGTACACATGAAATATTATACATCCCATACTATATAATATCACATGTAACGAAAGAAAAAATCTAAGTGAACATCCATGTGATAATTGATATGCATCACATACTACATAATAGTCACATGTTGCTATGCCTATGAGAATACATATACAAACACATATTATGCATCTCATACTACATAATATGCCCCATATACATTTGTCATGTTTATGAGTGTAGTGTTCATGCTTCAGCCAAGATGAACAGATGACACTTTGGTGTGTGTATGCAATGAATCAAGATTCTAAAAATGAATGGTCGTTCGACTAAACCGTCTAACGAACCAAACGAGCAAAACAAACCTAGCCTCTGATACCAACTGTCACAACCCGCATTTTTCCCTCATATATAATTATATAAATATATGATTAGAGTCGGGGGAAAACACGCAATGTGATGCCACATCCGGTAAGGGACAACTACTGACGCTCAGGCTTCTCTATTACACAAGATTAACTTTCAAAAAGGATATTTGAAGTTTTAAAGATGAAGTTGATATTTTAACTTTGAGACCATGTCCCTCGGCCCAGTGAATCTGCAAGTCCACAAGTAAAATTATATAAATACGCAGCAGAAAATACTTTCATTTTATCTTAAGCGAGCACGACAACCAAATATACTTTAAGGGTATGCAATTCTCTAAGTTTTGTATACATAGAAAGTTTTCATATACGCAGTTTTAAGGTAGGTGATATTTACATAAAACCATGCTATGAAATTGAAATGCAATTTTTTATACTTAAAATACCTATCATGCAACCCAACATAAAGCCTTCCTAGAGAGTAATGATTCATCAGCAAGATGTACCAGCAGAGCATAAAAAAAATAACAGTAAACAACTAGAACTACTATGGGCGTCAACAAGCTGACACGAACTCATAGAGAAACATGAAAGAGTCTATAGACAACAAAAGGACTCCTCAATGAGGAGGGAAGAAGGTACCGCCTTTATGAGCCTGGGAGAAGCCTCCTGCCCACCAGCTCAGCTACAAACCTGAACCTGAGGCATTTTAAGGAAAGGAATGCCTCAGCCCAAATGGGGAGCATGAAAGCCGCACAAATAACTAGGAAGTATTACAAGTTAGCAAGAGAAATAAGAGTAATGTAAATTAGTGAAGTCAACTTAATAAGTGAGAACAAAGGGGAACGAGCACCAAGTGAACCTATCAAAACCAACCACGTGTCCGCCACTGCAACTCAGAGGTGATGGCCAAACTGATCAAAGCCAGACACATGTCCGTCACTGCGGCTCAGAGGTGATGGTCAAACCGATCAAAGCCAACCACGTGTCTGTCACTGTGGCTCAGAGGTGATGGACAAACTGATCAACAACCCAAAAAAATACTTAACATTACCAACTTACCATATCGCAACAAGAACTCAGCAATTAGCGGTCAGGAAAGCCCTGAAAGGATAATTCACATAAAAACCTCTAAAAAAAGATACACAAACATCCCACCAACACCACATACCTCTGGAATAATACTCAAACCTCCTAGATTAGGCTCTCAAAACAACCCAAAATTTTCGTCAAGTCACTTGACGAATTCTTCTCAACGACTCGACGAATCCTTCTCGACGACTCGACGAATTTGTCTCGACGACTCGACGAATTCGTCTCGACGACTCGACGAATTTGTCTCAACGGTGGGGTGGAGGGGTCACTCGACAAATTCTTCTCGATGACTCAACGAATTCATCTCGACGACTCCTTCGCGATGACTCGATGAATTCGTCTCGACGAATCCTTCTCTATGACTCGACGAATTCGTCTCGATGACTCGATGAATCCTTCTCGACGGCTCGACGAATTTGTCTCAACGGGTGTCACTCGATGAATTTTACACAGCACCCTGAAATTTCCCCAGATAACACCAGCTACCCTAAACTCTACTAAACATAATTTGGATCAAAAGCTTACACCATATTTCTGGTTTTACCTTTATATCTTTATAAATAAGAAGAGGAAGATGATGATGATGATGAAGAAGATCTTCTTGCCTTAACCGGAAGCCGGCACCACGACTTCAAAGCCTCCTTCACCAAGCTTTAGATCGCATGAGGAATAACTCAACGAGAGCACTCTGATTCCACTCTCCGGCGAGAGATCTGATTACCTCAACTGCCGAAATCTACCTCCGACGAAATCCCTAACTTTAGACCTCCTCACTCTTGAATGGATTCCACGAAACAAGAAGAAATGGGGCGAAGCTTTTCTCGGAAGAAATGACCTATTTAAAGGCATTGGAAGTGGGTTCTTCCTGGATTCCACTGAACTTCTCATGTATAAATCATATATGGATTTTATAAGAATTATATATATAAATTATTATAAGAATATATATATATAAATTCTGTAGAGAATTTGATAAGGAATTCTTATAAGATATTTTATATGCTAATTAAATATGTATACCAGGATAAATAAAGATTATATCAAACACGATCTCCCGAACACCCGAGACGAACTACGACGACGCAGTTAAGACGGTAACACCCTCGCTATGGCTGAATTAACGATTTAAATATAAATCAAAAATTCTGAGGCGTTACAGGCAGGGCAGGTTTTCCACTCAGGTGGTAAGGGAAAATTTTGAAAGGCCCTGGAGAAGGTTCCACTGACCGGGCTCTCAAAAGCTAGCAGGGCAGGTTGACTACTCAGGTGGTAGAGAAAATTTTTGAAAGGCCCCTGAGATAGTTCCGCAGACCGAAATCTCGCAAGCCGACAGAGTAGGTTGACTACTCAGGTGGTAGTGGAAAATTTTGAAAGGCCCCTAAGAAGGTTCCGCTGAATGGGCACTCGCAAGCTGGCGGGACAGGTTGAATACTCAGGTGCTAAGGGTAAATTTTGAAAGGCCCCTGAAAAGGTTCCGCTGACCGGGGTCTCGCAAGCCGGCAGGGCAGGTTGACTACTCAGGTGGTAAGGGAAATTTTTGAAAGGCCCCTGAGAAAGTTCCGCTGACCGGGCTCTCGCAAGCCAACAAGGCAGGTTGACTACTCAGGTGGTAAGGGAAAATTTTGAAAGGCCCCTAAGAAAGTTCCGCTGACCGGGCACTCACAAGTCAATAGGGCAAGTTGACTACTCAGGTGGTAAGAGTAAATTTTGAAAGGCCCCTAAGAAGTTTCCCCTGACCGGACTCTCGCAAGACGGCAGGGCAGGTTGACTACTCAGGTGGTAAGTGTAACCCCTGAGAAGGTTGCGCAGACTGGGCTCTCGCAAGCCGGCACGGCAGGTTGACTACTCAGGTGGTAAGGGAAAATTTTGAAAGGCCCCTGAGAAAGTTCCGCTGACAGGACTCTCACAAGCCGGCAGAGCAGGTTAACTACTTAGGTGATAAGGGAAATTTTTGAAAGACCCCTAAGAAGGTTTCGCTGACCGGGCTCTCATAAGTCGGTATGGCAGGTTGACTACTCATGTGGTAAGGGTAAATTTTGAAAGTCTCCTAAGAAGGTTCCGCTGACTGGTCTCTCTCATGTTGGCAGGACGGGTTGACTACTGAGGTGGTAATGGTAAATTTTGAAAGACTCCTGAGAAGGTTTCGCTGACTGGGCTCTCGCAAGCAAGCAGGGCATGTTGACTACTCAGGTGGTAAGGGAAAATTTTGAAAGGCCCCTGAGAAGGTTCTGCTAACCGGGCTCTCGCAAGCCAGCAGGGCAGGTTGACTACTCAGGTTGTAAGGGTAAATTTTGAAAGGCCCCTGATAAAGTTTCGCTGATCGGTCACTCGCAAGCCGGCGGGGCAGGTTGACTACTCATATTGTAAGAGAAAATTTTGAAAGGCCCTTGAGAAGGTTCCGCAGACCAGGCTCTCATAAGCCGGCAGGGCAGGTCGACTACTCGGGTGGTAAGGGTAAATCTTAAAAGGCCCCTGAGAAAGTTCCGCTGACTGGCTCTCGCAAGCCATCAGGGCAAGTTAACTACTCAGGTGGCAAGGTGGAAAGTAACTTTGAAAGGCCTCTGAGAAGGTTTCGCTGACCGGGCTCTCGGAAGCCAGCAGGGCAGGTTAACTACTCAGGTGGCAAGGGTAAATTTTGAAAGTCCCCTGAGAAGGTTCTGCTTACAGGGCTCTCGTAAGTCGGCAGGGCAGGTTGATCGCTTGGGCGGCAGGGAGGAAGAAAGCGTTTTCAAAGAGAGACTGGAAAAATGGCAAAACAAAGGGTATCATAAAAGTCGGGGTTAAGAATTGTGCAGGGTGTGAGTATGAGAGGTCTCACCCTGGTTACGCGTACACTTCACTCGCTACTTAGGTCACATTGGCCTCGCAAAATATGAGGCATGTGGTAAGGGTAGGACGGAAACAATGCATCCCTCCTTATGAGTGCGAGCCTCAAGGCCTAAGTTAGAGTACTCGTCGAGTGGAGGGGGTAGGTAACAAGGACAAAGTCTACGTATCACTAAGTAATGGGGCGTGTACGCAGGTACCTCATACATCTCGCGGACTTCTGGACACAACTAACTCTAAATGCGGACACCTCATCAAAGGGTTGCAGGCGTACCGTGTTCGCCAGACCGAATCCTCGTAAACTGTGAGGGGGCGAGTTAGGCACTCCGCGATCTCATGCAACGCAAGCAAATCGTTATTAACAAGTAAAAGAAAAAAGGGAGAGAGATAGAAACATGAAAGACTTGGAAAATTCTTTGATAAATCATGGATTACAAGTTTTAGGGCCTCTCCCGCAAAAAACCAAAAATACATTGAAAAGAAAAAAAAGAGCCAAACGACTAGCGGGTCCGCGGGAGGTAGGCTCTGCTCGCCATCTTCTTCTTTGGCAGGTGAGTAGGCATGCGAGTCGGAAGACGGGCCCATTGGGGGCTCAGGATAGAAGAGTGTCGGGATCAGCAGCTCGACGTTGATGTCACTCCATCCCGTATGCAAGATGTCGAGGTTGCACAACCTTGCAATCGTGGTCTCGGTCGACTTGATGACCAAGGCCATCCGAGTCGCCTCAACCTCGCATGGAGTGAACTACAGCAGCTTCACTCCCTTTGGAGGTGGACTTTGTTGGATCTGATGGCGCCCTTAGAGGGGGGGTGAATAAGGGGTTTACTATTTTTAAGGTAAACTGACAGATTTAATAAAAACAAAAAAACTTTTCAGCTATGTAGCTAACGCCTGGCGTTATATAGTTAATGTCGGGCGTTATCTCTCCAAAAAATATTTTTGCAGAAATATTCAAAGTGATTTTACTTGCACAATCTTAAGTGAAATAAACTTTCAGACAATCAGAGATAATAAAATGAGTATTATTTATTTCAAGAAGATGATTACAAAACATTTAATTTCAATAACGCTTGAAATAAAGGCGACAAGATAAAAATCACTTTTTTGTTCCTTCACCGGTCCTTCTCCCAAGGACTGGTTGGCTATAGCCTATCTATCCCCAGATAAGGCCTCTAGCCACCCCCTAGATCTACCATTGACCTAGTAGCCACACACAAGGCGGCGAATTTCCCCCTAAACCTCGCAAGGCCTTGTCGTCACACGCAAGGCGGCGAATTCACTACCGTTACAAGAAAATATGAAAAAATAAAGATAAAATCAGAACAAAAGACTCCCTATATTGAAGAGCACTGAAGGAGATGTTGAAGACACGCTATGATCATCATCGGAGTTGAAGCGAGCGTCCTTCTTCAAATTGCATCGTTGAAAAACTCCTTCTCACTCTTGTTCCTCAATGTTGGTGTTGGGAGTTCTCTCTAAATTCGGAATGAAATGCTCTCTCAGATCTCTGGAATAAAATCTTCAATGCATCTCACTTGAGCAAACGAAATCAGGTCTTTAAATAGACACGGGAGTTAACGCCCGACGTTAAGAGCTAATGCCCGACGTTAAGAGTTATTGCCAGCGTTAAGCATCGTGTACAACAGTTGACGAGGTGATGCAAAGCGTCAGGATCGTGGCAGATCGTGACTCAACGCTGGCGTTAAGAGTCAACGCTGGCGTTGTCTCTGGCTTCTCGACGGATTCCTTATCGACGACATTTCATCTCGATGGATCCTTCTTGACGAAAGTTAACGCGGGGCGTTAGCTCTCTTTTCAGAGAATCGTCATCAATTAACATCATATTCATAGGGTTATATAACTATAGTACTTGCACACTATAAACACAAGCAAGATTAAATACATAGTGTGATTTGTTATTTCTCAAACTAAGAGAAGTGGAACACAAGCTCCAACAATCTCCCCCTTTTGATAATAACAAATCCACTAATAAGAAATAAAATATAATTAAAGTAGTGTTTATAGTATATGTTAAGCATGATAAACATACATACTCCCCTTATGTGGATACTCCCCCTACATGAGTGCATTTCCTAATTTACTCCCCCTAAATCATAGATTTCTCTAATTTATTTATTTAATTGAATCTCCCCCTTTTGTTATAATCAAAAGGAGGTAGGGATAAGTAGTATCAAGTTTCCTTTGTGCACTATGTAGAAATAAATGCAACTTTTTGAAAAATAGTGAAAACAGCGAAAACAATATTGAACATCTTTAAGAATTTGTAAGAACAAAATATAATAAGCGTTTAAAGCAAATAAGTATATGTTTTGAATTTAGATACACAAGTTGCAAGTACATTGAAAATTTGTAATATAAAAGTAGCAAGCAAGATTATAAAATATCAAGGAAAGATGTGTTTACAATGTAAAGTAATTTGCATTTCAAGTATGCACAAACATTGTAAAGATCATGCTTTGCTATCTAGTACAATTACTCATGATTGTAGAGAATTGTATAGATAAGTTTTTAGTCCAATTCTCATGAGTGAAAGTATTATAAATGATAATGATGTGTTCAATAAGTGTGTTTTGATAAAGTATACAAGTGTATAAATCAAACCACATGAAACTATGTAATGTAAGAACATAACTTGAATTGAACATACACAACTTTACTTCCACAAATTTCAATGCACATATATTTTTTATTTTTATTTTTAAAGAGAAGTGGCGAATATTTTATTTGCACAAGACACTTTACAATTCTTTCAAGGTGATCAACCTCACAATGCTCATTAAGACTTATCAGGAAGGTGAGTAGTGCTTGGTGGAGTTAACCTTGTCATTCATTATTTGCTTTTTTTGTTTAGTGACAAAGGACTCTGAATTCACTTGTTTTTGCAAACATAGAATTTTTATTTTATATACCACATTTCTCTAAATACAAGTGCATGAAGAACAATGAATTCAATGTTGTGTAGGTAAACTATTTATAAGATTCAAAATAAGTTTGTATACTACACAATTATGCAATAAGATTTAAAACACATGTATATTAACAAAAAGGTGTAAGTGAGAAAATAATTATCAAAGATAAATACTTTACTCATGCTTAGAGTCATGTAAAAACATTTATACACATGTAATCTATAACCAAAATATTTGCACATTTTAAGATGATATTCAAGGCATGAGAAAATCAAAACAATGTTTTTTTTTAAGAAACTTGAAGGTTTAAATTAAACATTGTAAAGAATCTTTAAGCAATATATATAATAATCCTTGAATTAAACATTTAAGCATATAGTAATTTTTTTAACTTTTAGAAGTAAATAATCAACAAAAAACAGAAAACCCTTTTTTTTAAATAAATAAATCAAAATACTGCATTTAAAATAATACCAAGAATTTTCCAAAAAAAAAATATTTTGAGCATAGAGGCTAATGTCAGGCGTTAGTGTCGCAACCCGCATTTCTCCCACGAATTTAATAAGTATTATCAGAGCAAGGGGAAAATGCGTCGTGATGCCACGTCATGCAGGGGACAACTACAGACGCTCAGGCAAAAATTCCTTACGATAAATTTATAAAAGACAAATGCTTGAATTAAAAAAGGAGAATTTTACATTTTAGCTTAGGACTGTGTCCCTCGGTCCGGTGGATCATCTAGTCCACAAGTAGGAAACTATACATACGCAGCGGAAAATAGGTTCATTTTAGCCTACGTGAGCATGGAGATCAACATCCAAGAAATGATATGCACTTATTTATGTTTAGTATAGTAAGAAAGGATTTTCTACGATCTTCAAAGTATGTGACATTTACAAAAAAAAACATGATGTGCAAGAATAACATTTTTATACCAATAAAGTAACTAATGCATCCTAGCATAAAGCTTCTCAGAGAGCAAGTAGTTAAACAACCCGAAAGTAACAGCAAAACAGCTAGCAAGTAATCTAGCACTAGAAAACTAAAGCTATGGGCGTCAACAACTCACACGAGCCCATAGAAAAACAAAGTACAAGACTATAACTGAAACAAAAGGAATGACTACCTCACTACCGAGAGGGCAGAATGAACCACTGCAACTTACTGCAGCCCAAGAGGACACCAACTCTACTAACCGAACAGCTACGGCCCCGGGCCTGAGATATTCAAAAGAAAAGAATGTCTCAGCAAGAAAATACAAGAAAACCCAAGGTTAGCAGCAATCATAATTAATAAAGATTTCAAAAAGAAGAACTACTCAGATAAGCATCTATAATCTTACAACAACCCGAGCCAGCTCAAACGAGTGCACTCGGTAAGAGGAAAAGCCTGCACCAAAAGGTAATAGTCAAAAGAATCAAAGCCAACCACTTCTCCGTCCTTGCAGCTCAGAGGTGGTGGTTATACATATAATATCATAATACCATATAGGTATATAATTTACTAGCATTTGAGACTGATCAGCTCGAGGGAAGATCATCCCCAAAAAGAAGGCACTACGACGGTGGTATCTTCTACAAACGCCCGCAGCCCAAAGACCAACAGGAGTGTTGCGGCGGTGACTCTAATCCACTCAAACCAACAGCCCAAAAGAGGCACTGTGGCGGTGACTTTTAGCTCACACGCTCAACAGACTCACACATAGGACCTGAAGTAGTGGTGCATAATCATATATATAAGTATATAAATAAACCACACTGCAGTTCACCAGAGAACACTCAGAACATTAGACAACGAAGATCAAAGAGATCAAGAACCACTCACCAAGACTATCCCGGAGAATTAGACAACATAGCATACTTAGCTCATAAATCCAACATAACAAACAGAGGAGTATCAGACAGGAAAAAAAATTGGATGACAAAAGGCTGCAACCACAACTCAAGGCGAGAGAATCAGCAAGCACCTGGTTCGATAATTAATCAATATATATCAACATTCAACTTACAACAAGGTCGAAGATTTCAGAAAGCCGACACCATGCAAGGCTTGGTGTCGGAACAAGACGAAGATAAACTTAACACGGAGGCCCAACACTAGAACAACACTCAACGGTTCATTTGAAAACACTTGGTGAGTCCAAACTTGACTCCCAATAAACTTCTCGTAACCGCACGAAGAATAAGGCACGACAAGACACCATAAGCGATCACTAACCAAATACAGGACAACTCAAGGAATAAAGCATAGCTTCATCAAAAGTCTCCACCAAAGGGACTTAAAATGTTGGATAACATCGCTTAAGATGCCCGGAAACACCCGGCAAAAGAACATATAAATATATGAGGAAACAATTCAGAATAAGCGAAGAAATCGACGAGAAAGACTTATATCAAAGTCGACGAGAAAGACTTATATCAAAGTCGACGAGAAAGACTTATATCAAAGTCGACGAGAAAGACTTATATCAAAGTCGACGGTAAACTTCATAAAAGAAGAAGTAATTGCACGATCTTAGGGCGAGCAAACTTTTCTAAACCTCAGGAAGTCTTATCAGACTACCTGGTAGCATAACTAAACAGGTAAAGAAGCTATCCACATTCCATGGGGATGACAGCAGAAACCAAGAACCCAAAACACCAATAAGACCCCAAAAGGGAAACACAACAGACACTAACCTAAAATCAACAGGTTAGCAGACAGGGAAGAAGAAAGGACTGAAATGAAGGACTTTCAATCACCCAGCAAAATCAAGCCAAGGGGGCTAGTACTACTTGAAGGACACAACCAACAAGAGAGCCTAATATAACTAAGCTTCAAGAAACAAAGTCATTAAGGAGAAAGACCGTTATTTGCAGCCCACAACCACTAAAAAAGAAATCTTTACATTCAACCAGATTGCTAAGACAGTGAAGAAGAAACATTACCCTTCACTGAGAAAGTTAACGCAAAAATTACATGGAAGACTTAAGTCGGAAAGGGTGTAAAAATACTCAGAAGTAAAAGGTAGATTACACAGAAAACCAGAGAGTTCTGGACAGAATGACTAAAAAAATTTCAGGGCAGAAGTTCTAATAAATTCTGGACAAAAAGGCTAGAAAATTCTGGAACTACACAGAGAGAACTTCTAAACAAGTCTATGGTATAAACAGGAATCAACAGGCACAAGAAGAAACTTGACTTCCGAGAATACACAGAAAATGACTTTTTTGAGAGAATCTATCAGAACACAAGAAAGACCACAAATAGAACTTCACTTGCAGAAAAGGGGGAGAAACAATCATCAAAGGGGAAGAGGAGCAAAACCAGGAAAAAGATTAAAAGAGAAGGGAACAGGCAATAGTTGACCTCAACAGCTAGGCTACTAGTGCGAGACAATAAGTGGTTTTGTAATTTAGCCAACGTTTAAATAATTGCCAAACTTGACAACCATATACTCTTACACCTAGGCCGTATAACCAAAGTGATTAAATGTCATATAGTAGAAATAAACTTGAGTTAAGCGTCGACTACGCAACTTGAATTATCGAGACTTACAACCCGAAGGCGGCCCACCGGTCATATAATAATAATTGAACGGAATATCAGAAATGGGATTTTTTTATACGGCAACCCCCAAATTAAAATCTCAGAATGGAAATATATGTATACAACTAATTGGACCATATGTGTATAAAGCAGCCCAAGCAGAACATTATAAAAAAAGTCAGCCACTCCATTTAGAGCTTAAAAACAGCAGCCCCCAATTAGAACAGAACTCAAGAAGCAGCCCCCATTTAGAGCATAAAAACAGCAACCCCTAATTAGAAAAAACTCAAGGAGCAGCCCCCCATTTAGAGTATAAAAACAGCAGCCCCTAATTTGACAAAACTCAAGGAGCAGCCCCCATTTAGAGTATAAAACAGCAACCCCTAATTAGACAAAACTCAATGAGCAGACCCCCATTTAGAGTATAAAACAGCAGCCCCTAATTTGACAAAACTCAAGGAGTAGCCCAACGAAAAAGAAAGATCAAAACTGGAGCAGTAAATCGGCCCCAACTAAAACCCAATTTAAAATATAAGCATAGCAGCCCCTTCCAAACAAAGTCCCAACTGGGTACTACATAGCAGACCCCCAACCGAAAGCAGAAATCCAGAATTTGTTTTACTGACCAAGATAGGGAGAACTGCCAAAAAGAAATTATAGAGAACCTTGCCAATGACCAAGAGGAACCCCACAAACAGCCCAAACATTGCCTACAAAACTTGAGGACACTACTAATCAAAGAAAAATCCAGAAAAGAGATGGAGAGGAGGTAAGGGAAGAGTTTTCTTGCCTCTAAATCAACCGGAGAACCTCCGGATCGCGATAAACTCGCAGGAATCCTAGCCCCAGCGACGAAGATGAGCCCCGGCCGCCTCCAGAACTCCACCGACGGCCTACGCCACCGACGCCCGATGACTCCGGCGCGAAGCCTAGCTCACCTCGACTCCTCGACGGAACCAGCGATCACGGGAAGGTAAAATAAGAAATGGTCGAGCCCCCACTCTTTTTCTCCCATCAGCAAACCATATAAACCTTAATAATAGAATTAAAGAAAAACAGAATGGAAAAAACCACTTATTATATATATATATATATTTACATATATATGTGTATATATTTCTTTTTATATATCTAACAATTGTATCTATATATATGTATATATATTGTGTTTGTATGTATATACAAGCCTTTATACACCATTATACGCACAAACATATACCCTCTATACATCCCTTTGTACAAATACGAATATATATATACATTTATATATTTACTTACGAAACCTTTCCATAGGAATTTTTTCACAATCACTTAAGTTTGCTTATGCACGTATAAAACAAAAGATAATGCCCCAGCGAAATAACATGATGTAATGATTAGCCTAACATCTTAACCACTCTCATTCCCCCACATAACCTCTTAGAATAAATATAAAAGAAAAACCTGGGGTGTTACAGTTAGCTTCTTAACGCCGAGACAGAACACAAAATTTTGACTTTTTGAAAAATCTTTTTCATGATTCATTTGTAATATAAATAGTCCTTCTTACAGTTGAAATTTCAGACATTGTGAAGTTGATATGAAGGCTCTTTTAGCGTGTTTTTGGCGGTTTGTCTATAGTTTTTACATTTTTATTGATTTTTGAATTTTTGGAAAAAAAATGTAAACAAATATAACAAAGTATATAAGATAATTTTGATAGCCTTTTATAAGGGTTAAAGAGACATTTCTAAGACACCTAATTCTAACCTAAGCATATGAAAACGTGCATCGGGTAGAGGTTTGGTAAAAATATCGGCAAGTTGTGATTCAGTCCCTATAAAGCTAATTTTAACATGTTCCTTCTTAATATGATCTCTAATGAAATGATGTCGGACATCTATATGTTTCGGTCTAGAGTGATGTACGGGATTGTTTGTGAGATCTATAGCGCTCTTGTTGTCACACTTTAATTCTATGTTATTTAGATGAACACCAAAGTCTTCTAACATTTGGGTCATCCACAAAGCTTGTGCACAACAACTTCCTAGTGCGATATATTCGGCTTCTGTGGTGGAGAGGGCAACAGAATTATGTTTCCTACTTGACCATGAAATGAGTGAAGGGCCTATAAAATGACACGTGCCACTAGTGCTCTTACGATCTAATGAACATCCCGCATAGTCCGAATCAGAAAAACCGTGTAAAATAAAACAATCATTATGAGGATACCATAAGCCTAATCTAGATATTTCGATTAGATATCTAAAAATACGTTTAACCGCTTTTAAATGTGATTCTTTTGGGTTAGCTTGAAATCTAGCACATAAGCAAACGGAAAACACAATATCGGGTCTAGATGCGCTTAAATATAGCAATGAGCTTATCATCCCTCTATATAATGTTTGATCAATAGAAATACCGGCTTCATTTTTTCCTAATTTTAGTGATGCACTCATTGGTGTATTAGCTTGTTTTAGGTTTTCAAATCCAAATCTTTTAAGAATATCATGAACATATTTAGTTTGACAAATAAATATACCATCTTGTTTTTATGAGATTTGAAATCCTAGAAAATAAGTGAGTTCTCCTACCAAGCTCATTTCAAATTCATTTTTCATCACTAAAATTACTTCATTACATAACTCTTCATTAGTGGCTCCAAAAATGATATCATCAACGTAAATTTGCAATATAATCAAATCATTATCTACATGCTTAATGAAGAGTGTATTATCCGCACTTCCCATTTTATAACCGTGTTTTATCAAAAATAATGTCAATCTATCATACCAAGCACGTGGCGCTTGCTTCAATCCATAAAGCGCCTTTTCTAACTTATACATATGATTAGGAAATTTTTCACTCACAAAACCGGGGGGTTGTTCTACATAAACTTCTTCTTTTATAATCTCGTTCAAAAAAGCACTTTTAACATCCATTTGAAATAATTTAAATCTTTTAAAACTCGCAAATGCAAGAAATATTCTAATAGACTCAAGACGAGCAACGGGTGCAAAGTTTCATCAAAATCTATCGCTTCGATTTGTGAATATCCTTGTGCAACTAGACTAGCTTTATTTCTTGTTATCCTAGAGTCGCCATCTAGTTTGTTTTTGAAAATCCATTTGACTCCTATAACCGAATTATTAGATGGTCTCTCTACTAAATTCAAAACCTTATTACATTCAAATTGATTTAATTCATCATTCATAGCTAAAAACCAAAATTCATCATTTAAAGCGGTTGAAACATTTTTTGGTTCTATTTCGGATACAAAACAAAGGTTTGAAAAAGACTCATGTAAAGAAGAACGAGTACTTACCCCTTTTGATGGTTCTCCTATCACAAGCTCCTTTGGATGATCCTTAGTAACTGTAACACGCTTGGAGGAATATATTCTACTATTTCATCTTCTTTCTCCTCTTTTTCTTCATCTTTTTCTCCAAGCGATTCATCATCCTCATACTCCAAAGCGGAAAGGGATTCCTCTTCATTTCCTGTATGATTAGTATCTACACAAGGAACAAACTCATTAAATCTTACATGTATAGACTCTTCAACTATTTTAGTTAGTTTATTATAAATTCTATAAGCCTTACTAGTTGAAGAGTACCCAATGAAAATTCCCTCATCACATTTTTCATCAAATTTTCCTAGTGCATCTCTAGTGTTTAAAATAAAACACTTACAACCAAAGACATGAAAATAAGATACATTAGGTTTTCTTTTAAAGTAAAGCTCATAAGGTGTCAATTTTAAAATAGGTCGAAACATGACACGATTAATGATATAACATGAAGTATTAACCGCTTCGACCCAAAATGATTTAGGCAACCCATATTCACAAAGCATAGTGTATGCTAGCTCTTGAAGGGTTCTATTTTTCCTCTTCACTACACCATTTTGTCGTGGGGGTGCGAGGAGCGGAAAATTCATGTTTAATTCCTAAATCATCAAAAAAAGAAGAAAATCTATCATTTTCAAATTCTCATCCATGTTCCGAACGTATGCATTTAATCTTTAAATCAAGTTCATTTTGAATACGAATGTATAGTTTAGTAAATTCAATAAATGCATCGGATTTGGAAGATAGAAATAACGTCCAACAAAATCTAGAATAATCATCAATTATTACAAAAGTATATTTTCTACCTCCTAGACTAGAAGTGTTAACTGGTCCAAATAAATCCATATGAATTAATTGAACAGGTCTAGTGGTAGAAATTACAAATTTGTTTTTAAAAGATTTTTTTGAAAACTTTCCTTTTTGGCATGGTGTACAAAGAGAAGATAAATTACCATTAAGCATAGGTAAACCTTTAATTAATTTATCTTTTGATAATTTCAAAATAAGCTTGGCGCTAGAGTGACCTCCTATGCCAAAGTTCTAATTCATCATTTTTAGAAATAAAGCATTTTAAAGAAGAATTTGAAAGATCATTAAAGGCAATCATATAAACATTATGCATTCTAGGTGCGGTGAGTATGACATCATTTGTTTTAGAATTTATAATTTTGCAAAGATTTGTAGATGATTCAAATAATACATTTAAGCTTATATCACATAATTGACTAATTGAAATTAAATTATGTTTTAAGCCATCTACAGATAAAACATTTGAGATTGAAAAGGAATTGTTACCCACTGTGCTGATGCCCATGATCCTTCCTTTTCCATTGTCACAAAATGTCACCATCCCTCCTTTCTTCATCTCAAGGCTAAGGAACTTTGCTTTGTTTCTCGTCATGTGTTTGGAGCATCTCGAATCCAAATACCACACGTCCTTTTTATCTTTAGCCTGCCAACATACCTAAAAAGGAGTTGAGAGTAAAGATCTGGATGCCCAAGAGGTTCCTCCCATAGAATAGGTGGAAACCTTAGGCACCCAGATTTACTTTATAGCACTACCACACTTTTTCTTACAAGAGTTTGAGGTGTGTCCAAATAAATGACATTTGACACACGATATAAAAGAGGATGAGACCCTTTTTGAAGTTTTGGATAAACTTTTGCTGGAAAATGAGGTAACATTTGAATTTTTGAATTTATTATTAACAGAATTAATGTTTCTGGAATTATAGCTAACGCCGGCGTTAGGAGTTAATGCCTGGCGATAGCTTCCAGAGCCATATCCAAGGCTATATTTGGCACTTCCATGGCATTGGTTGGCCAAGATCATTTCCAGAGATCTTTGCCCAACTCCAAACTTCTTAATAGCTATATTTAAATCATGAATACGAGCTTTGAGAATGGTGTTTTCCGTTACCAACATAATGCACCAATTCGCAAAACTCTTCTTTCCTTCCTCTATTTGTGAAAGAGAGGTTTTTAAAGTTCTTTCTAAATCCCCCTTCTCCTTAGTAAGAATTTCAATATTGGATTGGGATTTAAAAAGAGCTTCTTCAATTTCTTTAACTCTTGCCAAAGAGTGATTGCACTCTTGGCAAGATACCATTTCTTTCCATAATTGTTTCGATAATTTTTTGTTTTCTTTTAATAAAAGTTTATTTTCAGAATTTAGAAGATCAATATCTTTTAAACTTTTATCAAAAAATTTGTCTGTTTGTAAATATTCAATATATAAATCATCATAAGTAATAGAGAGAGTTACCTCAGTGTCGCTTTGGACACTGCTTTCATCCTCAGATATCTTGTTACTTTTTCCCATAAGGCACATATTTGCCTCTTCTTCATCGCTAGTGGATGAGCCGCTTGAATCCTCGGAGGAGGAGTCATCCCATGTAGCCGGTTTTAGTACCTTCTTCTTTTCTTTTCTCATGTGCCGCTTTTCTTTACGCTCTTTCAGATATTTCGAGCACTGGCTCCGGATGTGTCCGGTCTTTCTATAATGATAGCACTCCGGTGGTGGTCGCTCATCATCGTCCTCGTCGCTACCTCTTCCTTTCTTCGATGAAGATCCCTTCTTGATAAAGTATTTCCGAAAGGTGTTTCTCCTTTCTGGATTCTTCATGAACCTTTTGAACTTCTTCACAAAGAGGCTCTCCTCATCCTCTTTATCATCTTCTCCGTCAACCTCCTTCTTTGACTTCAATGCTAAGGCCTTCTTCTTTGGCTCCAAGTTGTACTCTTGTTGTTGAATCTTGAGTTCAACCTCATGGGTCTTGAGGTTCCCAATGAGGCTCTCAATTTGGAGTTTCTGTAAATCGTGCGACTACGAGATAGCCGTCACCTTTGGATTGAACTTTGGAGGGAGAGACCATAGAATTTTTCTCACCAAGTCGCCGTTGGAGAACACTTTTCCAAGTACTTTTGAGTCGTTGACGATTTTGGTAAATCTTGTGTACATTGAATCAATGTCTTCATCCGCCTCCATCCAGAATTTATCGTATTCGGATTCAAGTTGGAAAATCTTTGAATCCTTGACCTGCGAAGTACCTTCATGAGTGAGTTCTAATAAATTCCATATATCATAAGCAGTTTCGCAATCACAAGTTCTATTAAATTCCGTTCTATCCAAAGCACAAAATAAAACATTCATAGCTTTAACGTTACTTTTGCATCTTAACTTGTCATTATCATCCCATCAATCTCTTGGTTTTTCCATAGTAATTTCTCCAACAACAATTGTTGGTGGAGAGTAACTTTGTTCTACCATACCTCACACATCATTATCTAAAGCAATTAAGAAACAACGCATTTTTGTTTTCCAATAGTTATAATCAGTCCCGGTAAATAGTGGAGGTCTACTAATTCCTTGACCCTCAACGAAGGCATGATCATGATGCGCCATTATTCCCGATTGTGAAACCATTTTGGAATAACCTTCCTCTGATACCAAGTGTTGGATCTGATGACGCCCTTAGGGGGGGTGAATAAGGGGTTTACTGTTTTTATGGTAAACTGACAGATTTTATAAAAACAGAAAAACTTTTTGGCTCTGTAGCTAACGCCTGGCGTTATATAGTTAACGTCAGGCGTTATCACTCCAAAAATATTTTTGCAGAAATATTCAAAGTGATTTTACTTGCACAATAAGTGAAATAAACTTTCAGACAATCAGAGATAATAAAATGAGTATTATTTATTTCAAGAAGATGATTACAAAATATTTAATTTCAATAACGCTTGAAATAAAGGCGACAAGATAAAAATCACTTTTTTGTTCCTTCACCGGTCCTTCTCCCAAGGACCGATTGGCTATAACCTATCTATCCCCAAATAAGGCCTCTAGCCACCCCTTAGATCTACCCTTGACCTAGTCGCCACACACAAGGCGGTGAATTTCCCCTAAATCTCGCAAGGCCTAGTCGCCACACGCAAGGCGGCGAATTCACTACCGTTACAAGAAAATATGAAAAGATAAAGATCAAATCAGAACAAAAGACTCCCTATATTGAAGAGCACTGAAGGAGATGTTGAAGACATGCTATGATCATCATCGGAGTTGAAGCGAGCGTCCTTCTTCAAATTGCACCGTTGAAAATCTCCTTCTCACTCTTGTTCCTCAATGGTGGTGTTGGGAGTTCTCTCTGAATTTGGAATGAAATGCTCTCTCAGATCTCTGGAATAAAAGCTTCAATGCATCTCACTTGAGCAAACGAAATCAAGTCTTTAAATAGACACGGGAGCTAACGCCCGGCGTTAAGAGTTAACGCCAACGTTAAGAGTTAACGCCAGCGTTAAGAGTTAACGCCAGCGTTAAGCATCGTGTACGACAATTGCTGAGATCGTACAAACCGTCGGGATCATGGCAGATCGTGACTCAACGCGGACGTTAAGAGTCAACGCTGGCGTTGTCTCTGGCTTCTCGACGGATTCCTTCTCGATGGCATTTCATCTCGACGGATCCTTCTTTTGATGAAAGTTAACGCGGGGCGTTAACGCTCTTTTCAGAGAATCGTCATCAATCAACATCATGTTCATATGGTTATATAACTATAGTACTTGCACACTATAAACACAAGCAAGATCAAATACATAGTGTGATTTGTTATTTCTCAAACTAAGAGAAGTGGAACACAGGCTCCAACAGACTCGCTGAGCTCCACCACTGGCTCCTTGGAAAGGGCACTGGCGTTGCTCTTTGCAACCATTCACCTCCACCTCTAGCTCGTAGATTTGTGCCCTTATTCAGTTTGTCGTCTCGGCATCCTGTAGCAAACCCGCGTGAGAAGGTTTAACAAAAAACAAGTTGAAATTAATCTAAGGGGATGGAGCTTACCACGCTGCTAGAGGACTTAGCAAGAAGCCTCTCGGCGAGTCCCAACCGCTTCTTGAGGTTTTCGACTCTCTCCTCTGCATGCTTCCTCTTATCCTCGATTGAGAAATACTTCTTGATGAAGCTCAGGCCGCCGCGCGCGTCCATGTGAGAGAGCTCGATAGAGCGCACTTGAGCCTGGGAGCTCTCATATGCGAGCTATCTAGGACCATATTCTTGTAGGCGACTGCATCCTCCCTCCAATACAACCCAAAGGTGAGGGCGTAGGCATCCTCACCGGATTGGCCACTCTTGGACCAGGAAGGAAGGAGGGAGGAGATGGATATGGGGATTTGATTAGCCTTCTCCTCCTAGACGAGAAGGGAGTCTCCCACACCATCCAGGGGCCTCTGCCCAAGACCGAAGTTAGGGTGCGAGTCTGACGTCACCGCCTTGCTTGCACCTGCGGCATTCCTGGCTGAGGTCTCCGGGCCGCTCGGCGTGACATTCTTCTTCTTCTTCACCACTGCTTTCCTCTGCCTCTTCTGCGAATCGGCAAGGGAAGAGTCAAGTTCGACCACGGGCCTTTTTCCCTTGCTGCTGCTAGGCACGGACTCGCTCAGGTCCCCGACGCAGGCATTCACGGATGCGTTTACAAGATCAAGCTGGGAGATCGGCTTCGCCCCACCTGCATATGACTGGTTCACCGGGATCTGGCGCTTGCATGCAACAAAGAATAAAGGTTAAAAAAATTACAAAGAGGACGAGATAAAATAATGTTTATGCTGCGTGAATGGAAGCATACCTTCCCCCTGAAGCACCTGGGGGAGCGAGTCGAGGTTCCATCGCAAGTAGGCGGTCTCAAAGTTCTTCCCGTGGAAGAACTTGCAGAAATTGGCCACCTCACCGTCCACGCGAGGAGCCCGGTAAGCCGACTCGTTCTTCTGGATCGACGAGTATGGGATGTTGCCGAAGTTCTCTTTGATGAAGAAGAACATGTAGTTCCAGTGATGGACTTTGTTGGAGGTCTCACAGACCTTGAGTTGCGATCTTGTCAAATAAGCGACTCCATCCGGTGTCACCCAGTAAGTGAATAATCTGTGGAAGGCGGTGAGGCTGAATTTGATCCTCTCCTTGCGCAGATAGCATGTGAACACAACTAGCATGGCTAACACGTTCGTGTTAATCTGCGTGGGCACTGCCGCGAAGTATTTGAGGAATCATTTAACATCAGGCCACAAGGGCAGGCGGGGCTTGACGTTGAAGTGGGAAAGGGGGATGGCGAGCTCGTCGGAGGTGGAAGGTGTTGATGGACTCGCCTTCCCTGGGGCAGCGACCAGAATATCCCTCCGGCAAAAGAGTGGCCTCGAAAGCGAGTAGGACATCCTAAGGCATGCTCCCTTCGGGAGAGAGATGGTCGGTGAAGTTGGCGATGCAGTTCCCCTGGCCATTAGTGGACTCGGCATTGCCAGCAAGAGCGAGAAGAATTGGCGAATGGGAGAAGCGAATGAAAGAAAAAGAAAGTAAAAGTAGGGGTGCAGTTAATGTGGTAAGTAAGTAAGAAGGGGGAGTATTTATAGAAAAATTGGGTTTGGAGGGGGGGGGGGGGGGGGGGGGCAGAGGGGTCGCGACCGTTGGCGCAATCCACTTGCCCCCTCAACCCACTCGCTTCTACCTGCGCGTGGGATTTCGCCGACTCTCCCCAAAGAGGTGAGCGAGAACCCCCCATCACCCTGCCAGACATCAAACAACGAGAACTAAGAAATGCAACACGCGAGCCATATCAAATTAATGCACAAATCCCTGTGAGATGGGGTAAAATGCAGCATGGAATAATTGTAACACCTAAAATGTCATAAACTAACTTAATTTAGTTTTTCATATATTTTGTTTAAAATTTCTTAGTAAATTATCCCCGATGATGAAAATATACGTCAGTGATAAATTGCCATCAAATAATTACGCGCCATCAAATAATTTCGCTATTTTTTTTTAAATCTAATATGCCTAAATGGTTGTAACAAAATAGACACTAAATATACAAACATATGTATATGAGTTATAGCCAAATAATATGGGGGATGAATATTTCATTCTATAGTATTCAATCTTATATAATTAATATTACATTATACTTATTATAAATAAAGGAGAAGGTTAAAACCAGTCCAGCCCGTGACTGATTAATATGCATAAATATTCATTGTCAATATATCAATAAAAATCCTTTTTATTGGTTTATATTCATATGAGAATATGTCGAGGGCTTCAGTATCAGTATATCTGTATCAGTATTTGGGCCCGACCCCTCAAGGTCAAAGACTCCCAAGTCAGTACGTTCATCACGCGTTAATGCTTTTCAGCCCACTGCTTGGTTGTCATTATAATTCAGTAAAGTTCTTGTACCCTCGACCTTTCTCATGCATCGATGCATTTATATGTAAAAGTTATAAGTTTATAAATAATGAAAAGGTAATATTTATTTATTATTCCCCTCAGTTTATGATCGCAATTGATTCCTTTGCAATGTTTGCCATCTTTAGCGATTTATTCATTGTCAGTGATATTAAATTATGAACTTTATTTGATCATCATGTGTGCGCAAACAATAATAATTTCTATCTATCTTTTCAAAATAACATGTATATACTTAAAAGTGGGGAAATAGAGCATACATTAAAGAGATAATCATCACCTGCATTATTCCTTTATCACGTCGTAGATCATTGTCGCGCCTATCATTCGATGCCATCCTTCGAGTTTCTGTCATTAGGCATTATTTATTAGGCAACTCTTATTATCGAGGTTGCATCTTTATTTAGAGGCGACTTGACTTTATTTGGTGATAGAAGACTTTTAAGAGTGGTCTTTCTTAGGAAAGAAAACATTTAGGTATGAGAAAATCCCCTCATTTTAAGTTATGCCAACATTCATATTGACTTAATTCAACCCTCATAACTCATCTTCAGAACTAGAGGGATGAGAAGGAGAGAAAGTGAGTGGGGGAGAATACTAAACCAAACCATCCCAACTTGATAAGTTAAGCCCTCGATATGTCGGTCCTTTCCCTATTCTTGAACGTATTGGAGATTTGGCATATCGATTGGCACTGCCTGATGAGTTGCAAAACTTACATGATGTCTTTCATGTATCAGCACTTCGAAGATATATAGCTGATCCAAGTCAGATAGTGGCAACAAGCGAGATACAAATTGAACCTGATTTGTCAAGCCCGACTGAGCCAAAACAAATCATAGATTGGCAGAGCAAAAAGTTGCGCAATCGAGATGTTAGATTTGTCAAAATCTGGTGGAAAGGTCATCCTATAAGTGAAGCTACTTGGGAACGAGAAGATATCATGAAGGATCTTTTTCCACTGTTATTTGAAGAAATCAATAACTGAAAGTTTCGAGGACGAAACTTTTTATATGGAGGTACGAAATTGTAACACCTAAAATGTCATAAACTAACTTAATTTTGTTTTTCATATATTTTGTTTAAAATTTCTTAGTAAATTATCCCCGATGATGAAAATATACGTCAGTGATAAATTGCCATCAAATAATTACGCGCCATCAAATAATTTCGCTATTTTGTTTTTTTCCCATGCCAAATCATAATAATATCAATAGGGATTTAGACTTACAGAGCAAGGGGGTTCAGATAATTGAAGGAGCTGATCCTCACAGCAAAGGCACAACCCAAACAGCTACAGCACAACCTCCCAGCCAAGGCACGATCAAAACAGCCACAGCACAACAGCTAATGCACAACACAACTCACAGCCAAAGCACCAACTCACAGCTACAGCACGGTGGTGAAGCTTCAGTTGGCACAATAAGAGTAGAGGAGAGAGCGGATGAAGGAGGAGAGAATCCATCGGGCTTTATATAGCCGATGTTCGATCGACATTTCAGTCGTCACAGCAACGACCTTCCGCCAAGGAGAAGCTCGGCAATGACACGATTCATCCCTAGGTGTCGACGAGGAGGAGGGAGGAGCATGGCGTGTCGAAGAAGCAGAAGATTTCACCAACCCTACCGAGGAAGACGCCGCTTTCCCTAGAGGAAATGGCGGAAGAGAAGAAGGTCGTGCGGCTTCCGGTTTAATCAGTCACGGGTTGGGCTGGTTTTAACCTTCTCCTTTATTTATAATAAGTATAATGTAATATTAATTATATAAGATTGAATACTATAGAATGAAATATTCATCCCCCATATTTAGTGTCTATTATTATGGAAACTTGTACTGATAAATCATGAAACATACATGCATATTGTTACTGCTTCATTTCAATTGTATGTATAGCAGTTAAAGATATAAATTCTCACAGTCTTTATTAAAGACTAATCCTTTATGTTGCTAAATTTTTAGGATCCGCTCAGCGTCAATCCAACTATCCCTAATAATTCTCAAGCTGAAGGATCAAGAAGAATAAGAGATCACGTATGGTAGAATAGTGTCAATCTCTATATGTACTCTTCCTTGTATCTGTTGTAACGAAATAAATAAAAAGTATATGTTTTGGACATTATGTAAACTCATTGTGATATATGATAATATGATGTGCTATATGTGGACTGAAATACTGTTTATGATACTGTATAAATTGTGATGGTCTTCGGGCCGTGACAATAATAATATATCGTTCAGATACAAGAAGGTAGAATAAGAAGATAATAAGTCCCTTTTTTAAGAAAAGAGGGGGTGCGAGCGAAATTACAGGGAAAGCCACCTCCAAATATCCTCGAGTCGCTTGAGGTGACTCCCATCAACATTGCATCACTCCCAACAATCTTTCATATCTCCTCCGCGAGCAAGGTACAGTCCCCTTACAAGGTGTCCATTCACCGGTCCAGGGCAAGGATGCGGGGGAAGGGATCGTTCACTCCTGAAGCCCTCTCCTCCTGGAGCTTGCGAAGCATGTAGCCATACTTCCACAGTACCTCGGTCATCCGGTTCTTCATCTTGGCTGCATCGGAGGGGGTCACTCAGGTACTCACCGATCATGGAGGGGGGAGGCGGCCCCGAGTAGTTTCCTGCATCATCCGACTCTTCAATAATCGAGATGTCAGGATCTGAGAGTGGAGACGAAATGTTAGCAGGAAAATAGAAGCTAAGAAGGGAAGAGGCGAGTACATTCCCTTACCATGCGAAGTATTGATACCCTTCTCCTCGCAATGGGGAGAAGGCTTGCCTCGTCGGCTCGGCGGCATCCTCGACATTCGCCAAAGACGCAGGAGGCGGGAAGTACCAAGAACTTTCCCGAACCCACTCGCGACAGAGGCTCAGTGGGTTCCTGCACTGTGGTGACCACGGCGGGGCCAGGAGCATTGCTCGTCGAGGCGATGGTAGTATTGGCAAATTCCTCGGCCAGGTCGCGTGCAGGCGACTCCACCCGCGTAGGGTTTGGGGTGAGATCGATGAAGGCAGGAACTGGGAGAATGAGCACATGGTTGATTATACTCATGATACACGAGTATGGAACGAAGAAATAAAGATGATCACGTACTAGCAACCTGAGGGAGAGTATCCGGGTTCACCTAGGTTCTCACACCCTCTTGATCGACGTCTCCTCGCACCCCTGTACTGTTCTCGGCGGCGAGGTTAGGCTGCGAGGTCTGAGGTTTTGAAATAGATAAATTACAAGGGAGAAATTGTAAGCGAGCAGAGAGAGGGGATACACTCGCACCAGACCGGATGTCTCAAAACCTATGCTGAACCCTGGTTGGTTTTGTGTGCTCAAAAGAGTTGCCACCCCTCCTTTTGATTAGTGTCGTACCTTCTTAGCAATCCTTTTTCCCGCGCGCCTCAGAGGCGTGCGCGAAGTGTTATCAGAGATGAAGGCCAACAACGCAAAAGAGGCCGCGCCGTTCTTATCTTTAAGGGCGGCGAGGCAAGCTAGCATGTCCTTGGAGGGCGACATGACAACAAGGAAGCGCGTGACCAAGGGGAAGCGAGGGGAAGGAGCGGGGGACTCCGTGCATGCCAGGTGTTCGCCCCCCCAGTCAGCCTTCTAACCGATATTGGCCTCGTTTCTAGCCAATATTGGCCTCACTTCTAGCTGATATTGGCCTCGCTTCTAGCCGATTTTGGCCTTGTTCCTAGCAATTCAACTCGTCGCCCCCGGGAGAGAACACCTCGAGTGGGGTGTGCTCGCCCCTAGGGAGAGTCCCTTTTCCAGGATATATTGTGTTGGCCTGCAGTTAGCCTTTTCAAACAACGGGATTCCACTGCTGGCAGACCAATTTTGGTTGCTTTTAGTGAAACCAAGAGGCGAGAGTCATCTATCCGCAGACCATTTTGAGAAAACTATAAATAGACCCTCAAAGACACCTTTGAAGAGGACCTCTTGTTGGCTTTCTCTCTCCTTAGGATGTTTCGAAGAACTTCAAAATTCTGTTTGCCGTGGTTTCCGGGTTGACGATCTGATTTTCTCCAGTACCCTCCAGGGTGCCCGACTCAGCATTGGATTAGGAGGGGAAGTTCTCTTTGATCTTCCAGTTTTGTGGCAGGACATCCTTGCTGCAGCTCGCATGGTCTATTTCTAGTTTTTCACCTTCTTGAGTGAGATTCTTTGCTCTGAGTGTCTGGCCCAGTGAATTAACTCAGGAAAAGTAAAAGCAAGCTACACCGGTCCGAACTCCTCTCGAACCGTGATTTCCAGGTTCAGTGGTTGAACCGTGATTTTCGGGTTTAACACCAAACAATCGTACATTAGAAGCAATTTAGGTCACAAGAGGTGTACTAAGAATCAAAGCAATTTAGGTCACAATGAGTGTACTAAGAATCAGTAAAGATTCCTCATTCATGATCAGATTTTTTGGGGGGCTTTCTCGATGGTATTGCATCAACAAAAATATTCTTTTAATATAGAGTAACATGATTTTCTCCATTTTTTTCTCATGTTTTATAATGTGCCTAAATCAATTTCTCTTTATGTTGAAGCCTTACGTATTTTGCTTCCAAATATTAGAGGCATGCACTGTGAGGGATTTTTTGTATGATTGTCTTTGTTTGAAGTGCTGTCTTACCGGAGGTTTGTAATTTGACACTGCAAACACCAGAAAGTGAAAATATCCTGATTAAGGTTCTGTTTGGGACAGCCTTTTCTATTCCAGAGTTCTATTCGGACAGCCAAAGCTATTTTTAGTTGTTCGAATGAACAACTTTTTATACAGAGCTTCTTAAAATAAGTTGTTTTAGAGGCTCTGTGAGAAGCACGTCCAACATAGCTTTCTAAAAACGGCTTTTCTATTTTTAGTTTTTTCTCTTTTTATTAACTCCATCTCGCTACATACCACTCCAGCATTTTCGATCGAGTGCGCATTTTCGGTCGGACACTCATTTTTTGTCCGAGCGGCCATTTTTCGCCCGGGCGCTCGTTATTTTCGCCCAGACGCGCATATTTTGCCCGAGCGGCTGATTTTCGCCTGGTCGGCTGTTTTTCGCCCGGGAGGCCGTTTTTCGCCCTGGGCGCGCATTTTTTGCCAGAGCGACCATTTTTTGTCCGCGCGGTCATTTATTTCGCCCGCCCGTGCGTTTTTCGGCTGAGCGACCGTTTTTCGCCCGGGCGAGATTTTTTTTGCCGGGGTGGTTGTTTTCCGCTTTAGAGGCCGTTTTTCGCCCGAGAGACCGTTTTTCGCTCGAGCGGCCGTTTTTCGCCCATGCATGCATTTTTTCCCGGACGGCTATTTTTCGCCCGGGCGCGTGTTTTTTTCTTGGGCGGCTGTTTTTCGCCCGAGCTGCTGTTTTTCGTTCGGGCTGCCATTTTTCGCCCGAGCGGCAATTTTTTGCCCGGGAGGCCGTTTTTCGCTGAACGGTCACTTTCGCCTGGGCGGACGTTTGCGCCCGAGCTTTTCTGAAAGCTCTATTCTAAAAGCAACTTTTCCAACCACTAGAATTGTCCCAAACAGAGCCTAAAGATCTATCTTTCGTAATCAATGAAGGGGATCACCAACTAGTATGACACTTTCTTCCGAAGTTTTACTATGCAACATTCATATAGGTTGGGTTAACACTAACCACCTAGAGTGCTCTAGAATCTAGGCGAAGATGGAGATCGCTGAAGAAAATGCCCTAGATCAACAGAATCGTCGGAAAAAATGCCCTAGAGTCTAAGCAGAGATGGAGATCGATTAGAGTTCTACCTGAATCAGCTAAGCAGAGCCAGCTATGTTGCCGGAGTCCGTAGGGAAGGCAACCGAGTCACCGGAGTCGCTGGACCTAGAAACGTTACCTGCACCCTTCGAATCGCGAACGAGATAGGGAGGGGAGTCACGAACGGGAGAGGGAGGGGTGTCGTCGGGGCACCACCTGGGAGTCAGGAACGGGAGAGGGAGGGGAGTCACGAAATGGAGAGGAAGGGGGTATCGTCGGGGCAATGCCTGGGAGTCGCGGACGGGTGAGGGAGGGGAGTCATGAACCGGAGTACTGAAGGGGGCGAAAACAAATTAGGGCGTGAGTTTACTAGTAGCGGAATTGAGTCTCTTAAAATAACAAAAAGTAAGTTTTGGACAAATTTTGAATTTTGCAGAAGCCAAATCATATTTGCTAATAACAGCACCCACAAAAAAAAGTTAGTATTTTCAAATAGTGGTGGCCGATAAGTGAAGGAACACGGTTTACTTTCAAAAATACAAGAGCTGATTATACGGTTCGCTTTCTACCGGTTCGCTTTCTACCGGTTTGCTATTTTATGATTTTATCCTGTCCTGCCGCTTAGGTGGGGCGCCCAAGGGGAACCTTCCGCCATTTCTTTCTCGTTGCCCTCTCCAGATAGAGCAATCGCCTTCTCACTTCCTCATCCCACCTCTAGAATCTATTCCTCATTCGCCCCCCCGCTCTCTTTCTCTCCCATGGCCTCCATTCTGAAAAACTCATTTCTTCTTTCGCACTTCAGCATCGGCATGACGTCGCTGGAAACTCGAAGAAATCTTCCGTTTCTCTGTATCAAGCAAAAATCAGCAGTGAAGCCTCTTCAAATTAAACATTTTTCTTACACAGTAAATCCTCGTCCCTTCTCTTCCTTCTCAGCTTCCGCTGCTTCCGGAGAGGCCTCAAAGGTGGAGGACGTAGAAGAAACTGAGTTACAGGTAATTCTGTAAAATTCTGGTCTTTCGCCCCATTAGGAATTTGATTTGCATGAATTATATTTAATCCTTCAGTTTCTTCTCAAGGAGAAAATTCCATATCTTGTTACTCAGAGGCTACCCTAAAACCTTCTTTGATTAGGATTTATGTCGCTTAACACCCCTAAATTACAGCACTTTGACGTATTTCATCATATGTTTCAAACTTTGACACTTTGCACCCCCCCAAACCATTTAGAATGATTTATTAAACCGTCTAATTTAAAGGAGGAGGGGCATTTCGGTCAACAAATCCATTTATTAGGATTGGCAATTTTTTGGTCAACATTCTCTCAGCTTACGGGCTTTATTAAATCCAATTCAGCTTGAAAATATGAATTGTTTGGCATTTTCCCCTCATTTTGCACCCTATTTTTTTTGTCAACATGCCCATTTGCAAATGGAACTCATCAAATACCATCAACATATAAAGTATGAAGACTTACTAATTGCAGACCAAATCTCATTTTGCACCTACAGTTCGGCTTATGAAGAAGTATTATTTGCAGACCAAATCTTATTTTGCACCCTATAGTTCGGCTTTATAAAGTATGACGTGCTATTTACAAACCAAATCTCATATAGACTTTGATTAAATACTATCAACATACCCATTTGCATTTTTGGAAATGATTTTGATAGACTCACGCTATCAAGAACTGAAATTGTGTGCTTAAACACGAAATATACAATCGAGAGGCAAGCTCTCGCCAAGCACACGGAGGTTGGGTCCTTCGAAACACTCCTTTCTCCAAAGAGAGTTCAAGACACTAAGACTCAAAAGATACATCATAACTCCCTAAGGGGCTCCTTATATAGACGGAGGCCCCATTACAGGACAAGACTACATTACTGAATACACCTCGCATGCGTATCAATACACCCGTCTTGAAAAGTGACCTTGCCCTCAAGGTCGAGCCGGGCAAGGTTCCCATTGGAGCGTCGGAGAGACTCGGGTGGCTCCTCTGGTGGGTGGACCAGGTGAAACATCACAAGTGTAGAGGCATCCGACGGGCTAGTTGCTATAGAGCTGTGGTACAGGTGATCGAAACTATTGTAGAACTCGACATGAGACTGCCTGAGAGGTGAAACACTGTAGTGCCTGCAAAATAACTCATCCTCAAGGACGTGCAATGAGCACGCAAGTTGGGACAGGGACGCAGTCGGAGGCCAGATGTTATGAAGACTTATGGGGGAAACCCATCCAGGTCCTAAATGAGGGTCGTAGGGCCATGCATTAGGTCGATGAGGAGTGGGTAGTGATGATTTGGAAGGAGATCCGATGGGAAGGATGGTCAAAGTGGGTGAGTGATAAGATGTGATGGTAAGGTAACAGTGAGTTCGAGAGATGTGGGAAAAGATGATCGGTAAATAAGAGAGTCGACAAGAGGGCGGGGGTCTCCAAGAAATGACGGGGGGGGGGGGGGGGTCAGAAAAACCTGTGGCGACGTGTGAACGGCGCTAGGCGGAGCCTCTGCCACTGATACGTCGGCAGGCAAGCGGATGGGAGGGAAACTGACGAGAATCGAAGGATGGAGTGAATTATGGCGGTGCATACCGACGTTAGCAGTGGGAGAACGAATGGAGTGTCAGAAAAGGTGGATTGTCGACGGTTCTAATGGTCGAAGACCCACTGATGGGTGTCGGTGGGATGGAGGGAGGAGGCTCATCGGGAAGCAGAGAGGCGAGCATGGGTTGTAAGGGGCATATGGAAGAAGCCGACGATGAATTTCAAGCCCCATGACAAGGAGAGTATCCGGGGCACCTTCAACTCGATCGTAGCGAGCATGCATCGAGAGCCATGGTGGAAAAAGGGGGGATCGACAAAAAGCGGTAAGAGGATCTGGAGGGCCGCCAGAATGTAGTAGGAGCCGTAGGAGGGCTGCCGGATGCTGTAGGAGCCGCATGAGGGGTGCTGGAATGTTGCAAGAGTCGCAGGAGGGCTGCCAAAATGCTGCAGAAGATGAAGGAGGTTTGTCGGAATGCTGCAGGAGTCGCATGGGGGCCTCCGGAAAGCTGCAGGAGCCGCAGTAGGGTGGCGAGGACGAGGAGCGAATGCTGGAAGGCTGCAGAAGCCGTAGGAGGACCTACGGAATGCGGGTAAGGGAGTTTAAGGGTCGCTGAAAGAGGGGCCGATCGCAGAGAGGTCGTTCGAAGCTGGAATCAGGGTCTGGAGGGGGAGTTGGGCCAAGTAGCTGAGCTGGAGTCAACAAAGCGTCAATGTCGTCCAGGGCGGGTCGTCGCTAGGGAAGGGAGCGGCGGTAGAGTCGAGCGCGCGACGTCGACGCTGGATCGCATGCAGTCTGGCGTGTCGAGCTGCGGGGACAAAGACGTTGGATTGGTGGCGATCGGCGCCGTGCAGGAACGACGCAGATATCAGATCGCTGGCGACGCGTGTGGGATGAGATGACAGAAAAATGGTCGGCAGAGAGGAAGATTCAATTAGGGTTCCGTCCGAAACCCTAATTAGGCGAACATAAGATCCCAGACGTGCCTCTCCACTTCAACCAACCTGTTTGGATTCTATGTATCACACCTTTATCTAAACCTCCATCTTTTGAACTATCGAGCCCAGATATTTAAAGCAACCACTACGAGTAATATCTTGGTCACCAAACTTAATGGCGAAGTCATCCGTCTTTCTTGCACTGCTAAATTTAAGTTCCATATACCATCTTTTTCCCGCTCAACGTAAAACCCTTCTTTTCTAGAGTTTCTCGCTAAGATTCAAGATTCATGTTTTGCATTTACACTCTCACTCGTCTAATCGACCAAAACAATATCATCTACAAACAATAAACACTAAGGTATTGCTTGTTGGATATGTCCGGTGAGCTCATTTAAGACAAGTGTAAAGAGATAAGAGCTTAAAACTAACCTTTGATATAAGCTAACAGTGATAGAGAATTCCTGTGTTAATTCTCAAGGCGTCCTCATCCTTGCCATTAAATTTGGATACATGTCTTTGATTACGTCAATGTATGATATATTTACACCTTTTTTTTCTAAGTCTCTCCATAAGACCTCTCTTGGAACCTTATCATTAGCCTTCTCAAGATCGATAAACAACATATGTAAATCTTGTTTTTTTCCCGATAGTTGTCAATGAGTTTCCTCAAGAGGTATATAGATTCGATGATCGATCGCCCTGACAATGACATGAATCCAAATTGATTCTCCAAGATGCTAGTCCCTCATTTTACTCTTCTTTATATTACTCGTTCTCATAGTTTTATGGTATGACTCATTAATTTAATTGCTCTGTAATTACACAATTTTGTATATCTCTTTTGTTCTTATACAAAGGTACGCAAATACTTTCTCTCCATTGGTCTGACATCCTCTTTGTCTTTAGTATTTTATTGAAGAAACATGTAAGCCACAAAATCTCTTTCTTCACTAGGCATTTCCATATTTCGATGGTTATATCGTCTTGGCCTAACCGCCTTTCTATTTTTCATCTTCTTCAGAGTATCATTTACCTACGATGCTTGAATTTTACGATTAAAAGTTACTGAAACATGTAAGCCGGGCAAGGTCCCATTGGCGCATGGGTCTTAGATTCCCTTGTTTTTTGGAGAATTAAAGTGAAAATTAAACTAGAAAACCAGCTTGGAGAACAAACAGATACAAGTAATGAAAATTTGAAATTAGTGAATTATAATTGCAATAAAACTAGTTTTGAACACAGGAAAACACAAACTATAAAGAAGTAAAAGAAATTGAACCCTCAGATTGAATGATCACAAATCCTATCTGCTATTAACTAGTGGCTAGAATTTATCTTATAAGGTTTTGTATAAACAAATACCGAAAATCATAAATAGTAGTCGATCCAAAAGTCCAATTGAAAAAAATTCGAGAAAATTTCAAGCAAATGCCTCAAATTAGTGTCAGGGCACAACCCTAACAACAATATAAAATCAATAACAAATAGGGTTAGTAATCAATCCAAAATTTGATGAATTCAAGCTCAAACAACTGATACCAAGCCAAGACAATAATATATATCATGTCCTGAGCAGCAACTGAACCAACCAAGGTAGCAACCGAGAATAACATGATAGGAAGAAAATATTAAACGCAAAACTATAATCTGCCAGCAACATGTAGATGGTGCAGAGATTCCCCCTCAACTATCAAAAATGGAGTCTCAACGGCTGGAGAGGAAGAAACAAGAAAAGTAGAAACTTGCAATGTAACGAAGTTGAGAAGGATACCAACAATGTCTTCTGTAGATTTGAACACAATCGATATTGAAGACAATCATCCTTTGACGGCTTGGTTTAGAAGCCCTCACCAGTACATAATCCACCCGCTTCTTTTGGGAGGTTAAGAAAGACTCTCAAGGTTTCTCAAAGTACAGAAGATAACAAGACGAAGAAACGCAAATTTGAAAATATAAAGAGGTCTTTATCTGACAAGAAATGGAGGAAGCTTGATCATCGATTTCAGCTGAGGCTTTGTCATCAGGCGAAGGCTCCGACCGCCTCTTTGAAGTTGAGTCTCGAATGATCCTCGGCTTCAGGCAAATGGAGGTAGGGATAGTATATTAAGAGATGCAGAGCCGCAGATGAGTCAATTTGGAGTCGAGGAAGAGGAAGGATCGAAGGAGCCCGACGTAGATTGGAACTAGTAGAGGGCGTGACTATCGGGAATCCGAGATGATTTTTTAGACTTTGGATTTTGAGTTTTGATAGAACCGACATGTTCACAGCCTCACATGATAGGAGTTTACCGGTGCATATTATGATATTATATAATAAACCGTTGGCGTCTAGGAAGCACAGACACACCTATATTAAGCCCGTACCCATACCAGGTACGTTTCCGATACGGATACGCGTACCGGACGTGCAGACACGTGCGTTATCATGATATTAGGGTTATTTCTTTGGTTCATTCCTTATTTGATCCCGATCCCTTTCTTCTGCTGTTGTTGTCGACGCCGCTGCTCGTTGCTCGCCAGCTCCCGATCCTTTCTTCCATTGTTGTTGTCGAAGCCGTCCATCGATCGAAGCCCTACCAACAACACCCTCCGTCGATCAATCGAAGCCCTGTTGTGCCCTGCTCGTAAGTTCTTCTTCTTCCTCCTAAATTCTTCTCTTCTTTATCTTCCTCCTAAATTCAAAAATCTTAGATTTCTTCTTTATCTCTGTACACTGTAATTAGACTATGGTGACATTCTTATATATCTTTTACTTTCGAACTGTAGTTACAGTAAATTTTGATATTCTACACTAGGCTTTTATTAACTGTCCTCTATTAATCTTAATTGTTGGTGGTGTTGCTCTGCTAGGTGATGTATCCTATTAAAACTTCCATGTTCTATTGCAAATCTATTGCCTACTTCCTGATTATATGATCACTAAAATTTTTGTTTGTGTTTTTTTTCATGGGAATAAATGTTGTTTCTGTTTACATGAGAATAAATGTTGTTTCTATTTTCATGGAATTAATGTTGTTGGTTTAAGGTTCATCATACTGTATGTTCCTTGTTCCTAAAATTATGATGAATTGAATGAATTGTTATCCTATTCATGAGCATTGATATCATGTAAACAAATAAGGTGATGACTAGTTGATGTAAACCAAGTTTAAAATATTCTACGTGAGATGAATTCATGTCCTTCTGGTGCTCTCAAATCCAGAACGAATAGGGTGTCATGAAATAAGCATCGATTTTTGGGAGTGGAATTATGCAAGTATGCTTTATCTTTTATTGTTTTGAGGACTTTTAATTATATATATATATTTATTATATTTAATACAACGTATCCCGCAATATCCGTATCTTTGTTTTTATAATTTTGCCGTACCGCCGTATCGGATACGCATCGTACCCGGTACTCATACTTGTATCGGTGCTTCCTAGGTTGGCGTGATACTGCTATTCACTTATTCCTGTGAAAGCCTAAAAGGATTGACCTGAATAATAATAAAATTATATTATTATAAAATAATAATATTATATAATAAAAATATATTATAAAATTATATAATAAAATATATTCTAATAAAATAATAATAATCAACTGCTTGCAGTTCGGTTCTGCTTCGGTCCGGTTAGGATCGGATCTAGAAATTATGATATCGCTCGAGAATTGTATGTTGCAGTTTCGGTTCTAGTTCTGGTCCGGACAATTAAAAGAACACACCCGGACAATTGTTGTTCACGGTTCCAAGATTCAAACCGGAACCAAATAATTTGCGGACGGTTCAGTTCAGTTCTTTGCGGTTCTGGTTCTGTTCAAAGTGAAAGCTCTAAATATGATACATTTTTATGGCTCATAAACCTTATCTTCATTTAATATATGATGATGATATGTGAGATGCAATAATGAAAAAAAAAGAATATATGCATGACATGCACACCCTCATATTAATTTGTACTTTTATTTAAATAATTGAAAATTTTAAAAATCCTAAACCTTTTGAACTGCCGTTGAATCCATGGGCAGGCAAGAGACAACCTGACAAACTGAAACATCTTAGGAGCCAGAGGAAAATAAAGCAAACGTGATTCCCTTAGTAGCGGCGAGAAAAATTAGAGCAGCCTAAACCATGAAAACGGGGTGTCAGAGAGAAATACAAGCGTCGTTCTCCTAGGCGAAGCGGTGGAGTGCTGCACCCTAGATGGAGAGAGTCCAGTAGACGAAAGCATCACTGGCTTACGCTCTCACTCGAGTAGCATGGGGCACGTGGAATCCCATGTGAATCAGTAAGGACCACCATTCGTATCCCGCATCCTAGGTTTTTTGAAAATCACGTTTCCTGTATCTATATTGTTTCGTATTTCGTATCTCGTATCCCGTCCCCGTACAACATAGGGATTAGCTTTTGGATTTGTAGGTTTTAATTTCTTTCAGTTGGAGAGGGGCTTCAAGAGGGAAAAGCTAGGGGCGAGTAGTAACGGTGGCCCAAGTGGGCGGAAGGCAGTAATGATGGCTGGATCGTGGCAGAATGTGGCGATCATGGAGGAAGCAAAGGTACAAAGGGTAGAGGTACCGGTGTGTAACATCATCGAGGAGCAAGAATGGTGGTGTTGCGGACTGTTGGCAGGCTACTGGAATTGTAGTTGAGGAGTAGGAATTGGAAGAGAGTTGGCTGGAGGAGCCGTTGGAAGCGACGCAGGAGGCCGCCGACAGAGATGGCCAGACCATCATAGATCTTGAGGGAACGAGCACGCAGAGGCCGTCGGTAGTGGAAAGCGCTCCTGCGATTGGAGTAGCATGTGAGGAAGAAGGTGGAAAGGGCGAGATCGTGCTGGAGTCAGAAATCGTGAGCAAGTGGTGAGAGCGTTGCTGAAGTGGGAATATGCTAGCTTTCATGGAGTTGAGACAACAAAGCAGGAAGCAGTTATGGTTTATGACTGAATCCGAAGTGGGCGGCAGGTCAGGAGAATTGATTCTTTTTATATCGTTGAACGAAATACATAGATTAATGCGAAAAAACATACAAGATTTAGATACAAGCTCAGTCTAATCTCTTGAGGGCAAGATCTCTCTAAAAGCCTCGTATCCAAAAAGAGCCTAAAACTTAATGATCTAAGATATTTAAAAGATTCACTACGACTCCCATATATAGGCGGGAGTGAAACACGCATAATTATGGAAATGCCCTAAGGCTGGTATAAGCAACAAAATTATGTTTTCTACTCGATCAGCAATGAGTGATTGGCCTAGGAAATGGCAAGTGCCACTAATGCTTTTTCTATTAAGTGGACAACTGACATAATCAGAATCAAAATAACCAAACAAGATAAAAAAGTTTGAATGTAGATACCATTGTACAAGTGAAGGAATGTCAACCAAATAATGAAAGATATGTTTGACAGCTTTAAGGTGAGATTCCTTAGGGTCAGCTTGAAAACATGCACATAAACATACGACAAACATAATATCGGGTCTAGAAACAGTTAAATAGAGCAATGATCAGATCATACCTCGATACTTCATTTGATCCAGTGAGACACCTGCTTCATCCTTTCCAACTTGAGAGATGCACTCATTGGTGCAGATGCTTGCTTCAATCCATCAAAGCCAAACCATTTGAGCATGTCAAGTACATACTTGCCTTGACAAAGGAAACTCCCATTTTTTGTTGCAAAACTTGGATCATAGGAAATATGAGTTCTCCCACCAAACTCAAGTCGAACTCATTCTGCTTTACTTGAACAAGACTCTTACACAATACTTCATTAGGAGGAGCCAAAAATAATATCATCCACACAGATTTTGATTATAATTAAATCATGATTGATGTGTTTGATAAACAGTGTTGTATCGACATTGCTCATAATAAATTCGGTTTGTAACAGGAAGGAAATGATCTAAGGATGGTATAGACAACAAAATTATGTTTTCTACTCGATCATGCAATGAGTGATTAGCTTAGGAAATGACAAGTGCCACTAATGATTTTTCTATCAAGTGGGCAACTGACATAATCAGAATCAAAATAGCCAAACAAGATAAAAAAAGTATAAATGTGGATACCAATGTCCAAGTGAAGGAATGCCAACCAAATAACGAAAAATATGTTTGACAGCTTTAAGGTGAGATTCCTTAGGGTCAACTTGAAAACATGTACATAAACATACGACAAACATAATGTCGGGTCTATAAACAGTTAAATAGAGCAATGATCAGATCATACCTCGATACTTCATTTGATCCGCTGAGATACGTGCTTCATCCTTTCCAACTTGAGAGATGCACTCATTGTTGCAGATGCTTGCTTCAATCCATGAAAGCCAAACCATTTGAGCATGTCAAGTACATACTTACCTTGACAAAGGAAAATCCCATTTTTCGTTGCAAAACTTGGATCATAGGAAATATGAGTTCTCCCACCGAACTCAAGTCGAACTCATCCTGCTTTACTTGTTCAAGACTCTTACACAATACTTCATTAGGAGTAGCCAAAAATAATATCATTCACATAGATTTTGATAATAATTAAATCATGATTGATGTGTTTGACAAACAGTGTTGTATCGACATTGCTCATAATAAATCCGGTTTGTAAAAGAAAGGAGCTTATGCGTTTATAACAAGACCTTGGTGCTTGTTTTAATCTATAAAGAGATTTTTCTAGTTTGAATACATGATTGCAATAATCACTATTGAGTAACATATACCTCTTTTTTAATTATTCCATTAAGAAATACATTTCTTACATCCTTGAAAGAGTTTAAAACATTTATGATTAGCAAAAACGAAAAAACCAACATTCAAGCCTTTATCCCACCAGCAAAAACAAGAAACATTTGAATAAATTCTAAATGTGCTACAAGTGCAAATTTTTTTCTTCAAAATTGTCCTTCAATTTGACAATATTCTTGTGCAACAAGTCTAGCTTTATTCTTAGTTATTTTAGAATCGCCATTTAACTTATTCTTAAAAATATAGTTAACTCCTATAATAGAATGATCATTTGGACGCTCAACTAGGTTCCAGACTTTATTTTGTTTAAATTGATTTACTTCATCACACAGCCAAAAACCAATATTCATCGTTCAATGCTTCATATATATTTTTGGGTTCAATTTTAGAAAGAAAACATATATTTGAATAAGTTTTTTGCAAAGCAGAGCGAGTAGTTATCCTTTTTGATGGACCACCTATTTCAAGTTCCCTCAGATGGTCTATGAAAAATTGAGTTTAATGGGCGGCTTGTAGGGAAGATCCATCTCCGTTTGTTCTTCATCATCGTCAGATGGTACTTTATTGACACATTCATGACTCGCTTTAATGTGAACATCATTTTCATATGTGCATCAAATTTAACATGTACGGATTCTTCAATAATTTTGGTCCTCTTATTGTACATTTGACATGCTCAACTGGTTGAAGAATATCGTAATAGATATCATTTATCACTTTTCTTATCAAAATTTTGGACATCTTTAAAATCAGAAATGAAGCACTTGCATCCAATTACATGATGAAAATAAGAAACATTAAGTTTTTTTCTTCTGAATGTATAACGCATAAGACATGATTTTTAAAAGAGGACGAAACATGACTCTATTTATAACGTATCATTTGGTATTAACTGCTTTTGCCCAAAAATGTGTTGCTAAGACATACTGGAAAACATACTGTGTGCAAGTTCTTGAAGTGCCATATTTTTTCATTACACTATCCTGTTTTGTTGAGGTATGCATGGAGCATAAAAGTCATGGCAGATTCCTAAGTTATTAAAAAGTAGCAAATTTTTCATTTTTAAATTTTCCACCGTGATCACATCTAATGCAGTTTATGATGCATCCTTTTTCATTTTGCACACGGCTGCAAAATTTTGTAAAAATATCATGTGTCAGATTTAGAGGTAAGAAAAAAAATCTAACAAAATCGTAAAAAATTACCAATCAAAACATACATGTACTTTTCACCACCTATACTAGCAGTATTAATACGGTCAAAGAGATCCATATGAATCAATTATATGGGGTTAGTGATGGTTAGCTCATTTTTGCTTTTGAAGAAAGAACATGTGAATTTACCCTTTTTGGCATGTGCTACAAATGAAGTCTAGTTTTCTTTTAGTTCGGAAAGTTCACGGATAAGTCTTTTCTTAGAAAGCTTGAGTATTAGCTCGACGCCCGAGTACCCTAAAACACGCTTATGCTATAGTTTCAATTCTTTATTCCTGGTTGAAGAGTATCGTAATAGATATCATTTATCACTTTTCTTATCAAAATTTTGGACATCTTTAAAATCAGAAATGAAGCACTTGCATCCAATTACATGATGAAAATAAGAAACATTTAGGGTCCGTTCGGCGCGCAGGTATTGGCTTTCTGGAATTGGCTTTGGTCAGAAAACCAATATTTGCAGGAATTTGCTTTATGCAGAAAACCAATTCTGCTGTTCGGCTGCAGGATGGTATTCAGTGAACAGAATTGGAATTGATACCTAAAAGCTGTTCGGCTACGCAAAGGTATTGACTTTCTGGAATTGAAAATTTTAGAATCTATAATTTTTAAAATTTAACCCTAAATCAAAGTACTAATAATAATTGAAGTTCATAAACATTGCAAACGATCAAATCCATATGTGACCACTCCTTCACGTGATAACGCGTTGATCGATATGGAACAAATGATTTAGCTCATGGATTAACTCTGAGCTATTGACAATGTGAACATAATCTTAAAATACAAGACAAGGAGAACCAAATACTTGCATCGAAAACCCGTCATTAGTCGGATTAAGGAACTTGAAGGTGAAGTATCCAAGGATTTAGTAAAGCCCTTTACTTGCATCGAACAATTTTCAGAATTCAGCTCGGATTACAGATGGAAACCAAGCAGTTTTTAGTACTTCACTTAAATCCTACATGTTACTAAACAGTCCCACAATATTAACCGGAGCTCAAAAATTCAAGCTGTTCGACTTAATCTAAGAAACATATACAATTTCCTTTGGTAAATTCCTAAAGAAATAAGTGCAACAAAATTTCCCAAAAATCAAACAAAATACCCCAACCTGCAGCTCACTGCCATGCTGTGCGCCGGATTCCAGGGCAACAGTCAAACCTTCTCCTCCTTTATGAATACCTGCTTGATACAGGAAGATGAAACAGGAAGATGGAGAATAGAAAGAACAAGAAAACGAAGTGGAATAAAAAGAAGAAGATGAAACGGAACATGATGAAGAAGGAAAAAAAAAGGAAGAAGAAGAAGAAGATGAAGCGGGACAAGAAGAAGAAGAAGAAAAAAAAAAGGAAGATGAAGATGAAGCGTAACAAGAAAAAGAAGAAAAAAATAGGAAGAAGAAGAGGTGGAGGGGGAGGAGGAGGAAGAAAAAGAGGAGGAAGGAGCGTACCGGCTGTCAGGAGCGCGACTGCAGTGACGTAGCGGCTTCGATTCCGCGTGTAGCGCCGGCAACCACCCCGCCATCATCTTTGCAACTGGAACCACTGCGATCTGCGCCGAGATGGAGGTGATGCTCTTTCCGTAGCCGGATCAGTCGGGGGAGTCGAGGGCGTGGCCGTGAAAAGCAAAACCACGCAATACCGAGGGGGAGGGATAGGTTTTCGTGGCTTTAGTTTTTAGGCCAACTCATAAAACCGTGGGTTTTCCCGCCAAAGCCAATATCCGTCAAATTTTGTCCCGCCGAACGGCAGAATTGGCTTTCTGGAACCCAAAGCCAATTCCAGAAAGCCAATACCTGCGCGCCGAACGGACCATTAAGTTTTTTTCTTCAGAATGTATAGCGCATAAAACATGATTTTTAAAAGAGGACGAAACATGACTCTATTTATAACGTATCATTTGGTATTAATGCTTTTGCCCAAAAATGTGTTGCTAAGACATACTGGAAAACATACTGTGTGCAAGTTCTTGAAGTGCCATATTTTTTCATTACACTATCCTGTTTTGTTGAGGTATGCATGGATCATAAAAGTCATGGCAGATTCCTAAGTTATTAAAAAGTAGCAAATTTTTCATTTTTAAATTTTCCACCGTGATCACATCTAATGCAGTTTATGATGCATCATTTTTCATTTTGCACACGGCTGCAAAATTTTGTAAAAATATCATGTGTCAGATTTAGAGGTAAGAAAAAAAATCTAACAAAATCGTAAAAAATTACCAATCAAAACATACATGTACTTTTCACCACCTATACTAGCAGTATTAATACGGTCAAAGAGATCCATATGAATCAATTATATGGAGTTAGTGATGGTTAGCTCATTTTTGCTTTTGAAGAAAGAACATGTGAATTTACCCTTTTTGGCATGTGCTACAAATGAAGTCTAGTCTTTCTTTTAGTTCGGAAAGTCCACGGATAAGTCTTTTCTTAGAAAGCTTGAGTATTAGCTCGACGCCCGAGTACCCTAAAACACGCTTATGCTATTGTTTCGATTCTTTATTCCTGGACATTAAACACTTCATGGGAGATGATATTAGATCGTTAAAAATGATCGTATATATACTATGAATTCTTGGGGGAACAAAATAAGGTTTTGTTGGTGGAAGAATCAATAATCTTGCCAGCATTAGTAGATGAATGAAAAAAACATCTAATCCTTTGTCACTCAATGACTTATAAAAATAATAGTATGTTTCAGTCCATCTACAAAAAACACATTAGATGTAGTGAAACTTGAGTTACCAACATCATCTATTCCTTTGATTTTCCCTTTGCCGTTGTCTCCAAAGGTGACAGATCCACCGTTGTTTTCTTTCAATCTAAGGAACTTTGTTTTATCACTAACCCTATGCTTGGAGCTCCCCGAGTGTACGTACTATTTTCTTCTTGATGCTTAGCTTGCCAACACACCTAATAGGAAGAGGAGAGTGAAGATTCATATACCTAAGTTTTTCCTCCCATATTTGAGATGGACACTTTGAGTTCCCAAATTTGCTTGATAGCATTGGATACTCCCCTTTTCAAGCATGTACCAAATGAATGCCTAAACTTAAAGCATCATGAGCAACAACAACACTCAAGCCTTTATCCCACCATAGTGGGGTCGGCTATATGGATCCTCTGTCGCCATTGCGCCCTATCTTTAATCATAGTCTCACTAATGCCTAAGTACATCATGTCTTTTCTTATAGTTTCATTCCAAGTCTTGTTTGGTCTACCCCTCCCCCGTTTAACATGTCTAGTGACTAAACTCTCACAACGCCTAACAGGCGCCTTTAATGGTCTCCTATGTACATGTCCGAACCATCTTAAACGAGCTTCTTGCATCTTCTCTACAATTGGCGTCACTCCTGTCTTATCCCCGATACATTCATTCATAATTTTATCCAATCTCGTGTGACCACACATCCACCTAAGCATTCTCATCTCCGCAACTCCCATTTTTTGCTCATGTACACCATTCACTGCCCAACACACAGAACCACAGAGCATTGCTTGTCTAATTGCAGTACGATAAAACTTGCCTTTAAGTTTTAATGGTACTTTACAATCACATAAGATCCCAGACACGCCTCTCCACTTTAACTAACCTGCTAGGATTCTATGTATCACATCTTTATCTACACCTCCATCTTTTTGAATTATTGATCCCAAATATTTAAAGCACTCACTGCGGGAAATATCTTGGTCACCCAATTTAATGATGGAGTCATCCGACCTTCTTGCACTACTAAATTTAAGCTCTATATACTCCGTCTTTTTCCTGCTCAACCTAAAACCCTTCTTTTCTAAAGTGTCTCGCCAAGATTCAAGTTTCGCGTTTACACCTTCACGCGTCTCATCAACCAAAACAATATCATCCGCAAATAATAAACACCAAGGTATTGCTTGTTGGGTATGTCCGGTGAGCTCATCTAAGATAAGGGTAAAGAGATAAGGGCTTAAAGCTGACCCTTGATGTAATCCAACAACGATAGGGAATTCTTGTGTTAATCCTCCAGATGTCCTCACCCTGGTCACTGAATTCCTGCCAAAAGCATCATGAGCAATGAGTAAAAATGGTAGAAGATAGTCTTCTAGATTTATTACACTTGTCCATTCTTGAAGAAGAAGAGGTAAAGCTTTTCTTATTCTTTGGATTTGAATGTGTACTAGTTTTCAGAATTTTGTAGCGTAATCTATACTTTGAATATCTGCGGTGTTCATTGATCACGATCATATCTATGGATTTTTTGACCAAGATTGAGTTTTTGTAAGACCACATTCAGATCATTGATTTTGTTTTTTTAGTGTTGTGTATTCTGTTCAAGCTTGTAGATGTCGTCCGACATGTCCGACATGTCGGCCGACATGTCATTTTTGAGGGAAAATCGCAACGTTAGCGACACAGATGAGAAAAATGACGTTTTCCAGTATGGCGGCCGACATGTCGGACATGTCGGCCCGACATGTCGGTTTATGGCGGCTTATGGCGGCGACATTAGCTATGAACATTTATTTTTAATTATCACCCTATTAATGGCTAATACCATCCAAAAAAATACTAAAACCCCATTTATTTTCTCCCGGTACACTTCATTTCTCGAACCCGTAAAACCTAAAATCCGATTATATAATTAAAATAATATATAATTAGAAAAAATAATTACCATCTATTATTAAAATCCGACATCCGACATAATTAAAAACATATAAATATATATATAATTAGAAAAAATAATTACCATCTAATAAAAAACATATATACATATAATTAAAATCCGACATTTTGAAATGTCCCCGATATATCCCCCGCAATTCGACATCCGACATAAAAAATTAAAACCGACATGAGTCCGACATCCGACATTTGCAAGCTTGATTCTGTTACTAGTATAACACATCTATTGACAAACATTTTCTTGCAATTATCCATGATAGAGATCACCGTCCTACACGAGTCTATTCCTGCAAGAGGCGGTGAGTCGCTACCCGTTCGGGTTATCCGAATCCACGGTTGCGCCCAGACGGTTGTTCCGAATCTTTTTGATATATTATTTTATTTATTTTGAGTTGTATTTGACACTCGATCGGATCAAACGATATGGCCGTCCGATTCGGGTGCCTTATTTTAGTTATGTGTATATATACATGCAGGCACTGGTTTGTGGGGTATCGATGGTTTTGCTTCCAAATTGGAACCGCCGGCCTCCTTCCTCTTGGTGCGACTCCGAAGAGGCTCTACCTTGGTGCAACTCCAAGGCCCCGACGCCCTGCCCTCCCTTTTTCATCGTTCTCCTCCCGGTTCCGTATGTCCCCGCTCTCCCCCGCCTATTTCCCCTGCTGTTTCTTCCCCCCCCCCCCCCCCCCCCCCCCCCACACACACACACACACACACATCCCACAGCCCTTCCTGCAACCATTCTTGAAGTCCCAATTTCCCTACAAAACCCAAACACCACACCTCCACATCCTCCACCCAACCTGCCTGAATACCTATCTTTCCACACTGTCTAGCAACCCGTAGCCCTCCAGGACCCCTATTTCCCTGTGCAATAGAACTCACAGCCTTCCAAGAGCCCAACCCAGCAGCCCGCCTAACCCCTTTCTTCCCAATACCGCCCCCTTCACAAATCCCCATTCTACCCCCTTTCCCTCCTAGGAAATCAAAGTCATAGCCCCATTGAATCCACCCAACAACCCTAGACCTCCTTCGTCGCTTCTCGCCACCCGCCTGCACGTGTAAGTTGATGTTGGAGTCTTTCTTTCTATTATTGCATATTTGGATCATGTTTTGTTAGATGTAATCTTGTATGTGTTGGTACTATGAACTCTAATGATTTGCAAGAACTATTTAGTGTGTGCTTTCAAGTATTTGTGCTTCTGCTGTTTTGTTGAATACAACTTGTTCTTCCTTAATTAAAAAATGTGAACGATTGTGCCCCTATTATATATATTTTTAATTATTACTGTTGCAATTTTAATCGGACTGACAAACACGTGCATTCATATTAGTAGTCGTCGGTAGCCGCGTCACATTTCATTTAGCTGCATATTAGAGCGACCATCATTTAAGCCTACCCCTGCATCAAATTGGTATCAAAGACAGGTTGAGCTACGTTTTATGCTTCGTAGTGGTAGGTTATTTCACACATCTGTGTCTGACCCAAACCTCACCGACAATCAGGCTGCCAGTTCGCAGTTGGACATGGAGCCTGCTGAATTTCAAAGACTTGTACTCGATCGTTTTGATCAGAGTGGAACCCAGTTTGACGTCATTAGGGACGATATCACTAGGGTTAGCACTATGGTTGAGCAATTATAAACCCCTAGAGGTCAAGCTCCACCCCCACATTACGATTAGTCCCCACAGGATACTCCACCACTTCCTGAGTGACGTGTTAGAGATGTACCTCGCCGAGATCCCTGTTGGCAATCTTGCCCACATGATTCCTGATTTGAAGAAGTCATCATTTCAAGAGTACTTCACTTTGTATTTGATCGTACATCTAGTTCATAATCTCAGGAAAATATAAGTACATATCGTCGAGAAGAACAAGCGATATCGTCGACAATGCGTGCTTGTCGTCGTAATGACAGGCAGAGCAGCAACCGCTGAGAAGCAAAGTATTCGTCGACCGCTGAGACATGGCGAGATCGTCGAACGAAGAATGCCGATCGTCGAACGCTGAGACGTGGCGAGATCGTCGAACGAAGAATGGCGATCGTCGAATGAAGGATGACAAGTTCGTCGATCGCAGAATGCTGTTCGTCAAACGCAGAGAAGACACATGACATCGTCGTGTGGAACTCATGTCGTCGAGAGAACATATGATTACGACGACATGATGCAAGAAGGAAGCTCACGACGACACTGTCAGAGAAAGAAGATCGTTGTATATACAGAATCGCCAGGATATCCTGTATCGTCGAGATACCACCATCAGAGGCAGAAGGAAGATCGCGATGACAAAGTCAGAAACAACTTGTCGTCGTAATGATGCAAATTTCTTCAAGACAGAATTCAAATCCTGCGGACGTACTGTCAGCAGTTAATGTCGCCGCCTGATTGTCCAATCAGCGCGTGCACTTAATGAATCGAGGTATTAGCGCGTACTCCAAAAGAAATAAAGATATCAGCGCGTGCTAAAAATGAATGGAGGTCTGACACAAAGAAACTTTTTAGAAGACTGTTGGGAGACATCGCAGTCTTATAAAAAGGATACATGAGGCTGCCCTAAAAGGTTAATTATCAAGAAAGAACTTGCGCACATAGCGAATCGAAAAACACAAGCGCCGCAAGAAAGAAAGAGAAAAAGAAGGAGCAGTCATCTTCATCGACTGCTAAGAAGCCAATCCTCATCTGTCTAAGAAAAGATTTGAAGAAGAACCGTGTGCTCAAGATCTGATTCAGAACAATCTTCTTCAATCTCAAGGAGCCGATCTTCAACAGGCTAAAGGTGTCGATCTTCATCCGTCAGAAGAAACATTTTATTATTGTATTTTCTTGTAAGGCTTGCGGGCCAAATTATCTAGCTTAAGGGCTGGAGAGCTGTGAGGCTTGAGGGCCAGGGCAGTGCACTTGCGGGTGCGACTTGTCTAGCTTGAGGGCTGGAGAGCTGTGAGGCTTGAGGACCAGGGCAGTGCACTTGCGGGTGCGACTTGTCGAGCTTGAGGGCTCGGGTGCAGTAGGGGCTTGCGGGCCTAGGCTGTAGGCACAAGACTTGCGGGTCTGTGTTGTGTTGGGCTTGAGGGCCTGAGTGTCGAGCTTGCGGGCTCGGGAGCCGTAAGGGCTTGAGGGCTTAGGCTGTTGGGACCTGCGGGTCCGAGTTGTAAGGCTTGAGGGCCTGAAGATTTTGGCGGAGTTTACTGAGCCTAGCACACTGCTGGGTAGGCGTAGAGGGAAAGAGGACTACTCAAGACACCCCGTCTTGAGGAACCTCTATAGATCTTGTGTCGTCTGGTGTGACTTATTTGTGTGTTAATTTTGTGCATTGCTTGAATCTTGATAACTCACACTAATAGTTCAAAAAGTACCAAGATCATCTAACACCCCCCCTCTAGGTGAACGTTCCATAACCAACAATCCCCCTCCTACCGCGAGATGAAATCCCATCAGGCTTATGAGTATCAATAGGGCCCGACCGCTATGAGAAATCACCGTCCTCCCAATGAACCTCGTCCCCCACCTAGTTTTAGAGGCCGTTCCCCACCAGCACGACACGATTATGGTTATGACGATCAGTATGAAGACTACTTAGAGCCACGCCGCAGAGCAACCCTGGCCGAGGATGATATTACTTGACACATCCGTATTGACGCACCTTCCTTCGACGGTCACCTGGACCTGAGGCATTTAGCGATTGGCTCATGGACATGGATCATTATTTTTATTGGTACGAGATGAGCGACGAGAGGCAGGTGCGGTTCGCCAAGATGAAATTATTAGGGCAGGACTAGGTTTACTGGACGAGTCTGGAGAGGTCTCTTGACTCTTGAGCGAGATGGATATTACCCATCAACCGATGAGTTGAGATGAAGCAGCGGTTGAAGGATAATTATCTCCCCGCCTCGTACCGAGACCAGCTGTTAGACCAACTTTATGCACTCCGGCAGGGGACCCTTTCCATTGTCGAGTACATGTCCCATTTTGATGAGTTGGTGGTACTGAGTGATATATTGGAGGAGCCAATTGCTACCAATTCCAGCTTTTGGGACGGACTCAGATCTGATCTCCGGAGGGAACTGATTCCCCATAGGGTCGAGACAGTTGAGCAGGTTTTTCAGCTTGCACTCGAGTACGAGCAGTATTTGCGCCTTGCTGGCCCGAGACAGGTCACCCCTCGACCTGATACCTTCATACTTAGGAGGCCCACCACGATCACGACCACTGCCCAGTACCTCCTCGCATTCCCACAGATGTGAAGGGGAAAACCATTGTCCCCGGGGGCCCAAACCTGGGGGATTCCAATGTTATCGATGCTCTGACATAGGACACATGGCTGCCCAATGCCTGACTAGGAATATACTGACTGAGGAAGAGGGCGAGCCCAACACTGGGGTTGAGGGCACAACCGTTGAGGAGATTACGACCGTAGAGGAGGGATGTGAAAGCGACGCCGAGAGGTTGCTGGAGCTGGGAGTCATCCGACTTCTTCTGCACATCCTTCATGTCGAAGAGGATTGGTGTTGTACTACGGTTTTCTACACAAATTTTTCGAGCGCAGGAGGTCCCTGCAAGCTTGCTATTGATAGTGACAGCTGCGTGAATATAGTCGCCAAGAATTGCTTGGAGAGGATGTAGTTTATAGGCAAGTCACACCCACATCCTTACCGCGTCCTTTGTGTGGACAAATCTACCATCCATGTTACACAAAGATGTCTGGTACCAATTTATTTAGCGTCCATTGAGGACAAGGTTTGATGTGACGACCCTATGGGCGTAGTGCACATATTACTTGGACGACCCTGGTTGTACGACCGTGATGCCACGTGTTATGGTCGATCCAACACGCGCATATTCTTTGATAAGGGCCGAAAGATTACCCTGATTCCGACCCAACCCAGGGACACTCCCCAGGGTAAGGTCGATTCGTCCATTAGTGCAGGGTCATCAAGACCTCTACATATCTTGAGGAAGGGTGATTTTATGAAAGAGAGTCTAGACGTTGGGGTTATGTTTGTAGTGACAGCCACCGTGGCTTCTGAGGCCCCCACAGACACTAAGATTACTGATCCGGACGTTCGTCATTTGCTGGATGACTATTTAGATATTATGCCCGAGGAACTCCCCGATGAGCTTCCCCCATTGAGGGACATCAAACATGCTATTGATTTGTTCCCGGGGGCATCTTTGCCCAACCTACCCCACTTTCGAATGAACCGATTGAGCATGCCGAGCTGAAACGACAAGTCGATGATCTTCTTAGGATGAATTTTATACGCGAGAGCCTGAGTCCATGTGCAGTACCTGCCCTTCTTACTCCAAAGGAGGACGGGAGCTGGCGCATGTGCGTTGATAGCCGCGCCATTAATTAAATCACGGTGTTGTATCGTTTTAACCATAACCCGCCTCAATGACCTCTTGGATTTGATGGCCAGTGCCCAGATCTTTTCGAAGATCGACCTCCATAGTGGGTACCATCAGATTGGAGTTAGAGAGGGGGATGAGTGGAAGACGACCTCGAAGACGAAGGACGGCCTTTATGAGTGGCTAATTATGTCATTCGGGTTATCGAACGCACCCAACATGTTTATGAGGGTGATGACACTGATCCTAAAGCCCTACATGAGCAAATTTCCAGTAGTGTATTTTGATGACATATTAATAGACAGCTAGTGTCGCACCAAGCACTTGCACCACATTCGTCTGGTATTTGATATCCTTCAGAAGGATCATGTTTATATCAACTTGAAGAAGTATTCATTCTTATCTGCTTCTATCCACTTTTTGGGGTACAGTCTCAACATCTGGTATATCGGTTCACCCTGACAAGGTCAAATCCATTCGTGAGTGGCTTATCCCGACGAACATTCATGGGACTCGTAGTTTCCATGGACTTGCCACCTTCTATAGGAGGTTTGTCTGTGGTTTCTGTTCTATTATGGCTCCCCCTTACGAGCTGCCTCCGCAAGAGAGATTTTGTGTGGGCGAAGGCGGTCACACGTGCATTCAAAGAGATTAAGGAAAGTTTGTCATCTTCCCTTGTCCTATGCCTTCCGGATATCTGTAAGGCCTTCGAGGCGGTCTGTGATGCTCCAGGAGTTGGTATTGGTGGAGTACTTAGTCAAGATGGTCATCAAGTTGCTTACTTCACTGAGTAACTGAATGACGCCCGACAAAACTACTCAACTTATGACCGTGAGTTCTATGTTGTCGTGCAGACACTTCGCTATTGGCGTCACTATCTACTGCGTAAGGAGTTTGTTTTGTACTCTGATTATCAAGCCATGCGATATCTCGATTCGCAGAAGAAGTTAAGGTCACTGTCATGCGAAATGGTTGGAATATATGCAGGATTATCAGTACATTCTCAAGCACCGAGCGGGTGTTGAGAACAGGCCGACCGACTCTCTAAGTCGCTGAGTTAGCATCCTCCATACTATAAATACATGAGTTGAGGGCTTTGAGCTTATAGTCTACGACTACCCGGAGTACCCAGATTTTGGTGATATTTATTCCGCTCTGGCGAGAGATCCTCCTGAATTGTGTGGGGGTTATGTGATCTCGGACGCTTACCTATTCTTAGGCTCTCGCCTGTGCGTGCCACAGACATCCCTCATTTTTTTTATCTGGGAACTGCACACAGGCGGAGCAGCAGAACATTTTGGTCGGGACAAGACGATTGCGCTAATTGACCGCTTCTTCTGGCCTAGCCTGAAGAATGACATTACACGAATTATTAGACATTGTCGAGTCTGTCAGACCGTGAAGGGATTACGTCAGCTCACGAGATTATACACTCCACTTCCTATCCCACAGAGGCCCTGGACTGACATTAGCATGCATTTTGTACTCGGTCTCCCTCGCACCCTAAGGAAGCTCGATTCGATCTTTATAGTGGTGGACTATTTCTCTAAGATGACCCATTTTATTTCTTGTCGTAGGAGTAATGACGCTTCTCACGTGGCTTCTCTATTTTTTAGAGAAGTATTTAAGCATCACGAGCTACCACTTCTATAGTTTTTTACTGTGACGTTCGCTTCATGAGCTATTTTTGGAAAATGTGGTGGAAAAAATTGGTACGACCTTGGGGTTCTCCATCTCCTACGACCCACAAATGGATGGACAAACTGAGGTTGTCAACCATAGCTTAGGAACTCTTTTGCGACGTCTAGTTGGGGATAATCCTTCTACCTGGGATTCCATTCTACATATAGTAGAGTTTGCATATAATAGTTTAGTAAATAGGACCGCAGGTTTGAGTCCATTTCACACCATGTTAGGCTATGAACTTAAGAAGCCAATTGATTTGGTTGACGTTCCCTTAGAGACCCGACTCGGTGAGTCTGCATAGTCTTTTATTCAGTATGTGCATGCACTTCATGAGTCTGTCCGAAAGAAAATTGCACTAAGTAATGATTATTATAAAACTCAAGCAGATCAGCACACGAGGGAACAAAATTTTGAAGTCATAGGAACAACAACAAAATTAAGCGCATGCTGAATAGGTCCTATTACAGTCATGCGAAGAATCAGTACAAATGCCTACGAAATTAACATCCCTCAAAATATGGGTATTAGCCGAGTATTTAATTTACGAGGATCTGACTCCTTACTACGAGGAGCGCGTGTATTTGGATCCTTTCTCGGCACCCACCCCTAAGCCTCAGCCTCTTTTGGTCCATACCACTCCATCCCCGTCCCAGCCTGATGAGTCGCACCATGAGGACCACTTCACACCATCGACGGTTCCACTGGTTCAGCAGTCAGACGGGGATACATTTCATTCAAAGTCAGATGTTCCCACCGGAGAGACATTTCAAATCATTGGTCATGACTTCACAGCAGTCAGCCACCCGATTTCTGATGCTACTTGAATTTCATCAGAGGAGCTTGAGAGACTCGCCCTTAGGCTACGCCGAGAGTATGACTGTCTTCACTCACCTGAGATGTGTACTTTCAAGCCTGGAGGAGTTGATGGAGATCACCATCCTACACAAGTCTATTCCCGAAGGAGGCGGTGAACCGCAACCCGTTTGTGCGATCCGAATCCACGGTTGCGCCCGGACGGTCGTTCCGAGTCATTTTGATATATTACTTTATTTATTTTGAGTTGTAATTGATACCCGATCGGATCGAACGATAAGAGCCGTCCGATTTGGGTGACCTATTTTAGTTAGTGTATGTATACATGCAGACGCTAGTTTGTGGGGTATCTATGATTTTTCTTCCAAATTGGAACCTCCGGTCTATTTCCTCTCGGTGCAACTCCGAAGAGGCTTTACCTTGGTGCGACTCCAAGGCCCTAACGCCCAGCCCTCCTGTTTTCATCTTTCTCCTCCTGGTTTCGTAAGACCCCGCTTTCCCCCGCCTATTTCCCCTGCTGCCCCCTCACATTCCGCAGCCCGTCATGCAACCATTCCTGTCATGACCCGTCTCGACAAAAGTCAGAGTGCGCTTCGAGGCGGGCCGTGATGCCACAGGCATGGGCGGAAGGAGAAACCATGCCTGTTAGGCGGAAGCTGAGATACTGAAAAATACTTGTAAAATAGTTACTTTTGAGTAAAACAAATTGATTTATTGTGGAAGCGTTAAAATATGGCAGTGAGAATTTGATGCACAAGTATTTTAGTAAAATTCATTAATCAAGGTGCTGATGCAACTTTTCATGCAATGAAGATCTCAAGAAATGAACAAGCAAATAATATCAGACTTCAGTATATAATTTAATTAGCTTAACAATTGTCCATGAAACAAGAGAAAATGGCTAGTCGTAATTATTACATAAAAAAATATCCGACAGTTAATGAAATGAAACATAAACATAGAACCTGAAGCTGGACGCAGATCGACACAGGAAGCAGGCGACGCATGCACAAACCCTAAGGCAAATTCCAAACAAGAAAGAAAAGCCTTAGAACATTGAAATACACAGGAGCAAAGCAAAATAAAATACGAGCAAGGGAAACATAATATTTGTGTACCGTTTCTCATGAAGCAAAGCTAACAAGACAGACAAGCAAGTGAGACAAAGAGAAATATCTAAAATTATTAGACTACTCTGAAGGAAAGCATGCAAAGATGATCATGTAATAACATAAGTTGTAACGAGTGAAAGTGTAGGTATTTTTGGTTGACGCACACGATTCATGATTTAGACAGATTCAAATTCAGATGCAAGTCTTACCAGAGATTCAGGATTTCTGCCCGTGATCTCTAAAGGGCGGCTCTTTCAAACCCTCACCCTTGAGCCAGGGAATTCATGCTAGCTATGAGCCTATGACCGATCCTTTGTTCCTGTTAGGGATTCAAGAGAGAACCCAAGTCGAGGAGTTGCGTCAATTAAAACCCTACCGTTCAATTGTTTACTTGTGTTATTAATGAAATAACTCATGATTGAGTGATTCTGGCATATCAAGACATGTAACCAAATACTGATTCAGATATACAAGAGTAGATTTTACCAACGTGAAATTGGAGGAATCAAGTTATAGAACATTATTTAACCAATTCTTGCATTCAAGCATACCTAAGAAGCAAAAGGCGAGCTGATGACACCCAAAACTAGATAAAGAGTTTTGAACCTTGCGAGTCCGAGAGGCTAAGGATTTTATTAACAAGAAGATTATTCAAGTAAAATGCGCAGGAGCAAGTTTGACATGCATCGATTCTGGGATAACAAGTACTCATTTACATTAAGTCATTTTATGACACAGTTAACTCCCAAATAAAATGTGTACGATACGAACATGATAAAAAAACACCGATCATATATTTGCTAACCAGAAATCATTACTATTATTATCTTGACGCTTGTTACTCATGCTCAACGACCTATCATTCCTCGAATTATTCATCAATTAAGAAACTCATTCATCTAGGTGACTATCCAAATAAAATAATTCATGTTCACAAATTCGTGTCATTTTAAACGCGCGAAACCTCAACTACTAACAAATCAATTCAAACATTCAAGATCTAAGCTTATATGACGAAACATGCATTTAAAAGTAAATCATAAAATTATAAGAACAGGCAAGGTAATTAAGTTCAATGCTTGCAAGAGAGAGGGAGTCTCTACTTGCCTTAAATGAGGCTGAATCTGACAGCGGCGGCTAAGCGGTGCAAGCAAAAGCAGAAATCACATTTGAACCTGATCAAGCACAACGAAAGCGATGTAGCATAATTTACTACGCTAACACATGCATTCTACGACGCTGAAATTTAAACAACGAGGGTTTAGCATATTTACCTCCCTCAAAGGTGAGGGGAGAAGAGATTACCACGCGGAAACGGGGATTTGGCGGCGCTTAGGTTAGGAGAAACCCTAAATCGGAGGGGGCTTTGGAGAGATCCCGCCAGGCGACGAATGGCGTCGGGGAGCACGAAAGCCTAGAAGTTAAACGATTATAAGATGGCATAAATCTGAAATCATAAATTGAACGCAAATTGGGGCACGAATAAATCATTAAGGGTTATGAAAATCAGAATAAGAAGGTTTGGATGGAGAATCTTACCAAAAGAAGCTAAATCCAAGCCCAAGGAGGAGAGGGAAGGAAACCCTAGGAGTCCTCTTCGCAAAACTCGGCCAAAACGGACACAAGGAGGGTTGCTGGAGGAGGAGGTTGCAGCTGCCGGCCTTGAGGGGAGGGATTAGGGTTGCGGGTTGCCTGCTGTCGATCCTTGGAGGTGAAGGAGCTGTCGGCCTTAAGAAGGGAGGTTGTCGGCCCCTTGGAGGATAAGAAGGTTGTTGGAGGGCTGGAGAAAGAACCATCGGCCAGCGCAGGAGGAGTAGCAGGAGCGTCGGCCACGCTGGGAGATGGAGCATGAGGCACTGGCCACGCCGGGAGGAGTAGGAGGCTGCGGAAACGAGAGGCACGGGAGCGGCGCTGGGCTTGCGGGAATCGGGAGACGGAAACGGCTTACGGCTTGCGGGGGTCCTGGACCGGGAGTTCTTAATCGGGGGGAGGGGGGCTGCGTTTAGCAAAATAATAAATCCTCTCCTTTTTTTTGAGTTGGTACAATTCCTGAAGCCCTAATGTCCCTACAAAACCCAAACCCCACACCTCCACATCTTCCACCCAACAGCCTGCCTGAATACCTATCTTCCCACATTGTCCAGCAACCCGTAGCCCTCCAGGACCCTGTTTCCCTGTGCAATACAGCAACCCGCATCCTTCCAGGAGCCCTACCCAGCAGCCCGCCTAACCCCTTTCTTCCCAATACCGCCCCCTTCACAAATCCCCAATGTACCCCCCCCCCCCCCCCCCCTTTCCCTCCAAGGAAATCAAAGTCACAGCCCCATTGAATCCCCCCAACATCCCCGGGCCTCCTCTTTCTTTGCTTCCCGCCACACCTGCACGTGTAAGTTGTTGGAGTCTTTGCTTTCTATTATTGCATATTTGGATCATGTTTTGTTGGATGTAATTTTATGTGTTGGTACTATGGAGTCTAATGATTTGTAGAAACTATTTAGTGTGTGCTTTCAAGTATTTGTTTCTCTGTCATTTTGTTGAATACAACTTGTTCTTCCTTAATAAAAAATTGTGAACAATTGTGTCCCTGTTATATTTTATTTTAATTATTAATGTTGCAATTTTAATCGGTCCGACAAACACATGCATTCTTATTAGTAGTTGTCGGTAGCCGTGTCACATTTCATTTAGCTGCATATTAGGTCGACCATCTTGTAAGCCTACCCCTGCATCAATCCACTAACTTAGAAGTTTTATTTTTACCTTGCTTTCCAACTCTACATTTAGTTTAGTTATGTTTTTATTGTAGTTTTGGTGTTTGAAAGCAATGTATTTAACTCACTAATTTTTGCGTCCAAGGTATCACACTTGTGGCAAGAGTCATCTTGTGATTCACACAAAAATATTCTAAGTTAATTCCTTACTGCCTTTTTTTAAGTTCTTTTTTAAGATCTGGCACAACTCCGCTACTGTCATGCTGCTGAATAACCATGACCAAAACCAATTTCTCCCCTCCAAGGTACATCTGAAAAGGAAACTGGATGTGGGAAACTCTTGGCTGTGGTAGGTAGTGGGACAAAGGATGGATCCTTCGCTACAACTCTTGATCTGTTGGAAAAACATCTCCTGAAATATTCAGGAAATCAATCTTCTTCTAAAAAATATAATCCCGGTGATAAAATCAACCATGAAATTGTATTTTTCCGAAGAGTCATAATTTTATGCAAAGTATTTAAATAACCAATAAAGATCAGAGCATCAATGAGACGAGAATCACAAAGTGGAAGAGAAGGGAGATCGAGGAAACAAGTTAGGGAGAAAGTATGATCGACCCATAAAATCAGTAAATAATATCGCATCATACGCTCGTCTGCTAGACACTTACAAGCCTCTACTAAACCAAGATCAATTATCGTCATGATTTCACCCGCTAGAATTTGACTAGCGCCACAGAATTTTAATTGAATCCCAAATCTAACATTTAAAATTTCCAAAGAAATTCTTTAAAACATATCCCTATGAGGAGTGAAACTCATAAGGATCTTTACCATTCTCATAATTTGAATTTTCCTAAACAGATAGATAATGTGATGGTAAATTTCGTTGTGCGTGTCTAGACTCAGTGGATAGTGAAGTGCATGAGTGCGATCACCAAATACAAAGTTTATAAAGTGTGAATATTCTAATATCAAGGGTGAGTGACCATTACACTCAATGTCTGCGGGCTCAAAGGTAGAGTTAGAAAATGTGGAGATTAAGGTTATTCCATCTAAGATGACTAGATGAGTGACTCATCACTAGCTAGTTCTTCTTGGAGCAGGGGCTCATGAAGAAACACGAATGCTAAAAATTGTGATTCAGTATGGGCAAGTGGGATCATAATTTCAGTCGCGATGACAGTAATAGGAGGAAGATCTTCTTGGAGCTGAGGTGCAAGAAAAAAACTCCTCGACTGAACGCAGTGTCATGGTGGGTATAGGTGGGGCCAAGATGCTCGTGGGAGAAATGATGAGGCTAGAAATAGGACTATCGACAGACCTAAGCCCGGATTTCACTCTATGATACCGAGTTGGGAGGTAGACAGGTAAAAAGAAATACTCATGTACTTTAACTTCAAGACTTTTTATCGATGTGCACAACCCGTTCATGTCCTATTTTATATTAAAGGAGAGAATCTTAACAATTTCATTAAATTTTTAAGACATTCATCGAAGCTACCTACGCTATGCTATACACGAACTTCCATTGAGATAAAACTTTAAATTTACTCCAAGATTTAAATTTTTTTTGAAAGAAAAGACTTAAATTTTTTTTTAATCTCTAAAGCTTACATTAAAAATTCTCTTTTTTTGTAAAATGGGGCTTTGATGAAAATGAAAAAAGAAAAAATTTTAAGCAAACTTTAAAAAAAGGTTTTTGTTGAAAATGAAAACAATTTTTTTGTTAAAGCAGAACTTGATTCACGATAAGAGTGAATCAATCTCTCCCTCTAATACCAAGCTGATGTAGACTATTATCCAAAAATTAGATTTTAAATATTAAAAAATAATATGTTTTACAATTTGTGGAGCTAGCGAGACTTTTACGAATGCATGCATGAGATATTTGACCATGGGTTCGCATTGGCAAGAAAGGCTAACTATTGTTATCTTATTCAACAATATGATAATTTCATCCACAGACATTTAGGGAAGAAAATCAACTCAACAGGATTTAGAAATTTACGACAAACATGTGAAAGTAAAAACTAGGCAAGCTTTGAAATTTTGTTGATCAATTAAAATACCAAGCATAAAATAAAGATTAAAGCTAGTGCGCATTTGAGAGGGAAAATGTTATACATGCACACGTATAGAACAACCGTTGACGTAATCAACGGGGAATGAGAGGTCTTGTTGTCTGGATGCAAGGGGACTCAAGTGAGGTAGCAGACGATACAAGGGAGGGTTGGATGCAGTACTGTTGGTCGGTTGAGGTCGGGGGCATGCCGGGCGGCGGCATGAAGAGAGCTTTTGGCCTTCACGGCGGCTGAGGGGGCTAGATCCGATGGAGGGGATGCTAATTCAGTCGGTGGATGGACGAGATGTCGCCAGCCCCTTGGCAGGGCTCCGACTAAGAGGTCGATGACAAGCGAGTGTGGGGAAGGCGGGGAGGTTCGTCGGACGGAGGGTCCAAGTCACCGAGGGCACTTGTAAAAACTTATTCTTCTTATTGAAGCCCGAGTTTCAATAAGAAGAATAAGTTTCAACTTTAATATTAAAGAATATTAAGTGAAGGGGAGGGGAGGATTTATCAAAGTTGGCTGACGGAATAGCTAATGCACGGGTAGATGGGCTGGCAGTTTTCCAAAGGATGAGATGGCAGTTTTCCAAAGGATGAGAAGTCAGAAAAAAGAAGAGAAGGTAAGAAATTTTTTAAAAGAGTATTTTAATGGTAATAAAAGGGGGAGATAATCAAGAGGCAAGGGATTGAATTTGGACACTTGAAATTCCCTCGTAATTTTGAAAACATTTGATATTCTCTTATAATTTTGTAATCATAATTGAAATTAAAATTTAAAACCTAATCATAATTGAAATTAAAATTAAAAACTTAATCATAATTTCAGAAAATTAAACTTAAAATAATTATATTAAAATATAATTTCAAAGCTTGCCTTATTTTATCACTTTACCTAAATTGACAGACCAATTTATTTAGGGTCTTATTGGTCGGTCACGTCAATAAAACCGAAAAATGTGCGTGAATGACATGCGCACAAATACATGGGCGCGTGCTAATAACATACACAAAATATTTCGTGCTATTTAACCTGTGCGGAAATAAAGGAAACAACAAGCGTGAAAACATACGCAATGTTAATAAAAATGCTATAAATAAAAGTAAAATAAGATGCGACTCAGGTTGCATCACCTTCCCAGGCTGAAATGCAATAGTTGGAATGATTGCGGGATTCAATATGCTATTTGTCAATGAGTCATTTGGAGCTAGTAGATTTGAATTTTTTGCAGTCGTGCTCGGATGATCATGTAGATCATCCTCCCGCAGATGACGAAACTCGCGTCTTCTTGCATTCAGTGTATCACGTTGTGCTCTAGTCGGCATTGTTATTGTTTTCATTGCTGGGGTGTGAATCTGCAGGTGGAGAAGAAGCTAATGATGGATAAGTTGATTTCTAAGTTATTTCTGTGAGCACAAATGTCGATCAATGAATTCACTTTTGAATATTCTTTTAACTACTAATTACTTCTTAAAATATTATCTTCTACCAATGGAAATATTGCCAAAGTAGGATTCAGGCGGGAAGAACAGTCAATTGGTAGGTTCCTTGCCACCCCATAAATTTACCCAACAAATTATTTCTAGAAAAGAATCAAAGCTTATGAAGTCAAGCATGGCGAATATTTAGAGACAAATTCTTGTATAGTCTACCTGAAAGTCAACTGGTGCAGGTTACTACTAGGAGTTGTTGAGCACACCTGTAAGTTGACTCCTCCAAAGAAGGATCTTAAAGTGCGTCTACCAGCAACATCAATTTTAACAACATGTATAAGTAACAGATTAGATAAACAATATGTATAAGTAACAGATTAGATAAACAATATGTATAAGTAACTGTTTAAATTCTTCATTTTCTTAAGAAAAGCAATATATGCAAATTGCGAATGTTTAAAAAGTCTATATATATAGTCATGGAGGGAATGCACTTTAGCATGCATAGTACACGAATGATAGACATGGACTGATTCATACCTTAAATGAAACTTTGCGCCTCCTAGTAACTGCTAATTACACACCAATGTGGAGCTTGGCCCAATTTCAAACACTGTTAAAAAGTTAGAAACCGCCAAATACATGCGCACCGTGGAGCATTTCAATTACATTTAGGTGCAATTCGAATAAAAAATTATGTTCTATTAAAATTTTCGGATGGCATCCTTTCAAATATGTTTGGATGCGTTTGTTTCGCAGGAATTTGGAGAAAGGAATTGGAATTGGGTTTCACAATTCCAATTCCTTTGTTCGTTTGACACTTTTTAGGATGGAATTGGCCAAAACCCAAAACCCATAGGTTTGGGTTATTTAAAAATAGGCCTTTCCCCAAAACCGACCTAATGTGGTCAGTTTTGGGGTTTGAGAAAAGTTGCGGCGACACAAGCGAGAGAGGAACCTGTTGTTCGCCATCGTCTTCCTCATCAACAATATCGATGACGGCGCTGGTTTGATCTTCTAAGTTGAATGAAACTTGTTGTTCGTTATCATCTTCTTGATCCATTTCGCTAAGTGAGTACTTGAGGTGAATATTCCAGTTTAGGTTTTTTTTGTTATAATCCCCCGATCTTTTGATTTTGACGTCAATTTCTATCTGTACTTTGTTGGTGGTTATCAAAAGACTTTCTGAACATTAAGATACCGTTCGATTTTTCCCTTCCCCAGGCCCTTGTTCTTGTTTGCGGCCATCTTTTTCTACTTGTTGGGTTGGCGAATGTCATCGGAGAAGGAGTGGTTTCTTTTGAGTTGTCTGTGGTGATATCTTTGAAAGCAAAGACAGTTGTCGTGCGGTGCTTATCCGAAATCCAAAATAATCCCCTCTACTTCTACTCTTCCTCCTTGATAGCGAGTTCTTTCATCTTTTTTTTTCCTGATTATCAACAAAAGATAAACCCTTACTTCAGGAGCGGTGAGGAATGTGATCCTCTTTTTTTCCCCAATCATCTCTTCTCATCTGTTAGTTAATTCAAAAACATTCAATAAGGATAACTTGATTAATTTTCTCATTAGATAACCTTCTTCGTTGGTATGAAAACCTGTTTTTCTCATTAAACACCAATTCCTGCGTTTGACTTCCATCTTGCAACCGAACTGAGTAATTGACATATTCAATTCATGTACCTGAAAACCTTCCTGCAAACAAGCATAGGAGGTGGTTTTGGTCCAATTCCAAAACCAATGCGTATATTTAGGCCAAAACCAATTTCTTTCTGTGAATTCTTGTGAAACGAATGCAACCTTTATGTTAAAAAATTGAAAATGTTCACATGCGAGAATAGGGGGCAGCCAGGGTCGTTCACATGTGAGAGTAACAAAAAAAAATGAATGAAAATTCTGTAAACAAATCCCAAAAAACATTGAAATCATCAAAAAAAAAAATAGAACTAAGAGTAATGTTAGTGCCATACACATCTTGTCTATTCTTTGCAGTTCATGAAATTTTGCATTGCATACAAAGAGTAAGTAAAAAAGTAAATGCTTAATGGATTGCAATTTAATCAAGAGGTAAGAAAGGGCATTCCATTTGTAATTGTAAAATATATGGAAAATTACAGGGCTTTGCACACGTCTCCTTGAAAGATGACTAATTAATCTAAAATTGGGAACATCATTGAAGATCTCAATTATATGCCATGCACATTGAGAAAAGGACCTTACTGCAGTGTTAATTAATGAAGTGGTAAGAGAAGGGCATTCAAAATAAAGGCCTAAGCACACTTCTTCTTGAAAGATGGTCTAAATCAATCTAAAGGAAGAACTTGCTGGCATTCCACTCCGAGCAGTATGTTTTAAATGTCCTCCGACATGTCCGACATGTCTCCCGACATGTCTTTTTTAGGGCAAAACGATATATTTTTCTAAAAAAAAAATTGATTATGTCCTTTTGTAAAATATAGGCCGACATGTTGATTTTTTCCGATATATCGTCCGCTATTTTATTTTATGTTATATTAGCAGACTTGCAGCATATGTTTAAATCGCCTATGAATATTATATTATGTATGTTCAAATTGATTAGACTTATTGTTTCGATTTTTTTTATGTTTTATTTTTACAAACCAATTTTGTATAATTGACAATATTTTAATTTCATATTACAAAAAAGATGAAAATATTTAATACATTTATTACAAAAATATGAAAATATTTACAATGTATCATTTTGCAATAAACTTATTGTTATCAAAATAAAATTATTGTATACTATTAAATATATTTTACAATGTATCATTTTGTATTTGTTAATAATATTTTATCTTAGATACTATTCGATTTATTTCGTAATATAAATGACTCATTTTTTATCTATTTGTTATGTTATTTTTCTATTTTTATAACATAATTATAGTTAGTAAACATAAAAATAAAATTTTTATTTATAAGACATTGAAATCCGATATTTTAAAATATCTCCGACATGTCCCCGACTTCCGACAATTTAAAAGCTCAATCCGATATGTCGCCGACATCCGATATTTAAAACATTTATAGGCACAACTTGATTCATAATATCAGCAATTCAACATTGCAGGACTACGATGCTTAGACAACTTTCCATTACCTAAGCTAGCAAAACTGGGTAAAACACATAAAGTATGTAATTTGATCAACATGAATGAAACTCGATAATAAAACTTTTCCATGGGATGCATAGACACTGTTCGTGCATAGATTTTTTTTAAAAAAAATCCGATGATTTTTGTGATCAATGAGTACCTCCTGATCTTCCATGTTTGACTGAGATTTGATGCTGAAGTTAGCTGCTCAGATTAATCTGAAATGGAAGCCTAGAAAAGTCACTTAGGGTTCTTCTTTTGAACCATCAAAGGGCACCTATTAATCTGAAAATGTTAAAGAGAAATATAATGATATATAGAAGAACCTGCCATCAATGAATATACAACTTGCTGTCTCAATGTTCAGCCAATGTATAACCTTGACATATGAGTGGAGCTCCCCTTCGGCTAGAAAGGAGCTTGAACGCTACCAGTACCCCAAGCAGAGCCTTAAACCAGAAACATACCTCTTCGCTGCTACTTCGGGGAGTTGGTGGAGTTGCATAGGAAACACGAGGGTGGGTACTTCTTAGAATAAGGTTTGAGATGGATGAGAAGAAGATAACATTAACAAACCTCGGCAATCTTGTATAACATTGGTATGGTAAAGTAGTGTTATATCAAGAAATAGTAATAGAATTTCTGGACCTGCTAATGACTAGTGGAAGACTAACTATTTACTTGTCCCTATTCAAAACTACATCAGATATGCTCAATGCTAGAAATAAACTAAATCAACTCATTTAAAGAATACATCAAATATATTCAGTGCAAGAAATTAATAAACTGAAAAAAAATTATAGAGCCAGCAACATTTTCAATTTGAAAATCCATTGACAGACCTCACTAAGCTTTGCCGGCTGTCTTCCTCTGTCTCACATGAATCTATCAACATTATAAGCTTTATCCCCCGTATATGTATGATGCATCCATCAAATCTTTGATGGCCAAACAATAATGACTTTTCTTACTGAAGTTGAGTTAAAGTGGCCTAGGAAAGATGATCTATTTTTTTTGAAAATCAAGTAGTTTTCAAAGAAAGACTGACTCACATATATTACTCATGGTGAACGCCAAGAACGTCGGAACCCATTGAGTATAAGTCCATCGCATTGAAAAGAAATGATAAATAGAAGTACAGAAGGCATACCATTAGACGACACAGTTAATCGAATGTCATTCGTCGACTGAAATTTTTGCTGCCTACTGGAAACCTGGGTACTCAAATGAAATAGGTCGTGGAAGAGAAATACAGAATACTCAAATGCGTTGATGTCATGAATAGGGGAGGTCTCGAGTGGAAATCCTTTAACCGAAGAGGTCGACGCGGGGTGAGGGTCGTAAGTGCGGCGATGTTCGACCACAAACATGTTTCTCTTCGATGCTGGAAGCGAGGGTTGTGATGCCCTAGAGGAGGAGGCGGAAATGTTGCAGGGCAGAAAGGGGGGGATACACGAATGTGAGCCGAGAGGAGAAATGCCGTGAAAATTATTGGGCTAGCGTTGGGGGATCAGACTCTAGGATTCAAATTAAAGTTTGGTTGGATGGTTAAGATTAAATGGGTGAAATTTTGTTGGATAGCCAAGATTTAGTGAAGGGGACACTAGGAAGCCAAGATGGCCCTATATGTATTTATTTTTATAATAGTATATATATATATGTATATATATATGTATATATATATGTATATATATATGTATATATATATGTATATATATATGTATATATATATGTATATATATATGTATATATATATGTATATATATATGTATATATATGTATATATATATGTATATATATATGTATATATATATGTATATATATAGGTTTAGGTATGCCCTAAGGCTCCTATATATATGTCGTGTATCCTCATTTAAAAAGTGGAATGATAATTTACTTGTTCTACATCCCACATGCTCTATTTATACTTGACCTCCCTAAACCCCAAACTTCTCATTTATTTGAGTCTGACTTGAGATCTATTTGCAGGAAGAATATGACAAAGAACCTACTATTGACAATGGCTCGAGCGATGGCAACTTAGATGATGAAAGCATTCCTTTTGTGGAGGATGAGTTACCTTCAGCTGCAATCAATTCCCTAAAGCTTTATAAGGAAGCGTTGACAAATAATGATCATTCCAAAGTTGCTGAAATAGAGTCCTTCCTTCAGTCCATTGAAGATGAGAAGAACTCTCTTGAGAACAGAGTCGCTTCTTTGTCCGCAGAGTTGGCAGTAGAAAAGACCGCATACTAAGGATTAGTGCTGATTTTGACAATTTCAGGAAAGAACAGAGAAGAATAGGTTGTCACTGATGGAGAATGTACAGGGAGAAGTTGTAGAGAGTTTGCTTCCAGTTCTGGATAATTTTGAAAGAGCCAAAGCTCAGATCAAAACTGAGACGAAGGGAGAAGAGACGATTAATAACAGTTACCAGAGCATTTATAAGCAATTTATGGAGATTCTCACTTCCCTAGGTGTTGCAGCTGTTGAAACTGTTGGCAATGCATTTGATCCTATGGTAATTTTACTTTTCATGAATTGTATTTTCTTTCATCTTTTCAGTGCGCTGTGCTTTTATATGACTCCTGTTCAATATCCATGCACAGAAAGTTATAGTTTTTCCAAACCACATGTAAAGAGATTTTGTTCGTGTACCACAATAAACTCACATTTATTGATATACACTTATGAATTCCTTATAATTATTGATATTATACCACCCTATTCTTTGAGCTCTTAATAATATATAATTAGTTTTTATAACTTAATAGAATATTCCATTAAGAGAATATTATATTTTCATGTTAAATCAGATGATAACCGAATTTTAATGATTGAAATTAGGTTAATTCTAATATGAGAAGTTTACTTAAAATTAATCACTTAGTTAGAAGTTAAAAAGATGTTTGATATAAATAAAATGTAAACAAATTCTAATTTGAAGTGAAGCTATAAAATAAGAGAGTTGATATTAGCAGTCCAATTCTCGCTATTCGCACCCCAAAGAATTGTAAAAATCCTAATTATATTCGCGGTCCAATTCTTGCTAATCGCACCCCATCGAATAACCTCCTCCTCTCCATCTCTCTCGTTGCCTAAACCCTAGCCATAGTTCTATCGGTCACGTCGTCTTTCCCCCTCTTAGATTCACCTTCAAAAAAGAAGGAAATTATACAACGAAAATCCCAAAAAAGTAGTCAGTTTTCTGGTTAGAGGAAGGTTTGCATGCCATTTAACTTGCTTTAGAGTTAATTCCTCTATGCGTGCCATTTAACTTGTTTTCCTGCTAGGTTTTTTAAATTGTTTGAGTTTTTAAGATGTTTCTCTAGGCTTCTAGTACTTAATAAATCAGCAAGTGTTTCGCTTATTTGGGATGGGAGTGGGGTGCAAATATAATTTTGGACTACACATAAAATTTATGGACTATGAATAGTGATGGACTGCGTATAGCCAGTTCCGGACTGCTAATATCAACTCTCTAAAATAAATGGGATTGATATTATCATGTTAATCCATTAATAATTTGTCCTATTTTATATGAACCTTAATATGTTAAAAAATAAGAGCACTCCATGACCCTACATTTTCTTATTAGTTCTGACTCCACTACTCATGAGGATCAACCACACTCTGAGCATGCTCTTTAGGTACCTGTTCATTGTTGATTCACTCTACCGACAACTATTGGAGCCATTAGATATATTTAACCTAATCCTCCTCAATTTATGTCTCACCGCGTACTAGGGCTTGGGGTTCTAAGGTTTCTTAGCAAAGAGCATATAGGACATTTACGAAGGGGAAGGTGTGTGCTCAGTGCGGAAGCTTAGGTCGTTGCCTCTTCACCCTAGGTGCTGACACCTAGGTACGTTCCTTCGGTGATGTTGAAGCCACCAAATGACTGTTACAAATACAGAAATTAACTTGCAATAATACTCGAGAAATTGGATACACTCACGAGGGATAGTCATGCAAAACCCTAGGAGGCTGGTTCCTCCTTGCATTTCCTCTCTCATAAGGAGAGATCTCTAACCCTAAGCATAAAAGATAACTAAAACTCACAAACCTTCTCCTTATATAGGGAGGGGCCTCACATACATATTAACATAGTGCTCTTATAAATTAAAGATACAAAATACAAATAAGATGCTGGGGCGCCCGTGCATAGCAATATATCCTGTCTGAAAATTGATCTTGACCACAAGGTTGAGGTGTCGCCCTCCGTCTAGTAGTGATACACCCGCGTGTTGGTTGCCACATAGGTTTCTGAGGCTCCCGTTCGACAGTGCCTGGTGCTTCGTCCGACGGTGCCTCTATGATCGCAAGGGCGTCAAAGTCAGCTATGCCGATCTCCTCCAAACCATCACTGATAGGGCTCGGGAAATCTTTGACAGGACAATTATGAGTAGGACAAGAGTGTTACTTGCAACATAAGCTGATGGGGATTGTCATCAGATTACGGGTCGCCAGTTGGCGAGGACCACTTTTGTATATTCGCGCAGGAGGCGATGATCGGATCGGCGATCCGAGACCGCGAGCGCGTCCGGCTCATCGCGCTATTATTTTTATGTATTTATTTTATTTTATTTTGGATTTGTTTTTGGTATTTTAGGGCCTCGGGCGTAACGACCAATCATAGCCGTACACGCCCGGTGCCCAACCGCCCCTTGTTATAAATAGGGGCGGGTGCTGCAGTTTATGGTCATTGCTGATTTTGTGAGAAATTCCAGAATTCCGGCAATCTTCGTGGTGCGACTCCTCGGCTTCCCTATTCAATTTCTCATTTCTTCTTTCAGTTATTATTTCTTTTATTATTCATTGTTTTCCTTCATTCTCCCGTGAAATACCCCACAACCCACTATCCCCATTCAGGGAAGGAGAAAAACTGTCCATTCCCTCCCTGTTCTCCTTCGTCGACAAAAAAAACCGCACGGAAGCCAGCCGCCAAACTACTGTACATCTCCTTCCTCGACTAAACAGCTGCACGACCTCGCCCCATCTCTGTGTAAGCCGCAGGTCCCGACTCCCCATCCCCTCCCCTCTCTTGATCCCGCTAGCCCTATCCTCCATCCTCGTGCTCATTCCTTTTCCCAGCGAAGAAAAAGCACGAGCTTCCTGGACGCCACCCTGACGCCATTAATGATTGTATCCTTCTTCCTCCCGCCAACTTCATTACCAACGCCCTAAAACACCCCATCCTCCAGTCTCCATTCCCGCGCCTCTACCCTCCTTCGATCCCACCTCAGCCAGAGGAGTCTCTCCCGTCTCGTTCCAGTCAAGGAACTTCTCCTCCATTCCAAGTTGCTCTCTTTCCTCACACCAGCACACCCCTCCCTCCACAACAAATCCCAATTTCTATATTTAAACATCCATATCCAGCCACCCACTAACTTTTCCTGCATCCCAACAACAACCATCTATTTCCACGCCCCAACCCCCAACAATTCAACGCCGCGGCCACCATCGGGTCTTTATTGCTACGTGAGTATTATTGTGCTGTGCTTATTTCCTCTTTATCGAATATTGGAGAAAATCTCATGTGTTTGCGTATTTTGATCCATAGTTGTATTTGTTTTTTTTTATTTTCTTTCGTTCTATAAATCTAATTGTGGAAAATTGTGGCTAAAGCACTTTGTGCGAAAGTTAGCGTGTCTTGTGTACACCGGAAAATTCTAATTCATCTCGTGTCAATTTGCCTCGCTTATAAAATTATTACCGCAAATTTTATTTCTGGATTAAAAGCTTTTAAATCATTTGCATTGTACTTTGGTCGTATTATTTTGAGTCCATTAAACATCACAATCACTTAGGATCGTATTAGTGTCGCACACCCTACTCACGACCTGCCCTGCGTCAGAAGCACATGCCCTTACTCCGAAAATCACGATACTCTTGGTTGGAAAAACGGTGAGTAGGGATAAGATGATTGTTGCATGGAGGAATAATGGGTGGGCGAGGTAAAGGATGGTGGCGATGGTGGAGGTTTAGTGTGTGGGGTCGGTGGGGGGGGGGGTAAATATGATTGGTACGGGGTTTGGAAGGAGGCGATGTAGAATGAGGGTCCCTGGACGCCGCATGGAATTAAGCCTCCACGAGTAGGGAGAGGTCTATGGCTTGGTTGACAATTGACGGATGGAGGGTGGCGGAGGCGAGCGTGGATACGTGGTTGTAAGCCGTGCATGAAATTCCCCAAGTAGTGTTTGGGTGGAAGACTCGGAACGTGGGTGACCAACTCGATAAATTCATCCATGTACGAGTCAATGGAGCCGGTCTAATGGACCCCGCAAAGGCGTTCGGTCATGTTGCCGGAGTAGCGATGATCATACCATTGAATGAGGGCCTCAGTGAGAGTTGTTCAGGTGAAGTCGGGAGAGGATTGGCGGAGCCAGAGGACCCATTGGAGAGCGGGCCCTTCCATGCCGATAGGGGTCGTGGAGACCATTTGCGCCTGATGAGTCCGATGAATATCAAATACTTCTCGGCTTTGGGCAACCCAACTCAAGAGGTCAGTCTAGTTGAATGTAGGAATGTCAATGCGGGGAAAATGCAGAGGAGGCAATCCCGCCAAAGCGGGTTCTTTGGGGGACAATGTGCTGGGGGATCATAAGGAAGAGGCAACGTTATTCCCGGAGTGCTGTCCGGGTTGCATGTTGTGGAGCAGGGCCATAATCGAAGTGAATTACTCGGCTTGGGCCTTGAGGCGAGAATTGATGGCGGTGAGGGCGTGTTCGAGGGCCTCCACATGGGATTCCATCAAGTGACGGGCCTTTGACATAAGAAGGAGAGGGCACGGGCGGCGGTGGAGAAGGAGGGCACGGACGAGGCACTACCGGTGGGAGGAACGATCGACGGAAGTTGGAGATGTCTAGAGAGAAGGCACGAGAAGAAGGGCGCAACAGTGAGGGAAGCCACCGCCTGAAAGGCGTGCGTATGTATCACAGGAACTAGAGTTGCAACGGCCGCAGGAGATGGAGGCCAATCACAGCAGAAGAGGAGGAAGAGGGTGCAGGAGTTGGGGTCTGGATACACGGGATGGTCGCCAAGCTGGGTCGAGAGCGGAACATGCGGAAGCAGACGATGGAGGGCGGGTCGAGAGGCCGATCGAGCGGCCAGGAATGCTGGAATCGTCGACGCTGATTTGGGTCGGGGATGGGTGATGATCGCCGAGCGCGAGCGACGAAACCTAGATCCGGGTCGAGAGCGGAAGAGGCAGAGCGACGTTGGGGATGATCGCTGAGAGCGAGCCGCGTGCGTAACTGATCGACCGATTGCTAGTAGGCGCGGGTATGGGAGCGGGGTCGGGGAATATCGTCGTGGCGCGAACGGTTGGGGAAGAGATCCGTGAGCATGCGTGGGTCACAGAAGGAATCTCGGTGGATATGGAAGTAGCGGACAAAGTCGGCAGGTCGGGCCAATGTTACCATCACAGGAAATTAACTTGCAATAATATTCGAGAAATTGGATACATTCATGAGGGATACTCGTGCTTAAACCCCCGGAGGCTTGTTCCTTCTTGAAGATCCTCACTCACAAGTAGAGATCTCAAACCCTAAACATAAAAGATACTAAAACTCCCAAGCCTCCTCCTTATATAGGGAGGGGGGTGGGGGGTGGGGGCTCAAATACATATTACCATAGTGCTCTTACAAATTAACGATACAAAATAAGATGTTGCGCGCTGTGTGCGTAACAATGCCACTGTCGCGGCCTCCTAACTCCCCTATAGAGAACACCAATTAGCCCATCTCTAACTCACAATGCCATCTAGAGCCCATTATCTTCAAATATAGAGAATGACCTCCATCCTGAGATCTGTTTTCCCTTTTCATACCTTTATCAGCACGTCTGACAACCCAACAGTAATCAAGCCACATTTGTTATGTGGCCGCCTACTTTTTTATCTAGGAAATCCGTATCGTATTTGTGCCACTTTACTGTGGTTGTGTGCCTAAGGTATACTTTTCTAGAATGTTATTAAATTTCATGCAATTATTACTTGTCTTTAAGTCATGCTCTAATTTTCATTCATACCTATTTATTGTTATTTGAAAATCCCGCGTTGATTCTTTTTTCATTATCTTGCATGTGGATGAACCACGATGTTGAAGGCATTCGAATGTTAGGCACATATGCTGAGTCATATGAAGCCCTTGTTTTCCACTCTTCATTTGTTGTTTAAAGTGTCGATGTGCAATTTAATTTAGCAAAATTTCATTTTCTGAGTTACATTAGTTTGGTATCAGAGTGGATTAACTTAATCCTATCGTGAGTTAGTTGTGATCCTCACATTGGGATGCTTTTTGTTATTAAACTTTTACCTCTTTTAAAATTTTCAATGGAAATAGGGTGTTCAAAGAGTAGTGTAGGTAGACCTAAACCTCCAAATGAAATATTTAATGAAACTGATCGAGGCACATACTACCAGTATGAGAGATGCATGCCATGCGTTGATTGAGCTGTTCATCTGCGGTCCATAACATTAAATCCATTATACATTTAGGGGACACACCTCGCCATGCACTTGAAAAAACCGTAACCCTAATCTTAGGCACCCTGAGCCTGTACACCTTGACCTTAAACTCCGTAGCCAACCCCGTTGGGATACTGGAGTCAAGTTAGACGTATGCGATTTAGAGGGACGTCTAGAACCAAAGGGATTCTTGGAGTGATGCGTCCGTATGGAATGCTTCATTTGTTGGAATCATATATCTCTGAATAGGCAAGTCGAATGTGCGATATATAGACTTAAGGGACCTACATTAATTTGGAGGAATCAACTCGAACGTATGTGATTCAAATTAGGGATGACTCCCATCACTACCTGGGTTGAATTGAAAATCCTGCTACACAAGCGGTACATTTCCCTTGAGTACCTCAGACCCTATATCATAGAGTAGTGTTCTTGCCAAAGTGACATCCGGTCTTATGTTTACTAATAGGCCTCCATCTAGCACTACCACTATCCCTACTTCTAGGATCATAAATTCTCCTCATCCTACATCCCTACTGGTACCCGACTCCACTTGTCTCCATGATATCACTCACTTTAGTCCCAGCTCTGTGAAGAATAGTATGATAGAGACGTGCTTATTTTATTTGACGCAAATTTGATCTCGATATTTTTACACTCCTATGCTAGTTCAACTTATTTCTGAGTTTGCCATCATTATGCCCGGAGACCACTTTCCCCTAAGACTAAATACGCCAAATTACATCAATTTTATATTTTGTGACCAAACCCCTATTGCACTCTACTATCCTCTACGCATCGATGAGCACAATGAGTTTCATTGTCCCATTAGCTATAGGTCTAGGCAAGTTCGTGTTATGAGGTTAGAAGGGACCCTAAAAACTTCTACGCCGCATCGGGATGCATGCTTTAAGAGTTTTGTTTGGAAAGTCCAATGGGGTAGATTTTAGGTCAATTTTAAATTTTGTGGCACTTGTCAGACTCTATTGAGCAAGAAATTGAGATAGTTCATCCATGTTTATTAGACCATGTAGGTGTCTAGGAAGCGAACATCTGGACACATGATTTGATGATTCTATAAGTCGATCACGCTTATCCTATGCCCTATCTCTTTGACCTTTACTCCCTTCCACTATAATGTAAATATATTTGATCATGTAAATATAATGCATAAAATTATGACCGGCATTTCGAGAGCATCTTCGGAAAATATATAATTCCATGGTTGATTTTTATCACCGGATGTTATATATCTCTGATGGGGATAGATTTTCTCGATTCTCTCAAGAAAGTGATTTTACTTATAGGTCATGAGCTACAACCAAAGATACGTCCATTGTCACCTCACCTACCACAATCAGAAGTTTCCCTCAACCACTTTACCATTCAAACCTATTTGGGAGGAGATTGTTCAAGTATTGATTGTTTGAGCAACAGGGCGATAACATGACACTTTTTATGATCACTCACTGATTATCCAATCTATATCCAAGCATTGTAGAGCTGGTTAGATCACATTCTTGATAGAGTCGAATTCTTTCAACCCCGAGAGAATTGATGCAATATGCGACACATTTTTTATATATTTATTTCACGTACCTTTATATTTATTTTGTAGCACATCTCTGCATGCATGTATCTTTTAATTCGAGAACATATTCTTTTATTATTTGCGCACATTATTCACGCTTATGCATTTCTGTTCTACTGCGCATGCCGCGTGCGCTCGCTCTTACGACTTAATAACATGACCAACTAATAAGATCATAAATGGAATGACACATCAAATTAGGTTAAATGTTAATTATGGCAAGCATAAGAAAAAGCACAGTTAAAATAACATTATAAAAAATTACCACTCGAGATCCTAAAATACTACTACGTAACAAGCAAGTGGCCATAAGCTAGGTCCCGCCCAAACCCCGCAAGCCTTTCCTCCTCCGCGCATCTCCTTGCCTGCAGCACCCATCGCAAAGCCTCCAACAACCCCGTGAGATCCTTCCTCACCCTTCTCCGCCCCCTCCCTTGCCCGGAGCACCCTCGCCTACCCCCCAGCAACCCCGTGAGTCCTTCCTCCCCCTTCTCCGCCCATTCCCTTGTCCGCAGCACCCTCGCTTACCCTCCAGCAACACCGTGAGCCACTCCTCCGTCTCTGATCCTTTCCTTCTCCTTCCTAACCCCTACAGCTGCTGACTACACCCCTACAAGAATTCCATTCATCCACTACATTAAATTGGTATCAGAGCCCTAGGTTAGGGCGCACTTGCTTGTTACGTAGCGGTAGGGATTATCGTCAATCTATGTCAAACCGTAATCTCACCGACGATAGGACCGCATGTTCACGATCGGGCATTACGTCCGCTGAATTTCAAAAACTTGTTCTCGATCGATTTGATTAGGTTGGGGCTCAGTTTGACGCCCTTAGGGGAGACATCGCTTGGGTTAGCACAAGGGTCGATCAGCTAGAGACCCCTAGAGGTCGAGCGACTCCTCCCCCCTGACGAGGAGCCTCCCGAGGATCCCCGAGATGCTACACCGCCTCCTGCAAGATGTGGTAGATACATTCCTCTCTGAGAGCCCCCTCCTTCCGTGAGAGGGAATTTCCATCATGGTTACGAGTATCGGCAAGACGGGAGAGCAAGTGATGACATGCACTTCATGAGCCGGTCCGTAAGAAAATTGCATCTAGTATTGATTACTATAAAGATCGAGCAGACCAACACGAGGCAGGAACAAATCTTTGAGGCGGGAGAGCAAGTGATGATTCACATTCGACCTGAGAGGGTTCCGCAAGGACCAACAAAGAAATTTAGCGCTCGCCAAATGGGCCCTTATACAGTCGTGCGGCATATCGGTACGAACGCATATGAAATTGACATCCCTCATGGTATAGGCATCAACCGAGCATTCAACGTAGAGGATCCGACTCCTTACTATGAGGAGCGCATGTATGTGGACCCTTTCTCCACACCTATACCTGAGCCTTCGCCTCCCTTCGCCTCCTTTAGCCCCCACCAATCACTCCATGTTTCCACCTGAGGAGTCGCTCCATGAGGGTCACATTGCACCATCGACAGTCCCACCGATCCAGAGGCCAGATGGAGATACATTACAGGCAGAGCCACTTCTACCGACGGCATACTTCAGATCATCGGTCACGACTTCTATACCACGGGCAGGCGAGATATTGTGCGTTATCTTGTTCGTTGGAGCGGTCGCCTGCTATATGATGCTACATGGCTTTTTTCAGAGGAGCTTGAGAGAACTCTCCCCGCGACTACATAGCGAGTAAGACCATCTTCACTCACTGGAGATGAGTGCTTTCAAGTCGGGGGGAGTTGATGGCGCACCACGCCCGACACAGGTCTATGCCCGCAAAAGTCTGTGAACCGCTACTCGTTCGGGCGATCCGAGTCCACGGTTGTGCCCGAATGGCCGTTTCGAGTCTGTTTGATGTATGGTGTTTGTTAGAAAAGTCCATGTAAAGTCCTTGTAAAGGCCCATGTATGAGCCCATTTAATTTCTTGTTCTTCTCCCTTTCCTTTAGTCCCACATTGTGTATAAGGGACTCCTCTCTCTTTCTCCCTCATATATATATGTATTCATACATTGTATTTGATACTTGAGAAACTATATACAAGGTTCCGCTCTTTTCTACATGGTATCAGAGCCTTCGGTCCGGACCTGCGGTCTCCTAATTTTTTGACCGCCAGCCCCCTCCCTGCGAGCTCATTCTGACGGCGGTCCTCCCTTTTCGTTGATCGCACCCCCCTGCGATCTCTGCTGCCCCTCTCTCCGTCCCGCTTGGTCTGCGCATCGGCTCTCTTATAGCCTCCTCCCTTCTGACAAGTGGGCCCCTCTCTCTCTGATCGCCCGGCTCCCGTGCGGTCTCCCTCCTGCGACCTCTTGCTCGCAAACTCTCTCTCTGCTCGCCGCTCCCTCTGCCGGTCTCCCTCCAGCCAGCGGCCTCCCGCTCGCCGTTCCCGCGGTCTCCCTCCAGCGACCTCCTGCTCGCAGCTCTCTCTGTCGAGCTCCCCTCCAACGGCCTCCTGCTCGCCGCTCCAACGACCTCCTGCTCGCCGCTCGAACGACCTCCTGCTTGCAGTTCTCTCTGCTGAGCTCCCCCTCCAGCGGCCTCCTGCTCGCCGCTCCCTCTGCCGGTCTCCCTCCAGCGGCCTCCTGCTCGCCGCTCCCTCTGTCGAGCTCCCCTCCAGCTGCCTCCTTCCAAGCAGTCTGTCGAGCTCCCTGAGATCGTGTCGCGCTCCCTGAGATTGTGCGGCCTCCTCCCAACGGTCTGTCACTCCAGCAGCCCCTCCCAGCGGCCTTATCCAGCGGCTTCCTTCCAGCAGCCTGCCGAGCAATAGTTCCTACTCATTGCCCTGCTCGCTTCTGCTAGCTGCGGTATCCCTGCTCCCTGCTCGCGCGGTCCTGTTGTATAGTCGCCTCTCTGCTGTGATTCCATGGGATCTTCGACGGGATCCTCAGAGTTGCCTACATCCTTTCCTGCTCCGGAGGTGCGTGATGAGTTAAGGATCACCACCATCTCCCTTGCTGGGAAGAAGAATTTTGTTGAATGGGTGCATTCTGTCAGACGGGTCCTTCAATCTAAGGGACTTCTGCATCATCTCTTTAAGGATCCTCCTTCTGCACCTACGGTTGACTAGATACGGGACGATGGCCGTGTTCAGACTTGGCTCCTCAACTCCCTTGATGGCGAACCCTATCAAATGACCATGTATCATGAGATGGCCAAGGCAATGTGGGATGAGCTCCATTCTCTCTACTACGGCAAGGACAGTCTCCAACACCTATATGACATCATCACGGATCTTCAGACTCTTGACACTGGTGGTGCTGCCGACGTGACATCTTTTGTTGCTCAGGCTAAGACACTGGCCGAAGCCTGGATTCGACATCAGCCCGCTACTATGGATCTCGCAGCTCAACGTGCTCAGAAGGAAGCAGTTTGTATTGCCATGATGATGGCTCGTGTCCCGCCTCATCTTCAGAGCATTTGAGCTCAGATCCTCTCATCTGCTGCTATTCCATCACTCTCTGATGTGTGCTCCATGCTGCTAAAGGTATCACCTCCTCCTGATACTACGGGACCTCATTCACCGGCCCTCCTTCAACAATCATCTGCGCCATTACTATCTCTCCCTCCTCCTACTCGTGGAGGATGTTCAGGGCCTCGGGGAAGGGGTCGCGGGGGCCGGCCACGTCCTAAGGTTTCCATTTGTGGTAGGGATGAACACCTTGAGACGACTTGCTACTGCAAATATGGTCTGCCTCCCCGTCTGATTGCTTCTGTTGCTGCTGACAGTCCTTCTGCTACTCGTGCTGATCTTGAAGAAGTCCGCCTCCAGCTCCAGCAACTCCACAGCATGCTCAGCCGCCCTCCTGCCTCTGTTGCCTCCGCTGCCTCCATATCCAACGAAGGTATTGCGTGCAATGTTTTAAATATCGGATGTCGGCGACATATCAGATTGAGTTTTTAAATGTCGGATGTCGGAAGTCGGAGACATGTCGGGGATATTTTAAAATATCGGATTTTCATGTCTTATAAATAAAATTTTTATTTTTATATATACTAACTGTAATTATATCTTATAAATATAAAAAAATAATATAACAAATAGATAAAAAATGAGCCATTTATATTACGAAATAAAATCGAATAGTATCTACATAAAATATTATTAACAAATGCAAAATTATACATTGTAAATATATTTAATAGTATACAATAATTTTATTTTGATAACAATAAATTTATTGCAAATAAAGAAGATTTAAATATTTTCATATTTTTGTAATAAATGTATTAAATATTTTCATATTTGTTGTAATATGAAATTAAAAAATTGTGAAACAATTATACAAAATTGGTTGTAAGAATAAAACGTTAAATAATTGAAACAATAAGTCTAATCGATTTAAGCATATGCTGATAGTGTCGTGTCGGCCGTTATATCGGAATAAATCGGACATGTCGGCCAATATTTTACAAAAGGACATAATCTATACTTTTTGAAAAACATATCGTTTTGCCCTAAAAAATGACATGTCGGACATGTCGGAGGACATTTAAAACAATGATTGCGTGTCTCTCCACTAGTCCATGTTGGATAGTGGATTCAGGTGTTACTCACCATATCACCTCGCTAAAACCACACAAATATTTGGATTCTCCGCATCATAAGTGTATCACTGTAGCCAATGGCGACACCGTTCCTGTCTCCGGCTCTGCTGATATCCTTCTCAATTCCTCTCTCCCTCTATGCTCGGCTCTTCATGTCCCGGGCTCCCCATTTAATTTAATTTCCGTCAGTCGCCTCACTGCCGATTTAGACTGCTCAGTAACATTCACCTCTTCTTCTTTTCTGATGCAGGTTTGACGGACACAGAGTATCATTGGTAAGGGACGACTGCAAAACGGGCTCTACCTTCTTGATGTTTCTCCTACCGTCCTCTCTTTAGTCTCCTTCATTGAGTGGCATCAGCGTCTTGGGTGTGTCTCTTCCTGTCCTTTAGAAGGCTCTTCCAGATATCTCTCTTCCTGCCTTTAAGTGTGACTCATGTATTTTGGGGAAACAACATCGTTCCTCTTTTCCTTCTCACTGTACTCGGAGCTCTGCTCCTTTTGTTTTAGTTCCTTCCGATGTTTGGGACCCCTACAAAATACCTAGTATCTCTGGTTATCGCTATTTTATCACCTTTATAGATGATTATTCTCGCACAACATGGTTGTATTTACTTCGTGATCGCTCCGAGCTTCACCATGTGTTTCAGGCTTTTATTCTTGAGATTTGCAGGTAGTTTTCTGACAACATAAAAACTCTCAGGACCGATAATGCTCGCGACTACACTAGCCATGAATTTGCGAATCTCTGTTCTGAGTTTGGGATTATTCACCAAACATCGTGTGCCTATACCCCCCAACAAAACGGCGTTGCTGAACGTAAAAAATAGGCATCTGCTCGATGTTGCTCGATCTCTCATGATTCATTTGCAGATACCCAAAGCCTATTGGAACTTTGCGCTTTCCACGACATGTTATCTCATCAACCGCCTACCTTCCTCCGTCCTCCAGCATGCTACTCCGTTTAGTCTCCTTTTCCCCTCCACTCCGGCATCCTCTCTCACACCCCACATATTTGTTGTACCTGAAACATTCACAGATAAGTTGGCTCCTCGGGCGGCCAAACACATGTTTGTTGGCTATTCCCGTACTCAGAAAGGTTACAGTTGCTACTCTTCTAATACCCGTAAAGTAGCCGTTTCTGCTGATGTTACCTTTCAGGAGGACCAACCTTTCTTCACCGCTCCAACACCACCTCTTCCACCACAATCCTTCCCTTGACCAGTCATTCCTGTTACCGCTCCTCCACCAATACTCCCTCCTGACTCGGCTCCTGCTCTCCACAAGCCCCCCTTTTATCCGTGTCTACACCCGTCGCTCTCCTCACTCTGTTGCCCCAATGCAGTCGGTTTCGACATCTGACACTCTGCGCTCTGCTGATCCGGCACCAGCCTCCACCGCTCATCCCTTGGCGAACTATGTATCCTTACATCGCCTCTCCCCACAACTTCAAACCTTTGCTACTTCATTATCCTCTATTTCTATACCTAACTCTGTGCAGGAGGCTCTCAAACATCCTCGCTGGCGGGCAGCAATGGAAGAAGAAATGACAGTCATCTGGGCTAATCAGACATGGGACCTGATCCCTCTCCCTCCAAAACCAGACTCCTGTTGGGTGTAAATGGGTCTTTGTCATCAATCATGCTCCTGATGGGACAATTGACCGTCTGAAATCCCGACTGGTTGCTCGTGATTTTACTCAGCAACAAGGTCTCGATTATGAGGAAACTTTTTCTCCAGTGGCCAAGCTCAACACGGTTCGTGTCCTCCTCTCCGTAGCTGTACATCGCCAATGACCATTACATCAACTGGATATCAAGAATGCTTTTCTAAATGGTGATCTACAAGAAACGGTCTACATGCAACAGCCTCCCGGGTTTGAGACCACGGGGGAGTCCCGAGTGTGTCACCTTAAGAAGTCAATCTATGGTCTCAAACAATCCCCTCGGGCATTGTTTTACAAGTCCAGTAAGGCTGTTCGGGAAGTTGGTTTTACTCGGAGCTCGGCAGACTTCTCTCTGTTCACTCGGCATCGAACAACATGAACGGTTCTTCTGTTGGTATATGTTGATGACATCCTAATCACTGGAAATGATTCAAAGGGAATACAATAGGTCAAACAACACCTCACCTTCGTATTTCAAACAAAAGATCTAGGGATCCTTCGATACTTCCTTGGTCTTGAGATCGCGAGACGTCATGATGGACTTATCCTCTCTCAACGGAAGTACTGTCTCGATCTTCTTCAAGATGCTGGCTACTCTGGATGCAAGCCGATCAACACTCCTATGGATGCCAATCACAAGCTGTGTGTGCATACCTCTGATGCTGATCTTCCTCTTCAAAATCCAGAATACTATCGACGACTGGTTGGAAAACTGATTTACCTAACGACCACAAGACCAGATATATCCTTTGATGTTGGGGTTGTCATCCGGTTTATGCATTCCCCACAAATGTCTCATTTTCAAGCCGTTGAACGCATCCTAAGATATTTAAAACAACCCCTGGTCAAGGGCTTGTATACAAAACCTCATCCTCTATTCCGACTTTGGTTGCATATTCTGATGCAGATTATGCTGGTTCCCTGGATGATCGACGCTGCACCAGTGGTTTTTGTACCTACTTTGGAGGTCATCTTATTACCTGGCGTAGTAAGAAACAAGCCGTGGTTGCTCGATCTTCAGCTGAAGCGGAGTACCGTTCAATGACATCAGTTGTCTCTGAGCTCACATGGCTTGAAAGTCTTCTCGCTGATCTAGGAATAAAACTTCCCTCACCAGCTATCTTATTATGTGATAGTCAAACCGCTATACACAGCCAAGAACCTGGTTTTCCACGAAAGAACGAAACACATTGAAGTGGGCTGTCACTTCATCCGGGAGAAAGTTCAAATGAAAAAGCTAGAATTAAAGCATGTTCCGGGTACTGACCAAGTTGCTGATATTCTCAGCAAGGCCCTACCAAGTATCCTATTTTATCAATGCCTGTCTAAGCTGGGTGCTTACGACTTGTACGTTCCAGCTTGCTGGGGAGTGTTAGAAAAGTCCATGCAAAGTCCTTGTAAAGGCCCATGTATGAGCCCATTTAATTTCTTGTTCTTCTCTCTTTCCTTTAGTCCCACACTGTGTATAAGGGACTCCTCTCACTTTCTCCCTCCTATATATATGTATTCATACATTGCATTTGATACTTGAGAAACTATATACACGGTTCCGCTCTTTTCTACAGTTTTATATTTTTTTGAGTCATATTTAGCGTCTGATTGGCCTGGACGTTGTGGGCCATCCGATTTGGATGCCCTATTTTCAGTTGTGTACTTATACATGCAGTTTACGGTGTTTGGGATTTAGATGCTTTAGTTCCAGAAAATGGAACCGCCGATCCCCCCTCTCTCAGTGCGATACCGACAAGGAATCTTGGTGCGACTCTAAGACCGACACTTCCTTCCCCAGTACCGTCCAAACCCCGCGAGCCTTTCCTCCTCCGCCCCTATCCTTGCTCGCAGCACACTCGCCAAGCCTCCAGCAACCCCCGTGAGTCGTCCCCCCCCCCCCCCCCCCTTCTCCGCCCCTTCCCTTGCCCGCAACACCCTCGCCTACCCTCCAACAACCCTGTGAGCCGCTCCTCCGTCTCTGATCCTTCCCTTCTCCTTCCTAACCCCTACAACCACTGCTGACCACTCCACCCCTTCAAGAATTCCATTCATCCACCCTCAAATTCAGCACTATCCAGCCTCCAACCTCCTCCATACCCCGTATTAGCCGCTGTCCAGCCATCCACAACTCTTGACGGAGTCACTCGCCATTGGATCGTCATCAAGTACCACCTCCACTGTCGCTTGCATGTGCAAGTTGTAGTTTGGAGTTTATTTCTTTCTATTGTTGCGTACTTGGCCTTCTCTTTACTTAGAAATCCATCCAAGAAACCTAGGATTGAAGTGTAAGATGATTCTTTCCTGAAAAGGGGGTTGGCGACCTGCATGAAACGATAAAATGGCAGTACAAATGAACTGAGATCCTCCGTTCGACCTAAAATTCAATATTTATACGCACAGGAAGATGATCGCACACGCTCGTACTCATAAGGGCGCACTTGGCGTGCGTGAAGAACAATAAGACAAGATTGGAAAACCTGCGAAATGAGCGTGTGCAGCGACACACACGTGCGCAAAGAAGGTGCATGTGTGCTCTCAGATAACTGTTTTTCAGGCAATGAGCGTGCATAAGCATCAACAGTGCACACACGCGCGTGTATGAAGACGGTGCACGGGCGCTCTCGGATAACTGGTTTTAAGCCCTGGAACATGAATAGTGCACGCACGCGCGTGTCTGAAGAAAGCAGACGTGCGTGCTCTTACCCAAAAAATGAATATTCAATCAAAAGAGGTCAAGCACGCCTGTGCGCTATAGGACGCATGTGCGTTCCTGAAGGAATTTGCACATAACCTACACAAAACTTATAAAAAGTGCACATCCGCATCAAACAACAATGTTTACACAGAATTCGTGCAACACAATATATGGATGAAAATCGCATAAGACCAAGCAAATGCAGGGTAAGTGTCAATGAAATCTATGCAAAATGCAGGGTAAAAACACTAAAAATTTGAGGTATCATTGATTCACACTCAGTTTAAGTAGGCCTCCTTGGGAACGAGTGTTAATTTATTTGCTAGGAGAATAAGTCTATACACTATCCTAAGGGACTTGTATTCACTGTATATGATTTGACTTTAGATTATGAGTCGCATACCCTTAGCTTGACACTCCACTACAACCTCAACCACACCTTACTACCAGCTTCAGCTTTCCCTTCAGTAGCGACTTGCACCTTTTCCAGGGCCCTTGACATTTACGACATCTACCTGACTTCTGGAGGACACAACCGTTATAGACCATGAGACCAAGATGTTATGCCCCCGTACGATTTACGGTTCCGTGGATATAAGTACGCCAGAAGACCTAAAGATGCGCCGGGAAAAGACCAGGCTGAACCATCCGGTTCAGCCCGCAACTAATAAATAAGAGGAGGGGGCTGAACCGCACCGGTTCAGTCCCAATGGGGGCCGGCCGGCCCCTTGTGGAGTGGGGTCACTTAAATACCCCACTCCCCCCTCTTTTGGAGGCATGCAAATCTTATTCAGGTATTTTTCCTTCCTCTTCAAACCCTAGCCGTCTTCTTCATTCCTAGTTTTCCCTTTGCGTTCTAGAACCCTAGCGGTAGCATAACATTTGGTATCAGAGCCTCCTTCCTGCGACCATGGTGACATGTACAGAGGCGGAAATAGCGCGCTTGGCCGCCATCGAGGAGAACTATGTCACCTTGACGGATTCCGTAGCGGCAATCGAAGCAAGCGTGAAGAACTCGCAACAAAATCTGGAGGAACGCTTCGAGACGAGGATGGAGGAGTTGAAATCCCTCCTCTTGCAAAATCTTAAAGGAAAGGCGGTGAACGGCGATGGATCCGACGCCGAGGCAGCAAATACTCCTAAAGGGGGTAGCACGGGAGCGTGAAATGGCGGGGGACTCCCGGCTAGAGCGTCCGGTTCCGGATCCGGAGCGGGAGACATACAGGAGGCCGCACGAGGGATCGGAGCCCCGTATCGGACGGGCGGAACGCCAGGCGGGCACCCGGACGGCCGGGGGCTGATCGACAGGGAGCCGGGAGGCCGGGAGGGTACCGGAGCCACCCCGGACTGGCTCCAGCAGAGCGGCGGAAGCCGCAGGCGGTCCCTGGGGGGTCGGCGGAGGAACAACGGCTCCCTGGGGGGTCGGCGGTGGAACAACGACTTCCTGGGGGTTCGAACAACCCCCGCAGGGACCCGGCGTCCTGCTGCGGCATGGAGGAGGCTCCGAACAAGGTGGGGGAGCCTCGTTTGGACCCGGACAGCACGCAGGACAACTGTGGAGGCCGTAACACCAAGGATTTGGGCTGTTTCGCCCAACCGGGGCGAATGCGGTTCCTCTCGGGGGCGCAACGAGATTTTTTCCTCCCCAACCAGCGAACGCTCCGAACGGGGAGTATGGACCGACCAATATGGGGTCGGGGAGGCCTCCGGGGTGGAATCATGGAGAACTTCAAGGAGATCATGAGCAACACGGACCGATGGGCCAAGATGGAGGCGGCTTGGGAGGGGCATTTCAGCGACCTTACATGCAACCCAAGCTGACTCGGATGAACTTTCCGAAGTTCCGGGGAGGCGACGCGCTCGAATGGATCCAAAAAGCCGAGCTGTTCTTCAGATATCAGGAGGTTCCTGCGGCTCAGTGGGTACAGTTGGCGGCTTTCCATCTAGAGGAGGACGCATACCAGTGGACACAATGGTTTTTGCGGGGACGCGCCCACGCTCCCTTGGCCGAGTTCATAGAGGCTTTCTAGGCTAGATTCGGACCACTGGAGTACGAGGACGTGGAGGCCAGTCTTCAGAAACTTCGCCAACGGGGCACAGTCACGGAGTACCGGACGGAGTTCGAGAAGCTGGCCAACCGGGTCACTTGGGGAGAGCAGACGATGCTGAGCTGTTTCATCTCGGGTCTGAAGGACTACTTGCGCGACGAGGTCCACGCGTACTTGCCGCGCAGTCTGAGCCATGCTATTAGCATCGCTCGGATACAGGAGGAGCGTTACAACAGGCAGCGGAATCGGACGACGACCCGACCACCCGCGGCCCCCGCAGCGGGACGAAGAGATCAGCTACCTCCCATTCGTCCCACGGTGACTAAGTTGACTTGGCCGGAGATGCAGGCTCGGAAGGAGAAGGGCCTGTGCTTTAATTGTGATGAGAAGTACACACGGGGACACAACTGCCAGAAGATTCAGGTGTTTATGCTGAGAGAGGAGGATGAGGAAGAGGACCCACTGGAGAGTGTCGACACTGAGGCACTCGACCTGACAGAGTTTGAGGTTTCTATACAGGCCATGCAGGGGGGATCAGCCCCGGTGACTCTGTTTCACAGGCCTGATCGGCGGGGAGCGGGTTACCATACTGATAGATAGTGGGAGTACCCACAATTTTATCAACCCGACAGTTGCGCTGAAGGTGGGGCGACCAATCGATAAAGAGGCGGCTTTCCAGGTCATGGTGGCCGATGGTAGCAAATTGAGGTGCGAAGGGGTGATGAAGGGTGCTGAAATCCTGATGCAGAGCTATGTGTGCCACACGGACTTGTATTTACTGCCGATTAGGGGTTCGGACATGGTGCTGGGGGTTCAGTGGCTGCTTTAGCTACAGCGGGTCACTACAGATTGGGTTCATCTTACTATGGAGTTCTCCCAGTTGGGGAAGGATTACTGCCTTCGGGGTATTCGTTCTTCCCCCCTGAAGGAAATATCTCTGCGGAGCCTGCAGCGGTTGGAGGCCGAGGGCTCTCTTATGGCTATGGTGGTGGGAGTGGCGACGTCAGACGCAAATCCTCCACTCATTCCGAAGGAGATTCAGGCACTTCTGTCCCAGTTTGAGGATGTGTTCCGGGAACCACGGGGCCTACCACCGCCCAGGTCCAGGGAACATGGCATCCAGTTGAAGGAGGGGGCTACGCCCCCGAATGTCAGGCCCTACCGATACCCATACATTCCGAAGGCGGAGATTGAAAGGAGCGTGGAGATGTTGGCTGCTGGCATTATACGATCGAGTACGAGTGCTTTCTCCTCACCTATTATATTGGTGAAAAAGAAAGATGGATCATGGCGGTTCTGCGTGGATTACCGAAACTTGAATGATTCTACGATCAAGGACAAGTTTTCGATTCCTATGATCGAGGTGCTGCTGGATGAACTACATGGGGCCAGCCTTTTCACCAAGCTAGACTTGCGCTCTAGCTACCATCAGATACGGATGAAGACCGAGGACATCCACAAGACGGCTTTTCGCACGCACGATGGGCACTATGAGTTCTTGGTGATGCCCTTTGGGCTCTCCAACGCCCCTTCGACCTTTCAGGCGGTGATGAACGAGACCTTTCGGCCGCTCTTACGGCGATCGGTTCTCGTATTCTTCGATGACATCTTGATCTACAGTCGCAGTTGGGCGGAGCATCTAGAGCATGTGGCGGAGGTCCTCTCCATTCTTCGTCAGCATCAGTTCTATGCCAAGCAGTCGAAGTGTTCTTTTGGGCAGCCCGAGGTGGAGTACTTGGGCCATTTGGTCTCTGTTCAGGGGGTCCGAGCGGATCCGAGGAAGATCGAGAGCATGGTTACTTGGCCGCGATCGACCACGATACGGGCGTTACGGGGCTTCCTGGGCCTTACGGGATATTATCGACGTTTTGTGAAGGACTACGGCAAGTTGGCTCGTCCGCTCACCCAGCTCCTCCACAAGGAATCTTTCACATGGCACGAAGAAGCAGAGCAAGCCTTTTCCGCTCTCAAGGAGGCTATGACGACCACACCGGTGCTTGCCCTACCGGATTTCAGCAAGAAGTTCGTGTTGGAGACCAATGCATCGGGGGTAGGCATTGGGGCAGTACTGATGCAAGAGGGGCGGCCTTTAGCATACTGTAGCAAGGCCTTGGCTCCTCTCACTTTGGGCCTTTCTACCTATGAGAAGGAGATGCTGGCGATCCTTCATGCGGTGACCCTATTGCGACCTTACTTACTGGGCCATCATTTCAAGGTTCACACCGATCATCAGAGTCTGAAGCACTTTCTGGAGCAACGGCTGGCGTCCCCGCTCCAACATAAGTGGCTGACTAGGCTGCTAGGTTATGATTATGAGATTGTTTACAAGCAGGGGAAGGAGAATGTGGTGGCAGATGCCTTGTCCCGACTTCCAGAGAGCACCGTTCTCCATATCTCTGGGCCCTTGATTGAGTCCTTAGATGACATTCAGACCGACATAGCCGCGGACCCAGAGCTTCAGCCTATTCTAGAGTCTTTACGGCAAGGCCAGCCGTCGTCCCCAGGTTATCAGCTGATTGAGGGACACTTGTACTACCAGGTGCGCGTGGTTATTCCGGCTTCGTCCACTTGGAAGGACGTCATGCTACAGGAGTTCCATTCATCACCATCCGGAGGTCATGCCGGCGTGCTCCGCACTCTGCAGCGCCTTCGGGCCAATGTCTTTTGGAGAGGTCTGCGTCAGGACGTCCAGCGTTTCGTGCAACAATGCGAGATCTGTCAGCGCCATAAGTACGAGACTACGTCGCCAGCGGGGCTGCTCACCCCCTTGGAGATTCCGCAGCAGGTGTGGGAGACGGTGTCTATGGATTTCATTGACGGCTTGCCCCGGTCGCAAGGCAAGTCGGTGATTTTGGTGATCGTGGACAAACTGTCCAAGTACGGCTATTTCTTAGCACTCAGCCACCCGTACTCCGCAGAGACAGTTGCCGAGCTCTTCGCTCGTGAGGTGGTTCACTTGCACGGTATTCCTCGATCGATCATCTCCGACCGCGACCCGGTCTTCATCAGCAACTTTTGGCAGGAACTCTTCCGGTTACAAGGCACGCGGCTTCGCATGAGCACGGCGAATCACCCACAGACTGATGGTCAGACGGAGGTCTTGAATCGGGGAGTGGAGACATACCTCCGCTGCTTTGTCACGGATGAGCCACGCTCTTGGACACGATGGCTCCATTGGGCGGAGTATTGTTACAACACTTCGTACCACACCGCTAGCAAGATCGCTCCCTTTGAGATTGTATACGGGAGACCGCCACCATCTTTGCGTTCTTATGAGTCGGGCAGTACAGCTCTTCCTGCAGTGGATCGGGCATTACGAGATCGGGATCAGACCTTGGCTCTCCTGCGGGATAATCTCCTTGCAGCCCAAACCAGGATGAAGGTGCAGACCGACAAGCACAGAACCGAGCGGGAGTTTCAGGTGGGGGATGAGGTTTTCCTCCGTCTTCAACCGTACAGACAGCTGTCCGTCGCTCGCCGCGCCAACCAGAAATTAGTTCCCCGGTATTATGGGCCCTTCCGTATCACTCACCGGGTAGGACCGGTTGCCTACACTCTGGCCCTACCTGAGGGGTCCCGTATTCACCCCACTTTTCATGTTTCCTTGCTTAAGAAGAAGTTGGGGGCAGCGGTTACTGTTACTCCTTGTCTTCCTGCGACTACTACTACCGGCGAGTTACGTCCTAGCCCGGAGGATATATTGCTGTCCAGATGGAAGAAGAGGGGCACTGAATATCGCCCCGAGGTGCTGGTTAAGTGGAAGGACCTGGCAGAGGCTCACAACTCATGGGTGGACTTTCTGGAGTTCCGGGAGCACTTTCCTGACTTTCAGCTTGAGGACAAGCTGCCTCTTGATGGGGAGGGGAATGTTATGCCCCCGGACGATTTACGGTTCCGTGGATATAAGTACGCCAGAAGACCTAAAGATGCGCCGGGAAAAGACCGGGCTGAACCATCCGGTTCAGCCCGCAACTAATAAATAAGAGGAGGGGGCTGAACCGCACCGGTTCAGTCCCAATGGGGGCCGGCCGGCCCCCTTGTGGAGTGGGGTCACTTAAATACCCCACTCCCCCCTCTTTTGGAGGCATGCAAATCTTATTCAGGTATTTTTCCTTCCTCTTCAAACCCTAGCCGTCTTCTTCATTCCTAGTTTTCCCTTTTCGTTCTAGAACCCTAGCGGTAGCATAACACAAGATCACACCATGGGATCTTTATCACACCATCTTTTGCATTTGAGAGGATGCCTATCCACTATTAGTACTTGCGTAGCACCGGGGAGCTATACATTTTCTTGCCGGACTTGACCGGGATCATGTCATTCTCCATACATCATAGATGGATGCTTCCAAGTTGGTGAGAATTAATGAGGATCAACTGCCTGACTCTGAGCCATCACATTATAACCCGTTCATGGTTGACGATCGAAGCCTGTGGATGTGATTGGCTCATTTGTTTGCATGCTTTTATGCTTTATAATTTTTTCGAGTGATATTTTGATAATATTAAAAAAGAAGGGTTTTATGTTGAGCAGGACAAAGACAGAGTATACAAAGTTTAAATTTAGTTGTGCAAGAAGGTCTGATGACTCTGTCATTAAATTGGTTGACCAAGATATTTCCCGCAGTGAGTGCTTTAAATATCTGGGATTGATAATTCAAAAAGATGGAGGTGTAGATAAAGATGTGATACATAGAATCCAAGCAGGTTGGTTGAAGTGGAGAGGCGCGTATGGGATCTTATGTGATCTTAAAATACCATTAAAACTTAAAGGCAAGTTTTACTGTACTGCAATTAGGCCAGCAATACTCTACGGTTCTGAGTATTGGGCAGTGAATGGTGCACATGAGCAAAAAATGGGAGCTGCGGAGATGAGAATGTTTAGGTGGATGTGTAGTCACACGAGACTGGATAAAATTAGGAATGAATGTATCAAGGATAAGACGGGAGTGGCGCCTATTGTAGAGAAAATGCGAGAAGCTCGTTTAAGATGGTTCAGACATGTACATAGGAGATCATTAGAGGCACCTGTTAGACGTTGTGAGAGTTTAGTCACTAGACATGTTAAACGGGGGAGGGGTAGACCAAAAATGACTTGGAATGAAACTATAAGGAAAGACATGATGTACTTAGGCATTATTGAGACTATGATTAAAAATAGGGCGCAATGGCGACAAAGGATCCATATAGCCGACCCCACTATGGTGGGATAAAAGGCTTGAGTGTTGTTGTTGTTGTTATATTTTGAGAATTATGTGTTAAATATGTATTATAATTGTTTACATGCTTTCATGCTTTGGCGATCTGCCTCACTAGGAACCTGCACTGTCATAACTATGCAATTGCTACATGTTTGCCTAATTTGAATTATTTATAATCGATCATAATTATTTGTGCAAGTTTTAAATTTCTGTTATTTAATTAATTGCTTTTTGAAAAATTATTACTCGTTGGTGCATATAAATACATTGCTTTAGAGTTAGGACAATATATATTTCATTTACATCTGCTACGTGCCTTCTTGCATTTACACACAGAATTAGGTCAATGTAGAATCCTTAGCATCATCTACGCACATACAGACATACATATAAACATACACACACAAATATTTATATATATATATATATATATACACACATACACATACGCACATACAGACATACATATAAACATACACACACAAATATTTATATATATATATACACACACACACACACATACACATACTTACATACAGACATACATATATACATACATATAAACATACACACACATATATACATATATATCTTTACAATATTAAAAGGAAAAAAGTTGACTAAGGTGAAACTTTCAAAATTGTCAAATACAACCTTATTATTTTAATCCAAAGGCTTAACACATATTATAATCTATTTCAAAAAAATTTAAAATACAATGCATATTCAAGTAATTACACCCTATCACTATATTAAAAGTAATGATGGAAATCCATAAAATCAAAAAGTTTTTAGTATAGCTCCTATACCTACTATGGTAGGCTGTCATTAGGCATGCCAATGGTCTTTTCGAGGAAGTTTGTCATTACGCATGTCAGCGATATTTTCGAGGAGCTACCATTAAACCCATCAACTTTATTAAAGTTGATTTGACATCTAGGAAGCACCGGTACGGGTACGAGTACTGGGTACGATACGTATCCGGTACGGCGATACGACAAAATTTAAAAAATAAGGATACGGGTGCGGCGGGATACATTGTATTAAATATAATAAATATATATGTATACTCTCACAAATGTAATTAAAAGTCCTCAAAATAATAAAACAACAAGCATAATTGCATAAATCATCAATTGAAGTACAAATTCATAGTTTAATGCAATATAATATGAAGTTCTCGAACAAAAAATATTCATAATCATTTGAATCAAATTTAAGGATGTTTATCAGTCATTTTCTTCCTTTTCTTCCCCATTATTGGAGATTAACACATCTTCAACTTCTGGTTCGTCTAAAGACAAATTAGCAAAATATTAAACATAGAAAAATTCATGTTGAACAAATAGAAACAGTACAAATTTAAAACATCTAATCCTTAAAATATATAGTAAAAAAACAAAATAATAAAATTTAAATCAAATTTTTTATAGTTTTAACGAAAAAAGATACCTAAATTTGAAGTACATTTTGTTACTATAATAAACAAGCATTGCAAGTTATATTTCTGAGTCACAATTTTTCTTTTCTAAAAGACACGCAAAAGTTTTTTGTTTACTTCAAAAAAACTTACTCTTATTACAATATGCAGAACAGTCTACCAAGTTCAAGTGTATCAACATACTAGAATAAGAGGTGTATCCGCGAGTATCGGGTACGTAGCCGTATCGGGTACGTAGCCGTATCGGGTACGTAGCCGTATCGGGTACGTAGCCGTATCGGGTACGTAGCCGTATCGGATACGTATCCGGTATGTGTACGTGACCCTCAAGGAAGTATCGGTGCTTCATAGTTTGACATGCATAATGATATATGTATAAGGATGATAATATTTTGTAATAATAATCGAAAAATAGTGTATAACTACCACTCACATTAATTAATTGATAGTGTGTTTATTTTAAGTTGCATTAATTAATTGATAGATGCTGAGCTCCGTGCCTGGCGCTCGCGCGCGCACACACACACACACACACACACACACACACACACACACACACACACACACACACACACACACACACACACACACACATACATATATATATCTACATACACAAATTCAAATTCATACATATATATATCTACATACACAAATTCAAATTCATACATATATATATCTACATACACAAATTCAAATTCATACATATATATATCTACATACACAAATTCAAATTCATACATATATATATCTACATACACAAATTCAAATTCATACATATATATATCTACATACACAAATTCAAATTCATACATATATATATCTCCATACACAAATTCAAATTCATACATATATATATCTACATACACAAATTCAAATTCATACATATATATATCTACATACACAAATTCAAATTCATACATATATATATCTACATACACAAATTCAAATTCATACATATATATATCTACATACACAAATTCAAATTCATACATATATATATCTACATACACAAATTCAAATTCATACATATATATATCTACATACACAAATTCAAATTCATACATATATATATCTACATACACAAATTCAAATTCATACATATATATATCTACATACACAAATTCAAATTCATACATATATATATCTACATACACAAATTCATACATATATATATCTACATACACAAATTCATACATATATATATCTACATACACAAATTCATACATATATATATCTACATACACAAATTCATACATATATATATATATATACATACACAAATTCATATATATATATATACATACACAAATTCATACATATATACATACATACACAAATTCATTCACAAATTCATACATATATACATACACAAATTCATACATATATACATACACAAATTCATACATATATACATACACAAATTCATACATATATACATACATATATACATACATATATACATACATATATACATACATATATACATACATATATACATACATATATACATACATATATACATACATATATACATACATATATACATACATATATACATACATATATACATACATATATACAAACATATATACATACATATATACATACATATATACATACATATATACATACATATATACATATATACATACATACACAAATTCATGCATACACAAATTCATGCATATATATCTACATATACAAATTCATGCATATTCATGCATATATATCTACATAGACAACTTCATGCATATATATCATACATATATACAAACATATATACATATATATATCATACATATATACAAACATATATACATACATATATACATACATATATACATACATATATACATACATATATACATACATATATACATACATATATACATACATATATACATACATATATACATACATATATACATACATATATACATACATATATACATACATATATACATACATATATACATACATATATACATACATACACAAATTCATGCATATATATCTACATATACAAATTCATGCATATTCATGCATATATATCTACATAGACAACTTCATGCATATATATCTACATACACAACTTCATCCATATATATCTACATACACAAATTCATCCATATATATCTACACGCGCAAATTCATACATATATAGATACACGCACAAATTCATACATATATGGATACGGGCACAAATTCATACATATATGGATACACGCACAAATTCATACATATATGGATACACGCACAAATTCATACATATATGGATACGCGCACAAATTCATACATAAATAGATACGCGCACAAATTCATACATATATAGATACACGCACAAATTCATACATATATAGATACGCGCACAAATTCATACATATATAGATACGCGCACAAATTCATACATATATAGATACGCGCACAAATTCATACATATATAGATACGCGCACAAATTCATACATATATAGATACGTGCACAAATACATATATAGATACGTGCACAAATTCATACATATGTACACAATACACACACACGCGCGCGCACGCACGCACGCACGCACACACGCACACACATATAGGGTTATTTACCGGGACCTCCCCTCGAAGTTTGCGTAATTACAGCTTGCACCCCTCTAACTTTCGGAATTATCATTACCCCCTGAAGATTTACTCCAAGGGGGTGCTTTTGTGCATGAATGTTATGAAATGTAAACATTGAGGCGAGGTTTTTGTAATTTCGAAAGTTAGAGGGGTGCAAGTTGTAATTACACAAACTTTGAGGGGAGGTCCGGGTAAATATCCCTATATATATGTGTGCTCGAATCCTTTAGCATCATCTACTGCTCTCTCACCCACACACAAACATATATATATATATAATCAAATTATTTAATGGATATTTGAAAGTGCTGTATTAGTGATAGTTATATGCTTAGGTTGCGATACTGGTAATTATAAAGTATTAGATGATATACAGATAACTGTAAATGTTTCTGGCAGTCCAATAAAAATATATTAAAAATGAAAGTTCTGTTCCCTATAGAATCCTTGTGTTTTTTTGTTTAATATAGTTATTATTTATATGTAAAAGCTTCATGAGGCCATAATGAGAGAAGGGTCCTCGGAGTTTGAAGAAGATATCATAATACAAGAATTCCGCAAGGGCTTCAAGCTTGGGGAGAGGCTTCTGCGTCCAGCAATGGTGAAGGTGTCGGCAGGGCCCGGACCTACAAAATCTGAGCAAGTTGCAGCCCCGAAATCAGATAAAGGCGTCCAAGAGTTGGAGCAGGCGAGCATCAAGGATGGTGAGGATTACCAGTAACGCTATCAAGAGATGTTAAATTATCATGGCTCGTGAGCTTTTAAAGACCCATGATAAGTGATTGTTTGTTCCTTCTTGGCCTACACCATTAGGATTGTTTGAGCATATCTTCATACTTGTTGTATTTTTTGCCCTGGAAATGACAGGCAAATCATTGAAGTCATTTAGCTGTTGCTGCTAAATTTAGCTCGAGCACATCCTAAGTAATGTAGCTTGTTGTACCAAGACAATCGTTTTAATCTCCTAGCAATTTTTTGTATCAATCAGTTTCATGTTAAAACTTGGTATTATCTTTGGTTAACCTTCATAATTCAGAAGCTCTATCCAGTTTGATGACTGCAACATGAAACTGTGTGAATCTAGGAGTGTTCAGCATTTCCTCTCTTTTTTTTTGAAATTTTACTTAAGTTATGCGATTGAAGGAATTGACTATATGATTAGGTAATGCTGCGGCTTGAGAGATTATGGCTCCGTTTGGCACGTCATTTTTTCTTCGGCTAGTTTGGACAAAACGCCGCCGTCATAGAATATATGTTTGGTATGCCAATGGTTATGGCCGCCACCAAGGAAACTAGTTTTGAATATAAAAGTGAATGGAGTTCCTTAGGTGAGGTTGACCATTCATGAACGACGGTTCATAACCAACGTGTTCACGAACGACTTTTCATAACCACCGCGTGTTCACGACCGTCACCACTGTGCCAAACATAGCCTATATCAGATGCTAATGTAAGTTATTTTGGCAAGTGGTAGAGTCTTCTTTGAAGGTGGATGTGGACAATTTAATCATTCAGAAGTTATCCTAACTTTTGGATTCTTATTTCTGCACTTTTAGACTTGGAGAGAACTATACGGTTGTATATTTTACATGGCAAATCTGAACACATGATTTCAAATATTGCAATAACATGAAGAAATTTGAGAATTAAAGATGTGGAGGATAACACATGGAAGATGAGATGACAGGAAATCTGAAAAGAAGGTGGAGAGCTTATAAAGCATTTGTATGAATAATAGCTAAGATATATTTCCATTATTATTTACTTTTTCGTTTTAGTTTTCTCGTAAGCTCCGTATGATTATAAATAAATGACCTGACCACATTGAGGTCAAGCTTTTTTCTTTTTATTGCTTCTACATTGTATCAGAGCAACCTTAAGAGAGTCTCTGCCGAGCCCTATTAGGTCTCCGTCCCCAACATCGTCTGCCAATGGCTACTGCGAGCTCAAGGTTGCAGATGTCAGATGTTGGAGGATGTCTATTTGGGTTTTACATGTCAGATTCTGTGTATTCGGGGATATATAAGTGTATTTCAAGTGTTTGTGTGTGTGCATATATATAAATATATAATAATAATAATAATTTTTGCAATTTAAATATGGAGGTCAAGGTTTTTTTTTTCTTCTATTGTTTCTACATAGTATCAAAGCGACCCTATTTGGGCAAGCCGCCGCTGAGCCCTATCAGGTGTCCAAGCTGCTGTTACAATTCAGTGCTACGCATTAACCAAGTCACTGTTAGGGCATGAACATAGTCAAAACAAGGCTATGTTAATTTGTAATCAAGGCAAATAACAACAATCAAACAATAAAACAAGTAATAATGTTATAATCAAGTAAACAGAAGTATCAATATTATAAACAAGTAAACATAAGTATCAATGTTATAATCAAGTAAACAGAAGTATCAATGTTATAATCAAGTAAACAGACATATCAATGTTATAATCAAGTAAACAGACGTATCAATGTTATAATCAAGTAAACAGACGTATCAGTGTTATAATCAAGTAAACAGACGTATCAATGTTATAATCAAGTAAACAGACGTATCAATGTTATAATAAAGTAAACAGACGTATCAATGTTATAATCAAGTAAACAGAAGTATCAATATTATAATCAAGTAAACAGAAGTATCAATGTTATAATCAAGTAAACAGTAGTATCAATGTTATAATCAAGTAAACAGTAGTATCAATGTTATAATCAAAAAATTTGAAACTTAAAGCTCTTCACGTAGTCACCACCACGACGGCATGACTGCAGAACTCAACCAACAAAAGAGCATGAAGGGAGAAGCCATGACAAATCTTGAAAGTAAAACATAAATAGATCAAGAATAGGTCAACTTAGCTAAGTGAGAAAATAAGAAATTGAGGCGAAGGAAATCTCTTCCCTAGATAAATCTCTACATCAAAGAGTTGAAAATTCAGCAACACTAGAGTTCATAATCGAGAAGCAATTTTCACAGAGGAAGTCATCAAAGAGCACTTGAAGATCATTAGACCAGTGGGAGAACATATATAGAGTAGTGAAATGAGTCATAAATCAAATGGTTGAATCTTGACGACAAAGAGACCACATAGGAGAAGAACCCTAAATAGTTATAAAGTCATTACGAAGGATGATAAGAGAAGAAGATTGTCGTCTCTCTCAGTCATGGGAGAACATAGAGAGGAACAAAATGAGTATCCCAAGATAGGACGTGTAGATTTAGATTTTATTTATAATAGATAGGTGATGCTGAAATATTGTGCTATATTTTAATATCTCGTATCAATTGTATATCCAGACTAAACAAGATATATTAGCTGATAATCTTTAGGTTATCTTGTATGTCTTTATCTTTTAAATTCTATAAATTTAACTTTAATCTTTCAAACCTATAATCTTCTTTAGATTTCATCTCTTTTCTAAGATTTATCTGTGTTTAAAACATAATGAATCAATTGATCCAGACAATTGTTCTCATATTTATTTCTCGTAAGTCACATTTAATTCCCTAGGAATTATTTCTCGAAGGCACGGTTTATTCCCGTAGGAAGTATTTCTCGAAGACATATTTTATTCCCGTGGGAACTATTTCTCAAATGCACATTTTATTCCCGAAAGAATGTTTCTCATCTAGGTATTATAATTTCTATCAAAATCAAATATAACATTTTGTCGTTGTAAAACAAAGCGATAGAGATTAAACTGTTTTAATAGAAACCTTCATATAGTCAAAACGAAATTAAAATCAAGGTACCTAAGGATTGAGTTAAAGGTTGAAGCTTTATCTTGCTCAATCAAGCCTGCAAACCATATTTAAAATATCATGACTCTTGTAACCACCAGTCTTTGGCTCAAGTTGATAAGCGTCATGCCATCTTAGGTTACGAACCAATTTGTTCATAATAACAACTACAACAATTGCGTTCTAAATCATAAGCATTTTGCATAAAGAAAGCAATTCTTGCATTTCAAATCGATCTCTTGCCTTACTCGGTATTTAAATAATTCAGGCAAGTGACCGAGGCATCGAACTTGACCACACTGCTCTACTCACAAAAGATTTGATCGAGTTCGGGCATTATTTAGGTTTTACCTCGGAGGAATCTCTCACCTCCAGGTTAACTTTAAATTCTAAAGCAGTAATGCAAAATAGAATAATAGACCAAGATATCGAACTTGACCACACCACTCTACTAACATGAAGTTGATCGAGTTCGACAATATTTAGGGTTAAACTCGAAGGAATCTCTCATTTATATGTTAACTCTAAATTATAAAGCATTAGTGCAAAATTGAATAATATACCAAAACATCGAACTCGACCACACTGCTTTACTAATCAATAGAGTTGACCGAGTTTGGAATTATTTAGGATTAACCTTGAAAGAATCTCTCATCTCTACGTTAACTCTAAATTATAAAGCAGTTATGCAAAATAGAATAATAGGTCAACACATCAAACTCGACCGCACTGCTCTACTAATCAAGAGAGTTGATCGAGTTCAACATTATTTAGGATTAGTCTAGAAGAAATCTCCAATCTCTAGGTTAAATATAAATTATAAAACAATAGTGCAAAATAGAATAATAAGCTAAGACATCGAACTCGACCGCTGTACCACCTCCCCTGCTGTACAACCCTGTATTCGCCGAGTGGACCCCCGGGACCCAAGGGGTCTTTTAAGATATTATATCTCAGCACGGTCCCAGGCAAGGACAGCTGCCCCCTCTCGCCCAGCCTCCTTGGCGGGCAAGAGGTACGGGCAGCCGCCCCCTCTCCCCCAGCCTCCTTGGCGGGCGAGAGGTGCGGGAAGCTGCCCCTCTCGCCCAACCTCCTTGGCGGGCGGGAGAGGCGGGCAGCTGCCCCCTCTCGCCCAGCCTCCTTGGCAGGCGGGAGGTGCGGGCAGCCACCCCCTCTCGCCCAGCCCCCTTGGCGGGCGAGAGGTGCGGGCAGCCACCCCCTCTCGCCCAGCCTCCTTGGCGGGCGGGAGAGGCGGGCAGCTGCCCCCTCTCGCCCAGCCTCCTTGGCGGGCGAGAGGTGCGGGCAGCCGCCCCCTCTCGCCCAGCCCCATTGGCGGGCGAGAGGTGTAGGCAGCCGCCCCCTCTCGCCCAGCCCCCTTGGCAGGCGGGAGAGGAGGGCAGCTGCCCCCTCTCGCCCAGCCCCCTTGGCGGGCGAGAGGTGCGGGCAGCCGCCCCCCTCTCACCGAGCCCCCTTTGGCGGGCGAGAGGTGCGGGCAGCTGCCCCCTCACGCCCAGCCTCCTTGGCGGGCGGGAGAGGCGGATAACTGCCCCCACTCGCCCAACCTCCTTGGCGGGCGAGAGGTGCGGGCAGCCGCCCCCTCTCGCCCAACTCCCTTGGCTGGCGAGAGGTGCGGGCAGCCGCCACCTCTCGCCGAGCCCCCTTGGCGGGCGAGAGGTGCAGGCCGCCGCCCCTCTCGCCCAGCCCCCTTGGCGGGCGGGAGAGGCGGGCAGCCGCCCCCTCTCGCCCAGCCCCTTGGCGGGCTAGAGATGCGGGCAACCGCCCCCTCTCGCCCAGCCCTCTTGGCAGGCGAGAGGTGCAGGCAGCCGCCCCCTCTCTCCCAGCCCCCTTGGCGGGCGAGAGGTGCGGGCAGCCGCCCCCTCTCGCCCAGCCCCCTTGGCGCGCGAGAGGTGCGGGCAACTGCCCTCTCTCGCCCAACCTCCTTGGCGGGCGAGAGGTGCGGGCAGTTGCCCCCTCTCGCCCAGCCTCCATGGCGGGCGGGAGAGGCGGGTAGCTGCACCCTCTCGCCCAACCTCCTTGGCGGGCGGGAGAGGCGGGCAGCTGCCCCCTCTCGCCCATCCCCCTTGGCGGGCGAGAGGTGCGGGCAGCCGCCCCCTCTCGCCCAGCCCCCTTGGCGGGCGGGAGAGGCGGGCAACTGCCCCCTCTCGCCCAGCCCCCTTGGCGGGCAAGAGAGGTGGGTAGCTGCCCCCTCTTGCCCAGCCCCCTTGGCGGGCGAGAGGTGCGGGCAGCTGCCCCCTCTCGTCCAGCCCCCTTTGCGGGCAAGAGGTGCGGGCAGCCGCCCCCTCTCGCCCAGCCCCATTGGCGGGTGGAAGAGGCGGGCAGCTGCCCCCTCTCGCCCAACCCCCTTGGCGGGCAAGGGAGGCGGGCAGCTGCCCCCTCTCGCCCAGCCCCCTTGGAGGGCGAGAGGTGCGGGTAGGTGCCCCCTCTCGCCCAGCCCCCTTGGCGGGCGAGAGGTGCGGGCAGCTGCCCCCTCTAGCCCAGCCCCCTTGGCGGGCGAGAGGTGTGGGTAGATGCCCCCTCTCGCACGCCTCCCTTGGGAAGGGGGCGAGGGGTGGAGGCGAGCGACCTCCCCCTCGCCCAGTCCCAAGGGGAATGGGTCGGGCTGCGTTTAGCGCCTCAGGATAGCGGGATTTGGCTGTTCGCAGGCCAAATCTGTGGGTATTTTCGTAATCTCGTAGGCCAGATTGTGGCTATCAGCAAACCAAGTTCAAAAAACTATAAATAAGCCCAAGGGGGAACCATTTGGAAGGATCTCTCTTTCGTCGTCTCTCTCTCCCCAGTCTCTTTAGCGGGTGAGGAGAGCCTCCAAAGGTGCCCAAGCTTAGCATTGGCTTGGGAGGGGAAACACTCTAAGATCTTCCGGGTGTGTGGTGGAACCTCCTCGCTAAGCCCTTGGCCTTGTTCCTAGTTCTTTAGCCTCTTAGCGTAGGACTCTCCCTTGGGAGGAGTAAGTGTTGGTCACCCCTCAACTTGTTGAGGGCCTGAACTCCTCGAGAGACCAATTTATTGGTTTCAACATTATGGTGCGGTGAGCATGGAGTGTGACCAACTCAAGAAACTCTCAAGCTGAGCTCCATGGCTGGAGGTGGAGGATCCGACCCAGGCCACTCGCAGCCTCCGGTGGTTGGAGTGACGTTGGAGATGTTTGAAAATTTCAAGCGGGAGGTCCTGCAGACCTTGCAGGTAGCTTTTGCCTCGAAAGGCGAAGGCGGTAGAGGAAGTGGTCCGGAGGTCTCACGTCAGCAGGTGGGCGAGAGCACTCTTGGCCAGCAATCCAGAAAGGAGGTGCCAGCGGGGGGGGGGGGGGGGGGGGGGGGGGGGGGGGGGGAGTGGGGAGGCATTCGGTCCCCACTCGCCTGGACCCCTAGGAGGGGGCGAGTGGGGAGGTGCCATACCCCCACTTGCCCAGCCCCAAGGGGGCGAGTGGGGAGGTCCCAGACCCCCACTCGCCCAGCCCCAAGGGGGCGAGTGGGGAGGTGCCATACCCCCACTCGCCCAGCCCCAAGGGGGCGAGTGGGGAGGTGCCATACCCCCACTCGCCCAGCCCCAAGGGGGCGAGTGGGGAGGTCCCAGACCCCCACTCGCCCATCCCCAAGGGGGCGAGTGGGGAGGTCCCAGACCCCCACTCGCCCAGCCCCAAGGGGGCGAGTGGGGAGGTCTCATACCCCCATTTGCCCAGCCCCAAAGGGGGACGAGCAAGGGAAGTCCTTTGTGTGAGTTGATCCTCTCGGCCCCGGTTCCAGAGGGGTTCGGGGGGGGGGGGGAGGAGATGTCTCACTACTCCGGCAAGGATAACCCAATCCTGCACCTGCAGTGGTTTGAGGACATGGTCTCCATCAGGCCCATGTCAGACGCTTTCAAGTGCCGACTCTTCGCGACCACTTTGAAGGAGAAAGCTAGGGATTGGTTCCACCAGCTCCCTGTGCGTTCTATCTATGCTTTCGAGGACTTGCGTCGAGGTTTCCTACTACGCTTCTCGACATCAAGGAAAAGGAAGAAGGATGCCGAGACCCTTTTCAAGATTAGGCAAGAGCTAAGAGAGTCGCTGGCTCGCTACGTGGATCGGTTCCAGGAGGAGGTTCTCCTCACCCAAGAGGTGCCAGGCTACACCCTCCAGCTCGCTTTCATCGTGGGTCTGCGGGGAGGATTCTTTAAGATGGACCTCAAGAGGAGGGCTCCTTTATCTTTTGGGGAGTTGATGGAAAGGGTGGCGGAAGAAATCGAGAGTGAGGAGGCTAACCCAGAGTTCGCAAGAAGGTTGGCCAAGCTGAGTGCGCCAGAGGAAAAGCAAGTAGGGGGGAGAGAGGAGGCTCCCAGGGGGAATGTCAACCGGGAAGAGGGCAACTTCCAGGGAGAGAGGCCCGACCCCCCAGGGTGGAGGCAGGGATCGAAAACACCCTCTCCACCACCTCAGCAAACCATGACAATTGGCCGAGGAAGAAGGAGGAGAGCCAGGAAAGCAGAAAGAAGGGGAAGAAGATGGGATACGGTTGAGTTACCTTACTGTGACTTCCACGATGAGGAGGGTCACGCGACGTCCTCCTACCCTGAGTTCTTGGAATTAAGGGAGGCGAGGGGTCCGAGGCAGCAACAACAACAATTAGAAGAGGTCGAGGAAGATCAGATCTGGGAGTAGGAGACCAAGCTTTAGTTTTCATACTTAGTTTTTTCTTCAAGTCCATGTAGTATGATGGTTTACGTTCAGACTTAGTTTTTCTTACATGTAATATGATAATCAAAGTTATGAAAGTTCTCCAGGTACTAAGCCCCGATGCTGGCCCGCTGATCATGCTCCCATCAAGCTGGCAGGGCCGGGAACCGCTCGGTGGCCGAATGTTTCAGAAGTACTTAGCCATGATGCTGGTCCGCTGACAAAGCTCCCATCAAGATGGCAGGGCCGGGAACCGCTCGGTGGCCGGATGTTTCAGAAGTACTTAGCCCCGATGCTGGCCCGCTGACGAGGCTCCCATCAAGCTGGCAGGGCCGGGAACCGCTCGGTGGCCGGGTGTTTCAGAAGTACTTAGCCCCGATGCTGGCCCGCTGACCAGGCTCCCATCAAGTTGGCAGGGCCGGGAACCGCTCGGTGGCCGGATTTTTGAGAAGTACTTAGCCCTGATGCTGGCCCGCTGACCAGGCTCCCATCAAGCTTCCAGGGTCGGGAACCGCTCGGTCGTCGGATGTTTCAGAAGTACTTAGTCCCGATGCTAGCCCGCTGACCAGGCTCCCATCAAGCTGGCAGCGCCGGGAACCGCTCGGTGGCCGGATGTTTCAGAAGTACTTAGCCCCGATGCTGGCCCGCTTACGAGGCTCCCATTAAGCTGGCAGGGCCGGGAACCGCTCGGTGGCCAGATGTCTCAGAAGTACTTCGCCCCGATGCTGGCCCGCTGACCAGGCTCCCATCAAGCTGGCAGGGCCGGGAATTGCTCGGTGGCCGGATGTTTCAGAAGTACTTAGCCCCGATGCTGGCCCGATGACCAGGCTCCAATCAAGCTGGCAGGGCCGGGAACCGCTCGGTGGCTGGATGTTTCAGAAGTACTTAGCCCCGATGCTGGCCCACTAACCAGGCTCCCATCAAGCTGGCAGGGCCGGGAACCGCTCAGTGGCCGGATGTTTCAGAAGTACTTAGCCCCGATGCTGGCCCGCTGACCAGGCTCCCATCAAGCTGGCAGGGCCGGGAATCGCTCGGTGGCCGGATATTTCAGAAGTACTTAGCCCCGATGCTGGCCCGCTGACCAGGCTCCCATCAAGCTATCAGGGCCGGGAACCGCTCGGTGGCCGGATGTTTCAGAAGTACTTAGCCCCGATGCTGGTCCACTGACCAGGCTCCCATCAAGCTGGCATGGCCGGGAATCGCTCGGTGGACCGAAGTTTCAGAAGTACTTAGCCCCGATGCTGTCCCGCTGACCAGGCTCCCATTAAGCTGGCAGGGCCGGGAACCGCTCGGTGGCCGGATGTTTCAGAAGTACTTAGCCCCGATGCTGGCCCGTTGACCAGACTCCCATCAAGCTGGCAGGGCCGGGAACCGCTCGGTGGCCAGATGTTTCAGAAGTACTTAGCCCCGATGCTGGCCCGCTGACCAGGCTCCCATCAAGCTGGCAGGGCCGGGAACCGCTCGGTGGCCGGATGTTTCAGAAGTACTTATCCCCGATGCTGGCCCGCTGACCAGGCTCCCATCAAGCTGGCAGGGCCGGGAACCGCTTGGTGGCCGAATGTTTCAGAAGTACTTAGCCCTGATGCTGGCCCGCTGACCAGGCTCCCACCTAGCTGGCAGGGCCGGGAACCGCTCGGTGGCAGGAAGGTCTCAAGGTACTTAGCCCCGATGCTGACCCATTGACCAGGCTACCACCTAGCTGGCAGGGCCGGGAACTGCTCGGTGGCAGGAAGGTCTCAAGGTACATAGCCCCGATGCTGGCCCGCTGACCAGGCTCCCACCTAGCTGGCAGGGCCAGGAACCGCTCGGTGGCAGGATGGTCTCAAGGTACATAGCCCTGATGCTGGCCCGCTGACCAGGCTCCCACCTAGCTGGCAGGGCCGGGAACCGCTCGATGGAAGGAAGGTCACAAGGTACATAGCCCCGATGCTGGCCCGCTGACCAGGCTCCAACCTAGCTGGCAGGGACGGGATCCGCTCGGTGGCAGGAAGTTCTCTAAGTATTTTTCCCCTGAGGTGGCTCCGCTAGCCAGGGCTCTCACTAGCCGGCGGGGTAGGATGTCCTCTCGGGGAGGGTAAGTATTTTTCCCTCGAGGTGTCTCCACTAGCCGGGCTCTCACTAGCCGGCTGGGTGAGACGGTCTCTCTGAAAGGCTTGAGCAAATTTTCACCAGGACGACCCGGGGTCTTCTCATTTTCATTAAGCGCCACTCGCCGAATATGCAGGGTTGGACTTTTCTTTTCGAGCATGTACCTCGCTCGAAAAGAGCAGGGATTGTGTACAACCCTGTATTCGCCGAGTGGACCCCCGGGACCCAAGGGGTGTTTTAAGATATTATTTCTCACCACGGTCGCAGGCAAGGACAGCTGCCCCCTCTCGCCCAGCCTCCTTGGTGGGCAAGAGGTGCGAGCAGCCTTCCCCTCTCGCCCAGCCTCCTTGGCGAGCGAGAGGTGCGGGCAGCTGCCCCCTCTCGCCCAGCCTCCTTGGCGGGCGGGAGAGGTAGGCAGCTGCACCCTCTCTCCCAGCCTCCTTGGTAGGCGAGAGGTGCGGGCAGCCGCCCCCTCTCGCCCAGCCCCCTTGGCGGGCGAGAGGTGCGGGCAGCCGCCCCCTCTCGCCCAACCTCCTTGGCTGGCGGGAGAGGCGGGCAGCTGCCCCCTCTCGCCCAGCCTCCTTGGCGTGCAAGAGGTGCTGACAGCCCCCCTCTCGCCCAGCCCCCTTGGCGGTCGAGAGGTGCGGGCAGCCGCCCCCTCTCGCCCAGCGCCCTTGGCGGGAGGGAGAGGCGGGCAGCTGCCCCCTCTCGCCCAGCCCCCTTGGCGGGCGAGAGGTGCGGGCATCCGCCCCCTCTCGCCCAGCCCCCTTGGCGGGTGAGAGGTGCGGGCAGCTGCCCCCTCTCGCTCAACCTCCTTGGCGGGCGGGAGAGGCGGGCGGCTGCCCCCTCTCGCACAGCCTCCTTGGCAGGCGAGAGGTGCGAGCAGCCTCCCCCTCTCGCCCAGCCCCCTTGGCTGGCGAGAGGTGCGGGCAGCCGCCCCTTTCGCCCAGCCCCCTTGGTGGGCGGGAGAAGCAAGCAGCTGCCCCCTCTTGCACAACCCCCTTGGCGGGCGAGTGGTGCGGGCAGTCGCCCCCTCTCACCCAGCCCCCTTGGCGGGCGAGAGGTGCGGGCAGCCGCCCCCTCTCGCCTAGCCCCCTTGGCGGGCGAGAGGTGCAGGCAGCTGCCCCCTTTCGCCTAGCCTCCTTGGCGGGCAAGAGGTGCGGGCAGCTGCCCCCTCTCGCCCAGCCTCCTTTGCGGGCGGGAGAGGCGGGCAGCTGCCCCCTCTCGCCCAGCCTCCTTGGCGGGCAGGAGAGTTGGGCAGCTGCCCCCTCTCGCCCAACCCCCTTGGCGGGCGAGAGGTGCGGGCAGCCACCCCCTCTCGCCCATTCCCCTTGTCGGGCGGTAGAGGCGGGCAACTGCCCCCTCTCGCCCAGCCCCCTTGGCGGGCGAGAGAGGCGGGTAGCTGCCCCCTCTCGCCCATCCCCCTTGGCGGGCGAGAGTTGCGGGCAGCTGCCCCCTCTCGGCCATCCCCTTTGGAGGGCGAGAGGTGCGTGCAGCCGCCCCCTCTCGCCCAGCCCCCTTGGCGGGCGGGAGAGGCAGGTAGCTTCCCCCTCTCCCCCAGCCCCCTTGGCGGGCGAGAGTGGCGGGCAGCTGCCCCCTCTCGCCCAGCCCCCTTGGCGGGCTAGAGGTGCGGACAGCTGCCCCCTCTCGCCCAGCCCCCTTGGCAGGCGAGAGGTGTGGGCAGCTGCCCCCTCTCACCCAGCCCCTTGGCGAGCGAGAGGTGCGGGAAGCTGCCCCCTCTCGCCCGGCTCCCTTGGGAAGGGGGCGAGGGGTGGAGGTGGGCGACCTCCCCCTTGCCCAGTCCCAAGGGGAATGGGTCGGCCTGCGTTTAGCGCCTCAGAATAGCGGGATTTGGCTGTTCGCATGCCAAATTCGGGGGTATTTTCGTAATCTCGTAGGCTAGATTGCGGCTATCAGCAGACCAAGTCCAAAAAACTATAAATAAGCCCAAGGGGGCACCATTTGGAGGGATCTCTCTTTTGGCCTCTCTCTCCCCAGTCTCTTTAGTGGGTGAGGAGATCCTCTTAAGGTGCCCAAGCTTAGCATTGGCTTGGGAGGGGAAGCGCTCTAAGATCTTCCGGGTGTGTGGTGGGACCTCCTCGATAAGCCCTTGGCCTTGTTCCTAGTTCTTTAGCCTCTTAGCCTAGGACTCTCCCTTGGGAGGAGTAAGTGTTGGTCACCCCTCAACTTGTTGAGGGCCCAAACTCCTCGAGAGACCAATTTATTGGTTTCAACACCTGCAACAACCATGTAGTACATAGGCAGCACATAATTAACATTATAAAGTGATATAAGAAACAAACTCCAGCAAAACATTAGGTAAACACAGCGGAAACACATCAGAAACATCAGGTAAACACGGCGGAAATACTAAGCCAAACACCCAAATATTGTCCACATCTAAGGAGGAGAGATCCGGTTTTATGGCCTTACAAAACATGTGTCCAAAACAACATACAATGCATCAAATCAAAAGTAACAAACTCCTAAGCTACCTCAACAAGCAAGATGGAGAAATACTAAAGAAAGAATGAAATAATGATGAAGTGGAAACACTTCACGAGGTTTAGGCCTTTTTGGCAGGCGAGATGGATCCACCTTGCGATCCTTAACCTGCAACCAACCAAAAAGAAGCGGTACACGAGGGTCAGCCAGGGCTGACCACAACTACGTAATAATGCCCCTCCTCCAAGCCGCCCTATCGAACCTCAGAGAACTACATCACCCTGCAGGTTAGCACTTTGTATGCAATATGAACAAAATATATAAATAAGCACATCAAACTAATAGTCTATATGTCACAAAAATCAAACATGTTCTCTATGTAGAGCAAGAAGTAAATGGGGCCTAACAATGCAACATGTATGCAACCCGAGTTTCACCTTTGGCTCCCTATTACGAATGAGACTAGCATATCATCAATATACAATGTACCACATCGACCACCGAGGTACTCACACCCATAAAAGCACACCAATTGATTCTAAGAACTCCCATATAGACCCCACCCACACGTGGTCACTCTCATCATTGGGCCTGTCACAAGACATGGCCGTTCTCATCAGTTCCACCAATTTCATAACAACCGATTCTAAGAACTCCTGAATGGACTCTGTCGGGGTTCATCAATGCCCCTGATGTTGGGAGGTACTGCGTGAGGTGTTATGACCCACACTAGTCAAACAGAAGGGCGTGTACTTTGGGCCTAACTGGCCACCTCGTGGATCCTGCCTAGGGTAGCCAGCTCTATAAAGGAGCGGTAGCGCCTTCCCAAAATAGTCTGGGATTTTGGGAGAGTTGGTAGCGGCGAGTACTTACAAGTGGTATCAGAGGAGGTCACGGGTTCGAAACCCCGTGGTCGTTTCTGGGGGATTGTTGGGGTTCAACAATGACCCCGGTGTTGGGAGGTACGACGTGAGGCACTATGACCCACACTAGTCATACAGAAGGGCGTGTCCCCTGGGCCTAACTGGCCGCCCCGTGGATCCTGCCTATGATAGATAGTTCAATTAAGGAGCGGTAGCACCTTCCCCAAACTATATTGGAACAAATTGTATATCACTCAAGAATGGACAAAGTATGAAAATCAAGAAGAGCTAAGAAGAAGACACATAAGAGACAAGCTGGCAGAAAGATTCTCAGCAGATGCACAAGAGCCACTCAGAAATCATCCTAAGATCAATGACTATTTCACTAGGCAATCTGAAAAGAAACAGGAGGCTGCCAAGAGAGCAAGGAGTGGAATAGTTATAAAGGAACCAGAAGCATAGTTGGATTTCTTCTTTTTGGGCAAATGTAGAAATGCTGGAAATTTCAAATACATTTCAATATTTATAAATTCATAATGTGATGATGATGTTTCTTATACTGTAAATTGAAATGACTATTTCATATTATCTATCATATGCTAATGCTCTCACAATCTGAACTGAAATGCTCTTATTATCTGCTGATTTTCATTAAATGTGTTTTATCATTGACTATGTTATGAGTTCTTCAAATAGGGGAAGATTGTTGGGAACACTACCCACAATGTTCTAGATTTGGATAAGTCCCCAAGTCAATGATAAGTACAATTTGTATTTGATGTTCATTTGATGTGACATGAGCATGTTAGGACATCATACATTCTAAGTATAATGCATTAAGATCAAGCAAAAATGACTAAGGCATGTATCATCGTGTCAAGAATCGTTGTGTCAATAAGAATCGTCGTGTACAAAAATGACTAAGTCAAGAATCGTCGTGACAATAAGAATAACACGATGATATCATTGTGTCAATAAAGTACACACGGCGATATCATTGTGAGAACAAGAAGAAACAAGTAAGTTAAGGTATCATCATGACAACAAGTATAACACGACGATATCGTTGTAACAACACGTATCACCCGACGATATCGTTGTAACAACACCTATCACCCGAAGATATCATTGTGAAGACTCAAGAAGGGCTAGCTAAGTCAATATCACTGTGAAGGAGCTATGTCGTCCTAAAGGCTGTTAGATATCGTAGAGACAGGGGATGTAGTTGAGAAGTTCCATATCATCGAGATGTTCATACTGATAACGACGAGAAGACCTTATTTCGTCGTAACTGAACAAGTCGCTGAGAAGGGAAGTTCTGTCATTGAGATAGTTTTCATATCGTCGAGATATCTATTCGAGGGGAATATCTTAGAATACTTGAAGAGTTGCACAAGCTGGATCGCTGAGACGACAAGTTCTATCGTCGAGATGGTGTTCATATCGTCGAGACAGACCAAGATTTTTTGAAATGTGCTGTCTGCATTTAATGTCGCTGTCTAAAGGTCCAATCAGCATATTCTGACATTTATAAGACCTTGGAATAGTCTGTTAGACATTCCTGTCATATAAAAGGATAACTTGTTTGCTCTAATAAGTACGGAATATAATATTGAAAATAGAAAGAGAAAAGAATCAATCAAATAGTGCAACCGCTTTCAAAAGAAGCAGCATTCTCGAGATCATTGCTCTAAGTTCTCCAAGGCTCAGTCAGGCATCATCGACTGATAACCTTGTTCCCGATTGAAGAAGAAGATCATAGAGAACCTTCTGTGCATCAGTGAATAGATCTTCAAGGTTTTCTCTTCAGATCCAGAGGCCGTCTGCTTCAGGCCTAAGAAGACTCTTCAGGATATTTCTATTCTCTATTCTGTGAAGTGTTCTTCAATATTGTAAACCTAACATATTCTCTGTAGGGACTTTTGCTTGAGTTGTAGGGTTCCAGGAACCTGTGGTAGGATCTATTATAGATCTGAACTTGTAAGGCCTGCTGTGCCTGAGTTGTAGGGTTCTGAGAGTACCTGAGGCAGGATCCTGACTGGATCTAAGTTGTAGGGTCTGGAGTGCCTGAGCTGTAGGGCCTTTGTGCCTAAGGTGTAGGATCTGTGAAAGAGATCTGAGATTTGGAGGAGCTGGCCGAATCTAGCATACTGCTAGATAGGTGAAGGGGGACAGTTGAGTACCCACACTGAGGAACCACTATAAATATTAGTGTGCTTTATGTGATGTGATTTCTGGTTGTGTTTTCTCAAGCTGATTTAGTCTTAAACTCTAAAAGACCAAAATAATTTTAAAGCACCTATTCACCACCCCTCTAGATGATTAGACTACACCCTAAACTAACAGACCCCACCCACACATAGTCACTCTCACCATCGGGCTTGTCATAAGGCATGATCATTCTCGTCAGTTTCACCTAAGGAGACTTATCTTATCGGGACGCCCTCCATATGTGAATCACCACATCATAGGGCTAGTCAACTGATCATAGAGATGAAACTACGCCTTAACATACAAGTGCACATCTCATTCATACTTAGGATTTCCCACGTGTTATAGGATTTCCTAGCATCACATAACATACAACGACGTCTTCTCCTTATTCGCATATCTAACAAAAACCTTATATGCATCGTCAAACATTCATCACCGAATCGGGCCACCGATCATGAGATCGGCTTCACGCACCATGCCTGATCCATTAACGAGCACTGATCTCTAATGCAATCATGTCGGGGATGGACTCAATCGACCCGGTGGTTCTCATTGAACCAAGGCTACCGCAGTCCCTCTTATTTGAGGAATCTGGTGTCAAAAAGTAGAAAATAAAGCATAGAAAAGCAAGAATGCCAAGCACATATCCTAAGAGTGGGAGGAGAAATGTTGTTACCCTATGAGATTTTTTCCTCGCCATCGAAAGCTAGAAATGCACGAATGAAAAGTGTTGGAACATACGCTCCGCATCTCTAGGTTTGAGAATAACAAATACCGTGATGCATTTTATCTAGACTTTTGTGTGTTTATAGTGTGCAGGTCATATAGGTACAAACATATATTGAACGAGGATAAAAGATGGGCGACAAAGCTAATCTAGGTATGCTAACGCCATCTGTAGTGATATTGTGGAGTCGTTAAGCCGAAGCTACATCATATCATCAAGAAGTCAAGCCAAAGCTAATCTCTGTGTGATAACATCAGCGGTAGAGATACCGCCCGACGCTTGCTATATCGTCGAGACTGTTGGACATGTGTGTCACATCCCTTTGTTTGAGAATAACAAATCCCATATTGTATTTGATATTGCTTGTAGTGTGTTTATAGTGTGCAGGAACTATAGGTGCAATGCTCTACAGGTAGAAGGCAACATGGAATCAAACTTTTGAAAGGAGCAGCACTAACGCCAGTGCTATCGCTACCGCCAGGCGCTAGCCGTTCGACGAAATTGAAGATGCGTTCAACGAAAATTTCGGTCGACGAAAATTCCGTTCGACGAAATGCCGTTCGACGAATTTGTCTCCGTTCGACAAAATTTCCGTTCGACTAACTTGAAGCTCCGATCGAGGAAAGTTGTTTCTGCCACGCCGCCGACAGTTTTCTCTACCGCCAGTGCTAGCGATACCGCCTGGCGCTATCTCAAGTTCGTGCACAATGCCACGCAGCCGACGGTTTCCCAACCGCTCCACACGAACGCTACCGCAGGCGCTAACGAGAAGTTCTATATATTGGAGCTTTGCTTCTCGTTTTGCAGAATCCATCCAGAGAGGTTGCTTGTGCCATAATTCCAGTGCTGTTATGCTGCCAAAGATGGATCTCCCACAAAAAGCTTAAGGAAAATTCTGGAGGAGGACTACGTCACGCTACATCCGAAGGATGATTGCTTCGACCTCGCTCATACTACATCGATCCTTCATCTCCAACTTCAGAAGATCTCATATAGGGAGTTTTTATTATTGTTATCATTATTTCCATTCCATACTTTTTGTAACCGTTTTAGAGAATTCGCCTTGTGTTGGTGACTAGGTATGGTAGGACTTAGGTGGAAATTCGCTTTGTGTTGGCGACTAGTTCTAGGTGATTAGATCTAGGGGGCTCGAGGCCATATCCGGGGAAGGATTGGCTAGAGCGGCTTGATGCCATATTCGGGGAAGGATAGGCTAAAGCCAACCGGTTCGTGGGGATACGAGTCGGTATAGAAAAGGAAAAAGATATTTACTTTTGTACGCCTCCGATTTCTAGCGATATTGAAATCAAATTTATGTAAACACCTTTTTATATAAATACAATCATGTCTCTATTTGTGTTTACTTGATTTCTCTCCTTTGGCGTTATCTATAAAATATTGGTTACAAAGTTTTCAATTCAAATTACATTATCTAAATTGTTTATTTCAATATCTTAATCATAAAACAATTTAGTACTTATTTCTAAACTTGAAAATTATGATATTCTCACAAATTAGCTAAATTGTCATTTTGCCTTTCTCATATTATAAAATAATTTAGTAATTTTCTTAAAATTATAAAAAGAATTTTTATTCCCTTATTCACCCCCCCTCTAAGGGCGCCGTAAGATCCAACAAGTGGTATCAGAGCCAGGTTATTCCAAACGGTTTAAAAACCGAGAATAATGGCGTCTCATGATCTCGCTTCTACTAGTGGGGGAAACTTTCTTATAAATGAAAAATCTTTAGCACCACCTTTATTTGAAGGCAAAAATTATAATGGGTGGAAATTTCTTATGGAAAAATTTCTTAAATCTTTGGATATTAAAGTATGGAATATTACAATTAAAATGCCCCCAAGTATTTTAAATAAAAATGAAATGTTTTTAAATACCAAATCAATGAATAGTCTATATTGTGCATTAGATCAAAATATTTTCAAACTTATTTATACACTTCCTACTGCTTATGAAGTTTGGAAATTTCTTGAGAATACTTATAGTCTTTCTTCCATAGATGATGAACAAGAGCAATTCCTTATGGATCCAAGAGAAGAAACCGATGAGGACTCATGCTTGGAGGAAGATCTATCTAAGAGAGTCACAATATTGGACTCAATTGATGGCAAAACATCAAGCAAAAGAGAAGTCGGAAACTATAGCAAGGTAAGAAAATCTAAATCTTCTCTTTTTATAACAAATTCTATTTCTACATTTCGTGTGCTTAAATTTGCTAAACGTAAAATTTCAAAGCTAAAATATGCTAATTCCAAATTACGTTTAGAAAATAAATCTTTAAAAGCAAACGCTAAAGTAGAATCTCATATTGATGTGTTAAATTCTCTTTCATGCTCTTTAGTTGAAATTCCTACTCCTTGTTTTGATTTCAATGATCTTAAAGAAAAATTTAAGGATTTAGAAAAAGGACTTTTAATTTCAAAAGAGCATAATGAAAAATTGATAAAAGAAAATGATAATTTAAAGGATAAACTAGAATCATTAAAAATGTTTATTCAAAATTTTTCATATAATAAAAAATCTCTTATTTCTAGTTTATCAAATCTTCAGAAGCCTAAAAGCTTAACTTCATATTATAAGAGTATGTCTATAAGAAAGAGTGAAATTGAAAATCATCAAAATAAGAACCAATCATTAAAACATATTGTAACCCACTCTTTCAACAATCACTTCTAAAGAAAGACAACCACTCTTATAAAATTTCAAAGAATCCATATAATAAAAATTATTATGATTATCAACATCATGCTATCTTGAAAAATAATTTGAATAAACATAAATCCCCAAAGAATTATTTTTCAAACAACTATCATCATATAAAGATGTCACATAATCATTATATGGATTTAAGTGATAAACAACCAATGTATGAATGGAGACCCATAAAGAAAAATGACATATCATCTTCACTTGAAAAAGCCCATTCATCATTATCTTCCCAAAAGCCACCACGATGTGTTTGGGTACCCAAAGGAACCATCCCACTTAGTCCTCTTTGGATACCTGAATCTCTTATTAATTAGTATCCAATCACTTGCATGAAGTAGAAATAATTAAAAATGAAATATCAATACTCTACTTCATGATGTGCTTTATTTCTTTTTCTTTTGTTTGTTTTGTATTTTCTTTGATCCAAAATGTTTAATGGTCACTTTATATTTCATAAGATATGACTTACTCATCATAAGCCAAATGTTTATCAAATTAAATTGAATTAAAATTAAACATAAAGTCATATGATCTTAAAAGCGACCTACCATTCATCTTTTTAAAAAAAAATTGGTTAACATTATCCTTTTAAATCCTTTACCCATCAATGTCTTGAATTAACATTATAATTAGATTACTGAAATTATTTTCATGACTAATGAAATTATTTTAAAAAATTTGGATTTAAATGGTTTATTAAAGGGCTTATGTTAAAAATTAAAATGCACAATGTTTTGATTATTTTCTATCTTGTTTGCTGCATATGATAGCCCTTATAATGAAGAATATTATCAAATAAAATCGAAAACAAAAATTCACAAAACGCGTGTTTAATTTTTCAAAAATGCGAGTTTTAGATCAAAACTTCAAAAGCCATATCTTTTGATCCACTCGTCCGATTTTTGCGTTTAATATCTTTTTGGAAACAGCACAGAAATCTCCATCCAACGGAGAACAAAACTTGTTCATACAAATTCGTTTGGTGCTGTCAAAATTGCCCAAACTCTAACTTTGTTTAAAAGTTATATCCGTCTTCTTATTTCGGCAATTTATGTGTCTTTGAATTCTTCATCACATGATATTCTTTGTATATTGTGTGTAATGCGTGTCACCATTGTTTGCATGTTAATTTAGACCTTAGAATCATCTTGTATCATTAATATCAAATCAAAAGTTTAATCCTTTCATTCTAGGTCTAAAGAAAATTAATTTGAAAACTTCTCATATTACATGCAACATGATCTCCATTAATCCAATGTAATAACATTGCAATCAAACTCATCATCCTAGCATCACATCTTATTTTATGCTGAAATTTATATGCTAGGTATAACATGTACAATGTTATTTAAATTTGATGATAACTATGTGATTTGAAATTATGTAGAATATTAAAATTCCAACAAACACATAGTTTATGGATTAATCATTAGAATATATATGAATATTGTATCATAAATCATATATTATCATGCAAAACCAAAGATCAATAGATTAAATTATTGAATGAAAATTTTATTATAAATTTCAAAACACTCTATATGTGATCTTTGTCTTTAATATGATTACATGATCATCATTTTCTAGACTTAAAAATCAAACATGCTTATTCAAAAGAAAATCAACAAATCATATTATCGTAAGTCTAGAAAGAATAGAAATCACATCATGATGATCTAACTTATATTCTATGCAAAATTCTCTATAATCATAAATCATAATTCACGTTCTATCAAGAAAAATCTCAAAACAATAATACCACCTAGGAATTATGAATCTTATGATAAAATTATGAATAATGTTTTCCTTACATTATTTGATGTATGAATATGCTTTGCTAGTAATTGCATGTATCTCACATATACATAGATTCTAGAATCAACTTAGGAATAATAAAGTTACATCAAACTTAATCATCACTCTATTCTAGATCTATAATTTGAAACTCTACTTTGGAATACATGCAATATTAATATTAATCTTATGACATGACATTAAACCCAAAACTCATCATACTAGCTTTATCACTTATTAAATATTAGTAAATGTGCTAGTTATCTCATATCGTCATCTCATAAAAGTAGAAAAACTATGCGGCTTTATAACTCATCACATTAAACAAATCCCATAGTTTATAAATCAACCCATAGTTTAAAAAGCATAGGTTGTCCAAAGATTATTCACCTTTGATAATAGCGGGGGCGTAGAGTTGTATGCATTAGAGACCTAACCTCTAAGTCATGTCTTGTCCTTAACCGGGGAGGGTTCCAGTGGGGCCTTGCGAGGCACTGAGGGGAAAGAGTGCTAGGTTGAGCGTTCTCTAGTGTGTGCATATGGGATTAACACCCCAACCTACAGCATGTGTGCAGCTCCTCATGCCCATCTGTCACTTAGTACGGGGCTAGGGTGTAGACATTTAGTCGGGGTAGTCTTTAATCTTAGGACATACTTATATCACTCTTTGCATGATCATTTTATTTACTTATCACTTAAATCATGCATATTTTGGGTTGTTTAATAAAAATGTCCTCTTGTGTCTTAAAAATTTATCTTTTCATGATTAAATAGTTTTGTAAAACACAAGAATTTGAAAAAGCCAAAGTTTCATGCAAATTTGATCCACCTAGAGATCTCCAAAAATTCTGAAATTTCAGCATGGAACTACTCTAAGGACACTTAATCAAAAAAAAAAATTAAAATCCTCAAAAAATCACGTACTGTTTGCCGCGCTATCACTAGCACCAGCGCTAGCGTGAGTTTGTGATTTTTCTGTTTTTTAAAATTTCTAAAAATCAACAAAAATATGTTAGTTTATATGTACAAATTTATTTTTGTGTTTCTGTCTATTTTATTTTTGTTTTATTTGCATTATGAAAAATCAACTACAAAAATTCAAAATTCAAAAATACAAAAATATGTTTGTGTGATTTTTCTATTTTTATTTCATTAAATTTTTTTCAAAAAAACAAAAAAACTGTATGATCTTTTATTGCCAATATCAAGCATGTATGAATTCTATTATTTAGACTTATTTACAATGTTAAAATTTATTCTTTGAAATTACTATGAACATTGTTTTGTTTATCATGCTTTGATATATCTATTTAAAGTGCATCAATTGTATTGAAAAATATGTGTAGAACCAAGCTTAGCATGCCTCTAAGTATGAGTAAATGTATTATGATTGATAATGATACCTTTCACTCACTTATTTTGGTAATCAACATGTGTGTTTAAATCTAAAAATGCTTGCTTGTGTATTGTATTTGTACAATGGATTAAAACTTGCATAAGTTTATTGCCTACACTATATTTGAATTGCACTTATGAAATTTAGAAAAGTGGTTAAGTTTAAAAAATTGGGTTTGCAAAACAAGTGTATTCGGAGAATGTTGTCTCACAAATATGAACAAAAAAAATTATATATGTAGACAAATATAACTCCACCAAGCACTACTTGAACCTCCTGATAAGTCTTCATAAGCATTGTGAGGTTGAGCACCTTGGAAAGAATAGTAAAGTGTCTTGTGCAAACCTTGGTTATTACACCACTTTGTTAAAAATTATGTGCATTAAAGTGTGTGAAAGTAATTTACTTGTGTTTTATTGTGCACTTTACTTTACATATGTCTTGTATTTTGTTGATTTAAATCAATTGTTAACATTGCCCAAAATACACTTATGTGCACATCATTATCTTTCATAACACTTCTTCTCATGAGTATTGGATTCTAATGCTTTATCTATACTACTCTTTATATAAGAAATGCACTAGATAACCTAACATGATCTCTACAATGTTTTGGTATCTCTTGAACTTAAAATTAAGTAACATTGTAGTATAATCTCTCTTTGATATGTTCATTTCATGCTTGGTATCTTTATGAAAAACTTTGAGATTTCAAAAAGGTTGAAACATCTTTCAATTTTGAACTATAACTCATATTTTTACTTATGCTTTTCATGCTTACAAAAAGTTGTTTCTTATAATCTTCCGCTTGCTTACAACTCTTATCTTTTATTTGAAATCTCTTATATACTACGCTTAAAATCTTTATCATTATATATACTATGCTTAAAATCTTTATCATTATCTATATTAAAAGGCTCGATCATGCTTTATCATTTATAAGAAATGCCTCCTTACTACCCTCACCCCACCTTCTTTTGATAATACCAAAATGGGGGAGATTAATTGAAGAAATCTATATAGGAGAAATATAGAAGATTAAGGGGAGAATAATTCATGTAAATCTATCATTTAGGGGGAGTAAAACTTAAAGTGCATTTATGTAGGGGGAGCATTAAGATAGGGGGAGTATGCACATTATCATGCTTATCATTTACTATAGTTGCACTATTATCTTGCTTATCATATACTATAAACACTATTGTTGATTTCTTGCTTAGAGGATTTGTTATTATCAAAAGGGGGAGATTGTTGGACATGTGTGTCACATCCCTTTGTTTGAGAATAACAAATCCCATATTGTATTTGATATTGCTTGTAGTGTGTTTATAGTGTGCAGGAACTATAGGTGCAATACTCCACAGGTAGAAGGCAGCATGGAATCAAACTTTTGAAAGGAGTAGCACTAATGCCAGCGCTATCGCTACCGCCAGGTGCTAGCCGTTCGACGAAATTGAAGCTGCGTTCGACAAAAATTTGGTCGACAAAAATTCCGTTCGACGAAATGCCGTTCGACGAATTTGTCTCCGTTCGACGAAATTTCCGTTTGACTAACTTGAAGCTCCGATCGAGGAAAGTTGCTTCTGCCACGCCGCCGACAGTTTTCGCTACCGCCAGCGCTACCGCCAGCGCTACCGCCAGCGCTACTGCCTGGCGCTATCTCAAGTTCGTGCACAGCGCCATGCAGCCAACGGTTTCGCAACCGCTCCACACGAACGCTACCGCAGGCGCTAGGAGCTACCGCATGCGCTAGGAGCTACCGCAGGCGCTAGCGAGAAGTTCTATATATTGGAGCTTTGCTTCTCGTTTTGCAGAATCCATCCAGAGAGGTTGCTTGTGCCACAATTCTAGTGCTGTTATGCTGCCGAAGATGGATCTCCCACAAAAAGCTTAAGGAGAATTCTGGAGGAGGACTACGTCACGCTACATCCGAAGGACGATCGCTTCGACCTCGCTCATACTACATCGATCCTTCATCTCCTACTTCGGGAGATCTCATATAGGGAGTTTTTATTATTGTTATCATTATTTCCATTCCATACTTTTTGTAACCGTTTAGAGAATTAGCCTTGTGTTGGCGACTAGGTCTGGGTAGGACTTAGGGGGAAATTCGCCTTGTGTTGGCGACTAGTTCTAGGTGATTAGATCTAGGGGGCTCGAGGCCATATCCGGGGAAGGATTGGCTAGAGTGGCTTGAGGCCATATCCGGGGAAGGATAGGCTAAAGCCAACCGGTTCGTGGGGATACGAGTCGGTATAGAAAAGGAAAAAGATATTTACTTTTGTACGCCTCCGATTTCTAGCCATATTGAAATCAAATTTATGTAAACAGCTTTTTATATAAATACAATCATGTCTCTATTTGTGTTTACTTGATTTCTCTCCTTTGGCGTTATCTCTAAAATATTGGTTACAAAGTTTTCAATTCAAAATACATTATCTAAATTGTTTATTTCAATCTCTTAATCATAAAACAATTTAGTACTTATTTCTAAACTTGAAAATTATGATATTCTCACAAATTAGCTAAATTGTCATTTTGCCTTTCTCATATTATAAAACAATTTAGTAATTTTCTTTAAATTATAAAAAGAATTTTTATTCCCTTATTCACCCCCCTCTAAGGGCGCCGTAAGATCCAATAGAGACGTCATGGCGATGCTGCGACATATCGTCGAGGAAGCAATACATAGAAAGTTACTACTACGATGTGTTAGCTCTAACACCCGACAATAACATAAGGAAAGGTCGTCAATCAGTAGGTGATTAAGGAGAAAAAGAGGAAGGAGATCTGATCGAGAGGAAAGATATAACGCTAATGTGGGCGATATCGTTACCGCTTGGCGGTAGTGATCGTGCACAAAATTAGCATAGCGCGACTTCCATATCAGCCACGATCTGTGTGTCACGCTTACTATATTTGGCTACCACTCAACGTTATTGATATCACTGACGTTAGCTCTCGTGGTCTATTTAAAGAGCGGCTCCTCTCCATTTAAATAATGATGATTATTTTTTGCCTCCAAAGTCAGAACTTTGAATATTTTGAGAGAGGCTCATCTCCAGACGTTGAGATAACTTCGTTGGGCGAACATGAAGATCAAAAGAGTAATTTGAAGGAGAAGGACTAAAATGCATATTTAACACAAAGGACGGGCGTATCAAGAACGTCGACGTCTACATCGCCTTCGTCTTCACCTTCAAAAATTCTTGGGAAGTTTCTCTTATACCTTTATTTATCTTGTAATCCTTTCTATTTTATCTTTGAAAGTGGAGAAATTGTTCGGGGAGAACGTTGGATTCCGGGAAAGATTCCATGGGAAATTCGCCGCGGTTTGTGGCGACTAAGTCTTGCAAGACTTGGGGGGAAATCGTCCAGAGTGGACATTAGATTCCAGGGATGATTCCGTAATTCACCGCATGTTGTAGAGACTAGGTTTATGGTAGATCTAGGGGCGGTTTGAGGCCTTATCTGGTGAGAGATATGGTAGAACTAACTGGTCCTTGGGAGAAGGGTCGGTATAGAAAACAAAAAGGGATTTTCATATTCACCTCTTGATTTCTAGCGTTATAGAAATCAAACATTTTTGTAATCAATATATTGTGAAATAAAATCATGTCATTCATTTTCCTATTCAATTGATTTTATTTCCTACTCTAAAATATTTTAAATTATATTTTTATTAAAGCATTAAAATAAGCAAAATCTATTGTAAGATTCATTTTGTTCATAAACTTGAGGAATTCAATTTATGTGAACTAGCGTTGGGCGTTAGCACTAACGCCGACGGTAGTAAAGAGAAAAACAATTTCATTTTCTTTAAAAAGGAATCTTCAATATAATAATTTCTGTGATATTAAAATATATTTTTCTATAAAATTTTCCAAAACTTCATTAATAAACTCTGATAAATTTATTTAAGCATAAATTTCTTAAAACCCTTTTTCACCCCCCCTCTAAGGGTGCCTAAAGATCCAACAAGTGGTATCAGAGCAAGGTTATTCCAAAACGGCTTCACAACCGGGAATAATGACACTTCATGATCTCGCTTCCACCTGAGGGGATGAAATTTTATTAAAAGAAAAATCTTTAGCACCACCTTTTTTTATGGGTGAAAATTATAAAGGGTGTGAAAGGCCTCTGATATCAATTGAAAGTAATCTCTGATATCAAAGGAAAGGGAGGTTAGATCTTAAGGTCACTCTAGAGGGGGGGGGGGGGGGTGAATAGAGTATTAAAAAGTTTTTCACTTATTTTTATAGCGGAGTTAAAATAGTGATATATATATATGTGTAATGAGTGAGTAATAAAAACAAACACAAAGAGATCACACATCACAGTACGGAAAAATAACAAGAACACAGAGGACACAAGGATTTTATAGTAGTTCCCCAATCAACCTGGGTACATCTACTCTTCTCCCACCCTTGGTAGGATTCCACTAGGTTTTTGTTTAGGTGCCCTATCACCAATGGGTTTTTGATCAGGTGCCCAAACACCACTTGAGCTTTTGATCAGGTGCTCAAACCAAACTACAGGTTTTTGTTCAGGCGCCCTGCCACCAAGGGGTTAACTTTTGAAGAGAGTTATAACCCTGTACAAGATAGGATAAAAAGGGTTTAGATGTCCTTCTCTGTCAACAATCTGAGAGAAGACTAGTGTGATGTGTTGATGTAAAGCTCCCCCTGTCTGATAGAAAATAGTTGACAGTTGAGGATGGAGCTTTCTCTTGAATGTAGATCTTCCTTGATAGCTGATGAATCTGAGAGACCAAGATTTCTCAGATTATTTGTTGCTCTTGAAGATCTTGAACTTGCAGCAAAAATCTGAGATAAGATCTGTGTTGTTGATCTCAGAGATTGAGAGGTGCTGCTTGAGGAAGATGAAGATCTGGAAGCCTTTGTTTTCTGCTTTCTGTATTTCTTTTCCCGACCCTTTCTTCTTCCTCTCTTGCTGTTAAACTGTTATACTCTATCGTCTGCCTGTGCTGCTGTTATACTAATACTACTTCTTCTTTTTCCCTTAAAGAAATCTCCAACAGATTTGAAATTCAAATCTTTTTGATTTAAGGAATAAAATATTCAGAAGATATGTATTTGGTACTGCAAATCTGATACGCTTTATATCTTTTTCTTTTCCATGAAAGTGTCCTTTTCAGCTATATGTCAACGGCTATATTCTCGAAATAAGAGAATAATAAAAGGAAAGATATAATCCTTACTTATCTGGAATAATAGAGCCGTTGCTGAAAGATCTGAGTTCAGAGAATAGAATAAAAATGATCTATCTGAAATTCGTCGAACTGAATGATATTTCGTCAAACACAGAGACTGGGCAAATTCGTCGACCTGGAGCAGCCGTTCGTCGAACGCAGGATGCAGTTCGTCGAACGCAAAAACTTAACTTTTCCTTAAGTTCTAACAACCCAAAACCTTGACCCATAGACTATACAATGAGGGTCAACTTAGTCCTAGTCAACAGATAGTGATCCTAGCCCAAATCAGTAATAGGGTTGTTCCAACATGGTGGAAAATCGTAATGGAACTTTTTTTAAATCTTTAGATAAAGAAGTTTAGAATATTACTACTAAGAAGTCCTCAAGTATTCTAAATAAAAATTAAATGGGATTAAATGTGAAATCTATAAATAGTTTATTTTGTGAGCTAGATCAAAATATTTTCAAACTTATTTATACTTTACCTACTGCTTAAGAGATTTGGAATTTTATTGAAAAAAATTATGATTTTCCTTCTATAGGTATGGAACAATCGCAAGAACTAAAGAATATGCAAGCTTGCATAAGTATTCAAGAAAGCTCATCTGTTTATGGATCCATGGAATGCACATCAAGTGAAAGGGAAAATGGGAAATCATTAATGGAAAAGGAATGTCAAGAAGAAGAAGATATCAAAGGAACTTTATGTTCAAACCCTGCCCCATTCGATTGCATTGTTAGCAAAGCAAATTTCTCTCTTCTTGTTTCAACGTCTATTTCTACATTGCATGTGCTAGATATGGCTAAACGTAGAATTAAGAAATTGAAAAATATTAATTCAAAATTACGTTTAGGAAATAATATTTTAAAAAATAACTTATTATAAAATCAAAATTTGATGTGTCTTGTTCCCCCCTTGGGCTCTTTAGTTGAAAATGTTGCACCTTGTATTGATTGCAATGAACTAAAATAAAAATTCAAGTTTTATGAAAAAGAGCCTCTTAGAGATCATAATGAAAATTTTTCTTTAGAAAATTTTTCTTTGAAAGAGATAAATTTGAAATTAGAGAGATGGATGAAACATTTGAAGAATTGAGAATTAATTATCACTTATATTAATTCTATAACCTCAATTCTTAAAAATAGCACACTTACTTACAATAAAGTTAGACATAATCTCAAGATTAAGAATAATGAATTGGAAACAAAAATTAACTTGCTTAAGGAAATTATAAATAAAAACTCACAAAACATAAATCTACAATATCAAGTAAAATCCAAAAGCAAGTTGAATATGAATTTTCATATCTTAACTAAGCCAAACAAAGGGAGTGAAAACCATCAAAAGCTTCTAAATGAAATTCCAAAACACTATCATCATCATCATCATCATCATCATTTACAAAATCATTTTTCTCCCAACATAAAATTAAATGCACACAAATTTCCTATAAATAAACAATTTAAAAGTCAATATTATTCTAAGTCTCATTCAATGGAAATTTGACAATGGAAATTTGAACTATAAAAATAATATTTTTCCTATATATCAATGGAGACACATACATAAAAATGACTCATCAACTTTACTTAAAAGGACTCATTCATCATTATCTCCCCATAAATCATCATATTACATTTGGGTACCCAAAGGAACCATCACATTTGGACCCCTTTGGATACCTCAAACTCTTATTCATTAATATCCAATAAATGTGTGAAGTAGAAATGAACTAAAATGAAATACTCAAAATCTACTTCACAATGTTCTAAAAATGAAAATAAAAACAAATTCTCTTTTATGTTTCCTTTATGCATTTTTTGTTTGTGTCTTTATTTTATTAGGCCAAAAATCTTATATATTGAATAGTTAAAAGATTACAATTATTGTGCATAAATAATCATTTTAAACTTAAAGCTAATATCCACATCATCAAAATTGCCTAATCTAAAGTTGCTTCCAACATTAAAAAGTAATGTGGATTATATGATATGTGCAAAATTGGTTATTTAAAAAAATGGATTTTAAGGGTCTTAGGCAAAAATTTAAAATGCGCAATTTTTGATTATTGTATGAATTTCATTACTACATATGATAGCCTATATCATGTTAAATCATAATCAAGAAAAACCGGAATCGGAAAATCACAAAAAACATGTTTAATTCATGAAAAATCTTGTCTTTGTGAGTTACCGCCCGACGATAACACTTAACATCGACGGTAGCCTATTTTCTTGAAAAACTCCAATTTCTCTAAATATTAATTTCTAAAAAATTATTCTGCAACTTTAATCATCACTGTTGGTACCAAAAAATGTACCAACTCCACACTTTCTCAAGCTGAAGAATGGGGGGGGGGGGGGGGGGGGTGTGACTGTTAGGTGATTGGTTACTATGAGCTGAAGGAATGACAATTTTATTAATATGAAGCTTGTGTTACAACTGAGATTACAATAAAAAAGTATGAAAGAAAAGCATAAGATTTGAATAACAGAGCTAGCGATTGATCTTATGGAGGGAGATGGCGAGGTATCCTGAAATGAGAGGTGGATAGGTCTCCGGAAGGGAGACGGGAAGGTCTCCGCGGTCTCCAAAAACTGAGACCGCTCAAGTCCCCGACTAGAGCTGGAAACTCGTGCAAAGATCTACTAAACTGGTACCCCTACCCCTCTATTTATAGGCGTGGGAGCCTGCCCGAACGGGCAGATCTGAAAGGTAACGGGTTGCCCGGAACTGTCGAGATTGCCTGAGACCGCTGCTGAAACCGATGAGATCGTCTGGACCTGCTGAGATCGTCTGGACCTACTGCTGAGACTGCTGAGATCGTCGAGACCTGCTGAGATCGTCCGAGCCTGCTGCTGAGACCGCTGAGATCGTCGAGATCGTCTGGACCTGCTGAGATCGCCTGGACCTGCTAAGATCGTCTGGCCCTGCTGAGATTGCCTGGCCCTACTGAGATCGTTTGGACCTGCTGAGATCGTCGAGACCTGCTGAGATCGTCCGGACCTGCTGCTGAGCCCGCTGAGATTGTCGAGATCGTCTGGACCTGCTGAGATCGCCTGGACCTGCTAAGCTCGTCTGGCCCTGCTGAGATCGCCTGGCCCTGTATAGATCGTCTGGACCTGCTGAGATCTTCTGGACATGAGGAGATCGTTAGGGAAGGAAATCACCTGAAAAGAGATCACATAAAAAAGGAGTCAGCAAGGGCTGAATCCTACCTCTGCGAGGTCGCCCATGAGGGTGATCTCCCTTTGTGAGGTTGCCCAGGAGGGGCGACCTCCTCTACACGAGGTCGCCGGGAAGGGGCGACCTCCCCTTTGTGAGGTCGCCCAGGAGGGGCGACCTCCTCTTCGCGAGGTCGCCCGGAAGGGGCGACCTCCCTTTGTGAGGTCGCCCAGGAGGGATGACCTCCTCTTCGCGAGGTCGCCCAGAAAGGGCGACCACTTCCCGCGTGAGGTCGCCCGGAGGGGCGACCTCTTCCTTTGCGATCGGAAGGGGCGACCTCCCTCCTGCGCGAGGTCACCCAGAAGGGGCGACCTCCCCTGCGTAAGGCCGCCCGGAAGAGGCGACCTCCCTCCTGCGCGAGGTCGCCCAGAAGGGGCGACCTCCCCTGCGTGAGGCCGCCCAGAAGAGGCGACCTCCATCCTGCGCGAGGTCGCCCGGAAGGGGAGACCTCCCCTGCGCGAGGCCGCCCGGAAGGGGCGACCACCCTTGCGCGAGGTCGCCCGGAAGGGGCGACCATCCTCCTGCGCGAGGTCGTCCGGAAGGGGCAACCTCCCCTGCGCGAGGTCTCCCGAAATGGGCGACCTCCCTCCTGCGCGAGGTCGCCCGGAAGGGGCGACCTCCCCTGCGCGAGGCCGCCCGGAAGGGACAACCTCCCTCCTGCGTGAGGTCGCCCGGAAGGGGCGACCTCCCCTGCGCGAGGTCGCCCGGAAGGGGCGACCTCCCCTGCGCGAGGTCGCCCGGAAGGGGCGACCTCCCCTGCGCAAGGTCGCCCGGAAGGGGCGACCTCCCCTATGCGAGGTCTCCCAAAAGGGGCGACCTCCCTCCTATGCGAGGTCGCCCGGAAGGGGCAACTTCCCCCCTGTGCGAGGTCGCCCAGAAGGGGCGACCTTCCATGCGCAAGGTTGCCTGGAAGGAACGAACTGCCTCCTGCGCGAGGTCGGCCGGAAGGGGCGACCTCCCTCCTGCGCGAGGTCGCCTGGAAGGGGCGACCTCCCCTGCGCAAGGTCGCTCGGAAGGGGCGACCTCCCCTACACGAGGTCGCCCGGGAGGGGCGACCTCCCTCCTGCGCGAGGTCGCCCGGAAGGGGCGACCTCCCCTGCACGAGGCCGCCCGGAAGGGGTGACCTCCCTCCTGAGCGAGGTCATTAGGAAGGGGAGACCTCCCCTGCGCGAGGTCGCCCGGAAGGGTGACCTACCTCTTGCGCGAGACCGCCCGGGCTCGACGAGACCCCCCGCGGAGGAGCAAGATCGGCCCGGATCTCCGAACATACCATAATACCTGAAAATGTTAGCTCGTAGAGATCGCCGATTTCTGGGTAAAACATAATCCCCGCATTTTTTTAAGTTTTTAATAAAACTTCGAAAAAATAAAACTTACCCACGAGAATCGCGATATCTGAAAAGGTGCAAGTACCTATGCGAGCATGTGTGATGAAAAGGTGCAAGTACCTATGCGAACATTCTACCGCCAGGCGTGCTTGCGAATATTTTTTCTCTTCTTAAGAAGACTTGCGAACACTTGGTTTTAAGCGAGTGCCTGAAGAGAAAATGCGAGCACCTGCCTATCTCTGCGAAAGAATGGTCAGAAGAGGTATAGGAAAAAGATATATTACATGAGTACCTGAGGAGAATCAGTGAGCACCTGTTTCCATATGCGAAAAGGTATGTTGAACAGGTATATGAAAAGTAAAGATATGTCAGGTACCTGAGACAACTTGTTGCCGATCAATCGATCTGAAATGGATGAGAAACTTATTTTGTTCATATTTGAATTTCAATTGATAATTAAGAATGACGGTCTTTTGGTTGTCAAAACGCCTTTTAAGAAGTCATTAGGTTTGGTCATTTGAAGCTGCTTTGTTATGAAATAATTCCGATGTCAACTACTTGTAAATGCCGATCTTCAGCTCTCAAGGTCTTCTAAATACGAAACCAAATTTTGATAATCCATAAACGATGATCCTGAACTCTGTAGTCCAATTTGAATGATCTTTAAGGGATGAATGACGATCTCAAATAATTCAGACCGCACCTTCTTGTGGAAAAAATGATAAATATTTGATGGATTCATGTTAGAAGATTGATTTATCAATGATTCAAACATTCCCGGACCGTCTTCTCACTAAAAAATAGAAAAAAGATCTCAAGAAAAGCCTTGGTATACTTCAGATCGCTTGAGCAGATAAACGTTCATGTTGTGGTCTTAATTTCTCCAGACCGCCTGAAATAAATATGAGAGGTTCTCAGCTGATGATCATAAATGTCCTAAATCACTTGTCAGTCAAAAAAGCTTTTTGGAGGAGACTCAGTTAATATTCTCCAATACTTCAGATTGACAAAATCTCTTCTAAAACTAAAAATTTTCTGGAGATCCCACTAGCAATCTCTAACATCCAAATCCTGGAGGAGATCCAGCCGTCCGTCTCAAATATTTAAGATCATTGAAAACCATGTTCTGAATAAAACTCTGGAGATCCCACCAGCAATCTCTAACATCCAAGTCCTGGAGGAGATCCAGCCGGCGGTCTCAAATATTTAAGATCGTTGAAAACCATGTTCTGAATAAAACTCTGGAGATCCCACCAGCAATCTCTAACATCCAAGTCCTAGAGGAGATCCAGCCGGCGATCTCAAATATTTAAGATCTCCGGAAACCACTTTCTGAAATGAAATGGAGAACTCAACCAACAATCTCAAACATCCAAGTCCTGGAGGAGATCCAGCCGGCGGTCTCAACATATTTAGATCTCTGAAAACCACTTTCTGAAAAGAAATGGAGAACTCAACCAACAATCTCAAACATCCAAGTCCTGGAGGAGATTAAACCGGCGGTCTCAACATATTTAGATCTCTGAAATCCACTTTCTGAAAAGAAATAGAGAACTCAACCAGCAATATCAAACATCCAAGTCCTGGAGGAGATCCATCCGGTGGTCTCAACACATTTAGATCTCTGAAAACCACTTTCTAACAAGAAATGGAGAACTCAACCAGCAATCTCTAATATCCAAGTCCTGGAGGAGATTAAACCAGCGGTCTCAACATATTTAGATCTCCGAAATCCACTTTCTGAAAAGAAATGGAGAACTCAACCAGCAATCTCAAACATCCAAGTCCTGGAGGAGATCAAACTGGTGGTCTCAACATATTTAGATCTCCGAAATCCACTTTATGAAAAGAAATGGAGAACTCAACCAACAATCTGAAACATCCAAGTCCTGGAGGAGATCAAACTGGCGGTCTCAACATATTTAGATCTCCACAATCCACTTTCTGAAAAGAAATAGAGAACTCAACCAGCAATCTCAAATATCCAAGTCCCGGAGGAGAACAAACTGGTGGTCTCAACATATTTAGATCTCCAAAAACCACCTTCTGAAAAGAAATGGAGAACTCAACCAGTAATCTCAAACATCCAAGTCCTGGAGGAGATCAAACTGGTGATCTCAACATATTTAGATCTCCGAAATCCACTTTCTGAAAAGAAATGGAGAACTCAACCAGCAATCTCAAACATCCAAGTCCTGGAGGAGATCAAACAGGTGGTCTCAACATATTTAGAACTTCAAAAACCACTTTTTGAAAAGAAATGGAGAACTCAACCAACAATCTCAAACATCCAAGTCCTGGAGGAGATCAAACTGGTGGTCTCAACATATTTAGAGATCGCTGAAAACACAGAGGCTAGAAATGGCGGTCTCACAAATTTCAGACCGCCCCTTTAAGATTAAACGATGGTCATAGATGTTTTTGACCGACCCCTGGCTATCCACAATACAATGAGTATTCAAGGGTTACAGACAAAAAAATGATCCATAGGGCAGGTGTGGTCATGCCGCGGAGGCTGTACCGACATTGCTTTCCCTGGAATATCATTTAGACTGTAACAATGTCCACTTACAATGCATAACAGAGCTGAACATTCAACTCGACCTCCCCTGGTTCTGAGGTGTGTCAGATGTTAGCGAGGACCCGCCATTCTAGCCATCCATAGCTCGATCTTGGCTAGCTACTGCTACATAGATGTGAAAACACCCCACTACCTGTGGTCCTGGCAGATTTACACCTCAAGCTTAGAGTCAAGGAGGATGAAGTAGAATCTGTTTATATCTCCCTTGGCAGGATTCTAGCCTTTGAAACAATTCTTCTTTGGTGCTTCCTTAAGAGATTACAACCTCATCATCTCAATGCTTGAAAGAAGGAAAATGGAAAAAATAAAAATACAAGTTTTGAATAAAAGAGAAGCTTGAGATCATCTTCGCTCTAAGTATGAGATAGCTTTTCCCTTTCATAAAATTGGAGGTGATATGCACCATTTTTAAGAACTTCTTTGACGATAGTTGCTTTCTAACTGAGTCGGCTCTTACTGCTGCGTCTGTTTTCTTGAAGATTAAATTGCGAATAGCAAAATCTTTGACTCTGATGCTTTATCGAGGTTTTTGGCCATTCTTCTTTGCTTATTACAAGTAAAAGGTGGAAAAGAGAAAATGCAAAAAACTTCAAACCAAGAAAGTGGGCTAAGAAATAAAATGACATTCTATCTCATCCTTAGTCTACTCACTAATTCTATTGAATGAGAAGCTCTTTGCCCTGTGATGTTGCCTTTGATGGGGGAGTTGTCATCATCCATTTACTGAGCAAAACAGTCTTGTAATTTTCCTGCCTTCAATAATTGGTTTGCTAATTTTGCCAATTTTTGGATGGCATGACAGTCCTCTATATCATGGCCAATTTTGAATGATATGTGCAGAAGAGCTCTTGATTGTGATTTCTGACCTTAGACTTTATAGGATGAGGTCCTCTAAACTCTAGCACATTTTGAATAATTGGAAAAACTTTAATGGAAGTATTAAGCTGAGTATACCTTTCTGGAGAACTTTTGAATTCAAGTGTTCTCGAATCGTATGACGGAATAGGACAAGCTCTTAGAGGTTCAAATGATATATCTTGATGTTGAGGTTGAGTGGATGTATTTTCTGGAAAAGAATAAGATCTATAGTCTTATCTTGCGGAATGTTTTGCGACGAAGAATGGTGTTGATAAAAAGATTTCCTTTGCCGCTTTCGAGTTGTCCGAGAAAAAACAAAGCCAGGATCTGTTGCCTCTATTTTAATAACTTGATTTGCTATCCTAATAAGATGTACATAAAACTCGGGCTTATTTCAGGTGACTGTAGATTTGAGAAGACCTTCTTTCAACCCATTGATTAAGGCGATTTTTTACAAGTTTTGATCAACATCAACAATTTCAAGTATTTCTCTTTAAAATCTTGCAATGAAGTGAGAAAGTGTCTCATCATCTCCTTGTCCGATCTGAAAGAGAGCTGCTAGGCCTCTTTTCCGCTTCTTTGAGGTGAGGAACCTCAAGAGAAGCTTTCTTCGAAGGTCGGCGAAGCAAGTAATTGATTGAGGTGGCAGCTTGAAAAACCATTCTATAGCTTGACCGACAAAGGATGAAGCCAATAATTTGCACTTGATTCCATTTGAGACAGCTCTTAAAGACATAGTAGATTCAAAAACTTGAAGATGGCTGATGGGGTCTTCTCCTCTAGAGAAAACTGGCAAATGAGGCCTTCTAAATCCATTGGGAATCGCCTTCCATTCAATTCTGTTAGTAAAGGGAGAAGGTATCTTTATTTCAACAATAAAGGGATGAGATGGAGAATAAGCCGCATTAGCAGGGGCCAGAAAGTAAGCACAATCCTCCTGAAAGTTCAGCATTTCTACTGGATATTCCTGGGAAACTAGTCTGAGGTAGTCATGACGGGTAACTGCGAATTCCTCAGCTTGAGTTGGCAGAGGAGCAAACAGATGTGAAAATCTCATCGGAGGAGGAGGAGTTACTACTTGAGAAGGCAAAGGAGCTGCCACTTGAGGAGGAAACTGCTGAATGATGGCGATTAGAGTTTGGTTAATTGCATCCAATTGCCGTTGAATCTGCTCTAGTTCTTGAGCATTCTTTTGGTGAGACCGCTCCAGATCTTTGCAAAGTTGCTACATACGGAGCTCTATACAAAGCTCGAGAGCTTCCAGGGAAAGTTCATCATTCGACTTGGCTTGAAACTCTGGCATCTCCATTGTTACTCAGAAAACAAGGATTGGCAGAAGCGAAAAACTGTGATAACTTCTAAACGGAGCCAAATTTTAGCAATTTGAGGGCTGAAAAATACCTGAACAGGGTACCTGGTTTAATTTTTGGATAGTTCAGGTCAAGCCGGTTCAAACAAGCTTTGAATTTCTGAATTCCGACACCCGGATCAAAAGTTATGGCCTTTTGAAGTTTTGGTGTATTTTAGGTCGAATCCCGCAACTTCCTCGCAACTGCTGTTCACCAACCACTCAAAATCTGAAGGTCGCGTGCTCGTTATGTTGGCACCAAAAAATTTACCAACTCCACACTTGCTCAAGCTGAAGAATGGGGGGTGTGACTGTTGGGTGATCGGTTACTCTGAGCTGAAGTAAAGGCAATTTTATTAATATGAAGCTTGTGTTACAGCTGAGATTAAAATAGAAAAGTATGAAAGAAAAGCATAAGATTTGAATAACAGAGCTAGCGATTGATCTTATGGAGGGAGATGGCGAGGTATTCTGAAATGAGAGGTGGAGAGGTCTCCGAAAGGGAGACGGGAAGGTCTCCGCGGTCTCCAAAAACTGAGACCGCTCAAGTTCCCGACTAGAGCTGGGAACTCGTGCAAAGATCTACCAAACTGGTACCCCTACCCCTCTATTTATAGGCGTGGGGGCCTACCCAAACGGGCAGATCTGAAAGGTAACGGGCTGCCCGGAACGGTGGAGATCGCCTGAGACCGCTGCTGAGACCGCTGAGATCATCTAGACTTGCTGAGATCGTCTGGACATGCTGCCGAGACTGCTGAGATCGTCGAGACCTGCTGAGATCGTCCGGACCTGCTGCTGAGACCGCTGAGATCGTCGAGATTGTCTGGACCTGCTGAGATTTCCTGGACCTGCTGAGATCGTCTGGCCCTGCTGAGATCGCCTGGCCCTGCTTAGATCGTCTGGACCTGCTGAGATCGTCGAGACCTGCTGAGATCGTCCAGACCTGCTGCTGAGACCGCTGAGATCTTCAAGATCGTCTGGACCTGCTGAGATTGCCTAGATCTACTGAAATCATCTGGCCCTGCTGAGATCGCCTGGCCCTGCTGAGATTGTCTGGACCTGCTGAGATCGTCTGGACTTGAGGAGATCATTAGGGAAGGAAATCACCTGAAAAGAGATCACATAAAAAACGAGTCAGCAAGGGCCGAATCCTTCCTCTGGGAGGTCGCCCAGGAGGGCGATCTCCCTTTGTGAGGTCGCCCAGGAGGGGCGACCTCCTCTGCGTGAGGTCGCCCGGAAGGGGCGACCTCCCCTTTGTGAGGTCGCCCAGGATGGGCGACCTCCTCTTCGCGAGGTCGCCCGGAAGGGTCAACCTCCCCTTTGTGAGGTCGCCCAGGAGGGGCGACCTCCTCTTCGCGAGGTCGCCCGAAAAGGGCGACCACTTAATGCGCGAGGTCGCCCGGAGGGGCGACCTCTTCCTTTGTGAGGTCGCCCGGAAGGGGCGACCTTCCTCCTGCGCGAGGTCGCCTGAAAGGGGCGACCTCCCTCCTACGCGAGGTCACCCGGAAGGGGCGACCTCCCCTGCGCGAGGCTGCCTGGAAGGGGCGACCTCCCCTGCGCGAGTCTGCCTGGAAGGGGTGACCTCCCTTGCGCGAGGTCGCCCGGAAAGGGAGACCTTCCTCCTGCGCAAGGTCGCCCGCAAGGGGTGACCTACCCTGCGCGAGGTCGCCCGAAAGGGGCGACCTCCCCTGCACGAGGTCGCCCGGAAGGGGCGACCTGCCTCCTGTGCGAGGTCACCTGGAAGGGGCGACCTCCCCTGCGCGAGGCCGCCCGGAAGGGGCGACCTCCCCTGCGCGAGGCCGCACGGAAGGGGCGACCTCCCTCCTGCGTGAGGTCGCCCGAAAGGTGCGAACTCCCCTGCGCGAGGTTGCCCGGAAGGGGCGACCTCCCCTGCAAGAGGTTGCCCTAAAGGGGCGACCTCCCTCCTGGGCGAGGTAGCCCAGAAGGGGCGACCTCCCCCCTGCGCGAGGTCAATCGGAAGGGGCGACCTCCGCTGCGCGAGGTCGCCCGGAAGGAGCAACCTCCCTCCTGCGCGAGGTCGCCCGGAAGGGGCGACCTCCCTCCTGCGCGAGGTTGCCCGGAAGGGGCGACCTCCCCTGCGTGAGGTCGCCCGGATGGGGCGACCTCCCCTGCGCGAAGTCGCCTAGAAGGGGCGACCTCCCTCCTGCGCAAGGTCGCGCGGAAGGGGCAACCTCCCCTGCGTGAGGCCGCCCGAAAGGGGCGACCTCCCCTGCGCGAGGCCGCCCGGATGGGGCGACCTCCCCTGCGCGAGGCTGCCCGGAAGGGGCGACCTCCCTCCTGCGTGAGACCGCCCGGGCTCGACGAGACCCCTCCGGAGGAGCGAGATCGGCCCGGATCTCCGAACATACCATAATACCTGAAAATGTTAGCTCATAGAGATCGCCGATTTCTGGGTAAAACAATCACTATGTTTGCTTTCAGAAAATTTTATATATGTTTTTGTTAATATTCAAAAATCAAAAAGAAAATTTACAAAAATAACCAAAAATATTTTAGGATTTTATGGTTGTATGTATCTCATTATATTTAGATCTTAGAATCAACTTGGTATCAACAAGACAAAATAAAATAGAATTATAATTTAATTCAAGGTCAATAAAAACAAAAATCAATCAAAACTCTATGTTGAATACATGCAAATCAATTATATATCTGTCTATCTTTAAATAACATTGCACCTTGTTGCCCCAACTCATCATACTAGTAGCATCACTTACCCTAGGTAGAAATCAATGCCCATGCTGCTTATATCATGTCATGCTATGCTAAAGTAAAATATAATACTAAAATTTGAAAATCATAATATCCATGTAGTTGATTGCATGAATAATAATTTCTAAATGGATTTAAAATCATCAATATTCACAATAATTGTAAATCCAAAAATTAATCATGCAATTGTGCCTTAATTCATATATCCATAGGCTAAAACGCTTAGTATGTCCATGATCATCAACCCATGACATGTGTCTCACAATAGCAAGAGCGTAGGATTGTGTGCATTAGAGACCTAACCTCTAAGTCAAGCCTTGTCCTTAACCGAGAAGGGTTCAGTGGGGCCTTGCGAGGTACTGGGGGAAAGAGTGTTTGGTTGAGCGTCATCTTCTGTATGCATATGGGATTAACACCTAAACCTATGACATGTGTGCAGCTCCACATGCCCATCCGCCACTTAGTACGGGGCTAGGGTATAGACAAGTAGTTAGTGTATCTTGATCTTTGACATACTCATATTATATGCATTGCATGAATATTATTTCACTCTTTATGATCATTTCAATCATGCATATTTTGTTCAAACATGTTATCTTGTATTTTTCATACTATATACTCTTTGGGCTTTCTTGATTTTGAAAACATAAGTATTTTAATAGACTATTTTGACACCTAATGTAATGCCCAGGGTCGGCCTACCCCGGGCTCCACGCCAGAGGACACCCAAACTGACACGTTACTGGGCTGCAACCCAAGCACCCCAACGCCTCCCCGCGCCTATTTCTCAACAGCGGTACATTGTTGAGGGCGGGTCTCGAACGCCCGACCCCCTTGATAATGAGCCTTCAAATCACTCCTCATCACCAATTGAGTTGCAGCTCAATTGGTGATGAGGAGTGGTTTGAAGGCTCCTTATCAAGGGGGTCGCGGGTTCAAGACCCAGCCTCAATAACACGCCATTGTTGAGAAACAGGCGCGGCAAGGCATTGGGGTGCTTGGGATGCAACCCAATAACGTGTCGGTTCGGGTGTCCTCTAGCATGGAGCCAGGGTAGGTTGGCCCTGAGCGTTACACCTAAGGCCAAAAATCTTTTATCTGCAACTTTTTCATTATTATTCAAAACTCTTTACGGTACTTGGTGTCGCTTATCTTAGAAAACATGAATCATGATAAACCAGAACAAAAAATTATCAAAAATTATGTTTTCTAAGTAAAAGAAAAATTCTCTATTACTAACGCAGTGCGGTAGTAATAGCGCCTAATGTAGCACAAAATCAATTTTCCTTTCTTTTGCATTTTTTCTCTGGCATAGAAGATCATTATACTGATGTGCTCTTAATATACTTCTATGCTTTCCAGAAAACTATTTATTTTAAAATATTTAAAAAACAAATATAAAATTACAAAACAATTTCAAAGAACAAAAACATGTTTTTCTTATTATTTCTTTATGTGTGTTTATTATTTTGTATTTTTTTTTATAAAAATTCAAAAATTATAAAAACTGATTGTTATTCATTGTCATTGTCGATGATGTTTAATTATATCAACTAAAGATTAAATACAATGATTAATTTAATTTTCAAGTTTCTTAAAACATTGTTTTGTATTTGTCATGCCTTGAAAACTATCGTTTATGTGCAATGAAATTGATTGTAGAAAATATATGTAGGAATGTTTAGCATGCCTCTAAATATGAGTAATATTATATGTTTGATAATGATACATTCACTCACTTATTTTGATAATCTACATGAGTTGTCAATCTTAGTCTTGCATGATGTAGTGTAATAACAAAATAGATTAAAATGTGTAAATAAATTACCTACACAACTTTGAATTGTTATTGCAATTCTTTTTTACTTGCACTTATTCATTAGAGAAAAGTGGTTTAAAAATTAAAATGCTATTGTTTGCAAAATAAGTGAATTCTGAGTCCTTAGTCACTAAAATAAAAATCAAATAAAAATTGACAAAGAAAACTCAACCAAGCACTACTCACCCTCCTGATAAGTATTAATGTGCATTGTGAGGTTGAGCACCTTGGAAAAGATTGTAAAGTGTCTTGCAGCAAACACATTATACACCACTTCTCTTAGTACACCAGATCACAAAAATAAAATTAAAAGTAAAAAACATGTGATCCCCCAAGCACTACTTTGCAGCCTGATAAGTCTTAATAAGCATTATGTGTGCAAAACACTATAATAGTACTCTATATTCGTGTGAATTGAAATATTATGGAAGTAATATTATTTGTGTATTTTAATGTTGTGTTATTCCATTATATATGTCATGTGTTTTGATTAATTCACTTATATACTTTATCAAAACACTATTGTGTGCACATCATTATCTTTCATAAACTTCTACTCATGTGAATTGGACCCTAAGACACATCTGCAATATTCTGTACAAACTTAAGTAAATGCACTAGATGACAAAGCATGAGTGCTACAATGTTTAATTTTACTTGAAATACAAATTAATTTACATTGCAGTTCTTATCTCTTTTTGTAATTTTGAAATCATGCTTGCAATTTTACCTCTAAAATTACAATGAAATAACATCTCTTGGACTTTAATTAAAAACATCTTTTTATTAGTCTTACAACTCATTAATTTTTTTATACAATCTTATTTTCTAAAAAGATGTTCATTTTAAGAGTGCATATTATATTTTTTTATGCTTACTATTTATGCTTAATCATGATTATTTTATCAACAAGTGGTATAATATGTCTAAACAAGTGGTATTATCTTACTCTCTACTAGTATATTCAATCATGCATACATTTTTCTCAACAAGTGGTAGAGTGGTATCTATGAACTTCCTCATTGCATCCTATTCTCTTCTCTACATAGATCGCATTAAGTCATATTACGTACACTCTCCTCTACCCTTTTTTGATATTACCAACAAGGAAAATATCTAGCATAAATCCAAAAATTTAGGGGGAGTACATTAAAAATTTCATAGGAAGCATCTATGTAGGGGAGTATTCATAGGAGGTGCATACCTTGCTCTTTGATCAATCATGAAAATCCTTATCTAAGTAGACCCAACGTAATTGATATGCAAATCTTGCACACCGCTATAAGCGGGAATGAGACTGCGACACGAAATGGCAAGTGTACCAGTCGCACAAGTAATATAAAATGGGAGTGATCCCCAAGTATTGATCTCAGAGGAACACAGTAAGGCGGAGTTATCTATCGAGGAAGGACTTGAGATTGAAGTCCTTTAGGTCGGATGGATTGCGGGAGGCTTGGATTGGATTATGGAAAAGAAATTAAAACTAAGTAATAAATTACTATGCAGGCCGCTATGTACTGCTTCACAAGGTGAATGGAGACTATGCAGGCCGCAATGCACTGCTTCACTAGGCGAATGAGCGAGAAGGAAAGCAGATGGAGGGTTTGCACCGGCGGAAGTGAAGTGGATTACACGGGTTGTTAGCACCGCTTCGCTTGGCGAGTGGAAGAGTAGGCACACGTAATGGACAAGTAGTCAAGCAGATTTAGAAGAGTAGGCTTGCGGAATAGAAGAGTAGGCTCGCGTAATGGAATGGAGATTTTGCGGAGTGGAATGGAGTGGGGGCGAAATCGGCGCACTTCAAGCACATTCTACACAAATAAGTATTTTCACAACCATGAAAATAGAACTATAAATCAAGAGTCTAGAATGGCATACATCATCAATAAAATGAAGAGCACATTCATATACATCCATACAAGTAGAGAAAAAGGCAAGGGATACAACTGAATCTGGAGGATCGTTGTAGATTCACGGTAGGAATCGACGGGTTGTCAATCTGCATCCTAGCTTGGTCCCAACTATCTTCTGGGGTAGAGGAGGGTTGTCACTTCCTCCCAATGGACCCGTCTTCTCCAGTATATTACAATCTGGCCACGTCCTATGCAAAGGACTCCTTGCTTGGCGATGAAGATGGGGGTGGAATCCTCTTCTTGAAGTACTTGAATGATGGAATTGGCCTAGGGCAAATCCCTCATGAAAGATGGAAGGAGGACGGAGTTGGAGCTCCTCCTGTGGCGGAAATGGCGGACTGAGATGGTCTGGATTGATCGATCCCCAAGCTAGGCCAAAATCTGTGGTTTTTATAGAAACCGTCAGAAAAATAGGTGCACATGGTCGAACGCATGACCGTGCATGGATCGTGCGATATTAAATGCGCAGAAGTCGCCCAGCCTGGCTCAGGAGTAGACCGTGCAATTTTACTCATGCACGGGTAAAGTCAAATCGCTTAAAAACCAGGCCAACAAAGGCAGATCGTGTGTTTCCTTCTCGCACGGTTGAATCCAACCGTACGTGAATAAAACGTATGGGCGAATATTTTCATGAAGATTAAGACAAAAGGCAAGGTCGTGCGATTTTATTCACGCACTGGCAAAACAGCCCGTGCGAGAATAATTCGCACGACCTGGGGCAGATCACTATTTGGGGTTTGTGGGCACCGCACTGTCGCAACGATCGTGCATCAAGAAAATGCACGACCGTGCAATGTCAATAGAATAGAATCAGACAACATTGGTGCTCTGCCCACAAGTACAACCATACACACAGTCTGGAGCACTCCTTCATCACACATAATCAACTTAAAACTTCAAAATATAGACATGGGGAGCACCATGTGCTAACCCCCAGTAGAATAGTGTACACTTGCACACCACATTGGGCAAAAATGTGCACTTGGTGTGAGAATAGTGAACCAGTGAAATATAAGCAATAATGAACTACAAGTGAAGTGCATGCACATGAAAACGAGCCCAGATGAGTCCGAAAAACCCTATAAATATCAGACTCATCGCACCCCCTGACTTAACCATTTGCTTGTCCCGAGCAAATCATACCTTAAGCGTACAAGAAAGATGCAAGGTGACATAGAAATTGTAAAGCAGAGTACCATGCGAAGTCGCATGCTCGCTGGCGTAGAAATACAGTGAACTAAATTTCTAATTATACATATTAGTCTATAATTTTCTATGAGCATATTTATATATTACATTTACTCAAAAATTGAATCACGGTGGATTATCCGGTCATGCATAGGAAGAAAGTAGACTGAACGATTAGGCGAGCATTGCCAAAGATCGGGGCTTGGGACAAGATCCATTGAAATCCATCAATGTTAGTGATCATAAGCTTGCCCATTCGCACTCTCTCCACGACACTAGTTTGACTCAAACACGTGAATCAATATGATTTTAGGTTTTACATGGGGCTTGGGTTTAGGCTAGGTATACAATGATAAAAATGATGGCTCAAGCACTAAACCCAAATGAGCTAGCACCAAATTAATTATCAACACAATAAACATGCCGGTGCAACACCCCCCCAGACTTACACTTGAAAATATGGGTGTGTGCACCGCCTACTCCCAATACACATCTCATATAGATTTTCAATCAAACTATTTTCTCATTTTTTTTCTTTTCTCACTTCTTTTCTTCTTCTTATTTTTTTTTTCAAATCATTTTCAGCAAATTGAGTAGTGAAGCACCACCACATTTTCACAAAAATTAACACAACATCAACACCCCAATCATGACAATAATATACAAATTTGAGCTCAAATTTGGGTATGCGACTAGGATTGGCTTTATGGCTTTGGTGAGATAAAAGTGGGGTTGAATCAAATAACGGGTAGGCACAACTGGGCTAGCGAGGATATAGCTATAGGAATGGGTACAAAGGCTCAACCAGGCCAAAAATGATGGCCTACATCACATTCACGCAATTGACTAACTGTATACCCATGCTTCAAGAATCGCTTGGGGCAAGTTCTTAGACGCCGAGAAAGATAATCCTTCCTCCCGACTTCGGCAATACGAAGCTAACGAACGTCTATACACATTTCTATGCTACTCTTTGATTCACATCAGATTCAATGATTTTTGAGTATAGTAAACAATATTTACGCTAATAGAGAAATATAAGCTAAAAACATAAATAGAAATTGAGTCTACACAAATTTCTATGTGAGACATGAGCACTCGACTAGGAGCACTACTGGAGTCAACATTTTACTCCGTCTCATAATCCTAAGCTAGCACAACGATTTTCCCAATCACAATAAAGAAACGAGTTTGACTTGTTGCGCGCCAATGGCTAAGTGCGCGCTCAAGTGGGTGTTGTGTTGTGCGATGAAAATGAATAATACTAAATAAATGAAATAAAAGTATTTCTAGCATGCGATGCAATATTACACGTGCAATGGGCACAAAAAGTGGCTCTCCCCCAGACTTAAACTAAACAATCTAACACAAGATATAACCATAAAGACTAAAATGAAAGCTAGGGGAAGAGAGTACCCAATGCTCAGAAGCGAGCATACCAGAAGATTGGTATGTAAACCAAGGAAAAGCTGCCAAACAAAGAATCACAACCACCATCTTCATAAAGGAATAATACCTACAGGGGTGAGCTCCGCAAAAACAAAAGAAAATATACAAACTAAAATGAAGTGCAACTTACTAAACAGAATTAGATAAAATAAAAATGCAGGAAAAAGATAAGATAACTACTGGGGTTATTGTCCTCCCAGCATGACTTATTCAGGACTTTAAGAGTTCTAACTGATGGGAGTATGGAAGGAGAAGTGGACAGGTAACTGGCCTAATATCCGTGTCAGTAGCGGGTACCGATACGATGATTGAACAGCTACCGGTCTACCTAAATAATCATAACTGCTCCTCATAGGTAGAGGGAAGAGAATTTAATAAGAGGAGAAATCCCTTCTCATCTCACCAAAAATATCCTTGCCCAACAAGGTATTGTCGTCAATAAAAGGCGGCAGGAGGAGAAGGCAATGGAAGAGGCTTCCTCAATGGAGGAGGGAGCAACTTCCTCACATAAGAGGATACACTCTTCATTAACTTGAGCAAAATGCTCAAAGTCCTCCTGGAGTACCTGTGGAAGCTCAACCTGCACAAGCTCAGACAAGGAAAGGTGATCAGGAAACAAAGGAGAAGAAAAACTTAAATAATCAACAATCGGGGGAGTGGTCCCGATCTCACTCCCAATAGGTTGAAGCAAGAGGATATTGTCAGCATCGTCGACAATGCTGCAGGGCTCAGTAGGATCATCAGTGGCCTCCTTAATGATTTGGACTTCCTCCACTGGTGATGAGGTAGAATCCTTGTCACCTTGGAAAATATCCTCCTCCATAGGGATAGACACAACACACAAATCACCTGCCATCTCCTGTGAAACATCCTCAATAATGTCGTCAGAGATGAATGTAGTAGTATGCACAAAAGGGGGAGGAATAGTGCTCGGATAGAAGTCAAACACTGATTCCTCACAAAGAATTGAATCCACACAAGGTGATATATGCACATTGGAGATGGACTTATCCTTGTCAGAGCCCAGATCAGCCACACATCTGATGATTGTGTCCACATCATTCCCTTCAAAGCATGGAGGTGATATGGACACATAACCAGATGTTGAAGGTGTGCCGCCAGAGGTAGGAGTTGGGATGATCCGGATATCCGGCTCATCATCCTCATCCAATTGGTGAAGATACTCTACACAATCCTTTAGAATGCAATCAGTGCTTCGACAAAACAAGCACAATTTTACATTACTCCTCGATCGTTGTGGGACCGGAGAAGAATACAAAAATGGTAAATGTGGCGAGGACGAGTGGCCATAAGACTTGGGAATGGGGTATGTAGGATCATAAGAGAACAGTGCTCCATACACTAGACCACAAGATTTATGCCCACCATCTCTAGTAGGGCATTTATCACTAGCGTGGGAAATATCTCCACACCAACGACAACAAATATTAAATGTAGCCCACATTGCATGAAGATATCCAGATTCAACAGAAAAACACAATTGTGCAAAATACTACACCCAACAATAAATTACTAAGGCAACATATACTTAAAGCAAGAAAAAAGAAATACGGAGAAACAAAATAAAAAGGATGATATTTATAAATGGAAGAACATCTACCTCTCGAATCTCTCTCTAAAAACTCACACGACTGTGTTTCCCAGCAACGACGCCAAAAACTTGATGCGCAAATCTTGCACGCCACTATAGGAGGGAGCGAGACTGCGGCACAAAATGGCAAGTGTACCGGTCATACAAGTAATATAAAATGGGAGTGATCCCCGAGTATCGATCTCAGAGGAACACAGTAAGGTGAAGTTATCTATCGAGGAAGGACTTGGGATTGAAGTCCTTTAGGTCGGATGGATTGCAGGATGATTGGATTGGATTGTGGAAAAGAAATTAAAGCTAAATACTAAATTTCTATGCAAGCCACTATGCACTACTTCGCAAGGCTAATGGAGACTGTGCAGGGCGCTATGCACTGCTTCACTAGGCGGATGAGCGAGAAAGCAAGCAGATGGAGGGTTCGCACCGGCGTAAGTGAAGTGGATTATACGGGCCGTTAGCACCGTTACGCTTGGCGATTGGATGAGTAGAGACGGGTAATGGATGAGTAGCCAAGCGGATTAGGAAGAGTAGGCTTGCGAAATGGAAGAGTAGGCTTGCATAATGGAATGGAGGTTTTGCAGAGTGGATTGGAGTGGGGGAGAAATCGGCGCACTTCAAGCACATTCTACACAAATAAGTATTTTCACAACCATGAAAATAGAACTATAAATCAAGAGTCTAGAATGACATACATCATCAATAAAATGAAGATCATATTCATATACATCCATACAAGTAGAGAAAAAGGCAAGGGATACAACCAAATCTGGAGGCTCCTTGTAGATTCACGGTTGGAATCGTCGGTTTGTCAATTCGCGTCCTAGCTCGGTCCCAACTATCTTCCGGGGTAGAGGAGGGTTGTCACTTCCTCTCAATGGACCCATCTTCTCTAGTATATTACAATCTGGCCACATCCTATGAGAAGGAATCCTTGCTTGGCGATGAATATGAGGGTGGAATCCTCTCCTTGAACCACATAGATGATGGAAGCTGCCTAGGGCAAAGCCCTCATGGAAGGTGGAAGGAGGATGGAGCTGGAGCCCCTCCTACTGCGGAAATGGCGGACTGAGATGGTCTAGATTGATCGATCCCTTGGCTAGGTCGAAATATGTGGCTTTTATAGAAAACAATCAGAAAAACAGGCATGCACGGTCGAACGCATGATTGTGCATGGATCGTGCAATATTAAATGAGTAGAAGCCGCCCAGCCTAGCTCAGCAGCAGACCGTGCGATTTTACTCACGCACGGCCGAAATCGACCGTGCGCGAACAAAATGCACAGGTAAAGTCAGATCGCTTAAAAACCAGGCCAACAAAGACAGGTCGTGTGTTTCCTTCTTGCACGGTTGAATCCAACCGTGTGTGAAGAAAATGCACGCACGAATATTTTCATAAAGATTAAGACAAAAGGCAAGGTCGTGTGATTTTACTCACGCACGGGAAAAACATCCCATGCGAGAACAAATTGCACGACCCGGGGCAGATCACCATTTGGGTTCTATAGGCATCACACGGTCGCAACGATCATGTGTCAAGGCAACACATGACCGTGCAATATCTACAGAATCAAATCAGACAACATTGGCGCTCTGCCCACCTGTACAGCCATACACACAGTCTGGAGCACTCCTCCAACTCACATAATCAACTTAAATCTACAAAATAAATACATGGGGAGCACCATGTGCTTACCCCCAGTAGAATAGTGTGCAATTGCACACCGCAATGGGCCAAAATGTGCACTTCGTGTGAGAATAGTGAACCAGTGAAATATAAGCAATAATGAACTACATGTGAAGTGCATGTGCGTGAAAACGAGCCCAGATGAGTCCAAAAAACCCTATAAATATCGGACTCATCAGTAATCTCATAACGATAAACTTATCCCTACTCACTTTTGCTAATAACAAAAGAAGGAGAATAAATTGATAAATCTAATAGAATATATATTATATTTACGGGGAGTAAAATATATATGGATGTTGGGTATTGTGTCCACAATCACCTTGATTTGAAGATGTCCCCTAGTAAACTAAAATGAATTGTATGTGTATTTGATGACTTTTGTTTAGATGTGTTATGACAGGTAGTAATGCTAAGTGCACACCAAAGTCAGGTTGCAATGGATCACCAAACACAGTTCTAGACAATGTAATCCTTCATTGTATAGAACAATGTGTTGGTCCATGTGTAATCTCTCTTTTGGAGTACACTTCATATTCTCATAACTGAAGGTGTTCAAGGTTGAGGTGTGGAGCAGGCTTTCAGAAGAGAAGAAAATTTCTGCTGAGTCAATTCGTCGAGATAACTCGGGTCCTTCCGACGAATCCCGACGAATCCTGACAGAGGTCATTTTGGCTGAGTCATGCAGAATTTTCTGAAGCCAAGTCCATTCGTCGAGATGACTCAGATCATTCCGACGAATCCCGACGAATGCTGACAGAGGTCATTTTGGCTGGGTTGTGAAGAAGTTTCTGAAGCCAAGTCCATTCGTCGAGATGACTCGGGTCATTCCGACGAATCCCGATGAATGCTGACAGAGGTCAATCCTGTCTAGGTTCTGAAGAAAACTCTCAGCTAAGTCAATTCGTCGGATGCTCTCGTGTTCTCCCGACGAATCCCGACGAATGACGGACAGACGGATTTCAATTTCTCGTTTCGTTTTTGAAATTTAGGGTTAGCCGACATGAACAGTACACGTGTCGCATCTCCCTTCATTGTCGCAAGAGCCGTTGAAGTCCTCCCTATATATAGATCATTATTTTAGGGCAAAATCATGATCAAAAGAATCGATCTAAGACTTTCTTCAGCCGCCAGTTCAGAAAAGAAAAAGCAAAAAAAAATCTATCTTCTCTTTCTCTTTTGCTGAACAAGTATTCTGAGATTGAACTCTCTCTGCTCAAGAATCTTTCTCTATTTGTGATTAGAGAGTTCTCAGAAGAAGGCCTTTGATCTCTTTGCTGCTCTCCTTATTGAAGATTTTCTCAAGCAAGTCAAAGGGCCTATTCAGATCTGGTTAGCCTAGTCTTCTCTCTTCCACTTCTCTCTAGTGCCAAGCTTTCCTTCAAGGTTGAGAAGAAGACTCAGTTTTCAAGATCTGAAGTTAATCTCTTTAGAGGTTAAGAAGAAGTATTTTGTTTCCATTTCTCTTCTTTTGTAGGAGTTTTTCACTCCTAGGTTATTTGTAGGAGTTGTTTACTCCGAGGTGTAGGAGAGGTTTCACTCCGAGTTGTAGGAGTTGTTATACTCCGAGTTGTAGGAGTTTTGACTCCGAGGTGTAAGATTTGTTATAATCTGAGATTGGTGAAGTAGCCGAGTCTAGCCTCGTAGTGCTAGATAGGCGAGGCGGGAAAGAGGACTACCCACATCGGGGAACCTCTATAAAATCCTTGTGTCTGTGCTGTGGTTGTTTGTTTGCTTTTCTGTGTTTATTTTTTTAATTCCGCTTAAAGACATAGAATCCACCTATTCACCCCCCTCTAGGTGATTTAGGCCGCAACTAGATACTTTCAATGGACACTTATGAAGGGGGAGATTTCATATAGGAAGAGTATGCATTATTATATTAAATCTATCATGCTACAAACCTGTTATTCATGCATATCTTTTACCACACTTATCTATAAACACAAATAATCTTAAACTCACTAATTTCTCATACAAGTATTTATTATTATCAAAAGAGGGAGTTTGTTGGAACATGCATTCTGCATCTTTTGGTTTGAGAATAACAAATACCGTGTTGTAGTTGGTCTAGTATTTTGTGTGTTATAGTGTGCAGGTCATACAGGTACAAACATATGTTGAACGAGGATAAAAGATGGACAACAAAGCTAATCTAGGTATGTTAACGCAAACGGTAGAGATATTGCCAGCGGTAGTGATATCGTGGAGACGTCAAGCCGAAGCTACATCATATCATCGAGACATCAAGCCAAAGCTAATCTTTATATGATAACGCCAGTGGTAGAGATACTGCCTGGCGCTTGCTATATCGTTGAGACATCAAGACGACACTGCGACATATCATCGAGGAAGCTATATATAGAAAGTTGCTACCGCGGCGCATTAGCTCTAACGCCCTACGTGTTTACCCAGAAATCGGCGATCCTTTTCGAGGAGTTTTTTTCTGCGTTTCTCCTACAGGTCATGCGGCTAGGGATCTCCTGCCCGCCCAGCAGGGGAGGTCTCCTTCCTCAGGTCGCCCAGCCGGGGCGGCCTCCTCCTTTAGACCGCGCGGGTAGGCAGTCTCGTCCTTCAGACCGCGCGGGTAGGCGGCCTCCCCCTTCAGACCCAGCAGGGGCGGCCTCCTCCTTTAGACCGCGCGGGTAGGCGGTTTCTTCCTTCAGACCGCGCGGGTAGGCGGCCTCCCCCTTCAGACCCAGTAGGGGCAGCCTCCTCCTTTAGACCGCGCGGGTAGGCGACCTCCCCCTTCAGACCCAGCAGGGGCGGCCTCCTCCTTTAGACCGCGCGGGTAGGCGGTCTCCCCCTTCAGACCCAGCAGGGGCGGCCTCCTCCTTTAGACCACGCGGGTAGGCGGTCTCCTCCTTCAGACCGAGTGGGTAGGCGGCCTCCCCCTTCAGACCCAGCAAGGGCGGCCTCCTCCTTTAGCTTGCGCGGGTAGGCGGTCTCCTCCTTCAGACCGCGCGGGTAGGCGGCCTCTCCCTTCAGACCCAGCAGGGGCGGCCTCCTCCTTTAGACCGCGCGGGTAGGCGGTCTCGTCCTTTAGATCGCGCGGGTAGGCGGTCTCGTCCTTCAGACCGCGCGGGTAGGCGGCCTCCCCCTTTAGACCCAGCAGGGGCGGCCTCCTCCTTTAGACCGCGCGGGTAGGCGATCTCGTCCTTCAGACCGCGCGGGTAGGCGGTCTCCATTGTTCAGACCGCGCGGGTAGGGATCAAGTCACCGGTTCACCGGAGGTGACGACATCGACCCAGAGCCTATAAATAGGACCCTCGACCATGAACAAAGGACAGGCAAGTTGGGGGCAAAACTGGCGGCTAGAAATAGCCAGACCGCACCTACTGGCGGTCTGACCGACGACCTCCTAACTACCAGTCCGGGCGGTCTCGATAACAGGCCGGGCGGCCTCAGCAAATAGCCCGGGCGACCTGTCCGGGCGGTCTCAACAACAGGCCGGGCGGTCTCAACAACAGGCCGGGCGGCCTCAGCAAACAGCCCGGGCGACCTGTCCGAGCGACCTCAGCAAACAGCCCGAACGACTTTCTTTTCTTACCCGCAACTCTCTTGTATTCATTGTATTTCCATGTACTAAACACAACAAGCTGTAATACAGATTATTAAATAAAGGGAAAGCCCGTCGCAGGAGTGGCATTTGCCGCGGCGGGCGAAGTCCGGCCTCGCCGCAAGCTAGCGGCCCTCTCTTCTTCTCTCTCACTCAGCTCTTCATTTGCAACTCAAGTAACCAGCTGCTCGACCACTTCCCCCTCTCATTCCTCTGGGATTGAGCGTCGAGGGCGTGGGGACGATTTTGGATTCAACACTACGGTAACATAAGGAAAGGTTGTCAATCAGCACGTTATCAAGGAACAAAAGAGGAAGGAGATTCAATGGCGAGGAAATATAAAATGCTTATGCGGCGATATAGTTACCCTGTAGCGATCATGCCCGAAATTTGCGGAGCACCACTTCCATATCTGCAATGATTCGTATGTCGCACTTACTATATGTGGCTACCATCCAGCGTTATTGATACTATCGACATTAGCTCTCGTGGTATATAAAAAGAACGACTTCTCTCCTTCTAAATCATGATCATTATTCATTCGCCTTCAATGCCAGAACACTGAATATTTTAAGAGAGGCTCGTCTCCAGACATTGAGAGAATTTCCATGGGTGAAAACAAAGATCAAAAGAAGAATCAGAAGGAGAAGGGCTAAAATGCATATTCAACACGAAGGGCGAGCGCATTAAGAACGCCGACGTCTACATCACCTTCGTCTTCACCTTCAGAAATTCTTGGGCAGTTTGTCCTATACTTTATTGATCTTGTAATCCTTTTTATTTTTTTCTTCTTGTAACGAAAGTGGAAAAATCGTTCAGGGAGAACGTTGAATTCCGGGAAGGATTCCATGGGAAATTCGTCGCGGTTTGTACGAACTAAGCCTTGCGAGTCTTGGGGGAAATCATCCGGAGTGGACGTCGGGTTCGGGAGAGTATTTCGTAATTCGCCACATGTTGTGGCAACTAGGTCTAGGGTAGATCTAGGGGTTGTTTGAGGTCTTATTTGGGGATAGATAGGCTAGAACCAATCAGTCATTGGGAGAAGGGTCGCTATAAAAAACAAAAAGGGATTTTCATATTCACGCATTGATTTCTAGCGTTATAGAAATCAAATATTTTTGTAATCAATATATTGTGAAATACAATCATGTCATTCATTATCCTATTCAATTGATTTTATTTCTTATTCTAAAATGTTTTAAATTATATTTTCATCAAAGCATTAAAGCAATATCTATTGTAAGATTTGCTTTGTTTATAAACTTGAAGAATTCAATTTCTGTGAACTAGCGCTGGGTGTTAGAACTAATGCCTGTGGTAGTTAGGGGAAATAGAATTCCGTTTTCATTAAACTGAAATCTTCAATATAATAATTTCTGAGATATTAAAATATATTTTTCTATAAAATATTCCGAAACTTTATTAATAAACTAATAAATTTATTTAAGCATATATAAATTCCTTACAATCCTTATTCACCCCCCCTAAGGGAGCCTAAAGATCCAACAAAAAGGACCTCCTTCGGATCCTCTCCGCGTTGTTGGTCTTGGATCGATGTTTGGAGCTCCGATGCTGCTCCAATCGTGGAATATCCACCTTCTTCCTCCTACTATCTCTCAACTCAACCCTAGCCAACAAAACGCAAAATGAGTTGGAAAGAGGCCCTCATCCACTTTAGGGCATATGGACGAGCTGAACTAGACCCTTAGGTCAAGATCCAAAAGGATCTAATGACCACGATCAAAAGTTTAAGAAAACTGGGTCTGTTGGTTACCACGCGACAGTAGTAGTTACGGTGTCCTAGTATCTCTACTTCACTCATTCTACGATGATCCACCCAGGAAACGTGGTTACTAGCAACGGTAATACTTGATGCGCGGCGGTATGGAACTGTATGTATTCTCACTTTCTATAGGGGTAGCGGCAGTAGCAACTACCACGTCGCGCAAGCTCCCTTCTACGCCTTGCTTTGGTATTTTTTTGATTCCCCATCACTAGGAATGGGTTGTTACAACTCCCCTTCCCTTAAAAGATTTTCATCCCGAAATTACCGAGGTAAAAGTGTACCTAACACAAAGAGCTCTGGGTACTCTTCACACATTTTTTGATCTCACTCCCAAGAGAATCTGTCTTATATGCAATTATTCGAACGCACTTTCACAAGCTTGACTTCCTTATTCCGCAAACTATAGATCTCTAAATCCTCTACGCACACCGACGGTACTACCATTCTCAAATCTTTGGCTACAGGTACCGTTGTTGACTCAACCTCCTCATTAGGCACCAATAGAGCTTTTCTCAACACCGAGATGTGGAAGACATCATGCAATCCACTTAACTCTGCTGACAATGCCAACCGATAAGTTGCTTCATATATATGCGATGTGATCTCGAATGGAACAAACCTATTACTGATTTGGGCTAGGATCACTATCTGTGATTAGGACTCAAGTTGACTCCATTGTATAGTCTAAGGGTCAAGGTCTAAAGTTGTCTGAGTTAGCTAGAACTTAGGAAAATTCCATGTTTCTGTGTTCGACGAACATCATTCTGCGTTCGACGAACTCCTTCCTGTGTTCGACGAACGTCGTGATTCAGTTCGACGAACTTATTCTTCAGCTCGACAAAATCAGTCCTTCAGCCAGTTCATCAGATTTTATCTTTCAGTTCGACGAACTCCAGATTGAAATCGACGAACTCAGTGTTCTGTTCGACGAATTTGTAACAAAGTGTTCAGTTCGACGAACTCAACTCTCTGTTCGACGAACTCAGCTTTATGTTCGACGAAATTCCTTTTGAGCTTGACAATTTCTGAAGAATCAGTTATCTGTTTTCTCTGAACTCAGATCGACTATCCAACAATGGATCTATTCGAGTATTTGGATTTATTCATTATCAGATAAGTCAATATTTGATCTTTCCTTTTAATATTCCTTTCTATTCTCTTCTTTCAAGAATGTAGCCGTTGACATATTGGAAAAGGATACTTTCATGGAAAAGGAAAATGAATTAAAGTATTCGTGCTGAATCAGATTGCAGTTCCAAGAATAATCCTTTCGGATTATTTTATTCCTTAACCAGAAGATTTGAATTTAAAATCAGATACATATACCTAAGGAAAAGGTTGAAGAAAATAGACAAGACCAGAGAAGTAATACAGTCGAGAAAAATACAGAAAGTCAAAAAGAAATACAGAGATCTTCATCAACATCAGCTTTTTCATTTTCTGAGAACATCCAAAAATCTTCTCTCAGTCTTCATCTGCTGGTTCTTAATCTTCAAGAGCAACAATAATCTGAGAAACATCTTCTCTTAAATTCAACTACTATCAAGGAAGATCTTCTTCATCCAAGAGAAAGCTTTACCAACTGTCAACAATTTCTATCAGACAAGGGGAGCTTTACAACAACAGCATCCACTAGTCTTCTCTCAGATCTTATTGAGAGAGAAGAATTTCATAAACACCTTTTGTTTATTCTTCTTACCCCATCTTTTACAGGGTTCTAACTCCCTTCAAAAGTTAACCTTTGGTGGCAGGGCACCTAATCAAAAACCTATAAATTTGGTTTTAGCACCTGATCAAAAGCTCAGTGGTGTAAAATCCCAGTGGTGATAGGGCACCTCATCAAAAACCTAGTGGATTCCTACCAAGGGTGGTAGAAGAGTAGATGTACCCAGGTTGATCGGTGAACTACTATAGATCCTTGTGTCTTCTGTGTTTGTGTTATTTTCTATATTGTGCTGTGCTGTGTTTATTATTTTGTCTTTCTACTCACTCTATTACATATATATATATATATATATATATATATCAGTATTTTAATTCCGCTATAAAATAAGTTAAAAACTTTTAATACTCTATTCACCCCCCCCCTCCTCTAGAGTAAATCTAAGATCTAATACCTCACTTTCAATTGGTATCAGAGGTTGGTTGATTGATTACACGGGCTAACACCTGAATCCAAAGATCAATTAGATCTTAACTTATTCTAGATTTTTCTTTTTCTAAAAACTCATGGCACAGAACAAAGATTACTCAAGCACAAGACCTCCTATGTGTAATCTTAACAAGTTTGCATTATGGAAGGCAAGGATCAAATTATATATGAACTCTATTGATGAAGATATTTTTAATTCCATTTTGATAGGACCTCCTACTCCATCAGCAACAACAAGTACTGAAATAGCAACCAACACTAATGTTGTTCCACCTCCTAAGTGGACAGATGCTCAGAAGAAACAAAGGAATGCAGATGCCAAAACTATGAACATCTTTGCACAGACCATGTCTGATGACATATTCCAGAAGGTTGTGGACTGCCCCTCAGCCAGGGACATCTGGAATTCCCTCAACAACATGGTTGAAGGATCTGCAGATGAGAGAATAGACAAGAGATCCCATCTCATCTCCCAATATGAGAACTTCAAAAAGGGAGATACTGAAATAGTTGCAGACATGTACAACAGACTCAGTCTCATCATTAATGAGCTGAAGTCTTTGGATAAAGTGATCACAATCACTGAAGTAAATGATAAGATCCTAATGTGCTTCCCCAGCACATGGGACTCAAGGATCTGGCCAATCAAGGAAGCCAGAAGCTTAAGAGACCTTATTAGGAAAATTAAAATCCTATGAGCAGCTTATCAAGTCAAGAGAAGCTAAACAATCTACCTCCTCACCAGCCTCCAAAAAGGAAAGAGGCATTGCTTTTCAAGTAACAGAAGAGGAAGACAAAGCTTCAGGAGAAATGGAGTTTATGAGCCTACTAGCCAAAAGATTTTACACAATGGATAGAAAGGACCTTAGAAAGATGGATTTAAGATCCAAAGAAAAACCAAGATATGACAAATCAAATTCTAATGAAATTATTTGCTTTGGTTGCAGGAAGCCTGGACACATCCTACCTGAGTGTCCAGAAAATCAAAAGAAGGACAAAAGAAAAGTTAAGGAAGAAAAGAAACACTCCAGCAGGCCATCCTCCCACAAACATAAACACAAGGGAATGGGCTTTGTAGCTGAGACATGGAGTGAGACTGAATCAGAGTCTTCATCCAGCTCTTCTGAAGATGAAGAAGCAAATGAAAAGGATCTATGCATGATAGCTATTTATGACTCAAGCAGTGAGTCAGAATATGCATCGTCATCCAGCTCAAGTGATGATGAAGATGATGCAAATGAAAGAAGCTTTTGCATGATGGCTATCAATGCCTCGACAAACAATTCTGAAGAATCAAAATCTGACACTGATAGTGATCAGGTAATTTCTACCTTTGATTTTAATTCAAATTATTTCAAAAATAAATTTAAAACTCTTTGTTTAGATATAATTAAATCTGAGAAGTAAGTTGGTTGAAATGAATCAACTGACAGAAGATAATGCCAATCTTAAGAAAGAACTGGCTGTCTCCAAAGAACATATTGTTCTTATTGAGAACAAATTATCTGAGGCTAAAAAGTTTGAAGAATCCCTCAATGAGAGAAGCATCAAACTAATGGACATCACAAGCACTACAAATGCCTGACTAAATGGCAAACTGGGCTTGGGTGCATCATCAAGTCAGCCATATCTTCTTAAGAAATACATCCTATCTACTCCAGTGAAGTTCATTTCTGCCAAGAGCAAAGAGACAGTAGATGTAGGTAAGAACATCTCAAGCAAGGATGTTAAGAATAAAAGAATTCAAAGAATTCGTCGAATGGCGCTTGATGAAATCACATGAATTCATCGAACGGTGGTCGACGAATGCTGAATACAGATTTTCAGTATAACTATTCATCGAACGGCGCTCGACAAAATTACTTCAATTCATCGAACGACGATCGACAAACTCAGCCAAGTTCGTCGAACGAAAAATATACTGCATATTTGAAGAATTCTCATTCTCAACATACTAAGAATCCTTTTACTGAGTGGATTATTCCTCCAAGGAGATATCATCCACAAGGCTATAAGGATCATCCTGAGATTTCTTACATTTCAGATTTTTGTGGTAAGACAAAAGGACCCAAGATAAACTGGGTCAAGAACAACTAGTTTATTTTCTGTTTTGCAGGTACAAAGCTATCCAAACATAGAGCAACATTGGTATTTGGATAGTGGCTGTTCTAACCACATGACAGGAAATAAGGCCAATCTAAGTGATTACAAGGCAAAGCATGGACCCAATGTGATTTTTGGAGACTCCAACTGTGGACAAATGATGCGCGATTTCAGCAACGCTAATTAGCAAGCATGAAATGCGATACGAAGGCAGTGTACCGGTCACTCAAGTAATAAAATAGGGAGGAACTCCCCGAATGTCGATCTCAAAGGAATGCAGGTTCTGATGAACGAAACGTGTGGTGATTCGATTGTTACACGAGCAAATAAAGTAAAATAGGGGCGTTGTGATTGGATTCCTAAGCTATTGCGGAAATAAGAGAAATACGGGTCGAAAAGCACCGCTTCGCAAGGTGTGGGTGAATGCAGCGGCCGCGATGTCGCGCTTCGGTAAGCGGATGGAATGGCCATAGTGCGAGGTTTTGTGAGGGTCGTGTTCACCTCTTCGCCAACATCACCACTAGCAATTGCTAGATGGCTTCACATACAAACAACCTAGGCTATCACAAGAACAATGAAATCTATTCTCACCACCACATCATCATTGCACATGAACACAATCAAGGATCCATAACATTAACCTAACAAGCGTTCGTACAACAACACAAAGAGAAAGCACAAGCATCAAAGTTTAGAAAGGACCACATAGAAGATGTCACCGCGTCTTGGGTTCTCGGCTGGAGTGAGAGGTTGTCGGGCTCTCTCTGGGCTCGGCCTTCAGATGGTGTGCGGACTTGATGGAGGCTGTCACCGCTCCAACGATCTTCAGTGCTTCTATGGTCTCTTCGGCGAAGAATGCTTGAACTAGTGGCAAAGAATGCTTCCAAATGCTCCCGGATGGAGGAATGGCGAAGGAGATCGCTGGAAATGGTCTCCTCTTATCTCCTCTGGTGGAAAGGGCGAAAATGGCGTGTTTCCTGCGCTTTTCCCATGAGGGGAATCAGTCTCCCTTTGGTAGCGGCATTTCCTGCTTTAAATACTAAACAGGCAGAATTTTGGTCATGCACGGTCGAACGCACGATCGTGCGCTGCCCGTGCGATTATTAATGATAAAAACTGGCGTGAAGACAAAGCTGCGCCGCCCGTGCATTTCACTCACGCACAGGCAAATTCGCCCGTGCGTCAAAATGCACGGGTAAATTCAGAAAAGCTAAAAACAGAAAGAAACAGGCGTCCGTGCGTTTCACTCACGCACGGGCAATTCTGCTCGTGAGTCAAAACGCACGACTAAACTCAGATCTCCCGTTTTCTGCCCAGATGAGAACGCACAAACACAACCGTCAGTGCGTCAAGGAAATGCATGACCGTGCGTTGCACACAGTCATGAATTCTGGGGGAAAACTGGATGATCCGACCACCTGTATACAAGATAAAACAGCTTGGAAAACACCTCCAGCACTAGGTAAACATAGAGAAAGGGATTGGGAGCACCATGTGCTTACCCCCAATAATAAGTAGCGCAAATGCACACCGAAACGGGCCTAAGAGTGCACTGCGCAAGGAATAACAAATATAATCAAAAACATGCCTAAAGTGTAGTGCATCGACTAGAAATATGGCCCAGATGAGTCCAAAAATGTGTATATAAATGGGACTCATCACACCCCCAGACTTAACCATTTGCACATCTCGGGCAAACTACTCAGCTCTCCTGTCGGAACAATTGGATGTTAGAGTGAGTTTGAGCGGTAGAGACCTATGCGAAGTCCCATGCACACGTGCATAGAAATACATTAGAACAGAATTAAACTCAAGATTATATCTAACTATTTCTAGAACAGTAATTTGAAATTTACTTTACTTGGATGGTGAATCCCGGTGAATCTTTCTGCCGCGCAAAAGGGAAAATAGCGTGACTAATGAGTAGAGTTTTACTCGAATTAAAGCTCGGGACAAACTCCTAAGAAATCCATCAAAGTCGGTGTCCATAGGATTGTACGTTCGCACTCTCTCTACTGCATGAGACGACTTGTATCTAAAATCAATTGGACTTATGGGTTAGGATTGGGCTTAGGTTGAGGTTAGGCTAGATAAGTAGAGGGACAATGGGAATCACATTCAACATAAACTGAGCACTCAAGAGAATTACAATCACCAATTCAACATTTTCAAGAATTACACAACACCCCCAGACTTCAACTGAACACTAGGTGCGTGCTAAGCCAAATATAATTTGAATTTGTCGAGAGAGTATTCATTTTGAACAACTTTTTTTTCTTTTTTTCTTTCTTCTTTTTTATTCTCTTCTCGACAGAATACTTTTGTAGGCACAATAAAAACAGCTCCTTCAGCGAATTCAAAGCTACCATATACCACAAAGATAACACCAAATGCGATCAATAAATAAATTTCTTTCAGCTCAAAAGTTGGTGCGAAAATAGGTTTGGCCGTATGGATTTGGTGAAATTTTAGTGGAGCTAAACAAGGAGGAAATGTAGGCTCAAGTGGGCTTGCAAAGGTGATTACGTTGGTAAGGATTTCAAAAGCACAAACGAATCAAGAAATGGCCTACATCACATTTTATAATGAGTACTTCAACGCAATCGTTTCAAGAGTAGCCTAGTGCAAGTTCTAGCCACCGAGAAAGGTTGTCCTTCCTTCCAACCCTAGTAATAAGCTACTACTAGTCCAGCTACACTCGACCTTATGCTACCGTTGTATTCATCGGATTCACCACTAAAGTAAAATAAATTGCAGCTACTGTAATAGAAATAATTAAATTATAACTTTGAATTTTATTATACTCTAATTGAATTTCTAGGCGTGACGGGAGCATTTGACTAGAGCACTACTCGAGTCAACATTTTTCTCTACTCCTCACTCCTACACTAACAATCCAATTCTTATGAGAGGGGAACCTCACAGCAATATCCAATAAGCGTGCGTGAGCAAGTGTGCGTGAACTAGGTGCAAGTGTATGCAATGTGTGCAACAAAATGATAAATCCTAACGTAGCACATTCTAACATGCAATGCAAAGTGTGTGTACGTGCACAGCTCGCTCTCTCCCCCCGACTTGATCAAAACGAAATAAAATAGACAATTCAGGAATAGGGAAAATAGGGGTAGAGAGGACCTATGCTCATAAAAGAGCATGCCAGAAGTGCGGTATAATCCTTCTTTAAAGATCTCCTCCTCTTCATCCAATCGCATTCACACCTGCAATGTTAGCGCCAAAGCAAAAACAAACAAAATATAATAGAAATTAAAGCATGCAAGCGGAACCGGGTGGTTCCCATGGGTTGTCTCCTAAGAAGCCCTTTTGTTTAACGTCCTTAAAGGTGTACCAAAAACCTGTATTAAGCATTGAAGACAAATAGTTCTAACATAGTTCTTAGGAATTGTTCAAAATATCCCAGAAATACAACACATAACCAAAGGTAAAGAGATAAAAAATTAAGCAGAATTATACAGATCACATATTCAAATACAGCAGAGAAACAAAAGAGAAAATCACCCTAACACATTTGACTCAGCTAGATACACTTTTTTACAGTCCTTCAAAACTGTGCCGCCATCATAGATTTTCAAGCGATGACCATTCACCTTGAACGTCCCTTCTTTCTCTCCAGAAATTTCAATTGCGCCAAACGGAGAAACACCGGTCACAGTGAACGGGCCACTCCACCGTGACTTCAGCTTTCCAGGGAATAAGCGCAGACGAGAATTGTAGAGGAGAATGCTATCTCCCTGATTGAATTCTTTTGGTCTAATATGTCTATCATGCCACTGCTTTGTCTTTTCTTTGTATATGCGAGAGTTCTCGTAGGCAAAATGCCGCAATTCTTCAAGTTCATTCAGCTGAGAAAGACGCCTTTCCGCCGTTGCTGCGATGTCCATGTTTAGGAACTTGGTTTTCCACAAGGCTTTGTGTTCTAATTCCACTGGTAGGTGGCATGCCTTTCCAAAAACAAGCTGGAAGGGTGTCATTCCAATAGGGGTTTTGAAGGCAGTACGGTAGGCCCACAAGGCATCATCCACTTTCGTTGCCCAATCCTTTCTATTCGAGTGGATCGATTTTTCTATTATTCTTTTGAGTTCTCTATTTGAAACTTCCACTTGTCCACACGTTTGCGGGTGGTAAGCTAAATAGACTTTATGATGCACGCCAAATTTTTTTAATAATTGCAAAAATTGTCGGTTGCAAAAATGACAACCACCATCACTTATGATTGTCCGTGGAGCTTCGAATCTGGAAAAGATATTTGTATGAATGAATTTCAAGATTGTACGGGCATCATTAGCAGCAACAGCCTCCGCCTCCACCCACTTTGAAATGTAATCCACTGCCACTATTATATAATGTTTTCCGTGAGACATTGGGAATGGACCCATGAAATCGATTCCCCAAACGTCGAATGGTTCACAAACTAACATATTATTAAGGGGCATCTCGTCTTTCCGCGAAATGTTGCCAGTTCTCTGGCATTCATTGCATTTCGAGACGTACGCGTGAGCGTCCTTGAATAGCGTTGGCCAAAATAATCCACTTTGAAGTACCTTGCGTGCTGTCCTGGCAGCGCCCATGTGTCCTCCAGCCTCCCTATCGTGGCAATGCTCGAGAATAAATCTGTACTCCGATTTTGGGACGCAACGTCTGATTATGCCATCGCTACAGGTACGAAATAACAAAGGATCTTCCCAAAAATAATACTTTGTGTCCGAAAAAAGCTTGTTCCTCTGCTGAGGCGTAAGATTGGGCGAGAAAGTTTTACACGCATGATTGTTTGCGATATCAGCATACCAAGGTGTTGTTGACAGATGCGTAGTGATTGCGAATAGCTTCTCATCCGGAAAATAATCGATCGCTTCCTCCTCTTTGCTGTTGAAAGCATCAGCCGTCATGTCGTTCTCCAGCCAAAATAAATGATCTGCGATTACATTCTCTACCCTTTTTTTATCTTTAATTTCCAAATCATACTCTTGCAGAAGTAGAATCCAGCGGATTAAACGCGGTTTGGCCTCCTTTTTGCTGAATAGGTACCTCAGTGCAGCATGATCCATATACACTATTACTTCGGAAAGCACTAAGTAGGAGTGAAATTTCTCGAAGGCGAAGATCACAGCTAGCATTTCTTTCTCCGTGGTGGTGTAATTTGCTTGAGCGTTATTGAGAGTTCGACTGGCATATGCAATGGTGCGAAAGGTTTTGTCTTTCTTTTGACCAAGCACTGCCCCCACGGCCACGTCACTAGCATCGCACATGATCACAAATGGCAAACTCCAGTCAGGTGCCACCAAGATCGGGGCGGAGATAAGTTGCCCACGTAAGGTTTCAAACGCTTGCATACAAGCTTTATCGAAATAAAATGGGACATCTTTGCCTAGCAAGTGAGAAAGAGGCTTTGAAATGGATGAGAAATCCTTAATAAACCTCCGATAGAATCCCACGTGTCCGAGAAAGCTGCGGATACCCTTCACAGAAGACGGCGGAGGAAGGTTCTTGATGACACTAACCTTCGCCTGATCCACCTCAAGCCCCTGGCGGGAAACCTTATGCCCCAACACGATTCCTTCGCGCACCATAAAATGGCATTTTTCCCAATTTAAGATGAGATTGGTGTCCTCACACCACTTCAACGTCTTGTCTAGATTGGCGAGGCACGAATCGAAGCTGTTGCCGAATAAAGTGAAATCATCCATGAAGACTTCAAGAAAATCTCCCACCATGTCAGCGAAGATTGCAAGCATGCATCGTTGAAAAGTTGCAGGAGCATTGCAAAGTCCAAATGGCATTCGCTTAAACGCGAAGGTACCAGAATGGCATGTGAATGTCATCTTGTCCTGATCAGCAGGGTCGATTAGGATTTGATTGTACCCAGAGTACCCATCCAGAAAACAATAGTAGTCTTGCCATGCCAACTTTTCTAACATATGATCAATGAAAGGGAGTGGAAAATGGTCCTTGCGCGTAGCGTCATTTAGTTTGCGGTAGTCGATGCAGACCCTCCATCCGGTGATCACACGGGTAGGTAGTAACTCATTTTTCTCGTTGGGGACGACGGTGATCCCTCCCTTCTTTGGCACAACCTGAACTGGGCTGACCCACTTGCTGTCGCTAATTGGGTAGATAATGCCTGCATCCAAAAGCTTTATTACTTCTGCCTTCACTACCTCTTGCATCTTCGGGTTCAGCCGCCTTTGGGGTTGAGCCGATGGCTTGTACTGATCTTCAAGAAGGATCTTATGCATGCAGACGGTGGGGCTAATGATGAGTAATATTTATGCGTATTTTTATTATAGTATTTAGTTTAGTTTTAATTTAAAATTTCAAATATTATTTATATTTTAGTTTAAAATCACTTCTCTTATAATTTCTGTTCTAAATATAGTTTACTTTTATTTTTGCAGAATTTTGCGGAAAATTGGAGAAAATCACAAGTCACGCCCTCAGTCACGCCCGTGACCAAGGGCGTGTAACCTAAAGATCTGCGTTCGACGAAATTGCCCCTGCGTTCGACGAAAGTGGAGCTCCGTTTGACGAAAAAAGCTCTGCTCCTGCATTCGACGAAGCCTGAGCTGTGTTCGACGAAAGCTTGGCCCCTGCGTTCGACGAAGTCTGAGCTTCGTTCGACGAACACTTTCTGCCGCGCCGAATTCCAGCCCACGCTGCATTAAGTGAGGGCGCCCAGGTACACACCCGTGACCCGAAATGTCACGCCCGTGACCCCAATGTCACGCTCGTGACTTTCCCGCGTGATCCCTGCACGCCGCCGCCGCAATCCAGCCCACGCTGCATTTAATGAAGTCGTCCAAAGTCATGCCCGTGACCTAACTTACACGGGCATGTAATGTCCAATTTTCTCCCGCCGTCACGCAACGTCCACGCCACTGCCAGATCCACTGTCAGCAATGTTTACACGCCCTAGGTCACGCCCGTGACCGAGGGCGTGTAACTTGAAAATTTCTGCTATAAATTCAGAGGCTCTCCTTGAGTTCAGGGTTCAGAATTTTAGAGTGAGGGAGGTGCTGCTAGAGCTGTTAGTGAAGTTTTTTCAATGCTTGTTCATGTCTCTTTTAAGCTTTCATGTTCTCTTTTCCTTATCATGCAATGTACTAGTTATTCTTCTTTCAATGCAAAAGTTTAGTAAGCTTGTAATCTTTTCCTTCCTAGCCTTGTAATATCTTCTTAAGCTTGTAATCATTTTGGTTTTCAATAAAATTAAGTTTGCTTCCTTTAATGTTCTCTTTCTCCTTAAGCACTCTTCCTTTCATGCAATGTTAATTTTTCTTTCCTTTTCCCCCTCCACTATGTTTGAGCATTAAGCCTTTTTATTTTCGTTTAATCTTTTAATTTAGCTTGCATTTTGTCTTTTTTTTAGTTAAGCAAAACAAACCTCAAAATTTCGTCGATAAGATAATGGTGACTTTCCTCGAAGTAGAAGTAATCAACGCGCCCCGTGGAATACGACCTTGATATTCCTAAATATCCTATACTATAGACGATAACGTACACTTGCCTTAATCAGATATAGTTTTGGAGAAAATCTTCAAACCTTCACTTAATTTCAAAACACGAAATTTCTATATCAAGTTTTTGGCGCCGTTGCCGGGGATTTTGCGTAGGTATTTTGAAAAGAGTATAGCTATTAATTTTATCATGCTTCTTTTTATTTTATTTTGCTTTTTCTAAATTTCAAAAAGAAAAAAAATTAGTTTTTCCTCTTCCTTTCTTCTCTTTTTAGTGTATGACCCGAGGTAGCACTTCGATTATTCCTTTTGATCCGGAGATCGAGCGAACCTTTTTGAGGCACCGCCGTTCTCGTGATCAGGAAAATCAAGTAGAATCCGAAGAGTCGATCGGGGACACTAACACAGCGAATATGGATCATAATCTTAATCCTCCTAATCTTAACGAGCCAAATCCTAATGAGGACGCGCAACAGACCATGTCCTATTATGCGCGGCCGAATTTGGAAGGCACACAGTCGAGTATTGTTCGCCCCATGGTGGAGAACAATAATTTTGAGATCAAGTCCAACATCATACAAATGGTGCAACAATTAGTGACCTTCGATGGTCAACCAGACGAGGATCCAAATTCGCATATTTCTTACTTTCTTGAAATTTGCGACACTTTTAAGATCAATGGCGTCACCGATGACGCCATTCGATTACGTCTTTTTCCTTTTTCTTTGTGGTCTGAGGCCAAGCAGTGGTTGGGCTCCCTACCTAGGGGATCCATCACTACATGGGCCGAAATGGTAGAAAAATTTCTAAATAAATATTTCCCTCCTTCAAAGACCGCTAAATTGCGCACTGATATTGCGTCGTTCATGCAAATCGACTCGGAGACTCTCTATGACACATGGGAGCGCTTCAAGGAGCTTTTGCGTCGATGCCCTCACCACGCACTTTCCACTTGGCAACAAGTGCAAATATTTTATAATGGCTTAAATCTCCAAACGAGGCAAATGATTGATGCGGCCGCCGGGGGGACATTAAATAACAAAACCTCGAACGCCGATCAATAGCTTTTCGAAGAGATGGCCACGAATGCGTACCAATGGAACATGCCCCGAGTGCGGTCTAATAAGCCGGCCGGAATTTTTTAAATAGATGCAAACGCAAATTTGGCTTTACAAGTTGAGCGCTTAACAAAGCAAGTGATGGAGATGTCTGCTTCCTCCGCCACTCCTCCTTGGGCTAATAACATTTTAATTGAAGAACATGTTGAATACATAGGAAATCCGCCTCGGCCTTCCTATAACCCCAACACCACTCCGTATAACAGCACATACAATGCAGGTTATAGGAATCATCCGAATTTCTCATGGAGCAACCAAGGAAATGCTCAGTGCCCTATGAATCTAAATCAACCCCCCCTAATCAACTTCTTAACTTAACTCCGCCTCAAAATTTGATTTCTCAAAATTTTAATCCACCCGGTTTTCCACCGCAACAGCAAAAACTCTCTCCGCTTGAAGAGGTTTTTGAAAATATGTTGCTACAAATGAAACGAACATCCGGAACCTTACCGGATCGATCAAAAATTTAGAGAATCAAGTGGGCTAGCTCGCAAAGATGATTTTTGAGCGTCAACAAGGAGCACTACCGGGGAATACAGAGCAAAATCTAAAGGAGAGCGCGCACGTGATTACACTCCGAAGCGGGAAGGAGGTGGTTTCAAAACAGGACGAACCCAAGGTAATTTCCTCTCCTCCTCCTACTACTTTTAATTTATCTTCGAATTTGCCCGCTACGTTAGCTCCACACGCTTCTCTTTCAGCTCCGCACGCTTCTATTTTAAATCCGCGCGCTCCTACTTCTAATATTCCGTATCCATCTAAATCTAAAAATGAGTGCGCCGAAAAAAATTATAAAGTTTTTTTAGATGTTTTAAAACAAATCCATATTAATGTACCTTTCTGCGAGGCTATCTCTCAAATAAGAAGTTGCTCTCCAATAAGAAAAAGTTAGAAGATATTTCACAAATTTCTTTAAACGCAGAATGCTCCGCGGTTGTGCTAAACAAATTGCCTAAAAAAGCAAATGAACCGGGACGGTTTTCCATCCCATGTCTATTTGGCAATTCGTTAGTAAAACACGCATTAGCGGATCTTGGAGCAAGCATCAATCTCATGCCGTTCTCGTTATTCAAAAAGCTAGGTCTAGGAAATCCAAGGCCCACTCGAATGAGTATTCAATTAGCGGATCGTTCTTTAAAATATTCGATAGGAATAGTGGAGGACGTGCTCGTCAAGGTTGACAAATTCATCTTCCCAGTGGATTTTGTCATTCTTGACATCGAAGAGGATGCCGAAGTACCCCTTATACTCGGCCGCCCCTTCCTTGCCACCTCCCGTGCTATTATAGACGTAAGTAACGGAAAGCTCCTCCTACGGGTTGGAGACGATGAAGTTACTTTCGGCATAAATTCCTCGATGCGGAACACATTAGAAAATGACCATTCGTGTTTTTACTTGGAAGAGTGTTGTGAGTTCGATTCATCCCTCGAGTTAGTTTCATCGGCAAGTAGTGATTCCGAGCCCGTAGAGCTCTTTTATGTTGAAGAAGAAGTTTCTCACCCCACACCACCCGAACCGTTATTTCTAGAAAAATTGAAAATTAAAACTTCTTATGAAGAACCACCCGAATTAGAGTTAAAACAACTCCCCCTCACCTCCAATATTTGTTTTTAGAAAAAGAGTCTAAGCTACCCGTCATCGTTTCATCCGATCTTAGCAACTCAAAAATTTCTGAGTTGACTACAGTCTTAAGAAAGCACTGCCACGCAATTGCGTGGCAAATATCGGATATTAAGGGTATAAACCCTTCTTTCTGCACTCATAAAATCTTTCTCGAAGATAATTCCTGCAACTCAGTCCAGCCTCAACGACGACTAAACCCGAACATGAAAGAAGTCGTTAAGGCCGAAGTTATAAAACTTCTGTACGCGGGAATCATCTACCCAATATCGGACAATACTTGGGTTAGCCCAGTACAAGTTGTGACGAAGAAAGGTGGCGTCATGGTAGTTGCGAACAAAAATAACGAATTGATCCCAACCCGTACTGTTACGGGTTGGCGGATGTGCATCGACTATCAAAAACTAAACGATGCCACCCGTAAGGATCACTTTCCGCTACCTTTTATCGATCAAATTTTAGAGCGCCTCTCAGGTCACTCCTACTACTGTTTTCTCGATGGTTTGTCGGGATATTTCCAAATCCCGATTTCGCCTGACGACCAAGAGAAAACCACTTTCACTTGTCCCTTTGGCACCTTCGCTTATCGAAGGATGCCATTCGGTCTTTGTAACGCGCCAGCTACATTCCAAAGATGTATGCTGGCAATATTTGACGAGTTAGTAGAGGAGGTGATGGAAGTGTTTATGGACGATTTCTCCGTGTATGGAAACTCATTTAAAAACTGTTTAAAAAATCTCGAGCGCGTGTTGCAGCGATGTGAGGAAACGAATTTAGCGCATAATTGGGAGAAATGCCATTTTATGGTTAAAGAAGGATTAGTCCTTGGCCATAAAATTTCGGGCAGGGGGATCGAGGTCGATAGGGCCAAGATCGAAGTAATTGAAAAACTCCCCCCTCCAACAAATGTAAAAGCTATTAGAAGTTTCCTAGGCCACGCTGGGTTCTATCGGCGCTTTATACAAAATTTTTCATAATCACAAAGCCGTTAACCCATCTTCTCAAGAAAAAATCATCTTTTCTTTTTAACGATGAATGTCATTTGGCCTTTCAACTTATCAAAGAGAAACTTATAAACTCCCCGATTCTAGTCGCCCCAGATTGGTCGCTCCCTTTTGAAATCATGTGCGACGCGAGTGATATTGCGGTTGGTGCCGTTTTAGGCCAACGGTTGAGTAAGTATTTTCACCCGATCTATTATGCGAGCAAAGCACTCACGTCGGCACAAGCAAACTACACCACTATCGAAAAGGAGCTTCTAGCGATCGTTTTTGCCTTCGATAAGTTTAGGTCGTATATCACTCTCTCAAAAGTTATCGTCTTCACGGATCACTCTGCGCTTAGGTATCTCTTGAGTAAATCGGACGCAAAGCCTCATCTTTTGCGATGGATCCTCCTCTTGCAGGAGTTTGATTTAGAGATCCGGGACAAAAGGGGAGCCGAAAACTTGGCGGTCGATCATATTTCCCATTTAGAAAACCCCACCTCGGAAGCATTAATAGAAGCCGATATTAATGATAAATTTCCCGAAGAGCGCCTCCTTTCTCTCGAAAATATTAATTCATCTTCTACCCCCTGGTTTGTGGACTTGGATAACTATTTAGTAGCTCAGGTCCTGCCAAAAGAATTCTCGAGTCAGCAAAAGAAGAAATTCTTTTCTGATTTAAAGAATTACTTTTGGGAGGACCCCTTTTTATTCCGTGTATGCGCAGACCAGGTAGTGAGAAGATGAGTCTCGAGTGAGGAGGGTTTTAAAATTTTACGTCATTGTCACGAGGGACCCACCGGTGGTCATTATCATTCGAACCGAACCGTAAGGAAGGCGCTGGAGGCGGGCTTTTATTGGCCCACGCTCTTCAAAGATGCTCACACCCTTATGAGTACTTGCGACAGCTGCCAGCGGTCGGGGAACATCTCTCGCCGGGATGAGATGCCCCAAAATATCTTCTTAGAATGCGAAATTTTCGATCTTTGGGGTATTAATTTTATTGGTCCTCTCCCTCCCTCGTATTCAAACAAATATATTCTCGTTGCGGTCGACTACGTGTCGAGGTGGGCGGAAGCGCAAGCTCTCCCCACCAACGATGTGCGAGTCGTCGTTAATTTCTCAAAAAAATTATTTTCTCGATTTGGCACGCCGCGCGCTATTGTGAGTGATTGGGGCACCCATTTTTGCAATAATCAATTTACAAAAATTTTAGCAAAATATGGTGTCACGCACAAATTATCCACCGCATATCACCCATAAACGAGCGGCCAAGTCGAAGTTGTTAATCGAGAATTTAAGCGGATTCTAGAAAAAACAGTTTCTATTAATCGGAAGGATTGGGCAATAAAGCTCGATGACGCGCTATGGGGCTATGAAACGACGTATAAGACCGCTATCGGTTGTACACCGTATCGAATGGTTTATGGCAAGGCTTGCCACCTTCCGGTCGAACTAGAACACCGCGCATTTTGGGCGCTTAAATTTTTAAATCTCGATTCCAGTTTAGCGGGCGAACAAAGAAAATTTAAAATAAGCGAATTAGATGAATGGCGAGCGAATGCGTACGAGGGAAATAAGTTATACAAGGAGCGAACAAAGTTTTATCACGATAAACACATAAAATTTCCGGAAACTTTTTCGCCGGGCGACCTCGTCCTCCTTTATAATTCTCGCCTCCGCCTTTTTTCGGGAAAACTAAAATCTCGATGGTTCAGACCCTTTATTGTTAAAGAGGTTTGGTCCTATGGGACAATTTTAATTTCCCACCCGGAAAAAGGTTCCTTCAAAGTTAACTAGCACCGCCATAAATTATATCTTCCGGGAGAGTTAACTAATGAAAAGAGTGATTCGATTTTACTTCCTCCTATAATATGATCGGCAAGTGGGTCAAGCTACGTGACCTTAAACAAAGCGCTTTTGGGAGGCACCCCAAAGTTATCTTTTTATTGTTTTCTCTTGTTCCTTAACATATTTTGTAGGTAATCGCCGCTTCCCCGCGCAAACTTCAAAAAAATCAGGGAAGCCCTTTCTCCTTTTTCCTTCTCTTTTATCATGCATTTCCTTTTTGTTTTGTCTTGCACTTTATTTTACTTCTTTTCTTTAAACGTCATACTTAGTTTTAAACATTGGGGACAATGTTTAACTTTAAGTATGGGGGTGTAAATAGTTCTTTATAAATAGTTTTTAAATTAGAAAATTTTCAAAAAGATTGTCTTTTAGTTAAGCACTTGTAAAACCCAAAAAACTCAAAAAAATTTAGAAATATAAAAAATTTAAATTCTCGGAAAGGACGCTTTGGGCTTGAATTCCCATCACATCTTCTAGTACCTTGCGAGCCCTTCACCGGGTAGACCTCGGGAAGTCTGAGAATTAACAAAAACAATTTAGTTTTTTTAGTTTATGTTTAGCTTTTTTATTATTTAGATAATATCAAAAATCCAAAAAAAGATAATATAAAAATATATATATATATATATGAAAAACTTAGAACAAAAAACCAAAAAATAAATAAATAAAAATAAATAAATAAAATACAAAAATCTTATACCTCTCATATTTGTTGTTTTTGTGATTTCTTAGAAATCTAGTTGAACAAAGCGCTTTTGGGAGGCACCCCAAAGTAATCTTTTTATTGTTTTCTCTTGTTCCTTAACATATTTTGTAGGTAATCGCCGCTTCCCCGTGCAAACTTCAAAAAAATCAGGGAAGCCCTTTCTCCTTTTTCCTTCTCTTTTATCATGCATTTCCTTTTTGTTTTGTCTTGCACTTTATTTTACTTCTTTTCTTTAAACGTCATACTTAGTTTTAAACATTGGGGACAATGTTTAACTTTAAGTATGAGGGTGTAAATAGTTCTTTATAAATAGTTTTTAAATTAGAAAATTTTCAAAAAGATTGTCTTTTAGTTAAGCACTTGTAAAACCCAAAAAACTCAAAATTTAGAAAATAAAAAATATAAATTCTCGGAAAGGACGCTTTGGGCTTGAATTCCCATCACATCCTCTAGTACCTTGCGAGCCCTTCACCGGGTAGACCTCGGGAAGTCTGAGAATTAACAAAAACAATTTAGTTTTTTTTTTATTTTATGTTTAGCTTTTTTATTATTTAGATAATATCAAAAATCCAAAAAAAGATAATATAAAAATAAAAAAAAAATATATATGAAAAACTTAGAACAAAAAACCAAAATAAATAAATAAAAAATAAATAAATAAATAAAATACAAAAATCTTATACCTCTCCTATTTGTTGTTTTTGTGATTTCTTAGAAATCTAGTTGAGAATATTTATAAGCATGTTTAGGTTTTTAATTAGCTAAAATTTTGATTATCATAGTTTGTTAATTTTAAATTTGAGGTAATCTTGTTTTACGAATCATCTTATGATTTTAACTTGATTAGAGAACATATTTAGCATGTCTTCTCTTTTTTACTTTTAAATGGCTTCATTTTGTAGTGAATTTGCTAAACCTCTTTAGATTTCAATTATATTTTCTTCTAACTTTTTAGATCTTAGGAAATTTAACTTTACTAGAATTTGCTCTCAAAATAATTTAAAGCTAGCTAGATTTATTTTCTCTACCCTACCCCTTTGATGACATTTAACAAAATTATTTTAAAAGATCATATGTCATGGGAATAAGAGGATAAAATTCATTATTCCCTAAACATATGCACCCAAAATCATTTAAAAGATTATATGGCATGGAGTAAGAGGATAAAATTCATTACTCCTAAACATATACATTTTGGGTTTTTATTAGAAGAGAAAAAAATATTCATGATGAGGATAAATTCCATTTCCTCCATTCAAAAATATCTCTTCTTATGCCAAATTTTATGAAATCCCCCTTAGCCAATTATCATTGTTCTAGATTTAGTTTAAGATTATGGAGAGAGCAATATTTAGTAAGTTACTTTTCCTTAAGTTTCTTTTAGGATAGAGTTCTTATAATTTTAATTTAATCTCGTTTTATAATTTCTACAATATTGTTAAACTAATTAATTTTCTTGAGAAGTCCTTGCCTAAACATTTTCCCTCTTTTCAAATCATCATCATAATTTAGGACTTAACTCCTCCTTGAATTTACTCTTAACTTAACTTTTGGTTTAAATGAAATTTTAGTTTAAAATTAAAAATTTTTAAGGATGTCTTATAAATTATGTCTCACACTTTTGCTCTAGAATAACAAAATCTCAAGTATGGGGGTATTTGATGAGTAGTATTTATGCATATTTTTATTATAGTATTTAGTTTAGTTTTAATTTAAAATTTCAAATATTATTTATATTTTAGTTTAAAATCACTTCTTTTATAATTTATGTTCTAAATATAGTTTACTTTTATTTTTGCAGAATTTTGGGGAAAATTGGAGAAAATCACAAGTCACGCCCTCAGTCACGCCCGTGACCAAGGGCGTGTAACCTAAAGATCTAAATTGCCCCTGCGTTCGACGAAATTGCATCTGCGTTCGACGAAAGTGGAGCTCCGTTCGACGAAAAAAGCTCTGCTCCTGCGTTCGACGAAGCCTGAGCTGCGTTCGACGAAAGCTTTGCACCTGCGTTCGACGAAGTCTGAGCTTCGTTCGACGAACACTTTCTGTCGCGCCTAATTCCAGCCCACGCTGCATTAATTGAGGGCGCCCAGGTTTACGCCCGTGACCCAAAATGTCACGCCCGTGACCCCAATGTCACACCCGTGACTTTCTCGCGTGATCCCTACACGCCGCCGCCGCAATCCAGCCCACGCTGCATTTAATGAAGCCGTCCAAAGTCACGCCCGTGACCCAACTTAAACGGGCGTGTAATGTCCGATTTTCTCCCGCCGCCATGCAAGGTCCACGCCATTGCCAGATCCACTGTCAGCAATGTTTACATGCCCTAGGTCACGCCCGTGACCGAGGGCGTGTGACTTGAAAATTTTTGCTATAAATTCAGAGGCTCTCGTTGATTCCAGGGTTCAGATTTTTGGAGTGAGTGAGGTGCTGCTATAGCTGTTAGTGAAGTTTTTTTCAATGCTTGTTCATGTCTCTTTTAAGCTTTCATGTTCTCTTTTCCTTATCATGCAATGTACTAGTTTTTCTTCTTTCAATGCAATAGTTTAGTAAGCTTGTAATCTTTTCCTTCCTAGCCTTGTAATCTCTTCTTAAGCTTGTAATCGTTTTGGTTTTCAATAAAATTAAGTTTGCTTCTTTTCATGTTCTCTTTCTCCTTAAGCACTCTTCCTTTCATGCAATGTTAATTTTTCTTTCCTTTTCCCCCTCTACTATGTTTGAGCATTAAGCCTTTTTATTTTCGTTTATTCTTTCCATTTAGCTTGCATTTTGTCTTTTTTTAGTTAAGCAAAACAAACCTCAAAATTTCGTCGATAAGATAATGGTGACTTTCCTCGAAGTAGAAGTATTCAACTCGCCCCGTGGAATACGACCTTGATATTCCTAAATATCCTATACTATAGACGATAAGGCACACTTGCCTTAATCGGATATAGTTTTGGAGAAAATCTTCAAACCTTCACTTAATTTCAAAACACGAAATTTCTATATCAGCTAATTCCTTTAATATCGGCAAGGGATCGTCCGAAGACTCTTTGGTATCTTCTTAGCAACCTCACTAACGCAGCTTCGTTGGCCATAGACAAAGTTGCAGAAATAATCATCGGATGCGTGGTATTTTCTCCTAAGAAGACATATTTCAGAGAGTCAGGTAATTGTTTGAGAGCTGGAGAGGTGTTTGAATCTGATGGCACAATAAATGATTCTCTGATCAGATGCAAATCCTCAGACTTGTCCGAGGATGAACCCTCATTACCCACGCCATCTTGCTGCCAAAAAGTCTCGCAATCCCCCGGGCTCCTATCAAACTGACTATCCAATTCTTCGGTTGGCTCCGCCAGTTCGCAATCTGTGATCTCAAACAGTTGCGCTGGATTGTGAACATTAAAAGATATGGCATCCTGTCCCAATCGGAGAGTGAGCTCTCCCTGCTCCACATTAATGATGGCACGAGACGTCGCGAGAAAGGGGCGCCCCAAGATAATATGAACTCTAGCATCAGCCTTCATGTCGAGGATGACAAAATCAGCTGGAAAGGCGAGGTCATTAACCACTATGGTAAGGTCTTCCACGATCCCTACAGATTTCTTGATCGTTCTGTCAGCCAGCTGTAGCATCACTTGCGTCGGCTTCAAAATCCCCGCACCTAGCTCTTGAAAGATGGAGAGTGGCATTAGATTAATGGAGGCTCCTAGATTACAGAGTACTTGACCGAATCGGTGGTGACCAATTCTGCAAGGGATAGTAAAGCTGCCAGGGTCCTTACACTTTGTAGGGACGTCGGTGATGAGGGCGGAGCACTCCTCAGTGAGATCAATGGTTTTGAGGTCCTCCAGCACCTTACGCTTTGAAATCAGGTTTTTCAAGAATTTAGAGTAACCCGGTATCTGGGAGATGGCCTCAATCAACGGTATGCTAACTTGTACCCCTTTCATCATTTCCAAGAATCTGCGAAATTGCTTCTCGGACTTCTCATTCCGTAACCTGTGAGGAAATGGAGGGCTAACAATACTTTTCGAGGGTTGTGCCATGCTCGCAGAATCCGGCACAGTAGGGATAGGAATCTGCTCCCCTGTCACATCTGCATTAAGCCTATCCGTAGGATTCGCAAGTGGTTCCTGTAGCACATGTGCTGGAGGTGTTTTCTGACGTGGGGATTGTTTTACACTCCTGCCACTTCTTAACTTCATGGTGTTCACAGACTCGGGCGGCTGACCCACAATCCCAGAGACAGCAACTGCGAGAGCACTAATAGTAGAGTCTAGTTGTTGGATTGCTGTGGACTGTTCATTCATTTTGTGCAGCATATCGACCACGAAAGTAACAAACTGCTCCGTTTGATGTGACGAAAGACATTCCTCTGCTCCATTAAGTGTTATTGCGTTAACTTCGCTAGTGCTAGGAGGATGAGTAGAGTGACTCCAATACTGATTAGTCTGCACTATATTCATAACTATTCCCCAGGCGTCCTTCCCCGACTTATTAAAAAGGGCGCCTCCAACTGCGACATCAAAAAGCAAACGGAACCTGTCCAATACGCAAAAATAAAAAATCTGAATTAAAAAGTCTCCTAACAAATCCTCACGGTAACAGTCCCTGTGTAAGGATTGAAAACGCTCCCATGCGTCAACTAATGTCTCTTCCTTTCCCTGACCGAAGGAAATAAGTTCCTTATGCCTATTCATACCTCGCATGCGATGTTGAAAATCAAACAGGAACCTCCTTTCAAATTGCTTCCAAGAAGTTGTCTCACTCTTTCGGGTATCCCAGTACCATCTTTTAGCTTTATCATGCAGAGAGAATGAAAATGCCAGGATCTTTTGTTGGCCGTTTTTGACTCCATTGAATATACACGTGTAATAGACTTCTAAAAATCCATGCACAAGGTGTACTGCATCTTCAAGTGTATCCCCGTTGAATTTGCAATTCTCAGGTATAAACTCAATAATGTCAGTGGAGATCTCGGGCGCATGATTATTTATTCGTGCCTGAATCCTATGATCGTTTAAGCTTCCCTGATAGATATGTTGCTGGATAGAAGTCATGATAGACTTGCTTGCAAGACAATGGATTAGCGCACAAAAAAAATAACAGAAGCAGACGAGGAGAGATAAGACAATGTTTCTAAGTAACGATTTTCATAGACACGAAATGATCACGCCTGCATTCCCCGGCAACGGCGCCAAAAACTTGATGCGCGATTTCAGCAACGCTAATTAGCAAGCACAAAATGCGATATGACGGCAGTGCACCGGTCGCTCAAGTAATAAAATAGGGAGGAACTCCCCGAATGTCGATCTCAAAGGAATGCAGGTTCTGGTGAACGAAACGTGTGGTGATTCGATTGTTACACGAGCGAATAAAGTAAAACAGGGGCGTTGTGATTGGATTCCTAAGCTATTGCGGAAATAAGAGAAATGCGGGTCGAAAAGCACCGCTTCACGAGGTGTGGGTGAATGCAGCGGCCGCGATGCCATGCTTCGGTAAGAGGATGGAATGGCCACAGTGCGAGGTTTTGTGAGGGTCGTGTTCACCTCTTTGCCAACATCACCACTAGCAATTGCTAGATGGCTTCACACACAAACAACCTAGGCTATCACAAGAACAACGAAAGCTATTCTCACCACCACATCATCATTGCACATGAACACAAGCAAGGATCCATAACATTAACCTAACAAGCGTTCGTACAACAACACAACGAGAAAGCACAAGCATCAAAGTTTAGAAAGGACCACATAGAAGATGTCACCGCATCTTGGGTTCTCGGCCGGAGTGAGAGGTTGTCGGGCTCTCTCCGGGCTCGGCCTTCAGATGGTGTGCGACTCGAAGGAGGCTGTCACCGCTCCAACGATCTTCAGCGCTTCTATGGTCTCCTCGGCAAAGAATGCTTGAACTAGTGGCGTAGAATGCTTGCAAATGCTCCCGGATGGAGGAATGGCGAAGGAGATCGCTGGGAATGGTCTCCTCTTGTCTCCTCTGGTGGAAAGGGCGAAAATGGCGGGGTTCCTGCGCTTTTCCCACGAGGGGAATCGGTCTCCCTTTGGTAGCGGCATTTCCTGCTTTAAATACTAAACAGGCAGAATTTTGGTCGCGCACGGTCGAACGCACGATCGTGCGTTGCCCGTACGATAATTAATGATAAAAACTGGCGCGAAGACGAAGTTGCACCGCCCGTGCATTTTACTCACGCACGGGCAAATCCGCCCGTGCGTCGAAACGCACGGGTAAATTCAGAAAAGCTAAAAACAGGAAGAAACATGCGTCCATGCGTTTGACTCACGCACGGGCAATTCTGCTCGTGCGTCAAAATGCACGATTAAACTCAGATCTCCCATTTTCTGCCCAAATGAGAACGCACGACCACAACCGTCCATGCATCAAGGAAACACACGACCGTGCGTTGCACACAGTCATGAATTCTGGGGGAAAACTGGATGATCCGACCACCTGTATACAAGATAAAACAGCTGGGAAAACACCTCCAGCACTAGGTAAACATAGAGAAAGGGATGGGGAGCACCATGTTCTTATCCCCAATAACAAGGAGCGCAAATGCACACCAAAACGGGCCTAAGAGTGCACCTAGCAAGGAATAACAAATATAATAAAAAACATGCCTAAAGTGTAGTGCATCGATTAGAAATATGGCCCAGATGAGTCCAAAAATGTGTATATAAATGGGACTCATTAACAAACTAAAGGATATGGAAAAGTCAGAGTTGGAGCAGTTACCTTCAAAGAGGTAGCATATGTCAAGGGTCTCAAGCATAATCTCATCAGCATAAGCCAACTATATGATGAAGGTTATCAGGTAACTTTTAATCATTCCTTATGTCTTATTACCAATAATAAGAATATCAATGTGTTATCTCGTATTAGACAAGGAAATATTTATTTTGTCAAATTTCACTCTATCAATTCAGACATTTGTTTATTTAATTCAATAAGTAAAACAAATGAATTATGGCATAAAAGGCTAGGACATATTAACCTTAGAACTATCTCTAAGCTCTCCAAGGACAATCTAGTAAGAGGACTGCCTTCTGTTTCATACAAGAAGGAAGGACTCTGCAGGGCTTGTCAACTAGGAAAGCAGACCAAGAGTAGTTTCTAAACTTTATCTAAGAGTGATTCACCTAGGATCCTGTACTTGCTGCATTTGGATCTCTCTGGAACCACTGCAATACAGAGTCTAGGAGGGAAACATTACACTTTAGTTATTGTAGATGACTTCTCTAGATTCACTTGGGTGTTCTTTCTTAGGAACAAGTCTGGCACCTTCAGTGTTCTGACAGACTTTCTCAGGTCCATCAAGATTGAGTACTCTACTCTAGTTGCATTGATCAGAAGTGATCATGGCACTGAGTTTGAATCTCTTCTGATGAGAGAATTCTGTGGAAAAGAAGGGATCAGGCAATGTTTCTCTGCTCTTAGAACTCCTCAACAAAATGGGGTAGCTGAAAGGAAAAATAGAACATTAATTGAATCAGCAACTACATTGCTTGCTGATGCTCACTTGCCACTCTCTTTTTGGGCAGAGGCAGTGAACATAGCAAATTATGTGTTGAACAGGAGTCTGATACACAAACTTAAGGGTAAAACACCCTATGAATTACTTAAAAATAAAAAGCCAAAGGTTAACTATTTTAAGATTTATGGCTGTAAATGCTATGTGCATAACAATGATAAGAAATATCTAAGGAAGTTTGAAGCAAAAGCTGTTGAAGGTATATTCCTTGGATACTCTCTTTCTAGTAAAGCATATAGAATTTATAACAAATTAACTCTTAAGATAGAAGAGTCCATGCATGTTTCTTTTGATGAAACTAACATATTGAATGAGGAGAGGAATACCACCTCTACCAAAGATACTTTGCAGGTATAAGCTATATGTGAAGAGCTTAATGGATTGGATCTACAGAACAAAGACTCTCTACTCCCATCAACTCAAACTATTGAAGACAGTGAAGAAGAAGATAATCCAGAAGATCTTGCTGATAATTCTAATCAAGTGACAGCTGATCAAATCCCTCGAGAGGAAACTCTTGTTGAACCCATTCCAACTGTTGATCACATCACAGTTAGAGATCATCTAATATCTCAAGTTATTGGAGATATCTCAGCAGGTGTTCAAACAAGGCATCAACTCAACCAAAATCAGATGCATACTTGTTTCCTATCACAAATTGAACCTCAATACATAAAAGATACAGAAGAAGATCCAAACTGGATTCTTGCAATGCAAGAGGAACTCAATCAATTTGAAAGGAACAAAGTTTGGGATTTAGTTCCAAGACCACAGGTCCATCCAGTTATTGACACCAAATGGGTCTTTAGGAACAAGCTAGATGATCAATGCTTAATAATTAGAAATAAAGCAAGATTAGTAGCCCAAGGATACTCTCAGGAAGAAGGGATTGATTATGATCAAACCTTTGCTCCTGTTGCTAGACTTGAAGCTATCAAGATATTTCTTGCATTTGCTGCTTTCAAGAAATTTAAAGTCCATCAGATGGATGTGAAGAGTGCTTTTCTAAATGGATATATCAAAGAAGAAGTATATGTGGAACAACCACCAGGTTTTATCTCTCCAACTCACTTTTCCTATGTTCTTAAGCTTAATAAGGCTCTCTATGGTCTCAAGCAAGATCCCAGAGCATGGTATGAGACCCTAGCTAATTTTCTTTTAGAGAAAAAATTCTATAGAGGCAATGTTGATAAAACTTTATTATGTTCTCTGACCTAATGCAATCCAAATTTGAAATGAGTAGTATGGGTGAGTTATCTTACTTCCTTGGCCTTCAAGTGAAGCAAACTCCTAATGGGATATTCATATTACAATCCAAGTGTGCTAAGGAATTAGTGAAAAGATTTGGTATGTCTGATTCCTCTTCTATGAAAACACCCATGCCCTCTGAAATATTATAAGGTTTGTAGTCTAAATCACCTAGAGGGGGGGTGAATAGGTCTTTTGAATTTTACTTGATTAGCTTTAGCCGTTTTCGGAATTAGTTCAAGCAAATCAACAAACACAGAAAGCACACAATAATTTATAGTGGTTCCCCAAAGACAGTGTGTCTATGGGTAGTCCACTTTCCCCCTCCACCCTTCTAACAATGTGTTAGACAGGGCCAACTTCTCCAATCTTAGCTCAAAGAGCTTACAGCACAAGTTCCTCAGAACTTCTCAGATCAAGAATGATCCTACCTCAGGACACAAGTCCCTACAACTCAGAGCTTTCACCAGCTCCTACCTCTGGCACAGCTGCCCTACAAACTCAGAGGATAACACCTCCTACAGCTCAAACAATAATGTCCTACAACTCCGGCTGTTAAGCCCTACCTCAGATCTACTCCAGATCCTACAGCTCAGACCTCTCCCAGGTCCTACTACTCAGAGGACTCCTCCTCCTACTTCTCAGACCACCTCCTGGTCCTACCTCGGGCTGTTAAGCCCTACTTCAGATCTGCTCCAGATCCTACACTCAGGCCTTCAGCCCTACAACTTAGAACCCTCAGGTTCCTACAATCTCAGACCAAAAGGTCTTACAGCTCAGGCAAAATGCCCTACAGAAAAATGATTTAGAAATATTCTATAGTAGAGGTACTCTCCTGTAGATCCTGCACCGTCTGTGCTTCCTGTAGCTGAAGATGTCGATGCCAGCTATTAACTTGATCTTCCTCTTCGACAGAGTGATGAAAGATCACCTGGCTCCTTCTTTCAGAGGAGCTAACTTTCTTTCTCTGTTTTCTTCTTCTTGTTCAGTGAGCAGGAGGTAGAAGACGAGAGCTTCAGCCGTCAATGTAACAGTTGATCTCTTTTGCACGCAACTGGGAGTACAGGGGAAAATGTTCCCTAACTCTTCCATGTATACATCTCTGATCTTCAATGGCTCTTAGCTTATCTGTTGAGAAGTATGGGAGAAGCTGGTGGACCCCACACAGCTTTTCTGCAACTAGTCCTAGTCGCAGGTCCCGCCGCCCTTCTTTTCAGTTGAGAAGGACTGCGCTCGACGAACGTGGAACACTCTGCGTTCGACGAACTAGCTTTCCCCTGCGTTCGACGATCTTGCCAGCTCAGCGGTCGACAAACTTGCCTTGTGTGTCTTCTCAGCGGCTCCTTCTTTGATCTCGTTTCAGCGGTCGACGAACGGCGTTCAGCGTTCGACGAACTTGCCTTGTGTGTCTTCTCAGCGGCTCCTGCTTTGATCTCGTCTCAGCGGTCGATGAACGGCGTTCAGCGTTCGACGAACTTGCCTTGTGTGTCTTCTCAGTGGCTCCTGCTTTGATCTCTTCTCAGCGGTCGATGAACGGCATTTAGCGTTCGACGAACGGCATTCAATGATAGACGAACGACTGTTTCTCAGCGTATAATGAACTTATCAGTGGAGGCACCTTCTTCTCAGCGGATACGCTGATACGGCTCCTCGTCTCAGCGGTTTTGACTCCTCGTCTCAGCGGTTCAGCTGAGACAAAACTTCATCTTTTGGGAGATGATTTCACCACATCTAAGGGCATGTTTGGCCCTTCCTTTTGAGTCACCTGCACCTGTATATCTTACACAAGTATAGCTCATCAAATACAATATGTCCTTAGCATTGAGAGTGATGCCTCTTCAAATCAAGGTACTATTGAGGGCAAAATACCCAACAATCTCCCCCTATTTGAATAAGGCAGAACATCCCCAATGCTAAGGTACATTAACAACAAAAATCATATCACAAAAATGATCTGTGTAGCATACGCCCTATCTCCCTCTTTCTAACATCCTAAGCATAGGTTCTTACTTAGCATTGGCCCTTTCTCCCCCTTTCTGGTTTCTTCAACTATTTATCCCATTAAGGATAGGGAGGCAGCATCTATAGATCCCTTTGGATCAACTTATAGGACAACCTATACATTCTAGGCATTTGCCATCTCCCCCACAACCTGAGCAGGGAATTTGCTCCCCCCTAATTGGAGAACTATTTTCTGTAATAGCTGAACCTGTTCAAATTGAACATCCCATTCTAGCTCCCGAATACTAAAGATAAAGGTACACAGTACATATACCAATAGTAACATACACAACATTATGATCAGAATATGAAATATCATTTCAATTTAAATGTTCAGTACAGATATTTCAAACAATTCAACTGATGATTGTACATTGAGAACAAAAAAAAGTTTCAAGGCAGGTTCTTCTTAGATGCACCCTGGGAAGAGCATTCTCCATCTTTGAACTTTCTCTTCCTAGCTTCAGCAGCATCCTTGATCTTCTCCTTTACTTTGAAGTATAGAAGTGGCTTGGGAAGATATCTTGTGGGAATCCTTACAGGAGTTTCCCTTCTCACCATGTTTTCTTTGAGAATCCTTTCCCTTAAGGATTCCCTCTCAAGGTGCTTAATCCATTCAGCAGCTGAATAGACATGGTCAATGTCCTTCGTTTGATTTCCATGGCTCACCCAGGTATTGACAACAATTGTGTCCAACTCCAGATTGTCATCTTCATGGAGTGGATCCTCTAATCTTTCCATTCTTTTCTGGGCCATATATTCTTCAACAGTTTGAATGCCCTCTGCCCTTCTCCTCTTTGCTTATCTCTCATCTTCACTCAGATTTGATTGACTTTGGAATTCAAAGTCTTCATTTCTGCTTGGGTTCAAGATTGGAAGATTCAAAGCAATTCTTGTTCCTTGCAGTACTTTTAAGCTTGAGTCCCACTGAGTATCAGTAACCTTTTTGACCATGGTTAGGATATTTTCTTGAATAGCATTGGAAGCATTGTTGACCACTTCCACCACTTGCTTGCTGGCTTCTGCTTGATTGGAGAGTATCAGCTTGTAGGCAGACTCCATGTTGTTATACAACTTTATGTGAGCTCCTTTCAGCTTAGCATGTAGTTTGGTAACCTTCTCCTCCCCCTCTTTGACATTTTCCATTATCTTCTTCTCAATTTTAGAGTGTTGATGTATTATGGATTGGGAAAGAGTTTGAATATAGCTGTCCACATCATCCAAAATACTTTCCTTGACCTTGTCAATGTGGATCATGACATGGCTGCTAGATGTGTTAGCCACTTGTGCCATCCTTGCAACTGCATTCTCCCAGACATTTTGGTTTTTGTGAAGATGATTCTTTACATATGTGATGTCTTTGGTGGAGACCCCTTGATGATCAGCAATTTGCTTTAGTACAGTGTGCTGAACAGCAACTGTGCCTTTGGCCATTTCAAACCATCTTGTCATTTGCAGGAGGATATGATCTGATGCAGTTTTGACATCATTAACCTGGGTATTCAGCTCAGTCCTCACTGCAGCCACTCTTGACTCCATTCTTGCTCACTAGCCTGGATCTCCTGAGTCAATGCAGCTCTTGTTGCATACAACTCATCCCTTATCTGAGCAGAGACATCATGGACCTTTTCAGCAACTATCTCTTTCATAGACAACATCTGACCCTCAATGAAAGATTTAATTGAGTTCGGCAGATCAGATGTGTCTAGCATAGTAGCTGGCCTTTCCTGGGCCACTTCTTTCTCCATTCCAGGTTCTGGTCTATGCAGATCTTCAGCACTTGGGTTGTGCTCCCCCTCACTGGCACCCCCGCCAATTTCACCAAAGAGAGGGCTATGCTCCCCCTCACTTGGAGCATCCATATATGGAGAATTTTGTCTAGGAGAACCATGGATAGGTGAGTTCATTGGTTCACCTTCATCAGGGGGAATAGCTGGATCAGTATCAATCTTAGTTGGCTCAGTAGAATCAACTCTTCCTTGGAGAGCACCATCTTCACCAGTCCTGGGGACGTCTTCTCCTTCTTTATCTTCCATGACCTCTTGAGGATCACTTTTCTTCTTGGAGGATTCAGCACCTCCTTCTTCACTCTTCAGAGCTTTCTTCTTCTTCTTCTTCTTCATCTCTGCCAACACAGAGGGTTGGCTCATGGGGATAACCCTTGTGGATCTATCTAGAGTCTTAATATCCAACCTTTTCAGGTAATGGATATTAATACCTTTGATTGAGGAGAATTCTCCAGGATATGCCTTCAGCAGGTAGAGAGAAATGATCCTTCCTAGGTTAGGAGCCTGCAGGCATTGCTTAATCCTTTGGTACAGGACATTTCCCCAGCATGTCCTTTTTTGTAAAATGATCCTTACAATCAGCTCAAACATGGGTTGAGAGATTGTGTCATGTGAGCCTGGCTTGCACAGGAGTGCCTTTCCCATAATGTCACATAACAACTTCCCTTTTTGATTGAAGAATTTCTTCTTCAGTGATGAGGTCTGGGGAGCACTGTATTCACACCACTTCAAGGCATGCTCCTTGTCTTCTGCAGATATTTCCTCTTCTTCCACTCTTGGAAGGTGCAGAACTTTTTCCAGTATCTTAGGGGACAGTTTCACCCTAATTTCACCAACCTTAGATGATAAGCCATCCATAGAAGACGACTGCTTGGCATTTGCAAAGAACTCTAGCACTTCTTGCTTGAATATCTGAGAGGGTTCAGACAGCAAGAAGTCTAGACCAGCATCAGAAATCAACGATATAACACTCAAAATCTCTGGTGAGCCATGGAGAAACCCATCCCTCACCAACTCACAACCTTCTTGCAATTCCTTCGCAATCTTGGGCGCCATCTTAGTCGAATGAGAAAAATGAAGACACTAGGACAGAAGAGTAGAGGTTTCGTCTCGGCGGCTGGGGTGGTGCGAGAGAATGTGAAGGGTCATTTAATGCCGTCGATGGTTTATATAGAGAGCCAGAGTGTTGACCTAATCGACTCAGCGGTTCAGCTGAGACGGTTCAACTAGTGCTTCAACCTCGGGCTGAATTCGTCGATCATAGCTAATGTTTTAAGGAGTAAGTTCGTCGAACTGAGCTCGACATTTGTCGAACCCAGACTTTACCCAAATTTTAGGCGAAATTTGAAGCTTAGCTAATGCAGATTGTGCTGGTTAATTCTATCATCCTATTTTAACACTATTATAGATAGTATTTGATGATAAATTCACAATTGAGATACTTACCATGAGGATTTAGTCCTCTACTGATGTTGACTTTATGAAGTTAACTTCCTTCCTTTCATGTGCCATGGGCACTCACTGTCCAAGTACCACTTATGTATGAGGCTGGTACTTGAACTATCCTGCAAAACAGTGTTTAATATCCCTTAGGAACCCAAGGTGACTTGGGTCCTAGGTTCTTGTTAGCATGATCAAATGACCTAACTCTAGCTGCTCCCTTTACAGGAAGGCTCTTCTTTGCATTAGGTACATTGGGGTTGTACCAACAATCTATGGCAAAGTGTCCCACTTTACCATAACACCAACATTCAAGAATGTTGTATCTTCTCTTCTGAGCATTTCTTGAGGATTGTGCAGCACAGTCCTCATGTTCAGGAATAGATACAACAGTATTCTTCCTATTCCTCTCATCAAATATTTGACTGAATGTCATTCTGTGTGCTGTCTTGATGCTCTTTGTCCTGATGGCATCAGCTTGCAATGACTTGGCAGTCATACAAGATTTGATGGCATCTGACACTGAGCACTCAGACATGTTTACATAATTGGCACCAGTCATGTTCTTGACAGATCCAACCTTAGAAGGGCTTGCCTTTTCATTCTTGAATGAAGTGGTTGTAGTACCAAAAACAAATGGTCCATGTTGGGCCATTTGAATTTCCTCATGGGGAGCCTTCATGGCACTCAATCCCATTCCCTTTCTTCCACTATATGAAGGAGCATTTTCCTTCCTATAGCACCTCTCATTCTTCCAGTGACCATAAATGCTCTCATGGTCATACCTGTTGGAGGGAAGTATCACCTTTCGAAAGGTGGGTTGAGGCTTAGCCTTCTCCTTGCTCTTAACTCCACTCCCTTCTCCTACTTCCATTTTCTTGAATCCTAGTCCTCTCTTAATGGTTTAAGAGGAGAAGGTGTCAATGATAGGAAGCACAGATCTGGGCTTGGAGAATTGAGCAACCAGGCTCTTCTCCTTCTCAAGCTTTTCCTCAAGGTCCTTGATGACCATGTTCTTTAGGGAAATAGTGCTTAATTGCACAATAGTTAACCCCTGTAAATAACTAATTTGTCTGCTCATCTGAGCCACCAGGGTGGTAGGATCAGTGTTGACATCCTTAGTCACTTTGAGAGCAATAATTTCCTGGGCTTGCCTCTTGGCAAGCTTCTTGCTCTTCTTCAGAGCCTCCAAAAGAACACCATATTTATCAATCAATTGATTGAGTTCTTCCTCAGCATCCACGCCCCTTCCATCAATTGATGAAGGTGTAACAGATTCTGGTCTAGTCTCACAATCAGAAAATGAAGTGGAATGTGATAGTACCTGAACCTTGTCAGAAGCATTCTGACTCCCTTCCTCATCAGTGAAGGCCATCAGGCCTAGCTGAATAGTGTCTTCTTCATCCTCCTCTTCATCACTATCTGAGTGTGATAGAGGGGCCATGATTCCAACCTTTGCAGTTGGATTGTCTTCATCCTCTTCTGCTGCATATAGCCCAATGTTGGCTTCTTCTTCATTGTCTGAACCAGATGTTGAAGGATCAGACTCACTCCAGCTCCTTTCTTTCTTTGCTAGGAGTGACTTTTCTCCCTTCCTATCCTTGTGGTGATGATGCTTCGTTTCACCACTATCCTTTCTTTTGACTGGACAGTCAGCTATGACATGTCCAGGCTTGCTGCAGCTATAACAGATTATATTATTAGTAGAATGTTTACTGGGTTTTGATTCATACCTGTCACCCTTTGGGTGCAGTCTTTCAGATTTGCTGCTGTTCTTTTTGTAGTGTGATGATGAGGGGGGCATGTTCCTCCATGGCTTCCTCTTCATCATCTTCTTGAACTGCCTAGAGAAGGCAGCAAATTCTTCATCAGAGGAAGAGCCTCCTGAGGTGCTGACTTCAGGTTCAGCTCTTCTCCTTGGAGGAGACACTATCCTCCCCTTGCTTCTCTTGGACCTGTCAGCTTTGAGAGCTACAAAATTCTCCATTGCTTTTGCCTTTGAAGAGGTGTCCTCTTCCTTTCTTGTAGACAGCTGCATCTCATAGGAAAGCAGCTTCCCAAACAGAGTGTGAGTTGGGGTCTCACCAAGCTTGGCCACTTCCCTGATGGCACATATCTTTGTGTCCCAGTCTCTTGCGAGAGATCTAAGGAACTTGTCATTCAGCTCATAGTTGGTGAAAGCCCTCTCATAGGTTCTCAGCTCATTGACTATTCTGAAGAACCTCTCATAGCACATGGATATGCTTTCCTGGCTCTGCTTCCTGAAGGCTTCATACTCTTGATTTAGGAGTGACTTCCTGTCATCCCTAACTTCAGCTGTCCCTTCCATATATACTATCAGAGTATCCCACATTTCCTTGGCAGAAGTGCAGTGTACCAAGTTTTGAAAGGTGGAATCATCAATAGCATTGACAATGATGTTCTGGGCCCTCATGTCCATGGTGAACAACTCAAGTTCATCCTTGGTAAGATCTTTGAATGGTTTGGCCACTCTTCTTGTTGGATCAATAATGGATGCAATGTGAAAGGTGAAAGGTCCTTTTTCAACTGTAATGAAGATCCTTGGATCAGATGCTTCCATAAACAACCTGATCCTTTGCTTCCATATGCCAAAATTCTCTTTGTTGCATATGGGCAACTTCATGGACCTCATTTCCTTTTGCAATCCAGAGGAGGCCATTGGGATTTGATTTGACTAAACCTTTTAGGATCTGGTCAGACTGTTAAGTCCTTTTTGACCAACCTAGCTTTGATACCACTTGAAAGAATATAAAGTTTGGAGTCTAAATCACCTAGAGGGGGGGGGGGGGGTGAATAGGTATTTTGAATTGTACTTGATTAGCTTTAGCTATTTTCAGAATTAGTTCAAGCAAATCAACAAACACAGAAAGCACACAAGAATTTATAGTGGTTCCCCAAAGATAGTGTGTCTATGGGTAGTCCACTTTCCCCCTCCACCCTTCTAACAGTGTGTTAGACAGGGCCAACTTCTCCAATCTCGGCTCAAATAGCTTACAACATAAGTTCCTCAGAACTTCTCAGATCAAGAATGATCCTACCTGAGGACACAAGTCCCTACAACTCAGAGCTGTCATCAGCTCCTACCTCAGGCACAGCTGCCCTACAAACACAGAGGATAACACCTCCTACAGCTCAGACAATAATGTCCTACAACTCCAGTTGTTAATCCCTACCTCAGATCTGCTCTAGATCCTACAGCTCAGACCTCTCCCAGGTCCTACTACTCAGAGGACTCCTCCTCCTACTTCTCAGACCACCTACTGGTCCTACCTCAGGCTGTTAAGCCCTACTTCAGATCTGCTCCAGATCCTACACTCAGGCCTTCATCCCTACAACTCAGAACCCTCAGGTTCCTACAATATCAGACCAAAAGGTCTTACAGCTCAGGCAAAATGCCCTACAGAAAAATGATTTAGAAATATTCTACAGTAGAGGTACTCTCCTGTAGATCCTGCACCGTCTGTGCTTCCTGTAGCTGAAGATGTCGATGCCAGCTACTAACTTGATCTTCCTCTTCGACAGAGTGATGGAAGATCACCTTGCTCCTTCTTGTAGAGGAGCTAACTTTCTTTCTCTATTTTCTTCTTCTTGTTCAGTGAGCAGGAGGAAGAAGATGAGAGCTTCAGCCGTCAATGTAACAGTTGATCTCTTTTGCATGCAACCGGGAGTACAGGGGAAAATGTGCCCTAAGTCTTCCTTTTATACATCTCTGATCTTCAACGACTCTTAGCTGATCTGTTGAGAAGTATGGGAGAAGCTGGTGGACCACACTCATCTTTTCTGCAACTAGTCCTAACCGCAGGTCCCGCCGCCCTTCTTTTCCGTAGAGAAGGACTGCGCTCGACGAACGTGGAACACTCTGCGTTCGACGAACCAGCTGTCCCCTACGTTCGACGATCTTGCCAGCTCAGCGTTCGACAAACTTGCCTTGTGTGTCTTCTCAGCAGCTCCTTCTTTGATCTCATTTCAGCGGTCGACGGATGACGTTCAGCGTTCGACGAACTTGCCTTGTGTGTCTTCTCAGCGGCTCCTGCTTTGATCTCGTCTCAGCGGTCGACGAATGGCGTTCAGTGTTCGACGAACTTGCCTTGTGTGTCTTCTCAGCGGCTCCTGCTTTGATCTCATCTCAGCGGTCGACGAACGATGTTCAACGTTCGACGAACGGCGTTCAGCGTTCGACGAACGGCTGTTTCTCAGCGTATAATGAACTTACCAGCGGAGGCACCTTCTTCTCAGCGGATACGCTGAGACGGCTCCTCGTCTCAGCGGTTTTGACCTCTCGTCTCAGCGGTTCAGCTGAGACACAACTTCATCTTTTAGGAGATGATTTCACCACATCTAAGGGCATGTTTGGCCCTTCCTTTTGAGTCACCTGCACCTGTATATCTTACACAAGTATAGCTCATCAAATACAATATGTCCTTAGCATTGAGAGTGATGCCTCTTCAGATCAAGGTACTATTGAGGGCAAAATACCCAACACCCTCCAATGCTGTCGTAGACAATGATGAATCATGGAAACTTGTTGATCAGAAAGTGTATAGAACAATTGTTGGCTCTTTACTTTACTTAACAGCTAGTAGACCAAACATAATGTTTGCTACATGCATTTGTGCTAGGTTCCAAGTTAACCCCAAAGAATCTCACCTTATTTTATTAAAAAGAATTTTGAGATATATAAATGGTTGTCCAAATCTAGGACTTTGGTATCCAACTGCATCAAAATTTGAATTAACTAGATTCTCAGATTCTGATTATGCTGGATGCATAGTAGATAGGAAAAGCACATCAAGAACTTGCCAGTTCCTTGGTGATAAACTTGTGTCTTGGTTTGGTAAGAAATAGACATTTGTGTCTACATCAACACCTGAAGCAGAATATATTGCTGCTAGCAGTTGCTGCTCACAGATTCTGTGGATACAAAATCAACTTCTAGATTATGGTATCAACTTAAATAAATCAATCATATTTTGTGACAATACTAGTGCAATATCTATAACACAAAATCCAGTACTCCATAGTAGGACTAAACACGTAGAAATTAGGCACCACTTTATCAGAGATAATATCGATAAAAATAAAATTTGCCTACAATTTATTCCTACTGACTTACAAATGGCTGATATTTTTACCAAACGTTTGGATGAAAAGAAGCACATCTTCTTTATAAATCAGCTAGGAATGATAGATGGAGATTCAATAAATTAAAAAATTATTTTTACTTATCCCCTCATTTCGTCGAACAGAGATCAACGAAATTTAGTCGTTCGTCGAACGGAGATCGACAAAACCTATTAAATCCAGAGATCGACGAATTCAGCTCGTTCGTCGAACTAAGATCGACGAAAATTTATTTTTTGTCGAACACAGCTTGATGAATCCCAATGACTCTTTGACTTCTGATTTTATTAGGTTTAGCCAAACCCCGTTCTACAAAAGTTTGCGCTTTCTCCAATATTTTTTTATAATCAAATTTCGATTCCTTTTCATCTTTGCGCCTACAGAACATGCTCTTGCCTCCAGTTCCCTTGCACTTGATCTTTTTCTCTTGCAGGTACCAATGGCAATCTCTCAGGCATTGATCTCTTCAATGAAGTTTGATGCAGGCTTTGACATAGACACGGAATCGTTTGCTCATTCTGACCAAATCTTCCAAGATATTCTTCACCTTTTTGAAGAACATCAGTTAAAGAATTTCATGACTACAAGGATAAAGCTTCTAGTAGCAGAGATCAAGGAATGGGTACATACTATTCAGACACTGAATGCAACAACCATCTCAGGAACTATTTCAGGAAACCAGGTTCCTTTTTCCCCAGAGATTCTAACATATGTTTTTGGATTGATAAATGGTAATGATGATTTAGATATCACCTCTAATGAGTTTAATGTTGAATTGGATAAAATGGGTCACTCCAGTGGAAACCCTAATCATCTTTTGAAAAAGAATTTGTCTATTGAATACAAATTCTTAGCTGATATCGTTGGAAAGGTTTTGTTGGGCAAAACCTCTGCCCATGATTATATTCCCAGGCACCAATTTCTGTTGATGGTGGCCTTGGTAGAAAAGAAGCAGGTGAATTAGGGATTGATTCTCTTTGAATCAATCAAGAAGAAGTAAAGCAAATTCAGTGTTTGCTATGGCAGGGTCTTAGGCATTGTTCTTCAAGAGAAATGCCTAGAGCTTTTTGTGTCACCAACAGTCTTTATCAATGCAAGCAAGAAGCTGACTCCAGCTCTCTTTGGGAAATTGGAGAGAGTGATTCCCAAGAAGTACTCAAGGGAAGAAACTTCCAGGAGTATTTCTAAAAGCACAAGGACTGATACAGTCACTCCCTCACCCTTACCAGAAGTTCCTCTCCCTGAATCTTCCTCTCCCATCCCTTCTCAACCTCTTCAGAGCACCACTACTGAAGAAGTTCTTCCCTCCAATTCTCTCAAAGACACTCCTTCCTCATTGCTTTCTTCTCCTCCTCTCCAGACAAATCAGTCTGCAGAGCTTCCATCATCATCTATTCCAGATGATGATTCTCTTCCCCCACTTGATTCTCTTCCCCCCTTCATTCCCCTCCTTCATTTGACCTCTTATCTCCTCCACATTCTCCACCTCATTCTCCCATCAATATGGATAATCTTCCACCCATTTCAGATGCCACTAACATCTTCCTACCTTCCTCTTTTCCCTCTTCATCTATTCCTACTCCCTCATCTTCTCAGCATACACCTGATTTTGTGCATGTTGATTTCTCTTCAATTGTTGATCAGATATTCAACCATATCTCTCCTAAGCTGACAACTCTTCTAGATGAGAAGCTAGCTCATATTCTGAAAGATATCTCTGATCTCTCTTCCAAGCTTGCATCCTTCCCTACCTCCTCAACCTATGTCCTTTCTTCTAAGGGCCAAGATTCAGGTCTCCCTAAAACTAGGCAGGGGGAGATGTTTAAGGAAGAAGCTCTAATTGATGCAGAATCAGATATTGTTGTTGATACAGATATGACAGATTCAGTAGCAGTTTCAGAGTTATTTATTCCAGTTATAGATTCAGTGAATAATATCTTTATTAATACTTCAGTAGATATTATTTCTTTATTATCAAAATTTAATTCAGTTTTCAGCAGTCTGCCTAAGCCTTAAGATTTTTCAAAGGCTATAGTTCCCTATACAGCTCCAATAGATACAGTTTTGTTAAAGAAAATCATCAAAAGTTTTCCAGTTCCAGTTGTAGTGACAGAAGAAGTTGGCTTGGTGAATTCACCTCCAACATTTGTTTTTGATGATTCCCCCTATCTCCTCCAACTTTTGTGTTTGATGATTCTCCTCTGCCAGAAGATATTGAGCAAGATGCTCTTAAAGTTCTTGATGATCTGTATGATAACCCTGCTCAGCCTTCTTCTTCTGATGATGATGATAATGATTCGGATGATTCATCCTCAAAGAAAAGGAAGTCCAGAAGAAAAGCAAAGGCTGTTCCCAAACTTCCTTCCTCTAATAATGATATTCCTTATTACATTTTGAATAATATCACTCTCACCAAGGATTCACTAGCATGGATGAGATTCTCTAGAAATGAAAATAATAGGAGAAAGAAATTGAAGAAGACAGGATTCTACTCTGACAAGCCAGTCAAGTTCAATCCTCCTCCTCCAGCAGCTGGATCAGTAGGAATGTCTTCGTCTTCTCAGAAATCCTTCCGTCAGCATTCAAGAAGATCAGCTAGCTCCAGTGGTTCTCACAGTTCAAGATCATCCAGAGCTCCTCCTCCAGGATCTGCCAGAGCTCCTTCCACAGTTTATAAATATCATGTTTATGATGGTTCTTTTCACAGAAAAAGAAATTTTTATGAAAAATTTTCATATCAGTCCAGTGAAATTGATGAAAGGCCTCCATCTCCAATTAATTCAGATTCAGAAAAGATTGCTCATATGGCTAGATGCAAAGAATCAATTTCTACAACTCAGATCAATAAAGCCAAAGCAGAAGGTAAAGATTATTCCCAGTATACAACTATGTCTGAATTCAGAAGACAAGAATTTGAAAGGTACAGCTCAAGGCATCTCTTCAATGCTGAAGATTACCTAAGGTTGCACCCAGCTGCAGTGGTTCCTCACGCTTCATCTCAAACCCTGTTGGGAGCTAATGACCTCTATATAAGCAAAAGAGAATCAGAAAACCCTAACAGAGAAATCATTTTCAAGCCATCTTCAAAGAAAAGCTCCTGATTATTTGGTTTTGCTTATTTCTTCTTTTAGTGTAAGTCTTCCTAAACTCAGAGTACTATATCTTTTATCTGCTGAAATGAATTTAAATTCTGTCAGATATATGCTCTGTGTTTGTTTATTGCTGTTTGTTTTATTTATTATTTGTCAAATAGTATCCTATCCCAAATAGGCAGAAATTGTTGGAACAACCCTATTACTTATTTGGGCTAGGATCACTATCTGTGATTAGGACTCAAGTTGACCCCATTGTATAGTCTAAGGGTCTAAGGTTGTTTGAGTTAGCTAGAACTTAGGAAAATTCCAAGTTTCTGTGTTCGACGAACATCATTCTGAGTTCAACGAACTCCTTCCTGTCTTCAACGAACGTCGTGTTTCAGTTTGACGAACTTGTTCTTCAGCTTGACGAAATCAGTCCTTCAGCCAGTTCATTAGATTCTATCTTTCAGTTCAATGAACTCCAGATTGAGATCGATGAACTCAGTGTTCTGTTCGATGAATTTGTAACTAAGTGTTCAGTTCGACGAACATAGCTCTCTGTTCGAGGAACTCAGCTTTATGTTCGACGAAATTCCTTTTGAGCTTGACAATTTCTAAAGAATCAGTTATCTATTTTCTCTGAACTCAGATCGACTATCCAACAATGGATCTATTCGATATTTTGAGTTATTCATTATCAGATAAGTCAATATTTGATCTTTCATTTTAATATTCCTTTCTATTCTCTTCTTTCAAGAATGTAGCCATTGACATATCGGAAAAGGATACTTTCATGGAAAAGGAAAATGAATTAAAGTATTCGTGCTGAATCAGATTGCAGTTCCAAGAATAATCCTTTCAGATTATTTTATTCCTTAACCAGAAGATTTGAATTTAAAATCAGATACATATACCTAAGGAAAAGGTTGAAGAAAAAAGACAAGACCAGAGAAGTAATACAATCGAGAAAAATACAGAAAGTCAAAAAGAAATACAGAGATCTTCATCAACAACAACTTTTTCATTTTCTGAGAACATCCAAAAAACCCTCTCTCTGCCTTCATCTACTGGTTCTTAATCTTCAAGAGCAACAATAATCTGAGAAACATCTTCTCTTAGATTCAGCTGCTACCAAGGAAGATCTTCTTCATCCAAGAGAAAGCTTCACCAACTGTCAACAATTTCTATCAGACAGGGGGAGCTTTAAAACAACAGCATCCACTAGTCTTCTCTCAGATCTTATTGAGAGAGAAGAATTTCATAAACACCTTTTTGTTTATTCTTTTTACCCCATCTTGTACAGGGTTCTAACTCCCTTCAAAAGTTAACCTTTGGTGGCAGGGCACCTAATCAAAAACCTGTAATTTGGTTTGAGCACCTAATCAAAAGCTCAGTGGTGTTTGGGCACCTGATCAAACAGTGGTGATAGGGCACCTGATAAAAAACCTAGTGGATTCCTACCAAGGGTGGTAGAAGAGTAGATGTACCCAGGTTGATTGGGGAACTACTATAGATCCTTGTGTCTTCTGTGTTTGTGTTATTTTCTGTACTGTGCTGTGTTGTGATTATTATTTTGTCTTTCTACTCACTCTATTACACATATATATATCAGTATTTTAATTCCGCTATAAAATAAGTTAAAAACTTTTAATACTCTATTCCCCCCCCCCCCCCCTCTAGAGTAAATCTAAGCTCTAATACCTCACTTTCAGACTTAACTTTTTCAATTGCCGAATTCTCGAAATGCCCTTGAACGGCTTGATTTTCAGATAAACCATGTCGCCCACTACAAACTCTACATTGTTGTGGCGCACATTAAAATACTTTGTTTGTCGATCCTGAGCAGACTTCATGCGCTCCTGGATCATTTTAACTAACTCACAAGCATCGGTCACCACCTCCTTTCCCAAAAGCTAGGTGTCGCCCACCTCTATCCAAGACATCGGCGTTCGGCACCGCCTCCCATACAAAGCTTCGTATAGTGCAATCTTGATACTCATATTGAAACTATTGTTATACACAAACTCCACCATGAAGAGGTGGTCTTCCATTTCTTTCAAAAGTCAAGAGCACAAATTCTAAGCATATCCTCCATCATACGATTCGTTATATTCGTCTAACTATCGGTCTGCGGATGAAATGTCATAGTAGACTTGAGTTTTGTTCCCAAACTCTTCTGAACTAGACTCCAATCATTGGATGTGAATCGTCCATCTTTTTCGCTTACGATACTCTTCGGAATCCCATGTAGTCGCACGATTTTTGGAACATACAACTCCACTAGCTTCTTGACTCTATCATCCTTCCTATTCGGAATGAAGTGAGCCACCATAGTCAGGCGGTCCGCAATCACCCAAATAGTATCATTACCATGCTGAGATCGGAGCAAACCATGTACTAAGTCCATGGAAATGTCATTGAATTTCTACTCAGGGATCAGAAGAGGCTTCAAGAGGGCTTTGGTATTTAGCTTTCACTAAAGCACAAGTTTGGCATCTATTCACAAACAAAGATATAACCATCTTCATCCCAGGACACCAAAAGGATCTCTGCAAATCCAAATACATCTTTATACTTCCTTGATGAATGAAGTACTTCGTGAAGTGAGCCCCAAACATCAACTCCTCAAATAGCTTGCCAAAGTGTGGAACGCACGCTCCCCCATTCTTCTTCAAGTGTCTGCCGACAATCTCTAAGACTCTGTTCTCGCCCTGCTAAGCTTCAAACACCAAGGGTTGAAACTCTTCATCTACACTGGTTGCCTCCTGAATTTGGTCAGCTAAATCACACTGCAACTCCATTCAACTCACACATGTCACACTAGTATCGCTCCTAGCAACACAAGTTATGTCAAGAGACTCAAAATCTCGCACTAATTACTCATTGTGCACCTTAATCCATTTATCATGAACAAAGAACTTCCTACTCAAAGTGTTAGCCACAACATTCGCCTTGCCCAGCGTGTACTAAATCTCTGCATTGTAGTCCCCATGGAACTCAACCTACCCACGCTGCCGCATATTTAGATCCTTTTAGTCTAAGAAATACTTCAGATTTTTGTGGTCTATGAAGATCTACACATTCGCACCGTAAATGTAATGCCTCCACACTTTTAACGCAAAGATTGTTGGATCTGTGTGGGCCCTTAGAGGGGGGTGAATAAGGGTTTTAAAAACTTTTATGTTTAATGGAAGATTTTTTTATATTTTATTAGAAATAATTTGAATCAAAAGTAAAGTGCTAGAAATTGAAAATCAAATCAATTTTATTGAACAAGTAAAGACATGATTATCATTTATAAAATTGATTACAAAATTAGATTCCTATCACGCTAGAAATCAAGGCGAATAATATGACAACTCTTTTTGTTTTCTAAACTGACTCTTCTCCCTAAGAATCGGTTGGCTTTAGCCGATCTATCCCCAGATATGGCCTCAAGCCGCTCTAGGCTCTCTATCCCCAGAAAGGCCCCGAGCACCCCCTAGATCTAATCCCAAGACCTAGTTGCCATATGCACACGACAAATTTTCCTTAGTCCTCGCAAGGCCCTAGTCGCCAACACGGGCAAATTTCTCTACTAATGAAATTAAGAGATACAATCAGTAAAGACTAAAACATCAAAAACTCCCTCAAAGATTGAACTTGACGATGATATAGGCGTGATCGATCCGTATTTAAGTTCTAAGCATTCACGAGCATTGATGGAGTTATCTTGGCTGCAAGGAGGAGGCTCTCATGAAAGTTCAGGAGTTATAACTTGTTATTCTTCATGTATCGACACCGCTGAATGGATGAGGAATACTCCATAAATAGACTCTGATCCTAGCGCTGGCAGTAGTGCTACCGTTTGGCGGTAGCCACTTTAGGCAATATACTGGCAAACAGATTGAGTCATCTTAAGCAACATTCTTGCTCTAAATTTGGCAGCCCCTCTTACCTCTTTGTGGTAATGATAACGTGTCGCGCTAGCATTATAGCTTTCCTAGCATTGATGGAGTTCTCTTAGCTGCAAGGAGGAGTTTCACATGAAAGTTCAGGAGTTGTAGCTTGTTATTCTTCGTGTATCGGCACCGCTGAAAGGACGAGGAGGACATCTCTTTAAATAGACTCGGATCCTAGCGCCAGCGGTAGTGCTACCGCCGGGCGGTAGCTGTTGGGTTTTCTATATTCCATTCATAATGATAAAAGCACATCAAATGTGCGCAGCGGAAGAAATATCAAGAACAACCCAAAGAGTAAGGATCTTGCGGATTTCATGAATCAAGAGATTAGGAAAGCAAAATACAATATACCTTTTCGGGATTGAGTCAATACTCAACCAAGATGCTCCAAGAAGAAATCTGGTAGACAAACTTCGAGTTCTAAGGTCCGAAATGGATCGAACCCTCTACAGAGATCCACACAAGGAAGGAGAACCCCAATGCCTTATCGTACAAGGAATGGGTTGGAGAAGAATAACCCTCTGCGTCCCCACGAACTGCTAGGTCCATTGAAGGGGAGGCGGCGATGGTCGGCGAAGCCGAGGTCGACGGACGGGATGAGAGGTATCAGAACACTTCCGTCTTCTCGGCCCTTCTGTAATCGCAAAAATGATCGATATGTTCTACTACCTTTTGAAGAACTAATCGCATCTATTTTATACGCAAGGCATAAAATAGGTTATCCGCAGACCAGAGGAAAAAACAGAACAATTCTGCCAGGATTTAAATTCGTCTAATGTGTTATAATTCGAGTAAACACTTTAGACAAAATATCTTAAATTCGACTAAACAATTTAGACGAATTCGAATAGACAATTTCGACTAAACACTTTAGACGAATCATCATAAATTTGACTAAACAATTTAGACGAATTCGAATAGACGAATTGACATAGTTTCGTCTTAACCCTTTAAATGAATTTGTCTCTTATAAATCCATTCGTCGAAACCCTTTCGACGAATTTGCTAAGTCCTATAGAATTCGTCTAAACCATTTAGATGATTCATCAATAGTACTTATTTCCCGTTTGAGACATTCTCAATTCAATTCCGAACAATCATAGGATTGGCCCTCCACTCATATCCAATATGAGTAAGGCCAACACAATCCTTTCTCCAACTTCTCCAAACGCTTTTATGTGTGACCCTATAGGCTCATATTGCGTTGGCAGTAAGACTAACTGCTTGATTGCTTTGAGATCACATCAGAAACTCCAACAGTAGCCACTTTAGACAATAGGTTGGCACACAGACTGAGTCATCTTAGGCAACATTCTTGCTTCAAATTTGGCAGCCCCTCCTACCGCTCTGTAGTAATGCTAACGTGTCGCGTTAGCGTCATAGCTTTCCTAGTCGCCAGATCTCCTTCCTCTTTTTCTCCTCAATCAGCAGCGAGATGGCGGGGCTTCCATAAGTTATCATCGGACATTATCCTTAACGCGTCGTGGTAATACTTGCTATATTTGAGTCATGTCAACATTCCTTTCTTGATGATGTTTCCTTCTCAACGATGTTTCCAAGTATGCAAAAGCTACCACCAATGGTAGCGTTAGCGCGTCGTGATGACAAACAGAGCGACGTAATGATAGAGGATCATCGTCTTTCTTTTTTGTACTCATAGGGGCTTGAGAGCTGAAGTTCCTGCACGCTATAAACACATGGCAAGTATGATCAAATACAATGGGATTTGTTATTCTCAAACCAAGAGATGTGGAAAGTATGTTCCAACAAACTCCCCCTTTTGATAATAACAAATCATCTTAGAAATAAAGCATGCACATATAAGATTAATGTTTTGATGAGTCCCATTTATATATACATTTATGGGCTCATCTGGGCCGTATTTCTAATCTTTGCACTACACTTTAGGCTTATTTTAGTTCATAATTGTTATTCCTTGCTAAGTGCACATATAGGCCCATAGTGGTGTGTGTTTTCTTATTTTAGTGTTGAGGGTAAGCACAATGTGCTCCTCAGCCTTTTTGTGCTTTATTTCCGGTGATGGAAGTGTATTCCCAGCCCTGTTATTGTTATGTAGGTGGACATTTCATCCGTTTCAGTCCGAGTTCTGATCTGTGCATATCGCACGGTCGTGCGTTTTGTTGGAGCACGGTCGGTTTCGGTCGTGCGCCCTTTGCTGAGGAGGAAACTGATGATCTGTCGTTAGTCGTGCGTCTCTGCGCACGGGCAGCGCCCGTGCGTAATCGCACATTCTGCCTGTTTGGCCTCGTTTCTCCCCTTTCTGAGTTTACCCGTGCGTTTTGGCGCACGGGCGGATTTGCCCGTGCGTGAGTAAATCACATGGGCACTCCAGGTCGTCTTCCTGCGCAAGTCTTTATAATTAATATCGCACGGTCTATGCACGGTCGTGCGTTCGACCGTGCGTGACCAATTTTCTGACTTTTTTCTATAAAAGTGCAGTTCTCTGCCCTAGAGAAAAACATCGTACTAGTTCCGACTTTTCCGCAGCAAAGGACGTCCCAGCTCCGTACCCCTTCCACCTCTCCATCAGGGCTTGTCCTTAGGCCTCCTCCATCATCCATTAGCTTCAAGGAGAAGGATCCATCTCTTCATCCGCCATCATGCCAAGAGAAGAAAGCTAGGTTGTGTTGCCAGATCGTGACACGAAGAAGACGGGCCATTGGAGGGTAGTGACAGCCTTCTCTACCCCGGACGCAGTCGAGGACCGAGCTTGGACGCGGATTGACAACCCAGCGATTCCAACCGTGAACCCTCAACGAGACTTCGGATTCGGTCGATTTCTTACTTTCTCTTTCTTTGTATTTTGTGTTGTAATAGAGTAGATCTTTCATTATTTGATGATGGGCACTATAGATCTTGTGTTATAAAGTTATTTCATGTCTATGTGAATGTATATTTTTATCTATATGTGTGTATGAGGTGCGTCGCCATCCATTTCCATTCCGCCGTTGCGTTCGTGTGCCGCACTAGCAATTGCTAGTGGCATGCTTGTTGAAGAGGTGCTCGCGACCCTCATTCCGTTTGCCTACTCATCCATCTGCCCTTTCGAAGTAGCACGCTCAAGGCCTACATAGTCTCCATCCCGCCTAGCGAAGCTTTGCATAGTGGCATTGCATAGGAGTTGTTGTAGTATTTTATTCTTATTTTCCACAATCCAAAACCCCCGTTTCCGCATCCATCCGACTTGAAGGACTTCAATCTCAAGTCCTTCCTCGATAGATAGCTCCACCTTACCGTGTTCCTTTGAGATTGATACTTGGGGATTCATTCCCATTTTATATTACTTGAACGATCGGTTCACTGCCGTTTTGTGCCGCAGTCTAGCTACCGCCTATAGCGGTGTGCTAAGATTTGCGCATCAAGTTTTTGGCGCCGTTGCCGGGGAACACAGTCGTGTGAGTTTTCTGGAGAGGGAGAACTGAGAGGTAGGAGTTCTTCCATTTGTAAATTGCATTCTTTTGTTTTATTTCTTCTTAATCTGTTTTCTTGTTTTTTTTATTAGGTTGCTTAGTAAATTTTTGTAGGGTGTATTATTTTGCACAGTAGTGTTTATTCTGAATCATTTTATCTTCACATTATGTGGGCTGCGTTTAATATTCGCTGCCACTTTTGTGGAGATACATCTCATGCTAGTGATAGATGTCCAATGGGAGATAGTAACCCTAGCACTCAACGCTCAGTATATGGAGCACCGACTTCGTCTGGTACTCCATATGGTGCGCGTAAGTCCTATGACTATTCTGCCGAGCCTTTGCCGTCATACTTCTTTTCGGCTTCAGCACCTACTGTTCCAAAGAAGCCTGTAAGGCAGTGCTTGTTTTGTCAGAGCATGGATCATGCTTTGAAGGATTGTGCTGCTTTCCTTCGTTAGATGGACGAGGATGACGAGCCGGATATCCGGATCGTCCCGACTCCTACTTCTTGCAGCACACCTTCAACATCTGGTTATGTGCCCATTTCACCTTCAAGCTTTGAAGGGTATGATGTGGACACAGTCACCAGATGTGTGGCTGATCTAGACTCTGCCATTGCAGAGCCCATCTCCCCAGTACATATATCACCATGCATAGATTCGATTCTTTGTGAGGAATCAGTGCCTGATTCTTTTTCAAGCCCTATTCCTCTTCCTATTGTGCATCCTATTACATTTATTTCTGATAACATTGTTGAAGATGTGTCGCAAGAGGAGGCATGCAATCTTTGTGTTGTGCCTATTCCTATGGAGGAGTACAACCTTCTGGGTGAAGAGGATTTTTCCACAACACCGGTGGAGGAAGTGCAAATCCTGGAGAAGGCCACCATCGATCCCACCGAACCTTGCGACATTGTCAACAATGCCGACATTATTTTACTTCCCCAATCTAATGGGAGTGAGACCGGGATCACTCCCCCGATCGATTTTTATTTATGTTCTTCTTCCCCTTTATTTCTTGATCCCCCTTCCCTTTCCGAGCCTATGCAGGTTGAGCCTTCACATGTTATGCAAGAGGTGGTGCACATTGCATCATGCAGTGTTGCGCACATCTTCTTGTGTGAGGAGGTTAATTCCCCCTCCACAGAGGATATGCCATGTACTATATTCCCCTCTTGCTGTCGCCCTGAAGATGAAACCTTGCTAGGCAAGGAAATTTATTTTGGTGAAAGTAGAGTGGAGGACTCTCCCTCCACCTCTTTCTTTCTCTCTCCTTTACCTGTGTCTAGCAGGTATTATTATTTAGGTAGAGGAGTAGTGGTTCTATCACCGTATCGATACCCGCTACCGACACGGGAATTAGAACAGCTGCCTGTCCACTTCTCTTTCCATACTCCCATTAGCTAAGACCCCCACCTTCCTGAATAAGTCGTGCTGGGATGACAATAACCCCAGTAGTTATCTTAATTTTTCTTGTCTTTTATTTTATCGCCTACTCCAACATGTTAGTTAGGTGTTATTTTGTTTTGCTTTTGCGGAGACCAACCCCTGCAGGTATTTTCTATTTGTGCTGGCGGTGGTTGTGATTTTTCGTAGAGCTTCGCTCCAGGCTTCCGGCATGCTTACTTGCTAAGCATTGGGCACTCTCTTCCCCTAACTTTTTTTTAGAATATCTTAATGCATAGTTTAAGTCTGGGGGAGATATTTTTGTGTACCCACTCACATGCACATTTATTTAGCATGCTAGAAGTCTTATTTCGAATATTTTTGTTCTTTTTGTCTGCACACAAAGCACCCACTTGAGAGCGAACTTACTTGTATGTGTATTTCCGTTCATACTTATTTTGGTTGGAATGTGAAATAGGATGTTAGCTTAGGAATTGCAATTCGGAGTATAATGTTGACTCTTGTAGTGCTCTAGTCGCATCCGCATGCTTCCATAGAAATTTGAGTAAAATTAGATTACCTCTATGCTTTTAATTTACAATTAGCATTCTTGCGTAATCTTTGAATTACTTTACTCATTTGGTGAATGTGACTGGAATTTACGGTAGCACGGTGTTGTGTGTAAGCGAGCGCTAGTTGTGTGTTGCTCGAGTCGGAAGGAAGGTTTACCTTTCTCGTGGGCTAAGAACTTGCCCCAAGCGACTCTTGAAGCATGGGTGAGAGCAACTCATCTTGCTAAATATGATGTAGGCCTTTGTTTTGGCTAGTTTGAGCCTTGTTTTCCATGACCTATGCGCTTACCTTTGCAAGCCAAGTTTGTGCCTACCCCTCCTTTGTTTCAGCTCCTCTTTCAATTACCAAAGCCTGAAGCTTATCCTATTATCGCAACCAAAAATGTGTTAACTGAAATTACATTTCATATTTGGATGTGATGCTTGGAACCTTTGCGATGTGAAAGAAAGATCTATATTATTTGCTGAACTCCTTTTTGTAAACCAACCGGGGATAAAAGAAAAAGAAAAATAAAATAATGAAGTTAAAAGAAAAAAAATCAAAAAAGATTTAGAATGAAAAGAAATCCCCTTGAGCGTAATTGAAAATTCAGTTGGTATTTGCTGGAGTAGGCTGTGTGCACACCCAATTTTCAAGCTAAGTCTGGGGGTGTGATGCAGCACGCCCAGGGTCGACCCACCCTGGCTCGGCCAGAAGAAACACGTTCCAGTCGCACTGCCGGGCTGCAGCCCAAGCACCCCAACCCGTCTCCGGCCCCACCACAGAGCCGATAGGTTGTTGAGGTCAGGGCTCGATCCCCCGACCTCCTTGATAAAGAGTCTTCAGGCAGACTCTCATCACCAACTGAGCTGCAGTTGGTGATGAGAGACTGCCTGAAGACTCTTTATCAAGGAGGTCGGGGGATCGAGCCCTGACCTCAACAACCTATCGGCTCTGTGGTGGGGCCGGAGACGGGTTGGGGTGCTTGGGCTGCAGCCCGGCAGTGCGACTGGAACGTGTTTCTTCTGGACGAGCCAGGGTGGGTCGGCCCTGGGCGTGCTGCATCAGGGTGTGTCACACTAGCATCGCTTGTGGTCTTGTTTTGGGTTCAACTTTATCTTTAGACTCAATTGGGTTGCGTAGCCGTCTCGTTTATCATTGAATATCATACCGTAACCTAAGCCTCATTATAACCGTAAAGCCCTATTGATTTAACTTGTGAGTTTGCTAGGGCCGTGGAGAGAGTGTAACCGGGCAAGCTTATGGTTCTCATCGTTGATGGATTTCAGCGGAGTTATTCCCTAATTCTGGTCTTTCGCAACACCCTCCTGAGTGGCTTGTTTACTTTCACACCGGGCACGACCACATAAATTCTTCACGAATCACCATCTGAGTACAAATAAATCTCTATTTACGCATTTAAACCTTTATAAATTTGTTAGTATAGTTAGAATCTTCTTTTACAGAATTTTTATGTGCATATGTATGATACTTCGCATCTTACTCCGTCTTTGCAATTTTCTACTCTAGCTACCTTTTTCATACTTCGCCGGATTTGTTTGCTCGGGACACGCAAACAGGTAAGTCTGGGGTGTGATGAGTCCCATTTATATATACATTTATGTGCTCATCTGGGCCATATTTCTAATCTTTGCACTACACTTTAGGCTTATTTTAGTTCATAATTGTTATTCCTTGCTAAGTGCACATATAGGCCCATAGTGGTGTGTGTTTTCTTATTTTAGTCTTGAGGGTAAGCACAGCGTGCTCCTCAGCCTTTTTGTGCTTTATTTCCTGTGATGGAAGTGTATTCCCAGCCCTGTTATTGCTATGCAGGTGGACATTTCATCAGTTTCAGTCTGAGTTCTGATCTGTGCATATCGCACGGTCGTGCGTTTTGTTGGCGCACGGTCGGTTTCGGTCGTGCGCCCTTTGCTGAGGAGGAAACTGATGATCTGTCATTAGTCGTGCGTCTCTGCGGATGGGCAGCGCCCGTGCGTGAAGGAATCACACGTTCTGCCTGTTTGTCCTCGTTTCTCCCCTTTCTGAGTTTACCCGTGCGTTTTGGTGCACGGGCGGATTTGCCCGTGCGTGAGTAAATTGCACGGGCGCTCCAGGTCATCTTCCTGCGCAAGTCTTTATACTTAATATCGCACGGTCTACGCACGGTCGTGCGTTCGACCGTGCGTGACCAATTTTCTGACTCTTTTCTATAAAAGCGCAGTTCTCTGCCCTAGCAAAAAACATCGTACTAGTTCCGCCTTTTCCTTCGCAAAGGACATCCCAGCTCCGTACCCCTTCCACCTCTCCATCAGGGCTTGTCCCTAGGCCTCCTCCATCATCCATAAGCTTCAAGGAGAAGGATCCAGCTCTTCATCCGCCATCATGCCAAGAGAAGAAAGCTAGGTTGTGTTGCCGGATCGTGACACAAAGAAGACGGGCCATTGGAGGGTAGTGACAGCCTTCTCTACCCCGGACGCAGTCGAGGACCGAGCTTGGATGCGGATTGACAACCCAGCGATTCCAATCGTGAACCCTCAACGAGACTTCGAATTCGGTCGATTTCTTACTTTCTCTTTCTTTGTATTTTGTGTTGTAATAGAGTAGATCTTTCATTATTTGATGATGAGCACTATAGATCTTGTGTTATAAAGTTATTTCATGTCTATGTGAATGTATCTTTTTATCTATATGTGTGTATGAGGTGCGCCACCGTCCATTTCCATTCCGTTGTTGCGTTCGTGTGCCGCACTAGCAATTGCTAGTGGCGTGCTTGTTGAAGAGGTGCCCGCGACCCTCATTCTGTTTGCCTACTCATCCATCCGCCCTTTTGAAGTAGCGCGCTCAAGGCCTACGTAGTCTCCATCCCGCCTAGCGAAGCTTTGCATAGCGGCATTGCATAGGAGTAGTTGTAGTATTTTATCCTTATTTTCCACAATCCAAAACCCCCGTTTCCGCATCCATCCGACTTGAAGGACTTCAATCTCAAGTCCTTCCTCGATAGATAGCTCCACCTTACCGTGTTCCTTTGAGATCAATACTTGGGGATTCATTCCCATTTTATATTACTTGAACGATCGGTTCACTGTCGTTTCGTGCCGCAGTCTAGCTACCGCCTATAGCGGTGTGCTAAGATTTGCCCATCATGTTTATAGTAAAGGATAAGCATGATAGAATGCATATGCCCCCCCTATATCAAAGCATCCTATGTATTTAACTCCCCTTAAGTGTAAATTTCCTTCAAAGTTATTCTCCCCCATTTGGTATTATCAAAAGAGGGTGGAGATAAAATATATCATTTAAGGTTTAATACAATGTGTAATGTAGAGATGAGAATGTGCATAAAATAGATTGACCACTTAGTGATACCACTTGGTTAGTAAAAAGTTGATTTGGAAGAGTGAGGTGTCATTAGTGCAGAAATAAGACCACTTATAGGAAAAAATTAGTCATGATTGAGCGTACAAGTAGTAATATTGTGGAAAATATGGTGAAAGATTTTTAAAGAAACATCATTATAAGAGTTTGAAGCATTGTAAATGAGTAAGAGTTTTAGTCTAGTAAAAATAGATGTTTTAGTAATTGAAGTTCAAGATCAAATATCACTTTGTAACAAAACATAATAGCACTTGTTTAGAAAGTAAATTTATCAAGATTGAGTATACAAGGCATAGCGGAAAATAGGATTACAAAGGATGTTACCATGATTCAATTTATCAAGCCAAGATAGAATGATATAATGTTTTAAATTCATAATGCAGGTAGACTAAAACATTGTAGAGATCATGCAATGTTATCAAGTGCATCTACTAAAGAGTTTAGAAAAAAATGTAGATATGCATTAGAGTCCAATACTCATGAGTAGAAGTTTTACAAGAGATACTGATGTGTACAAATTGTATTTTTTGATAAGAGTATACACATGATTTAATCAAAACACATGACTGGTATAATGGAATAAACACAACATTAATGAAAATGCATTTTACAATAACTTATACCCACAAAGCTAGATTTTATTTCAATGCACAAAAAAAGTATAACTACCAAGGTGCTCTGCACACACAATGCTCATTTAGATTTATCAAGGTGCAAAATAGTGCTTGGGGGATCACATATATTATTTTTCTTTGATTTATTTGGGATCCAAGTGTACAAGAAGTAGTGTATAAAAGAGTTTGCACAAGACACTTTACAATTCTCTTCATGGTGCTCAACCTCACAATGCTCATTGAGACTTATTAGGAGGGTGAGTGGTGTTTGGTGGAGTTATCTTTGTCATTTATTCATTTGAATTTTAGTTTGGTGACAAATTTCTCTGAATTCACTTGTTTTTGCAAACATAGAGTTTTGAATTAACACACTTCTTCAAATATGGGTGCATGAAAGAGATTTTTATTATGGTGTAGGTAAACTAATCACACATTTAACAATGTTAAGTTGTTACACTACACAATCATGCAAGACTAAGATTAATGTCATCTGTAGATTATCAAAGATGTGAGTGAGTAAATCATTATTAAATATAAAACATTACTCATACTTAGAGGCATGCTAAGCAATCCTACATATGATTTCTATAATCCATTTCATTGCGCATTACAAGATAATGTTCAAGGCATGACACAAAACAATGTTTTAAGATACTTGAATTAAATTAGAATTTAACATTATATTTTAGTCTTGAAAAGATAACCATAATAATCCTTGAAACATTTAAATGAATAACACTCAGTTTTCTCTATAAATATTTTGAATTTTTAAAGACAATAAAAAAATTGAAAACATATTTTTGTGATTTTAGTTTGTTTTTCAATTTTGTAGTTGATTTTTGATATATAAAAGGAACACATATTTTTCATTTGATTTTTATTGGTTTTGCAGATTTTTTTGTTTTTAGTATTTAGAGAAAAATAAGAAATGAATATAAATACAAAGCTTTGAAAAATAGCAAATTTGGTATTTTGTACTACCGCTAGTGGCAACACTTACCGCTGGGCGGCAAGTAATAGAAATCATGTTTCCAAGAAAAAAATGTGTGTTTGTGAAATTTTTCGCCTGATTATGATTGTTCAGTGTCGAGGTTGTGCATTCAAGTAAAGAAATCAGACAGGAGTACACAAAATATGCGAGTTTATTGTTTTTAAGTTAAGATGTCCAAAACCCCTAATTCTAGCCTAAGTAAAGCAAATTGTGTATCAGGTAGAGGCTTGGTAAAGATGTTCGCAAGTTGGAATTCAGTTCTTATATAGTTTACATGAACATGTTCCTTTTTTATATGATTCCTAATGAAGTGATGTCTCGCGTCTATGTGTTTGGATCTGGAGTGATGAACGAGATTGTTTGTTATGTCAATAACACTCTTGTTGTCACATTTTAGTTCAATGTTGGTGAGATGAAATCTGAAGTCTTCTAAGGTTTGAGTAATCCATAAAGCTTGTGCACAACAACTTCCTAGTGCAATATATTCAGCCTCGGTGGTGGAAAGGGCAATTGAGTTTTATTTTCTACTTGACTATGCAACTAGTGAAGGGCCTAAAAATGACATGTGACACTAGTGCTTTTTCAATATAATGAACACCCTGCATAATCAGAATCAAAATAGCATATAAAAGAAAAGAATCATAGTTTGGATATCATAGATCTAATCTAGATGTTCCGATTAAATACCTAAAATTCGTTTCACCGCTTTTAAATGAGATTCTTTTGGATTAGCTTGAAATCTAGCACATAAACAAATTACCAAAGTACTGTCGGGTCTAGAAGAACTCAAATAAAATTATTATCCAGTCATTCCTCTATACAAAGTTTAATCAATTGAAATTTTGGCTTCATCCTTTCCTAATTTTAGTGTTGCGCTCATTGGTGTACTGACAAGTTTTAAGTTTTCAAATCCAAAACATTTTAGCATATCATATACATATTTAGTTTGACAAATATAGATTCCACCATATCTTTGTGTGATTTGAAAACCTAAAAAATATGTGAGTTCTCCAACTAGGCTCATCTCAAATTCATTTTGCATTACTTATACTACTTCATTACACAACTCTTCATTTGTGGCTCCAAAAATACTGCAATCAATGTAAATTTGTAAAATAATCAAATCACTTTCTTAATATGCTTAATGAAGAGTGTGTTATCGACACTACCCATTTTATATCCATGCTTTGATAAAAAAGATGTTAAATGCTCATACAATGCACAAGGTGCTTTCTTTAAATCGTAAAGCGCATTTCCTAATCTATAGACATGATTAGGAAATTTTCATCTATAAAACTAGGGGTTGTTCAACATAGACTTCTTATTTATCTATCCCATTTAAGAAAGTACTTTTGATATCCATTTGAAATATTTTAAATTTCTTATAACTCGCAAATCAAGAAAAATTTATATAGATTCAAGGCTAGCAATGGGTGTAAATGTTTCATCAAAATCTACCCCCTCAATTAGAGAATATCCTTGTGCTACTAGTCTAGCTCCGTTCCTAGTGATTCTAGAATCTCCATATAATTTATTTTTAAATATCAATTTTACACCAATAACCGGGTGAATAGATGGTCTTTCTATTAACTTTCAAACCCTATTTAGTTCGAATTGATTTAGTTCCTCATTCATAGCAATAAACCAAAATTCATCAATTACAGTGGTTGAAACTTTTTTGGGTTCAATTTTGGAAACAAATCATACATTAGAAAAGGTTTCATGAATTGAAGAACGTGTCGTTACCCCTCTTCATGGTTCTCCAATGATAAGTTCCCTTGGATGATCTTTTGTAAATCTTAGCATGCTTGGAGGCATGAAATCTTCTTGCACTTCTTCTATTCCTTTATCAACATCAATTGGTTCATCATCCTCATGCTCCAAGGGTGAAAGGGGTTCCTCTTCTTTTCCTGCAATATTAGGATCTACATAAGGAACAAGTTTATCAAACCTAATATGAATAGATTCTTCAACCTTTTTAGATCTTTTATTGTATATTCAATATGCTTTACTAGATGAAGAGTAACCAAGAAAAATTCCTTCATCACTTTTCTCAATAAATTTACCTAAGGTATCTTTGGTGTTGAAAATAAAACATTTACATCCAAAAATATAAAATTAAGATACATTAGGTTTCTTTGGGTAGTATAGTTCATATGGTGTCAATTTTAAAATTGGGTGAAGCATGACTCGCTTTATTACATAGCAAGATGTATTTACTGCTTCGGCCTAAAAAGATCTAGGCAACCCATATTCGGATAGCATAGTGCGTGCAAGTTCCCGATGGGTTCTATTTTTCCTCTCCACCACACCATTTTGTTGAGTGGTGCATGGAGCGGAAAATTCATGCTTGATGCCTAGATTATTGCAAAAAGTGGTGAAATTTTTATTTTCAAATTCCCCTCCATTATCCGAGCGAATGCATTTAATTTTTTAATCTAACTCATTTTGAATACGATTGCATAATTTTGTAAATTCAGAAAAAGCATCGAATTTGGAGGTAAGAAATATTGTCCATGTAAATCTAGAATAATCATCAATCAACACAAATGTGTACTTTTTACCTTCTAGACTACAAGTGATAATTGGTCCAAATAGGTCCATATGAATTAGTTGTAAGGCTCTAGTGGTAGAAATTTCATTTTTTTTTAAATGAGGGTTTAGAAAATTTTCCTTTTTGGCAAGACGGAGAAAGTGAAGATATTTTCCATTTAACATTGGCAAGCCTCTTATTACTTTATTTTTTACAATTTTAAAATTAACTTGGGACTAGAGTGACCAAGACGCTTATGCCATTATTCTAGTTCTTCATTTTTGATATTCGACATTTTAATGAAGCACGTGAAAGATCATGAAAAGCAATCAAATAGACATTGTGAGTTCTTGGTGCAGTGAGTACAATATCATTAGTTTTAGGATTTATAATTTTACACAAATTTGTAGAAGATTCAAAAAAAACATTAAGACCTTTATCGCATAGTTAACTAATATAGATTAAGTTATGTTTCAAGCCTTCTACATATAAAATGTTTGTAGTAGAAAAAGAGTCGTTACCCATTGTACTGATATCTAAGATTCTTCCCTTTCCATTGTCAGCAAAAGTCACCATTCCTCCTTTCTTCTTTGTCAGGCTAAGGAACTTTGCTTTGTCGCCCGTCATGTGTTTGGAGCACCCTGAGTCCAAGTACCACATGTCTTCTTTTTATTTAGCCTGCCAACACACCTAAAAAGAAGATGAGAGTAAAGATCAGGATACCCAAGAGGTTCCTCCCATAGAGTAGGTGGAAACCTTAGGCACCCAGACTTGCTTGAAAGCACATCGTCCTTTTTTATTACAAGAGTCCATGGTGTGTCCAAAGTGAAAGCACTTAGCACACGCACAAAAGGGGTTGAGACCTTTTTCAAATTTTTCTTTGGACTCTTACTGGAAGATGGGGAACCAGCATAAATCATTGTCAATTTGTTAATATAAGAATTACAATATTTGTTACTACTGCCAGCGGTAAGAGGTATCATTGGGCGGTAACTTCCAGAGACATACTCAAGCCCATATTTTGCACTTCCATGCCTTTGGTTGGCCAAAATCATGTCAAGGGTCTTCTGTACAACTCCAAATATTTCTATAGCCATGCTCAAGTCATGGATCCAAGCTTTTAAGAAAGTGTTTTCATTAACTAGATTTCCACATCTATTTGCAAAAAAAAATTCCATCTTCAATTTGAGAATGAGAGTTTCTTAAACTTCTTTCTAAGTCTCCCATTTGGTTTGTAAGAGATTCAATATTTGAGAGAGCCTTAGAAAGATCAGTTTCTAGTTCATTTATCCTTGCCAAGTAGTGATCATTCTTTTGGCAAGACCCCTTCCCTTTTCCAAAAGAGTTTACTTCCTTAGTTAGCTTTTGATTTTGTCTTAAAGAAAATTATTTTCAGCTCTTAGACTTATATTTAAAAAATTGCATCTTTCCATATATTCAGTATAGAAATCTTCATAAGTAGAAGGAAGTACCTCAGTGTCGCTTTGGACAATGCAATCGTCGTCCGATGATTCATGGCTTCTTCCCATGAGGCATAGATTTTCCTCTTCACCATCGCTTGAGGTAGAGTCATTTGAGCTCTCGGATGAAGAGTCATCTCATATTGTTGCATTCCAAACCTTCTTCTTTTCTTTTCCTTTGTGCCACTTTTCTTTTTGTTCTATCAGGTACTTTGGGCACTAGCTTTGTATTTTCCCAGTTTTACTACAGTGGAAGCACTCCGATGAAGGCCGCTCATCATCGCCGTCGCTTGTTTTCTCCTTTTTTCCCTTTTGGATGATGAGCCTTTTTGGAGATACTTTCGAATGGTGTTCCACCTTTCCGGGTTCTTCATGAACCTTGTGAAATTTTTCACAAAAAGGTTGTCTTCGTGCTCCTTATCATCGTCGTCCTCTTTTCTTGACATTAGATCCAAGGCTTTCTTCTTTGGCTCTTTGTTGTATTCTTCATCATGGATTTTGAGTTCCACCTCATAGGTTTTGAGATTCCTAATGAGGCTCTCAATCTGGAGCCGTCTTAAATCATGTGACTCGGAGATAACCATCACCTTTGAATTGAACTCAGAGCGAGAGACCAAAGAAGTTTCCTCACCAAGTCACTATTTGAGAAGGTTTTCCCGAGTATCTTTGAGGGGTTGACAGTCTTGGTGAAGCGAGTGTACATCGAGTCTACGTCCTCGTCTGGATCCATTATGAACCTTTCAAACTCCGACTCCCTTTGGAAAAACTTTGAGTCTTTAACTTGCGAAGTACCTTTGTGAGTTATTTCTAATAAATTCTAGATATCGTAAGCAGTTTCTTAAGCACTAACTCGATTGAATTTAGTTTTATCTAAAGCACAAAATAAGGCATTCATTACTTTAACATTATTTTTACATCTACTTTTATCTCCATCATCCCATTTATCTCTAGGATTTTCAAAGATTTCTTCTCCAACAACATACGTAGGAGTAGTATAACGTTGTTCTACCCAAGTCCAGACATTTAAATCAAGATTCATTAGAAAATAATGCATACGAGTTCTCCAGTAATTATAGTCATTTCTAGTAAAAGTGGAGGTCTACTTATCCCTTGCCCCTCCTGAAAAGTGAGATCATAGAGCGCAATTATTCCCGATTGTTAGACCATTTTGGAATAACCTAGCTCTAATACAACTTGTTGTATCTGTAGGCCCCCTTAGAGAGGGGGTGAATAAGGGTTTTAAAAACTTTTATATTTAATGGAAAACTTTTGATATTTTATTAAAAATAATTTGAATCAAAAGTAAAGTGCTAGAAATTGAAAATCAAATCAATTTTATTGAACAAACAAAGATATGGTTATCATTTATAAAATTGATTACAAAATTAGATTTCTATCACGCTAGAAATCAAGACGAATAATATGAAAACTCTTTTTATTTTCTATATCGACTCTTCTCCCTAAGAACCGGTTGGCTTTAGCCGATCTATCCACAGATATGGCCTCAAGACGCTCTAGACTCTCTATCCCCAGAAAGTCATTGAGCACCCCCTAGATCTAATCTAAAGACCAAGTTGCCACACATACGCGACAAATTTTCCTAATCCTCGCAAGTCCCTAGTCGCCAACACGAGCGAATTTCTCTACTAATGAAAATAAGAGATACAATCGGTAACATCCATATTCCTTCTAGACCCCCTTGGGTTAGGGTTAGGACTTGAGTTGTGAGTAGAGGCCATGGTATGACCCAAGGTTACCTTGAACATAAGAAAATTGCTATAAGCACCCCAAAAGTGCACAAGTCAACATATGCCAATTTACTTCAAATTGGACTCACCAACTCAAATTGAGCTTACAAATTGGTCCCTAACCCTAAAGGACGCCCAATTGATCAAAAGCCCCATCAATTGGTCAACCAAATTGGCTAAATTGACCAAAGTCAAACTTTGGTCAACATTGCCCAATTCAACCCAAATTGGCTCAATAAGAATTCATATGGCCAAATTGACCCCACCACTACATGGAAAACCCTCAAACATGTCCAATTGACCAAAAGTCCCATCAATTGGTCAACCAAATTGGCCAAATTGACCAAAGTCAAACTTAGGTCAACATAACCCAACTCAACCCAAATTAGCTCAATTAGAATTCGTATGGCCAAATTGACCCCATCACTACATTTCAAACCTTAAAAGGGGTTCAATTGACCCAATAGCCCATCAAGTGTTCATCAATTGGCCCAATATGACCAAAGTAAAACTTTCCCCATTTTTTGTCAAAATCACACTTATTGGCTAAATTGGCCCAATTAGGGCATCACCATGACCCAATCAACATTGGGTGGTGTCAAGGGACTCAAGTCGAACACATTGGACCAGTCAACCCATCAAATTGACCAAGTCAACCTCAAAGTCAACAATTGTCAAATTAAGCCCAAATAGGAGAAATGAGAGTCCAAACCAATTTCACTGGGCTAAGGCCTTATGGTAATCCCATCCTACAACCCACGGGCATAATTACTTACCCTACCCACTGAATTCAACATGCAATGACATGCATGGGGTTAATTTTGGGTTCCCCCCTCCCTAAATCAAGAGAACACAAGGAGGAATTTAAGTAATTGAGGCCACTTGGCCCTCCATTCCTCTGCCCAAGCCTTCCACTGAGCTCCATCACTGATGCCAAGCTGAATTCCAGCAGTGGGGGTGACAAATAGCAGCAAGGAGGAGCATCCTATGCGTGGCCGAAATCACTTTAATGGCTGCCATGAATTATGCCACCCTCATCCCAAATCGACTTCACCATTAGCTTCAGAAGGTGGAGAGCATATGAAATCGAGCATTGGATCACTGCAAATGATAGAGTATTGAAGTTTTTAGCAAGCTCACTGGAGAAAGCAAAATCCATGGACGGCCAGAGAAATACCCAACAACAAGCTCTATTAAGGTCCGATTTCTCCTCTCCTCCCTTTGTGCTAGCTTCTTAGATCAATTAGGAAGAGAATCGAGCTCAATTGAGCTTGATTTCATTGAGAATCCATGGAGATTTTAGATTTTTAAATCTCGCCGGAAAACACCACTATGGCCACCCCAAGTCATCGGACCACCACCCATCGATGGCCCTTGCCGAGAGGATGGAGGTGGTGGGGTTGATTGGTATTGTAGGTGCTTGGGTTATTGTAGGGAGGCCAAAATATGAGCTCTAGGTAGGGCAAATCACAGCCACTAGCTGGAGGTTGAAGATGACCAGGAGCAGTCTGGTATGCTTCAAGATCTGTGTAAATCAACTAAGTACAGCTCATTGCCTTTATGCCTAGTCATGTTCAAGCCACTATTTAGGCATGATCCAGTCAAATTCAGGTTAAGTGATCAACATACAATTTTTATCCCTTTGTCTTACCTTCGAAATGAACTTTGAATCACTTGATTTGGCGCCCTACTGCCCCCAGAATCTCAGTTTTACTGAGGGGTGTCCTAAAGGTGCCCTAGACCATATTTTGTGAATACCTTTTCCTAGGTTGTTTGCATGGACCATAAATTTTGGCCATGCATGAGTAGTACCTAGATGGACCCACCATCCAAAAAATAGAATTTTTGGATGATATTTTTTCTATAGTTTTGTCAAAAATATGATTTTTCAAATAAATGAAATTAATATGACTAGACTAACTCAAATTGACCCAAATCTTGGGTGTCATGTTAATTAGATCATAAATAGTCACTGGTAAAAATTTAAGGTCATTTGGACCTCTGCATGTTGGTGTATTCCACATGCATGAAAAAAGGGAATTTGGTGTGTATATAACACTATAATGTTGTACTAGATTTACATGGTCAAATCAACTCAAAAACCTAAATTTTGGGCACATAGATAATTTGATTATTTTTAGTCTCTGACCAAAATTTAAGGTCATTTGGACCTATGAATGATGGTGTATTACACATGCATGTGTACATATAGTGTAAGAGACTTGGTGTGCACTTAGCCAAGTTTGATGTTTTATGAATTGATGGGTATATCCTTGGTCAATTCTTATGAAATTCGAAACATGCACTTGATATCATGAGATATTATATCTCAGGGAAAATTATGAACTTTGGGGTTGAATTCCCTAGGAAATTAGGGTTTATGTGATTTTGTCACATTGAGCCTAAATGAGTATTTTAGGGTCAAAACTTTCTAAAATGCTACAAAACTTTGGAATTCACCTTTGTATGGTATAATTACACTCTGTATATTTTATGGAGATTTTTAGAGATATAATATATCATTAAGTAGTAATTAGTTCAGTTACCCTCATTTATTCTATCACACTTGTGTATGAGTATATGAACTCAACATTGTATGAAACTAGATATGTAAACTTTATAGATCATTATTAGCCTCTGAGAATTTATTTAGATTTTATTGATGAGTATATATAGTGGTTCCTTCACAAAGTAAAATTTTAAGGTCTCCCTTAATTAATTATAAATGTTGGTCAAACTAATCCGAAAAACTATGAAACTAGCTAGTTAGACTTCTGAGATCATTAGTAGGTTCTGGGAATTTTATGATAATTATTTGATGATTATTTACTATGGTTCCTTCACAAGTTAGAATTTGTTTGTCTCTTAGAATAATTAATATTTAAAATTAACTTAATTAGGAAAATTATGAAACTTGGTCAGCAGACTTCTTAGATCATAATAATGTTCTGGTAATTTTTTTCACATTTATTCTCTGATGATTCACAATATTTCCTTCATAAAGTGGAGTTTTATCATTTTCCTTTAATAATTGTTATTGTTTGTTAAATGGAACTATAAAAATATGAGACTTAGCTAGAGGACTTGTTACATCACCATAATGCTCTTATATTGTTATTGTAATTATTCCATGATGATTTACAGTAGTTCCTTCACAAAGTGGAAATAATGGGATTATATGATTTATTTAATTTAGATAATAAATTACTGTTAGAAAAATGCCAAATCATGTTGATGTTCATTATATAGTTATACAAATACATGTAAAATTTACTTACATCAATTGGATGAATAATTGTAGTAGACCCTTCATAATGTTAGGAATAGTTCCCTTGAATATTTAATTAATTTTCTGGAATTTTATTAGGGAGAAAACTATGAATATCTGCTCGACATTGTTTTGGCTCATAACATAACTCGGTAAATTTTATTAGACCCATTGGGCCATGCTAGTTGACACTTCATGTACAAATTGATGGTTTTCCTAAATATTAAGAAGTTGGATTATTAGGCTCAAGCATAATCATAATCAAGTAAAGAGGATGAAAATTAGTGACTTATTATTTGTAAAACTTCTGGAACCATATTTGAATGTATATTAGCTATGAGGACCATGTAGTTCCCTTTTAGGTCATGTATCATCATGCTTGAGGACAATTTGGTCTGCGGATAGTAAAAATTCGCAATATTTGATCTAGACCTCATTTGATCTTCACACACTGAATTATTAATTTTTGAAACATTGGGCACTTCATAGATTGATTGGTAGATCAACCAATTAGTGTCAACACTTAATGTTTGGGTTTGGGTGTGTTTAGTAAAACTATCAATATGGGATTTTTTGATAACGATATGTTAAAGGGTATGAAGGGAGATCCACCAGCAACTTGAGTTATGATTAATATCAAAATCTGGAACCATTAGGTATGGATTGAGTGATGGCATGAGCACCTAGTTAGTCACTAAGAAAAGGGAAAGGATTGATGTTCAATTGAACATCGTCGCCTTCTGTCCCGGTAATTGTAAACCACCTTATGAAGTTAGAGTAACTAGAGAGGGAGTGGGTATGTAAGAATAGGTAGCCACCAATAAGATTAAATATCTTGAGAAAGGGAGGTTTGGGATGTCACCCCATCATACCTCCTAGTACCGTTGCGAGCCCTTCGTCGGGTAGACCTCGGGAAGTCCAAGATTCACCCTAAACTGTTAACTATAACTAAACCAGAAGATAAAGATTAATATAATTAAGTAGATAATGGAAAATGATGGGCAACACAATATAAGTATGGATGGAGATTTGTATGGAGGACGGGTTGGTCCAGCGCGTAATAGACTCGGTGAGTAAGTAGACATGACCGGTTAGTACGACGAGCTGGATCCTCAAGCCAAGTTTCTCCCAACTGCGGTCTCGAGTTTTTTTTCTTAGTCGCTTGGTCATCAACTAAAGCAATCTCCCTCTTGTAACCACTCTTTTTGATCTATATGATTGTCTACAACAAGTGGTATTTACCATTGCGGACAAGTCTAGCCTCTCCGCTTTGCGTCCACTATTCCTCTTTCTTAAGTCAGATCTTGTTAGCCAGAAAGTAGCTGACAACTCATGGTTTCCCCTACTCCCGTTAGCGTGAGTTCTTGGAGGTTCCTTTTCTGCACCAAAAGAGCCCAAACTTTGGTCGGACCTAGATGTTGATATTTCTGACCTCTGACCAAAGTTTGGAAACATTTGGGTAAGGTTAACTCATTGTTTCCTAAATTTAATATAGGTTGCATTATTGGCACACCAAACTTTATTTTTATTTATTATGTGTATATTTCCCTCATCATAGGTCCAAATATTTTCAAACTTTTACAGAGGATTAGTTATGTCAAAACACACCTAGGGTTTAAGTTTAGGGTTTTTTGGAGTTTAAATGGACTTCCAATCTTTGGGTGTTAGTGAATTGAATGTCACACTTAATTATAGTCTCCTTTAATTAAGTGTATATTTCCCAAACCCTTTGGAGTTTTGATTTGAAATTTGGGCAGAGATTCGATAATGTTACATATGATCTACGTTTGGGAACATTTGGAGGTCATATGCATAGAGTTCTTTTTGGCCTTCATATGAAATATGTGATGTAAACTATAGGAAATCTAATAACTGAGATATCTCCCAAGCCAAAAGGAATTACTTGATGAAATTTAAACTAGAGACTCATGGTTTGATAAAGAAGCTCTCCAAACATTATTAGAATTTTTTGATACATTTCCACAGTTGTTTTGAGTTTAATTTATGAATTATTTTGTGCTCAAATTTAGTAGATATTGTAACCCAAATCTTAGAGTTTTGAATTGGAATTTTGGCAATGGTTTATTAATCATATTTTCTAACTTTGGTTGAAGTTTCACAGTATTTAGATGTCATTTACTATTGTTTTGATTAAAGATCCTATGATGCTCATATTTGACGATTTACCTACTTTTATGCTAACTCGCCTTTTGGAGTAATCATATATGCATGTAGGAATTGTAACCATGATGTCTTGAGGCCTTTATAGAGGTTTTAAACATGCTTAGTTACTATTTGGGTGATAAAGACCATGACGAGCACTTTTTGGCCTTATAGTCTCACATATTTACGAACTAGGCAAAATAGTAAAATGTGACACGTGTGATTCCACTTTGTAGATCCATCAGTTGTCCTTGTAGGTCAAAACTAGGGGTGTGCGCGGTGTGGGTTGGTGCAATTATGGCATAAACCGCAACCGTACCACAAGGGAGTGGTTTTGGACCGAGCAAAACCGCACTGCACAAAAATTATGCGGTGCGGTTTCGGTTTGGTGCGATTTTTTGCGGTGCGGGTACGGTTTCAATGCGGTTTTTAGCATGTGATTTTCCATAGACACTAAAATGATAATGTGAGGTGAAACAAGATATAAAATTTGGGCAAAAACATAGTTATATGAGTAATATTATCATGAAAAAAGTAATTATTGTGGATAGTCATATACATACTACGCATTTAATCCTTAAATTGATTCATAAATATGGCTTTATTTTTAGGAGTTTTGACATGATTATTGTAACTAGAATAGTTGATTTTAAAGTAAAATTATCAGTTCAAATTTATTTTTTCTACCTTTTGAATTTGCATAACATTATAAATGATATTCCTAGTCTGGATACTGAATTGAGCATATACTAAGGGGCGATGCTAGGATGATGAGTTGGGATGTAATGTTATGTTAAATATGATAAAGTTAATATAAATAATTGTTAGATGATAATATTGCATGTATTGAAGATTGAGTTTCAAACAAAAAATTTCATAGACCTAGAATAAAGTGATTAATTTATTTGATTGATTTTTGATATAAATGATTCTAGGGTCTAGAAAAGAATGAGACACATGCAATTTCAAGACATAATGCTTTCATAAACTAATCATACAAAACAAATTTTGAAATTAATAGTATAATTGTATTCATTAATTGATTTTTGATTTTGAATGATGATTCAAAGTTTATGACATATGATAAATTATTCATATTCATTCTTTTTAATTAATTTTAGTGAAAGCTTATAAGGTGAATATGACATATATATTGACTATGGGTATATTTTTGATTATTTTGGAAAGTTTTGTAAATTTCTTTTTTTTAGACAAAAAAAATAACCAACACATATATAAGGTTTCTGAAAGTAGAAAGGAATGATAATTAAAGTAATACAATAATTTTTCAGAAAATATAATTTAGAGAAAAACATGATTTTTCAGAAAATAAAGCTACCGCCGGCTGTAAGATTTAGCGCTCCGTGGTATCAGACAGAGATTTGATTTTTTGATAAATAGGGCTGGATTTTTCGATTCTTTTTATTTCAATTTTTCTTGATTATGATTTAGCATTATATGGGGCATCTAATTTCGTAAAAAAATCAAGAAAAATAGGCAAAAATGTGGGTTTTAATTTTTAGCCAATTGGTTCTTAATAGCCCATTTAAATCCATTCTTGAAAATGATGTTATTAATCTTGGTATATCACTTGAGAAATTTAGTACTTTAATTTTAAGTGACATTAAGAGAAAATTATAGGCAATGGATTTTATAAGTATAGATGCTAGAAAATGAGTTGGCCACTTTAAATGATATGATTTTTTTTCAAATTCAACCAATTTAATTTATTGAAAATTAAGCATAGTGTGAGTGAATCATATCGCATCTAATGTGACCATAAAACATATTGACTCAAAAATAAAGACAAACAAAATTACACAAAGCAAGAAAAGAAAAGAAAAGGTTATTTTTATTCTTAATTTGCTAGGGAGCAAAAGTATGTTTGATATATTACAAACCATATCAAGATAAAAATCTCCCTAAACAATCAATAGAGTCAAGGTACGTGAAGATAAGATTTGGGAACCCATATAGATAGTGGCGGAACTAGAAACTTTGTGAAGCCCAGACAGAATAAATTTAAACTTAGAAAGCATTAGCAAAAATATTCCAAAATTTATAATCAATAATGATTATGTGAATGTGAACATAAATAATCAAATTCTCAATCATTAAACCAGTTTTTATTGAATCGTCGTACATTGTTTCCAATTAAACTTTGAGGAAAGTTATCTAAATGAGGTTAACAATGACCATTCTTCAAGTAATATCTTCTAATTGGGTCCTGGTGATTTACATGATAAGAGCTTATATGATTCCTCAACCTCGAATCCGAAGGTAAATCATCCAAGTTAATATCTACGCAATGTATTTTACCACTTGGAGTGAGCTCAGGTAAATCCAATGAATTAGTTTGAGTTGGTCCTGCTTTTAAGAAAAAATTGTTCATTGAAATAACAAATGACAGTCACACACACCTAATTTGCATGAAAATTGAAATCATAATCAATAATCTGGGAAGAAAACAAACACCTGATTTGTTATCAAGACTCTTAGATATAAAAATTAAAAATACATTATAACAAATGCAGTTTTAACTTTGTACAATTCTCGATTCTTGGCATAAAATATTTGTGGCACTTAGAACTTTTCTTATATTCTTGGTATGCCGTCAATAAGTGTTAAGGTTAACCTATCCTCAACTTCATTGAACATTGCTTCACATTTTGATGTCCAATCATATGACTAGACTATCTTTGTGAGAGAGGTTAACGGTAATGATGCTTGACATCTCTTCAACAACCTTCAATAATAACTCCTAAGTCTAAGGAGATCTTAACGTCTACCATTATCTCATCGAAAGCTAATCTCATGTTGTATGCACTTGGAGGTAACCTCTATTATTCCAATTCTACTCACAATAGTATTTAGGTATATTATTTCCTAAAATTCATAATTACTAAGCATTAACGATTAAATAATGTACTTGTGGTTTGGGAGAATTATGCGAGCTTCTTCCAGTTAGAATTTTGTTGACTTATTGGGTGTCCATTGTACGGTTTCCATCTGACGGTCATGATCTAAATACTATGTCTCATCTTGAATTAATCTTCAATATGGCAGTTGTCTTAACCTTTTCGCAAGAATATATTGGGAGAATTAATGGACAACCAGCATGTCCAATCTAATTGGACTTCTACAAACCCGAAGTAGATTATGAACTCTTCTTTCCATCGTGATTTACTTGCTAGCTAGTCTAGAATATACTATGTAATGCCCCACCCGTTGCACAGTATATAATAGTAGGTCCGGCCGGGACCCCACGCCATATAAAGTGAACAAGCCAGAGGGTTACGCAAGCTTGTTAACCAATCAATGATATCTCAGAGTTACACATAAGTGGGAGCATATTATATTAATCTTAAATAAAAACAGGTGACTACAGCATTAAGTAGGAATGTCTGATATATATATACATAAAAGAGTTTAGCACTACGGCCATACATAACAAAGTGTTTATCTTATTACATGGTTTACAAGCATCGGCACACAGGCCGGCAATACATGAAACAAAACACTCAAAAAGGCCTTCGAGGGCCAGCTAGCAAAAGAGATACTTCCCGCTCGGCTCCTCAGGACCTCTATAACCAAAATCCACCAAGAAGTGGGAAAATAGGTAACCGGTCAGCTTTAGCTGACCAAAACTTATAACGACCCCACCCCATTCCTGGGGCGGTGGTACTCCTTCCCTGCAAGCAAGCATTAATAGCGTATATATATTTTTCATAAGTGCATTGAAGTACTGCATATATACAATCATCACAAACGTTGGCATGCATGGCCACATGTCTTGTGCTCACATGGTACACTTTCAGTGTACTCCCCGAGTCCACTTCCATCCTCAGTAAAACAACTTTGATGGCAATTGAGCTAAGTCGTACAAGCCTATGCTTTCTGGCAGTCCTTTCCATAAGACGGTGCACCGAGGGGCGACTCTTCACTGACCACTATGGATGGGTTCGAATCCATCTTGCCCGGCTCAATCATCGCGAACAACCAGCATGATGTGGGTATAATTTCACCTCAGCCTGATAATGAGACAACCACAATAGGTCATCGACACAGCCTCACAGGCAATTCCAATCAACCACGCGACATCGAGTGTCACTGGAACTAACGTCGATGTTAGCACTAACGCTACGCGTTAGCTAATATAACACAATTATGTCCTCTTTTTTGGTTATTTTTTGGAGATTGCCTCCAGAACTCCCTGCAGCACATCACAGCACCCAGAACTAGAAAACAGGAATACATACTCGGAGTCTTCTTCAAAATGCAATAAAGTGATATCAACATCACTAATCCAGACCAACATATCCTGATGGGCTTCACATAGTATGCCTATGTCCATACAACGATTCAGACTCTATATGCAATGTCTACGGGGATATGCCATATCAACCCGTCAGAAGAAACCTATCCACTAATTAGTGGAAATCTTCCTGCTTGATGTAGGCCGACCAAATCGATCCTACACGGACGACGCAACAACGTCTCTCGTTACGTTCTACGCCCTCCTTACCACATGCTAACGACCACTACAACAAATTACACTTTTAGTAAGGACTAAAAACGTTACAAAAGGTAACTAATATCGTTACACAAAATTTTTGTAACGTAATTTACTTTATGTGACGACCGTTACCTAAGGCTCGACACTAGAAGTTCTTGTAACGAATTTTTGTTTGTCGTTACAAATAATTTATTTGTGACAAACATTACTTCCACACAATAAGATGAGTTATTGTAAAGAATATTTCGTTTCAAATGTTTGACTTCTTCCCCACTAACGAAATTATTTTTTATATATCAAATATATGAATATTTCGTTACAAATGTTTGATTTCTTCCTCACTAAAAAATTATGTTTATATATCAAATATATTAAAATTAATTTATCATTACAAATAATTATAATAAACATTACTTCGTTACAATAAGTTGTTGTAACATATCAATAATTATTTCGTTACAATTGTTATATACTTTTGTTACTAAAAAAATCATTTATATGAAAATGAATTTACTTACAAATAAAAATATTACATAGAGTAAGATTACATAACAACAATAATGAATCTTCCGACACAATATTACATAACATGTTTTAAATAAGATGTCAACTTCGACACATTCGGACTAATGAATCTTCCGTCACTTTCTGAATAATGAATCTTCCATCACTCTTCGGCTAATGAATCTTCCATCACTTTTCGACCAATGAATCTTCAGTCACTTTCCGACCAAGGCTCCAACACCCTACAAATAAAAGAGAGCAATTGTTAATATTTAAAAAACATGGGAGCAGAAATATTCATACACACTCACATCCATACATACACAATCCATACACACACCATAAAAACAAACATACATTAAAAAAACGCACACACACCATCTATACACAAGCATCCACACACGCACACACACACCATAGAATGCACACACAAACACACCATCCAACTGCTCACAAAAGCACACATACATCAAACCTGACAGTTTCCTTTTCCAAAATTTTGGCTTGTTTATTTATTCTTCCATAGGCCTGATCTTTATCACTGCTGCTAAATGTTTCATTAACCATTAGTATATATACTAAAGAGGAAAAGACACTACAAACTATAAAATAAATAGTAGAAAAAAAATCAAGTTGCATTTTTTGAAGTAAAATACTCATATTTTCCATGAAAAAATAAAGATACACAACTCTAAATTTATAGATTGACAGATTGCAGTTCAGAGCAAAAAGAAATAATAGAACACAACTCTAAATTTATACCACATAATTAACTATGGAGAAGGAAGAAGTACATGAGGTTATCGCAAGCATACAGATTAAATGCACAGAATTTAATGGGAGAGCAAGCACAGGTATACCTTGCTCGACATGTTTAGTTTAAATTTACAGCCTACCAGGCTAACAAGGGTTATGATAGCCTAAGATGAGAATATAATTAAAGAACTAATTTGTGTTGTATGCTTATCAAATCAAGATCAATAATAATAGAATGATGTCATATTATAAAAAGAGACTTCAGAGTGAGTATGATTTTTAGGATCTGCAAACATATAATTAACAAGTTAATCAAAAGAGAATGCAATGGATAATGCAGAAGAAACAAATAATAAACAGATCTAAGATAGAAATTACTAGTGCGACCTTTCCATCATCATACATAACCATACAGTAGTTAATTCACTTTGAAAAATAAACAACCTTTTGCATATTCTCGTTTAACTAAAACTTATAAGAAAGCAAGTAGAAACTTAGAAGGAGCAAATTGCCTCGCAAAAATGCAGACTGAATTGGAAGCAGCTTTGGGGAGAAACAAATCCAAATCAATAAATTTACCGATAGACAAATTCTTCTGACCTTATCCAATAATGTCCAATATGATGTTATTCGAATCTTAGAAACAGTGAACCAAACTAAAAATATGAATAAACATTAGAGCATATAAATCCTATGTAGCCAATATGATATGAAAAAAAAGGAATTTTCTCTAGATCCTACTAACAATGAGAATTTATCACTACAACAAAACAGGTCTACCGCGACATTTTTTTATGACTTTCGCGGCATTTTTCAAGCGCCGCGGAAGCTTTCGCGGCGCTTGAAAAAACGCCGCAAAAGCGCCGCGGTAGAGACCGCCGCGAAAACTCAAAGGCATTAGCCGCATTTTTTTAAGCGCCGCCAAAAGTTAGCGACGTTTTTAAAAAAAAACGCTGCCAAAGGTTAGCGGCGTTTTTTTAAAAAAACACCGCCAAAAGTTAGCGGCGTTTTTTAAAAAAGCGCCGCTAAAGTTTGCGGCGTTTTTAAAAAATAAACGCCGCCAAAGGTTGCGACATTTTAAAAAATAATAAAAACCATCCACCATGCATAGTTGTCTATTCTAACTCTAACTTGGTTCTTAGCTAATAGTTCTCGCTCACATATCTTGGTTCTGAGCTAATAGTTGTCTATTCTAACTCTAACTTGGAAGCATCTATAGCAATGCAGAACATCAAAAAAATCAGCAGAACTAAAAATAGCTGGTTTTGAGATGAATACAGTTTAATTGGTGACAAGTAATTGAATATGCTAATTTCTATTTGCAGATCATGGTAGAACATGAGGAAGATACGCTTGAGTCTCTGGACATACAATCTCACATTAGCGAAGCAAATTCCTTCAACTATAACTACAATGTTGAATCCTATATATGACATGCAAATTCCTTTAACTATAACTCACCTTCTTTCAGGCATGCGCGAATTTGTACACATGACATGCATTTCTCTACCCCCAAAGCTGTCCGCAGTTATAATGTATAAATAAGTATATATATGCACACGATCCTAGCATATATATGTGTGTTTATAATTTATATGCATCCATATATATACATATATCTATATTGTTATAAAGTATATATATTAGCAGTCAAATTGAAGTACAAACAGGCATAAAAATAGCCCATATATAATTAATATGTGAAATAGAGAGACTCTCTTCGCCAATGTGAGTCTTGCCCAATAAGCATACTACCCTAAACACTTTTGAACTCAGAAAAGGATGCACAAGAATACGAAATCCTAGCGTCGCGTATAACACCCTGCTGCTAGTTCACGACCAGATGTGAAGAAACCGATATGAGATTGTAATCCAATGTTGCATCTTGATCGAGGTTATCAATCTTCGCAATAGAGATTTCACCAGATCATGCTACTAGCAGCAAGAAAATGAATCAATATTAAGGTAGAACTTCCAAAGGTAAGAACACTATCTCAATACCAAAAAGAAACAGAAAGTTGTTCTTTTGTTCTGTCAACGACATAAAAACCTAAACTGAGAAGCTTGACATGCAAAAGATCTTATTATTAGAATAGCTTTATTTGATTTATTAGATGTAAATTGTGCAAATAAATAAGATCTTCGGGTATAAATCATTATAAATTGATGCTGATATTGCTCTTGAAGTGATGGGTAATGATTGTAAAATTTAAAAAAGAGAAGCTAGCAATATTTACAAGGGAAAAAAGGTAAAGTGAGGAAATAAGGCAAAAATACATGACATTATAGACTAAAGCAATCAAAATCAGGTTAGCAACAGATCATTTAGAAGACTAAGCAATCATAAGAATATAAAGGAAAAAAAACAAAAGATTGTGAGCCAGAGATGTCATCAAAGTAACCCTAAAGCTCATGTATAGCTAATAATATGAGAAAAGAAATATGTAATCCTAAGAAACAACAAGCAATAATAACCATCTTAAGATATTGTCCTGGACCTGTCAAAGAAATCTCTGGAGTTGAGTTAGACACAATCTTTACCCAACAGAAGCCAAATAATCAAGTAAATACCAGCAAGATTTGGACATAAAACCTTCCTCACCAATGCCATAAAAAAAGGCTAGTAGCCCCATGCTGGTGTCACCAATGCATTCGTGAGGCTTTGAGCTAGGATTCTGTGAGCATATGCACCTGTATCTCAAAATGATTTGAAAAAACATTGAGATAATGAGAGCAAAGGATGAAGATGCTAGTACTTGAGAAAAAAGATCAAGCCGAAGCAGAACTTCATAGCATAAAACATTAAAATTAAAATGTTACTTACAAAAATGCATTGATATATATATTTTTTATAAAGCAAGGTACTGCACATGCACACATATGATGAATGCAAAATTAAAAGTGAGTCTGGTCTCAAAAAATGAAGCTAGAAGTTTGGGGGTCTATATTGAATCCCATAGAATATCCTAATAGTCCATCAGATTAAAAAAAAAAATCAGTACTTGACACATGTCTTACTCCAACAAATCTCCATGGAAATATTTTGACTATATGTAAGAGAAAATGGTGAGTTTTTTCAGCATATTGTGCTCGAGTTGTATTCAACATTGTCCCCACAACCAATTCGTGTAAATATGCGATCAACTACTCTTAGTGATGTAAAACGACCAGGAAAAAGAAGTTGCAAAATGCATCCATTTGCCTATGCATAAGAAGAGAACATAACTAATAAACCTCCAATAGCAAAGAATTGCATCAGGGCCAATATTATTTAACCGTAATCAAAATGAATCATCTGCACCGTTGGGAAATTTAGTTCACGGAATGGAAGAGAATCAACCTACTACAGTCGAGAAATCCAATGCATTTAACCGAGCAGATGATGAATCCTAGCACCACCTCTCGGAGGTCCTTCTCCTAAATAGCGGTCAACACAAATTATACCTCTTCTTCGCTCGAGAATAACTCTACTTCCTCTCTTGATTTAGGGTATTTGAACTTGACGCTGCAACCGCGTTCTACTCTAACAACAATAGTACCGGTGGATGACGTATTATCTTTAGCAGAAGATGGCATCGAGGCGATTGCCTTCGCCCTAAGCTCCTCGATTTCTTCCATTACTTCTTCCAGCCAAATGAGGAGATCGCTGAAGCGGCGACGGGCTTCGGGCGCTGAAGAGTTTGCGGAAGCGGTGTCGTGAGGAGATCGCTGAAGCGGCGTCGTGAGGAGATCGCTGAAGCGGCGGTGTGAGGAGATCGCGATGACCTAGGGAAAGAGGGGTAGAGTGTATCGCAAGAAATGAAAGAAATAAAAGAATTAAAAAAATTTATCAGAGAGAAATGAAAATTTTGGAGGGAAATAAATTTTCCCTCCACATATATTTTTGCCTTAAATAATTATAAACGAAATTTTGAAAGCAAATATTTTGCTTCTAATTAGCTAAAATTATTGGATAGATTTGCATACTCGAGACAAAAAAATGCGCTCCCAAAAAAATGTGCTTTGGTACAAGATGTTCCCAAGCAAAAAATGTGTGTGGGCGAAATTGTCCTCCCGAACAAAAAAGTGTGCGCATGTGAAACCGCTTCCGGGTGACAAATGAGTGCGGAGTCAAAAAATGTGTCTTCGGGAGAAAACTCTCTCCCGAGAGACCATGCGCGCGTTTAAATTTTTTGTTATGTTTTTGCAAAATTTTATGGAGTCAAAGAACAATTGATTTGAGTTTATTTGGGGGTTTTGATTTTGGAGTTTACTTTTGACAAAAAAAATTATGGAGGGAAATTTCACTTCATTTATTTAATTCATTTCAATTAAATTAATTGTTAGGTTTAAGTGGAGGGAAAATGGAGGGAAAGTGAAATATTAGATACGCGTGTGTGCGTGTGTGCGTGTGTGCGTGTGTGCGTGTGTGCGTGTGTGCGTGTGCGCGTGTGTGCATGTGTGCGTGTGTGCGTGTGTGCGTGTGTGCGTGTGTGCGTGTATGCGTGTGTGCGTGTGTGCGTGCGTGCGTGTGTGCGTGCATGCGTGCGTGCGTGTGTGCATGTGTGCGTGTGTGTGTGTGTGTATGTGTGTGTGTGTCTGTGAATGTGTGTGCGATTGTATATGTGTGTGTGCGTGTGTGTGCGTGTGTGTGCGTGTGTGTGCGTGTGTGTGTGTGTGTGTGTGTGTGTGTGTGCGTGTGTGTGTGTGTGTGTGTGTGTGTGTGTGTGTGTGTCTGTAAGTATGTGTTTGTATGACCGAGTCTCTATGTGTGTTTGTGTGTGTTTCTGTGTGTGTGCGTGTCTGTGTCTGTGTGTGTGTCTATGTGTGTATGTGTGTCTCTGTGTGTATATGTGTCTATGTGTGTATGTGTCTATGTATGTATGTGTGTGTGTGTGTGTCTGTATCTATGTGTGTGTGTGTGTCTGTATCTATGTGTGTGTGTGTCTGTATCTGTGTGTGTGTGTGTGTCTGTATCTATGTGTGTGTGTGTCTGTATCTATGTGTGTGTGTCTGTATCTCTGTGTGTGTGTGTGTGTGTGTGTGTGTGCTTGTGTGTGTGTGCGTGTGCGTGTGTGCGTGCTTATGTATGTGTTTGTGTGTGTGTCTGTGTGTGTCTGTATCTATGTGTGTGTGTATATGTGTGTGTGTGTGTGTGTCTGTATCTCTGTGTGTGTGTGTGTGTGTCTCTATGTGTGTTTGTGTTTGTTTGTGTCTGTGTTTGTGTGTGTGTGTGTATGTGTGTGTGTGTCTGTGCCTATGTGCGTGATTATATATACGAGTTGTAGGAGCGCCATCACGCAGGGGTAATATCGAGGCGGAGGTACTGTTGCGCGGGTAACAGGGCTTCCTGTGCACTATCAGTTGATCGAGCGTCCGAGAGCTAGCGGTTGAAATTGGGCGGAGGTAATTCGTATTTAAAAAATATATAAATCTTATTTAAAAAGTAATTTTTATTGAACCACGTGTTTTATCAATCGATAGAACTGTTTTCATTAAACCACGTATTTTCTAGCAATCGGTATAACATGTGTGTTCATATTTAAAGTTTATATGTTTTTAAATTTAAGTTTTTTGTGGCAGTACACGAGCGTTTTTGCCCACCCGATCGCGGTGAGCGCACTGTCGTGCGAGGCCCCCCCCCCCCCCCCCGGCGTGTATTATCTATTATCACTCGTACATATTTCGAAAAAATGCATGACTGGGCTAAAATGCGCCCGAGCGAAAAAGCTATGGGACGAAAAAAATGTGCTTCACAAAAGAATGCTCCCGGGAGATAAACCTGTGCGTCGAAGAAATTATGTATGCTCTCGAGCAAAAAAGAGCTAGTGCAATACGCGCGACTGGGGAAAATACACGTGCTCGGGCAAAAAAACGTGCGCCCGAGTGAAAAGCACATGCCTGGGCAAAAAAGGTTCTCCCGGGCCAAAAATGCTATCCCGAGCCCGCGTTGTGCGTGCGCTTGTGCTCGGAGGTGGAGCGCGTGTGCGGGTGAGTGTCTTTTCATGCGTGCGGGCCGGGGGTCGTGTGCGATCTTTATTTTTATTCTAAAATTCTTTTAATAAATTAATGTCATATTTGCATTTATTTGTAAATTTAATATATTTTAATTTTTGGATTTGTTTTTTGCAAAATTTTATGGAGGGAAATTTCCCTCCATATATATCATTCTTTGTGTGGAAGAGAGAGAAACTTTTATAAAAATATTTTTAAAGGGTTATAAAACTTCTTATAAACGATTTTATAAAGTTTTATAAAAACTTTATATACAGAATCGCTATATATAATGTTTTATTTAAAAAATTTATAAAAATGTTTATATAAAGTGTTTAAAATTAATTATATATTATTCAAGTAATTTTTATATATCATAATGTATTGACCACTTTCCCTTAGATTTTTCCAAGTCAAATCGGTAGGAATCTGACCGAGAATATTCAAGCAGTACAACCCCATAAAATTTTATAAAGTTTTATAAATGTTTATATAAAATTTTATACATGTTTATATATAATTAAACTTATAATTATAATTTATTATATATATAACCGGTTATATATATATTAATTATAAAGGTACGCCCGTGCTCGATACTCTCCGATGTGACAGTACTCCGGCAGCGATGGTACGTACCTCCGCCAAAATTGTACTCTCCCACTCTCAGACGCTCGATCGATCAACTAATAGTGCATAGGAAGCGCTCGTGCATGCATTTTTAGGCAATTGTCCGCACCCCAGTTTTAGCTATCCGCAACCATTTTATATGAATTATTATGCGTTTTTTATGGAAATATGCCTTGTACAAGCATTTTTAGGAAAAGTGTTCAACACGAAAGTTGTAGATACCGTCGAGATCTACAACTTTCGTGTTGAATATTTTAGCTAAAAATAAACGTATAAGACGTATTGCCGCCCGAATTGAAATATGGGCGTAACTATAACGAATTTTTGGAAATACACATTGTGCATGCATTTTTAGGAAATATGTTCAACACAAAAGTTGTATATCTCGATGATATCTACAACTTTCATGTTGAACACTTTTCTTAAAAATGCTTGTACAGGGCGTATTTCCAAAAAAATGCGTAATAATTCATATAAAAGGTTTGCGGATAGCCAAAACTGGGGTGCGGTTAATAATTGCCAAGTTTAAAAGATACATTAGATATTTTCATGTTACGATATATAATTAATAGTCAGCTCACGCGCGCCCGTAAGACAAATGCATGCTTGTGCTAACAGTACGTACTTGCACCCAGTTGAAAATGCGTGCCCGTGAAAAAATGCGTAACTAGCTAGGCTAAAATGTGCCCGAGTGAGAAAAACCATCAGGACGAAAAAAACGCGCCCGAAAAAATGTGTTTTTGAAGAAAACGCTCATGAGCGAATAACTTGTGCGCAAACAAAATTGTGCTCCCGAGCCAAAAAGTGTGTGCAGTAAAAAAAAGCGCCCTAACAAAAATGAACTCGGGAGAGAATGAGTGATGATTCGAAAATGCGTTATCGGGCGAAAATATGATCCCGGGCAAAAATGCACACCTGGGAGACAATGCGCCCGGGCAAAAATGCATGCTAGTGCAAAAATGCGCCAAAAGACAAAGAACGCACGCACCAGTGAAAAACACATGCACGGGCGAAAAAATACGCTCTAAGGCCTAAAATGCGCGCTGATGTTTTAAAATTTAATTAATATATTTATTGTATCAAAACTTTGGTTACCAAAAAATACTAATTGTAAGAAAATTCTAATTGTTACAAATACTTTCATGGTGTTGTCACAATTGCTACTTATTGTGAGGACATTTTACTATTTGTAACGTAAAACTAGTCTTGTTACAAATACCTGCGCTTATTGTAACAAATATTTAGTTATTGTAACGAATCATAAAATACTTGTTACAAAAAATTAAGCTTTTGTAACGATAGCAAAATTTCGTTACTAAATATAGCTATTAGTAACAAATTTTTTGTTCGTTACAATTTAGTCCTTACTAAAAGTGTATTTTGTTGTAGTGGAAACGCAATCGTCATAATTATTTTTATTTATCTTTCGCGCTAACGTACGGGTAGCAACACCGCACTTGGTTCGGAGAATGGCTATAGGCCAAAATCCGCTCCGGCTAAAAGGAATAATATTGATTCCGACGAGCTTCGAGTTGTACCAAAACAGATCCACCAAAAATAAAGCACGATTCGAAAGTGGTAGGATCTATCCCAACTAGAAAAAAGAGCGAGGGTCGCCAATCCTCTCGAGAGTTATCGAAAAACCAAACGTAAACCACAGATCTATTATAAAAACTACCGCGATAATTAAAGCTTCGAAAATCCACGCAAAAATCATCCACCACAAGACTATCAAAGAAAGGAAGATCTCTTGAGTAGTATTTTTCGTTACCCCTCTCGGAAAAGTAGATCTGAGATGTTGGATCCACAAGAAATGATCGTCTCCCGTCGAGATCCACGAGAAGTGCACCAAGGATGAAGAACACGTCCGTCTTCCCCGCTTCATGTTGGATCATACGGAGCCCTTAGAGGGGGTGGGGGGTGAATAAGAGAATAAAATTCTTTTTATAATTTTATGGAAATTACTAAATTGTTTTATAATATGAGAAGGTAAAATAACAATTTAGCTAAATAAATAGAAAATTATGATTTGCAATTTTAGAAACAAGTACTAAATTGTTTTATGATGAAAGAGATAGAAATAAACAATTTAGATTTAGAATTGAAATCTTAGAGCACAATATAATAGAGATTACACTAAATGAGAGAAATCAAGTAAACACAAATAGAGACATGATTATATTATATGAAAAGGTGTTTATAAAAATTGATTTCAATATCGCTAGAAATCGGAGGCGTACAAATTAAAACAATTTTTCCTTTTCTATACCGACTTGTATCCCCACAAACCGGTTGGATTTAGCCTATCCTTCCCCGGATATGGCCTCAAGCCGCTCTAGCCAATCCTTCCCCGGATATGGCCTCGAGTACCCCCTAGATCTAATCACCTAGACCTAGTCGCCAACACAAGGCGAATTCCCCCCTAAGTCCTACCCAGACCTAGTCGCCAACACAAGGCGAATTCTCTAAACGGTTACAAAAAGTATGCAATGAAAATAATGATAACAATAATAAAAACTCCCTATATGAGATTTCTGAAGATGAGGATGAAGGATCGATGTAGCATAAGCGAGGTTGATGCGATCGTCCTTCGGATGTAGCGTGACGTTGTCCTCCTCCAGAATTCTCCTTAAGCTTTTAGTGGGAGATCCATCTTCGGCAGCATAGCAACAGTAGAATTGTGGCACAAGCAACCTCTCTGGATGGATTAGCCAAAACGAGAAGCAAAGCTCCAATATATAGAACTTCTTGCTAGCGCCTGCGGTAGCTACTAGCGCCTGCGGTATCGTTCGTGTGGAGCAGTTGGGAAACTGTCGGCTGCGTGGCGCTGTGCACGAACTTGAGATAGCGCCTGGCGATACCGCCAGTGATGGCGGTAGAGATAAATGTCGGCGGCGTGGCAGAACAAACTTTCGTCGATCGGAGTTTCAAGTTCGTCGAACGGATATTTCGTCGAACGGAGACAAATTCGTCGAACGACATTTCGTCGAACGGAATTTTCTTCGACCGAAATTTTCATCGAACGCAGCTTCAATTTCATAGAACGGCTAGCGCCTGGCGGTAGCGCTGCTCCTTTCAAAAGTTTGATTCCATGCTGCCTTCTACCTGTGGAGTATTGTACCTATAGTTCCTGCACACTATAAACACACTACAAGCAATATCAAATACAATATGGGATTTGTTATTCTCAAACAAAGGGATGTGACACACATGTCCAACAATCTCCCCCTTTTGATAATAACAAATCCTCTTAGCAAGAAATCAACAATAGTGTTTATATTATATGATAAGCAAGATGATAGTGCAACTATAGTAAATGATAAGCATGATAATGTGCATACTCCCCCTATCTTAATGCTCCCCCTACATAAATGCAATTTATGTTTTACTCCCCCTAAATGATAGATTACATGAATTATTCTCCCCTTAATCTTCTATATTTCTCCTATATATATTTCTTCAATTAATCTCCCCCTTTTGGTATTATCAAAAGAAGGTGGGGTGAGGGTAGTAAGGAGGCATTGCTTATAAATGATAAAGCATGATCGAGCTTTTGTAATATAGTTAATGATAAAGATTTTAAGCATTGTATATCTACTGATGAAGATTTTAAGCATAGTATATAAGAGATTTCAAATAAAAGATAAGAGTTATAAGCAAGCGGAAGATTATAAGAAATATCTTTTTATAAGCATGAAAAGCATAAGTAAAAATATGAGTTTTAGTTCAAAATTGGATGTTTTAACCTTTTTGAAATATCAAAGTTTTTCATAAAGATACCAAGCATGAAATGAACATATCAAAGAGATATTATACTACAATGTTACTTAATTTTAAGTTCAAGAGATACCAAAACATTGTAGAGATCATGCTAGGTTATCTAGTGCATTTCTTATATAAAGAGTAGTATAGATAAAGCATTAGAATCCAATACTCATGAGAAGAAGTATTATGAAAGATAATGATGTGCACATAAGTGTATTTTGGGCAATGTTAACAATTGATTTAAATCATCAAAATACAAGACATATGTAATGTAAAGTGCACAATAAAACACAAGTAAATTACTTTCACACACTTTTAATGCACATAATTTTTTTTAACAAAGTAGTGTAATAACCAAAGTTTGCACAAGACACTTCACTATTCTTTCCAAGGTGCTCAACCTCACAATGCTTATGAAGACTTATCAGGAGGTTCAAGTAGTGCTTGGTGGAGTTATATTTGTCTACATATATAATTTTTTTTGTTCATATTTGTGAGACAACATTCTCCGAATACACTTGTTTTGCAAACCCAATTTTTTAAACTTAACCACTTTACTAAATTTCATAAGTGCAATTCAAATGTAGTGTAGGCAATAAACTTATGCAAGTTTTAATCCATTGTACAAATACAATACACAAGCAAGCATTTTTAGATTTAAACACACATGTTGATTACCAAAATAAGTGAGTGAAAGGTATCATTATCAATCATAATACATTTACTCATACTTAGAGGCATGCTAAGCTTGGTTCTACACATATTTTCAATACAATTGGTGCACTTTAAATAGATATATCAAAGCATGATAAACAAAACAATGTTTATAGAAATTTGAAGGAATAAATTTTAACATTGTAAATAATTCTAAATAATAGAATTCATTCATGCTTGATATTGGCAATAAAGATCATGCAATTTTTTTTTGTTTTATCATTTTTAAATAAATTAAAAACAGAAAATCACAACAACATATTTTTGTAATTTTTGAAATTTGAATTTTTGTAGTAGATTTTTCATAATATGAATAAAACACAAATAACAAAAAAACATATTTTTGTGTTTTTGAATTTTGAATTTTTGTAGTTGATTTTTCAAAATAAGAATAAAACACAAATCTCAAAAACATATTTTTGTATTTTTGAATTTTGAATTTTGAATTTTTGTAGTTGATTTTTCATAATATAAATAAACCAAAATAACAAAAGTCAGAAAGACAACAAATAAGTAGTACATATGAACTAACATATTTTTATAGATTTTCAGAAATTTCAAAAATCAGAAAAATCAAACACCCACGCTAGCGCCGGCGCTAGTGATAGCGCGACAAACAGTACGTGATTTTTTGAGAATTTTAAATTTTTGATTTTTGATATTTATTAAGTGTCTTTAGAGTAGTTCCATGCTGAAATTTCAGAATTTTTGAAGATCTCTAGGTGGATCAAATTTGCATGAAACTTTGGCTTTTTCAAATTCTTGTGTTTTACAAAACCATTTAAACATGAAAAGAAAAATTATGAAGACACAAGAGGACATTTTTTATTAAACAACCCAAAATGTGCATGATTTAAGTGATAAGTAAATGAAATGATCATGCAAAGAGTAATATAAGTATGTCCTAAGAATAAAGACTACCCCGACTAAATGTCTACACCCTAGCCCCGTACTAAGTGACGGATGGGCATGAGGAGTTGCACACATGTCGTAGGTTGGGGTGTTAGTCCCATATGCACACACTAGAGAACACTTAACCTAGCACTCTTTCCCCCCAGTGCCTCACAAGGCCCCGCTAGAACCTTCCCCGGTTAAGGACAAGACATGACTTAGAGGTTAGGTCTCTAATGCATACAACCCTACGCCCCCGCTATTGTGAGATATGAAGTCAAAGGTGAATAAACTTTGGACAACCTATGCTTTTTAAATCTATGGGTTGATATATAAACTATGGGTTTTGTTTAATGTGAAGAGTTATATAAAGACGCATACTTTTTCTACTTTTATGAGATGACAATATGTGATAACAAGCACAATTACTAATATTCAATATGTGATAAAGCTAGTATGATGAGTTTTTGGTTTAATGTCATGTCATAAGATTAATATTAATATTGCATGTATTCCAAAATAGAATTTCAAATTATAGATCTAGATTAGAGTGATGATTAAGTTTGATATATCTTTATTATTCCTAAGTTGATTCTAGAATCTATATATATGTGATATACATGCAATCAATATCAAAGCATATCCATACACCAACTAATGTAAAGAAAACAATATTCATATTTTTATCATAAGATTCATAATTCCTAGGTGGTATTATTGTTTTGAGATTTTTCTTGATAGAACATGAATTATGATTTATGATTATAGAGAATTTTCCATGGAATATATGTTAGATCATCATGATGTATGTGATTTCTATTCTTTTTAGACTTACGACAATATGATTTGGTGATTTTCTTTTGAATAAGCATGTTTGATTTTTAAGTCTAGAAAATGATGATCATGTAATCATATTAAAGACAAAGATCACATATATAGTGTTTTGAAATTTATAATAAAATTTGCATTCAATAATTGAATCTATTGATCTTTGGTTTTGCATGATAATATATGATTTATGATACAATATTCATATATATTCTAATGATTAATCCATAAACTATGTATTTGTTGGAATTTTAGTATTTTATTTATGATTTCAAATCACATAGTTATCATGAAATTTGAATAACATTGTAAGTGTTATACCTAGCATAAGTATATAAGCATAGACCAAGAAATGATGCTAGGATGATGAGTTTGAATGTAATGTTATTACATAGGATTAATGGAGATAATGTTGCATGTAATTTGAGAAGTTTTCAAATTAATTTTCTGTAGACCTAGAATGAAATGATTAAACTTTTGATTTGATCTTAATGATACAAGATGATTCTAAGGTCTAAATAACATGCAAACAATGGTGACACACATCACACGCATAATATCTAAATTAATATATGAAATAATTATACAAAGGATTGCATGTGATGAAAAATCCATAAACACATAAATTTCCAAATCAAGCAAACTAAGATAGTTTTTTTTTTAAAACAGAGTTGAAATCGGGCAAATTTACAGCACCAAACGAACTCAAATAGGCAAGCCTAGTTCGCCGGTGGATGGAGATTTCTGTGCTCTTTCCGAAAATATATTAAACGCGAAAATCGGATGAGCAGATCAAAAGATATGGCTATTTGAAGTTTTGATCTAAAACTCGCATTTTTGAAGGATTAAACATGCGTTTTGTGAATTTTTGTTTTCGACTTTATTTGATAATATTCTTCATTATAAGGGCTATCATATGCAACAAACAAGATAGAAAATAATCAAAATATTGCGCATTTTAATTTTTAACATAAGCCCTTTAATAAACCATTTAAATCCAATTTTTTAAAAATAATTTCATTAGTCTTGAAAATAATTTCAATAATCTAATTATAATGTTAATTCAAGACATTGATGGGTAAAGTATTTAAAAGGATATATATATAACCAATTTTTTCTTAAAGATGAAAGGTAGGTCAGTTTTAAGATCATATGACTTTATGTTCAATTTTAATTCAATTTGATTTGATAAACATTTGGCTTAAGATGAGTAAGTCATATCTTATGAAATATAAAGTGACCATTAAACATTTTGGATCAAAAAAATACAAAACAAACAAAAGAAAAAGAAATAAAGCACATCATGAAGTAGAGTATTGATATTTCATTTTTAATTATTTCTACTTCATGCAAATGATTGGATACTAATTAATAAGAGATTTAGGTATCCAAAGGGGACCAAGTGGGATGGTTCCTTTGGGTACCAAAATACATCGTGGTGGCTTTTGGGAAGATAATGAAGAATGGGCTTTTTCAATTAGAGTTAATATGTCATTTTTCTTTATGGGTCTCCATTCATACATTGGTTGTTTATTACTTAAATCCATATAATGATTATGTGACATCTTTATATGATGATAGTTGTTTGAAAAATAATTCTTTGGGGATCTATGTTTATTCAAATTATTTTTCAAGATAACATGATGTTGATAATCATAATGATTTTTATTATATGGATTCTTTGAAATTTTATAAGAGTGATTGTCTTTCTTTAGAAGTGATTGTTGAAAGAGTGGGTTACAATATGTTTTAAATGATTGATTCTTCTATTGATGATTTTCATTTCCACTCTTTCTTATAGACATACTCTTATAATATGAAGGATAATAATTTATAGTTTGATTTTCATGAAAAGGAGTTTTTAAATTTGAGTCATGATTGAAAATATATTGAGACTTATAATAGTGACTCTTAAGAATTTTATGAGGATCATAATTCTGTTTGAAACTAAACTCCTTTTGATTTAATGTGTGAAAATGGTCCTTTTTAGAAATGATTTTGTAAGTTAATTTATCCTTGTTATTCAAAATCTTATGATGAAATTCATTACATGACATTTGAAATTTTTCAACAAAAGATTTTAATTATATTAACTTACAAGATAAAGCATCATTTTCAATTATCAATTTTTCATTATGTTTTTTAGAAATTATGAGCCCTTTTTCAATTTCCTTGAATTTTTCTTTTAATAAATTGCAATTAAGACAAGGAATAGGAATTTTAACTAAAGAGCATGAAAGAGAATTTAAGACATCAATATTTGATTCTACGTTATCGTTTGCTTTTACAGATTTATTTTCTAAACGTAATTTGGAATTAGCAATTTTTAACTTTAAAATTTTACGTTTAGCAATTTTAAGCAAACGAGAAGTAGAAATGGAATTTGTTACAAAAAAAAAGTTTTTGATTTTCTTACATTGCTATGGGATGAGGCAAGATTTGAACCATGGGTTCCTTTGACATCTTCTTCGCATTCCTCGTCCATAGTTGAATTTCCGTCTTCTCTTTTGCTTGAAGTGTTGCCAACAAATGAGTCCAACATTGTGACATTGTATTCTTCTTCCTCCAAGCATAAGTCCTCATCAGTTTCTTCTCTTGGATCCACAAGGAATTGCTCTTGTTCATCATCTGTGGAAGGAAGACTATAAGTATTCTCAAGAAATTTCCAAACTTCATAAGCAGTAGGAAGTGTATAAATAAGTTTGAAAATATTTTGATCTAATGCACAATATAGACTATTCATAGATTTGGCATTTAAAAACATTTCATTTTTATTTAAAAAAGTTGGGGGCATTTTAATTGTAATATTCCATACTTTAATATCCAAAGATTTAAGAAATTTTTCCATAAGAAATTTCCACCCATTATAATTTTTGCCTTCAAATAAAGGTGGTGCTAAAGATTTTTCATTTATAAGAAAGTTACTCCCATTAGTAGAAGCGAGATCATGAGACGCCATTATTCCCGGTTTTTAAACCGTTTGGAATAACCTACCCTCTGGTACCACTTGTTGGATCTTACGACGCACTTAAAGGGGGGTGAATAAGGGAATAAAATTCTTTTTATAATTTTATGGAAATTACTAAATTGTTTTATAATATGAGAAGGTAAAATAACGATTTAGCTAAATGAATAGAAAATTATGATTTGCAATTTTAGAAACAAGTACTAAATTGTTTTATGATGAAAGAGATAGAAATAAACAATTTAGAATTAGAATTGAAAACTTAGAACACAATATAATAGAGATTACACCAAATGAGAGAAATCAAGTAAACACAAATAGAGACATGATTATATTATATGAAAAGGTGTTTACAAAAATTGATTTCAATATCGCTAGAAATCGTAGGCGTACAAAGTAAAACCATTTTTCCTTTTCTATACCGACTTGTATCCCCACAAACCGGTTGGCTTTAGCCTATCCTTCCTCGGATATGGCCTAATGCCGCTCTAGCCAATCCTTCCCGGGGTATGGCCTCGAGCACCCCCTAGATCTAATCACCTAGACCTAGTCGCCAACACAAGGCAAATTTACCCCTAAGTCCTACCCAGACCTAGTCGCCAACACAAGGCGAATTCTTTAAACGGTTACAAAAAGTATGGAATGAAAATAATGATAACAATAATAAAAACTCCCTATATGAGATTTCTGAAGATGAGGATGAAGGATCGCTGTAGCATAAGCGAGGTTGAAGCGATCGTCCTTCGTATGTAGCATGACGTTGTCCTCCTCCAGAATTCTCCTTAAGCTTTTAGTGGGAGATCCATCTTCGGCAGCATAGCAGCAGTAGAATTGTGGCACAAGCAACCTCTCTGGATGGATTAGCCAAAACAAGAAGCAAAGCTCCAATATATAGAACTTCTTGCTAGCGCCTGCGGTAGCTACTAGCGCCTGCGGTATCGTTCGTGTGGAGCGGTTGCAAAACCGTCGGCTGCGTGGCGCTGTGCATGAACTTGAGACAGCACCTGGCGGGAGCGCTAGCGCTGGTGGTAGCGAAAACTGTCGGCGGCATGGCAGAACAAACTTTCGTCGATCGGAGCTTCAAGTTCGTCGAATGGATATTTCGTCGAACGGAGACAAATTCGTCGAACGACATTTCGTCGAACAGAATTTTCTTCGACCGAAATTTTCGTCGAACGCAGCTTCAATTTCGTTGAACGACTAGCGCCTGGCGGTAGTGCTAACGCCGGTGGTAGCGCTGCTCCTTTCAAAAGTTTGATTCCATGCTGCCTTCTACCTGTGGAGTATTGCACCTATAGTTCCTACACACTATAAACACACTACAAGCAATATCAAATACAATATGGGATTTGTTATTCTTAAAAAAAGGGATGTGACACACATGTCCAACACTTCACGCCGTAGAAGATCACCCAAAGCCTTTTCTTTCTTGCACGAGAAAATCTTGGAGTCGTGGATGAAAGGAGTAACGGAGAGATGAAAGGTGGTGGAGGAATAGTGTGGAGGAGAGAATATGGAGGAAAGAAGAAGAAGAAGAGGAAGAAGGCGGGCGGCCGAACCTTGGAAGAAACCCTCAAGGAGGGCGGCGGCAATGAGAGAGGAAGAGGGAGAGAGAAATTTAGGTTTTGGGTGGAAAAATAATAGTTTTCAATTTCATCAAAATCTAATAACATAGGTAGAGTTTTTGGCCTTATATAAGGCGTTCATCCAAAAGTTTAATAGCAGCCCAAAACAGTGGCTAAACGCACACCATAAATTAAAAATGACAGAAATAAATAATTAAATGCAATCCACATAAATAGATAATTGCAGACCATAAATTAGCAAAATAAACTAAATTAATTTCTTGTTGCGTGGGCGGAGATTGTAGTTGTGACCGCTACGGCGCCGCAAGTCTTTGGCCTGCGGTTCAACATCATCATCAACTGCGCCATGGATGTCATCTTCATCACCAAGTTGGCCGTCATGGAGGCCGTCTCCATCAATCCTCCCCCGCTCGAAAGGACTCATCACCGATGAGTGTGCGGGTAAGTAGCTGCGTAGGAGATCCGCGTCTAGAAGATCCACCTTCGAGGCGGAGAGCCAAGAGTCGTCTGAAGCATGGCGACCTCGCCACCGGATCAAAAACCTGTGAATGTCACCATCGGGAGTGGAAAACACTACATCCTGCAAAATCCTGTCAGGTAAGAAATCGGTCCGGGGGAACTTGGAAAGGCGTTAGGCAAAGAAGGAAAACATGTTTTATCACCAGTAGGCAACATACCTCCCGTAAAATCCGAAGGAGAGACTGATCCAGAAACAATCTCACCCCCACCCCATTAGAAGATATAGTGGAAATATTAAACGGAGAGACAGACAGTTCAGGTGGTGGAGCGACATAAAGCGTTAAATCCGAAATGTTAAAAACAGGGGAAATTCCCCAATCAGCGGGTAACTTCAATAGATATGCATTTTCGCCTAGCTTCTTTAAAACCTGAAAAGGACCGGCTCTCCTATTCGCCAATTTCTTTACAGTGCCCGACGGCATCAGTTCCGGGATTAGACGAACCATTACCAAATCACCAATATTCAAGGGGACTGCTCGCTTATGTACGTTAGCATTCGATTGATAAATAGAATATTGCTTAGCTAACGTCTCGCTAATGTGCTTATGGAGAGTGTGAACGTGCGAGGTGAAGTCCCGTGCAAATTGACTGGATTTAAAAGATGGTGGTAGAGGAACCAAGTCAAGAGGCACGGGCGCCTTATATCCATGTACGATCTCATTTGGTGATAATCCTGTGGACCTATTCTTAGAATTATTATAAGCTAGTTGAGCATGAGGAAGAATAAGGTCCCACATACCTTTATGACCACCCACGAGGCAACAAAGCAAACCACCCAAGCTTCGGTTAACCACTTCCGTTTGCCCATCCGTTTGGGGATGATAGGCCGACGAAAACATAAGTCTAGTTCCCAAAAGCTTCCAAAGTGTTTTCCAGAAATAGCTAGTAAATTTAACGTCCCTATCAGTCACTATCATTTTGGGGACGCCCCGATGAGCTACGACCTCCTTGAAATACAGTTTAGCAACATGTGATGCATCGTTGGTGTTATTGCATGCGATAAAGTAGGCCATTTTGGAAAATCTATCCACTACGACCAGAATGGAATCGTGTCGCCTAATTGTTACGGGTAGGCCCAATATGAAGTCCATGCTAACGTCCTCCCATGGGACAGATGGAATTGGCAGTGGTGTGTACAGACCCGCATTGGTCTTGTTACCTTTCTCTAATTGACATACACGGCAACTCCCAATAATTTTGTTGACCATTGGTTTGAGGCCTGGCCAAAAGAATTTGTCCTCGACTAGCGTGATAGTTTTATCCCGACTGAAATGTCCACCTAACCCTCCACTATGTAACTCCCATATAATGAAATGGCATAGCGAGGAACGGGGAATACATAATTGCGTATGCTTAAATAAATAACCGTCACGGATGTAGTACGCAGAGATAGTAGAAGGGAAATTGTCCTGAACGGCTAAATATATATCCTTAAAATCTGGGCATTGAACATATTCATCCTTAATTCTCTCAAATCATATGACTGTTACTTCCATTGCAGACAATAATAGTGTGACACAACTAAGAGCGTCTGCCACATGATTTAACGTACCCTTAAGGTGCTTGATAATGAATGTGTACTCCTGAAGGTACGACACCCATTTGGCGTGCCGAGGGCTGATTTTACTTTGGGAGTTTACAAATTTTAGCGCCTCATGATCGGATAAGATTACAAATTCTTTCGATATAAGATAGTGTCGCCAATGTTGAAGACAACGTATTATGGCATAGAACTCACGATCATAATTGGAGTAATTTAATTTCGAGCCCGCAAGCTTCTCACTAAAATAACCCATCGGATGTCCCTCTTGACTTAAAACTCATCTGATTCTTATCCCAGATGCGTCACATGATAATTCAAACACCTTGCTAAAATCCGGCAACCGTAGTAGGGGGCTTCGGACATCCGTTCCTTAATCGTTTGAAATGCAGTAGTGGCCGCTTTAGTCCACTTAAATTCACCCTTCTTCATGCATTCAGTGATTGGTGCCATGATACTACTAAAATTGAGAATAAACCTTCGATAAAACGTGGCCAATCCATGAAAATTTCTAACCTCCCGAATATTTTTTGGTTCCGGCCATTCACGAATAACTTGGACCTTTTTAGGGTCAACATGAATACCTTCGGAACTCACTATGTATCCTAGAAACTCTACAGAGGTCACACCAAATGTGCACTTTTTAAGATTAATAAATAAAGTTTCTTGGCGCAATGTTGTAAGGATCGTCCTCAAATGTTCTTCTTGGTCCATCGGCGAGAGGCTAAATACTAAGATGTCATCGAAATAGACCACTACAAATTTACCCATATATGGTTTAAATATTTGGGTCATTAACCGCGAGAAAGTACTCGATCCGTTGGTGAGCCCCTCTCCAAGCACCAACCACTCATAGAGCCCATCCTTAGACTTAAATGTTGTTTTCCATTCGTCTCCCTCCCGTATTCTTATTTGGTGGTAACCACTTTTAAGATCCAACTTTGAGAATATGGTGGCTCCAGATAACATATCTAATAAATCGTCCAAATGTGGGATGGGAAACCTATATTTAACAGTAATTTTATTTATGGCCCGGTAGTCTACACACAATCTCCAAGACTTATCTTTTTTGGGGACCAAAAGTCCAGGGACGGCGCATGGACTCTTACTATGGCGGATATATCCCTTTGCTAATAAATCTGAAATTAAAGTTTGTAATTCATTATGTGCGGCGGGATTGAGCCGATAATGGGGGAGATTAGGCAATGATGAGCCCGGGATGAAATCAATCTCATGCTGGATTTCCCTCATGGGTGGCAACTTAGATGGTAAGTCCACCAGATAGACGTCCTTATACTCTTCCAAAAGTGTTCGCAGAGATAACGGTAGGTTCTCTAAAGAGGGTGAATCATCCTTAGATTGTAGACATACTAAAGCATAGATGACGCCATTCAAGAAGGTCTCACGCTCTAGTTCCTTCCGACTTATCAAGGCTATTGTTTTCTTTTCCGCAGGCACAATTGTGTCTTTGGAGGCAATCGACGGATCCTTAGGCAGTGAGGGTTTCAAGACAATGGTCTTACCATTAAACTTAAACTCGTATGTGTTGGCTCGTCCTAAATGGGTCACGTCATAATCATAAAGCCACGGTCGTCCTAGTAGTACATGACAAACATCCATGGGGTTGACGTCGCACCACACCTTGTTGATATAGCTCTTCACCGTAAGTGGCACTAGACAACGTTTAGAGACCGCAATAGACGTTTTGTTTACCCACGCTATTTTATACGGATGGGGGTGCGGTTCAGTGACTAAATGCATATTAGTGATAGCGTTCTCCGAAATGATGTTCATGCTACTACCGCTATCTATTATTAGTTTACACCACTTCTCACCGCTTTTAAAATTCAACGAAAAGATATTCATCTGATTATACTCATCCGACACACGCAGTGTGGCCAAAATACACCACATAACCATCATATAAGATTCATCTTCAATATCACTCGGCTCGGCATCAGATTCATTGCCGGCTTCATAGACGATCTCGACGGGTTCAGACGTGGAGTCTAATTGTGCTAGTGGTTTACTCTTAGTGGGGCACTCACTAGAGTAATGCCCTTGGATCCCGCAAGAATAACATGTGGCATTAGTCTTATTAATCTGTCCTACCGGAACTCTCTCACCAGTGGGATTCCTAATGTTCCTAGCGGTAATGACTACAGAATTTGAATCAGTCGATCGAAACTTTCCTTTGTCCCTCATGGAGGACGAAGGTGGGGCTCCTAAAAGGGACTTTCCCTTCTGGAATGCTCGTCCCTTGGACTTGTAAGCGTTGTGCTTCTCTATGTCTAAGGCAGCATTGAATGTCGTGTTAAGGTCCGTCTGACCATAATGCAAGAGCTTGCCTTGGATGTCTGGGTTGAGTCCCTTACGAAAATGAGATAGTGTAACTTCGGGCATTTCCCGTACGTCACACCGCACCATCATATCTTTTAGGAGTCCCATGTACTCCTCTACCGATTTGCTCCCCTGACGATGGGTGGCTAACTCGTTGAACATTTGGGTTCAGTGATACGCAGGGACATATTGGTCAGACAGGAGTGCTTTCATGGCAGCCCACCCAATTGGGGGTGCTCCATTTACGGTGCCTAGGCGCCTCTCTTCGTTCAACCAGAACGTTTTGGCCCTACCCAGAAGCATCATCCGTGCAACCCGCGCCATCTCACCATCCGTCAGATTTTTCCACTCAAAGTAACACTCGATCTCCATAATCCAGTCTAAAAATACTTGGGGTTCACCCATACCATCGTATGACGGTGGATCAATTTTCACGGCTCTAGTTACATCGAACTCATGAGGAGCTCGAGGCGCTTGCTCATCGTTCTGATTACAGGGATGGTTTGGTCTCTCATCTCGTTGGTTGGCAACGGGATTTCGAGGCGCGGCTTGATTTAATGCTAACCATTGTATTAACTGTGTGAGTGCATCGAACTTAGCATTAAACTCATCCTGAAGCTCCGCAAACGTTGCAGGAGCGTGCTCGTCCTCATGGTCGTCTGCCATGGTGGAAGCGGTTGGGAGATATTCCGTGCCACGCCTAGTGCGCATGAACAACAGGACAGGTGATTTCTTTGTAATTTTCTGCAGAAAAAATTATTTTGTTTTTTTACTAAATGCAGACCAGAATTTTAGATCAGGACAGAAATTTTACGAAATATAATTTTATTCCCGCCTAATAACTAAGGTAAGGAAAAATATTTTTTGATAAGTAGAATAGCCAGAATTTGTTTTTTGAATTTCGCAAAAAAATGAGAATTTTAGACCGCCATTCGCAGACCGACGAAATTTATTTTTAAATTTTGAATGCCAAATCGTGTGACGATCGTAAGTGCCGGCGTTCTAAGACAACCTAAGGATTGCGTCAATTTAGAAATTGACACGAACCTAGCTCTGATACCAAATTGATGTAGGCCGACCAAATCGATCCGACACGGACGACGCAACAACGTCTCTCGTTACGTTCTACGCCCTCTTTACCACATGCTAACGAAACGCAACCGTCACAATTATTTTTATTTATCTTTCGCGCTAACGTACGGGTAGCCACACCGCACTTGGTTCGGAGAATGGCTATAGGCCAAAATCCGCTCCGGCTAAAAGGAATAATATTGATTCCGATGAGCTTGGAGTTGTACCAAAACAGATCCACCAAAAATAAAGCATGATTCGGAAGTGGTAGGATCTATCCCAACTAGAAAAAAGAGCGAGGGTCGCCAATCCTCTCGAGAGTTATCGGAAAACCAAATGAAAACCACAGATCTATTATAAAAACTACCGCGTTAAAGCTTCAAAAATCCACGCAAAAATTGTCCACCACAAGACTATCAAAGAAAGGAAGATCTCTTGAGTAGTATTTTTCGTTACCCCTCTCGGAAAAGTAGATCTGAGATGTTGGATCCATAAGAAATGATCGCCTTCCATCGAGATCCACGGGAAGTGCACCAAGGATGAAGAACACGTTCGTCTTCCCCGCTTCACGTCGTAGAAGATCACCCAAAGCCTTTTCTTTCTTGCACGAGAAAATCTTGGAGCCGTGGATGAAAGGAGTAACGGAGAGATGAAAGGTGGTGGAGGAATAGTATGGAGGAGAGAATATGGAGGAAAGAAGAAGAGGAAGAAGGGGGCGGTCGAACCTTGGAAGAAACCCTCAAGGGGGGCGGCGGCAATGAGAGAGGAAGAGGGAGAGAGAAGTTTAGGTTTTGGGGGGAAAATAATAGTTTTCAATTTCATCAAAATCTAGTAACATAGGTAGAGTTTTTGGCCTTATATAAGGCATTCATCCAAAAGTATAATAGCAGCCCTAAATAGTGGCTAAACGCACACCATCAATTAAAAATGATAGAAATAAATAATTAAATGCAAACCACATAAATAGATAATTGCAGACCATAAATTAGCAAAATAAACTAAATTAATTTCGTGTTGCGTGGGCGGAGATTGTAGTCGTGACCGCTACGGCGCCGCAAGTCTTTGGCCGGCAGTTCAACATCATCATGAAGTGCGCCATGAACGTCATCTTCATCACCAAGTTGGCCGTCGTGGAGGCCGTCGCCATCACATCTACTTATGCAAATCAAAGTACAAGCGTGTACAAAGATTCAGGAGGAAAATCATTACCCTTAACGATCTCTTTGGCGCCAAGGTTCTTAAAGCAATCCGGATGGAGAGGTTCGCAACACGCTCTCCTACACGTATTCGAACTCGACATGTTGAATGACTAGCCAAAAGGGTCTTCCTCTTCCAACCCTCATCTTCCTTGCCTTTGGAGAGAGAGAACTACAATGAGAAATTAGAAGAAAACCATGTTTGTTGTCTTATATATATAAAGAGCTACCGCCGACGTTAACTTCTTAACGCAGACATTAGCCCAAAGACGATACAACCGATCTTATCTTAAACCGCTTACTCCTATTAGCTGGAAGACCTAATGCCACGCGTTAACTCTTAACGCCAGGCATTAGTCATCTCGACACACGACGAGACCTCTTCGTCAATAATATGAGCTTCACGATGATTTGTTAAAGTCATCACGTCGAACAACTACTGCCAACGTTAAATATTAATGCCAGGCATTATCTTGGCAATCGACGAGACCTCTCGACGACAACATGAGCCTCACGATGACATGACAGCCATTTCGTTGATATCACTACCATCAGCGTTAACTCTAACGCCCAGTGTAGCTCTCTAAATGAATCGTCTATACTTCTCGATGACAATAGAACCTTCACAACAATAAGGGAAAGTCGTCGAGTTGATATCGACTTAATGCCCAACTTTAGCACTAACGCCTAACATTAGCTCCTGCTACCAGAAACCTTCTTTCTTCTACTGGGGAAATCTGGGGTGTTACATACTATCACTGGGAAGACATGATGTATGTTTTGGAATATAACATCTCAATCTAGGTTGTTATAGTGTGACCTTCTTTATTACGTAATTAGTTTGGGTATCATACATCTCTTGCCAATCCAAACCCAAAGTTAGGTTAAGATTGAGATACTTCTCAAAACATTTCTAGGGCACACTGTGATGGTGCACTCGTCGGTTAAATATTTCTCTGATTCATCTAGAAATTTACACTCCCTAGGGTGTTTTCGCAGGTGTTTACTACAGGTTGTAACATTATGATTATATTAGTCTTATAATATTGGCCTGGTTGGTCCAAACAACATACAAGTTCAATAAATGGAGTATTAAGAGAAAGTAACTAGGATGGTTGTGGTGACATCAACACAGTTATCAGTACACCGCGGAGGTGCACATATAAGAATGATAACATCTTAGGTTTATCTGGTAGATCTACTTGTAAGGAGTAAACTGATGAGGTGTTTGATGTCAACAATGTCCTGAATGGAATCAAGGACACGACGATTGTGTGACATCTGCAACTGATAATTTCAATGTTAATTTCTCACTTATTTTGTATACCTAAGGGTATCCAAGGTTAAAGTTTAAACTAACTATTGTTGACTAAATCTTTCGAGATTTGACGCTGAGGAAGGGGCCGGAACCTAAAGGACGAAAATTTGTAGGGTGAAATTCACTGGTATTTCATGTAATTACATGTATTTTGTACAAGGGCACACTTGTCTTCCGTTGCACCCATTTGACCTCAAACCAGGTGGGTAGGCCTTTAAGCTTCGTACGGTACTTGTGACTTCCACAATAAAAGGATTGAACTACTCTAATGCTCATTTGTTAGAACTGAACTCCCCTCGGTCGTGCCTCATTTCTGGGAGTGGGGTCTTACTGTCTAAGAGGGGTAGTGGGGTGTCTCGTGGAAGTTATATAAGAGAGAGGGTGGGAGTTAAGTTTGGCTAGAATTTATGCATACTCCCGCACATTTTCCTTGGTTCCCACCTTTGTAATTAAGGTGGATTTAATATTAATATTTCAGCCTATTATGGTCTTTCCCCTCACTAAATATTAGCCTATATATTTAATAGCCTCATACTAATATAGTGATATTTTATGCATATATACTTGTGCTTATATAGTACAATATAATATGTATATAGTATTATACTTATATAGTCATAAGTATTGTGTAAAATAAGTAGTATACAATATAGTATTATATTATACGTATATGGTACTATACATATACTTATTTAGTAATATATCATATTACTATATAATATACTTATACTTATAGTTATATATATGCTTATTCAATATAGTAATATATAGTTATACTTATATAGCAATATATTATATTGCGCATATTATTAACAGTACACCTAATATTACACATATTAGTTGTTGGAACATGGTTTTCCGCATACCTTTGATTTGAAAATATCAAATCCTACTTGTATTTGATCTTGTTTGCCATTGTGTTTTTAGCATGTAGGTTTGAACAAAGATGACACTAGGTTGTTGTTGTTGGTCTGGATTTGCTCACAAGCTGAAAAGAATGTAAGAGAGCTAACGCCCGACGTTAATTCTTAATGTTGGCGTTGACTTTCATTCCCACCAAGATGAAAATGGCGTGGAGGGAAGCTGTCGTGATTGCAGGAGCATTTTGGGAATGATTTGACTCAATGTTAGGCGTTAGACTCAACGCCAGTGTTAAAGTTGCCTAAAATGAATGTTTCCAAAGATGCAGAATCTCCTTCCTGTTTTGAAGATCTGAGCCATTAAAACATTTCTATACTGGGTCAACGCCAGGCGTTAGCCTTAACGCCGACGTTTGTTTCTAGTCCTATAAATTGGTGGATTTCGTCTTCTTCAACAAACAATGCCATGGAGCCCTATTCCAGCACTTTGAATTATTTGTGAGGGCCGTATTTCCAGACCACATCTCCCACTCAATTTCTAAAGGAGGAATCAAAGGGGGCTTGGATCAACACGCTAACTCAACGCGAAGAATGCACGCTTGGACTTCAACGAACTTCAGTGATTCTTCGTCGTCTCCTTCAGATTACCTCATAGGGAGTTTTTATATTTGTCTTTTGTATTTTATATTTATCTTTGTAATCGGTTCGTGAATTCGCCTCGTTTTACCGACTAGGTCTGGGTAGAACTTAGGGAGGAATTTGCCTCGTATTGGCGACTGGGTCTAGGGAGTAGATCTAGGGAGTGCTCGAGGCCTTTCTGGGGATAGAACGACTAGAGCAGCTTGAGGCTGTATCTGGGGAGAGATCGGCTAAAGCCAACTGGTTCTTAGTGAGAAGAGTCGGTATAGAAAACAAAAGGAGTATTTCATATTTCGCCTTCAATTTCTAGCGTCATTGAAATCAGATTTTGTAATCAATTTTATAAATGATAATCATGTCTTTTCTTGTTTAATAAAATTAATTTCATTTCTAATGTCTATCTCTTTACTTTTGATTTAACTTACTTCTAATAAAATATCTAAGTTTTCTATAAAAGATTAAAGTTTTCTAAAACCCTTATTCACCCCCCCCCCCCCCCCGCTAAGGGCGCCTCAAGATCCAACATTAGTGGCAAATGTTAATTAATTATATATTATGTAATTATAATATTGTAATTGTATAATAGTTATCATTGTGTATAACAATAATGATAACCATATCAGTGTCTGTGCACTATATATTATTATAGACCTTGTTGCAAGGGGATTAATACTATAGCAATTTGTAGTCTCTCCCTTCCTACATAACAACCTAATGCATTCCTTAATTGAGTCAAGAAAAGAGAGAGGGAGAGAGAGAGAGAGAGTCTGCTAGTCCTTTAAAGGCTAGGTTTGACCATACTGACCACCAAAGCTTCGGTGGGAGACCTGGTGAAGGAGTAAGAGAAGGTAGGGAGAACCCATCTTGGTCAAAGGAGATTATGGTTGGTCAAACACAAGGTTGGAGCTGTCTAAACTCTTCTTTTGACCTAAGTTTGACCATAGAAAACTATTTTTGACCAAATGATGATGCTACATATAGGGTGAAGGTGAAAGAAGGTCCTTGGCCCCACTCCATGGTTTATAAAGTCATGGAGGGGGAGCTCAAGGTCCTTTATTGATCAAGGGCACTCAAGAATCTCCTAAGGTTGAGTTTGAGCTACGCATGCTTCTTAGGTCATCTTGACCTTATACTGGGTGTGTATGCCCATACTCAGTCCAAAGTAGCATAACCACAACCCTGATGATGAGTTTGAGCACAAAACACCACTTAGGGTGAGTTTAGGGTCACCCAAATCAATCATTGTTCATTGTCTTAGCTAGGGCTTACAAGGGCCTTTAGGCCCCATTCATGGCCCTATTCATTCTCTAGGCCTCTCTAGGCACCACTTGGTCACCTGAGTGAGTCACCCAAACTCCTAGGCCCCTAAATAAAATTGGATATTGTAGTTTTTACCCTTAACAACACCATTGATTATATAATTAGTTCAACTGGTTCATAGATTTACTTATTTGTTATCTTTATTAGTCTGGCTTGGCATGTTTATTTGTGATCCCTCGGACATTCTATTGATTATTATACTTGGACTGTGTGGCCTCGTACCATTGTTGATGTGTGTTTTCTATCTCTTCTTATTACTTTTACATTTTGTGATCTACTACGTGGTTTATTAGTCTTCCGCTAGTGCTTCTTTTATTGTCGCTTATAACATACTCTTTTTATGGTATGATGGTTATTCGCTTAACACCTCATTGATTTGTAGTGTTAAGAGAGAATGACATGAGAGTGTTGAGATGTTCATACCTCTACTCTTCCAGTATTCTCATCTTTGTAAAGGATTGACGGTAGTGTGCGATAAGATCCCCTTGTGAGTGTTTATTTCTGAGGGGGCTTATAAGGAACATCAGAGCAAAAATCAATTGTTGAAGCCAGTAGTAGTAAAAAAATATTTTCTTGTCTAACAGTCATTGGTGCTTGGCTCGGGATGAACAAAGGCAACTAAAGTCATGGTGTACTTGAAGGGCAATTAAAGATAGAAAATAAACACAAATTCAAGTACAAGCAAGAGAACAAAGAAAACTTACAAAATCTTTTAACATTAAATAATCTAGTCACAAAAACAACTAGGATACAATAACAACATAATTGATAAACATTAACTATCATAACTTTAGACAACCTGGACATGAGAACAACTAGGATATGCCAACAAACATAATTTAGTAAACTTTAACTAGCATGACTATAAATAACTTAGATACGAAATATCTAAGACACAATGATAAATATAGTTTGAATACAAAACATCTAAGACATGAAGATAAATACAATTTGATAAATCTTAACTGACAAGACTACACCGAATTCTAGGAAAAAAAATATTTTTTTGTTTGAGCAATGGTATGTGATCACTCATTTGTTATAGAGTCATACTTAGACAATAAACTATCAATGTTGAGATTTCACTTTAGTTTTTAGAAAATGACTCACTTTGGCACTTAGACAATATTTGATAAGATGTTTGTTTGAGTGTGGTTGCATACTGCTCTTTCACTAGAATGTCATAATAATATAGATCATAAATATTTTATGACTCTTATGTGCACACCCTTGGCGAATCTAAATTTTTTCACCTCCATTTGACCCCCTAAGTCTGTCCCTCATTATTTTAATTGAGATTTAAGTATCTCACAAATCATTATACACCCGAGAGAAATGTAAACAAAAATCATCTTATTTACATCCCTAGGTTCATTTCCTTTTTTATTGTATTGGGGAAATATGAAGCCTTGTAAATTCTTGATGAAATACATCTTCTCAAATCTTCAAGAATTTGATTCGAACCAGCTCATAAAGTTTTTAATTGAAAACATAAATCTAAGTAGATCACAATTTTTTCCACTAAAACTTTTTGTTGTGCACCAAACTTTAACTCTCTTACAGGTATGATGAGTGCAGTTAGTGCACTATCAGTACAACAAGCATCCTAATGATGTTGAACTTCTAGATCGAGTGTCCAATTGAATGAAAATGTAAACCCTTTCTATAATGTTATAGTACCTCTCGAGTGATCAATGGTCGGTATGATGATCACAAGAAAAATTTTAAAGGATGCTTTGAAATTTGTTAAGTCAAAGTTATGTCTTGATTGTTGATCGAAGAGGTATTATTTCAACATTGTCAAATTAAGGAGATTTGTTCAGACACAAATCAGAGTACATTAAGTTCTAATGGATTTTTATGACCTAATATATTATTTTTAACAAGTGCATACGATCACATTGTAAATATGAGGAGAAGTCTTAAGATCATGTAAAATCATGAAATATATGTCGGACTCGACAAGTTTTGATTAAGGGTGATAATTAAACCAAACTCAAGATTTTGTGTGCTTTAGAACCTCGTTAGAAGCCATGTTGGTTTACCCACCTCATCTGGCATAGTGTTAAGAGACGAATGATTGATACTTCAAATTATGACTCTTTCCCTTATGAATTCACAATAATGGTGGTGATGCATTAGCCTGTGTATATAATATTGATTTGGTAAATTAAGTAAGGTTCACCGAGGATGTGTGTTAGAGACTCATGGCAGGTAGAAAATATGTTGATGCAAGTCACCAACTATTGAAACTTGCAATGAGTATCTAATGTTTTGAAGATCAACCCATGGAAGGTGTAATGCATTAGAGGTTTGGTAGTTTGTTAGTATATGATACTTATACCATGGTAGAGAGGTTGGTAGCGGTGGCATGTTGTGTCATGATGTTAATGAAACATTTAGTAGCTTACATGATGTTGTCCATACCACATCTCTATGGAATACCTTCTTGTGTATTGTGTGATTGAATTTGATTCAAACCTATTAGATTGGACTGATGTATTTATTATTGAAACTAATGTGTCTCACTATTACTTCATAATGTTTTACAAGACGAGGGCACTTCTACAATCTAGTTTCAATGGATGAACTGTGACCATTAAGAATGTATATATGAGCTTGAGATTTTTATATGTGAAATGTACATAACTATCTATGACGAGTATGTGTCACACTCATTTTAAAACCCCCTACTTCCTTCACATATTCGGGGATGAAAAATCTCTTTGTTTTATTAGATTTATAACATCTCAAAGTTCTGGCTAACCAATTAAACCACCTAGTGGACCTAGCTTGTCAATCGACATCATTTAGTGCGCCTATTCGGGGCTAGTCACACCTTATTGGCTCGGTGACCCGACTACAACTTGGTTTAAACCGAGATTGAACTACATCAACTCAAATAGGCTTTTGAGCAAATGAAATAAAAGTGGATTCCGGTCAGTGGATTTGCACTTGTAAGATTAATACAAACTCAATGTCGTTTGTTTCATCGCATTCTGATGTATATTTAGGAAGTTGATAAAATTGGTCGTTTTGAGATATATGATGACCCCAAAATGACTTTTGGGTAAAGTGACTCAAAATTGCCCTCAATAAGTTGTAGTGAAGTCGGATGACCCATACAAACTTAACGATATTAATTTCGTTCCATTCCAATGTGAATCATAGAAGTTGACCAAAAGGATTGTGTCAAGCCGCATAATGACTCAAATATGTGAATTTGAGTAAATGGACTTAGAACCGATCTTAGTTGGTTTTGTTATAATTGTAAAGTTTATACGAGTCCAACAAAATTGCTTGTGCTCAATTTTGATGAGTATCGGAGAATTTGATGCGCAAACTAAAATTTAAGTAATGTGATTATCCAAAAAGGAAAAACTGAGTAAATGACCTAAAAATTGATCTCATTTGGTTTCGTTAGACTCGTAAAGTCTATATAAGTTCAACAGAATCATCCATGCTAAATTCTGATGATTATTGAATAATTTGACATGTAGACTCAAGTTTAAGAACATGATTACCCAAAAAAGTAAAACTGAGCAAATAACATCAAAATTGGCATCAATTGGTTTCATTTGACTCATAAAGATAATACAAGTACAATATAGTTGTTTGTGTGCAATTCCGACATCGTTAGAGTTGTTTTTGACTTTTAAGTCTAATTAGGCTGCAAACGCTCCATGAAGCATAAAATGAGCAAACGAACTTAGAATTGACCCAGATCATTCTGGTGGGTGTGTATTGATGAGATGGTCATAACAAGCTCATGCAAGATAAATTTCGAGCTCCCTAGAGCAATTTTCGGGGGTTTGAATGGGATGAGTGAAGGACCTCCTTTTTCTCAACCTAATATAGTATTATACAGATATAAGTATATCATTTACATTAGAACCTTACCTCTCACTCTTCCAACAATAATCGAATGATACCTTCTTCCCTACATCAAGCCAACTTACTCTCCCTTCTCCAAATTGACTGCACTCCACCTCCATCTCTTCGGCAAGCTCCTTCGAAACCCCTCTCCGATGATCTCCTCTCCTCCGACACTTTCCAAATCGAGCAGCCCATACTAGATCTTCTCTTTGGCGAGCTACTCTCGTCCAACACCATCCAAACTAAGCAAACCATAACATCTCTCCTCTCGGAGAGCGACTCTCCTCCGACAGCTTCAAAATCAAGTAGTCGATAACAGCTCTCCTCTTCGATGAGTTCCTCTCTTCCTTGCAACCGGACATCTCCATACACGAGCAACTCCACCTCTCCTCTGGGTTCTACCCTACGACCTCCTCGAGAAAAAAATTGAGCTCATCTCTTCAAGGCCACCACCAACTACTCTCTAAGAACAAAAACTACGCTCATCTCTAACAAGGCCGATCGCCACCATGCAAAGGCCGATGCCTCCAAGCTCCACTTTGACATCAATAAATATGACTTCAAGATTCGACAACATTTTATAAAATTTGTCACGTTCAATGATATCCGATCATAGATGGGAGTGATTCCCAAGTGCGGCCTCTACGACGATCAGATAGCATGCATGAACTTCATTAAGTTTTTTCCCTCCACCATATGGACCTTAGATCTAAGTTTCTATGCATTTAGAATTTTTTGTCGTTAATGGCGCTTAGGTCTCAGCTCACCGACGACGAGATAACCTTCTTTCCACAAGCCTCTCTCGGCATCGTAGAGGGTCTAAGAACCCATCTTCAGTGATCCTTGAACCATCCTTGCCAGTAAAGGTGAATAATTGTGACCGTTAAGTTCTTGAAGAAGACATGATTAGAAATACAAAAATCCATAATCATCGCGTCACTCATCATAAAATCAACTTTGAAGTTTTAGTGATCCATATGATTAACTATCGATCATTAACAATAGATTAAGTTCTAATCCGAAGTAGAGATATATTTTATGAAGTTATCGCTGCACCAAGATCACTGGTTATGACAGGGTTCATGCAGTGGAAAATAATGGTGAATTACATGGTGGAAAATAATGGTGTATCACATGGTGGAAAATAATGGTGAATCGCGCAGTGGATCGAAAATAACGGTGAATTGCATATTGGAAAATTATGGTGAATCACACAATGAGAAATAGTGGTAAATCGTGCGATGGAAATAATGGTGAATCATGCGGTGAAATTAACAGTAAAGATTGGAGTGGAAACTTGCGATAGAAACATAGTCAAAGTCTGTTATTTACATAGCTCGGACTTAGGGTAAAATTGTGGAAGCTTTGTTAGCATCGCTGATTTCACATACACTAATATATAATTAACTACATGATGCCTTCCAAGGACAATGCTAATTTCTCCAACAAATCATTCATGTGAGGCTTATAGTTCCAAATCCTTAATTGGATTTGTAAAGTTGTTAGAACACCTAAATCAATGAATTTTATCGCACTTAAATCAGATTTTAAGTGACTTTGATGAGTTTGATATTGCATGAGTTTATAAAGAATTACTTGGGGATATTAATCCTTGAAGTGCTTACACAACTTTGTTGACAAAAACGAATATAATGAACTTAGATTTAGAATAATTAGTAGGTGTAAGCAATTCTGATGAAACCAAGATCGTGTATGAACTGATGATTGCAATCTCGAGTTTATGAATTTATAAGATGACTTCGACAAAAAATAGAATAGAGTACAATTAATGTGATTACCAATTGAGGTTCGATTAAAGAACTTGAGTGGATCTAATTTAGAGATGTATAATTGGTTGCATGCCTCACGAGTCAGTCTCAAGGAAAGGATTGGCGAGGTGACTTCTTCCCCCATATTGGTGCATATTAATGTGTTCTTTTCCACCTACGAGAGTTATTTAACAGGGTGATCTTTTCCCCTGTTTGTGAATCATAGTAATGTATCTCTTTTCTAAACATTGTGTGATATACATATACATGATATGTCACATCAACTCACCCTACCATACAACACACATGAAAGGGTTAGCACAATGACTCTTGGTTAGAAAAACATCATAATCAGGATGACATTGTGTGTCCTAACCTAATTGTTATTTGCTTAGGTGTTAGACACCTAGAGTTTGACATGAGTTATACGCTAGTTGTTTTGAGTATACCACCAGTGGGGTGAAGAATTAATAAGAGCTCAGATAGATGTATGTATGACATATGGATAATTGTGCTTAAATATCCTAGAAGTTTCAAGGACAGGCCTTAGCAATCGTTTGACCACGATAGTGGTGCCTATGGGACTAGCTACCTTCAAAATAAGATATCTCAGTCATTAGTTTTCACTCAATTTTGATCGGGTGTCGGCATCTTGACACTTCGCATGATAAATCTATATCGGCATAATGTGTGTGTGCGCATTCAGGCATATATGTGATGATAGCAATATGTGTAATTGCATAATGAGACCTATGAGTAGTGGTAGTTGTGAGGTTGTGACACTCTTCTAATGAGGACATGCTTGTAACATCCCAACTTTTATTGGGTCACTAGACCCTAGTGGATCCAATAAAAGTAACCCAAAAGATAGAAAGTGACCCAATGTGGGATATTGTGCTAGAAAACTCCAAATTGACTTCCGTCAATTCCGTTAGACTCGTATAATCAATACGAGTGCAATGGAACTCGTTCCATTCCAATCCGATGTCGTTTAGAGAAAATGACCATTTTGAGTATCGTAGTGTGTCACAACAATGTCGTTGGGGTACAGTGACCATACATACTCCAAATTGACTTCCGTCAGTTCTGTTAGACTCGTATAATCAATACGAGTGCAATGGAACTCATTCCATTCCAATTCGAGGTCGTAGTGCGTCACAACAATGTCGTTGGGGTACAGTGACCATACGTACTCCAAATTGACTTCCGTCAGTTCTGTTATACTCATATAATCAATATGAGTGCAATGGAACTCGTTCCATTCCAATCCTAGTTCATTTAGTGAAAACGACCATTTTGAGTATCGTAGTGTGTCACAACAACGTCGTTGGGGTACAGTGACCATACGCACTCCAAATTGACTTCTATTAGTTCCGTTAGACGCGTAAAATCAATACAAGTGCAATGGAACTTGTTCCATACCAATCCGAGGTTGTTTAGGGAAAACGACCATTTTGAATAATGTAGTGCGTCACAACAACGTTGTTGGGGTACAATTGACCATACGCACTCCAAATTGACTTCCGTCAGTTCCGTTAGACTCGTACAGTCAATACGAGTGCAACAAGACTCATTGCGTTCCAATCGAAGGTCATATGAGAAGGCTTTTTATAGAACAGGTAGTCTGATTCCATGGAGTACCCAAGTCCATTGTGTCCGACCGCGACGGATGCTTCACTTCGAAGGAATGGAGAAGTGTACAAGCTTATCTGGGGACCAAGTTAGCCTTTTGCACTACTTTCCACCCTCAAACGGATGGGCAAACAGAACAGATGAATCGGACGATGGAGGACCTCCTCCGACTATGCATAGTAGAACACAGCGAACCTTAGGAACAGGTGCTACCCTTGGTGGAATTTTCCTATAACATCAGCTTCCATGCAACTATTAAGATGGCACCATACGAGGCTCTGTTTGGGAGACGTCGCCGAACTCAGCTGTCATGGGCTCAAGATGAGGACCCAAAAGTTTTTGGGGTCACATACATAGATGATACCAGGACAGCAATAAAGTTAATCCGAGATCGAATGTTGGAAGCACAGAGCCGCCAAGCAAAATATTTTGATGCGCGTCATCGACCGGTAGAGTTTAGCATAGGGGATATGGTATTCCTAAAGATCAAACTTATGCACGGGCTCTGCCGGATAAAGAAACAAAAAAAGTTGGATGCTCGCTATTTGGGCCCGTATCAGGTCATAGAATGAATTGGCCCTGTTACATACCGATTAGCATTGCCCGCTGAATTGGGAAACTTTCACGACATCTTTCACGTTTCATCATTGCGACGTGTTCTCTGACAACCAGATCAACATCTTTCCACACCACCGATACCGATACAACCTGACCGATCCATTCAGCTCGAACCAGTAAGGATAGCGGACTCCAAGGTAAAGAACCTACAGAACAAAACCATCACGATGGTCAAGATCTTATGGTCAAACTACGGGCGCGAAGAGTTTACATGGGAACCGAAAAATCTCGTTTGAGAAAGATACCCGACACTCTTTTCGCAGGTATGTTTTTCCTCCCTACCTTAAGCAATTTTTGAGGACAAAATTCTTTTATTTTTATTGGATTGTAATATCCCAGCTTTTATTGGGTCACTAGACCCTAGTGAACCCAATAAAAGTAACCTAAAAGATAGAAAGTGACCTGATGTGGGATATTGTGCTAGAAAACCCCAAATCAACTTCCATCAGCTCCGTTAGACTCGTATAATCAATGCAAGTGCAATTGAACTCGTTCTATTCCAATCCGAGGTCGATTAAGGAAAATAACTATTTTGAGTATTGTGGTGCGTCACAATAACGTCGTTGGGGTACAGTGACCATATGTACTCCAAATTGACTTACGTCAGTTCCATTAGACTCGTATAATCAATACGAGTGCAATGGAACTCGTTCCATTCCAATCAGAGGTCGTTTAAGGAAAAATGACCATTTTGAGAATCGTAGTGCGTCACAATAACGTCGTTGGGGTACAGTGACCATACGTACTCCAAATTGACTTCCGTACTTCCGTTAGACTCGAATAATCAATACGGGTGCAATGGAACTCGTTCCATTCCAATCCGAGGTCGTTTAGGGAAAATGACCATTTTGAGTATCGTAGTGCGTCACAACAACATCGTTGGGGTACAGTGATCATACGTACTCCAAATTGACTTCTATCAGTTCCGTTATACTCGTATAATCAATACGAGTGCAATGGAACCCGTTTCATTCCAATCCGAGGTCATTTAGGGAAAACGACCATTTTTAGTATCGTAGTGCGTCACAACAACGTCAGTGGGGTACAGTGACCATACGTGCTCCAAATTGACTTCCGTTAGTTCCGTTAGACTCGTACAGTCAATATGAGCGCAACAAGACTCATTGTGTTCCAATCGGAGGTCGTATGAGAAATTGGTCTATTTTGGGTTTTGTACACCGCCACGACACACTCTTCAAAATATTAAACGTACGAACTCAGAATCATTCTCAATCAGTCTCAGTGGACTCCTAAGGTCAAAACGAGACCAACAAAGTTCGTTCTAACCAATTATGACGTCAAAAAGTCAACCCACGGTCAAATCAAGCTTTGTGACACACCAAAAAGCGTACACGCAACCTAGTTGATTTAATACTTTGACATTGACCATCCACCCGACGAGTTGGACCCATTTGGACCTTGACCAACATGGGGGACCCACACTAGGGTTGACTTTGGTCAAACACCCCCAAAACTCATTGTTCTTGGAAATTCCCTAAATAGGAGTTCACCCCCCCCCCCCTATGTTGGATCGGTAGGCGCCCTTAGAGGGGGGGTGAATAAGGGTTTTCAAAAACTTAAGTTATATTTTGAAAAGCTTTGTAATAATGCGAGATTAAGACAATAAGAAGTCAAGTAAAACAATTGAAATAAAGTAGAGACATGCTTTATTAATATCAAATAAGGTTTTACAAAAGTTGACTTCTATAACGCTAGAAATCGGTGGCGATGAATAGTAGGCTCTTTTTGTTTTCTATCCTGACTCGCATCCCCACAAATCGGTGGCCCTAGCCTATCCTCCCCGGATTCAGCCTCAAGCCGCTCTAGCCAACCCTTCCCTAGATATGGCCTCGAGTGTCCCCTAGACCTAGCCTAGATCTAGTCGCCAACACGAGGCAAAATTTCGCCCTAAGTCCTACCCAGACCTAGTCGCCAACACGAGGCGATTTCACTAACCGTTTACAAGAAATAAGAAATGAAAATAATTAAAACACCCTCTTGATGAACTTCTGATGTTGTAGACGAAGATCCGCTGTAGAATAAGCGTTGTAGAAGCGGACTTCGTTTGGATCCGGCGTGATGAGATTCTCCTTCAGAAGTTTGCAGAACTTTGGTAGGACATCAACTTTCGGCCAAGGTAGCCTCTGGAATTTTAGCACTCAATCTCTCTCTCTCTCTCTCTCTCTCTCTCTCTCTCTCTCTCTCTCTCTCTCTCTGATGTTTGTATGAAATGAGAGAAGAGGGGTCATTTTTATAGCCATAGCGCTAGCGCCTGCGCTAGTGGTACCGCCGGTGCTATCCCATTTTAGGACATATTCTGCGCTGCAGAATCTTTAATCCGAGAAAACATTTCTCTCTTGCCTACTGTGCTCCGTGTTATCACCTGCGTTATCGGATACCGCCAGGCGCTATCTCCTTCTATAAGTACTCCCGGAATTTACGCTTAAGCATTCTTTTCGTCGATCGAATTTTCGTCGAACGCAACTTACAGTTCGTCGAGCGAATTTTCGTCGAACGCAGTGATGAGCATTTCGTCGAGCGCAGCTTACAGTTCGTCGAGCGAAAGCTAGCGCCTGCTCTAGGACTACCGCCGGCGCTAGTAGGAGTGTTGGATTTGATGGCTCAACTTTGGGGGCAACCTTCTTATGTAATCCTTGAGTCATGTGGACTTTGTTATCCTGCACACTTAAACACACAAGATCAAATACACATAGGATATGTTATTCTCAAACCTAGGAGATGCGGAAGACCATGTTCCAACAAACTCCCCTTTTTGATAATAACAAATCCATTAATGATAAATCAGAGCATTAATTTATAAGCATGATGAAACTTACTTGTGTGTGTGTGAAAATGATGACTTAGGATAATTATCGATTTTAGCATTTAGAATTGCTCCCCCTAAATACATGCTCCACCTGAGTGAATGCTCCCCTAATATGTAAGCTATCATCTTAATTAATCATATTAGTTTTCTTTTTTTTTTATAGCGGATTATATTTATCATGTTAGTTCTCCCCTTTTTGTTATTAGCAAAAGTGGGTAAGGAGACACCACTTAAAAGTTGATAAAAAGATAAAGGCATGATCGAGCTTGTAGAGAAGGAAATGATAAGGAGTTTTAAAATACTTTTCATGGAAATAGATCAGAGTTTGAGTATCACAATATTTTCATAAATCAGAGTTTGTAGCATAAACAAATACAAGGTAAATGTAAAGTTGCGGAAGACTTAGAAAAATACAATCAAACATCTATTGTAAGACATGATGATTCAAGAAAGATATATGAGTTCAATTTCATAAAGAAGATGTTTTGTAAATCATTGTTCAAGTAAAATCTTTAAATTCAATAATAAAGTAACCAAGCATGAAATAATGTTACCAAAAAGAGATTACTACAATGTTATGTTAATTCACAATTTCAAAACATACTAAACATTGTAGAAAGCATGCTAGGTTATCTAGTGCATTTCATAAATAAAGGGTAGTATAGAATTTGCATTAGGATCCAATACTCATGAGAAGAAGTGTTATGGAAGTTAATGATGTGCACATAAGTGTATTTTTGAGTAGAGTAAGCAAATGTTTTAATCAAAAATACAAGAAATATGTAAAGTAAGAGCACAATAAAACACAAATAATTTCACTTCCACACACTTCATTGCACAAACAAAAATGTACAACTACCAAGGTGCTTTGCACACACAATGTCACAACCCGCATTTTCCCAACATTTAAAATGCCATCAGAGTAAGGAAAGCTACGCGTTGTGATGCCACGTCACGTAGGGGGCGGCTACTGACGTTAAGGCAATTCATCCTTCTTCGCAGTTCAAGCAAATATTATTATTAACTCAAAGAGATTCAAATATAATTTATGCAGAAAGAATTAATAAGCTGCGTCCCTCGGCTAGGTGGATCAACTAGTCCATGCTTTTTAAAAATATAGTTTTACGCAGCGAAAAAAATCTTGATTTAATTACTTGGTGGCCTAGGTGAACATGAAGACCTAGTGAGGTGCACCATGCAAGATTGAATGTGTGTATTTACTATATGTAAAAATAGATTTATCACGCGCAAAAAGTAGTGAGATTACCATTTCAAATCATGATGCACAATGCTCCAGATGCCTTAGCATATCTAAGCAAGGGGCTATAAAGCCAACCCGCATCTAATCATTCCAGAACAAGTGTTCAAATTAAACAACAAGTAACAGCAGCAGTGAAATAAAAATCTAACCAAACGGCACCACGGGCGTCAACACCTGACACGAACCCATGGGCCGACAAGTCCACAGAAGACTCTACCTCAAGAGAGTCAGAAGACGGCAACTAAAGCAGCTCCGCACTAACACCTGCTACTGTCCAGAACCTGAGGCATTCAAAGAAAGAACACCTCAGAAGCAAGTACAAGTGGTGCAGAAACAAGAAAGCAAGCCAACCTCCGCGAGACCGGAGGGAAACAGAAGCTGCAAGGATTAGTGACGACAACACTAGCCATAAATAATCATCAGGAAAAAGAAACAGCTGAAGTAACTAATATTCAGTAGAAAAACACCCACCAAACGAAGGTGTGAAAACAGGCAAGGTCAGAACTCGCCATCAACAAGGAATCATCAGCATTCACATTATTATTTATGTTACTCTTGTTCAGAATTATAGAGACTGATCAGCTCATCAGAAAAAAAGAGAAGTCATGCGGGGATAATACCATCTCACATCGTCACGACCCTCGGAGCACCGCACCGGTGGCATCGCCAACATCGTGTACGACCTCCAACAGAATTTATTAAATTAAAAGAGCATCGCACCGGTGGCACCGCCAACATCGTGTACGACCTCCAACAGATTCATATTTTCAAGCAATTTCAAAGGAATAGGGGCGATGCCCATCAGAACATAAGGCAACATTTTCTTGGTTAACAAAATGAGCAAGATTATATTGAGTAAAAAGGGAGCAAAAGTGAGGCAGATGACAAGATTCAGTATAAAACCAATTACTGGAAGCAAAGGCGAGAACAAAAAAATAAAGGGGTTTTAGCAAAGGGAAGGAGCAAGATCACCACTTGCCTTGAAACCTCCGGAATCGTCTTCCGAACGACTCCTCGTCGTAGATCGGCCCAAAAGGAGGCACGACGAGGCGAGATCTACAGAAAAATGGCCAACATGAAGGTTAGGGCCGAAAACCCTAACGCAAAAAATCCAAGAAACGGGAAATACTCACCACGAACGCGAAGCTCTCGTCGAGAGCTTTCTGAATCTATGCTTGGTTGAAAATTTCGTCCACCGGAGCTCCGTCGGCGGCGACTGAAAGATTCGCGGAAAGCTTCTCTCTCTCCGTCTCTCGCTCTCTGGTTCGGTCAGAATGTAGAAGAAGAAGAGGATGATATATATATATGTATATATATATATTAATAACCATACTAATAATTATAATAATAATAGTGCTAGCTGGAAGGAGAAGCAGGATATTAATATATGGATATTATATTATTATTCAACGCTATTAGCCTAGCTCTCAACGACATAGCCATACTTTCAACGATATAACCTTGCTTTCATGATATTTCCTTGGTCTCAACGGTATGGCTTTGCTCTCAACGATACCACCTTTATATATCAACGATATGATATCATATTTATATATATTATGTTATTATTATTATTTATAATATATGAATATTATATTATTATAAGAAAACTATACGAGTGCTGAATCCAACGAAAATTTCGCCTAAGGTGAACGGCGGCGCTACGAATACAACGGCGAAGTCGGAATCAAAATCCGACGTGCCGTTTTCGAGGCATAAAAGGCGGAAGTTACGACAAACTTTAAATACATACAAAAGTTCTAAAAAAACGCTGATGGCGCAAATCTCACACACCTCTATAGGCGGTAGCTAGACTGCGGCACGAAACGGCAGTGAACCGGTCGTTGTCAAGTAATAATATGAGGAAGTAAATCCCCAAGTATCGAATCTCTCAAGGAACACAGTAAGGTGGAGTTAACGTTTGAGGAAGGACTTGAGATCGAAGTCCTTTGGGTCGGATGGATTGCGGAAACGGGGGTTTTGGATTGTGGAAAATAAAGAGAAAATGCTATGACTACTCCTATGCAATGCCGTTATGCAGTGCTTCGCTTGGCGGGATGGAGACTAGGCAGGCCTTGAGCGCGCTGCGTCGCAAGGGCGGATGGACGAGTAGGCAGACGGAGTGAGGGTCGTAAGCACCTCTTCAACAAGCACGTCACTAGCAATTGCTAGTGCGGCGACGAACGTGACGGCGGGATGGAGGATGGAATGGGGCGCATCTCAAGCAACTCAAACAACAAACATTTCACATAGACATAAAATATATAGAAATACAAACTAGTTTTAAGTGCAACTTCATCTTAATACATAGATCTAACTACATACACATCAATAAGAGAAGAATAAGGCAAGAAATCGACCGAATCCGAAGTCTCGTTGTAGATTCACGGTTGGAATCGCCGGGTTGTCAATCCGCGTCCAAGCTCGGTCCGCAACTACGTCCGGGGTAGAGAGAGCTGTCACTACTCTCCAATGAGCCCGTCTTCTTCGTGTCACGATCCGGTAGAGGTTGCAAACTTCCTCTTGCTTGATGGTGATGGAGGCTAGGTCTTCCCTTGGAGCGCTGGGATGAAGGAGGAGGCCGAGAGGAAGCTCCGGCTCAAGATTGGCATGAAGAACAAGCCCGGAGCACCTCCATATGGTGGGCGGCGATGGAGGGGCGAAAAACCTGCGGAAGGGGCGAAAACGGTGGAGCTGGGCGGAAGGAATGCGTCGATCCCGACCTAATTTGCGAGTAGGTCAATTTATAGGCGCTGGAATAAACAGTGTGCACGGTCATTGGCGCACGACCAGTGGTCGTGCGCACTACAATCCTGTGATCGTGCGCCTGCCTGGACGGAGCCTGCAAGGTAAGAAAATTATAAAATACAATGTTCGCACAACCAGTGGCGCACGACCAGTGGTCGTGCGCGCTATCGTAAGTGGTCGTGCGATAAGGAAGACAGAACTCAGTTTTCAGGGGTTAAGTGCACACGATCAGTGGCGCACGACCAGTGGTCGTGCGCAATAGAACCAGTGATCGTGCGCAGTGTTCCTGTACAGAATTGTACCGGGAACACCTGCACGACTCCTGTTCCAGCATACAACACCAATCTAGCCACTGAAGGTGGCGCTTAACAATGCATGAAAACTAATAGCTAAGATAAACAAGAAATAACACCAAAACGGGCCTAGAAGTGCACATAGCATGGAATAACAAATAAGAGCTAAAACAGGGCTAAAGTGCAGTGCATAGACTAGAAAATTGGCCCAGATGAGTCCATATATGTGTATATAATTGGGACTCATCACACCCCCAGACTTACCTGTTTGCGCGTCCCGAGCAAACAAATTCTATGCGAACGAGGAAAGAAAAGTAGATGGCTTAAAATTACAATACAGAGTACCATGCGAAGTCGCATGCTCACGTGCATAAGAAAAATAGTAGAGAAGATTTCTCATTATACACAAACAGTTTATATATTTCTAAAAGAGTAAAAGCATATTACAACCACTCAAAATGGTGAACTACGGTGAATCATCCTGTCATGCATACGGAGAAAGTAAACTAAACGCTGAGATGAGCATTGCTCAAGATTGGGGTGCCGGACAAACTCCACCAAAATCCATCGGTGTCGGCGACCATAGGCTCACCCGGTCACATTCTCTCCACGACACTAGATTGGTCCATAGCGTGAGTCGGTAGGACTTTTAGGTTTTAATTGAGGCTTGGGTTACGGAGAGGTAAACAATGATAAATAAGAGGGCTTAGCACGCCTAACCCAACATGAGCACAAGATAGAGCTACCCGCACGACGATAATAAACAAATGCACCACACCCCCAGACTTGGACTTTTACAACATAGGTGTGTGCACCGCCCACTCCCAATACCAAAATTTCAAAATTTTCAATTCAACTTTTTCATAACAATCCCCCCTTTTTTTCTTTTCTTTCTCTACTTCATTCTTCTTTTTCTTTCTTTTCTTTTTTCAGCAAAAATATCAATGAATACACCCACAATTTCCACTATAAAAATTACCACATCAACACCCCCCAAAATGTAAATATAACTATAACTAAAGCTCAGATTTGGGTGTGCGACTAGGTTAGGATTTTAGGCTTTGGTGTGATAAAAGTGGGGCTGAATCAAGAGGAAGGGGTAGACACAAAGGGTCTAGCAAGGGTAGATGATAGGCATGAAATAAAAAGCTCAACCGGGCCAAAATAATGGCCTACGTCATTCTCACGCACTAGAACTATCCTATGCCAATGCTTCAAGAATCGTTTGGGGCAAGTTCTAGCCACCGAGAAAGATTCTCCTTTCTCCCGACTCAAGCAATACGAGTCTAGCGATCGTTTACACATATCCCTACGCTACCGTTTGATTCCACCGGATTCACCATTTGAGTAGAGTAAACAACATTTACACTAATAGAGAAAAATATAAAACCATAAGTATAAAGAGAAATCTAATGTACACAAATTTCTATGCAACCGAGCACTCGACTAGGAGCACTACTGGAGTCAACATTTTACTCTGCTACATAGTCCTAAGCCATCACCTAGACTTTCCCACATAAGCAGAAGAATTAAATTCACTACAGAGCACGCATACAGACGAGTACGCGCTCAGGTGGGTGCTGTGGTGTGCAATGAGAATGAACAACAATTTCCAATAAGCTAAAATAAAAGTACTTCTAGCATGCTATGCAAGAGTGCACGTGAGTGGGCACAAAAACTGCTCTCCCCCAGCCTTAAACTAAATAATCTAATGTAGAATATGACTGTAGAATTCAGAATAAAGCTAGGGAAAGAGAGTACCCAGTGCTCAGAAATGAGCACACCAGAAGATTGGCGTGTAAGCTAAAATGAGTCGCAGCATCCGCCATCCAGAAAAGATACCTGCAGGGGTCAGTTTCGCAGAAACAAAAGAAAATAGAAACGCTGAAATAAAGTGCAATTAACTAAATAAAATTAGAAAAGACATGAAAATGCAGGAAAAATTAAGATAACTACTGGGGTTATTGTCATCCCAGCACGACTTATTCAAAACTTTATAATATCTAGCTAATGGGAGTATGGAAGGAGAAGTGGACAGGTAACTGGCCCAATATCCGTGTCGGTAGCGGGTACCTATACGGAGACAGAACAGTTACTCCTCTACCCAAATAATAATACCTACATAACGCAGGTAGAGGAAACAGAAAGTAAGAAGAGGAGGATATATCCTCACTCAACTCACCAAACACATCCTTGCCTAGCAAGGTGTCGTCAACAGGGAGGTGGCAGGAGGAAAAGGCAATGCGTGGAGTTTCCTCTACGGAGGGGGAATCAGCCTCCTCACATAAGAGGATGCTCTCATCATTGACTTGGGCAATATGCACCAAATCCTCCTGGGGTACCTGTGAAGACTCAACCTGCACAGGCTCGGATGAAGAGGGGGGATCGAGAAATAAACAAGACGAAGAACATAAATAATCAAAAATCGGGGGAGTGGTCCCGGTCTCACTCCCATCAGGTTGGGGAAGTAAAATAATGTTTGCATTGTCCTCAATGCTATAAGGTTCGGCGGGATCGACAGTGGCCATGCCCAATATTTGGACTTCCTCCACCGGTGTTGAGGAAAGCTCCTCTTCACCTAGAAGGTTGTCCTCCTCCATAGGAGCAGGCATAACACATAAATCGCCAGCCTCATCCCGCGACACATCCTCAACAATGTCGTCAGAGACGAAAGTAGTATGCACAACAGGGGGAGGAATAGTGCTTGGATAAATGTCAAGCACTGATTCCTCACAAAGAATCGAATCCACTAGGGGTGGTGGATGCACATGGAGAATAGGCTCAGCAATGTTGGTGCATAGATCAGCCGCACATCCGGTGACCGTATCCATGCCATTCCCTTCAAGATGTGAAGGTGACAAAGACACATAACCGGATGTTGAAGGTGGGCCGCCAGAGTTAGGAGTTGGGACGATCCGGATATCCGGCTCGTCATCCTCATCCAATTGGCGAAGATACTCGGCACAGTCCTTCAAGACATGATCAGTGCTTCGACAGAACTGGCACTGCCTTGCGGGCTTCTTTGGCACAGCGGGGGCTGAAGCCGAAAAGAAGTATGACGGTAAAGGCTCAGCAGAGTAGCCATAAGACTTACGCGCACCATATGGAGTATCAGACGAAGTCGGTGCTCCATATGCTGGGCTATAAGAATTATGCCTACTATTCTCCGTAGGGCATTCATCACTAGAGTGGGAGGTAGCTCCACACCAACGGCAACGGAAATTAAGATGTGCCCACATAGTGTGAAGATAATACGATTCAAAATAAAAATGCTATTGTGCAAAATACTACACCTAACAATAATTACTAAAGCAACCTAATTAAAACAGGAAAATGGAATAAAAAGAAATAAAACAAAGAAATGCAATTTACAAATGGAAGGGCTTCTCTCTCAGGTTCTCCCTCTCCAGAAAACTCACACGACTGTGTTCCCCGGCAACGGCGCCAAAAACTTGATGGCGCAAATCTCACACACCACTATAGGCGGTAGCTAGACTGCGGCACGAAACGGCAGTGAACCGGTCGTTGTCAAGTAATAATATGAGGAAGTAAATCCCCAAGTATCGAATCTCTCAAGGAACACAGTAAGGTGGAGTTAACGTTCGAGTAAGGACTTGAGATCGAAGTCCTTTGGGTCGGATGGATTGCGGAAACCGGGGTTTTGGATTGTGGAAAATAAAGAGAAAATGCTATGACTACTCCTATGCAATGCCGCTATGCAGTGCTTCGCTTGGCGGGATGGAGACTAAGCAGGCCTTGAGCGCGCTGCGTCGCAAGGGCGGATGGACGAGTAGGCAGACGGAGTGAGGGTCGTAAGCACCTCTTCAACAAGCACGCCACTAGCAATTGTTAGTGCGGCGACGAACGTGATGACGGGATGGAGGATGGAATGGGGCGCACCTCAAGCAACTCAAACAACAAACATTTCACATAGACATGAAATATATAGAAATACAAACTAGTTTTAAGTGCAACTTCATCTTAATACATAGATCTAACTACATACACATCAATAAGAGAAGAATAAGGCAAAAAATCGACCGAATCCGAAGTCTCGTTGTAGATTCACGGTTGGAATCGCCGGGTTGTTAATCCGCGTCCAAGCTCGGTCCACAACTACGTCCGGGGTAGAGAGAGCTGTCACTACTCTCCAATGAGCCCGTCTTCTTCGTGTCACGATCCGGTAGAGGTTGCAAACTTCCTCTTGCTTGATGGTGATGGCGGCTAGGTCTTCCCTTGGAGCGCTAGGATGAAGGAGGAGGCCGAGAGGAAGCTCCGGCTCAAGATTGGCATGAAGCACAAGCCCGGAGCACCTCCATATGGTGGGCGGCGATGGAGGGGCGAAAAACCTGCGGAAGGGGCAAAAACGGCGGAGCTGGGCGGAAGGAATGCGTCGATCCCGACCTAATTCGCGAGCAGGTCAATTTATAGGCGCTGGAATAAACAGTGCGCACGGTCATTGGCGCACGACCAGTGGTCGTGCGCACTAGAATCCTGTGATCGTGCGCCTGCCTGGACGGAGCCTGCAAGGTAAGAAAATTATAAAATACAATGTTCGCACAACCAGTGGCGCACGACCAGTGGTCGTGCGCGCTATCGTAAGTGGTCGTGCGATAACGAAGACAGAACTCAATTTTCAGGGGTTAAGTGCACACGATCAGTGGCACACGACCAGTGGTCGTGCGCAATAGAACCAGTGATCATGCGCAGTGTTCCTGTACAGAATTGTACCGGGAACACCTGCACGACTCCTGTTCCAGCATACAACACCAATCTAGCCACTGAAGGTGGCGCTTAACAATGCATGAAAACTAATTGCTAAGATAAACAAGAAATAACACCAAAATGGGCCTAGAAGTGCACATAGCATGGAATAACAAATATGAGCTAAAACAGGGCTAAAGTGCAGTGCATAGACTAGAAAATCGGCCCAGATGAGTCCATATATGTGTATATAATTGGGACTCATCAAACGCCGAGGCTCCAAAATGGCTCGGATCGCGACGAAACTTGACAGGCAAGTCTAGAATTAAATAATCTAATTTCCTAACGTAAAAATTTCCAATTCCGGGCCATCTCAAAAATTGGCCGACTAGACCCAAACGGACGTGAAAATGCGCAAACGGCGGCGCGCCACTAACTCGACGTTAAAAGTAACGCCCTAACGTCATAAACACGTCATCACCGAGTTAAATAAACACCGGAAAAATCAGGGGCGTTATACACAATGCTCATTAAGACTTATCAGGGTGCAAAGTAGTGCTTGGGGGATCACATGTGTTATTTTTAATGTCGAGACTAGTGATCCAGTGTACTTAAGAGTAAGTGGTTTTTATTTTGAAAGAAAGATTTGATTTGCACAAGATACTTTACTATTCTTTCCAAGGTGCTCAACCTCACAATGCTTATTAAGACTTATCAGGAGGTTCAAGTAGTGCTTGGTGGAGTTATCTTTGTCACTTTATTTTATGATTTTTGTTTTGTACAAAGTTCTCCGAATACACTTGTTTTGCAAACCAATATAATTTATGAGAAACATAACCACTTTTCTTAACATTTAAAAGTGCAAATAAAGGAGTGTAGGTAAGATACTTGTGCAATTTTAATTCATTGTACTAATACACAACATACACAAGCATTCTTAGATTAAACACATATGTAGACAATGCCAAAAAAAGTGAGTGAATAGAGATCATTATCAAATAATAGATTAAATCATGCTTGATTTTCATAGGAAACTCCATACATTTTTTTTATAGTTTTAATGTTTTATATTTTTGTATTTGATTTTTGCAAATAAATAGACTTTAAACAAAAGAAAGGCAAAACATTTTTTTGTAATTTGGCTTTTATATTTTTGTATTTGATTTTTCAAAAATGAAATATAATCAGAAGTGCAAAAATAAATAGTACATATAGATTAATATATTTTTAGGAATTTTTCAAAATTTTAAAAATACAGAAAAATGAATAAGTATGCGAGCGCCGGCGTTAGCGCTAGCGCGGGAAACAGTACACGGTTTTTTAAGATTTTGAAATTTTTAATTATTGATCTTGATTAAGTGTCTCTATAGTAGTTTCATGCTGAAATTTCAGATTTTTAGGAGATGTTTTAGATGGTTAAAAATTACAAAAATTTCATTTATGAATGTGTTTTAACTCGAAAGATCTAGGACACCTAACTCAAGTCGTAATAATCGAAATCTTGCATCGGGAAGAGGTTTAGTAAATATGTCAGCGAGTTGAGAGTCCGTGCCAATGAAACTTACTTTTACATGCTCTTTCTTAATGTGATCCTTAATGAAATGATGACGAACATCGATGTGTTTCGATCTAAAGTGGTGTACGGGATTACATGTGAGGTCAATTGCGCTTTTGTTGTCACATTTAAGATAAATGTTTTTGAGATGAAATCCAAAATCCTCAAGTGTTTGGCTCATCCATAACGCTTGTGCACAAAAACTACCAAGTGCGATATATTCGGCCTCCGTGGTGGAGAGTGCAACCGAAGATTGTTTCCTACTAGACTAAGCTACTAAAGAGGGTCCTAGAAAGTAACAAGTACCGCTAGTGCTTTTTCAATCTAGTGAACAACCGACGTAGTCCGAATCGGAATAGCCGTGGAGTGTGAATGAATCATTGTGTGGGTACCATAATCCTAATTTAGATGACCCTAATAGATAACGAAAAATATGTTTTACCTCTTTTAAATGAGATTCTTTTGGATTGGCTTGAAAGCGAGCACATAAACATACGACAAACATTATATCTGGTCTAGATGCACTTAAGTAAAGAAGAGATCCTATCATTCCTCTATATAGCGTTTGATCAATGGAAATTCCGGATTCATCTTTTCCTAGTTTTAAAGAAGCACTCATAGTTGTAGAAGCTTGTTTAAGATTTTCAAATCCAAATCATTTAAGCATATCGTGAACATATTTTGTTTGGCAAATAAAGATACCATCAGTTTGTTGTGAGATTTGAAAACCAAGAAAATATGATAGTTCTCCTACAAGTCTCATTTCAAATTCATTTTTCATTACTAAGACTACTTCATTACACAACTCTTCATTAGTGGCTCCAAAAATGATATCATCAACATATATTTGTAAAATAATTAGATCGTTATCATTATGCTTAATGAAGAGTGTGTTGTCAGCACTTCCCATAACATAACCGTGCTTTAACAAAAATGATGTAAGTCGATCATACCATGCACGGGGCGCTTGTTTTAAACCATAAAGCGCTTTTTCTAATTTGTAAACATGATTAGGAAATTTTTCATTTATGAAACCGGGGGGTTATTCTACATAAACCTCTTCTTTTATAAACCCATTTAAAAAGGCACTTTTAACATCCATTTGAAATAATTTTATTCTTTTAAAACTCGCAAATGCCAAAAATATTCGTATAGATTCTAAGCGAGCAACGGGTGCAAAAGTTTCTTCAAAATCTACCCCCTCGATTTGAGAATAACCTTGAGCAACTAAGCGTGCTTTATTCCTTATAATCCTAGATTCACCATCTAATTTATTTTTAAAGATCCATTTTACGCCGATAATTGGATGATTAGATGGTCTATCTACTAGATTCCAAACTTTATTTCTTTCAAATTGACCTAACTCTTCATTCATAGCCAAAAACCAAAATTCGTCATTTAAAGCGGTGGAAATGTTTTTAGGTTCGATTTCGAAAACAAAGCAAATATTTGAAAATGTTTCATGAAGAGAGGATCGAGTTCTTACCCCAGTAGAAGGTTCCCCAATGACTAGCTCTTTTGGATGATTTTTTGAGAAGTTCAAAATGCTTGGAGGTACATATTCATCTTCCTTGGACTTCTCCTCCTCATCTTTGGAAGGTTCCTCTTCGTCGTGCTCCAAAGATGGCAAAGGTTCATCATTTGTAGGAAGCTTCTCTGCACACGGAATAAACTCATCAAATTTAACATTAATAGACTCTTCAACCTTACTCGATCTTTTGTTAAATATTCTATAGGCTTTACTGGTTGAAGAATATCCAAGAAATATTCCTTCATCACATTTTTCATCAAATTTTCCTAAAGAATCTTTTGTATTGAGAATAAAACATTTACATCCAAATACTTTAAAATATGATACGTTAGGTTTCTTTTGATAATATAGTTCATACGGTGTGAGATTTAGTGATGGGCGAAGCATAACTCTATTCATTACATAGCATGATGTGCTTACGGCTTCGGCCCAAAAAGACTTAGGTAATTTATATTCAGATAACATGGTGCGTGCTAGTTCTTGGATTGTCCTATTTTTCCATTCTACAACACCATTTTGTTGAGGTGTGTGTGGAGCGGAGAACTCATGCTTAATACCTAACATTTCACAAAAAGATTTAAAATTTTCATTTTCATATTCACCTCCATGATCTGAGCGAATGCATTTTATTTTTAAATCTAGTTCATTTTGAATACGAGTATATAATTTTGAGAATTCGCAAAACGCATCAGATTTGGAAGAGAGAAATAAAGTCCAGCAATATCTTGAGAAATCATCTATTAGAACGAAAGTGTATATTCTACCACCAAGACTTGCGGTGTTAACGGGACCAAAGAGATCCATATGAATTAATTGTAATGGTTTTGAAGTAGAAATTTTGTTTTTGCTTTTAAAAGATGATTTTGTAAATTTTCCTTTTTGGCATGGAGAACATAGTGAAGATAAATTTCCATTTAACTTAGGCAATCCTCTAATCAATTCCCTTTTTGCTAGTTTTAAAATGAGCTTTGTACTAGCGTGACCTAAACGTCTATGCCATAGTTCTAATTCATCATTTTTGGTTATAAAACATTTCATAGATGATTTAGAAAGATCATGAAACGAAACTATGTAAACATTGTGAATTCTAAGTGCAGTTAGTAACACATCTTTTGTTTTAGGATTAACTATTTTGCAAAGATTAGTGGATGATTCAAATAATACGTCTAATCCTTTATCACACAGTTGACTTATAGATATTAAGTTATGTTTTAATCCTTTTACATAAAGAACATTTGAGATAAGAAAGGATTCGTTACCCACTGTACCTACTCCCATGATCCTTCCTTTACCGTTATCACCAAACGTTACGATCCCTCCTTTCTTCTTTTCTAGGCTAAGGAATTTTGCTTTGTTGCCCGTCATGTGCTTGGAACAGCCTGAGTCCAAGTACCACACATCCTCCGTTTCCTTAGCCTTCCTGCAAATCTAGAGAGAAGATGAGAGTAAAGATCCAGATACCCAAGAGGTACCACCCTTAGAGTAAGTGGATTTCTTAGGTACCCCGATTTGTTTTAACGATCGTTTTTTTATATTCCTGCAAGAGCTAGACGTGTGTCAAAACTTAAGACAATTAGCACACGAAATAAAGGGGGTTGAGGCCCTTTTCTGAGTTTCTACGTTGCTCTTGCTGGATGATGTTTGAACATTAGAAAAAAACGAAAGATTTTTTAACAGTTGAGCTACCGCCGGCGTTAGTGGCTAGCGCCGGGCGGTAGGGTTCACTTTTATATCCAACACCAAATTTTCCAGAACCATAACATTGGTTTCCCAAAATTATATCCAGGGATTTTTGACCAATCCCGAATTTTTTATGGCTATATTGAGGTCATGATTTTGTTTTTTAAGAAATGTATTTTCTTGTACAATCATAACACATTTATTTTCAAATCCCTTTTTGTTATTTTCAATTTGTAAAAGAGAGTTTTTAGTTTTCTCTCTAAGTCCCCCTTTTTCTTTTGCAATAGTTTTGTTTTGTGAGAGGGCCTTAGAAAGAGAAACATCAAGTTCTTTTGTCCTAAATAAAGAGTGCTCACACTCTTGACATGAAACCTTTCTCTTTTCAAGGGAAATCAATTTTTTTTAGCTTGTGATTTTCTTAGATAATAGATTCATTTTCACGATTTAATATAATATTATCTTTTATACTTTGATCATAGGATTTGCCAGTTAGAACAAATTCATCATAGAGTTCTTCGAAAGTAGGAGGAGTTACCTCAGTGTCGCTAAGAACACTGGTGTTGTCATCGTTGCTTTTTGCCATTAAGCATAAGTTTGCTTCCTCCTTGCTGCTTGATTCAGACTCGCTTGACTCTTTAGAGGAAGAATCATCCTAAGTTGCGGCTTTCAGTACTTTCTTTTTCTCTTTTGCTTTGTATTGCTCTTTTTGCTCCTTTTGATACTTCGAGCACTGGCTCTGAATGTGCCCGGTCTTTCTGCAGTGGTAGCACTCCGTTGGTGGTCTTTCTTCTTCATCTTTGCTTCCTTTTTCTTTCCTTGATGAAGAGGAAGATCCCTTTCGTCGAGTATCCTTTTGGAAGTATTTTAGGAATGTGTTCCTTCTTTCCGGATTCCTGATGAACTTCCTGAAGTTCTTCACCAGGAGACCTTCTTCATCATCATCATCATCTTCGATGCTCTCCTTCTTTGATTTTAGTGCTAACGCCTTTTTCTTTGGCTCTTTGTTGTATTCATCGTGTTGAATCTGGAGTTCTACCTCATGGGTTTTGAGATTCCCAATAAGGTTCTCGATCTGGAGCGTTCTTAAGTTGTGCGAATCCGAGATGGCTGTCACCTTTAGATTGAACTTTGGAGGTAAGGAACGAAGAATTTTTCTCACCAAGTCCCCGTCTGAGTAGGTCTTTCCAAGTGTCTTTGAAGCGTTGACGATCTTGGTGAAGCGAGTGTACATCGAGTTAATGTCCTCCTCGGTATCCATCCTGAATTTTTCATATTCAGATTCCAGTTGGAATAGCTTTGCATCTTTTACCGGCGATGTACCTTCATGAGTAACTTCCAATTGATTCAAAATATCATAAGCAGTTATGCATGCAGAAATTCTATTAAACTCAGTCCTATTTAAAGCGCAATATAAAGCGTTCATTGCTTTAGCACTATTTTTACACCTTAGTTTATCGTTATCATCCTATTTATCTTTAGGTTTTAGTAATGTCGCCTCTCCCACTATAGTTGTAGGAGGAGAGTACCGAACTTCTACCATGTTCCATACTTCTACATCCATGTTCATAAGAAAACACATCATTCGATTTTTCCAGTAGTTAAAATCTGACCCAGTAAAGAGAGGTGGTCGACTAACCCCTTGACCCTCCGGAAAAGCGAGATCATGAGATGCCATTATTCCCGATTTTTAAGCCGATTGGAATAAAACCGCTCTGATACCACTTGTTGGATCGGTAGGCGCCCTTAGAGGGGGGTGAATAAGGGTTTTCAAAAACTTAAGTTATATTTTGAAAAGCTTTGTAATAATGCGAGATTAAGACAATAAGAAGTCAAGTAAAACAATTGAAATAAAGTAGAGACATGCTTTATTAATATCAAATAAAGTTTTACAAAAGTTGACTTCTATAACGCTAGAAATCGGTGGCGATGAATAGTAGGCTCTTTTTGCTTTCTATCTCGACTCGCATCGCCACGAAACGGTGGCCCTAGCCTATCCTCCCCGGATTCGGCCTCAAGCCACTCTAGCCAACCCTTCCCCGGATATGGCCTCGAGCACCCCCTAGACCTAGCCTAGATCTAGTCGCCAATACGAGGCGAAATTCCTCCCTAAGTCCTACCCAGACCTAGTCGCCAACATGAGGCGATTTCACTAACCGTTTACAAGAAATATGAAATGAAAATAATTAAAACTCCCTCTTGATGAACTTCTGAAGTTGGAGATGAAGATCCGCTGTAGAATAAGTGTTGTAGAAGCGGACTTCGTTAGGATCCGGCGTGATGAGATTCTCCTTCAGAAGTTTGCAGAACTTTGGTAGGACATCAACTTTCGGCCAAGGTAGCCTCTGGAATTTTAGCACTCAATCTCTCTCTGATGTCTGTATGAAATGAGAGAAGAGGGGTCCTTTTTATAGCCACAGCGCTAGCGCCTGCGCTAGTGGTGCCGTCAGCGCTGTTGAAACCAAGCGGTCTCCCCTTAGCGGTCTCAAGTTCGCGGTCTCTGCGGTCACAAACTCTGTCGAACAGCGGTCTTGTATCTGCGGTCTCAGCGATCTCCGATTTGCGGTCATCCACTTCATCTCAGATATGCCAGTCCGCTTCTAGTGAAGTTCAGCGGTCTCTAGCTCCATCAAACAACATATCGTTAACCTCGGTCTCTGCGGTCTCCCAGCAGCAGACCGCCACGTCTCCTCAAACATACCAGATCGCTTCTTGGGATGATAAGCGATCTGGTAGCCTCGATCTCCCCTTTACGGGGGAGTGTTCACCGGCACGGTCTCGCGGTCAGCTTGCTCACCACCAACAGAATTGTGTACTGGTGGTCTCATCTTTCACATGACCAACTTCCTGTTGTGTGATCGCTAGTCTCTGTTCCAGACCGGCGAGGTCGCTGCGGTCTAGTCCTTCGTGACCGCCTGACCGCCCAGTTTCTTGTTGTATAGTATTTTTGTATTTAGTCCCACATTGTGTATTTGTATTTATCTCTTTCTCTCCTGGTCTATATAAAGGAGGCAATACTATTGTAATACTTAGTTTTTTGGAAATAAAATTCTGTTATTTTCAAATTTTCACATGGTATCAGAGGTAGATTTGGTCCTTTTGTTGTGAGCTCTTCGACTGGTCTCCCTTTCTCCAGACCGCGTGATCTCCTTCTCTTTCTCTTTCTCTTTCGGTCTCTGTCCGTGAGACCGCGCGATCTGCCCCTTTTTCCTCCTGATTCTATATCATGGGTACACCGTCTGTAAGTGTCCCTGTCTCCACTCCTATGGCTGTTTCTACCTCTACTTCTACCACTGTTTCCGACAACCTTGGCACTGCCTCCAAGCTCACTGGCCTGAATTATCCTGATTGGAGTGTCTCCTTCACCTTCCTCTTACGGTTTCAACGCAAACGCCACCACCTCACCGACGATCCTCCTCCCAAAGGGTCTGCCACCTTTGATGATTGGGATGCTAGCGATGCTCTGGTTTGCACCTGGCTAGCTAACAGCCTCTCTGATGAGTGTCTTCCTATCATCCGTCATGATGAGACCGTTAAAGCTGCTTGGAACCATCTGACTGCCCTTTACTCCAAAGGTGCCAAAACATCCCGCATTTACACCTTGTATGCTGACCTCTTTGCCCGCCCAATCATGAATCCCACCACTGCATATCAAGAGGTTCAAGCACTTGGGGCTGAAATTCTTCAGCATCGCCCATTCTCTGTTGATCTTGTGGAGCAGCATAAATACTTCCAAGAGCTCCTAGTTGTGTGTTACCTTCTCCGTCTTCCTGATTCTTATGATATGATCCGATAGCAAATTCTTGGGGAAGTTGACTCTCCTACTCTTGATGCCACTGCTGCCCGTGTCTCCGCAGTGTCATCTCTTATCCAACGACCACTGTTGTCTCCTCCTCCTTCAGAAATCTTTGCTCATCAAGCTGATCGTGGTCACATAGGTGGCCGTGGTGGATCTCTTGGTGGCCGAGGACCTCCCCGGTACATTTGTTCTCACTGTGGTCGAAAGGGTCACAGTATTGATCATTGCTATCTCAAACATCCTCACCTTCGCCCACTGGCTGCTACTACACCACCGTCTGCCTCTTTTGCTACCTCCTCAGGTAGTGTGCACTTGGTTACTGAAGGTAAGTGGCTAATTGATTCCGGCGCAACCAGTCATATGACAGGAAACCCAAAACTTTTCTCAAAGTTACTAGAGCACAAGAATTCTCCTCCGGTCCTGACAGCTGATGGTTCTCTTTCACATGCATGTGGGACTGGGGTAGTTCAAGTCACTCCAACTATCTCTATGGAGAACACTCTTTATGTGCCTGTTTTCCTTGCAACTTACTCTCTGTCAAGGCACTCTCTCAACAGTTACAATGCTCTATTATGTTTACTCCGGCTAATTGTTATTTTCAGGATCTTCACACGAAGGAGACGGTTGCTACTGTGACTGAGAGTGGAGTCCTCTACTTCCTTGACGCTCTTGCTGCTCATTCTGCTTCCACAACATCTGATTCTCTCCATAAATGGCACCTCCGGCTTGGTCACCCACCACCTCGGCTGCTCTATCAACTCCTACCGCATCTCTCCACAGATACCTCTCCTCTCAACTGTGAAGCCTGTCAATTGGGAAAGCATCATCGAGCTTCCTATCCTGCCAAGCATGGTCGCAGCTCCACCAGTCTTTTTGATCTTGTTCACTCTGATATCTGGGGACCTTCTCCTACCAAGACTGTTGGTGGGAGTAGTTTGCATTTTGTTACTTTCATTGATGACTTTTCTAAATGTATGTGGGTGTATCTTTTAAAAGAACGCTATGAACTTTTTTCTGTTTTTTCAACCTTCTATAATGAGATTTACACTCAGTTTGGAGTGTCTATCAAAGCTATTCGCACTGATAATGCTAAAGAATATGTTTCTTATCAGTTTTCTGAGTTTTGCATGAATCATGGTCTTGTACATCAAACTAGTTGTCCTTACACCTCTCAACAAAATGGAATAGCTGAATGTAAGAATCGCCATCTCCTCGACATGGCTCGCACCTTACTCTTCCAGAAGAATATGCCTAAAACCTATTGGGGTCATGTCGTCCTCATCTCTTTCTATCTCATCAACCACATTCCCTCCACCATCCTTCACGGCTCCACACCATTCTCTCTCCTATACCCAACCTCAAAACCTTTCTCCCTACCTCCCAAGTTCTTCGGTTGTACTGCCTTTGTCCATACTCCTTCACCAGGTCGGGACAAACTCTCACCTAGGGCATTTAAGTGTATCTTTGTTGGTTACTCTCCAACTCAGAAAGGTTACAGGTGTTATGATCCTCTTCTTCGCAAACAATATGTCTCAGCTGATGTCACCTTCTTTGAGACTGTTCCATATTTCTCTAACTCCTCCAATTCTCTGACTCCTGAACCTCAATCTTCACCACCTCTCCTTTTTGCCCCCCCCCCCCCCCCACCCCACCTCCACCAACCAATACTATAACTCACCTACCCACCCAACCTCCTCCTCCCTTCCGTTATCTCCACCACCTACAGAGTCTCCTACCACCTCTCCTCCTACTCCGGGGCCTCTTCTCCCAGCTCTTGGGCCAGCTCTATCTTCTTCAGATGTGGAATCTCCTGCAAATACAGACACCATATATGATCTCCCTATTGCCCTTCGAAAGGGAGTTCTCTCTTGTACCCAACACTCTATTCATGATGTTGTGACCTATACTCAACTCACTCCTTCTGCTAGGGCTTTTGTTATTGCTATTTCAGATACGATCACTCCAGCTAATTATCAGGAAGCTCTTGTTATACCTCAGTGGAAGGCTGCCATGGATGAAGAAATATCCACCCTTCAAGAACGTGGCACTTGGACTCTTGTTCCTCCTCCTCTTGGAATAGATGTTGTTGGATGTAGGTGGGTCTTTGTGATCAAATACAATTTCGATGGATCTATCGACCGCTACAAAGCTCGCATAGTTGCCAAAGGATTTACTCAGACATATGGAGTTGACTTCTTTGACACTTTCTCACCTGTTGCTCGTCTTACCACCATCCGAGTTCTACTCTCTGTAGGCATCAATAACGGTTGACAACTTTCTCAATTAGACGTCAAGAATGCCTTCCTCTATGGTAACCTTCAAGAGGTTGTTTTCATGGAGCAACCTCCAGGGTATGTTGCTCTGGGGGAGACTCATGTATGTAAGCTAAAGAAGGCTATCTATGGTCTCAAACAAAGTCCTCGCGCATGGTTTGAAAAGTTTAACAAAGTAATCAAGATCATTGGCTTCATCCGCAGCTCTGCAGATCACTCTCTCTTCAAACGCAAGACTCCTCATGGAATGGTGGTTCTGGATGTCTATGTTGATGACATCCTTCTCACTAGTGATGATATTGAAGGTATCACCCTTACAAAGAAACATCTTCTTCAACACTTTGTGACCAAAGATATGGGAACTCCCAAGTACTTTCTGGGCATTGAGATCTCAAGGAAACATAACTTCATGGTTCTCTCACAACGTAAGTATGTCATTGACATTCTGAAGGAAACATGTCTTCTTGGTGCTAAACCTGCTAAGTACCCAATGGCAGCAGGAGACGACAAACTCTGGAATGACAACTCCCCTCCTCTGTCTGATAGTACTAGATATCGTCGTCTTGTAGGCAAGCTCATCTACCTAACTGTAACAAGACCTGACATCTGCTATGCGGTTGGAAAGGTTAGCCAATTCATGCAAGCTCCAAGGGAATGTCATCTTCATGCTGCTCTAAAAATATTGGAATACATTAAGGGGTCCCCAGGGAAGGGACTTCTATTTCAAAGAAACAATCATCTCAACATAGAAGCCTATTCAGATGTTAGCTATGCTGATGATAAAGGAGATAGGAAGTCCACATCTGGATTTTGTACCTTCGTGGGAGGAAATCTGGTGAGCTGGAAGAGCAAGAAACAAGCAGTGGTTTCTAGATCAAGTGCGGAGGCCGAGTACATAAGCATGGCCCAAACTACATGTGAATTAAAGTGGTTACGAACTCTCCTACTAGACTTAGGAGAAGTTTACAACCATCCCTTACCAATGTTCTGTGACAACAAAGCTGCAATATACATATCTCAAAATCCAGTCTTTCATGAGAGAACCAAACACATTGAAGGGGACTGTCACTTCATCAGGGAAGAAATCTTGAAGAAACAAATTTGTACTCCCTTCGTGACTTCTGACAAAGAGCTTGCTGATATCTTCACCAAACCCATATCCTCATCCTTCTCCGATGTGTGTAACAAGCTAGGCATGATTGATATAAATGCTCTAGCTTGCGGGGGAGTGTTGAAACAAAGCGGTCTCCCCTTGGCGGTCTCAAGTCCGCGGTCTCTGCGGTCTCAAACTCTGTCGAACAGCAGTCTTGTATCTGCGGCCTCAGCGATCTCTGATTTGCGGTCATCCACTTCATCTCAGATATGCCAGTCCGCTTCTAGTGAAGTTCAGCTGTCTCTAGCTCCATCAAACAATAGATCATTAACCTCGGTCTCTGCGGTCTCCCAGCAGCAGACCGCCACGTCTCCTCAAATGTACCAGATCGCTTCTTGGGATATAAGCGATCTGGTAGCCTCGATCTCCCCTTTACGGGGGAGTGTTCACCGGCACGGTCTCGCGATCAGCTTGATCACCACCAACAGAATTGTCTACTGGCGGTCTCATCTTTCACACGACCAACTTCCTATTGTGTGACCGCTAGTCTCCGCTCCAGACCGGCGAGGTCGCTACGGTCTAGTTCTTCGTGACCGCCTGACCGCCCAGTTTCTTGTTGTATAGTATTTTTGTATTTAGTCCCACATTGTGTATTTGTATTTATCTCTTTCTATCCTGGTCTATATAAAGGAGGGAACATTATTGTAATACTTAGTTTTTTGGAAAGAAAATTCTGTTATTTTCAAATTTTCACAAGCGCTATCCCATTTTAGGACATATTCTGCGCTGCAGAATCTTTAATCCGAGGAAACATTTCTCTCTTGCCTACTGTGCTCCGCGCTATCGCCTGCGCTATCAGATACCGCCAGGCGCTATCTCCTTCTATAAGTACTCCCAGAATTTGCACTTAAGCATTCTTTTCGTCGATCGAATTTTCATCGAACGCAGCTTACAGTTCGTCGAGGGAATTTTCGTCGAACGCAGTGATGAGCATTTCGTCGAGCGCAGCTTACAGTTCGTTGAGCGAAAGCTAGCGCCTGCGCTAGGACTACCGCTGGCGCTAGTAGGAGTGTTGGATTTGATGGCTCAACTTTGGGGGCAACCTTCTTATGTAATCCTTGAGTCATGTGGACTTTGTTATCCTGCACACTTAAACACACAAGATCAAATACACATAGGATTTGTTATTCTCAAACCTAGGAGATGCGGAAGACCATGTTCCAACACCCTCCACCAAGAGGGCTACCCCTACCCCATTAGAATTGGCCAGCTGGCCTTAGGGGAATGGGGGGAAGGCGGGGGAGAAATATCTTTCCCCACTCCCCTCCCCCCCCCCTCCCATTAGTCCCATATTGGGAAGAAGGGAAGGGAGGTCCCCTTCCCTCCCTATAAAGGCAGCAACCCCCCCCCCCCCCCCTCTCTGAACTCACTTACCCCCCAGCCAGCTCCTCCCCCTGCCCGAACCACCACCTTACCGGAAAACCTTCTCCAAACTTACCACTATAGCCACCTTTAATGGTCGGACCGCCCACCGCCACCCGAGCTCCCCCACACAAGGTGGAAGACCTTCCCCTCACCCTTTCGCCATACCCCGCCCCCACGTATTGCATGTCGCTCCCCATCGCCAGAGCGCCACCCGCACGACCCGAGCCACGCCCCAGGCTCGGGTGGTGGCCACACAGGATAGGTGATGGGGCCAGCGGAGGACGCGCCTCCGGCGGCACCCACAGACTTTCCCCCCTCCCTCCACTTTTCCTGTACCAGCATTGTTGCGGTTTCCGGTGGCGGCCAGTGGCGCCTGGCCGCCGGACCACCACCAGAGACAAGCCCCACCCCAAGTAACCCAGATGGGGGCAGTAGGAGGCTCTTCAAGGGGGGGGGGGGGGGGGGGGGGGGGGGGGCGCGACATTGACCAAGATGGCCCATGTAGGCTGCGCCACCCGCCCCCTTCTTCTTGGCAAAATCTAGCTGTGGCCGACGACGTCAAGCCACCGGACCACCGCCAGATGGTTCGCCGGCCCCCGTCGAGTCGACCGGGGGTGGCGCCGGCGGCAGGCGGCTGCTGACCGGCGATTGAAGAGGTCGCCACTGTACAACCCCGATATTCGCCGAGTATACTCCCAAAGGCTCATTGGAGCATCATGGTAACATCGACCCATGCAGGAAGGGAGGTAGAGGCAAGGAGGACGAGCGGTGGAGGCGGAGACCCCCCGCTCGCCCAGTTCATAGAGGAGGCGAGGAGGGGGAGGGGCGGTTCGCCCCCCTCTCGCCCAGCTAGGAGGCGAGGAGGGGGGAGGGGCGGTTCACCCCCCCCCCCCCCCCTCTCGCCCATCTTGGAGGCGAGGAGGAGGAGGGACGGTTCGCCCCCCCCCCCCCCCCCCCCCCCCTCTCGCCCAGCTAGGAGGCGAGCAGGGGGAGGGGCGGTTCGCCCCCCCCCCCCCCCCCTCTCGCCCAGCTAGGAGGCGAGGAGGGGGAGGGGCGGTTCGCCCCCCCCCCTCTCACCCAGCTAGGAGGCGAGGAGGGGGAGGGGCGGTTCGCCCCGCCCCCCTCTCTCCCATCTTGGAGGCGAGGAGGGGGAGGGGCGGTTCACCCCCCCCCCCCCCCCTCTCGCCCAGCTAGGAGGCGAGCAGGGGGAGGGGCGGTTCGCCCCCCCCCCCCCCCCCCCCTCTCGCCCAGCTAGGAGGCGAGCAGGGGGAGGGGCGGTTCGCCCCCCCCCCCCCCCCCCCCCCTCTCTCGCCCGGCTAAAAGGCGAGGAGGGGGAGGGGCGGTTCGCCCCCCCCCCCCCCCCTCTCGCCCAGCTAGGAGGCGAGCAGGGGGAGGCTGCGATATTCGCCGAGTATACTCCCAAAGGCTCATTGGAGCATCATGGTAACATAGACCCATGCAGGAAGGGAGGTGGAGGCAAGGAGGACGAGCGGTGGAGGCGGAGACCCCCCGCTCGCCAGTTCATAGAGGAGGCGAGGAGGGGGAGGGGCGGTTCGCCCCCCCCCCCCCCCCCCCCCCCCCCCCCCCCTCTCGCACAGCTTGGAGGCTTCCCTTTCGCAGCCCAGTTTTGGCTATTCGCAGTCCAGTTTTTGCTATTCACAGTCCAGTGGTCTGCGTTTAGTGCTTCAGAACAGCGGGATTTGGCTATTCGCAGTCCAGTTTTGGCTATTCGCAGTCCAGATCCGAAAATCCTATAAATAGGACCAAGGGGCACCATTTGAAGGACGCGGTTTTTAGGCTAGCTCTCTCTCCCTCTCTCTCCCTCCCCAAATCTCTCCAGTGGGGTGAGGAGAGCTTCCAGTGGTGCCCAAGCTTAGTAGTGGCTTGGGAGGGGAAGTTCCTAAGGGGCTTCCGGGTATGTGGCGGCACCTCCCCACTAAGCCCTTGGTCCAATTCCTAGTTCCAACACCTTCAACCTAGAGCTCTCCCTTGGGAGGAGTAAGGATTGGTCACCCCTCGGCTAGCTGAGGGCCCCGAATTCCACAGAGACTAAGTCTTGTTCGCAAGTCTCGGTTTCAACACATGGTGCGGTGAGCGTGGAGTGTGACCGATTCAAGAAACTCTCAAGATTAGCTCCATGGCTGGAGGTGGAGGATCCGACCCAGGTCGCTCGCAACCCCCAGTGGATGGAGCGACGTTGGAGATGTTTGAAAATTTCAGGCAAGTGATCCTGCAGATCTTGCAGCTAACTTTCGCCACGATAGGCGAAGGCAGGAGAGAAAGTGGTCCGGAGGCCTCACCTCAAAAGGTGGGCGAGAGCATCCTCGGCCAGACATCCGGGAAAGAGGTGCCGGAAGGGGGCGAGTGGGGAGGTCCTCGACCCCCACTCGCCGAGACCCAAGTGGGCGAGTGGGGAGGTCCTCGATTCCCACTCGCTGAGACCCAAGTGGGCGAGTGGGGAGGTCCTCGACCCCCACTCGCTGAGACCCAAGTGGGCGAGTGGGGAAGTCCTCGACCCCCACTCGCCGAGACCCAAGGGAGCGAGAGGGGAGGCGCCATGCCCCCACTCGCCCAGCCCCAAAGTGGGGTGAGCAACGGAAGCCCTTTTTGTGAGCCGATCCTCTCAGCCCCGGTTCCATAGGGGTTCGGAAGGTTGGAGATGTCTCACTACTCCGGCACGGATGACCCCGTCTTGCACCTGCAGTGGTTTGAGGACATGGTCTCCATTAGGCCCATAACGGACGCTTTCAAGTGTCGATTCTTCGCGACAACTCTGAAGGAGAAGGCTAGAGATTGGTTCCACCAGCTCCCTGCGGGATCCATCTATGCCTTCGAAGACTTGCGCCGAGTTTTCCTGCTATGCTTCTCGACGTCAAGGAAGAGGAAGAAAGATGCCGAGGCACTTTTCAAGATCAAACAAGAGCCAGGGGAGTCGCTGGCTCACTATCTGGAACGGTTCAGGGAGGAGGTTCTCCTCGTCCAAGAAATGCCCGGGTACACCCTCAAGCTTGCCTTCATGTTGGGGCTGCGGGAGGGTTTCTTCAAGATGGACCTCAAGAGAAGAGCTCCTTCGTCCTTTGAAGAGTTGATGGAAAGGGTGGCAGAAGAAGTCGAGAGTGAGGAGGCCAACCCGGAGTTCGCGAGAAGGCTGGCCAAGCTGAGTGAGCCAGAGGCAAGGCAGCAGGGGGGAAGAGTAGGGGCTCCCAAGAGAAAGTTCGACCAAGAGGAAGACAACTTCCAGGAAGAGGGGGTTGACCTCCCTAGGTGGGGGCAGAGGCCAAGGGCATCCCCTCCACCGCCTCAACTGACCATGGCGATTGGCTGGGAAAAAAGGAGGAGAGTCAGAAAAGCAGGAAGAAGAGGAAGAGGGGGTAGGGTGGAGTTACCCTATTGTAACCTCCACGATGAGGAAGGTCACACGACGACCAACTGCCCTGAGTTCTTGGAATTGAAGGAAGCGAGGGGTTTGGTGCGGCAACAACAACAACCAAATGGAAACGAGGGAGACCACCCTCGGTAGTAGGAGACCAAGTTTGTCTAAGTGCTCAGTTTCTTCTCTCCAACCTTAAGTTCATGTAGCATGGTTGTTTACTTAGTTTTTTCTTGCATGTAATGTGATGATTAATGTAGTGAAAGTTTTCAAATACTTAGCCCCGACGCTGGCCCGTTGACCAGGCTCCCATCAAGCTGGCAGGTCCGAGGATCGCTCGGTGGCAGGAAAGTCCCAAGTACTTAGTCCCGATGCTGGCCCGCTGACCAGGCTCCCATCAAGCTGGCAGGTCTGAGGATCGCTCGGTGGCAGGAAAATCTCAAGATACTTAGCCCCGACGCTGGCCCGTTGACCAGGCTCCCATCAAGCTGGCAGGTCCGAGGATCGCTTGGTGGCAGGAAAGTCCCAAGTACTTAGTCCCGATGCTGGCCCGCTGACCAGGCTCCCATCAAGCTGGCAGGTCTGAGGATCGCTCGGTGGCAGGAAAATCTCAAGGTACTTAGCCCCGACGCTGGCCCGCTGACCAGGCTCCCATCAAGCTGGCAGGTCCGAGGATCGCTCGGCGGCAGGAAAGTCCCAAGTACTTAGTCCCGATGCTGGCCCGCTGACCAGGCTCCCATCAAGCTGGCAGGTCTGAGGATCGCTCGGTGGTAGGAAAATCTCAAGGTACTTAGCCCGGACGCTGGCCCGCTGACCAGGCTCCCATCAAACTGGCAGGTCTGAGGATCGCTCGGTGGCAGGAAAGTCCCATGTACTTAGTCCCAATGCTGACCCGCTGACCAGGCTCCCATCAAGCTGGCAGGTCTGAGGATCGCTCGGTGGCAGGAAAATCTCAAGGTACTTAGCCCCGACGCTGGCCCGCTGACCAGGCTCCCATCAAGCTGGCAGGTCCGAGGATCGCTCGGCGGCAGGAAAGTCCCAAGTACTTAGTCCCGATGCTGGCCCGCTGACCAGGCTCCCATCAAGCTGGCAGGTCCGAGGATCGCTCGGTGGCAGGAAAGTCCCAAGTACTTAGTCCCGATGCTGGCCCGCTGACCAGGCTCCCATCAAGCTGGCAGGTCCGAGGATCGCTCGCTGGCAGGAAAGTCCCAAGTACTTAGTCCTGATGCTGTCCCGCTGACCAGGCTCCCATCAAGCTGGCAGGTCTGAGGATCGCTCGGTGGCAGGAAAATCTCAAGGTACTTAGCCCCGATGCTGGCCCGCTGACTAGGCTCCCATCAAGCTGGCAGATCCGAGGATCGCTCGGCGGCAGGAAAGTCCCAAGTACTTAGTCCCGATGCTGGCCCGCTGACCAGGCTCCCATCAAGCTGGCAGGTCCGAGGATCGTTCGGTGGCTAGAAAGTCCCAAGTACTTAGTCCTGATGCTGGCCCGCTGACCAGGCTCCCATCAAGATGGCAGGTCCGAGGATCGCTCTGTGACAGGAAAGTCCCAAGTACTTAGTCCCGATGCTGACCCGCTGACCAGGTTCCCATCAAGCTGGCAGGTCCGAGGATCGCTCGGTGGCAGGAAAGTCCCAAGTACTTAGTCCCGATGCTGGCCCGCTGACCAGGTTTCCATCAAGCTGGCAGGTTCGAGGATCGCTCGGTGGCAGGAAAGTCCCAAGTACTTAGTCCCGATGCTGGCCCGCTGACCAGGCTCCCATCAAGCTGGCAGGTCTGAGGATCGCTCGGTGGCAGGAAAATCTCAAGGTACTTAGCCCCGACGCTGGCCCGCTGACCAGGCTCCCATCAAGCTGGCAGGTCCGAGGATCGCTCGGCGGCAGGAAAGTCCCAAGTACTTAGTCCCGATGCTGGCCCGCTGACCAGGCTCCCATCAAGCTGGCAGGTCCGAGGATCGCTCGGTGGCAGGAAAGTCCCAAGTACTTAGTCCCGATGCTGGCCTGCTGACCAGGCTCCCATCAAGCTGGCAGGTCCGAGTATCGCTCGGTGGCAGGAAAGTCCCAAATACTTAGTCCCGATGCTGGCCCGCTGACCAGGTTTCCACCTAGCGGGCAGGGTCAGGAACCGCTCAGTGGCCGAAAATTCTCTTAAGTATTTTTCCCCCGAGGCGGCTCCGCTAGCCGGGCTCTCACTAGCCGGCAGGGTAGGAAGGCCTCTCGGGGAGGCTAAGTGTTTTTCCCTCGAGGTGGTCTCGCTAGCCGGGCTCTCACTAGGCGGCAGAGTTGGAAGACCTCTCGGGGAGGCTATGTATTTTTCCCCCGAGGTGGTCTCGCTAGCCGGGCTCTCACTAGCCGGCAGAGTTGGAAGACCTCTCGGGGAGGCTATGTATTTTTCCCCCGAGGTGGTCTCGCTAGCCGGGCTCTCACTAGCCGACAGAGTTGGAAGACCTCTCGGGGAGGCTATGTATTTTTTCCCCGAGGTGGTCTCGCTAGCCGGGCTCTCACTAGCCGGCAGAGTTGGAAGACCTCTCGGGGAGGCTATGTATTTTTCCCCCGAGGTGGTCTCGCTAGCCGGGCTCTCACTAGCCGGCAGAGTTGGAAGACCTCTCGGGGAGGCTATGTATTTTTCCCCGAGGTGGTCTCGCTAGCCGGGCTCTCACTAGCCGGCAGAGTTGGAAGACCTCTCGGGGAGGCTATGTATTTTTCCCCCAAGGTGGTCTCGCTAGCTGGGCTCTACGAGCCAGCAGAGTTGGAAGACCTCTCGGGGAGGCTATGTATTTTTCCCCCAAGGTGGTCTCGCTAGCCGGGCTCTCACGAGCCAGCAGAGTTGGAAGACCTCTCGGGGAGGCTATGTATTTTTCCCCCAAGGTGGTCCCGCTAGCCGGGCTCTCACTGGCCGTCAGGGTTGGAGGACCTCTCGAGGAGGCGCTGTGTTTTTTCCGAGATGGCACCGATGACCGGGTTCCCATCGACACTCGTCAAATATGCAGGGTTGGACATTTCTTTCCGAGCACGAGCCACGCTCGAAAAGAGCAGGGATTGTGTACAACCCCGATATTCGCCGAGTATACTCCAAAAAGGCTCATTGGAGCATCATGGTAACATCGACCCATGCAGGAAGGGAGGTGGAGGCAAGGAGGACGAGCGGTGGAGGCGGAGACCCCCCGCTCGCCCAGTTCATAGAGGAGGCGAGGAGGGGGAGGGGCGGTTCGCCTCCCCTCTCGCCCAGCTAGGAGGCGAGGAGGGGGGAGGGGCAGTTCGCCCCCCCCCCCCCCCCCCCCCCCCTCTCGCCCAGCTTGGAGGCGAGGAGGGGGAGGGACGGTTCGCCCCCCCCCCCCCCCCTCTCGCCCAGCTAGAAGGCGAGCAGGGGGAGGAGCGGTTCGCCCCCCCCCCCCCCCCCCCTCCCCTCTCGCCCAGCTAGGAGTCGAGGAGGGGGAGGGGCGGTTCGCCCCCCCCCCCCCCACCCCCTCTCGACCAGCTTGGAGGTGAGCAGGGGGAGGGGCGGTTCGCCCCCCCCCCCCCCCTCTCGCCCAGCTTGGAGGCGAGCAGGGGGAGGGGCGGTTCGCCCCCCCCCCCCCCCCCCTCTCGCCCAGCTAGGAGGCGAGCAGGGGGAGGCTGCGATATTCGCCGAGTATACTCCCAAAGGCTCATTGGAGCATCATGGTAACATCGACCCATGCAGGAAGTGAGGTGGAGGCAAGGAGGACGAGCGGTGGAGGCGGAGACCCCCCGCTCGCCCAGTTCATAGAGGAGGCGAGGAGGGGGAGGGGCGGTTCGCCCCCCCCCCCCCCCCCCCCCCCCCCCCCCCCTCTCGCCCGGCTAGGAGGCGATGAGGGGGAGGGGCGGTTCGCCCCCCCCCCCCCCCCCCCCCCTCTCGCCCAGCTTGGTGGCTTCCCTTTCGCAGCCCAGTTTTGGCTATTCGCAGTCCAGTTTTGGCTATTCACAGTCTAGTGGTCTGCGTTTAGTGCTTCAGAACAGCGGGATTTGGCTATTCGCAGTCCAGTTTTGGCTATTCGCAGTCCAGATCCGAAAATCCTATAAATAGGACCAAGGGGGTACCATTTGAAGGACGCGGTTTTTAGGCTAGCTCTCTCTCCCTCTCTCTCCCTCCCCAAATCTCTCCAGTGGGGTGAGGAGAGCTTCCAGTGGTGCCCAAGCTTAGTAGTGGCTTGGGAGGGGAAGTTCCTAAGGGGCTTCCGGGTATGTGGCGGGACCTCCCCACTAAGCCCTTGGTCTAATTCCTAGTTCCAACACCTTCAACCTAGAGCTCTCCCTTGGGAGGAGTAAGGACTGGTCACCCCTCGGCTAGCTGAGGGACCCAAATTCCACAGAGACTAAGTCTTGTTCGCAAGTCTCGGTTTCAACAGCCACCCTCTGCACTGCCGAGGAGCAGCGGGTGTCGTTCGATATCCACTATGACATCGGACGGCGGCGGGATTCTTAAATCCTGCCCACCTCCGCATTCGCGCCCCCCACAGTGGATCAGTCCCAGATCCGCTGTGGAGGCTGATCACTGGGCGCGCGCGGTTAGCCAATCCCGGCCTCAGGATTGGCTAACCGCACCCCAACCCCATTTTCCCTTCCTGATTTTTCTGAGGAGAATCTAAGCTCCTAGGGAAAAATATTTGAACATGAAAAATGTTCCTTATGGTGAAGGCTAAACCCAGTAATTATTTGGGAATTTTCAAGTGTTTTTGCTATTTTTATGGGTCTTTGCAAGATTAATTTGAAGGAATTAAATACCTTAACAATCTTAGAAAATTCTTGGAAAATTATAGGCTCATGTTTAGGGACTCTTAAAGATACTATGAAAGTTTGGGATTTTAATCAAGTGAACGGATAATTTAAAAGGCCCAATTAAGATTTCTTCGGACAAATTAAACCCCCAAAAAGGGCTGGAAAATCATGGAATAATTTGCTAGTCCTTAAAATACTATTTTGAGTATACTATCACAATATGGGGACATTTGGAGATAAAAGGAGGACTCGCCATTTTTCTGGAAAACAAACAACCAAGATTTATATCAAGTTTTCAAAAGTATTGGGAGAAGGAATCGTGACCCGCAGTCGCGTCATAATCACAGGACGATTTATGAATAAATAACAACACGATGAATAAAAGTGAAAACTCAAGCTCGAAGCAATGCAGGGTCTCTATGAAACCTCGAGCTACGTTTAAAATAATTCCCGGACATTGGAATTTGTCTCTTTTTGAAGAAGCTAAGGAACACCTAATAAAGATATAAACGGGGCAATTAAAATCCCTGGTCGGAGCATAATTAAGAAAGGCAGAATTGGGAAGAAACTCCTACGAACGGAGGTAGAACAGAACATTCCTCCTAAGAACGGAGATGGGACTAAAGCCTCCTGATTATGGTGTGATGGACTACTAACCTGTTTATTTATTTTATTGTAACTTCTTTGACTCCAGTCTCGTACTGGTCCCATAGTTACTGCTTTTATTTAGTCTCTTCGAGACTCCAGTCTTGTACTGGTCAGTTGTTTTCTGCCCTTATTTATGCTCTTCGATACTCCAGTCTCATACTGGTCAAATGTTTACTACTTTTATTTAGTCTCTTTGATACTCCAGTCTCGTACTAGTCAGTTGTTTACTGCTTTTATTTAGTCTCTTCGATACTCCAATCTCACACTGGTCAGATGTTTACTGCTTTTATTTAGTCTCTTCGATACTCTAGTCTCGTACTGGTTAGATGTTTGCATTTATTTAGTCTTTTCAATACTCCAGTCTCGTACTGGTCAGATGTTTACGGTTCGTTTATTAGTCCTTTGCAGTACTATTCTAGTCACGTACTGGTCCCGGTTATTTAAGCCCTTTACTTCTGGCCTTCCTTTCAAGTACTTTAAAATTCAGCACCGCAACTCTGCAGCTTACTTTGTACCATAATTACCGTACTCAATTATTGCAAATTATTATACTTACAGTGCTATCCCAGGTTCTGCTCTAATGTGCGGTCATTCCTGTTTGGTAGAGTCTTAGTTGGGGATAACCGTGAGTTGAGTGTCTCCTCCAGGGCTAGCCCCAAATAATGTGCCCTCATGCCTATTGCGCCTCCAGGCCAACAGATGAGTAGCCGGTCGAGTCAAGGAAGCCGCGACAGACCCAAGGTGTATGTTCTTTCTTTAGTTAACTGTGTGTAATGTACAACCCCGATATTCTCTAGGCAAGGAGACGGTCTAAAGAAGTCAGTGGAACGGAGCTCGCTGAAAAGAGAGCGAGAAGGGTCGGCAAGACAAGCGCTCGCGGGTGTGTTCGTCGAACTCCCCCGGCCTCGTCGACCATACCCCTGTTCGACGGATTCATCAGAAGTCGGCGAAGTGTTCTATGCTCATTAAAGCCAAAGGGACGGTCTCGCAAGAGGAGTCGCGAGACCCAGACGTCGGCAGATATTTTCAAGAGACTGGGCCAAGCGAGGGGCGGACAAGCCGATACCTCGCAGGCCGCTGGTAGAAGAGACCTATGTCCAGTAAGGTGTCCAGCGAAATGTGTTTAGTGCGCGACAAAATCAAAAGACGGTCTCGCCGGAAGGCTCGCGAGACCGGACCTCGGCAGATACCGCTAGGAGGGGGCCAGCGAGGTCCTCGCAGGGCGATCGCTTAGGAGAGGCACCGCGAGCAGGACTCGCAAGAGGGCCCGCGAGAGCACCTCACACGAAGGTTCTCGCAGTTCCTTGCCCATAAGCCGATAGGGTCAAATTACCCTTTCACCCTTAGTGGTCTGCCTTTAGCCTCTCCAAACAGCGGAGTTTGGCTGTTAGCAGACCCATTTGGGGTGCGTATAGTAAAATCAAAAGGCGGAATCCTGCTATTTGCAGGCCATATCAGAAAACCTATAAATAGGACCTTAAGGGCACCTTTGGGGTGGATTCCAATTCAGCTTCTCTCTCCCCAGGCTTTCTTTGGTTAGCATTTCCATAGGTCTCCAAGGTGCCCGAGTCTCAGCTTTGGCTTGGGAGGGGAAGCGCTCAACGATCTTCCGGGTTAGTGGAGGGACCTCCTCGCTGTGACTAAGGTCTTAGTTTTCTTCCTAGTCTTCGGTCTACCTTCTCCGAGGGATCAGTAAGGGCTAGCCGCCCCTCATTTCGGCGAGGGCCCCGAGCTCCACAAGAGGCCGAGAAATCGGTTTCAACATTTTGGTGCGGTGAGCGTGGAGCGTGGCTGGTCCAAGAAAGTTCCGAAGAGCAGATATGACGGGAGGCGAGGATCAGGGTGATGATTTGGGTTGGACTTCTTCTTTTGTTTTATAAATAAAAGATAACCTTTATATTAAGAGTTTAGAATTGACGGATATTTTCGAAGAGTCTTGCAAGTACTCCTACTTTGAGAAATTAACGGTTATCCTATCGAAGGATAGAAGTAACGATCTTTTTCTTCTTTCGGAATATTGACAATCACGCCTCGGCTACAACGCCGAACCCTATTGAATTGAAAAGTAGAAAAGGAGAGTTTTGCACTAAATGAGTTTGGAAAGCTGTGCTTGAATTTTTAGTCCAAATTAATCATTTGATAAAGGCAAGTATACCTTATCGCAAGTAATACAGGATATTTTTTTGAAAATATCGGGATCGTATATTTCCGCGGGTCGTGTTGATTATGCTACTTCGAGGAACGAACTATTATTTTATCGGAATAATATTTTTAGTTGGTTTAACTAGAGTTCTAAGTGATAAAATGCGAAAGACGATAATAAGCGATTAACTAGAGTTCTAAGCGATGAGAAAGATAGCGCGCGACGTCGAATTACCTTGAGATGAAAATAGATTTTTTCGTAGAATTAAAAGTGATGACTTTTCAAAATATTAAGATGACTTGACCGTGGAGGTTCCATAATTATGAACGCTCCTCTCTCGAGGTTACGCCCACCTGAGATTATGAATATTCGACCGAACTCTCGTTCTACAATCGAATGTTCTTAATACTCGCTTTATGTTGTGAACCCCGCTATTGGGTTTTTATTTCCAATTCGGGAGAATTACCTCATCCTCTCTCGAGGGTAGAGCGCAGTTCTCTTTACCCGTGAGCGATCAATCCGTACGCACGAGCCTCTCGGCTAACTAGGTACGAAAACGGAAATGAAAACCACACATCGATTATGTGGCTCTACTCAACGTGATTCTCGGGTAAACCTTAAGCGTTAATTATTTTAGAAATAGATGTTTTAATTTTATAGAAAAACTATTTTTTTTGTGTCCCAATGCTCTTCGACGTCGTGTGCTAAAAGAAATTAGCCACTCATCGGAATGGAGACGGCATTTGATACGTTTTTTTTTTTGTTTGTGATTGCTCTCTCTTTGAAAGAGAGAAGAAAGAGAAGAAAGCTCTTTCTTTCTTTTCGATTCAACCTTGGGCGGACGTTTTTGAAGAGTCCCGCGAGTAATTCTACTTTGAGTAATTACCCGTTATCCTATCGAAGGATAGAAGTAACGGACTCTTTCTCTTTCAAAATATCGAGGATTACTCCACGGCCGCGTCCTTTGAAGGCTAAATGAAAAGATTGAAAAAGGGCTTTATGTTGAAATTAAAATTGAAAGCTTTTTGAAAATATTGTTGTAACATTTTTTTGAGTAGTTGCAACAATTCTTTAAGAGCGTTTTAAAACTTCTTTTACCTTGAGCAAGTTGCAACAACCAAAGAGGTGTTGCAACAAATTTTTTAGTGTTTCTTTTAAAGGAGAGTTTTAAAAAGTGCTTTAGAGAGAAAGCTTTTGGGTTTATGTAATTATCCGGACTAAAATCAATAAAGGCAAGTGGACCTTATCGATAGTAGTATAGGATATTTCTTTTGAAATATCAAGGTCGTATTTTTCCAAGGTCGTATCGATTATTTCTACTTCTTAGGAACGCGCTATTATTTTATCGAGAAGAGTTTGAAATTGATTTTTATGATTTTATAGAAAAGCTAGTGACGAAAATGATAACTATCGTGGGCTTGGTGTGCGTTTAGCAAAAACCAAGAAAAGCGATGAAAAGAAAAAGAACGAAAACGTTAATTTAAAAAGTAGTTTTGCTTAGAATTTTTTAGGGTTTTATAAAACGATAATGATAACTACGACGATAATAAGCGATTGAGCGGGTAGCGGAATTAAGCAAAAAGCAAATATATATAAAAAATAAAAGACGCACTAATTGAAAACTCACGCACTCTACGGAATTAAAATGAAAGCTGTAAATTGCAGAAATTGAAGAAATGTGATCCCTACCCAAATGGGTAGAGGGGAAATAAATGCGTGAGCAAGTCCTATCCAAACGGATAGGCGGGAAATAAATGCGTGAGCAAGTCCTATCCAAACGGATAGGCGGGAAATAAATGCGTGAGCAAGTCCTATCCAAACGGATAGGCGGGAAATAAATGCGTGACGTAAATGGAAACTATTCGATTACAAAAAAGGCGCAAACTTTATACTCATACACACACCCACTCTACGTTAATGAAATCTTATTAAAATAAAACAAATCTAAACTCATACACTCACACACACTAATATGAAATCATCTAAAAATTACAACAAAGCTAAAAATATGAAAATTACCCTCATACACACACACACCCAAATTAAAATGAACAAAACTAATTGAAATAACAAAATCTAAATTAAAAGGAAAAAAAACAAAAAGAGAACACACACACACTTTCACAAGAACAAAGAGAGAGTTTAATAATTACAAAACAAGCTTAATTTATTTCCATAAAAAAGGGGTTACAAAACTAGAGAGAGAAAGTGCAAAATTACAAAAATTACAAAACACCAAAAATCAGCAAAATGGAACAAAACCTTAAGAGAAGCTCCCAAAATTTTGAACCCTTGCACTCAGCTGAATCTGGCTATTTATAGAAAAAAATTTTGGATTACACGCCCTCGGACACGGGCGTGTCTGAGGGCGTGACACGGCTTGGGGTGCGAATAGCCAGAACAGCTGAATCCAGGCAGGCATCTGGAAGGCTTGACCGGCGACTTGGAAGTACACGGGCGTGACCATCGTACACGGCCTGGGTCACGGGCGTGACCTAGGTCGGCTGGCTGGAGCTTGAACTGGGCGTGACACCTGGCGTGTCCTTTGTTCTTCTAGAAGGAATTGAGGGTCACGGGCGTGTCTGAAATGCCACGGCCGTGACTTTGATTTTTTTGGATGAAATGCTTCAAGTGGCTGGAATCTAGGATGGATATCCAACACGGGCGTGACCAAGTACACGGCCTAGGTCACGGGCGTGACCGAGGGCGTGACTTGATGTTTGAGGTGGAAAAAGAACAGAGAGAAGAAAATTTTAGGGATTAGTGAACACGCCCTTGGACACGGGAGTGACTAAGGGCGTGACTTAACAAAATTACAGAAACTTTACAAAATGAAAATAAAACTAAGTTAAAAACAAAAATAACAAAAACAAACATTTTATTCAATAATTTACATATATTATTTACAAATCTAATTAAAATTATACTAAAAATTATATAGAAAAATGCGTATATTTACTATTCAGCAAACACCCCCATACTTAAGGTTTTGCTATTCCAGAGCAAAAGTAAGGGATACCTATAAGACGTTTAATAAAATTTCTAATTTACTAAAGTTTTTATTAAATCAAAAGTAAGATCGAAATAAATTTAGGGTATTTAAAGAGGTAAGTCCAAAACTATGAAAGTAATTTAAAAAGAGCGAAAAAATTTTAGCGAGACTTCTAAAGTTAGCTAAATAGCGTCGATTATTACAGTCTTTGGTACCTTTTAATTAGAATAGAATTATATAAAACTTTAACCTTTTTTAAGAAAGTTTTTAAGAATAAATAAAGCCTACTAATTATGCTCTCTCAAACTTTTTTAAATTAAAATCTAGGTACAATTTTATTGGCTAAGGGGTAGGGGAAAAAAGGTAGCCTTGGCAAAAAGAAGAGCGCTTGGATTTAGGGGTGACGGATTTTATCCTCTCACCCCACCTTTTTGGTGGCTTTACTTTGATTCACAGCGTTGGTTTACGCGGGAGAATTGAAATCATTTCTAAACTTAACCCAATGCCCGTGTTTACGGAATTATTAATTTTTTATTCCCATTGACACGGGATTTCTTTTAACAATATTGGGTGCCTGTGTTTACGGAATCTCTTTATTCCCATTGACACAGGATTTCTTTTAAAACTCCTACTTTTATTATTTTTATGCCAAGCTAAGGGGTGTTTATAAGGGGGGTTTCAAGAGAAATTCTAGATTAATAAAAAAAGATTTTTGAGAGCAAGTTTAGTAGATTAAAAACATTCCTAAAGTTTCACAAGTTTAGAGTTAGAATAATTGAATCTAAAGATGGTTTGCCAATATAATACAAAAAGGAATCTATTTAGGGTAAACCCGAGGTAGTGCTAAAAATTCTGTTCTCAAATTAAATTAAGATCGCAAGATTTTCTTTACTACTGAAAATTCCTCGATTTAAATTTTTCAAACTATGAAATAAATAAAATTGTTTTAGCAAATCATAAATAAAGAAAAACGCTTACAGATAAAACTAACCTAGCCTTGGAAATAACAAAAAGCTAAGTAGGGGTTTTATTTTATTTTTGGATTTTTGATAAGTTTTTCATCATTTTTTTTGAAGTTTTTTAAGATATGATATATTTTTTTATTTTTGATTTTTCATAACAAAATACATATATAAATACTAAAAAGAGGAAGAAGAAAATTAAGAAAAGTTATATACAAATTATTTTTGATAAGTTTTTCTAAGAAATTTTTTTTCATCATATATTTTTTTGATTTTTTAATTTTGTTAAAAATATGTACATTAATAAAAAGGAAAGGAAAGAAAAGAGAAAATAAAAATTTTTGGTGTTATGACAAAATGAATTTTGTTATAACAAATTTTTAAGTGTTTTTCATCATTTTTTTTATTTTGATTTATTATTATAAATAAGGATTTTTATATACAAATAAAAGACATAAACATAAAATATTGATCGCATTTTTTTGTTTTTGTGTGTTTTTTAATTTTTTTCTAAGTTAATTAAAGATTTTTTTGGATTTTTTCTATTATGGGAGAGGCAAAAATAATTACAAAAAGAGGGAAAACACGCCCCCATACTTAAAACCAACATTGTCCTCAATGTTGAAGGTAAGTGTGAGGAACGAAAATATTTACAAAAAGGATGAAGATTTTAATTACAAAATAGAAAAAAAATACAAGGATAGTTAAAAAAAAGGAACTCCACGAATATATACAAAATTGTTTTTTTTTTTGGGTAGTTTTAGTTTTTCGAAATGTACAAAACATGAATACAATACGTATAAAAGAAGTTAAAAGCATATATATTGTTTTTGGGTATGATAAAAATAAATTTTTATCATCTTTTTATGTTATTATGTATATTATATATATTTTTTTTGTTGCTTTGTTTTAATTTTAAAATATGCATGTTTTTAAAATATATCTAAATTTTAAGAAAGATAGAATAAAGTAAAATAAAGAAAAAGCTTTAAGATAAAAACCAAGGAAGAAAGAAGAGAAATAAAAAGGTAAAAGCAACGGGGTTTTCTCGTTTCGAAACATCGACGAAAATCCCCTCTCGGGTCTGTCGAGTAATCCTACTTTGAGAAACTTCCTATTGTCTTATCTTAAAATTCCCAAAATTCTTTTTGATTTTTGTTTTAAAGTTTTTGCATTATTTTATTTTGTTTTATGTTTCTTTTTTGAAAAAGAATGATAATTTAAAATATGCATAATTATTAATTTTGTTATTAATTTTTTTTTCATTTTGTTTTTTTATTTATTATTTATTATTATTATTTATTATTATTATTTTTGTTTAGGTTTTTATTTTTTTGAGATGAAAATTTATTTCATCATTTTTTTTTATAAAAAAAAGGAGCGTAATTGGATAAATATGGGGGTGCCACCCACGAGCGCTTTGTTTACCGTCTCGTAGCTTGACTCGTTGGCGGGGTACGATCTTTTTAGAGGTGGGGGAGGGGTATGGAATTTAACTTCCCTCCCAGTTGATCCCCCGCGTGGTAGAGTTTTAGTCGGTGACCGTTAACTTTTAAGTCGCCTTTTTCTGGGTGGGTGATAAGGACGGTCCCGTATGGCCAAACCTCTTTCACTTGAAAGGGGCCGGACCAACGGGATTTTAGTTTCCCCGGAAAAAGACGAAGATGCGAATTATATAGGAGGACGAGATCGCCCGCCGCAAATGATTTTGGATATTTTATTTTCCGGTCGTGGTAAAATTTCGAGCGTTCCTTATAAAATTTATTACTCTCGTAAGCGTTCGCACGCCATTCATCGAGTTCGTTTAATTGGAATTTCCGGTTTTCGGCGGTTAAATTATGATCGAGATTTAAGAGTTTTAACGCCCAAAAAGCGCGGTGCTCTAATTCTACGGGCAAATGGCACGCCTTGCCGTAGACTAATCGATAAGGCGTACAACCGATTGCGGTCTTGTACGCCGTACGATATGCCCACAGCGCGTCGTCTAATTTAAGTGCCCAATCCTTCCTATTAGTTGAAACGGTTTTTTCTAATATGCGTTTGATTTCCCGATTTACTACCTCCACTTGGCCGCTCGTTTGGGGGTGATAGGCGGTGGCGAGTTTATGCGTGACGCCATATTTGGTTAATATTTTTGCAAACTGGGCGTTGCAAAAGTGCGTACCCCTATCACTAACTATCACACGGGACGTACCGAAGCGAGAAAATAATTTTTTAAGAAATTTGACGACGACTCTCGCATCGTTGGTGGGGAGAGCTTGCACTTCCGCCCAACGAGATACGTAGTCGACCGCCACTAAAATGTAGCGATTTGTATATGAAGGAGGTAGGGGGCCTATGAAATCTATGCCCCATAAATCGAAAATCTCGCATTCTAAATAAAAATTTTGGGGCATCTCGTCTCGACGAGAGATGTTACCCGACCGTTGACAGCTATCGCATGCGCTCACAAAAGTGTGAGCGTCTTTGAAGAGAGCGGGCCAATAAAAGCCCGCCTCCAGCGCTTTCTGCGCGGTCCGGTTGGCTTGATAATGCCCCCCGGCCGGCCCTTCATGGCAGTGCCACAAAATTTGCGCACCCTCCTCGCTCGAAATGCATCTCCGCACGACTTGGTCCGCGCAGACGCGAAATAAGAAAGGGTCCTCCCAAAAGTAATTTTTCAAATCAGAAAAGAATTTCTTCTTTTGCTGTTTTGAAAAGTCTTTCGGGAGCACCCGCGCAACTAAATAGTTGGCGTAGTCTGCGAACCAAGGCGAGGGAGAAGTTTTTAAATTATTTAAAGCTAAAAGACGCTCCTCGGGAAATCGATCATCGATTTCTGGTTCGAAGAGCGCTTCCGCGATTGGGTGTTCTAAACGAGAAAGGTGGTCGGCCGCTAAATTTTCGGCCCCCTTCTTATCGCGGATCTCTAAATCAAATTCTTGTAATAGGAGGATCCATCGAAGAAGGCGGGGCTTAGCGTCCATTTTTTCTAATAAATATTTTAGGGCGGAGTGGTCGGTAAATACTATAATTTTTGAAAGCGTGACGTAGGGCCTAAACTTATCTATGGCGAAGACAATGACAAGGAGTTCCTTTTCCCTTGTCGTGTAATTAGCCTGTGCGGCCATGAGCGTGCGGGACGCGTAGTAGATAGGATGAAAATATTTATTAACGCGTTGGCCTAATACGGCCCCTACCGCTATATCACTCGCGTCGCACATAATCTCAAATGGAAGGGTCCAATTGGGCGCCACCAGAATGGGAGAATGGATAAGTTTATTTTTTATGGCATTGAATGCCTCTACGCACGCGTTATCAAAAATAAATGGAGATTCCTTCTCCAGGAGGTGGGTTAGCGGTTTTGTTATTTTGGAAAAGTTTTGAATAAACCGCCTATAGAAACCCGCGTGGCCAAGAAAACTACGGATTGATTTTATATTTGAGGGCGCGGGGAGTTTTTCAATTATTTCGACCTTGGCCTTGTCGACCTCCATCCCTCTTTCAGAAATTTTGTGCCCGAGAACTAAGCCTTCTCGAACCATAAAATTACACTTTTCCCAGTTTAAAACCAGGTTCGTGTCTTCGCATCGTTGGAGGACTCGATCTAAATTTTGGAGGCAGTTTTGGAAGGAGCTTCCAAAAACCGAGAAGTCATCCATAAAGACTTCCATAATATCCTCTACGAGCTCTCCAATGATCGCCATCATACATCGTTGAAATGTAGCTGGCGCGTTGCAGAGGCCGAATGGCATCCTTCGGTACGCGAAGGTACTGAAGGGGCACGTAAAGGTTGTTTTCTCCTAGTCTTCGGGGGAGATAGGAATTTGTAAAAATCCCGATAGACCATCGAGAAAACAATAATAAGGATGACCCGATAGTCGCTCCAAAATTTGATCGATAAATGGTAACGGAAAGTGGTCTTTGCGGGTGGCATCATTTAATTTTCGGTAATCGATGCACACCCTCCAACCCGTAACAGTACGAGTTGGAATTAATTCGTTATGTTCATTTTCCACTACCGTTATACCGCCCTTTTTAGGCACGACATGAATGGGACTAACCCACGTGCTGTCGGATATAGGGTAGATAATCCCCGCATCCATTAATTTTATTACTTCAGCCTTAACGACCTCCCGCATATTCAGGTTAAGTCGTCGTTGAGGCTGGATGGTTTTGCGGGAATTATCTTCTAAGAAGATTTTGTGCGTGCAAAAAGAGGGATTTATCCCCCTAATATCGGAAATCTGCCATGCAATTGCATGGCGATGCGTGGACAAAACTTTAACTAATTCGGAGGTTTCTGAATCAGATAAAGAAGACGAAATAATAACCGGGAGTTTTAAGTCCGCGGCGAGAAAAACGTATCTTAAATGGTAGGGGAGTGGCTTAAGCTCCAAGACCGGGGGCTCTTCGTAAGAAGTTGTTATTTTTAAACTTTTAGAATTAAAAGATTCGAAAGGCGAATATGGCGGTAGCTCGTCCAAAGGGGCGAGATCCACCAAATCCGGTTCGTCTAAATTTAAAGCGAGTAATTCATAAAGCGAAGAACACTCATCCTCGAACGCGGATTCTAAGTGAAAGCAGGAATCATCGTTCGATAAAGAGTTTCGCATCGAGGGATTAATAAGAAGGGTAACTTCGTCGTCCCCTACCCGAAGGAGGAGGCGACCGTTACTCACATCAATTAATGCGCGGGAGGTCGCGAGGAAAGGGCGACCGAGGATAATTGGCACCTCGGCGTCCTCCTCGATGTCGAGGATGACGAAGTCTACCGGAAAGATAAACTTGTCAACCTTGACCAGAACGTCCTCCACTACCCCGATAGGATATTTTATCGAGCGATCCGCGAGTTGGATGCTCATTTTTGTTGGGGTGGGAACACCCAAATCTAGTTTTTTAAAGAGGGAGAAGGGCATCAAATTGATGCTCGCTCCCAGGTCCGCTAGGGCGTACTTTATTAATAAATTGCCGAATAGGCACGGGATGGAAAACCTTCCCGGGTCGTTTAGTTTTGGCGGCAATTTATTAAGTAGGACCGCCGAGCATTCCGCATTTAAGGAGACACGCGAAATACCCTCGAGCTTCTTTTTATTAGAAAGGAGCTCCTTAAGGTATTTCGCGTATTTCGGCATCTGAGAGAGTGCCTCGCAGAAGGGGACGTTAATTTGAATTTGTTTAAATATTTGTAAAAACGTTTTGTAATGTTCGTCCTCCTTCTCTTTATTAAGTTTTGCGGGGTACGGAATTTGCGGGCTCGAGACGCCCGGCGCTAATGATTTTTCCGTATCTAATAAAATAAAAGACGAGGGTGCAGGGGTCGGAGGCGAAACAGTTACCTGATGCTCAACCCGCAATGGGGAGTCGACCTCCTTGCCGCTGCGTAAGATAATGGCGTGGGCATTTTCACGCGGGTTCTGCTCCAAGTTCCCAGGTAGTGCTCCAAGTGGCCGCTCGGAGACCATTTTTGCAAGCTGGCCAACCTGCATTTCTAAATTTTTTAGCGATCTGGTTATATTCCGGATATTTGCGTCGTTGGAAGCCATGTATTTTGCAAAAATCTCCTCGAGCAGAGAAGGTTTTGGAGGAGGAGGCGCAAAACCCTGCTGAAATCCTTGGGGATATCCATGCGGAAATCCTTGCGGGATCGCAGGTGGAGGGCGTTGCGCATTATTAGGGTTACTCCAGGAGAAGTTTGGGTGGCTCCTCCAACCCGGGTTATAGTTATTACTATATGGGTTGAAGGGCGCCCGCACTTGATTGCCCACGTAATCCACCGATTCCTCGCTTAAATTATTGTTATTATTAATATTATTATTAAGATTATTATTATTAAGATTATTAAAATTATTATTATTATTATTTGGATTATTAAAATTATTATTATTAGGATTATTAGCCCAAGCGGGAGTGGAGGAGGAAGCAGTCATCTCCGCCACTTGCTTACTTAGCCGCTCTACCTGCGAGGCTAAGTGAGTAGTGGCATCCACTTCGAAAATACCAGCCGGTTTAGGAGGACGCGACCTTGGCACGTTCCATTGGTACGCGTTCATGGCCATTTCTTCGATCAGAGCTTGAGCGGCCTCCGGGGTTTTGTTGTTTAACGTTCCCCCGGCGGCTGCGTCGATCATCTGTCTCGTTGAGAAATTCAAGCCGTTATAGAATGTTTGTACCTGAAGCCAAGTTGGTAGCGCGTGATGAGGACACCTACGCAAATATTCTTTAAAACATTCCCAAGTCTCGTAGAGAGACTCGGAATCGAATTGAATGAAGGATGCGATATCAGTGCGTAATTTAGCGGTTTTTTACGGAGGAAAATATTTAGTTAGAAAATTCTCCGTCAATTCGGCCCACGTGGTTATGGACCCTCTCGGAAGAGAAGTCAAACACGATTTCGCCTTTGTCCACAGGGAAAAGGGAAATAAGCGCAAGCGAATGGCGTCATCGCTGACGCCATTAATCTTGAAGGTGTCGCAAATTTCTAAAAAATTATTAAGGTGTTGGTTTGGGTCCTCATCTGGCAAACCGTCGAACTGAATCGACTGTTGTACCATTTGAATTATACTGGATTTGATTTCGAAATTATTATTAGCTACCGCGGGGCGGGTGATGCTCGATCCTGTATCCTCTAAATTTGGCCTAGCATAATAGGTCATGGTCCTCGGTGGGGCCGCATTTAGATTAGGATCGCCCATCACGCCTATATGTATATCGCCGATGGATTCTTCGGGATCTATTTGTAGATTTTGATTACGAGATCGGCGGCGCTCGAGAAGCGTGCGCTCGATTTCGGGATCAAAAGGTAATATTGGATTATCCGAAGATTCTCCTCGGGTCATACACTATTCTTTAATTAATTTTTTTTGAAGAGTTTTTTTTTTTTTATAGATTTTTTTTTTGATGTTTTTGTTTTAGAAATATTTTTACAAAGATGAAAAAGAAAGGAAAATAAGTAAAAGAGAATAATATATTTTTTTGGGCTTTTCTTTACTTAAGTAAAATATATAAATATATATTTTTTTTGGGTTTGATTTTTGTGGGGCTTTTATATGAAAATATATGTAGCTATATTCGAAAATATATGTAAAAAAGGAAAATTGAAAAATATATGTATATATTTTTTTTTTTCTTTACTTAGATAGTATATTTTTTTAGTTTTTGGTTTTTTAGATAGAAAAAGAGAAGAAATATAAGATAAAATTAATAGCGTTTCATATTTCAAAATAACGACACAAGTCCCCGGCAACGGCGCCAAAAACTTGATACGTTTTTTTTTTTGTTTGTGATTGCTCTCTCTTTGAAAGAGAGAAGAAAGAGAAGAAAGCTCTTTCTTTCTTTTCGATTCAACCTTGGGCGGACGTTTTTGAAGAGTCCCGCGAGTAATTCTACTTTGAGGAATTACCCGTTATCCTATCGAAGGATAGAAGTAACGGACTCTTTCTCTTTCGAAATATCGAGGATTACTCCTCGGTCGCGTCCTTTGAAGGCTAAATGAAAAGATTGAAAAAGGGCTTTATGTTGAAATTAAAATTGAAAGCTTTTTGAAAATATTGTTGCAACAATTTTTTGAGTAGTTGCAACAATTCTTTAAGAGCGTTTTAAAATTTCTTTTACCTTGAGCTAGTTGCAACAACCAAAGAGGTGTTGCAATAAATTTTTTAGTGTTTCTTTTAAAAGAGAGTTTTAAAAAGTGCTTTAGAGAGAAAGCTTTTGGGTTTATGTAATTATCCGGACTAAAATCAATAAAGGCAAGTGGACCTTATCGATAGTAGTATAGGATATTTCTTTTGAAATATCAAGGTCGTATTTTTCCAAGGTCGTATCGATTATTTCTAGTTCTTAGGAACGCGCTATTATTTTATCGAGAAGAGTTTGAAATTGATTTTTATGATTTTATAGAAAAGCTAGTGACGAAAATGATAATTATCGCGGGCTTGGTGTGCGTTTAGCAAAAACCAAGAAAAGCGATGAAAAGAAAAAGAACGAAAACGTTAATTTAAAAAGTAGTTTTGCTTAGAATTTTTTAGGGTTTTATAAAACGATAATGATAACTACGGCGATAATAAGCGATTGAGCGGGTAGCGGAATTAAGCAAAAAGCAAATATATATAAAAAATAAAAGACACACTAATTGAAAACTCACGCACTCTACGGAATTAAAATGAAAGCTGTAAATTGCAGAAATTGAAGAAATGCGATCCCTACCCAAATGGGTAGAGGGGAAATAAATGCGTGAGCAAGTCCTATCCAAACGGATAGGCGGGAAATAAATGCGTGAGCAAGTCCTATCCAAACGGATAGGCGGGAAATAAATGCGTGAGCAAGTCCTATCCAAACGGATAGACGGGAAATAAATGCGTGACGTAAATGGAAACTATTCGATTACAAAAAAGGCGCAAACTTTATACTCATACACACACCCACTCTACGTTAATGAAATCTAATTAAAATAAAACAAATCTAAACTCATACACTCACACACACTAATATGAAATCATCTAAAAATTACAACAAAGCTAAAAATATGAAAATTACCCTCATACACACACACACCCAAATTAAAATGAACAAAACTAATTGAAATAACAAAATCTAAATTAAAAGGAAAAAAAACAAAAAGAGAACACACACACACACTTTCACAAGAACAAAGAGAGAGTTTAATAATTACAAAACAAGCTTAATTTATTTCCATAAAAAAAGGGTTACAAAACTATAGAGAGAAAGTACAAAATTACAAAAATTACAAAACACCAAAAATCAGCAAAATGGAACAAAACCTTAAGAGAAGCTCCCAAAATTTTGAACCCTTGCACTCAGCTGAATCTGGCTATTTATAGAAAAAAATTTTGGATTACACGCCCTCGGACACGGGCGTGTTTGAGGGCGTGACACGGCTTGGGGTGCGAATAGCCAGAACAGCTGAATCCAGGCAGGCATCTGGAAGGCTTGACCGGCGACTTGGAAGTACACGGGCGTGACCATCGTACACGGCCTGGGTCACGGGCGTGACCTAGGTCGGCTGGCTGGAGCTTGAACTGGGCGTGACACCTGGCGTGTCCTTTGTTCTTCTGGAAGGAATTGAGGGTCACGGGCGTGTCTGAAATGTCACGGCCGTGACTTTAATTTTTTTGGATGAAATGCTTCAAGTGGCTGGAATCTGGGATGGATATCCAACACGGGCGTGACCAAGTACACGGCCTCGGTCAAGGGCGTGACCGAGGGCGTGACCTGATGTTTGAGGTGGAAAAAGAACAGAGAGAAGAAAATGTTAGGGATTAGTGAACACGCCCTTGGACACGGGAGTGACCAAGGGCGTGACTTAACAAAATTATAGAAACTTTACAAAATGAAAATAAAACTAAGTTAAAAACAAAAATAACAAAAACAAACATTTTATTCAATAATTTACATATATTATTTACAAATCTAATTAAAATTATACTAAAAATTATATAGAAAAATGCGTATATTTACTATTCATCAGCATTATCGGTTGAAAAGTACATGTTTAATGATTAAAGCAGATATAAGCGGATACAAGCGGAGTACGAGGCAGTGATAGTAGGACTGCGGTTAGCTCGACAGCTGGGAGTGCAAGATGTGGAGGTCTCGACGGACTCCATGGTGGTAGCATGCCAAGTCAAGGGAGAGTTCGAGGCAAAGGACCCGACTCTTCTGCGATACTTGGAGAAGGTCAAGGGAGTCATCGGGCAATTCCACACTTTCTCTATCAAGCACGTGTCGAGGGAAGAGAGTACCCTCGCGGACCTCCTGGCCAGGTTCGGCCCGCGAACAGGAGGAATGGTTTCAGAACTCTTCCGGCCCTCCATCGAGGAAGGTGAACTTATGGAGGTGGATCAGCGGGTCTCGTGGATGGATCCCTTCATCTCTTTCTTAACATCAGGGAAGTTCCCTGAAGGAGACATAGACAGGCGACGCTTCAGGTATAAGTCGGCTTATTACTCTTTGCATGCAGGAGGGCTGTACAGGAAGACTCTCTCGGGACTCCTGGCCCGTTGTGTTTCAGAGGAGGAGGTTCCGAGAGTCCTAGAAGAAATTCACTCTGGGGAGTGTGGGAGTCACTCCGGGAGCCGAACTCTGGAAGGAAGGGTGTTGAGACAAGGCTACTTCTGGCCCACCCTCAGCAAGGATGCGGCGGAGTTCGCAAGGAGGTGTTCAAAGTGCCAACTCTATGCTCCACTCCAACTCCTCCCAGCTCAGAGACTCTGAACCATCACTGCTCCCTGGTCCTTCGCCATATGGGGGTTGGACCTCGTCGGCCCTTTCCCTCAAGCTAGCGGCCAAAGAAGGTTCTTGCTGGTCATGATCGATTATTTCTCCAAATGGGTAGAAGTGAAGGCGCTCGCCAAGGTAACATCTCAAGTTGTGAGGAATTTTGTATGGGGAGAAATAATCTGTAGGCACGGTCTCCCCCTGGCAATCGTGATGGACAATGGGCCGCAATTTGCTAGCGAAGAATTCGTTAGCTTCTGCACTCAGCTTGGTGTTGATCTCAGGTTCGCATTGGTTCACCACCCACGAAGCAATGGCCAGGTAGAAGCGGCAAATAAAATAATCGTCAACCTACTGAAGAAGAAGGTGGAGAACCTCCGAGGGAACTGGGTAGAGCAACTACCATCTGTTCTCTGGGCCCTGAGGACTACCCCTAACACCGCCACCGGGGAGACCCCGTTCAAACTTTCCCATGGCTCCGAAGCAGTCCTTCCCATTGAGTTTGAAGTAAAGACCCCCAGGGTGATCGCCGCAGGTGAAGGGGATGAAGAGTGGCTGGTGACCATCGATGAAGAACAAAGGCTATCCTTAGACCTGGTGGAGGAACTCCGGGACCAGGACACCATCAGGCAGAAGGAAATCAAGCGGCGAATGGCCCGGTATTTTGACAAGCACATCCGAGTAAAACACTTTCAAAAAGGGGACCTGGTCTTGAAGAAGGTCGACGCGGCTGGGAAAGGGGCCGCGGTAGGTAAGCTCAACCCCAATTGCGAGGGTCCATACATTGTAGGTGAAGTGCTCAAGACAGGGGGGTATCACCTCCGAGATGTGGAAGGGGTACCCCTCAGCCGAGCAAGAAGTGGAGACGATTTGAAGCGATTCTATCCTTGAAAATTTTATTATGATGTTAATTGAATATTTTATCTCACTTGATAGTTATAGCTACTATGCGAAGGCTGGCAAGGTGACAAGTTTTTATGCTGGAATGCCCCAGATCGATTCTGCTCCCGGTCTCTCACTAGACGGGGGGTTCAGGTTGATCCCTGGAGAGGCTGGCACGGTGACAAGTTTTTATGCTGGAATGCCCCAGATCGATTCCGCTCCCGGGCTCTCACTAGACGGGGGGTTCAGGTTGATCTCTACAGAGGCTGTCACGGTGACAAGTTTTTATGCTGGAATGCCCCAGATCGATTCCGCTCCCTGGCTCTCACTAGACGGGAGGTTCAGGTTGATCTCTGGAGAGGCTGGCAGGTTGACAAGTTTTTATGCTGGAATGCCCCAGATCGATTTCGTTCCCGGGCTCTCACTAGACAGGGGGTTCAGGTTGATCTCTGGAGAGGCTGGCACGGTGACAAGTTTTTTATGCTGGAATGCCCCAGATTGATTCCGCTCCCGGGCTCTCACTAGACGGGGGGTTCAGGTTGATCTCTGGAGAGGCTGGCACGGTGACAAGTTTTTATGCTGGAATGCCCCAGATCGATTCCGCTCCCGGTCTCTCACTAGACGGGGGGTTTAGGTTGATCTCTGGAGAGGCTGGCACGGTGACAAGTTTTTATGCTGAAATGCCCCAGATCGATTCCGCTCCCGGGCTCTCACTAGACGAGGGGTTCAGGTTGATCTCTGGAGAGGCTGGCGCGGTGATAGATGTTTATTTCAGGAGAGGCTGGCAAAGTGATGAGTTTCAATGCTGGAAGACATTGGGTCCATTCCGCTCTCGGACAAGAAGATGAGTTCTTTATGAGGTCAGGATGAAATGCATCAGGTTAGCAAGGCTTCGGCGCTGCCCCTATCCTTCTCGCTCGTCGGGCCCACTCGCTCTGTGAGGAGAGATTTCGCACGATAGTATGCGAGTGATGAGAACCAACCCTATGCACTCTGGGGTATCCGGTGCTCGGCCGAAAGGTCGCCGGCGCAGGGTAACAGGCGAGCTCTCGCCGAAAAGAAAACACCTCGCGAGACCTAGAGAAAACCCATACTTAAAGAGTAATAATCCTAAGGCAAATAACGAAAGGCCAGAGCAGCCAAAAAGGTCCTACACTCGCCTATTCAACAACGTAAAATGCGAGAACGGTCATCGCGGGAATAGCCTACATACAAATAAACATCGAGATAAGCAAGAGCGAGATATCAACACAAAAAACAATACAGAGAAAGGAGCAAACACAACACAGGGCCAAAAAATATGTATTCATTCATTTCAAAGTCCGATTTACATAAGGCGGCGATCTCGCCAGCCCAAAACAAAATGGAACAAAATCAAGTTGTAAGCCTCATTGGTCGCTCGCGGACACTTCCTCGTCGTCGCTGCTCTTCACTGGCGGAAGTGGGTGGAAGAGCTCAGGGACGATATCCTCCAAATCCAGGTCGGCCGCGTCGGTGGTTAGGAGGTCGGCCGCCTTCATCATCTGGAAGATGTAGCGAGCCGACTCAGTAGACTCTAAGCGGACCTCTTCGTCTCGCGCTCGCCGCTCTTCCTTTAGACGGCGGGGGGAAGGAGGGACGACGGCACGGGTGAGATCGCTGTTTAGGGCTTTCAACCCAGCCACCTCGCCATCCAAGTCCTTGATGCGAGCGTCGGCTCTTCCGGCAGCCTCGACATCCTGCAAGTAAGTCCAATTAAAGAAGCGAAATAGCCAAAGGAAAGGAAGGTGAAGAAGTCTAGAAAACTCACCAGACTGCCCTCTGCGGCGTGCAGATTCTCCTTCAGCTGCGTGTTCTCGGCAAGGAGCCCCTGATAGGCCCTCGCGAGCTCCACGTTCTGAAGCTCCAGCTGTAAGCAGCGCCTCCCCGTCATATGGGCAAGCTCGGCAGAGCGCAACTGCGACCTCGCACTCTCGAAAGCGAGGGTTCTCGCGGTCTCATCTTTATAAGACCTCACGTCCTCGCGCCCATAGAGAGCGAACGAGAGGTCGAAGGCGTGACCGCTGACAGTCTCCTTCTCTACCTAGGAGGGAAGGATGGTGGAGATGTCCACCCGGTTGGTCTCCGGTTTCCAGTTGACCAGGAGCTCGCCGATCTCATCGCGGCGCCTCTGGCCGAGGCCGAAGTTGTAGTGGTTGACGGGGATGGGCAGGACGGAGGTTCTAGAAACCTCCTGGCAGGGCTCGTCGTCCTCACCCCCTGCGGAGAGGCCGGTGAGGTCGAACTCATCGAAAGCCGCCTCGTGGGGCTCCTTTCCTTTCGAGGAGGAGAGCGAGACCCCGCTCTTCTTAATCTTCTTCTTTGGCGGAGATTTCGGGGGAACGGCATGACCACTAGGAGCTCCCGGTCTCTTGCGAGAAGAGGGCTCACCCGGAGTGACGGCGCCTCGGCAAGCCTCCGCCCCCATGGTCGCGAGAGCCAGGGTAGCATCGGTTTTCCGATTGCTCGCGTAGGGGTGATGGAGGGGAAGATCCCGCTCGCCTAGAAAATTGTTGAAGCTTCAATAAGTACGAGATTACTGAAAAAAGAAAAGGGGGGTCGATGATAGAGCGAGATCTTTTACCTTCCCCGGCGAGTACGGGAAGTTGCTTGTCGAGGTTGCAGCGGAGATGGACGACCTCAAAGTTCTTCTTGCAGAAGAACTGGTAGAGAAGGGCGTCGTGACCTCCGAGGGCAGCGGGCCGGTAGGTGGTCTCGCTGTGTTGGATGGGCGAGATCGGGATGTTACCGAAGTTCCCCTTGACAAGAAGGAACTTCTGGGCCCAGAAGTGGGATTTGTTGACGGTCTCGTCAACCTTAGGACCCGAGCCCATGAAGTAGGCCGTCCCGTCCTTGAAGGCGCGGAACGAGAACAGCTTCCGAAAGACCGGGAGGCTAAACTCGATGCGCTCCTCGCGAAGATAGAAGGCGAATGCCGTGATTACCGCCATGGCATTAGGCATGAGATGGCCCGGAACAACGCCATAGTGCTTGAGAACCTGACGAGCAGCGAGAAAGATCAGGATTAGTTCACAGAATGAGAGAGACTTGAAATACGGAGAACAAGAAGCGAGCGAGAACGACCATTACCTGGCGAACTTCCGGCCACAGGGGGAGGCGCAGGCCGACCGCGAAATGGACGATGGGAATGGCCAACTCGTTGACCCGCGGGGCATTGATCACGTCGTCCTCGCAAGGATGGCGTGCCTCGAAGGGGGGGGGGGTGACGTAGCAGCAAAAAAACATCACATCATGTCCACAGGTGAGAAAAAACCTGCGGGGTTAGTACAAACATTTTTGCGAGATACATTTAGCGAGAACAGAGGATCCGCGCGAGCATAATATAACATGAAAACGAAGCAGATTAGTTAGCAGCAAGCGAGTAATAATAAAAAGCTAGTAATACTTATTCTGAAGAAATAAAGCAAACATATAAGTGGCAAATATACGAGTTGCGAGCCATGGCGAGATTGTCTAAAACAGTGACACCCATTACAAATAATAAGAGTTCACAACAAAGCAGCAGTTAGCGAGAATCATGGGGTAACCATTTCCACCTGCCCCCACCCCACGACCCGGACCTCGGCGGTACCCTAGAGTTGTAATAATCCTCGGCCAAACGGCCCTCCCTGTCCATGAGGTAGGCGTAGTCTCTCATCCTAGCTATATGAACCTTCGGCGTCGTCGCGCTCTCATCCTGGTCACGCTGTCTCGCCTGCCGGAGCCTCGCACACTCTTCCATCAAAACCGCGTGCCTGTCCTCGACGGCTTCTCTGTCCCGCCTCGCCTGCATGTTGAGATCCATCAGCATCCGCCCATGTTTCCTCAGCAACTCCGCGGCTCGCTGCTTCAACATCTCGGGGTCTCGCGGATCCCCTAAGAAGTCCTCCACCAGGTCCGGAAGGGGGGACATCTCGTCGTCGACCAAATCGGAATCGGTAGGCGGATTTTCGAGATTCTCTGCGAGATAGTGCGGAGAGGTTAGATGGCGCGCTTGAGTTCGCGCAGGGCAAGGGGTCGTGAGAATGCTTACCCCGCGGGGGGCAAGAAGTCGAGGGACGGCCCTGAAACACGTTGCCGTAGTGAGGGTAGAGAGATTTTCCCAGACAGGCAGGGTAGGCGGCGCTGTTGGTCGGAGGGATCTTTGGCGGCACAGAGCCACCGGTCTCCTCGCTCGTTAGGAGTTGGAATCCGGGCTTATCTATGATTTTTCCAGGAGGAAGCGAAGGCGGAGACGGAGGCCGCGATGCCTGGCGGGCCGGTGACTTCAGGGGAGAGACTGTAAGAAGAGGAGAAAAGGTTAGATAGTTGACAAGAAACATTCTGGCATGCGAGACCAAGATCATACCGGTGACATTTTTTCCAGCGAGGTTCGTATCCGCCTGCGGACTCTTGCGAGAGCCATCAGCGGGTTGCCCAGTATTCTCGTTCGTCAAAACATCCTGCGAGTAAGTATGAATCACAAACAAGTTTATTGACGCAAAACTAGAGGAATATCTCATACCTTCTCGTGGTAGCGATCGTCGGGGGAGGAGTCCAACAGCACGGAGTCATCCCGGGTTCGGCGAGCCGCCTTTGCCTTCTTAACTTTCGGCAACTGAGCGGGAGGAGGCTGATTCATCCAGGAGGGGACCTTGGTCATGGAAGGGAGCCCGCCGGCTCTCACCGCCCTCAGGCGAGCCTCGGCTTCTTCGGAAAGAGGCATCTCCAGGCAGCTACAGTATCAGGCAAAGGGGAAGGAAAAGAAGTGGCGGCGCACGCCACTGGAGACTCGGGATGATATTTGTAGCCCACAGGGTGGGTCCCACCAATGATTCCCGACAGATCATCAAGGAGCGGGCGAATACAAGGGGTTGGATGATTCTTCGCGAGCACAAATGTCCTCGCGAAGAGCGGGGATTGTGTACAACCCCGATATTCTCCAGGCAAGGAGACGGTCTAAAGAAGGCAGTGAAACAGAGCTCACTGAAGGGCGAGCGAGAAGGGTCGGCGAGACAAGCGCTCGCGGGTGTGTTCGTCGAACTCCCCCGGCCTCGTCGACCATACCCCTGTTCGACGGAATCATCAGAAGTCGGCGAAGTGTTCTATGCTCATTAAAGCCAAAGGGACGGTCTTGCAAGAGGAGTCGCGAGACCCAGACCTCGGCAGATATTTTTAAGAGACTGGGCCAAGCGAGGGGCAGACAGGCTGATACCTCGCAGGCCGCTGGTAGAAGAGACCTATGTCCAGTAAGGTGTCCAGCGAAATGTGTTTAGTGTGCGGCAAAATCAAAAGACGGTCTTGCCGGAAGGCTCAGAAGACCGGACCTCGGCAGATACCGCCAGGAGGGGGCCAGCGAGGTCCTCGCAGGGCGATCGCCTAGGAGAGGCACAACGAGCAGGACTCGCGAGAGGGCCCGCGAGAGCACCTCACAGGAAGGTTCTCGCAGTTCCTTGCCCATAAGCCGATAGGGTCAAATTACCCTTTCACCCTTAGTGGTCTGCCTTTAGCCTCTCCAAACAGCGAAGTTTGGCTGTTAGCAGACCCATTTGGGGTGCGTATAGTAAAATCAAAAGGCGGAATCCTGCTATTTGCAGGCCATATCAGAAAACCTATAAATAGGACCTTAAGGGCACCTTTGGGGAGGATTCCAATTCAGCTTCTCTCTCCCCATGCTTTCTTTGGTTAGCATTTCTAGAGCTCTCCAAGGTGCCCGAGTCTCAGCTTTGGCTTGGGAGGGGAAGCGCTCAATGATCTTCCGGGTTAGTGGAGGGACCTCCTCGCTGTGACTAAGGTCTTAGTTTTCTTCCTAGTCTTCGGTCTACCTTCTCCGAGGGATCAGTAAGGGCTAGCCGCCCCTCATTTCGGCGAGGGCCCTGAGCTCCACAAGAGGCCGAGAAATCAGTTTCAACATGTAACATGCTTTCGGTAAAAGTGGCGGGTTGTTCATGCCCGCAAACCGTTCGTACCGGTGCGGGAAAGTTGATGACTTATGGCGACAGGGAGATATGTACCGCAGGAAATCACCACTCCGTACCCGCAGATTTGCCTCCGCTGGTGGGTCTAAATTTTAGGATCGCTGGATATCACTCACATCCAAGTAGTACGCTGAGATGTATGAGAGGGCCTGGGAGATACGGCACAACCACACCCAGAAGTGACAGGATTGGTCACTGTCACCGACGTCACATCAGTGAGGCCCCAGGGGTTCGCTACCCTGCTGGAAGGAAAGCGTTCCAAACTATGACACAGGGATTTGTGAGTGGGTTTTGATCACCCGCGGTGTATGTGCAAATTATGATTATTAGTGTTATTAATATTATTAGTGGAGCACTTCATTTAAACAATTATTAGTGTTATTAGGATGCACAATTATACATCTGATGCTAACCCTTCTCTCTTCGGCTATTTTTTTTTTGTTTGAGTGCTTAAGCTTGTCCCCAGGATATGGATCCGGGGAGGAGATGTGTTTTCCACTTAGCTCTGTGACTAATGGTTGTTCTTATAACCATTCACAGGAGATGGGACAGCATGAAGCCCCCGTACCGCATGATGGCATACCGGCTCTCGAGACTGCTCGTTCGGATACACCGGCCTCACCCCCCATTTTTTGTGATGTGAGTACGAGAGTATAGGACCAATTAAGGAGTGTAAGAGTTGTAGTAGTTATCCTTAGCCCACAGGGTCGTTCATGTAAACCGTTGGCCATAGCCTTTTGCTTTTGTATATATGTGTGCCTTGTTAGTTTGCATTATAATTGCTTCCGCACTGTGATTCTGATGTGATTTGTTGATTGTCTTGCCTGAAAAGGCAACCTCTCAATGCTTGAGAGGGTGGTCTATTGCCACTCGGGAAGCGCTAAGCGGCCGTCTTGGGCAGTAAGACCGCTCTCTCCCGACCTGTGTTATGTTCTGGGGGGCTTACAAATGGATCAGAGCTATCACGATCCGACCACATGGGGCAGTCTTTAAATCCTTCCTTCCCATGATCCATTTCTTGGTTCAGGATGGACCATGCAGTGGAAGCCTGGTGGACCCGTAGGTTAGAATTTTAAGGATTCTAGACTGCGCATTAGTACACTTACATGCACTTCGCTTCCGTCAGTTTTTGCAAAATTCCCTTACTTTTATAAGTGCTGATTTCCATCTGTTACTTCTCCAGATACCTGTTGGGGTTCAGCAATGCCCTAACATAAGATCGTCCTCTGGGAACCAGTACCATCCTACTACTCCACCACCACACCTGGTTGCTCCAGCTACAGCCCCATTCACCGAGACTGACCTGGGTTGGACCTTGACAGCACTACTAGCCACTTGTCAGACTACCATCTTACGGCAACCCCAACAGCCTACCGTTCCCACAAACCTCCTGATGACCTTCCGGGGGCTAAGGTCCCCTATCTTCTGAGGCACTGAATATGCCATGCAGGCGGAGGAATGGGTGGAGAGGGTGGAGGAACTACTAGTCGGCATGATGTGCCCCGCCATAGCCGCAGTGTCCCTAGTTGTGACGTTATTAGAGGGCTATGCCCGAGACTGGTGGAGGAAGCCAGCCACTCCACCTTCAGAGGATGACCTGCAGGTAGGAGGGACCAGGCCAGATAGGGCTGAGCAGCACCACTTGAGGCATGCACTCTAGACCTTCAGCATGGACCTGCACCGGATATAGTTATAGGTATATATCTTCGACATTAGTGCTGACATACCTGGTTGATATTATCTAGTAGGAAACATATAATATAGCCCTTTGCTTTTGATATATATGTACTGTTGGATCGGTAGGCTTCCTTAGAGGGGGGGTGAATAAGGGTTTTACAAACTTATATTATATTTTGATAAACATTGAAATAATGTGTGATTAAGACAATGAGAAATCAAGTAAAACAATTGAAATAAAGTAGAGACATATTTTAATAATATGAAATATGGTTTTATAATAGTTGATTTCTAACGCTAGAAATCCATGGCGAATAATAGTAGACTCTTGTTGTTTTCTATCCCGACTCGCATCCCCATGAACCGATGGCCCTAGCATATCCTTCCCGGAATCGGCCTCAAGCCGCTCTAGCCAACCCTTCCCTGGATATGGCCTTGAGCACCCCCTAGACCTAACCTAGATCTAGTCGCCAACACGAGGCGAATTTCCGCCCTAAGTTCTACCCAGACCTAGTCACTAACACGAGGCGAATTCTCTAACCGTTTACAAGAAATATGAAATGAAAATAATTAAAACTCCCTCTTAAAGAACTTCTGAAGTTGGAAACGAAGATCCGCTGTAGAATAAGCATTGTAGAAGCGGACTTTGTTTGGATCCGGCGTGAATAGATTCTCCTATAGAAGTTTGCAGAACTTTGGTAGGACATCATCTTTCGGCCAAGACAGCCTCTGGAATTCTAGAACTCAATGTCTCTCTCTAATTTCTTACTGAAATGAGAGAAGAGGGGTCCTTTTTATAGCCTCAGTGCTAGCGCCTGCACTAGTGCTACCGTCGGCGCTATCCCATTTTAGGACATATTTTGCACGGCAGAATCTTCAATCCGAGGAAACATTTCTCTCTTGCCTTCCATGCTCCGCGCTACCGCCTGCGCTATCGGCTACCACCTGCGCTATCGGCTACCGCCAGGCGCTATCTGCTTCCATATGTTCTCCCGGAATTGCGATAATCATTGCTAGCGCCGGGCGCTAGGTGCTACCGCCGGCGCTAGTAGGAGTGTTGGATTTGATGGCTCAAATTTTGGGGGCAACCTTCTTATGTAAACCTTGAGTCATATGGACTTTGTTTTCCTGCACACTTAAACACACAAGATCAAATACACATAGGATTTGTTATTCTCAAACCTAGGAGATGCGGAAGACCATGTTCCAACAAACTCCCCCTTTTGATAATAAGAAATCCATTAATGATAAATCAGAGCATTAATATATAAGCATGATGAAACTTACTTGTGTGTGTGTAAGAGTGATGACTTAGGATAATTATCAATTTTAGCATTTAGAATTGCTCCCCCTAAATACATGCTCCCCCTAAGTGAATGCTCCCCTAATATGTAAGCTATCATCTTAATTAAGCATGTTAGTTTTCTATTTTGATAGCGGATTATATTTATCATGTTAGTTCTCCCCCTTTTGTTATTAGCAAAAGTGGGTAAGGAAACAAAACACAGACAAGTTTTGATTAGAAGATAAAGGCATGATCGAGCTTGTAGAGAGAAGGAAATGATAAAGAGTTTTAGAATACTTTTCATTGAAATAGATCAGAGTTTTAGTATTACAATATTTTCATAAATGAGAGTTTTTAGCATATAAAGAATACAAGGTAAATGTAATGTTGCGGAAGACTTAGAAAAATACAATCAAACATCTTTTGTAAGACATGATAATTCATAAAAAGATATATGAGTTAAATTTCATAAAGAAGATGTTTTTATAAATCATTGTTCAATTTAAAATGTTTACGTTCAACAATAAAGTAACCAAGCATGAAATAATGTTATCAAAAAGAGATTACTACAATGTTATTTTAATTCACAATTTCAAAACATACCAATCATTGTAGAAAGCATGCTAGGTTATCTAGTGCATTTCATAAATAAAGAGTAGTATAGAATTTGCATTAGGATCCAATACTCATGAGAAGAAGTGTTATGGAAGATAAAGATGTGCACATAAGTGTATTTTTGAGTAGAGTAAACAAATGTTTTAATCAAAAATACAAGAAATATGTAAAGTAAGAGCACAATAAAACACAAATAATGTTACTTCCACACACTTCAATGCACAAACAAAATGTACAACTACCAAGGTGCTTTGCACACACAATTCTCATCAAGACTTATCAGGGTGCAAAGTAGTGCTTGGGGGATCACATATTTTATTTTATTTTAATATTGAAACTAGTGATCCGGTGTACTTAAGAGTAAGTGGTTTTTATTTTGAAAGAAAGATATGGTTTGCACAAGATACTTTACTATTCTTTCCAAGGTGCTCAACCTCACAATGCTTATTAAGACTTATCAGGAGGTTCAAGTAGTGCTTGGTGGAGTTATCTTTGTCACTTTATTTTATGATTTTTGTTTTATACAAAGTTCTCTGAATACACTTGTTTTGCAAACCAATATAATTTACGAAAACATAACCACTTTTCTTAACTTTTAAAAGTGCAAATAAAGGTAGTGTAGGTAAGATACTTATGCAATTTTAATTCATTGTACTAATACAAAACATACACAAGCATTCTTAGATTAAACACATATGTAGACAATGCCAAAATAAGTGAGTGAATAAATATCATTATCAAACATAAAACATTTACTCATACTTAGAGGCATGCTAAGCTTAGTTCTACACAACTTTTACAATATAATTGATGCACATATTAATAGATATATCAAAGCATGATGAAAATAATGTTCAAAGTAGTTTGAAAAGATAAATTGCAATATTATAGAAGTTCTAAATAATAGATTAAATCATGCTTGATTTTCACAGGAATGTCCATACAGTTTTTTTTGATAGTTTTAATGTTTTATATTTTTGTATTGGATTTTTTTTTCATAACAAAAATAGACTATAAACAAATGACAAAAAACAAAAAGGCAAAACATATTTTTTGTAATTTGGCTTTTGTATTTTTTATTTGATTTTTTAAAAATGAAATAAAATCAGAAGTGCAAAAATAAATAGTACATATAGATTAATATATTTTTAAGAATTTTTCAAAATTTTAAAATTACAGAAAAATAAATATTTTTGTAATTTTGGTTTTTATAATAATCATTTTTTGTTTTAATTTTTCGAATATCAATTAAGAACATAAATGCAAAAACTATGTAGTACATATAATAGAGAATAAATTTAGGCATCTTACAAAATTTGAGAAATACAAAAAGACAGAACCAAGCGATAACGCTCGCGCTAACGATAGCGATGGCGTTAGTTCTGCTTTATATAATCCCCTTTTCTTTTTGCCATTTTGTCCATTGCCTCTCAAGCTCTCCTAAAAAACCCTAGAAGATAACCCAGCCCCCGCATAGATCTGAGGTAAAACTTCATCTTTTCTTATGATTTTTGTTTTAAACATTGACTTTGATGTTAGAGAAGAAGATATTTAAAGTTATTAGGTGGTTTTAGAAACTAGATCTACAATGCTTGATTCTTTTATTTTTGAGGAGAGGAACTAAAACAAATCTCCTTATTTTTATGATTCTTGTTCTAAATAGTTGATTTTGATGAAGTTTTATGACCTTTTTAAAGAGAAACTATTGATTTTTAAAAAAAAATCTTCAAGTTTTTTTTTTCATTTTTTATGAGGATTTTAGTTTTGATTTTAGTTTAGATTATGTGGGTTTCTTGGATCTAGCAAATTAGCATTTGGAATTTTTTTTATTTTAAAGAGATCTTACCATTTCAGATCAGGGGACTAGTGTCGGTGCTACAGTAGGCGCTAGTGATAGCGCTGGGCGCTAGCGCTAGTGATTGTTGCTTAATTTTAATTTCTCTTATAATATGGCAGATGGCTCCTGGATTAAAAGGAAAGAAAAGTGCAGAGCTGGCCGTGGAGGCTGCAGTAGTAGGTGTTCCATATGTAATGGAGTTTGACATGCCTCGACACCACCATATCATGCAGCTATTTGCAACCTCTGAGGTGTTGAATTTAATTATTTCTGATGGATTTTCTTCAGAGTTAGTATGAGATTTCTATACGCACTTGGAAGACCCATCGCAGACAGAGCTGGATGGAGGAGTGCGGTCTCTAGTGCAAGGACAAGTGGTGACAATTACCCATGACCAACTGAGGGTCGTGTTTGGATTGACCCAGCATCCAAATCGTTTGGAAATTGTTGAGAAGTTTAGGGTAGATAGAGATTGGACTCAAGTGAACATGGTGCTGCATAATAGGGAATGCATGAGTCTGATCTCCTCTGTGTCGTCACTCACAGTAGACGCCTTGGTCGTTCAAGATGTATTACGCCACACAATTATGCTGAAGTTGGGTGATACAGCAAAAGTCACAGCACAACTTAGTTATGTCACCTATTTCATTTTAGAGGAGGGGAAATTTGACGTGGCAGACTTGTTACTTTCCTTGATTCGCTATTCATACAAGTTGCGGCAACCTTCCCGTCAGAGATACAACAACTTGCCCCTGGGTGGCATCATACAACGGGTTATGCAGGTGATGTACCCTTCTATTGAAATAGGTTTTACTTGATAGATTGCTTTCCTCCAATCTATAGTACCTCACACTTACGAGCAATATCCCTCCCGGATGACCCATCAACGTCTACTCGACCAACACTCCGGCGAGGAGCATCAGCCCGAGAGACACGGGATGGTTCATATGATCGACTCTGAGAAGATATGGGAGAATGGATGACACGGGTGGAGGAGGATATATCGGAGGTAAAGAAGGGTGTGTTCGGCATGAAAAGAAATGTTGAAATTTATGATCAAGGCCTTAAAGTTGACACCGTCGTCGTCAGAAAGAAGGGAATGGGATAGCCCGATAGAGGATCCTCCAAGACATTCTGTTCGGCGAACACGCGGACGACAGTCACCAAGTCCAAGTGTGGAGGAAGTAGATGAGGAAGAGTAGTGGAGTAGGAAGGTCCTGAGGGGAACAAGTTTTCAGTTTTGTAATAATACAGGAATTTGAACAAATGTTTTTGGATGCTGTTTTGCTAGCGCGGGCGTTACCAGCTAGCGCTAGCGCTATCTGCAATATTTAATTTTGTTGTTTTTGGATGTTTGACTGTTTTTATCTGATCCTTCTTTGGTAGTTTTTGAAGGTTTGTTTTACGTTTTATTTATAAATTTTGAAGTCATGAAGTTGAGATGTTTAGGCAATTTTAAGATCATATGTAGTATATTTTTGAAATCCTATGGTTAGAGATTTTAATACCACATAGAAAATTTTGAATTCAATTGTTGATAAATGATGTATATATATAAATGTAATGAATATAAGAATAATATATAGGTCACCAAAATAAAATATGATTTTGAATTTTGATTAATTTGATTTATAAACTCATTAAGTTTTAAGAGATAAGATCACATTTCCTATAATATATAAGATGACCATAACATGATAGCTTAAAAAATAAAAAATAAACATTAAAGCATATCATGAAGTAGAAAAAATTTGTATATTTCATTTTTGAGAATATTCTACTTCATGCATTTGGTGATACCTAATGAATAAGAGATTTAGGTATCCAAAGGGGACCAAGTGTGGTGGTTCCTTTGGGTAACCAAATATAATGTGTAGGTTTGTGGGTAGATATTGATGAATGGGTCCTTTCATGTGAAGTTAATGTTTCAGTTTTAGTTTTGGGTCTCCATTCAAACTTTGGTTTAGTGTTATTCTTATTTGTGAAATTTCCATTGTAATAATCTTTATATTGATGATTATTGAAAGTATTTTTCATAGGAAAGTTGTGAACATTTAATTTTATGTTAGGAGGAGATTGATGTTGTAAGTGATAATGATGATAGTATTTTGGAATCTCATTTTCATTCTTTTGAAGTTTTTTTATTTCCATTGTTTGGTTTATTCAAATTTTGAGAAATCATATTCAACTTGCTTTTGAAGTTTGCTTGATATTGAGAATTTTTCTTTATGATTTCCTTAAGCAAGTTAATTTTAGTTTCTAATTCATTGTTCTTAAGTTTCAAATTATGTCTAGCTTTATTATAAGCAATTGTGCTATTTTAAAGAGTAGAAATAATTGAATCAATATGGTTTTGATATTCATTTCTGCATTCCTCAAATGTTTCATCCATCTCTTCAATTTCAATTTTATAACTTTTGCATGTAGCACAATCACTTTTTAAAGATGAATTTTCTAAAGATAATTTTTCATTATGTTCTTTTACGAAAGTAAACTCTTTTTCAAGTTCCTTGAATTTTTCCTTAATATTTTTACAATCAAAACAAGGTTTTGCGTTTTAAATTGAAGGACAAGATGGAGAAACCACATCATAGTTAGATTCTAAATTAACATTAGCTTTTAACCTCTTATTTTCTAAACGTAAATTTTTATTAGTAATTTTCAATTTCTTGATCTTACGTTTAGCCGTTTTTAGTATATTGAAACTAGAGATAGAAGTTATCACACAAGAAGAAGATTTAGACTTTCTTACAGCACTATTGGAAGAGGAAAAATGTGAACATGAAGTTCCTTCATCATCTTTTAGGCCTTCCTCCATCATAGATGAATTTTCATCTTCTTTTTCTCTTGATGTATTGCTCTCTTTTTCGAAGTTAATTTCCATGATCTCCATGGCTTTGCTACGAGAGAGATCCTCTTGAATAATAGTGGATGCTTGTATGTCCTTCTCCTCCTGTGTTTGTTCTATACCTGCGAGAGGAAGATCATACATTTCTTCAAAAAATTGCCATACTTTGTATGCACTAGAAAAACAATATATTAATTTGAAAACTTCATTTGATAGAGCACAAAATAAATAATGTTTGGCTTTTACATTTAAATGGCGTTCCTTTTTAATTGATTCATCCGAAGGTCTTACAATGGCTAAATTCCATACTTCGATATCTAAAGTCTTAATAAATTTTTCAATTAAAATTTTCCATCCTTTATAATTTGTTCCTTCAAATAATGGTGGTTTAAGAGATATTTCTTCTTCACATAAATTTACCCCACTAGTAGAAGCGAGATCATGAGACGCCATTATTCCTGGTTGTTAGGCCAATTGGAATAAAACCGCTCTGATGCCACTTGGTTGATCGGTATGCGCCCTTAGAGGGGGGTGAATAAGGGTTTTGAAAACTTATATTATATTTTGATAAACTTTGAAATAATGCGTGATTAAGACAATGAGAAATCAAGTAAAATAATTGAAATAAAGTAGAGACATGTTTTATTAATATGAAATAAGGTTTTACAAAAGTTGATTTCTATAACGCTAGAAATCCATGACGAATAATAGTAGGCTCTTTTTGTTTTCTATCCCGACTCGCATCCCCACGAATCGGTGGCCTTAGCCTATCCTTCCCGGAATCGGCCTCAAGCCGCTCTAGCCAACCCTTCCCCGGATATGGCCTTGAGCACCCCTTAGACCTAACCTAGATCTAGTCGCCAACACGAGGCGAATTTCCGCCCTAAGTCCTACCCAGACCTAGTCGCCAACACGAGGCGAATTCTCTAACCGTTTACAAGAAATATGAAATGAAAATAATTAAAACTCCCTCTTAAAGAACTTCTGAAGTTGGAGACGAAGATCCGCTATAGAATAAGCATTGTAGAAGCAGACTTCGTTTGGATCCAGCGTGAATAGATTCTCCTTCAGAAGTTTGCAGAACTTTGGTAGGACATCATCTTTTGGCCAAGACAGCCTCTGGAATTCTAGCACTCAATCTCTCTCTCTAATGTCTTACTAAAACGAGAGAAGAGGGTCCTTTTATAGCCTCACTGCTAGCGCCTGCGCTAGTGCTACCGCCGGCGCTATCCCATTTTAGGACATATTCTGTGCGGCAGAATCTTCAATCCGAGGAAACATTTCTCTCTTGCTTTCCGTGCTCCGCGCTACCTCCTGCGCTATCGGCTACCGCCAGGCGCTATCTCCTTCTATATGTTCTCCCAGAATTGCGCTAATCATCGCTAGCGTCGGGCGCTATGTGCTACCGTCGACGCTAGTGGGAGTGTTGGATTTGATGGCTCAAATTTGGGGGCAACCTTCTTATGTAATACTTGAGTCATATGGACTTTGTTTTCCTGCACACTTAAACACATTGCTGAAAATGTTGAAGTGGAAGTTTGTGAAGTTGGCAGTCTGGGGGGGAGACCGCGCGGTCTGGTCTGACCGCACGGTCTTGCGGTCTCCTCTGGCGATCTGACCTCTCTGTTCTAGCCGCGGGTTATTCGTCCTGACCACCGTTCTTCTGTCCAAAGGTGTCGAGGTGAGGCCGCGCGGTCTGGTACTTGTGACCGCGTGGTGGGGGGCAGCCCGGTCTGGTGGCTGTCCGGTTTCTTTGTGGTGCACGCGGACTAAGGTCTTCTTAGTCGGGCGGTCTCCATTTTGTGCTCGCATAGCTGGTCCCTTGGCGATCTGCTGGTATATGCGATCACAGGTGTTTGGTCGACTTGGCGGACTGGTGTCCTAGTCGATCTGGTGTGTTCGCGGTCTCTGTAGGAGGTCCGGTGGCGAACATAGGTGGTGAGCATCTGATCGTGCGGCTTCTGTTGAAGTCGGCGAGCTCACTAAGCAGGAGGATCTTTTGCTGATCGCGCGGGTTGACCAGTCTGGTCGGGCGATCAAGGGGTGGTTATCCTATCTCATAGGGTGGTGATTGGATCAGGTCTCACGCCTATAGAAAGGAGCCACTGTAGCAGCAAAAACATCGCACCAAGTGTAAGCAGAACTCGCGGCTAGTTCTTGCGGTCTATTTTCTTGTGACCGGTCGGTCTTGCTGATTGAACTTCTTTTGTGCAGCTTCTGCGGATTGTGCGGGCAGCAGCGGTCATCTCCTTTTCTGAAGGTGTTCAGGCGGTCTCACGGCTTGCAGTGCGGGTTGCTGTAGTTCGGGAGAATCAGTGGCAGGTCGCGGGGTTCTTTGTTGGTGTTGTTCAAGTTGCAGGCAGGCAGTTCGGGCGGTCTCGTCTTCTAGTCGAGCGAACTGTCAGGTCGCGCGGTCAGGCGGTCTCAGGATTTCAGAACGCTGGTTATCTTTCAGCATTGTATTTTCTCCTATTTTTTGTGTACTGGCAAAATCATGTCTCGCCATGTATACCTCGCCATGTAATGAAGTTTTCTGCTTTATCAATAAAGACTGAAGTTGTTTGTTTTTATGTGCTTCTGGTTGTTGGCTTGAACTTTGAGTTATACTATCCCTGCTCACTCCTAGATCTACGGAAAATTTAACATGGTATCAAAGTGAGGTTGGAGTGGATAGAGCAGTGATTAACTCATAAGTTGCCATCGCCTTTGTGAAGAAAGAACCAGTGGTAGAGCCATGGAAGCAAGGGGTCTTGGAATTGAGATGCTCAACTCGACCAACTTTAAGAAGTGGAGGTCTTGTATGCAGAGCTATCTTCTGGGTGAGGACCTCTGGGTGGTGGTTGGAGGAGAGAGCACGGAGGAAGTTATTCTGATTGGGGATAACGGTCATGAGGTGAGGAACTGGAGGTGGATTAATGCCAAAGCATAGTTCGCCCTGAAGAGGGCAATATCACCTGATCTGTTTGATCACATCTTGGGGTGTGGATCAGCTGCAGAGATCTGGAGAGCCCTTGATGGGCTGTTTAATAAGAAAAATGTGGCAAGACTTCAATTCCTGGAGAATGAGCTGGCCAGATCGGCTCAAGGTGACCTTTCTACCTCTACGTTCTTATTGAAGATGAAGAACTTGTGTGCCGAGATTTCAGCGCTGGATCCTGATGAGCCAATTTCTGAGGCGAAGCTGAAGAGGCACATCATCGTGGCTTGCGGAAGGAATATGTTGCCTTTGTGACATCGGTGCAGGGTTGGGCAAATTAGTCTTCTCTGCTGGAGCTGGAAAATCTGCTTGCTTCGTAGGAGAGTCTGGCAAGGCAGATGGCGGGGGTGTCAGTGTCTGGGGGACATGGCGAAGTTCTCTTCACGGGAAAGAAGAAGAAGTTGGATAAGAAGAAGACCGCTGGAGGAGGCAATGGACCTTCAACTTCTGGACAGTAGGAGAGGGGCTATGCTCCTAAGGCTGAAGGGAAGAAGAAGGGAGAAGGTCCCAAGTGCTTCAGGTGCGGAAAGGTTAGTCACATCAGGAAGGATTGCCGGGTGAATCTTCAGCCGGGGCATGCTGCTGCAGGAAAGGAGGAAGCTCAGGCCAGACAGGCTGATGGATGATGGGGAGGAGCCTTCTTGGCTTCTGTTGGAGCTGCGGCTCCTATCAACTATCAGGAGGACTGGATCATGGACTCGGGGTGTGGTCATCACCTCACCGGGGACAAGTCAAAGCTTTCTTCAGCTCAGCCATACTCAGGTAATGATGCAATTATTACTGCTGATAATACTGTGCATGATGTCGAGAAGGTGGGGGTTGTTTCCTTGGGCAGTGATAGGGGGCCGCTAACTTTAAAGAGTGTCTATCATGTGCCTGGTATGAGAAAAAACCTCTTCTCCATGACCAACGTTGTAGACATTGGGTATCACGTTCTGTTTAGCCCAACAAAAGTGAGGTTTCTTCGGAATGTTGAAGCAGTGAAGGCGGAGGTTGTTCATGTGGGGAGGAGAGCTAAAGAATTGTTCATTTTATCGACAAGTTCTTATGTTGACAAGATGCGGACGAATGATAGTGCTGTCATATGGCACGAGAGGTTGGGGCATGTAGGGATGGACAAGCTGAAAGCTATGGCGGTGAAAGGTCTGGTCAAGGGCCTGCCTAGTCTATCTTCCTACGGTGACGGTCACGTTTGCGCGGGATGTCAGTTCGGTAAGTCTCATCGACTGCCGTTTGATAAGTCGCAGACAAGGAGTAGTGTGTCATTGGAGTGCATCCACAGTGACTTGATGGGACCGACTGCTACCCCAAGCCTCGGAGGCAGCAGATATATGCTGGTGCTGATCGATGATTACACCAGATATGTCTGGGTATATTTCTTGAAGGAGAAGGCGGAGGCGTTTGCCAAGTTCGTGGAGTTCAAGGAGCTTGTGGAGGGTTGGCTTAGCCTGCGGGTTAAGAAGCTAAGGACTGACAATGGAGGGGAGTTCACCTCTGGTGAGTTCTCTACTTTTTGCAGGAAGGCAGGCATCCGGAGGGAGCTTACTTGTGCGCATACTCCATAGCAAAATGGAGTTGCAGAGCGGAAGATCTGTCATCTGACGGAGACCTGCAAGTGTTGTCTACATGCCAAGAATATCCCAAAGTCCTTTTGGGCGGAGGGAATGTCTTGTGCTGCCTACGTCATCAATAGGATGCCTCTTAGTCCCATCAATATGAAGACCCCGCATGAATTGATGTTCAAGGAAAAGCCAAGCGTAGCACACCTTCGGGTGATTGGTTCCACCTACTATGTGCACGTTCCAGATGCACTTCGGACGAAGCTAGATGCAAAAGCAAGGAAGCTAGTCTTCGTGGGTTATGATGATTGGAAGAAGGGCTGGAAGTGCATGGACCTGGAGACGCGGAGATTTGTTGTATCTCGCGACGTCGTGTTCGACGGGGTGACGAATTACAAGGGAAGTTCTGGTGTTGAGCTACCAGAAAGCAGGGTGGAGGAGCCGGAGAAAGCTGTGGAAAATCATCAGGTGGAGCTACCTGTGTCACCAGGTGGTCCATCAATATCTAGTTCTGAGGCAGAGGCTTCTGGATCAGGAAGCAGGGGGAGCGATGCTCCGAGTACGTCTGGAAGGGTAGCTAGAGAAGAAGCAGCTGAAGATACTGCGAGTCAGGGGAAGGCGTTGCGGAGATCGAAGCGAACAATCATTGCCCCTGATCGCTACACAGGAGGAAACATGGTGATCTTTGTCTCGTGTTTCTTTGCTGGTCCCTTGGATGAGAGGGAGTCGTCGAGCTTTGAAAAGGTCAAAGGCGTGGAACAGTGGGATTCAGCTATGCAGGAAGAGATGAGTGCTCTTGAGAAGAATGAGACTTGGTCTCTGGTGCCCAAGCCCAAGGTATCACCCCTGTGACATGCAAGTGGGTCTACAAGCTTAAGAAGAAGGCTGACGGGAGTATCGAGCGATACAAGGCTTGCCTTGTGGCTCGAGGATTCTCGCAGCAATATGGTGAAGACTATGAAGAGACATTCAGTCCGGTGGAAAAAATGACTTCAGTTCGGATTGTGATTGCCTTGGCGGCGTGTTGGGGTGGGAGATTTGGCAGCTCGACGTAAAGAATGCATTCTTGTACGGCGAGATTGACAAGGACATCTTCATGGTCCAGCCGCCAGGCTTCGTATCTGAAGATTTTCCGTAGCATGTCTGCAAGTTGAAGAAGGCCCTGTATGGGTTGAAGCAAGTGCCGAGGGCGTGGTATGGAAAGATAGCAGAGTATCTCTTATTCTGCGGGTTTGGTGCTTTAGACTCAGACTCAAGCTTGTTCGTCAAGAAGAGAGGGGAGCTTCAAGTCATCGTGCTGCTTTATGTCGACGATATGATCGTGGCGGGAAATTCGAAGGAGGAAGTAGCAAAGCTTCGGGCTGAGCTATCTATCAGGTTTGAGATGAAGGACTTGGGTGAGCTTCACCATTTCCTTGGACTCGAAGTACAGAGGAAGAAAAGTGGAGTGATGGTGTCCCAGGCTGGATATGCGGAGCGAATCGTGGAGCGATTCGGCATGAAGGAAGGGAAGTGCATCTCTACACCTCTGGAGAAGGCCATGAAACTTCGGAAGGATGAAGGGAAAATTGTGGAAGATCCGCTGGTGTTCCGGGCTCTGGTTGGGAGCTTGATCTATCTGACGATTACCAGGCCAGATATTGCGTATGCAGTTGGCAGGATGAGCCGTTATATGGCGGAACCACTGATGCCTCATCTTTTAGCGGCCAAGAATATATTGAAGTATGTCAAGGCGACTTCGAATATGGGTCTCCTCTACAGGAGGGATGCAGGCTTCGAGGTGCATGGGTACATGGATGCCGATTACGGGGGAGATTCAGATGATCGGAAGTCGATGTCTGGATACGTCTTCATGGCAGGCCCCACGGCTATATCATGGTGCAGTAAGAAACAGGATTCCGTGTCTGTCTCAACTACGGAAGCGGAATACAAGGCTTCGGCCTTGGCAGCTCAAGAAGCCATCTGGATTAGGAGGTTGGTGGGAGACGTCCATAAGGAGCTTCAGGGTCCGACTCTGCTCCGCGGTGACAATGAGAGTGCTCTCAAACTGGTTACTAATCCAGTTTGTCACGCGAGGACCAAGCATATCGAGATCGAGCATCATTTCATTCGTGAGAAGGTGCTGGAGGGGTCTCTTTCGGTTGAGCATGTTCGGCGTCAGGACAACATTGCTGACATCTTCACAAAGGCGCTGGCGATGGGGCCGTTCACTCGGCTAAGGAGTTTACTTGGGCTGTTTTCGACTTCCCACTTCAAGGGGGAGTGTTGAAAATGTTGAAGTGGAAGTTTGTGAAGTTGGCGGTCTGGGGGGGAGACCGCGCGGTCTGGTTTGACCGCGCGGTCTTGCGGTGTCCTCTAGCGGTCTGACCTCTCTGGTCTAGCCACGGGTTATTCGGCGTGAACGCCGTTCTTCTGTCCAAAGGTGTCGAGGTGAGGCCGCACGGTCTGGTGCTTGTGACCGCGTGGTGGGGGGGGGGGGGGCAGCCCGGTCTGGTGGTTGCCCGGTTTCTTTGTGGTGCGCGCAGACTATGGTCTTCTTAGTCGCGCGGTCTCCGGTTTGTGTTCGCATAGCTGGTCCCTTGGCGATCTGCTGGTATATGCGATCACAGGTGTTTGGTCGACTTGGCGGACTGGTGTCCTAGTCGGTCTAGTGTGTTCGCGGTCTCTGGAGGAGGGCGGGTGGAGAACACAGGTGGTGAGCATCTGATCGCGCGGCTTCTGTTGAAGTCGGCGAGCTCACTAAGCAGAAGGATCTTTTGCTGATCGCGCGGGTTGACCGGTCTGGTCGCGCGATCAAGGGGTAGTGATCCTATCTCATAGGGTGGTGACTGGATCAAGTCTCACGCCTATAAATAGGAGCCACTGTAGCAGCAAAAACATCGCACCAAGTGTAAGCAGAACTCGCAGCTAGTTCTTTCGGTCTCTTTTCTTATGACCGGGCGGTCTTGCTGATTGAACTTCTTTTGTGCAGCTTCTGCGGATTGTGCGGGCAGCAGCGGTCATCTCCTTTTCTGAAGGTGTTCGGGTGGTCTCGCGGCTTGCAGTGCGGGTTGCTGGAGTTCGGGAGAATCAGTGGCAGGTCGTGGGGTTCTCTGTTGGTGTTGCTCAAGTCGCAGGCAGGCAGTTCGGGTGGTCTCGTCTTCTAGTCGAGCGAACTGTCAGGTCGCACGGTCAGGCGGTCTCAGGATTTCAGACCGCAGGTTATCTTTCAGCATTGTATTTTCTCCTGTTTTTTGTGTACTGGTGAAATCATGTCTCGCCATGTATACCTCGCCTTGTAATGAAGTTTTCTGCTTGATCAATAAAGACTGAAGTTGTTTTTTTTATGTGCTTCTGGTTGTTGGCTTGAACTTTGAGTTATACTATCCCTGCTCACTCCTAGATCTACGGAAAATTTAACACACACAAGATCAAATACACATATGATTTGTTATTCTTAAACCTAGGATGCGGAATACCATGTTTCAATATGTACTTCATCTGTATATCTGTAAAAGCCCTATGATCATAGTATATATATGTTACCAGGATTACTTTTGGTAGAAGGTCACCCTGCTAAAACATTATATGATACCGGAGCCACACATTCCTTTGTCTCCCGGGACTTCATCGCAAACAAGAAGAACACGATCAGGTTGTCTGGAATGTCAATACGAATCCGACTCCCACGCGGGTCAGACATGACATCCACAGAAAAGTGCTCATTCCAGACAATGCTGGGAGACATGGAGTTCGAAATCTTCGCAACTATTCAAGCAATAACCGGGTTCGACATCATCCAAGGGATGGACTGGTTGGCCGAGCACAACGCCCAAATAAATTGCTCGACCCGAGAAATCCACCTCTAGAACTCAAACGGACAATCTATCACTTTAGCAGGTATACCGTCTGTCACTCGCATCATTCTAACATCCGCGCAAACCATCAAATCGATCCGGCAAAAAGACGAAATGTACCTTATTTACTTCAAAATGGAAGACAAAACTCAAATACTCGCCAGGGTGCCCGTGGTCTGAGACTTTCCAGATGTTTTTCCCGAATCCCTTCCAGGGTTGCCCCTATCACAACCCGCATTTTCTCCATATTAAATAATACATCAGAGTAAGGGAAAATATGTGTCATGATGCCACGTCATGCAGGGGACAACTGCCGACGCTCAGGCGGTTCTAACTCCACACTTTTCCTTAGAAAGTCATGAGCTTTATGTTTTAAACATAACTTAAGTTTAAGATTTTCATTTACCGTGTCCCTTGGTTTAATGGATCAACTAGTCCATAAATGAGAAAGTATAGGTTTACGCAGCGGAAAATACATAATTTACTTTAATTTAACCTATATGAGCATGATTAACTAACTAGCATTCTAATGGTATGCAGCTTCTATATTTAGTATAAGTAAAAAGGATTTCTTTTACGGGCTTCAAATGTAGAGTGATAATGGTTTTAAAAGAAATGTCATGTAGAAAGAATTATGCAGTTTTGTATGTAAAATAACTACTATGCACCCTAACACAAAACCTTCCCAGAGAGCAATTGCATAAATAGCAAATAACGGCAGTAGCATAAAAATAGCAAGACAAAGTCTAACATAAAAGAACTCAGGCTATGGGCGAAGATTTCGTGCTCCGGAGCTCCGGTGGCGGCGATCCGAAGGTTCACGGAAAAAGTCTCCGCTCTGGTTCGCGAAGACGGTGGAAAGGAAGATGAATAGGGTTTGGTTTGCTTTCACGGGAGGAAGAAGAATTTTAACACATATATATATATATATACAAATATCATAATATTAATAATAACAATAATAATAATAATAATAATAAAACTAATCTTAATCAGGAGGAGGGATATGAATTCACGGGAGAACGAAACTTTGGACTTCCCGTGACTAGGATTGGATTTCCCGAGAATATGCTTGGATTTCCCGTGAACTTGATTGGATTTCCAGAGAACTTGATTGGATTTCCAGTGAACTTTTATCTTTGTATATATATTAACATTAATAATAATATAATAGTAATTTAATAATATTTCATTATTACCAAAAATTTAAACGAATGGTGAAGATGACGAAAAACGTACCGTAGGTGAACGGCGGCGCTACGAATCCAACGGCGAAGTTGGAATCAAAATCCGACGTACCGTTCTCGAGATATAAATTTCTGAAGTTTACGGCGGCGTTAAAATATACAAAACTTTGGAAAAAACACCGAGACTTTAAATTTGCTCGGAACGCCACGAAACTTTAACACTTTATTTCTAAAATTAAATACTCTAATTTCCTAACATAAAATTTTCCAATTCCGGGTCGCTCCAAAATTTGGTCTTGACAGAACAGACGCTAAAACGTGCAATGTCGGCGCGCCGCTAACTCCGCACTAACGTAACGCCCTACGTCATAATGACGTCAACAATAAATTTAGATTAATACCCGAAAATTCAGGGGCGTTACAGCCACTCCCCCTAAAAGAAGTTTCGTCCCAAAACTTTAACAAATATCTCGAATACGAAAGATAGAAGCGAGAAATAAAACTACGGATGGAAACACTCACCAGAGAGATTTAGGAGAAAAGATGAGGATGTGATGTCATCATAACAGATTCCAATTCCCAAGTCGCGCTCTCAACGTCTTGGTTTCGCCAAAGGACCTTGACCATAGGAATCGTCTTCTTCCGCAACACTCGGTCCTGAGTCTCTAATATACGAACAGACTCTTCAACATAAGACAGATTAGGTTGCAACTGGGGCACCGAGTCAAGGACATGTCGATTACTACGCACGCACTTTCTTAACTGGGTCACATGAAACATATCGTGAACACCTGGGAAAGTAGCGGGCAACTCCAGCCTATAAGCTGACACTCCGATGCGCTCAACAACTTGGAAAGGTCCTACATACCGGGGATCCAACTTGTGGTTCCTTCCAAATCTTTTAACACCTGGCATCGGAGAAACTTTCAAGAACACCATGTCCCCAACTGCGAACTCCAGATCAACCCTTCTCCGATTAGCATACTTCTCATATCGCTCCTAAGCAATGCGAAGCTTCTCGTGGATATGCGTCACAGCAACATTCATTTGTTCCAAAGCTTTTGGACCTAACAACAGTTTCTCACCAACTTCGGCCCAAAATAGGGGAGTCCTACAGCGCCTCCCGTACAAAGCCTCAAAGGGGGCCATCTGCAAGCTCTCCTGATAACTATTATTATAGGCAAACTCCATCAGTCCAAGACGCTTATCCCAAGCTCCACCATGATCCAAAATATAACATCTGATCATATCTTTCAAAATCTGATTCACTCTTTCTGTTTGTCCATTGGTCTGAGGGTGGTAAGCGGTAGATTATCTAAGGTCAGTGCCCAAAGCTCCCTGCAAACTCTGCCAGACACGAGACATATACCTAGAATCTCGGTCCGACACGATACTCACGGGCACACCGTGCAATCTAATGACCTCATCCAAATAAAGTTCTGTTATTTTCTCCATGGAATAACCAATCTTAAAGGGCACAAAGTGAGCACACTTTGTCAATCTATCAACTATGACCCACACAGAATCATGTCCTCCAGGAGATCTCGGCAAATCGGTAATGAAGTCCATTGAAATACTCTCCCACTTCCAGCTTGGAATATCCAAAGGGTTCAATTTACCTCCAGGCCTCTTATAATCTGCCTTAACACGCTGACAGGTAAAACATTCTGAAACGTATCTAGCTATATCATTCTTCATGCCTGACCACCAAACAATTTGCTTCAGGTCTTTATACATCTTTGTGGAACCAGGATGATAAGAAACACTCGAGCCATGCGCTTCACTACAGATCTTTGTTCGAATATCCTCAAACGCAGGAATACAATACCTACCCCGATACTTCAAGGTATCCTTGTCATCAATTGAAAAATCTGGTAATTCCCCTTTCTCAGTTCTATTCCGGAGATGCTGCAAATCAGGATCATCTTTCTGATGCGGTCTTGTAAGGGTAATCCAAGAAGGCTCCTCAGCTTCTAAACTCGAAGGCGTGGCACTACTACCAACTGAGATATCCATCAACATAAATTCCTCCACTAAGGACTGCACAGAAAGATTGAAGACATGCACGGTCTTTCTACTTAAGGCATCTGTCACTACATTAGCCTTACCCGGATGATATAGGATATCAACTTCATAATCCGCAACATACTCCAACCATCTGCGCTGGCGCAAATTCAATTCTTTCTGGGTAAATACATACTTCAAACTCTTGTGATCTGTAAAAATCTTGCATGACACTCCATAAAGAAGATGTCTCCAAAGCTTCAAGGCATAAATCACTGCAGCAAATTCTAAGTCATGCGTAGGGTAATTCCTTTCATGAACTTTCAATTGTCTTGACCCATAAGCGATCACCTTTCCTTCTTGCATCAAAACGCAACCTAGTCCAACATGAGATGCGTCCACATAAACGGCATACTCTACTCCTTCGGTCGGTAAAGCCAAAACAGGAGCAGTGCACAATCTTCTTTTCAATTCCTGAAAGGCTTCCTCGCACTTATCACTCCAAACGAATGCTGCACTCTTTTGGGTAAGCTTAGTCAGAGGTGCTGACAGCACCGAAAATCCTTGCACAAACCTTCGATAATAACCTGCCAACCCTAAGAAACTCCTTATCTCCTTAGGCGTTGTAGGCGTCTTCCAATCCAAAACAGTAGAAATCTTTGCTGGGTCTACAGAAATTCCGTCCATGTTTACCACATGACCCAAGAAAGATACTTGCGAAAGACAGAATTCGCACTTACTCAATTTCGCATACAGCTTGTGCTCTCTTAAGGTAGACAATACTAAACGCAAATGCGTAGCATGCTCCTCAGCACTTCTTGAGTATACCAACACGTCATCAATGAAGACTACTTCGAAATGATCTAGGAAGTCTTTGAACACTCGGTTCATCATATCCATAAACGCAGAGGGTGCATTTGTCAAACCAAATGACATCACCAGAAACTCAAAATGACCATAACGGGAACGAAAGGCAGTCTGAGGGACGTCCGACTCACGGATCCTCAACTGATGATAACCTGAACGAAGATCGATCTTCGAAAACACCGAACTGCCACACAACTGATCGAATAAATCATCTATACGCGGCAACGGATATCTGTTCTTAATAGTTACCTTATTCAATTCCATATAATCTATGCACAACCTCATCGAACCATCCTTCTTTTTCACAAACAACACTGGAGCACCCCAGGGCGAAGAACTTGGCCTAATGAATCCACACTGCAATAATTCATCTAACTGGGTACGCAACTCTTCCAGCTCGCGCGGGGCCATACGGTACGGTGCCTTAGCAATCGGGCGAGTACCAGGCTCAAGATCAATAACGAACTCCACATCTCTCTCAGGTGGAAGACCAGGGAGGCTTACAGGGAAGACATCAGAAAACTCTCGCACCACAGGAACATCCTCGATACACGGCAAACCGCTAACAGTTTCTTATATTGAAAGAAAGTAAGCAAAACAACCGGAATCTAAAAGTTTCCGAGCACATACCGCAGAAATAATCGAGGACTCCTAGCGCGGAAAGCCATACACACTCATGGGTTGACCGTTGTCCATCATGAAGTCCAAACGCTTAACCTTGCATTGGATAACCGCATCATATCTGGACAACCAGTCCATGCCCAAAATCACATCGAAATCTTCCAGGTCTAGCACCTTTAAATCCGCAAAAGCTAAGAAGTCACCTAGGAGAATAGGGCATTTCTGGATACCCTGGTCCGACACCACGGAGTCGCCAGAAGGAAACTTAACGCGAAACGCATCGCCAATCCGATTGAGGATCAAATGATGACGCTATACAAAAGTCCTAGCCACGAATGAGTGGGTAGCACCAGAATCGAACAGAACGCGCGCCTGACGGTTCTTTACCTTAAATTCTCCTATAAAATCGAATACGTAACTAACCGCTCGGAAAACGAGACTAAGGATAATGGCTAAAAGTTAGATTAAAGTCTAACCTGAAATAACTTGGGTGGAATTCTGAGCTTCTTCCCTAGTCATCACATTCAACTTGTCGTTTCCTCTATCCTGATGCTGCGGCGGCGGCAAGGCCTGAAGCGGCACTGGCTGTAGAGTAGGCTGCAGAACAGGCTGAAAACGCGGGCATTTAGTCTTAACGTGCCCCTTCTGTCCACACTGAAAACACACCTTGTCTTTAAACCAGCAATGAGCAACATCGTGCCCCTTTCGCTTACAGAAGGTACATGTCAGATCTCCTCTGGGAGCGCTATGTATTGCCGAGACTTGCTGCTGTTTCTTAGCTCCCAACCTTTTGAAACATTTTTGAAACGGGTGGCCAGGGCGACAACAGAAACTACAAACTTCACCACTTCTCTTCTTTGGGGCAGGGTCAGATACCTTGGGGCTTTCCCCCTCTTCGACCTTCCTCTTGTCCTTTTTCGCAAACGCACCTCTATTCTTGGCGTTGTCGATAGCCTCGACTTTCAGCGCTGCTTCCACCACTTCAGCATAACTTTCAGCTCTATAAGCGCTCGCCAATTGCTGAATATCGCTACGAAGTCCTCCGAGAAATCGCTTCACTCTTCCTGCCTCAGAAGCCACTAAATCTGGAGCAAATCTGCTCAACTTACTGAACTCGATCTCATAATCACTAACCGTGAGTTGTCTTTGCTTCAGGTGCAGAAAATTATTCATCAGACGGTCTTGCTCAACCGACGGCAGAAATTTCTTTAACACCATTGCCTTAAACGACTCCCACGAACACCCGTCTACAAGGCTTTCTCTCTCCCTGATCCACCATCTCTTAGCAAGTCTCTTCAACTGGTAAGCAACGACCATCACCTTTTGGTCAGCAGAGATTCCCGAGTATGAGAACATCTCCTCAATGGCAACAAACCAGTCATCCAATGCCATGAAATCAGCTCTTCCATCAAACGTAGGAGGTCCTAGACGCTGGAAATGCGAGATGAAGTTCATCTCTGGTGGCAGCAGAACTGGAGGCACCAAAGGAGCGGGAGGAACAGACACAGTTTGATCCACTACAGGGTCCTGCACCACAGGCTGCTGCTCTGCGGCTGCAGTCATCAACGTCTGAATCTGCGATTGCATCGCAACTAACTGCCTTGATAGAGCCTCATTACTCTGTCGCAGACTCTCCATCATGGCTTCACTCTGCGCACCCGAAGACTCACCCTCCGATTGGGAAGTCGACCTCGTCGTAACACGTCTCTTCGACATCACTAAAAAAAATGAACAAAAGGCTCATCAAAACCCTAGCTTGGAGCTAGAACAACTCAACTTAGCTCTAACCAAACAGGAAAAGACACTTGCTCTAGCTACTACCTTGCTTTGGGATTTTATACAGATGATGTTATGCTTTAACTTAGGATGATATACTATCATCCTTTGCCTCTTGTGCAAGACACATGGATGTATGAATGTTTAAATCTTCTTTTCAAATCATGTGTGTACGAATGTCATCATGTAAATCTTTAGCTTGGCACGGGTGCTTTATGCGATGTTATGATATGTATGTTGTGCTATGCATTCTAAGAAAAGCCTTACTGCATGTTATGAGCAGCGTACACATGAAATATTATGCATCCCATACTACATAATATCGCATGCAACGAAAAAGAAAACGTGCTAATGGGCATCCATGTGATGATGGTTATGCATCTCATACTACATAACCGTCACATGTTGCCACCTATGGTGGATCCATATATAAACACATATTATGCATCCCATACTACATAATATGCCCCGTATACTTCTTATCATGCTATGAGTGTAGTGTTCATGCTTCAGCCAAGACGTACTGATGACACATCGGTGTGTGTATGCAATGAAACTAAATACTAAACTATATCAGAATTAGTCGCTCGACCAACTTGTCGAACATACCTAGCTCTGATACCAACTGTCACAACCCGCATTTCCTCCGTATTAAATAATACATCAGAGTAAGGGAAAATACGCGTCATGATGCCACGTCATGCAGGGGACAACTGTCGACGCTCAGGCGGTTCTAACTCCACACTTTTTCTTAGAAAGTCATGAGCTTTATGTTTTAAACATAACTTAAGTTTAAGATTTTCATTTACCGTGTCCCTCGGTTTAATGGATCAACTAGTCCATAAATGAGAAAGTATAAGTTTACGCAGCGGAAAATACATAATTTACTTTAATTTAACCTATATGAGAATGATGAACTAACCAGCATTCTAATGGTATGCAGCTTCTATATTTAGTATAAGTAAAAAGGATTTCTTTTACGGGCTTCAAATGTAGAGTGATAATGGTTTTAAAAGAAATGTCATGTAGAAAGAATTATGCAGTTTTGTATGTAAAATAACTACTATGCACCCTAACATAAAACCTTCCCAGAGAGCAATTGCATAAATAGCAAATAACGGCAGTAGCATAAAAATAGCAAGACAAAGTGTAACATAAAAGAACTCAGGCTATGGGCGTCAACAAACTGACACGAACCCATAACCCTAACAAGTCTCAAAGAAATCAATAGTCTACCTCTCCAGAAAGGAGCAAATGAATCAACTACTGCAAATGTGACGAAAGCTGAACTCGGTCAGCTCAACCTGCTACTGGTCCGAACCTGAGGCATTCAAAAGAAAAGAATGTCTCAGCACAAAGGCATCAAAATCAAAGAGTAAGAGAAAACTCAACAAAAAAGGGGTTACCAACCCACCAGGAACAGCTATGAATAACAGCAAATCAAGTAAGTATCCATCAAGTAAGGAAAAACTGGCACAAAGTGCAGTCAAAGTTGTAGTTCGACAACATCCAAAGAAGGGAAGTGCCGAATTGCCCAAGGAGTGAATCACTATCCCAGCAAAAAAACAGTACTGAGGCAGAGGCATTCTTTCCAACCAACCATCAGACTAAAACCCCCGAGGAACAAAAACACTGCGGCGGTGGTTTACAGTCCACCAACCAACAGTCTACCCGTCCACGGAAAAACAACCCGGTACTGGTGGTGGCCATTTCGACCATCCACCGTCCAAAACAACCAACTGGGAAATAGAGACTCACCAAACCCTGACCAAGACAGGCACCACAGGAAAACCCAGAAACAATTCCGTGAGGAAACCCGATCTTATCGACGAATTCGTCAAAATACAATCGACGAATCGCGAATACACTTAGCGAAGACACAATCTATGACACATGACGAAGCCGGCGAAAGCCTAAACCTATCGGCGAATTCGTCGAAATGATATCGACGAGTTTAACTATAACGAAATCGGAGAATCTACCTTAAGGGTATTTTCATAGTTTCGACAAAGTACGCGACTACTCGGTTGGATACACGTTTCTTTAGCAGAAAAAGATATATACGTATAATATTTTCTGTCTAAATTAGATAGAAGCAATAATGGTGAATAAATAAAGAACAATAACGTGGCAAGGGGGAAGAGTCCGCCACTTGCCTCAAATTTTTCGAAGAAGACGGCCTCCGACTCGCTCCTCGTCGCAGATCGACCGCTAGAAATCCTCGAGAAACAATTTCTGAAACTTTTGGAGCGAAAAAGAAGATTAGGGCTACCGGCTCCAACCTCAAAAATCTACGAAACTCAAAATACTTACCGCACACGCAAAGATCTCGGCGAGAGCTTTCCAGATCTATGCTCCGGCGAAGATTTCGTGCTCCGGAGCTCCGGTGGCGACGATCCAAAGGTTCACGGAAAAGGTCTCCGCTCTGGTTCGCGAAGACGGCGGAAAGGAAGATGAATAGGGTTTGGTTTGCTTTCACGGGAGGAAGAAGAATTTTAACACATATATATATACAAATATCATAATATTAATAATAACAATAATAATAATAATAATAATAAAACTAATCTTAATCAGGAGGAGGGATATGAATTCACGGGAGAATGAAACTTTGGATTTCCCGTGACTAGGATTGGATTTCCCGAGAATATGCTTGGATTTCCTGTGAACTTGATTGGATTTCCCGAGATTATGCTTGGATTTCCCGTGAACTTGATTGGATTTCCGGAGAACTTGATTGGATTTCCCGTGAACTTTTATCTTTGTATATATATTAACATTAACAATAATATAATAGTAATTTAATAATATTTCATTATTATCAAAAATTTAAACGAATGTCGAAGATGACGAAAATCGTACCGTAGGTGAACGGCGGCGCTACGAATCCAACGGCGAAGTTGGAATCAAAATCCGACGTACCGTTCTCGAGATATAAATTTCTGAAGTTTACGGCGGCGTTAAAATATACAAAACTTTGGAAAAAAACACCGAGACTTTAAATTTGCTCGGAACACCACGAAACTTTAACACTTTATTTCTAAAATTAAATACTCTAATTTCCCAACGTAAAATTTTCCAATTCCGGGTCGCTCCAAAATTTGGTCTTCACCGAACGGACGCTAAAACGTGCAATGTCGGCGCACCGCTAACTCCGCACTAACGTAACGCCCTACGTCATAATGACGTCAACAATAAATTTAGATTAATGCCCGAAAATTAAGGGGCGTTATAGCCCCCGCAGCGAGAAGTGGACTTCCAGATCGAACTGGCGCACGGAGCTCGACCAGTGTCCCAAGCACCCTACCGAATGGCCCAGAAGGAACTAGACGAGCTTAAGATACAGCTGCAAGAATTAATCGATGCAGGTTTTGTCCGTCCAAGTACCTCACCTTGGGGAGCCTCCGTATTATTCGTCAAAAAGAAGTACAGGTCATTGTGCCTATGCATCGACTACAGGGAACTAATTAATCTTACCATCAAAAATACCTATCCTCTACCTAGGATAGATGAATTATTCGATCAGTTGCAGGGTGCATCCATTTTCTCCAAAATGGATCTAAGTTCTGGGTACTACCAACTTCGGGTACGAGAGAAAGACATCCCAAAAACAGTCTTTAGCTCCTGCTACGGGCTTTACGAGTTTATGGTGATGCCTTTTGGGCTGACCAACGCCTCGTCCACCTTCATGGCATTAATGAATAGAGTGTTTGAACCGTTTTTAGACAACTTCGTGATCATCTTCATAGACGATATACTCATCTACTCAAAGAGCAAGGAAGACCACTCCAGACATCTTCAAATGGTACTCCTCAAACTAAGAGAACATTCACTCTTTGCAAAATTCAGCAAGTGCGAGTTCTATATGGAGGAGGTCGGGTTCCTAGGACACACAATCAATAATAATGGGGTGGCAGTGGATCAGACCAAAGTACAGGCCGTACGGACTTGGCCGCCACATAAGTCAGCAGCTGATATCAGAAGCTTCTTTGGTCTCGCCGGATATTACCGCAAGTTCGTGGAAGGATTTTCAGAGATTTCCTTACCCCTCACAACCCTAAAAAATATATATTGTGTTCTGATGGACCCCCGAATGCGAAGCAGCGTTTGTCGAGCTAAAGAACCGCTTAACCTCTGCCCCAATTCTTACCCTCCCCTCAGGCACCGAGGGCTTTCAGATCTACATTGATGCATCTCTGAAAGGATTAGGAGTCGTACTAATGCAGCATGGCAGAGTAGTCGCCTACGCATCACGGTAGTTGAAGCCTCACAAGCTTAACTACGCAACCCATGACTTAGAATTGGGGGTTGTGGTTTTTGCGCTAAAATTTTGGAGGCATTACCAATACGGATTAAGATGCGAGGTCTTCTCCAACCGCAAAAGCCTCAAGTATATTTTCACCCAGAAGGAGTTGAACCTCCGACAACGCCGGTGGTTAGAATTTCTTTGCGATTACGACTTCTCCCTCCAATACCACCCCGGTAAGGCCAATAAGGTTTAGGATGCCTTAAGACGCCAACCTCCAATGTTCGGAAACTGGCTAGAGTTGATACCTAGGTAGTTGATCAAATCATTGGCAGACTTAGGCATCACTCTTATCACCCGCAGGGATCCTATGGAATACCATGCTCAGATATATTGGATGAAGATACAATGTGATATTAGGGATAGAATACGAGAGGCTCAAAAGGTCGACCCAGAAGCGGCCTCAGTCATCCAAGCCCTGCAGGATGACACTCAAGACGACTACAACCTGTATGATCGTATTCTGCAAAAACAAACACCATGTGTTAATCCCCTCTATCGAGGGGATCTGAGGAGAGATACAACGCGAAGCACACCAGCCGATATATTCTATCCACCCAGGGGTAGTAAAGATGTATACAGATTTATGGAGGACGCTATACTGGCTGGGTATGAAAAGGGATGTCACTGATTACGTAGCACACTGCCAGACCTGTCAGATGGTCAAGGCATAATGTCGCAGCCTACGAGGTTTACTGCAGCCCCTGCCCATACCATAATGAAAGTTTGAGGATATCTCTTTGGATTTTCTCCATGGTCTGCCCCAATCTAGAGCAGGGATCGACTCTATATGGGTCGTGGTGGATCGCCATACCAAGGTAGCTCAGTTCATCACGAACCGACAAAGCGATGGTGCTGATGTTCTATCAAGGCTTTTTATAGAACAGGTAGTCTGATTCCATGGAGTACCCAAGTCCATTGTGTCCGACCGCGACAAATTCTTCACTTCGAAGGAATGGAGAAGTGTACAAGCTTATCTGGGGACTAAGTTAGCCTTCATCACTGCTTTCCACCATCAAACGGAGGGGCAAACAGAACGGACGAATCGGACGATGGAGGACCTCCTCCGACTATGCATAGTAGAACACAGCGAACCTTGGGAACAGGTGCTACCCTTGGTGGAATTTTCCTATAACAACAGCTTCCAGGCAAGTATTAAGATGGCACCATACGAGGCTCTGTATGGGAGACGTTGCCGAACTCAGCTGTCATGGGCACAAGATGAGGACCCAGAAGTTTTGGGGGTCACATACATAGATGATACCACGACAGTAATAAGGTTAATCCGAGATCGAATATTGGAAACACAGAGCCACCAAGCAAAATATTTTGATGCGTGTCATCGACTGGTAGAGTTTAGCATAGGGGATATGGTATTCCTAAAGATCAAACCTATGCACGGGATCTGCCGGATAATGAAACAAAAAAAGCTGGATCCTCGCTATTTGGTCTCGTATCAGGTCATAGAATGAATAGGCCCCGTTGCATACCGATTAGCTTTGCCCGCTGAATTGGGAAACTTTCACAACGTCTTTCACGTTTCATCATTGTGATGTGTTCTCTGACAACCGGATCAACATCTTTCCACACCACCGATACTGATACAATCTGACCGATCCATTCAGCTCGAACCAGTAAGGATAGTGGACTCCAAGGTCAAGAACTTACGGAACAAAACCATCACGATGGTCAAGATCTTATGGTCAAACTACGGGCGCGAAGAGTTTACATGGGAACCGGAAACTCTCCTTCGAGAAAGATACCCGACACTCTTTTCGCAGGTATGTTTTGTAATGCCTCAATTTATTTGAAATTGGTTTTGGGGTGCGATTAGAAATTGGGGTGCGAATAGTGATGTTTGGGGTGCGGATAGGTGCATGGTCTGCGGATAGCAGGGATAGGCTAGGGTTTTAATAAAACCCCTAAAATCCCCTCTCCCTCTCATTCCCGATCTCCCTCTTCCCTCTCCCTCCCGATCCCTCTCAGATCGCGTGAAACGGCGCAACCCCCGATCTCCCTCTCGTCGCGCAAAGCCTCCCCCCGATCTTCTTTCCCGTCGCCGCCTAGGGCAAGGAGAGCCCCGTCCCCCGATCTCCTCTCCTTCCCGTCGACTGGAGCAGGGAAGCCGAGCTTCCTCCTCCCTCTCCCTCTCTCCCGTCGGCCTGGACCAAGGAGGAGCCGCCCAAGCAGCCCTCTCCTCTTCTCAACAGCAGCCCCGAACTTCGTCGGCCTGGAAGGAGAAGCCCGAGCTCCCTTCCTCTCTCGTTTTGCTGTTGGAAGGAGAAGCCCGAGCCTTCTCCTCTCCTCCTCTCTTTGTCCTGGTCGTCGCCGATCTGTAGGAGGAAGGCCTCCGTCACCGTGGAAAGATATTTTGGAGCTAAACTCGACGCGCGGAGAGCGGATTTCATGCGCGGACAGCCTCTACGATCGTGCTCCATGGTTTCGAAACGCGCGCCAAGGGTAACGATTCTCTTTACTCTCATTTGGACACGTTCTAGTCCGTTCCTTGCATCGTTGAGGCCCCCTACCCAAAAGGGTGAGGTCGTGGCCTCCGACGGGTCGATTCGTGTTATCCCCGTCAAATCTTGCATACATGTAGAGTCCATACGTGAAATGGACGTAGGCGCGCTGTGTGAAGCCCATCCGAGACGGTTCGTCCGGATTGGTGATGCTTTTTGGTATTATGCGTGCCGGGGAAAACTCCGTGTAGATATACTGCTTCGTAGGACTAGAGGGTGCTACTGCATGCGCAGCAACGCCTGGGGGTGTGCCCCGGGAAGCACCCGAAGTTAGAAACAGAAATGGAGTTTCTGTTCACTACCGCCGGCGTTAGCGTTATCGCCGGGCGGTAGCTCCCAGACTTGGATCTGGTGAATTTTGGACGTTCTGAGGCAGTGGGAGTGCTACTGCATGTGCAACAATGCCTGGGGGTGTGCCCCGGGAAGCACCCACAGCTAGAAGCCAAAATGGGGTTTTGTTCACTTTCGCTGGCGACATTGAATGTCGCCAGGCGACAGCTCCCAGACTGAGTTCTGGTGATGTTGTTGTGCCCAGCTGTTGAGAGGACCTGAGGCCTTTGTGCCCGACCCGTGAGGGTGTCCTGGTGGATGACTTAGCGGCCCGTAGGGCCGGCTAATTGAGAATACCTGGGCTGAGGGAACGCCATACCCGCTCTTCATGTTGTACAACGAGAGCTGTGAACAACGGGCATTTGGAGAACCTGAAACCGCACCATTGCAGCACCTGATTAGTGAGTCTCGTACAGCATGTCGGGAGGCAATGGGAAAGAGTCTTCGGACTACGGTATGTTCACAATTAAAGTACGGGGGTGCCCTGGTATTCGGGCCACCGACTTTAGCCTCGAAGGGCAAAGCCATCAAGAGTGGATGGTGGTGGAAGGCGGAGTACACCAAAGAGTGCCTGAGAGCACGGAACGTGGGGGCCATTCCCACGTTTGTGATTGTTGCATATGTATGAACTGTTGTGGGCTTTGCTAGTCGCACTCTTATATATATTTATATATGCTGCGGAGACTGTTTTGCAGGGATGGTTAGAACTGCCACCCCCTCGAAGGGGTGGGGTCGGTACAATTTGGTCAGCTTTAGCTGACCGTTGCCCTATTTTGCCACCGTTTTTTGTGGGCTTGTTGTACAGGTGCTGGACCGAGCGGGAACATAGCGGGCTAATAGCGGGCTGGAGCCCTGGTTCTGCTGCGGCCCTTGAAGGCCTTTTTATGTTCTTTTGCTTTTCATGTATGGCCGGCCTGCGCGCGGATGTTGGTAAACTATTAGGCCGTCGTGCCTCTATTGTTGTGTAAACACATTTTATTCCTATTAGTAGAAGTGGACATACCCGGGTTCGGGTTTTGGTGGTTTATATATTTCGTCTCGCTCTTTTGCTTCCGCATAGAATGCTCTGAGTTAGGTTCGCTCTTTAGTGTCATTTGGTATTTCAATTAAGTGACGTTCCCGTTTGTTTGGTAGTATATGGCGTGGGGCCCCGGCCGGACCTTCTATCATATGCTTCTTAACGGATGGGGGTGTTACAAATTGGTATCAGATTCTAAGGTTTCCGTATCCTTCTAAGGAATTCGTGGACGAATTCTTTTAAGGGGTGGTGAGCACGTGTGTGCACTACCGTCGAGACATAAAATAAACCCAAAAATGCCCACTTAGGAATAAAATGTAACAACAAACCAACAATTATTGCATGATTTTGGAACCCGAGTGTTCCTTTTGTTGTTAGTTGCGACTGTGTTGTCGCCTAACTGTGTGGTGCACTTGTGTAGGGCACTCGAAGTGCAGCGGGACCGTCGCGTCTCCGTGACGTGGTTGAGAGTAGCGGGTCTGCTGAGGCTCCTACACCCCCGTCTGCTGAGTTGGTTCGGCAAGTTACAGAAGCCGTTCTAGCTGCGTTGAATGGCCAGCCTGGAAGGCAAGGTCAACCGCTGGTGCAGGAAGTGGCCCCAGAGCCACTAAGAGCGGAGCAGGTCCCCGTAAGGCGTGCTGCTGACCAGCAACTGAAGCACTTCCTTGGATTTCGACCTCCTCCATTTACCGGGGTTGAATCCCCAGCTGAGGCCGAGGACTGGCTGTCGCATGTGGAGCGAATCCTGACAGCGACACAGTCGAACGAAGCGCAGAAAGTGACCTTCGCTACCTTCTTGTTGGAAAAGGAAGCCAGGCGGTGGTGGGATGAAGTTGAGAGGCCCCAGTTTGCGGGAAGGCAACTGGTTGATGTGCCGATGGAAGAGTTCTCGAAAATCTTCCTGGCAAGGTATGTGCCTCCGTCGCAGCAGATCGCGATGGAGAACCAGTTCTTGGCTCTGACGCAGGGTAATAGACTGGTTGATGACTACCTGTACGAGTTCACCCGCCTCGGGCGTTACGCTGGGACTTCTTTCGATGACGAGGGGAGAAGGGTGAACAGGTTCTATGGTGGACTGCGTAGTGAGTTGCGGTACCTTCTGACAGGGCCGTTGACGCAGGGTTTCACGACCCTCGTTGGTTCTGCCCGAGCGCTTGAGCAGGACATGCTCAGGGAGAAGGGCAAGGTGGCTGCGGTCGAGGCAGTGCCGGAGGGCAAGGTGCCGAGTGCGTCAAAGATGCGGAGGTTGAGTCGCTGGAAGAAGGCTCGAGTATCTGGGCCAGCTCCCTCTGCTTCGGGCGCGTCGTCTGGACGCGGCCCGCTCACTTGTTTCACTTGTGGCAAGCCTGGCCATTTCTCTCGGGAGTGCCGCAGTGGGCTTCCAAGGCCAGAGAAGAAGGCGGGGCTAACTTATTCTGAGAAGGGGAAGGCAGCTGAGTCCACTGCCTCCCGTATGGCTCCCCCGCAGCCCAGAGTCTTCAATCTTGGTCAGCAGGAGGCTATCAAAGCCAAGGACGTCGTGACAGGTATAATTTAAGATACAGTCCTTACTATTTTATATACCTGTTTTATTATTCATGCTAACCCTGTTTAGCGGCATAGGCTTTGTAAATGTTTTAGGCGTTCCGGCGAGAGCGGTTTTCGATACTGGAGCTTCGCACTCCTTCTTATCGTCGGACTTCGTCCAACATATTGGTGCGCCGTCGATTGCTTCTGCAGATGGACTGGAGGTCCTACTGCCAAATGGATATTCGATGCGTGTGGAGAGAAGTTGTTGCGTGAAGGTTCTAGTCGGAAGTCAGGAGTATGACCTGAAAGCATCGTTACTCCCCCTGGTTGAGTTCGATGTAATTTTCGGCATGGATTGGCTGTCGGAACAGCGTGCGTGCATCGATTGCGCCACCAAGGAGGTGAGGTTTGGGCAGTGTGCTGATTGTGAGACGGTCTTTGCGGGCATGCGTGGATCGAGCAAGACGCTAATGTCTGCTCTCCAGGTGTCCAAGGCAGTGCGACAAGGAGCAGAGTTATTCTTTGCTCTTGTGGAGGCTTCAACGCCGATGCCCAGCCTAGCGGATGTTCCGGTAGTTTCAGAGTTCCCCGATGTGTTCCCGAGCGATCTCCCCGGTGCTCCACCGCAGCGGGAGATAGATTTCACGATTGAGTTGGTGCCGGGCGCTAATCCCGTGGCCCGCTCGCCGTATCGTATGGCTCCGAAGGAGTTGGCGGAGTTGAAGATGCAGTTGCAGGAGCTGCTTGAGCAGGGTTACGTGCGTCCGAGTTCCTCACCTTGGAGTGCGCCGGTCCTCTTTGTCAAAAAGAAGGACGGTAGCCTGCGGCTTTGCATCGACTATCGGGAGCTAAACAAGCTGACCAAGAAGAACAAGTATCCTCTTCCGAGGATAGACGACTTGTTCGACCAGCTCGTTGGTTCGACAGTATACTCGAAGCTGGACTTGAAGTCCGGCTATTATCAGGTGCGGATCAGGGAGTGCGACATCCCGAAGACTGCCTTCAGTACAAGGTACGGGCAGTATGAGTTCACCGTGATGCCGTTTGGGCTGTCTAATGCGCCTTCGGTGTTTATGGACTTGATGCACCGGACTTTCCGAGAGTACCTCGACCGGTTTGTGGTCGTCTTCCTTGACGACATACTGGTCTACTCTCAGTCCGAGGAGGAGCACGATGAGCACCTGCGAGTAGTCTTAGAGGTTCTGAGGAGGAACCAGCTGTATGCCAAGTTCTCGAAGTGTGAGTTCTGGCTACCTTCCGTGGTGTTCTTAGGCCATGTGGTTAGTGGATCGGGTGTGGCGGTAGATCCGGTGAAGGTTGCGGCCATCAGGGAGTGGCCTGTTCTTTCTACTATAGCGGAGGTCCGTAGCTTTCTCGGGCTGGCCGGCTATTACAGGCGCTTCGTGGAGAACTTCTCACGGATCGCACTGCCTCTTACGACACTGACACGGAAGATGCAGGAGTTCATTTGGACGCCCGCGTGTGCGCAGGCTTTCGAGGAGTTGAAGCGGCGGCTTACGACAGCTCCGATCTTATGTTTGCCTTGCGGCACGGAGGGCTACGAGATCTACACCGACGCTTCTGGGAGCGGCCTTTGCTGCGTTCTGCAGCAGCATGGCAAGGTTATAGCGTATGGCTCTCGCCAGCTGAAGGTGCACGAGCGGATTTATCCGGTCCACGACTTGGAGTTGGCGGCCGTGATATTTGCCCTGAAGCTATGGCGGCATTATTTGTATGGCTTGAAGATCGACATCTTCACGGACCATAAGAGCCTTAAGTACTTGTTGAATCAGAAGGAGTTGAACATGCGACAAAGAAGGTGGATGGAATTCCTCGGGGATTACACCTTCGAGATACACTACACACCCGGGAAGGGGAACGTAGTCGTTGATGCTTTGAGTAGCAGAACTCCAGCTCGAGCAAACTGGTTGCGCATTCATGATGAACGTTTAGTCCTGGAGTTGGAAGCCTTGGGTATTACCTGTGTTGACAGGAGTGCTAGTGCAAATGCATGCCTGAACTGGACGGAGGTGCAGTGTGACCTCGCGGACAGAGTTCGGAGAGCGTTGGAACTTGATGAGAGCATGAAGCGCTATGCAGCGGAAGGGCCAAAGTTCTCGGTTGAAGACGGTCTGCTGCGGAAGGATGATCGTTTGTGTGTCCCAAAATCCGGTACTTTACGGGAGGAGTTGATGTATGAGGCTCACAATACCAAATACTCAATCCACCCAGGGAGCACAAAGATGTACAAGGACATGAAGATACTGTTCTGGTGGCCAGGCATGAAGAAGGACATAGCCCTCTACGTGGCAAAATGTCAAACGTGCACGCTAGTGAAGGCCGAGTGCCAACGGCCAGGAGGTTTCTTGAAATCGTTGCCAGTCCCGGAGTGGAAATTTGACGATATTTCCATGGATTTTGTGCACGGTTTGCCAAAGTCACTGCAGAAAAATGACTCTATCTGGGTTATTGTGGATCGGTTGACTAAAGTTGCACACTTTATCCCGAATCAGAAGAGCGATCCAGTGGAGAAGCTAGCAAAGATGTATGTAGAGAACATCGTTCGATTACACGGTGTCCCTCGCAGCATAGTTAGCGACCGTGATGGGCGGTTTACGTCCGGTGATTGGAGGCATGTCCATCGGTTATTGGGCACAAAGCTCAAGTTTAGCACAGCCTTCCATCCGCAAACGGATGGGCAGACCGAAAGGACAAATCGGACAATGGAGGATATGCTGCGAATGTGCGTTTTGGACTTCGGGCAGCGTTGGGAAGATCACCTTCATATGGTAGAGTTCGCCTACAACAACAGTTACCAGGCGAGTATCCAGATGGCCCCGTGTGAGGCATTATACGGCAAGAAGTGTCGTACTCCGTTAGCGTGGGCGGAGACCGGTGATACCAAGCTGCTGAAGCGTAAAGAAGTTGTTGACGCGAATGAGTCGATACGGACTATTCGAGAGCGGTTGTTGACCGCCCAAGACCGACAGGCGAAGTATTACAACGCCAAACACCGGAACGTGGAGTTCGCGGTTGGTGATTGGGTGACTCCGGTTTGTATCATCGATACTGATATTCGGCAATTGCGGAGGAAGGCCATCAGGATGGTGAGAGTCCGTTGGGACAACTGTGGCCGCGAGGAGCTCTCTTGGGAGCCAGAAGAGATCATGCGCGAGGAGTACCCTGATCTGTTTACTCAGGTATGACGAATTTCATTTCGTTGTTTGTGCTTCAAATTTCGGGACGAAATTTCTTTAAGGGTGAGAGAATTGTAATGCCTCAATTTATTTGAAATTGGTTTTGGGGTGCGATTAGAAATTGGGGTGCGAATAGTGATGTTTGGGGTGCGGATAGGTGCATGGTCTGCGGATAGCAGGGATAGGCTAGGGTTTTAATAAAACCCCTAAAATCCCCTCTCCCTCTCATTCCCGATCTCCCTCTTCCCTCTCCCTCCCGATCCCTCTCAGATCGCGTGAAACGGCGCAACCCCCGATCTCCCTCTCGTCGCGCAAAGCCTCCCCCCGATCTTCTTTCCCGTCACCGCCTAGGGCAAGGAGAGCCCCGTCCCCCGATCTCCTCTCCTTCCCGTCGACTGGAGTAGGGAAGCCGAGCTTCCTCCTCCCTCTCCCTCTCTCCCGTCGGCCTGGACCAAGGAGGAGCCGCCCAAGCAGCCCTCTCCTCTTCTCAACAGCAGCCCCGAACTTCGTCGGCCTGGAAGGAGAAGCCCGAGCTCCCTTCCTCTCTCATTTTGCTGTTGGAAGGAGAAGCCCGAGCCTTCTCCTCTCCTCCTCTCTTTGTCCTGGTCGTCGCCGATCTGTAGGAGGAAGGCCTTCGTCACCGTGGAAAGATATTTTGGAGCTAAACTCGACGCGCGGAGAGCGGATTTCGTGCGCGGACAGCCGCTACGATCGTGCTCCATGGTTTCGAAACGCGCGCCAAGGGTAACGATTCTCTTTACTCTCATTTGGACACGTTCTAGTCCGTTCCTTGCATCGTTGAGGCCCCCTACCCAAAAGGGTGAGGTCGTGGCCTCCGACGGGTCGATTCGTGTTATCCCCGTCAAATCTTGCATACATGTAGAGTCCATACGTGAAATGGACGTAGGCGCGCTGTGTGAAGCCCATCCGAGACGGTTCGTCCGGATTGGTGATGCTTTTTGGTATTATGCATGCCGGGGAAAACTCCGTGTAGATATACTGCTTCGTAGGACTAGAGGGTGCTACTGCATGCGCAGCAACGCCTGGGGGTGTGCCCCGGGAAGCACCCGAAGTTAGAAACAGAAATGGAGTTTCTGTTCACTACCGCCGGCGTTAGCGTTATCGCCGGGCGGTAGCTCCCAGACTTGGATCTGGTGAATTTTGGACGTTCTGAGGCAGTGGGAGTGCTACTACATGTGCAGCAATGCCTGGGGGTGTGCCCCGGGAAGCACCCACAGCTAGAAGCCAAAATGGGGTTTTGTTCACTGTCGCTGGCGACATTGAATGTCGCCAGGCGACAGCTCCCAGACTGAGTTCTGGTGATGTTGTTGTGCCCACTTGTTGAGAGGACCTGAGGCCTTTGTGCCCGACCCGTGAGGGTGTCCTGGTGGATGACTTAGCGGCCCGTAGGGCCGGCTAATTGAGAATACCTGGGCTGAGGGAACGCCATACCCGCTCTTCGTGTTGTACAACGAGAGCTGTGAACAACGAGCATTTGGCGAACCTGAAACCGCACCATTGCAGCACCTGATTAGTGAGTCTCGTACAGCATGTCGGGAGGCAATGGGAAAGAGTCTTCGGACTACGGTATGTTCACAATTAAAGTACGGGGGTGCCCTGGTATTCGGGCCACCGACTTTAGCCTCGAAGGGCAAAGCCATCAAGAGTGGATGGTGGTGGAAGGCGGAGTACACCAAAGAGTGCCTGAGAGCACGGAACGTGGGGGCCATTCCCACGTTTGTGATTGTTGCATATGTATGAACTGTTGTGGGCTTTGCTAGTCGCACTCTTATATATATATATATGCTGCGGAGACTGTTTTGCAGGGATGGTTAGAACTGCCACCCCCTCGAAGGGGTGGGGTCGGTACAATTTGGTCAGCTTTAGCTGACCGTTGCCCTGTTTTGCCACCGTTTTTGGTGGGCTTGTTGTACAGGTGCTGGACCGAGCAGGAACATAGCGGGCTAATAGCGGGCTGGAGCCCTGGTGCTGATGCGGCCCTTGAAGGCCTTTTTATGTTCTTTTGCTTTTCATGTATGGCCGGCCTGCGCGCCGATGTTGGTAAACTATTAGGCCGCCGTGCCTCTATTGTTGTGTAAACACATTTTATTCCTATTAGTAGAAGTGGACATACCCGGGTTCGGGTTTTGGTGGTTTATATATTTCGGCTCGCTCTTTTGCTTCCGCATAGAATGCTCTGAGTTAGGTTCGCTCTTTAGTGTCATTTGGTATTTCAATTAAGTGACGTTCCCGTTTGTTTGGTAGTATATGGCGTGGGGCCCCGGCTGGACCTTCTGTCATATGCTTCTTAACGGATGGGGGTGTTACATGTTTTTCCTCCCTACCTTAAGCAATTTTTAGGTCAAAAATTCTTTTATTTTTATTGGATTGTAATATCCCAACTTTTATTGGGTCACTAGACTCTAGTGAACCCAATAAAAGTAACCTAAAAGATAGAAAGTGACCCGATGTGGGATATTGTGCTAGAAAACCCCAAATCGACTTCCATCGGCTCCGTTAGACTCGTATAATCAATGCGAGTGCAATTGAACTTGTTCTATTCCAATCCGAGGTCGTTTAGGGAAAACAACTATTTTGAGTATTGTGGTGCGTCACAACAACGTCGTTGGGGTGCAGTGACCATATGTACTCCAAATTGACTTACGTCAGTTCCATTAGACTCGTATAATCAATACGAGTGCAATGGAACTCGTTCCATTCCAATTTGAGGTCGTTTAAGAAAATGACCATTTTGAGTATCGTAGTGTGTCACAACAACAACGTTAGGGTACAGTGACCATACGTACTCCAAATTGACTTCCGTACTTCCGTTAGACACGTATAATCAATACGAGTGCAATGGAACTCGTTCCATTCCAATCCGAGGTCGTTTAGGGAAAACGGCCATTTTGAGTATCGTAGTGCGTCACAACAACGTCGTTGGGGTACAGTGATCATACGTACTCCAAATTGACTTCTGTCAGTTCCGTTAGATTCGTATAATCAATACGAGTGCAAGGAACCTGTTCCATTCCAATCCGATGTCGTTTAGGGAAAACGACCATTTTGAGTATCGTAGTGCGTCACGACAACGTCGTTGGGGTACAGTGACCATACGTACTCCTAATTGACTTCTGTTAGTTCTGTTAGACTCGTACAGTCAATATGAGCGCAACAAGACTTGTTGTGTTCCAATCGGAGGTCGTATGAGAAATATGTCTATTTTGGGTTTTGTAGACCGCCACGACACACTTTTCAAAATATTAAACGTACGAACTCAGAATCATTCTCAGTCAGTCTCAGTGGACTCCTAAGGTCAAAATGAGACCAACAAAGTTCTTGTAACCAATTACGATGTCGGAAAGTCAACCCCCAATCAAATCAAGCTTTATGACACACCAAAAAGCGTGCACGCACCCAAGTTGATTTAAATTCTCCGACATTGACCATCCACCCGACGAGTTGGACCCATTTGGACCTTGACCTACATGGGGGACCCACCCTAGGGTTGACTTGGGTCAAACACCCCCAAAATTCATTGTTCTTGGAAATTCCCTAAATAGGAACTCACCCCCCCCCCCCCACTCCACCAAGAGAGCTACCCCTACCCCATTATAAGTGGCTAGCTGGCCTTAGGGTAGTCGAGGGAGGGGGGGGGAGAAATATTTTTCCCCACTCCCCACATCCCTTTAGTCCCACATTGGGAAGAAGGGAAGGGAGGTCCCCCTCCCTCCCTATAAAGGCAGCACACACCCCTCTCTAAACTCACTTACCCCCCCAGCCAGCTCCTCCTCCTGCCCGAACCACCCCCTCGCCGGAAAACCTTCTCCAAACATACCATTGTCGCCACCTTCAATGGTCGGACCATCCACCGCCACCCGAGCTCCCCCACATAAGGTGGAAGACCATCCCCTCCACCTTTCCCCACACCCCCCACGTATTGCATGTCGCCCCCCATCGCCGGAGCGCCACCAGCACCACCCGAGCCATGCCCCAGGCTCGGGTGGTGGCCCGACAGTTTAAGCCTCACACCAACGCTGGTGGCGCTGGGGGAGCAGTACCCCACCCGGGGACCCCTGCCCCGGCGAGGAGAGGCGGTGAGGCTGCTGGAGGATGTGCCTCCGGCAGCACCCGCAAACTTTCCCCCATCCCTCTGTTTTTCTTATACTCGCATTGTTGCGGTTTTCGGCGGCGGTCGGTGGCGCCTTGCCTCCGGACCACCACCGGAGACAATCCCCACTCCCGGCGACCCGACTGGGGGCAGTAGGAGGCTCTTCAAGGGGTAGGGGCGGCGCGGCATCGCCCCCTTCTTCTTGGCAAAATCCGGCGGTGGCCGGCAGCGTCAGGCTGCTGGACCACCGCCAGACTATTCGCCAGCCCCCGGTGAGTCAATCGGGGGAGGCGCCGGTGGCAGGCAGCTGCTGACCAGCAGTGGCCGAGGCCTCCACCCTCTATACTGCCAGGGAGCACCGACTATCATCCGATCTCCATGATGAGATCAGACGATGGCGAGATTCTTAAATCCTGCCCGCCTCCGCATTTGCTCCCCCCGCAGCGGATCAAGCCCAGATCCGCTGTGGAGGCAGATCAATAGGCTCGCGTGCGGTTAGCCAATCCCGGCCTCAGGATTGGCTAACCGCACCCCAAACCCCATATTCCCTTCCTGATTTTTCTGAGGAGAATCTAGGATCCTAGGGAAAAATATTTGAACATGAAAAATGTTCCTTATGGTGAAGGATAACCCCATTAATTATTTGGGAATTTTCTGGTGTTTTTTGCTATTTTTTTGGGCCTTTGCAAGATTAATTTGAAGGAATTAAATACCCTAACATCCTTAAAAAATTCTGGGAAAATTATTGGCTCATGTTTAGGGACTCTTAAAGATACTATCAAAGTTTGGGATTTTTATCAAGTGAATGGATAATTTAAAAGGCCCAATTAAGATTTCTTCGGACAAATTAAACCCCCAAAAAAGGCCGGAAAATTTTGGAATAATTTGCTAGTCCTTAAAATACTATTCTGAGTATACTATTATAATATGGGGATATTTGGAGATAAAAGGAGGACTTACAATTTTCTGGAAAACAAACAACAAAGATTTATATCATCAAGTTTTCAAAAGAATTGGGAGAAGGAATCGTGACCCGCAATCGCGTCATAATCGTGGGACGATTTTACAAATAAATAACAACACAATGAATAAGAGTGAAAACTCAAGCTCGAAGCGATGTGGGGTTTCTACGAAACATCGAGTTGCGTTTAAAATAATTCCTGAACATTGGAATTTGTATCTTTTTGAAGAAGCTAAGGAACACCTAATAAAACTATAAAAGACGCAATTAAAATCTTTGGTCGGACCATAATTAAGAAAGGCGGAATTGGGAAGAAACTTCTACGAACGGAGGTAGAACAGAACATTCCTCCTAAGAACGGAGATGGGACTGAAGCCTCCTGATTATGGAGTGATAGACTACTAACCTGTTTATTTATTTTATTGTAACTTCTTTGACTCCAGTCTAGTACTGGTCCTGTAGTTACTGGTTTTATTTAGTCTCTTCGACACTCCAGTCTCGTACTGGTCAGTTGTTTACTGCCCTTATTTAGTCTCTTCGATACTCCAGTCTCGTACTGGTCAGATGTTTACTGCTTTTATATAGTCTCTTCGATACTCCAGTCTAGTACTGGTCAGTTGTTTATTGCTTTTATTTAGTCTCTTCGATTCTCTCGTACTGGTCAGATGTTTACGGTTCGCTAATTTGTCCTTTGTAGTACTATTCCAGTCACGTACTGGTCTGGTTATTTTGTCCCTTTACTTACGGCCTTCCTTTCAAGTACTTTAATATTCAGCACCGCAACTCTGCAGCTTACTTTGTACCATATTTACCGTACTCAATTATTGCAAATTGTTATACTTACAATGTTAACCCAGGTTCTGCTCTAATGTACAGTCATTCCTGTTTGGTAGAGCCTTAGTTGGGGATAACCGTTAGTTGAGTGTCTCCTCCAGGGTTAGACCCAAATAATGTGCCCACATGCCTGTTGCGCCTCCCGGCCAACAGATGGGTAGTCGGTCGAGTCAAGGAAGTCGCGGCAGACCCGAGGTGTATGTTCTTTCTTTAGTTAACTGTGTGCAACATTCTTGCGGTAAAAGTTGTGGGGTCGTTCATGCCCGCAGAGCGATCATATCGGTGCGGGAAAGTTGATGACTTATGGTGACATGGAGATGTGTACCGCGGGAAATCACCACTCTGTACCCACGGATTTGCCTCCGCTAGTCGGCCTAAATTTTAGGATCGCTGGATGTCGCTCGCATCCAAGTAGTACACTGGGATGTATGAGAGGGCTTGGGTGATGCGGTACAACCACACCCAGAAGTGATAGGACTGGTCACTGTCACCGATGTCACATCGGTGAGGCCCTAGGGGTTCGCTACCCTGCTGGAAGGAAAGCGTTCCAAACTATGTCCACACAGGGATTTGTGAGCAGGTTTTGAACACCCGCGGTGTATGTGCAAATTATGATTATTAGTGTTATTAAGATTATTAGTTGAGCACTTCCTTTAAAAAGTTGTTAGTGTTATTAGGATGCCCAATTATACACCTGGTGCTAACCCTTCTTGCTTCGGCTATTTATTTTTTGTTTGAGTGCTTAAGCTTGTCCCCAGGATATGGATCCGGGGAGGAGACTGTTTTTCCACTTATCTCTATGACTAATGGTTGTTCTTATAACCATTCACAGGAGATGGGACATCACGAAGCCCCCGCACTGCATGATGGCATACCGGCTCTCGAGACTGCCTGTTCGGATACACCGGCTAAGTTGGTGCGGGATGTACCACCAATTGGGTCCGAACTCAAGAGACCGGTTGCCGGTTTCAACATTTTTGGTGCGATGAGCATAGACCGTAGCCTGTGCAGGAAAATATCAAGCTGATCTCCATGGCTGGAGATGGAGGAGATGGATCTAACCCAGGCAACTTGCAGTCGTCGGCGAGTGTGGCGATGGTGGGAATATTCGAAGATTTCAGGCGAGAGGTCCTACAGACCTTGCAACTGGCTTTCGCCACGAGAGGCGAATGCAAGACACCCGCAGTTCCGGTGTTCCCGCCCCAGCAGATCGGCGAGAACGCTCCCGTCCAGCGGCCCGGGAAGGAGGTGGCGGCGGAAGTGAGTGCGTGGGATCTCCCAAGGCGGCAGCAATTCAGTAGCCCGGCGAATGCAAAGGTCTGCGAGCTGACTCCGCGAGAGAGGACCAATCGTCGAGCAGGGGAGGGAAGTCCCTTTTGTGAGCTGATCCTCTCAGACCCAGTTCCAGTGGGGTTCAGAGGGCCATAGATGTCTTACTATACCAGCAAGGATGACCCAGTCTTGCACCTGCAGTGGTTTGAGGACATGGTCACAATCCTACCTATGTCGGATGCCTTCCAATGCTGGTTATTTGCTACCACCCTGAAGGAGAAGGCGAGGGATTGGTTCCACCAGCTCCCTGTAGGGTCCATCTATGCATTTGAAGATCTGCGCCGGAGCTTCCGGCTGCGCTTCTCCACGTCAAAAAAGTGGAAAAAGGATGTGGAGGCGCTCTTCAAGATTAAGCAAGGGCCAGGGGAGTCGCTGGCCCATTATGTGGATAGGTTCCATGAAGAGGTCCTGATCGTTCAGGAGGTGCAAGGGTTCACCCTCCAGCTGGCCTCCATAGTGGGGCTGTGGGAGGGGTTCTTCAAAATGAACCTAAAGAGAAAGGCCCCTCTATCCTTCGAGGAATTGATGGAGAGAGCAGCGGAAGTGGTTGAAGGGGAGGCCGCCAACCCAGACTTTGTAAAAAGGATGGCAAGGCTGAGCGAGCCAGAGGCGAGGCAGCAGGAGGGGAGAAGAAGAGATGAACCCAGAGGTCGGGGGTCTCAGTGGGAGTAGCGGGATTGGGGGTATCAGGAGCCCAAAAATCAGATAGCCTGGAGACCCTAGGAGGGACCACCGCGAGGACAAGAAAGAGGTTAACAGGGGAGGAGGCAAGGGAGGGTCAATAATCCGGGATGGAGGCAAGGTCCCAGACCCCATCACCCCCCTCAGGAGCAAAACATGGCAGTAGGCCGAGGAAGAGGAGGAAGAGGAAAAGGAAATGAAAGAGGGGGAATAGGAGGCAGGGTGGCGTTGCCCTATTACGACTTCCACTAGGAGGAAGGCCACGCGACGGCCACATGCCTGGAGTTTCTGGAGATGAGGGCAAGAGGTCAACAGCAGCAGCAACCAGTGAGGATAGAAGAAGTGCTAACCGGAGGGGGGGGGGGAAGATAGGTGTGAAGACAGGGCAAATGTGGGAGCCAGGGGGATCGGAGTGATCCATGGAGGGGTTGGGATAGAGGCAACTCGCAAGAGGAGTTTTTTCCAAGCAATGTTCAGGAGGAGCGTCGCGTCGACATCCCACCCCCACCCACCCACCGGAGAAGCTCACCTTCTTGTCAGAGGACATGCCAGACTATCAAGACCCATTATGTGACGCCTTGGTGATCCAGACGGCAATCGAAAACTTTACAGTCTCCCAGATCTTGGTAGACAACAGGAGCTCCGTGAATGTAATCTTCGAGAAGGCCTTCGACGAGATGGAAGTAGAGGCGAAGAGGGTGCAAGCCTCCGATGGACCATTGTTTGGGTTCTCAAGAGGGAGGAAGGAGGTCGAGGGAGGAGTCGGCCTTCAGGTGACATTGGGAGGGGTCCCGAGGAACTGTCGGTTCGTCATCGTTGATGCTCCGAGCAGCTATAATGTAATTTTTGGACGCCCTCTCATCAGCACCTTCTGATGCATTTCGTCATCCTTCCACTAGTGCTTGAAGTTCCATAGTGGAGGAGTCCAGGTCCGAATCCAAGGGATGCAAAATTGGCGAGGCAGTACAATGTGACCGTCGTCAACACCCTCTCCTGGATGGCGGAGGCTGAGAAGGTGGATAGAGAGACGAGGGGGCAGAGGGTCCAGGAGAGGAGAGGAAGGCAGAAGAAGAAGAAGGAGAGTACAGCATCCGGGAAAGGGAGAAGGAGATGGCACAGGAGGAGCATGCCTTGCCCATGGAGGTGGAGGTTGCGGCGGAAGATGAGACCCTAGTCGAAGGTGGGAGGCAGGGGGGAGATGGAAGGAGCCGTCCCGGCTTGAGAGGCAGAAGAAGTAGTAGATATAGAGGTCATCACCTGGGAGGGGGATGTGGAGAAGGTGCGATTCAGCGGGGGCCTTGGCCCTGAGGATAGGGAGAAGATGTTGGAGTGCATCCAGAAGAGCGTGGACATCTTCGCATGGAACACGGCAGATATGTCGGGCATTGATATGGACGTGGCCTGCCACCGACTCAACCTTGAGCTAGGAACTCGCCCCATCTGGCAGAGAGGAGGGCCATTGCTGACAATCTAGAGGAGCCGATTCGATAGGAGGTGGAGAAGCTCCTCAAAGAAGGTTTTGTCTCGGAGATCCAGTGTCCAGGCTGGGTCTCCAATATTGTCATGGTAAAAAAAGGCGATGGCCGTTGGAGAATGTGTATCAATTTTTTACTTTTAAATAAAGCATGCCCTATTGATTGTTACCCCCTGCCTCGTATCGACTTGCTGGTTGACTCAGCCATCAGTTTTTCTATAATGTATTTTTAGATGCTTTTTCATGTTATCATCAGATCAGGATGCACCCACCAGATGTTAAGGATGTCTCCTTCATCACTAGGGAAGGGTGCTACTGCTATAAGATGATGCTGTTTGGGATAAAAAATGCAGGGGTGACATACCAGAGGATGATGAACAGAGTCTTTCGGAAACAAAGAGGAAGGAACTTGGAGGTATACGTGGATGACCTCATGGTGAAGAGCTAGGACGTGAGCTCCCACCTCCAGTACCTTGAAGAGACCTTTGCCACCCTGCGCAGGTTCAAGATGAAGATGAACCCTTCAAAATGCATCTTCGGGGTCGGCGAGGGGAAGTTTCTGGGTCACCTCCTTACCCCGGCGGGGGTGGAGCCTAACCCAGACAAAGTGAAAGCTATAATGGCATTGGGATCGCCTCAGAATGCTAAGGAAGTCCAGCGCCTAACTAGAAAGCTCACGGGGTTGAGTAGATTTCTCTCCCGGGTGGGAGAGAAATGCTCCCCCTTTTTAAAAGTGTTGAGGGGCAATCAAAAGTTTGAATGGACGAAGGAGTGTGAGGAGGCCTTCCAAGCCCTAAAGAATCATCTTATAAAGGCTCCGCTGCTCCAGGGTCCTAAGGAGGGGGAGGGTCTAGCCTTATACCTCGGGGTTGGGGCTGAAGTTGTGAGCTTCGTCTTGGTCCGAGAAGAGGGTAAGAAGCAGTTGCCCGTCTATTATGTGAGCAGGGTTCTGAAGAAGGCGGAGCTCCGATACCCAATTTTAGAGAAGCTGGCTTTCGCTCTGGTCATCTCGGCCAGGAAGCTCGGGCCATACTTCCAGGCCCATTCGATCCAAGTGTTGACCGACCACCCCATTCGCAAAATCTTTGAGGAAGCAGAGCATTCGGGAAGGCTCGCAAAGTGGTCAGTAGAGCTAAGCGAGTTTGACATCACATTTGTCTGTCGGCTATCAATGAAGGCTCAGGTCGTGGTAGATTTCATGACGGACTATATGGTTGAGATGGAAGAGGAGCAAGCCCTTAGGCACATCCCCTGGAAGTTGTTGGTTGACGGGGCCTCAGGAAGGAACTCTCTGGGAGGGTGAGTGGTATTGGAAAGCCCTTATGGAGTGAAAATTGAGCAAGCACTAGTGATACATTTTCTCATCACCAACAACCAGGCGGAGTACGAGGCAGTGATTGCCGGTTTGCGTCTAGCCCAAGAGTTAGGGGTTCACGATGTGGAGGTCCCCACAAATTCGATGGTCATAGCCCCACGGGTCAAGGGTGAGTTCGAGGCAAGGGAACCCACACTCATGAGGTATCTAGACAAAGTGAGGGGTCTCATCGAAACGTTCAAGACTTTCTCCATCAAGCACAAACCAAGGGAAGAGAGTACCCCAACGGATCGATTGGCTAAGTCCGATCCTCGGGCCGGGGGAACCTTGACAGACCTATTCCACCCATCGATTGAGGAAGGGGGACTCATGGATATAGAGCAGCGGCTCTCATGGAAGGAGCCCTTCGTGACCTTCCTATCAACATGCAAGTTTCTATCCTTCGTGATAGTGAAATGTATCCTTCATGACCCCTCCGAAGATACATACTTAGCTTGTGTGTGTTGAGATGCTTTCATTGATTAATGTTTTACGTGATAGTGTAATGTAAACAGTGTAAGATTCAAATCATATAAATTTGTATGCACATTTTTATATGATTAGTGACCTAAATAACATACTCTCTTACTTATTTTTATTTAATATACATATGAGAGTGTGTGCGCTGTAGACACTGCTAAAATACAAACAATAATGTGCATTCTTACTGTCATTATTAACACACACTTTTTATACTCTAACATTGCATTCCTTTAAATATGTTATTGGTCATACTATTTTTATATTTGTGTGTGTGTGTGTTGCAGAATAATTTACTGCCTCCCCTGAGCACATTAGGGGCTCAGAGGGAGAGACAAACCACTTTGACAATACATATAGTATTGCCAACCCTCACCTCGGTTGCCACCCCAGGTGTTCCAAGATCTATGACATGAACATGATGTGAAGATAGAAGACTTCAGAGGTTTGTTGATACTCTTAACAACATAATTAGTTCTATAGTTAGTTTAGTAGGTTCATAGATTTACTTACTTATCTTTATTAGTCCAGCTTGATATGTCTACTTGTGAGCCTCTGTACATTCTATAAATTATTGTGCTTGGACTGTGGGGCCCGTACGATTGTTGTTTTTTTTCTTTTCTTATTACCTTTACATTTTTGTGATCTATTATGCAGTTATTAGTCTTACATATTGGAGCATGCGTTCCACATCTCTTGGTTTAAGAATAACAAATCTCATTGTGTATTTGATCATGCTTGTCGTGTGTTTATAGTGTGCAGGAACTACCATCGAGTGTCAATGTCGGCATTAAGTTCTAACGCCTGGCGTTAGATCACTTTCCTCATTTCAGCTTGTGGCCAGGTCCAGACCAATAATGAAGCATTTTTATGTCATATATGTTTAACCCTGCATGCTAAAAGCACAATGGACCACGATCAAATTCAAGCAGGATTTGTTATTCTCAAATCAAAGGGATGCGGAAAAGCATGTTCCAACAATCTCACCCTTTTGATAATAACAAATCCAATAGAGATAAATCAGATTCATATATAAGAGAGATGTGTTTTTAGAAGGATATATGACACTAAGCAATATTGAGACAATAATAAGAATTATAGATTGTTAAATTGTGCTCCTCCTACTTAAGTGCACCCCCTTAGTGTATGCACTTATAGATTCGATGTATGCTCCCCCTTAATCTAGTGAATCCTACTCCATTATCAATAGAGATTTATCATTTTATTCTCCCCCTTTTGTTATTAGCAAAAGTGGGTGGAGTGAAACAAAACTAGAGTAAAGAAGACAAAAGTTGGGACATAACTAAGCGAGGATTAAGAGTTTTGTTTAAACATAAAGTAAGTCGTGATCGAGCTAAGGGAGAGAGTAGCACAGCGGAAAAAGATATGATAAGCGTGAAAGAAACACATTCTAAGTTTTTACCAAAGGAATTCTACCACTTTCTTGTCAAAGTAATCGTAAAAAATTATTGAAAGAAATGTACTATAGTTGGACAAGTACAAGTGAAGAAAAAAAACTTTAGAAGTAAGCATGATAAAGCATGGTAAAACCACATAGTCAAATAAGAATGCGAAAAATAAAACAAAGTTATTATTTTTGTAAAGAAGTTTTTTTGTTTTGGTTTGACACTAGGCTTTTCACATTTGAGCATTACCTTTGTAAATTCTCTTAACAAATAGGCAAACATGATTTAACATATTCAAAAAGATAATAGCTACAATGTAACCAATTCATATTTCAAGTAAAGCAAACATTGTAGAAATCATGCATTGCAATCTAGTGCTTTTACTTGAGTTTTTAGAGGATTATGTATTGTTGCATTAGAATCCAATTCTCAGGAGTAGAAGTTTTATGAAAAACAATGATGTGTGCATAAGGTGTTTTGATAAAAGTATACACGTGAAATGATCAAAACACATGACATATGTAATGAAATAGTAACAACAATATTAAGATTGTAATCTTATAATTACTTTCACACATCAATGTTAGAATAAAATTTCAAAGCACATAGAATGTACAGCAACCAAGGTGCTTCGCCCACACAGTGCTCATTAAGACTTATCAGGGAGCAAAGTTTTGCTTGGGGGATCACATAAGTAATTTAATTATTATTTTTTAGTGATCCGGTGTACAAATAGAAGTGATAAAAAAGAATGTGTTTGCACAAGACACTTTACAATTCTTTCCAAGGTGCTCAACCTCACAATGCTCATTAAGACTTATCAGGAGGGTGAGTAGTGCTTGGTGGAGTTATCTTTGGCATATTATTTCATTATATTTTTTGAGTTTGGGCCAAAGGTTTCTGAATTCACTTGTTGTTGCAAACATTACCAATATTGAAATAACACTTCTATGTGTGCAAGAAATTTATTGTTTGAAAGACAGTGTAGGTAATTTAGACATACAACTTAATATGTTAAAAACTATTGCACTACACAATCATGAAAGACTAAGATTATGATCACATGTAGATTATAAAATAGTGAGTGTATGAATCATTGATTAGCATAAAATATTACTCATACTTAGAGGCATGCTAGGCAATCATACACAATTTTTATAGACTATTTCATTGCACATAATCAGATTAAGGTCAAGGCATGAAGATAAAATAATGTTTCGAAAATTTGAAATTAAAATTAGACATTGAAAACAATCTTTAAGTGTATGCCTAATCAATTTTGACCATTTGAAACAAAATAACTAAGATGTTTGCTCTTATGAAGTCATATAGTCAAACCATAATTTTGTAAATATTTAAAACAAAAACAAATGACAAAAGCATATTTTGGAGCATTTTGAATTTTTTTTGTATTTTAGAATAAAATTAACAAATTAAGAAAATAATTTGAAATAAAAAAATAAACTGAGAAAATTCATTAGAAAAATACCAGAAATATTATAAAAACAGAATTTCAATATGGCAAAAAGAGCTAACGCCTGGCGTTAAGTACTTAACGCCCAAACAGAACACTAGTTTTTTGAGATTTTGGAAAAAACAATCTTTGAAATAGGTAGCATGTATATAGACCTTCTTAGTGTAAAAATTTCAGAGAATTTGGAAATGATTAGAAGGTTATTTAAGCATATTTTTGGTGGTTTTAAAATGTTTTTTATATTTTATATTTGATTTTGATTTTTTGGAAATGAAGACGTAATTAAGGTGTAAACATAGATATATAATGATATACAAATGGATAGGCAGAAAATTTCAATTATAGAGAGAAAGAGGAGCTAACGCCTAGCATTATACTCAACGCCGACGTTTAGTCCACTTTATATAAAAGCCCCAAATCCAAGTTCTTTTCTTATTCTCTCCACTTCAAGCCATTTCTCTTCCAGTTTCGTCGTCTCCCCTTCTCAGATCAAGGTAAAATCTATGTTTTTCTTCTTATATTTTTGATTAAAACATTTCTCTACCCCTAATTTGTAATCCTTTGTAGTATTGAAGTGTTTTATTATGATATATGATAGATCTAGGATTTTGAGATCTAGGGTTTCTAGTTTTGAGTTGTAGAGTGGGGTTTTTGAGATTCTTCTCAAAGATGAATTTTTGCTTTAAATTTTTAGTTGTTTTGAGTTTTATTGGTGATTTTCAATTTATTCCTTAATTTTTACGAAAAATTTCGAGTTCTAAGAGTGACAGAAGGTCAGCATTTTATACTAGAGGTGATAGGAAGTTTGACAGCATGCCCCTGGCGTTAACATTAACGTCGAGCGTTGATTAAAAAATGATTTTGTGTTGATTTTCTATTGTGTCAAAATGTGCAGGTTATGACTTCTTCCAATGCACATGGGATTCATGCCAGAAAGTCTTCTTCTTCCTGAGCACCACACGAGTCTTATCAATCTTATGCGGGGATTGAAAAAGCGTCTGTTGGCGTAGGCATGGTGTTGCAAATAGACTGTCCTCCCCATGCACATATTCAGAACCTTCTGGCAGCATCAGGAGTATTATCAGTGATTCCAGATGATTGTTTCTCTACAGATTTTGTTCGGGATTTTTATAACAATTTATATGACCCATCTGAGACAGAGCTCAATGGAGGAGTAAGTTCTATGATGCAATATGAAGTTGTTACGATCACTCATGATGATTTGAGGAATGAGTTTGGATTAGTGGAGAGTGAGAATCATCTTGATGTGGTGGATAAGTATCGGGCCGAGCGAGACTGGACACCAGTGAATCTAGTTTTGCATGGGAAGGGGACTAGAGAGCAGATTACGGCTGTTTCTTCACTTAGAGAAGAAGCATTTATAATTCAAGATATTTTGCGACACACTATAATGTTGAAGTCTGGAGATACAAAGAAGATCATTGTACAGCTGAGTATTGTGACTTATCATATTATACAGGAAGAAGGTTTTGATGTGGCAGATCTTTTACTCTCACAGATTTGTTATACGTTTGTGTTGAAGGATCCAAGAAGGTCTTGTCTCAACACACTTCCCTTAGGAGGACTCATACAACGTCTGGTGATGGAGAAGTATGCATACATAACCAGAAGTAACTATATTAATGACCTTGTCCCAGAGCTTTATTCTACTTCAACCATTCGAGTTCCTCACCCACGAGATATATCATCATATTCTCGACCACCCCTACGACGAGGAGACTCGCTCCATGAGACAAATCGGGAGCATCAGGAGTCGTTTGAGGAATTCAGGGAGAACGCGACACGTCGTATGTCACGGATCGAGAAGATGATGTGATATATGATCAGGGCCCTAAAGTTGAAACTGACACCGGCAAAAGAGAGGGAGGCGTTACCAATTGTACCGTTGCCTAATATTCTTCCTTTTCCATTGTCATTGAATGTCACCATTCCTCTTTTCTTCTTTGTGAGGCTAAGGAACTTTGCTTTATCGTCTATCATGTGCTTGGAACAGCCTGAGTACAAGTACCACATGTCTTCCTTATCCTTAGCCTGCCAACACACCTAAAAAGAAGATGTTAGTGAAGATCTGAATACCCATGAGGGTCCTCCCATAATGTAGGTGGTGACCTTAGGTACCCAGATTTATTTTAAAGTGTGATTTCCCTTCTTCCTGCAAGAGTCTGTGGTGTGGACAAACAACAAACAATTTGCACACGCAACATAATGAGATGAGACCTTTTTAGAGAATTTTATTGACCCTTACTGGTAGACACAAAAGTGGAAAGGGTGACAAAATTATTATTAAAAAAAGAAATTTGGTTTCTGGAAATATTGCTAACACCAGCCTTAGAGGTTAACGTTGGGCGGTAGCTTCCAGAACCATAACCCAGCCCAAACTCTGCAGAACCATGGCACTGGTTGCCCAAAATCATGTCCAATGATTTTCGGCCAACCTCGAATTTGTTTATTGCCATATTAAGATCATCGATTCGGACTTTTAAGGCAAAAATTTTCACTTACCAAATTTCCACACCTCTCTGCAAAAATTTTCATTTCTTTTTCTGTTTGAGAAAGAGAATTTTTAAACTTCTTTCTAAGTCTCCCTTTTGTTTTGTGAGAGATTCTATATTGGAGAGAGCTTTAGAAAGATCGTTTTCTAGTACTTTTGTTCTTGCTAAGTTATGATCATTTTCTTGGCTAGACCCTATCTTTTTTCCCAAAGTTATTATTTCTTTATTTAATTTTTAATTTTGTTTTAAAGGAATTTTATTTTTGGTTTTTATAAGATCAAGATCTTTTAGACTTTTACTAAAAAAATTGCATGTTTTCATGTACTCAATATAAAGGTCATCAAAAGTATTAGGAATTACCTCAATGTCGCTTTGGACATTGTGTTGGAACAACCCTATTACTGATTTGGGCTAGGATCACTATCTGTTTATTAGGACTAAGTTGACCCCAATGTATAGTCTAAAGGGTCAAGGTTTTAGGCTATTAGAACTAAGGAAAAGATAAGTTTTCTGTGTTCGATGAACTCCATATTGCGTTCGATGAACTCTATCCTGCGTTCGACGAATGGCATGCTCCTGCGTTTGATGAACTTGCCAAGGTTTTGCGTTCGACGAACTCCTCTCTACATTTGACGAATGCTCTCAGCGATCGACGAAAGCTCGTCTCAGCGGTTGATGAACTTCAGTCTCAGCGGTTGACCAAGTCTCAGCGTTTGACCAAGTCTCAGCGGTTGACGAATTGAGTCAGATCGACGAACGTTCTTCTCAGATCGACGAACTCAGTTCTTCCAGGCAGATTTATCAGTTTATGTTTGAGATCGACGAACTCAAGATTGTGTTCGACGAAATTTGTGTTCAGTTCAATATTTCAGACAGATTACTTTTATTCTATTCTCTGAACTCAGATTATCAGCAACGGCTCTATTTATTCTAGATAAGTCAAGGATATTATCTTTCCTTTTTATTTTATTCCTTTCCATTCTCTTCCCGAGAAAATAGCCATTTGGCGGAAAAGGATACATTAATTAAAAAGGAAAAGGATTTAAAGTCTTGGTTTGCAGTTCCAAGAAATAATCCTCAAGATTATTTTATTCCTTATTCAGAGGATTTGAATTTCAAATCAGAGTTATATTATCAAAAGAAATAAGGAAGAAGATATACAGTATTATTACATTACAGCAGTACAGCAAGAGAAAGAGGAAGGAGTCGGGAAAAAGAAATGCAGGAAGAAAGAAAAAGCTTTACAGATCTTCATCTTCCTCAAGCGGCAATCTTATTCTCTGGGAACAACATCAACATTCTTATCTCAGATCTCTGCTGCAAGTTCTAGATCTTCAAAGAGCAACAAACAATCTGAGAAACATTTGTCTCCCAGATTCATCAGCAATCAGGAAGATCTACATTCAAGAGAAAGCTCCATCCTCAACTGTCAACCATTTCAATCAGACAGGGGGAGCTATACCTCATACAATCCACTAGAGTCTTCTCTCAGATTATTAACATAGAAGAACATCTTAACCCTCTTTATACCATTCTGTACAGGGTTATAACTCCCTTCAAAAGTTAACCCCTTGGTGGCAGGGCACCTAAACAAAAACCTGTAGTTTGGTTAGAGCACCTGATCAAAGGCTCATTGGTGTTTGGACACCTGATCAAAAATCCAATGGTGATAGGGCACCTGAACAAAAACCTACTGGAATCCTACCAAGGGTGGTACAAGAGTAGACGTACCCAGGTTTATTGGGGAACTACTATAAAATCCTTGTGTCCTCTGTGTTCTTGTTTATTTTTCTAAATTGTGTTGTGTGCTCTCTTTGTGTTTGTTTTTATTACTCACTCAGTACACTTATATATATTTATCACTATTTTAATTCCGCTATAAAAATAAGTGAAAATCTTTTTAATACTCTATTCACCCCCCCCCCCCCCCCCCCCCCTCTAAAGTGACTTTAAGATCTAAACTCACTTTCAATTGGTATCAGAGGATACATCTGATGTCAGAGGACTTTCAATTGGTATCCGAGGTTGGTTGAATGTATACAGGCTAACACCTGAATCCAAAGATCAATTAGATATTAATTTATTTTAGAGTTTTCTTTTTCTAAAAGCTCATGGTACAAAACAAAGAATTTTCAAGCACAAGACCTCCTATGTGCAATCTAAATAAGTTTGCACTATGGAAGGAAAGGATCAGATTGTACATGAATTCTATTGATGAGGATATTTTTAATGTTATTTTGATAGGACCTCCTACACCTACAGCAATAACAAGTGCTGAAACCACAACAACAAACAATGTTGTTCCACCACCTGAGTGGACAGATGCTCAAAAGAAGCAGAGAAGTGTTGATGCCAAAGCTATGAACATATTGGCATAGACAATATCTGATGAACTATTCCAGAAGGTTGTGGAATTCACCTCAGCCAGGGATATCTGGAATACCCTCAACAACATGGTTGAAGGTTCTGCAGAAGAATCAGAGTATTCATCCAGCTCATCTGAAGATGAAATTGAATCAAATGACAAGGACAATTGCTTGATGGCTATATATGACTCAAGCAGTGAGTCAGAAAATGCATTATCATCCAGCTCTAGTGATGATGAGGATGATGAAGAAGAAAGAAGCTTCTGTATGATGGTTATCAATGCCTCGGGAAGTAATTCAGAAGAATCGGAAGCTGACAGTGATCAGGTAATATCTACTTTTGATTTCAATTCAAATGAATTCAAAGATGAATTTAGAACTCTTTGTATGGATTTAATCAAATCTAAGAAAGAAAGAGATAATCTCTCTCAGAAATCAGTTGGCTGAAATGAACCAACTAAGTGAAGATAATGTCAATCTTAAGAAAGAATGGGCTGCCTCCAGAGAACACATTGCTCTCATTGAGAACAAGTTGTCTGAAGCTAAGAAATTTGAAGAATCCCTAAATGGGAGAAGCATCAAACTGATGGACATCACAAGCACAGTGAATGCCAGATTAAGTGGCAAACTGGGCTTAGGTGCATCATCAAGTGAGTCACCTCTGATTAAGAAAAACATACTTTCTACACCAATAAAATTCATTTATGCCAAGGGCAAAGAGGCTGTAGAAATAGATGAAAACATTTCAAGCAAGGCTGTTAAGAATAAAAAATTCAGCAGAATTCATCGAACGGAGCTCGACGAAATCAATTCATTTCGTCGAACGGGGATCGACGAACTCTAAAGACAGATATTCAGTATAGTTATCATTCAAACGGCGCTCGATGAAATCACTTCACTTCGTCGAACGACGATCGACGAACTCACCTAAATTCGTCGAACGGAAACTATACAGAAAATCTAAAGAATTTTTATTCTTCACATACTAAGAATCCTTTAACTTAGTGGATAATTCCTCCAAGGAGATATCATCCACAAGGTTATAAGGATCAACCTGAGATGTCTTTCATTTCAGAATTTTGTGGAAAAACAAAAGGATCCAAGGTAGTCTGGGTCAAGAACAACTAGACTGTTTTCTGTTTTTGCAGGTACACAGCTATCCAAACATAAAAGAATATTGGTATCTGGATAGTAGCTGTTCAAAGCACATGACGGGAAACAAGGCCAATCTAACAAACTATAAGGCAAAGCTTGGACCCAAAGTGTTGGAACAACCCTATTACTGATTTGGGCTAGGATCACTATATGTTGATTAGGATTTGTATTGACCCCATTGTATAGTCTTAGGGTCAAGTTTTTAGGCTGATTAGATTGATCAGAACTTAGGAAAATTCAAGCTCGACAAATGGCGAGTGGCATTCGACGAATGACCAGCTTCGTCCGACAAATTGCGTTCAGCAGACTGAAGAATTATAGTCAGTTCCAGCGCTCGACATTTTCTGAGCAGCGCTCGACATTTTCTGAGCAGCGCTCGACAAATGGATAGCAGCGCTCAACGAATTCTAGCCAGCGCTCGACAAATTCCTTTCTGAAGCTCAGATTAATATTTTCGGTTGGATATCAGTTCTCTGAACACAAATCGACAGAATAACGGATATATTTATTTCTCCTTGGACATATTCAGTCAGGCATGTAAGGATATCTTTCTTATTTATTATATCCTTATATTCCTTCTATTCCAAGAAAGAGAATAGCCGTTAACATTTAATGCCAAGGCATCTTTCTCGACAAAAGGAATTGAAAGTACCTGCCAAAATCGTTTTAGGTGGCTGCATAGTTCCAAGAAGGATTTAAGTCAGAATAATATATTCCTTAAAAGCAGATGATTTGAATTCAAAATAAAAAGTATACAAGTCATCAAAGAAGAAGCAGAATATACAGTCGATTTTCTTCTCAATATACAGAGTATAGAGATATATAAAAATCTCTCCTCTCTTAGTCTCTCTGCCAACAAAAAAAACAAGAAGAACAAAGAGAAGTATTAGAGAAAGAAGAACAAGGAAAGTTCATATTTTCCCAGTCTTCTTTTTACTCAAGGCAGCACCCTCATCATTCTAAGAACAATACTCAACCTTTCAGAACTGCTGCAAGTTAAAGTCTTTCAAAGAGCAACAACAACCTGAAGATTCTTTTCTTTCAGATAATCTGCTACAAAAGACTTGTGTTAGAGAAAGCTCTGTCTACAAACTGTCATCAACTCTCATCAGATAGGGGGAGCTTTCAGCTTCAACACCATCTTGTCTTCTCTCAGATCATTGACAGAGAAGAACACTCTAAACCTCTTTATCTCATCTTGTACAGGGTTAATTCTCCCTCCAAAAGTTTACCCAATGGTGGCAAGACACCTTATCAAAAAATCCTTGTGTGGTTTTTAAGCACCTTATCAAAAGCTTATTGGTGTGTGGACACCTTATCAAAAACCCCTTGGTGCCAGGGCACCTGATCAACCCTCCTAGTGGATTCCTACCAAGGGTGGTAGAAGAGTAGACGTACCCAGATTTATTGGGGAACTACTATAGCTCCTTGTGTCTTCTGTGCTTGCTTATTCTTCTGTGCTTGTGCTGTGTGATTTTCTTTTTACAATTTCTGTCTTTATCTTTAACTCTCACTGATTACATATATACTTAAACAGTATTTTAAATTCCGCTATAAAACTAAATAAAAAGTTTTAATACTCTATTCACCCCCCCCCCTCTAGAGTAACTTAAGATCTGACCTCCACTTTCAATTGGTATCAGAGGGGTGTTGATTCTTTACAGGCTAACACCTGAATCACAAAGATCAACCACATCTTAATTTTTCCAAGAGCCTCTTTTTCTCTATTTTTATCTTATTTAAAACTCATGGCACAAAACAAGGAATATTCCAGCACAAGACCTCCCATGTGCAATCTCAATAAGTTATGGAAAGCAAGGATTAGGCTCTATATGAACTTCATTGATGAAGAGATTTTTAATGTTATTCTAACAGGGCCTCCAGCACCTACAGCATCAACTAGCACTGGAGCAACAACAGACAATACTGCTGTTCCACCTCCTGAGTGGACTGAAGCTCAGAAGAAGCAGAGAAATGCAGATGCAAAGGCCATGAATATTCTGGCCCTAACTATGTCAGATGACATATTCCAGAAGGTTGTTGAGTGCACCTCAGCAAGAGAAATTTGGGAATCTCTCAACAACATGATGGCAGGCTCAACAGATGAAAGAAAAGATAGAAGATCTCATCTGATTTATCAATATGAGAACTTCAAGAAGGGAGAATCAGAAAATGTTGCTGATATGTACAATAGGCTCAGCCTCATAATAAATGAGCTGAAGTCTCTAGACAAAGTGATCTCACTCACAGAGATCAATGACAAAATTCTTATGTACTTCCCCAGCACATGGGACTCCAGAATCTGGCCAATCAAGGAAGCCAGAAGTCTCAATGAAATCACCACTGAAGCTTTGTTGGGCAAGCTCAAGTCTTATGAGCAGCTTATCAAAGCTAGGGAAGCTGAAGAATCTACTTCATCTCCAGCACCCAAGAAGGAAAGAAGCATAGCCTTCAAGGCTGCAGAAGATGAAGAAAAAACTCCTGACAATGAGGAGTTTATGAATCTGTTTGCCAAAAGATTATACAAGATGGCTAAGAAAGACATCAGGAAAAAGCTATCCAGAAACCATGACAAGCCAAGGTATGACAAAAATCACTCTAATGAAATTATATGTTTTGGTTGCAGGAAACCAGGACACATTGCTCCTGACTGTCCAGATAATCAGAACAAAAAAGACAAGAAGGACAGGAGAAGAGAAAAGGAAGAAAAGAGAAACTTCAGCAAATCTTCCTCCCACTCTCACAAAAAGAAGGGAAGAGGATTTGTAGCAACATCCTGGAGTGAAACAGAATCTGAATCAGAATCTTCATCCTTCTCTTCTGATGAAGAAGAAACAAAAGAAAATAGCCAATGCCTAATGGCTATTTATGACTCAGACATTGAGTCACAATCAGCATCATCATCCAGCTCCAGTGATGATGAAGAAGAAAAAAATTTTGCATGATGGCAATCAATGCCTCAACCAACAATTCTGATGAGGAGAAATCAGAATCAGAAACAGAAGATGATATTGTTCAGGTATTATCTAGCTTTGATTTGACTTCTATTGAATTCAAAGATGATTTCAAAATTCTTTGCCAAGACTTAATAAAATCTGAGAAAGAAGTAATCTCTCTCAGAAATAAGTTAGTTGAGATGAATAATATAAGTGAAGAGAATGCAAGTCTTAAGAAAGAGTTGGCTGCCTCCAAAGAACACATTATTCTCATTGAGAATAAGTTGTCTGAAGCCAAGAAATTTGAAGAATCTCTCAATGGGAGAAGCATCAAACTGATGAACATCACAAGCACTGTCAATGCTAGATTTAACAATAGCAAACTGGGCTTGGGTGCTTCATCAAGTGAGTCATCTCTGATTAAGAGAAACATCCTCTCCACACCCATAAAATTCATTTCTGCTAAAAGCAAAGAGGCTGCAGAAAGAAATAAGGATATTTCAAGCAAGTCTGTTAAGGATAAGAGAATTCAGAATAATTCGTCGAACGAAGCTCGACAAAAAGATTCAAATCTGTCGAACGGGGATCGACAAAAATTGAGAACAGATTTTCAGTATAGTTATAATATGAACGGCGATCGACGAAATTATTCAAATTCTTCGAACAAGCACTATACAGAAAACTCCAAGAATTCTAATCCTAAATATACTAAAAATCCTTTTACTGAGTGAACTATACCTCCAAGGAGTTATCATCCACAAGGCTATAGGGATCAGCCTGAAATGTCATTTATCTCTGAATTTTGTGGTAACATAAAAGAACCCAAGGTAGTCTGGGTCAAAAACAACTATTTTATGTTTTTGTGGTTGCAGGTACACAGCTATCCAAGATTAAATCAAAAATGGTACTTGGATAGTGGCTGCTCAAAGCATATGACAGGGAACAAGGCCAACCTGAACAACTACAAGGCAAAGCTTGGACCCAAGGTGATCTTTGGAGACTCCAACTGTGGACAAACCAAAGGCTATGGTCAAATCAAAGTTGGAGCAGTGACATTAAAGGAAGTAACCTATGTCAAGGGTCTGAAGCACAATCTCATCAGCATAAGTCAGTTATGTGATGAAGGTTATCAGGTAACATTTAATAAATTAGAATGCATTATTAAATCCTCTGATAATGTTATTGTTCTATCAGGTATTAGGCAAGGAAATATATATTTAGTAAATTTCAACTCATCCAAATCAGAAATTTGTTTATTTAATGAGCTAAGCAAACCTAGTGAATTATGGCATAAAAGATTAGGACATGTAAACCTTAGGACCATTGCTAAACTAGCTAAGGATAATCTTGTTAGAGGCTTACCATCAGGATCATATTAGAAAGAAGGTCTTTGTAGGGCATGTCAGTTAGGCAAGCAAACCAAAAACAGCTTTAAATCATTATCTAAAAGTGATTCACCTAGAATCTTGTATTTGCTACATATGGACCTTTTTGGACCTATAGCGATAAAGAGCTTAGGGGGGAAGTCTTACACTCTAGTTATTGTAGATGACTTCTCTAGATTCACTTGGGTGTTCTTCTTGAGAGAAAAGTCAGATAACTTTAAAGTTCTTACAGACTTTCTTAAGAGCATACAGATTGAGTACTCTACTGTAGTTGCATTGATCAGAAGTGATCATGGCACTGAGTTTGAGTCTCTCCTCATGCAAGAATACTGTGAGATGGAAGGTATCAGGCATTGCTTCTCAGCTCCTAGAACTCCTCAACAAAATGGGGTAGTTGAAAGGAAAAATAGAACTCTAATTGAATCAGCAAGAACATTGCTTGCAGATGCTAACTTGCCCCTATCTTTTTGGGCAGAGTCTGTCAGCACAGCAAATTATGTTCTGAATAGAAGTTTGATACACAAACTTAAGGGTAAAACTCCCTATGAATTGCTTAAAGGGAAGAAACCTAAAGTTGATTATTTTAGAACTTTTGGATGTAGATGTTTTGTTCATAACAATGATAAAAATTACCTTAGAAAATTTGAACCAAAATCTGAAGAAGGAATCTTCTTAGGATATTCAATAGTTAGCAAAGCATATAGGGTATTTAATAAATCTTCTTTTAAAATAGAAGAGTCTATGCATGTTTCCTTTGATGAAACTAACATGTTTTACAAGGAGAAGAATTCTTCTACCAAAAACAACCTACAGGTACCAGCTCTATGTGAAGAGCTTGATGGATTAAATCTACAGACAAAAGATTCACTGCATCCATCACCTCAAATTCTTGAAGATAGTGAAGAGGAAGATCATCCAGATCTTGCTGTTAACCTAAATCAAGTAACAGCAGAACATCCTCCACAGGACACAACAGCTGAACAAATTCCCCAAGTGGATACTGCTGCTGAACCAACTCCAACTGTTGACCACATCACAGTTAGAGATCATCCAATTTCACAAGTAATTGGTGATATCACAGCAGGTGTTCAAGCAAGGCATCAACTACACCAAAATCAGATGCATACTTGTTTCCTATCACAAGTTGAACCTCAAACCATAAAAGATGCAGAACAAGATCCAACCTGGATCCTTGCAATGCAAGAGGAACTCAACCAGTTTGAAAGGAACAAGGTTTGGGATTTGGTTCCAAGACCAAAAGGCCATCCTGTTATTGGCACAAAATGGGTCTTCAGGAACAAACTTGATGATCAAGGCAATATTGTGAGAAACAAAGCTAGGCTAGTAGCTCAAGGGTACTCACAGGAAGAAGGAATAGACTATGATCAAACTTTTGCACCAGTTGCAAGGTTAGAAGCAATCAGAATCTTCCTTGCATTTGCTGCATATAAAAGGTTCAAAGTATATCAAATGGATATAAAGAGTGCATTCCTAAATGGAGACATCAAAGAAGAAGTCTATGTGGAACAACCACCAGGTTTCATCTCTCCAACTCATTCCTCCCATGTATTTAAGCTTAATAAAGCTCTTTATGGTCTCAAACAAGCTCACAGAGCATGGTATGAGACTTTAGCTAATTTTCTCTTGGAAAACAATTTCTGTAGAGGCATAGTAGACAAAACCTTATTTTACAAAGTACATAAAAATCAAACTCTACTAGTTCAAATATATGTAGATGACATTATCTTTGGATCTACTGATTCAAATTTGTGCAAAAGATTTTCCAATCTAATGCAATCAAGATTTGAAATGAGTAGTATGGGTGAATTATCATACTTCTTTGGTCTTCAAGTAAAGCAAACCCCATCAGGAATCTTCATTTCCCAATCTAAGTATGCTAAGGAATTAGTGAAAAGATTTGGAATGTCTGATTCTTCTACTATGAAAACACCCATGGCCTCTAATGCTGTTATTAATACTGATGAATCAGGGAAACCTGTTGATCAGAAAGTGTATAGGGCAATTGTTGGCTCTCTACTCTATTTAATAGCTAGTAGGCCAGATATAATGTTTGTTACATGTATTTGTGCTAGGTTTCAAGTTAACCCTAAAGAATCTCATCTTACTTTTCTAAAAAGAATTTTAAGATATATAAAGGGTTGCCCTAATCTAGGACTTTAGTATCCAACAGCATCTGAATTTGAATTACCTGGATTCTCAGATTCAGATTATGCTGGATGCAGGTAGACAGGAAGAGCACATCAGGAACTTGTCAGTTTCTTGGTGATAGGCTTGTGTCTTGGTTCTGTAAGAAACAAACATCTGTGTCTACATCAACAGCTGAAGCTGAATACTTAGCCGCTGGCAGTTGCTGCTCACAGATATTGTGGATACAAAATCAGCTCCTAGACTATGGTGTCAACTTAAATAATTCAATTATATTTTGTGACAACACTAGTGCAATATCTATAGCACAAAATCCAGTTCTCCATAGTAGAACTAAACACATAGAAATTGTAACACCCCAAAGATCGTGGTTCAGCGAGGTAGGCAGAATGGTAGTGTTGCGCTCGGGATAGGCTCAAGATTCCATATCAGGTCAATGCGCACGACCATTGTCCTCTTCGCGCATGACCAGTGATCGTGCGCCAATGATCGTGCGTAACCCGCAAAGAATCGGAGTTCTGTCTCGGCTTATGCGCACGACCATCGTCCTCTTCGCGCACGACCAGTGATCGTGCGCCAGCGATCGTGCGTTAATTCAGAAGAAAATCGAGTTCTGTCTCGGACAGTGCGCACGACCATTTCCCTCTTCGCGCACGACCACTGACCGTGCGCCTGTGATCGTGCGCCCTGTTTATTCTGTTCCGCGATTTTGAGCGGAGAAGAAGATCGGACCGTCCAAATTTTTTGGAAATTGATCCAACGGCTAGGTTTAGTTGCGGGAGACTATTAGGGCTGATGAGAGGGGGTTAAACCTCATATTCTCTAAGCCATTCTCTCTCCAAACCCTAGAGAAAGAAGGAGGAGCCAAGGAAGAAGAAGGGAGATTCCGCCATTGATGGAGCTTCGGAGCTCCGTTTCGCGAGCCGTTTCCAGATCTGGAGAGTGCAGCCCGGTGCAGTCGTTTCCCTCCGTCTAGAATCTCGGATCCATGGCGAAAAAGAATGCTCCTAGGGTAACGATTTCTTCTCCCGTTGTTTGGACTTGTCTTTTGTCCTCTCCTTCATTTCTCTATGCTTGCATGAGGGATCCCTTTCACCAAATGGGTGAAGTGTAGGATTTCCTCAAGTTCTTCGGAACTCCGGGTTGATTGTGTCCGTCCCCGGCATATTGCATGTAGAAAATCCGGTAGTCGTGCGGATTTAGGCATTGTGTGTGAAGCCTATTCGTGGTCGCGAGCCCGAATCGGTGATGCTTGATTTGCGACGTTGCATTTAGGTTAAGCCTAGAATGCGTGCCGGAGAATGACTCTGTGATATATGCGATAGTATTACGGGATTTAAGCGTAGGCATCTTGTGAAGATCCTAACGGAAGCCCCATGCTTTGCGAGTGGTTGAATGCAAACCTTCACCACTAGAATTGTTGAGGAGTGTTCTTGTACCTCCTTTTGGTTACGTGTAAAGCCCTAACGATCCATCATGCCCTCCGGCCGAAAGGCGGAGTCGGGTCTTGAGTCGTTACAAAGTAAACATTTAAGGCTTGGGTGTTGTAACTTATGTTTTGTGTAGCACTAGCGAGTGCTAAACCCTTACGGGCCGAGGTGATGTCATACCCGCATCGTGTGTTCAATCGATGACAAGAGCACGGGAATTGGCTGAACTGAACTCGTTTCCAGGCGCGGCGGTAGGGGGATTTATCTCTTGTAAACCCGAACGACCTTGGGAGAGGTTGGGAAGGGCGTCTTGCCTAGACCGACCAAAAGCTCTTTTCTATCTAGAGTTTCCGGACTCATGATGGTTTTGGTGCTCGGGAAGAAGTACCTTTGGTGCATGCCTTGTGAGCATGGAGCGTGCGGTTGTGTGTACCCACGTTTGTGATGAATTGATGTTGTTAGCCTCATGCGGTTGTTTAGGAGGTTGTGGGGAACCTTCGGGTGAACCCAACCAACATCATGTGCATACCTAGGTTCCCTTCTTTTGATGCTCAACCTAGAAGATTGTTTGTGCTTGAAACCTCACCTTGTGTAGTTGCACTTTCTATATGTTAGTACTGGTGCTAGTATGGCTTGCTTGCAGGGTAGAAACTCCGCCACCCCGGGAAAGGGGTGGGGTCGTTATAATTTGGTCAGCTGTGCTGACCGTTACTCTGTTTGCCACCGCTGGGTGGAATGTTCTTATGCAGGTGCAGGTGAGCCTAGTGGGAAATAGCGGGCGGTGGCCCTATTGCTGAGTTGGCCCTTGAAGGCCAGCCTCCCTTTTCTGCTTTCTCATGTATCGCCGGCCTGCGTACCGAAGTATGTTCTGAGTTTTGTACATTGGTGAATGTAAGGCCTTAAGACCGTAACTCTTATTCAGGATACATTCCTATTATAGTGGACAGTTCTTTTTGAATGGTTTAATTAATGCTTCCGCTTACGTTTTGTACTCTCGTTTAGTTGTTACTTTTCTGGTTATCACCTTTTAACTCCTAGCTAGTGTGGTTTGTATGGCGTGGGGTCCCGGCCGGACCTGCTGTTATACCTTTCGTACTGGCAGGGTGTTACAATTTGGTATCGGACTTAAGGCGTCGATCCGTAGTTTAGCGAATTCGGGACGAATTCCTTTTAAGGGGTGGTGTGCACGGGATGTGCATTCACCTAAAACGACAAAAACTAATAAGAATGTCCACTTAGGAATGGAAAAACATACTTGTTTGCGGAACCTGAGCGTTCCATGATTATTGTTTTGCTATGCTTTCAGTCACTAAATTGTCTCTTACACGATTATAGGTGACTAGGAGTGGTGCGGGGTCGTCTCAACCCCGTAACACTGTTGAAAGTAGTGGGTCGTCTGAGGTGACAGCGACCACTCCTTCGGCTGAGATGATCAAGTTAGTCGCTGAAGCGGTCTTCGCGATGATCAACACTCAGTCTGGGCAGCTTGCACAGCCTACTACTCTGACTCTGGATGTGGCCCCTGTAACTGTTGCTGTAGTGGAACCTGCGGTAGAACTGAGGGTGGAACGTCGAGTTGCGCAGGTAGTAGTGGGGCGAGCGCGTGACCAGCAATTAAAGTACTTTCTGAGCCTCAACCCTCCATCCTTCGAGGGGACGGAATCCCCTGGGAGAGCTGCTGAGTGGTTGTCAGAAATAAAGAGGACTTTAATGTCAATGCTTATAAGCAAAGATATGTTGGTAACCTTAACCACCTTCCTACTTATAAGAGAAGCAATACTTTGGTGGGAAGGAGAGTTGTTGCACAAGTTTGGTGGGAGACAACTTTCCGAAATCTCTTGAGAAAGCTTCCATGAGTCATTCCTTCTAAAGTTTCTACCCCTAACTGAGATTCCTGAACTACAAGATCAGTGTTCACACCTAGAGCAGGGAGAACACTCAGTGGATGAGTACCTGATTGAGTTCATCAGTCGGAATCGTTATGAGAGGTCTATGTGGGAAGATGAGGAAACCAAGGTCAACAAGTTCTACAATGGTCTGCGAGATGACCTAAGACTAATGCTTGTGGGTCCAAAGTTACTCGGCTTCAACGTCTTAGTGAAATCAGCTAAATCTCTGGAAACGAATATGAAGAGTATGCAGCGCGCGAAAGACTTCAATGTAAAGAAGTCAGAGTTTCATGCGCCAGTCTCTCAGTCCAAGTCCGAGTTCAGAAGAAACAAGAGAAAGTTCAACTCTGTGGAAGTTAAGACTGCACGGTGTTCCTTAATTTGTTTCACTTGCGGAAAGGTGGGACACAAAGCCCGAGTGTGTCGAAGTGGTCCCCCAAAAGCAAAAATCGAAGAAGTGGACTATGCTCGTGTGATGGGTTCGGCTTCTATGGAGAAAGGCAAGGCGGTGGAGTCTTCGATTCCCCAATATTCTCTAACCCAACCGAGAGTCTACTCTTATGGCCAGCAAGAGGTCATTCTGAAATGCGATGTTGCCACAGGTATGGATGATAATCTCCAAATATGATTTATACCCCGTGTGCGGTTAAAGATAGAAATATGTCCACTGTATCTGTTGACAACAAAATTTTATGTCTTGTATTTGTGTGCAATTAGGCCTTGTCCTAATTATCGACTATTCGACGAGAGCTCTGTTGGTGTGGGAGCATCGCTCTCCTATTTGTCTAAGGACTTCATGTTATGAATCGAATTGTCATTTACCTTAGTCAAGGATAGATTGGAGGTAATGTTGCCTAATAGATCTCGAGTGAGCGCGAATAGGAGAAGCCGTGAAAAGGCGCGAAGATGTTCTTCACCTTGTTGAAGGATTCGGGGCCTAAGACCAGTTTTGTGTTGTCCTAGTAGTAGCGGACCAAGCTGACCGAGAGGAACCGTTATCCGATTCCGAGAATCGATGATTAACTTGACCAACAGGTTGGGTCGACGGTATACTCTATGCTTGACTTAAGGTTCGGCTACTATCAGCTTAGTAGTAGGGAATGTGATATTCCAAAGTCAGCGTTCAGTACCCGCTTTGGGCACTATGAGTTCACGGTGATGCCGTTCGGTCTGTCTAATGCACCGTCGGTATTCATGGACTTTTTGAATAGGACATTCCGTGAGTATTTGGATCAATTTGTGATCGTCTTCATCGACGACATTTTGGTATACTCTCAATCGGAAGAGGAGCATGTAGGGCATCTGCACGCAGTCCTGGGCACCTTGAGGAAGAGTCAGCTATATGCCAAGTTCTCCAAGTGCGAGTTTTGGCTACCGTCAGTAGCATTCCTTGGTCACGTCGTTAGTGGAGATGGAATTGCGGTTGATCCGTCGAAGATAGAAGCGATCCGAGCCTGGCCCTTGTTGAAAAACGTAGCGGAAGTCCGAAGTTTCTTAGGACTTGCCGGCTATTATAGGCGCTTTGTGGAAAACTTCTCGAGGATTGCACTTCCTCTCACTAAATTGACTAGGAAAGATCATAAGTTCGTTTGGTCGCCCGAGTGCGCACGAGCTTTTGAAGAACTGAAGAGCCGTCTGACCACGGCGCCCATTCTATGCTCGCCATGTGGTACGGAAGGCTACGAAATTTATAGCGACGCCTCAGGGAGTGGTTTGGGTTGTGTCCTAGTGCAGTTCGGTAAGGTAATTGCCTACGGCTCCCGGCAGTTGAAGGTTCACGAGAGGAATTACCCGGTCCATGATTTGGAGCTAGCGGCCGTGGTATTCGCTCTTAAGCTTTGGAGGCATTATTTGTATGGCGTGAAGATCGACATCTTTACCGACCACAAGAGCCTCAAGTACTTGCTGGATCAAAGGGAGTTGAATATGCGTCAAAGGAGGTGGATGTAGTTCCTTGGGGACTACACCTTCGACATCAAATATACTCCTGGAAAGGGAAATGTAGTTGCGGACGCGTTGAGTCGTCGGGCTCCCGCTCAAGCAAATTGGATTTTGATGCACGATGAGCGTCTAATCCGTGAGCTGGAAGAAATGGAGATCATTTGCGTTGATCGAAGAGCGTCTACTTCAGCATGCTTGAACTGGACGGAGGTTCAATACCACCTTGCCGACCGAGTTCGACAGGCATTGGAGCTGGATGAGAGCATGAAACGCTAAAGCGGAAACCGTTGACGGGTTAAACATTGATTTCTCTTTCGAAGATGGCCTTATGTGGAAGAATGGCAGATTGTGCGTCCCAAACGTTGGTACTCTACGGGCGGAGTTGATGTACGAGGCTCATCATACCAAGTACTCTATCCACCCGGGGAGCACAAAAATGTACGTGGTCATGAAGAAACTTTTCTGGTGGCCGGGTATGAAGAAGGACATTGCCCTCTACGTGGCCAAGTGCAACACCTGCGCGTTGGTGAAGGTGGAATGTCAACATCCCGGTGGATTTTTGAAGTCCTTGCCGATTCCGGAATGGAAGTTTGACGATATTTCGATGGATTTCGTGCACGGATTGCCGAGATCGCAGCATGAAACGACGCCATCTGGGTGATCGTGGACAGACTGACAAAAGTATCGCATTTTATTCCGAACCGGAAGGATGATTCTGTAGAAAAGCTAGCGAAGCTCTATGTCGATAGTATTGTGCGGCTGCACGGTGCCCCTCGTAGCATCGTCAGCGATTGTGACGGGCGTTTCACATCGAAAGATTGGAGGCTTATCCATGAACCGTTGGGCACTAAATTAAAATTCAGCACGGCCTTCCACCCGCAAACGGATGGACAGACCGAGAGGACCAACAGGACTATGGAGGATATGCTCCGAATGTGCGCTCTAGATTTTGGAAGGAAGTGGGAAGATCATCTCTATATGATCGAATTTGCCTACAGTAATAGCTATCAAGCCAGTATAAAGATGGCTCCTTTCGAGGCCCTCTATGGTAAGAAGTGTCGTACGCCGTTGTCTTGGGCAGAAACGGGCGATACTAAGCTATTAAAGCGAAAGGATGTTGAGGAAGCAACTTCGACGATCCGAACTATTCGAGAAAGGCTATTGATTGCCCAGGATAGGCAAGCAAAATATTACAACGCCAAGCTTAGGAACCTAGAGTTCGCCGTCGGTGACCGGGTTTACTTGAAGATCAAACCGTTCAAAGGGGTATCAAGGATCCGACGCTTGAAAAAGCTCAGTCCAAGGTACTTAGGACCGTTTGAGTTTGTCGAACGTATTGGTGATGCGGCTTATCGGCTTGCACTATCTGCAGAGCTGAGCGGTCTGCACGATGTGTTTCACATTTCAGTTCTGAGGAAGGCAGTGCAAGAGCCTACTCATATCGTTGCGCTTGGCAAAGTGTCGGTTGATAGTGGGTTGTCGACGAAAGTCAAACCCTTACGCATCGAGGATACCGAGATAAAGCAGTTGAGGAACAAGTCCATTCAGATGGTAAAGGTCCGGTGGGATAATTGCGGCCGAGAGGAGCTAACTTGGGAGAGAGAGCAAGCGATGCTTGCGGAGTACCCCGAGCTATTTCTCTCAGGAAAATTTTCTTTAAAAACTGTAAATTCCTGCTGTTACTGTTTTCGAAATTTTGGGACGAAATTCTATTAAGGGGGGTGGAGTTGTAACACCCTAAAGATCGTGGTTCAGCGAGGTAGGCGGAATGGTAGTGTTGCGCTCGGGATAGGCTCAAGATTCCATATCAGGTCAATGTGCACGACCATTGTCCTCTTCGCGCACGACCAGTGATCGTGCGCCAATGATCGTGCGTAACCCGCAAAGAATCGGAGTTCTGTCTCGGCTTATGCGCACGACCATCGTCCTCTTCGCGCATGACCAGTGATCGTGCGCCAGCGATCGTGCGTTAATTCAGAAGAAAATCGAGTTCTGTCTCGAACAGTGCGCACGACCATTTCCCTCTTCGCGCACGACCACTGACCGTGCGCCTGTGATCGTGCGCCCTGTTTATTCTGTTCCGCGATTTTGAGCGGAGAAGAAGATCGGACCGTCCAAATCTTTTGGAAATTGATCCAACGGCTAGGTTTAGTTGCGGGAGACTATTAGGGCTGATGAGAGGGGGTTAAACCTCATATTCTCTAAGCCATTCTCTCTCCAAACCCTAGAGAAAGAAGGAGGAGCCAAGGAAGAAGAAGGGAGATTCCGCCATTGACGGAGCTCCGGAGCTCCGTTTCGCGAGCCGTTTCCAGATCTGGAGAGTGCAGCCCAGTGCAGTCGTTTCCCTCCGTCTAGAATCTCGGATCCATGGCGAAAAAGAATGCTCCTAGGGTAACGATTTCTTCTCCCATTGTTTGGACTTGTCTTTTGTCCTCTCCTTCATTTCTCTATGCTTGCATGAGGGATCCCTTTCACCAAATGGGTGAAGTGTAGGATTTCCTCAAGTTCTTCGGAACTCCGGGTTGATTGTGTCCATCCCCGGCATATTGCATGTAGAAAATCCGGTAGTCGTGCGGATTTAGGCATTGTGTGTGAAGCCTATTCGTGGCCGCGAGCCCGAATCGGTGATGCTTGATTTGCGACGTTGCATTTAGGTTAAGCCTAGAATGCGTGCCGGAGAATGACTCTGTGATATATGCGATAGTATTGCGGGATTTAAGCGTAGGCATCTTGTGAAGATCCTAACGGAAGCCCCATGCTTTGCGAGTGGTTGAATGCAAACCTTCACCACTAGAATTGTTGAGGAGTGTTCTTGTACCTCCTTTTGGTTACGTGTAAAGCCCTAACGATCCATCATGCCCTCCGGCCGAAAGGCGGAGTCGGGTCTTGAGTCGTTACAAAGTAAACATTTAAGGCTTGGGTGTTGTAACTTATGTTTTGTGTAGCACTAGCGAGTGCTAAACCCTTACGGGCCGAGGTGATGTCATACCCGCATCGTGTGTTCAATCGATGACAAGAGCACGGGAATTGGCTGAACTGAACCCGTTTCCAGGCGCGGCGGTAGGGGGATTTATCTCTTGTAAACCCGAACGACCTTGGGAGAGGTTGGGAAGGGCGTCTTGCCTAGACCGACCAAAAGCTCTTTTCTATCTAGAGTTTCCGGACTCATGATGGTTTTGGTGCTCGGGAAGAAGTACCTTTGGTGCATGCCTTGTGAGCATGGAGCGTGCGGTTGTGTGTACCCACGTTTGTGATGAATTGATGTTGTTAGCCTCATGCGGTTGTTTAGGCGGTTGTGGGGAACCTTCGGGTGAACCCAACCAACATCATGTGCATACCTAGGTTCCCTTTTTTTGATGCTCAACCTAGAAGATTGTTTGTGCTTGAAACCTCACCTTGTGTAGTTGCACTTTCTATATGTTAGTACTGGTGTTAGTATGGCTTGCTTGCAGGGTAGAAACTCCGCCACCCCGGGAAAGGGGTGGGGTCGTTATAATTTGGTCAGCTGTGCTGACCGTTACTCTGTTTGCCACCGCTGGGTGGAATGTTCTTATGCAGGTGCAGGTGAGCCTAGTGGGAAATAGCGGGCGGTGGCCCTATTGCTGAGTTGGCCCTTGAAGGCCAGCCTCCCTTTTCTGCTTTCTCATGTATCGCCGGCCTGCGTGCCGAAGTATGTTCTGAGTTTTGTACATTGGTGAATGTAAGGCCTTAAGGCCGTAACTCTTATTCAGGATACATTCCTATTATAGTGGACAGTTCTTTTTGAATGGTTTAATTAATGCTTCCGCTTACGTTTTGTACTCTCGTTTAGTTGTTACTTTTCTGGTTATCACCTTTTAACTCCTAGCTAGTGTGGTTTGTATGGCGTGGGGTCCCGGCCGGACCTGCTGTTATACCTTTCGTACATGCAGGGTGTTACAGAAATTAGGCACCACTTCCTTAGGGATAATGTGGACAAAAACAAAATTTGTCTACAATTTATTTCTACTGATTTGTAAAGAGCTGATATTTTCACCAAGCCCTTGGATGAAAAGAAGCACATCTTCTTTATAAATCAACTAGGAATGATAGATGGAGACTCAATCTGTTAAAAATTAAATACTTCTATTTATCCCATAAATTCGTCGAACGAAGAACGACGAATTTGAACCATTTGTCGAACGACAATCGACAAAACCTGTTAACTTCAGAATCGATAAAGACAGTTTTATTTGTCGAACGGTGGTCGACGAAAAAGGTGTTTTTGTACGGAGTCTGATAAAGAAATAAAGCCTTTTCGACTTCTAATTTTATTAGGTTTTGACGAGCAGTGGTTTACGAATGCGCCCTCATTCTTCGACCCTTCTATATAAGCTTCATTTTATCTCTTTCTAAGTTTGCGCCTACAGAAATCGTCTTTCCCTCCAGTTCCCCTCTGCACTTGATCTTCATTTTCTTTGCAGGAACAATGGCGATTCCTCAGGCCTCTCTGCACTCAATGAAGTTTGACGCAGGTTTTGATATCGACATGGACTCCTTTGCACAATCTGACCAAATCTTCAAGAATATTCTTCAACTACTAGAAGACCAACATCTAAAGAAGTTTTTGAGCACCAGGCAGAAAATACCAGTTGCAGAGATTAAAGAATGGGTTCATACTATTCAGACAGAGGATGAGAAGATGTCTGGCACCATCTTAGGTCATCAAGTTTCTCTCTCTCCCACCATTCTTACTGAAATTTTTGGTTTTGAGAATGGTGATGATGACTTAGACATAGGCTCAGAACAATTTGATGAAGCTTTAGTCAAAATGGGTCACTTAACTGGAAACCCTAATCACTTACTGAAAAAGAACTTGTCTCAGGACTACAAGTTCTTAGCTGACATTGTTGGAAAAGTCTTGTTGGGCAAGACTTCTGGGCATGACTATATCAACAGGCACCAATTACTGTTGATGGTGGCCTTGATGGAGAAGAAGAAAATTAACTGGGGATCAATTCTCTTTGAATTGATTAAAAAGAAAAATTCTAAAGATAGTGTCAGTTTTGGAAGAGTTATAGGTATTTTCCTGCAGGAAAGGCATCCAGACCTTCTGGTGTCACCAAAGGTGACCATAAATGCCAGCAAGAGGCTGACCTCAGCACTCTTTGCTAAGTGGGATAGGGTAATCCCTAAGAAGAATACAGGAGCTGATGCTTCTAGGAAAAGGAAAACTTCTGAGGACACAAGGACTGACCAAGTCACTCCCTCTACCCTTCCAGAAGTTCCTCCCTCAATTCCTTCTCCTTCTATTATCCCATCTCCACCTGCTCAACAGTCTTCTGAACAATCTCTACCTCCAAACTCTTCACCACCTCCTTCAACTGACATATCACCTATCAATGATATTTCCCCTCTATCTCCAGAACCATTGTTTTCCCCTCCTCCATCTCCTATCAACACTAATCTCAATTCCTCAACTCTACCTCAATCACCTATTCCACCTCCATCTCCAATACATGATAAACATCAGTCACCAATTCATCCCTCAAGTTCAAACCATCCAGATAGCATTCCCACACATTCTGAAACTGTCAGAAATATCCTTTTATCGTCTTTCATCCCATCCACTTCACAACCATCTACATCACTTCCATCAGACTATCTATCTCTCAACCTCACCTCCATTGCTGATCAAATTTTTGATCACATTCTTCCTAAAATAAACCAACTCCTGGATGCAAAATTTGCTCCAGTCCTCCAAGCTATTTCTACACTATCTGCTAAGCTTTCTTCCCTTCCTTCCTCTATTGTTGTCCCTTCTTCTAGGGGACTAGATTCAGGCTTCCCTGAAGCTAGGCAGGGGGAGATGTCCTGTGAAGAAGCTCCAGAAGCAGAAGTTGCTCCAGAAGTAGCAGAAGAAGTAGCAGAAGTTACAGTTTTTGAATTAGATAATTATGAGATAGTACAAAGTAAAGAAAATTCAATTATAGTTTATGATACAGATATGGTTGATTCTTGTATAGTATCAGATACACAAGGTATAGAAGAAATAAATAATATTTGTATCTGCATTCATCCCTCTTGTGATCTGCATAGCTTATTATCAAAATTTGATACTAAATATACATCAAGGGTGTCACCAAAAGTATACATAGAAGATTTATCAAAGGCTCTGATATGCCTTCCTTAGAAGACTCATTCTGACATCATAAAAAGTTTCATCTCTTCTATTCCTTCAATCTATGATCAAGATATTCAGATGAAGGACACTTCTGCAGAATATGAGGATGATCTTGTAGAATATCTAGATGATATAGAAAATCCCACTACTCCATCAGATGAAACAGCTTCAAAAATTGTTTCCTCACCTCCAATTCTCTTATGGAATGAAGAACCAATGCCAAGTTTTGATGAAATCTGGAAAGAGACAGATGCAGAGTTTGACAAAGCTGAAGAAGAAAGATTAAAAGCTCTTGAAGTAATCAAAAGAATTGATGATTTATATAATAAGACAATTTCTTCTTCTGACTCTGAAGATGATGATGATGATAACAGTGATTCTGATGACACATTATCAAGGAAAAGAAAGAAAAGAACAGCTAAGTCAAAGGCTGTTCCCAAGCCTCCAAATCCTGAGAATGATATTCCATACTATGTTCTTCATAATATTACTCTTGACAAAAGTACACCTCATTGGATGAAATTCTCAAGGAATGAGAACAAAAGAAGGCAGAAGTTGAAGAAAACGGGTTATTATTCTGACAAACCTGTCAAATATAACCATCCTCCTCCTCCTCCAGCAGCAGGCTCAGTAGCACCATCATCCTTCTCTCAGAAGCCCAGCTCTCAACAATCAGGGAGACCTGGTAATTTTAATGGTTCTCAAGCCTCTGGATCAGGTAGTGCTCCTTCTTCTAAGAAATCAGCACTTGCTTTACAAGAAAGTCAGGCCATTATTTCACCTCAAATATCTTCAGAATACAAACTTCATATTTCTGATGGATCTTCTCACAAGATCAAAAATACTCAAAGTGATCCTCAAGATCAAGATGATACTTCAGAATATGTTCCTTATCTTCCAGATCCTGAAGAAGAAAGATTATTTCAAATGGCAAGACTCAAAGAGTCAATTGCTATTGCACAAATTAACAAAGCAAAATCAGAAGGTAAAGACTTCTCAAACATTTCTACCATGTCTGACTACAGAAGGAAAGAACTTGACAAGTACAACTCCAAAGAATTTTTCAATACTGAAGAATATATTGATATGCACCCCGAAGCTTTTGTTCCCCATGTCAAATCTCAAACCATACTGGGAGCTCAAGATCTCTACTTAAGCAAGAAGAAATCTCAAGATCCAAACAGGCAAATAATCTTCAAACCTCCATCAGCAAAGAAATAAAAGAGGTTCAGATTTAGTTATTTTTGTTATTGATTTTAGCATTTAGAATTGCTCCCCCTAAATATATGCTCCCCCTATGTGAATGATCCCCTAATATGTATGCTATCAACTTAATCAATCATGTTGGGTTTTTATTTTGATAGCGGATTATATTTTTATCATGTTAGTTCTCCCCCTTTTGCATTTTATCATGTTAGTTCTCCCCCTTTGTTATTAGCAAAAGTGGGTAGGGATGCACCAAAGAAAAGTTGGATAATTAGATAAAGCATGATCGAGCTTTTGAGTGAGAAGGAAATGATAAGGAGTTTTAGAGCCACTTGTTAGAATAATTTTTGTATAAATATATCAGAGTTTTTAGTTTGAGCAAAAGTAATGATTTCCCCTTTATATAAGAGTTTTAAGCATAAAAAATAGTGATTTCCAAGTAACCAATCTACCCAGACAATACGTCTACACCCTAGCCCTGTACTAAGTGACGGATGGGCATGAGGAGCTGCAAACAAGCCGTAGGTTGGGGTGTTAGTCCCTTATGCAAACACTAGACAAAACTCAACCTAGCACTCTTTCCCCCTAGTGCCTCGCAAGGCCCCACTGGAACCCTCCCCGGTTAAGGACAAGACATGACTAGAGATAAGGTTATCTAATGTCTACAACCCTACGCCCCCGCTATGGTGAGAAATGAAGTCATGGATAACAATTATTGGAAACATTAAGCATTTAAATCTAATGGGAAGTTTCATAGCATATGCATTTTTATTAGAAAATAAAATACTCTTAGCAATATTGAAATTCATGAATGAATCAGAGTTTGAGCATTGCGGAAGATTTCGAAAAAGAAACATCATAATACTAAATAAGAGTTTAAGTTCAAAACGGAGATGTTTTTGAGTTTCAAAATGAACTTTTTTTAAGAGTTGAAGCATTTTCGAATAAAGAAACAACATCCTTTTAGCAATTAGAAATAAGAGGTAAATTTTGATTTGAAATTCAATAATAAGAGGATGTTGTTATAAGCAATATTTTACTTTTTGGAGGAGTGTTTAGCATACACGTTTATATTGAAATAAATCAGAGTTTGTTACTATAAAAATGATATGCGTGTTAGAACAACCAATATAAATTCTACCAAGCAAGTCTACCACTTGTTTTTAAGAAAAAAAATGAGATTTAAGACTTGATATAAGCATGAAAGCGCAAGGTAAAAGTTATATGGTGATTATGCGGAAGACTTGTAGAAATACATGAAACATCTTATTGTAATCAAGAATAATCCATAAAAAGATATATGAGTTTAATTTCAAAAAGAAGATGTTTATGTAAATCATGTTTCAATGAAAATCTTTTATGGTTGACAAAAAGTAACCAAGCATGAAATAATATTATCATAAAGAGATTACTACAATGTTATTTCAATTCACAGTTTCAAATCATACCAAACATTGTAGAAAGCATGCTAGGTTATCTAGTGCATTTCATAAATAAAGAGTAGCATAGAATTAGCGTTAGGATCCAATACTCATGAGAAGAAGTGTTATGGAAGATAATGATGTGCACATAAGTGTATTTTTGAGTAGAGTATACGAGTGTTTTAATCAAAAAATACAAGAGATATGTAAAGTAGAAGCACAACAAAACACAAATAATTTTACTTCCACACACTTTAATGCACACAAAAAATGTACAACAACCAAGGTGCTTTGCACACACAATGCTCATTATGACTTATCAGGGTGCAAAGTAGTGCTTGGGGGGTCACAGATTTTATTTTTACTGTTTGAGACTAGTGATCCGGTGTACTTAAGAGTAAGTGGTTTTTCTTATTTTGAAGGAAAGATATGGTTTGCACAAGACACTTTACTATTCTATCCAAGGTGCTCAACCTTACAATGCTTATTAAGACTTATCAGGAGGTTCAAGTAGTGCTTGGTGGAGTTATCTTTGTTATTTATTTTATGATTTTTGTTTAGCACAAGGTTCTCCGAATACACTTGTTTTGCAAACCAATGGATTTATGAAAAACATAACCACTTTTCCTAACTTTTACAAGTGCAAATAAAGGAGTGTAGGTAAGATATGTGCAATTTTAGTTTATTGTACTAATACATAAACATACACAAGCATTCTTAAATTAAACCATATGTAGACAATGCCAAAAAGTGAGTGAATATCTATCATTGTCAAACATAAAACATTTCTCATACTTAGAGGCATGTTAAGCTTGATCCTATACAACCTTTAACATGTAATTGATGCACATATTAATAGATATATCTAAGCATGATGAAAACAATGTTCAAAGTAGTTTGAGATGATAAATCGCAATATTATAGAAGTACTAAATAATATATTAAATCATGCTTGATTTTTACAATAAAGTCTATACAGTATTTTTTGATATTTTTGAAAAATAATCTTTATTTAGAGTTTGAACTTATAAAATTGATCTTAGACTTCCCGAGGACTACCTTGTGAGAGGTTCGCCCGGTACTAGGTGATATGATGGGATGATATCCCAAATCACCCTTTCGCAAGATACAAGTAAAAAGTTAAGTTCAAAAATAACAATTTTTTGATTTTTTTTTTATATTTTTGTATTTGATTTTTAAGAAAAAATAGACTTTTAAAAAAATAGAAAGCAAAACATATTTTTGTAATTTGGATTTTCTATTTTTGTATTTGATTTTTCAAAAATATAATAAAAGCAAAAATGCAGAAATGAATAGTACCCATAGATTAATATATTTTTAGGGATTTTTCAAAATTTTAAAATTACAGAAAAATGGACCTCGACGCTAGCGCGGGAAACAGTAAGTGATTTTTTAGGGTTTTGAAAATTTTGATGTTTGAACTTGATTAGGTGTCCCATTAGTAGTTTCATGCTGAATTTGCAGAATTTTTGGAAATGTTTTTGATGGTTAAAAATGAAGAAAAATTGCATTTGTAAGCATGTTTTAACATGAAAGATTTAGGACACCTATCTCAAGTCATAACAAACGAGATCTTGCATGAGCTATAAGATAGATTATCAAAATGTATGTGAATTCAAATTTTTCTAGACTTTTATCAATCTAATGTAGTTTGAAGAATGATAGGAAATGTAAGCACGAGAAGACATGAAGGAACAAATATGCATAATTTTAGTGATTTAGAAAATAATGTTCATGCAAAAGAATATCATGCACATTCATAAGCATTTTAGTCCAATGGAAACAATTTAAAGTCAAATAGTTATTTTATCGTTCAATTTTATTTTATTTTACTTCGTAATTAATTCATTATGGTAATATGAGATAACTAGCATGAATAATATCTATTAGTTGATAATGCTAGAATAATGAGTTTGATTGCAATTGTTATACCACAAGATTAATTGAGATAATGTTGCATGTATTCAAGAGCGTGATTTAATATTTTTACATGGAATGAATCTATGATTTCATTTGATTTATTAATATAAAGTTGATTCTATGGTTTATAATCAAATGAGATACATGCAAGTCATACTTCATTAATTCATTCATGTACTTATTATGATCACCAATCAAATGTTAGAACTAAGTGGATCTTTTGTAATGTTTGAATTTAAAGATCTTTTGATATTACATAATTATGATGGTGAAGCATGTAGCACAAGTCATATTCAATATTTTTCAGAATATTTTAAAGAAAGATTGTGAGGTGAATAGTGAATATGAAAGAAGTGAGAAGCTATTTTTGGTTAGTTTGAAGAGTTATTGTAAATTTTCTCAAATATAAGGGCTATCATATTCATCACACAAGATAGATAGATAATCAACACATTATGCATTTTAATTTTTTTGTTTGCCTAAGCCCTTTATTATTTAAATCCATTTAAAATAATTTCATTAGTCTTGATAATAGTTTTAATATTTAATTAATAATGATAGTTCAAGACATTTAAGGGTAATGGATTTAAATAAAACGGATAAGTAGATCACTAAACAAAATGATATGACTTTTCAAGATACATAGAGTGATCATAGCACGATAGTTTAAGAAGAAACAAAAGAGAATAAACAAAAAGAAGGTTTAAGTATATCATGAAGTAGAGAAATGATATTTCAATTTTAATTGATCTCTACTTCATGCAAATGATGGGATACAAATGAATGAGAGATTTAGGTATCCAAAGAGGACCGGGTGTGACGGTTCCTTTGGGTAGCCAAATGCATCGTGTTTGCTTTTGGGGAGATGTGATTGAATGGGCCCTTTTGATTTGAGTTTGTGTTTCATCTTTAACTTTTGGCCGCCATTCAAACATTGGTTTAATATTATTCTTATTTATCAAATTTCCATGATGATTTTGCAAAACATTCTTTATAGGAAATTTGTTTATCTTTAAGTTTATGTTGGGAGAGTGGTTATTTTGTAAATGATAATGATTTGGAATTTTATTTTCAAGCATTTGATATTCTTTATTTCCTTTATTGGATTTATCAACATTTTGAGAAATTATATTCAACTTGCTTTTAGATATACCTTGAGATTGTGAATGAATGTTTTGAGCATTTTTCTTATTGATTTCCTTAAGCAAGTTTATTTTTTATTTTAGTTCATCATTCTTGATTTTTAAATTATGTCTAGCTTTATTATAATTTATTGTGCTATTTTTAAGAGTGGTAACAATTGAGTCAATGTGTTTTTCATATTTATCCCTATACTCATCAAATGTTTCATCCATCTCTTGAATTTCAATTTAATATTCTTCACACTTAGCACAATCATTTTTCAAGGAAGTATTTTCTAAACATAATTTTTCATTTTGTTCTTTTACTAAAATAAAATCCTTTTCAAGTTTCATGAGTTTTTCCTTAATATTATAATAATCAAAACAAGGTTTTCTGTTTTCAAGTAAAGGACAAGATGGTGAAACCACATCACAATTTGATTCTAAATTAACATTAGCTTTTAATCTCTTATTTTCTAAATGTAAATTTTTAATAGTGATTTTCAATTTCTTGATCTTACGTTTAGCAGTTTTTAGTATATTGAAACTAGAAATGGAAGTTATCACACAAGAAGAAGATTTTGACTTTCTTACAGCGCTTTTGGTAGAGGCAAAATATGTGCATAAAGTTCCTTCGTTATCTTTTGGTCCTTCCTCGATCACAGATGAGTTTTCATCTTCTTTTGATGTATTGTTCTCTTTCTCTATTTCAATATTCTTCATGGCTTTGCTCCGAGAGAGATCTTCTTGAATGATAATGGATGCTTGTACGTTCTTTTCCTCCTGTGTTTGTTCCACACCTACGAGAGGAAGATCATACATTTCTTCAAGAAAGTGCCATATTTTGTATGCACTAGAAAAGCAATATATGAATTTGAAAATTTCATTAGATAGACCGCAAAATAAATAATGTTTAGCTTTTCCATTTAATTGAAGTTCCATTTTATTTGATTCATTTGCAGGTCTTGCTATTGCTAAATTCCAAACTTCGATGTCTAAAGTTTTAATAAATTTTTCAATTAAGATTTTCCATCCTTTATAATTTGTCCCTTCAAATAAAGGTGGTGTAGGTGATTTTTCTTCTTCACAAAAATTTCCCCCACTAGTAGAAGCGAGATCATGAGATGCCATTATTCCCGGTTGTTAAGCCGATTGGAATAAAACCTACCTCTGATACCACTTGTTGGATCGGTCGTCGCCCTTAGAGGGGGGGTGAATAAGGGTTTTCAAAAACTTTATATTTTATTTAGAAAAACTTTGGAATATTGCAATATTAAAACAAGAAGTCAAGTAAAACAAAAAGAGAGACAAGCTTTATTGATATTAAATAAGTTTTACAAAACTTGATCTCAATGGCGCTAGAGATCGGAGGCGAATAATAAAAACTCTTTTTCGTTTTCTATACCGACTCGTATCCCCACGAACCGGTTGGCTTTAGCCGATCTCTCCCCAGATACGGCCTCGAGCACCCCCTAGACCTAGCCTAGATCTAGTCGCCAACACGAGGCAAATTTCAGCCCTAAGTCCTACCCCAGACCTAGTCGCCAACACGAGGCAATTTTACTAACGGGTTACAAGAAAGATAAGAAATGAAAAGACAATAATATAAAAACTCCCTCAAGAAGAACTTCTGAAGATGGAGGCGAAGATCCGCTGTAGAATCGGCGTTTGTCGAAGCGGACTTCGTTTGGATTTGGCGTGATGGAATCCTCCTTCAGAAATTTGCAGAGCTTCGCTGGGACCTCAAGTTTCGGCCAAGATAGCCTCTGGAGTTGTAGCACTACCTCTCTCTCTCTGATGTCCCTCTGAAATGAGAGGTGAGGGGTCCTTTATATAGCCCAAGCGCTACCGCCGGCGCTAGCGCTACCGCCGGCGCTAGCCCGGATTAGGCAACGATTTGTGCGACAGAATCTCCCATCCGCGGTAACCTCTTGCTCTATGCCTTATGTGCGTCACGCTACCGTCGGCGCTATCCGCTACTGCCAGGTGCTAGCATCCTTCTTAAATTGCTTCCGGAATGGCGCTAATCAACGCTATCGCCGGGCGTTATCGCTACCGCCGGCGATAGTGACCTTGTTCGAATTGTGGCCTCAATTTTAGGGGCAGTCATCATGTGTACTCCTTGAGTCATGTGGACCTTGTAAACCTGCACACTTGAACACACAAGATCAAATACACATAGGATTTGTTATTCTCAAACCTAGGAGATGCGGAAGACCATGTTCCAACAGTGGTGGCAAGACACCTTATCAAAAAATCCTTGTGTGGTTTTTAAGCACCTTATCAAAAGCTTATTGGTGTGTGGACACCTTATCAAAAACCCCTTGGTGCCAGGGCACCTGATCAACCCTCCTAGTGGATTCCTACCAAGGGTGGTAGAAGAGTAGACGTACCCAGATTTATTGGGGAACTACTATAGCTCCTTGTGTCTTCTGTGCTTGCTTATTCTTCTGTGCTTGTGCTGTGTGATTTTCTTTTTACTATTTCTGTCTTTATCTTTAACTCTCACTGATTACATATATACTTAAACAGTATTTTAAATTCCGCTATAAAACTAAATAAAAAGTTTTAATACTCTATTCACCCCCCCCCCCCCCCCCCCCTTTAGAGTAACTTAAGATCTGACCTCCACTTTCACAAAGTGATCTTTGGAGACTCCAACTGTGGACAAACCAAGGCTATGGACAGATCAAAGTTGGAGCAGTCACCTTCAAAGAGGTAGCTTATATCAAGGGTCTGAAGCACAACCTCATCAGCATAAGCCAGTTATGTGATGAAGGTTATCAGGTAACTTTTAATAATTCCTTATGTCTTATTACCAATAATAAAAACATTAATGTGTTATCTGGTATTAGACATGGAAATATTTATTTAGTCAATTTTGACTCTGCCAACTCAGATATTTGTTTATTTAATTCTATAAGTAAAAAAAAATGAATTATGGCCTAAAAGGCTTGCACATTAACCTTAGAACTATCTCTAAGCTCTCTAAGGACAATCTTGTTAGAGGACTGCCTTCTGGTTCATACAAGAAGGAAGGACTCTGTTGGGCTTGTCAATTAGGTAAGCAGACCAAGAGTAGTTTTAAATCTTTATCCAAGAGTGATTCACCTAGGATTTTGTATTTACTGCATTTGGATCTTTTTGGACCCACTGCAATACAAAGTCTAGGAGGGAAGCATTACTCTCTAGTTATTGTAGATGACTTCTCAAGATTCACTTGGGTGTTCTTTCTTATGAACAAGTCTGACACTTTCAGTGTTCTGACAGACTTTCTCAGGCCCATCAAGAATGAGTACTCTACTCTAGTTACATTGATCAGAAGTGATCATGGCACTGAGTTTGAATCTCTTTTGATGAGAGAATTCTGTGGAAAAGATGGGATCAGGCAGTGTTTCTCTGCTCCGAGAACTCCTCAACACAATGGGGTAACTGAAAGGAAAAATAGAACCCTAATTGAATCAGCAACTACATTGTTTACTGATGCAAACTTGACTCTCTTTTTGGGCAGAGGCAGTGAACACAGCAAATTATGTGTTGAACAGAAGCCTGATACATAGACTTAAGGGCAAAACTCCCTATGAATTACTCAAGAATAAAAAGCCTAAGGTTAACTATTTTAAGATATTTTGCTGTAAATGATATGTGCATAACAATGGCAAGAAGTATCTAAGGAAATTTGAAGCAAAAGCAGCTGAAGGAATATTCCTTGGATATTCTCTTTCTAGTAAAGCATACAGAGTTTACAACAAATATACTCTTAAGATAGAAGAGTCCATGCATGTATATTTTGATGAGACTAACATGTTAATTAAAGAGAGGAACACCACCTCTACCAAAAATACTTTGCAGGTACCAGCTCTATGTGAAGAGCTTAATGGATTGGATCTACAGAATAAAGATTCTCTACTTCCATCAAATGAAATAATTGAAGACAGTGAAGAAGAGGATAATCCAGATCTTGCTGACAACTTAAATCAAGTGACAGCTGAACAAGTCCCTCAAGTGGAAACTATTGTTGAACCAACTCCAACTGTTGATCACATCACAGCTAGAGATCATACAATATCTCAAGTGATTTGAGATATTTCAGCAGGTGTTCAAACAAGGCATCAACTACACCAAAATCAAATGCACACTTGTTTCCAATCCCAGATTGAACCTCAATCCATAAAAGATGCAGAACAAGATCCAAACTAGATTCTTGCAATGCAAGAGGAGCTCAACCAATATGAAAGGAACAAGGTTTGGGATTTGGTTCCAAGACCAAAAGGCCATCCAGTCATTGGCACCAAGTGGGTCTTCAGGAACAAGCTAGATGATCAAGGCAACATAGTAAGAAATAAAGCAAGATTGGTAGCCCAAGGATATTCACAGGAAGAAGGAATTGACTATGATCAGACCTTTGCTCCTGTTGCAAGACTTGAAGCTATCAGGATTTTTCTGGCCTTTGCTGCATTCAAGAAATTCAAAGTATACCAGATGGATGTGAAGAGTGCATTCTTGAATGGAGACATCAAAGAAGAAGTCTATGTGGAACAACCACCAGGTTTCATCTCTCCAACTCACTCCTCTTATGTATTTAAGCTTAATAAAGCTCTATATGGTCTCAAACAAGCTCCCATAGCATGGTATGAGACCTTAGCTAATTTTCTTTTGGAGAACAATTTCTGTAGAGGCATAGTTGATAAAACCTTATTTTTCAGGATACATAAAAATCAAACTTTACTAGTTCAAATATATGTAGATGATATCATATTTGGCTCTACTGATTCAAATTTATGCAAAAGGTTTTCTAACCTAATGCAATCTAAATTTTAAATGAGTAGTATGGGTGAATTATCATACTTCCTTGGTCTTCAAGTGAATCAAACTCCAAATGACATACCTGAAGCTTCCATTATGAAAACACTCATGCCCTCAAATGTTGTTGTAGATAATGATGAATCAGGGAAACCTGTTGATCAGAAAGTATATAGAGCAATTGTTGGCCCATTACTTTATTTAACAGCAAGTAGGCCTGATATAATGTTTGCTACCTGTATTTGTGCTAGGTTTCAAGTTAACCCCAAAGAATCTCACCTAATTTTATTAAAAAGAATTTTGAGATATATAAAGGGTTGTCCAAATCTAGGACTCTGGTATCCAATAGCTTCAGAATTTGAATTAACTGGATTCTCAGATTCTGATTATGCTGGATGCGGAGTAGATAGGAAAAGCACACCAGGAACTTGTCAGTTTCTTGGTGATAGGCTTGTGTCTTGGTTTTGTAAGAAACAAACATCTGTGTCTACATCAACAGCTGAAGCTGAATACATAGCTACAGGCAGTTGCTGCTCACAGATATTGTGGATACAAAATCAGCTCCTAGGCTATGGTATCAACCTAAATAATTCAATTATATTTTGTGACAATACTAGTGCAATATCTATAGCACAAAATCCAGTACTCCATAGTAGGACTAAACACATAGAAATTAGGCACCACTTTATCAGAGATAATGTGGATAAAAATAAAATTTGCCTACAATTTATTCCTACTGACTTACAAAGAACTGATATTTTCACCAAACCCTTGGATGAAAAGAAATATATCTTCTTTATAAATCAGCTAGGATTGATAGATGGAGATCCAATCAATTAAAAAAAATTAAATTTTCTACTTATCCCATCTCTTCATCGAACTGAGATCGACGAAATCTAGTTGTTTGTCGAACGGAGATCGACGAAGTCATCTAGATCGTCGAATTGAGATCGACAAAAACATAGTTTTCGTCGAACGCGGTTTTGATGAAGTCTATTTTTCTGAATCTTTCCTTATAATCAAATCTTTTATTTCATTTTAACTGTATGCCTACAGAATTGCTTCTCTTCCAGTTCCTTTGCACTTGATCTCTATTTTCTTTTGCAGGAACAATGGCAATATTTCTTCAAAAAGATTGCATCCTTCCCTACCTCCTCATATGTCCCTTCTTCTAGGGGCCTAGCTTCAGGCCTTCCTGAAACAAGGCAGGGGGAGATATCTTGAAGAAGCTCCTTTTTGTTAAGGTGAGATGTTTTGAAGAAACTCCTTTATGATAGAGGGAGATGTTTTATGAAGATGCTCAAAGTTTCAAGGGGAGATGTTGTATGAAAAAGAAAAATCATTCAGTTGATGAAGAAGCGTGTTTTCAGTTTTGATAAAGCTCACAGCAGTTTGCAGTTTTAGTTTTGTTTCAGATTCAGATATAGCAGATTCAAATGCAGATAAGTAGCAAAGCAGATTAAGAAATAATTTTTGTTAGAGCAGATTCAATTCAGATCAACAAAGTCAAAAAGCTGAAAAATGCAGATTCAGAACTATTGTTTGATATAGCAAATACAGCTCAGATAATCAAATCCAGAAAGCTGAAGGCAATGTCAGAATTCAGAGAAAGACAAAAGGTTCTGATTTATTTGTGTTTATTAGTTTTGTTTTTCAATGTAAAACTCAAAACTCAGAGTATCATATTTTATATCTGCTGAAATATTTAAAATCTATCAGATATATATGCTCTGTTGTTTTGTTGTTTTGTTGTTTATTTTATTATTCAATTTTGTCAAATAGTGTCCTAACCCAAATAGGGGGAGATTGTTGGAACAACCCTATTACTGATTTGGGCTAGGATCACTATCTGTTTATTAGGACTAAGTTGACCCCAATGTATAGTCTAAAGGGTCAAGGTTTTAGGCTGTTAGAACTAAGGAAAAGATAAGTTTTCTGCTTTCGACGAACTCCATACTGCGTTCGACGAACTCTATCCTGCGTTCGACGAACGGCATGCTCCTGCGTTCGACGAACTTGCCAAGGTTCTGCATTCGACGAACTCCTCTCTGCGTTCGACGAAATGCTCTCAGCGGTCGATGAAAGCTCGTCTCAGCGGCTGATGAACTTCAGTCTCAGCGGTTGACCAAGTCTCAGCGTTTGACCAAGTCTCAGCGGTTGACGAATTAATTCAGATCGACGAAAGTTCTTCTCAGATCGACGAACTCAGTTCTTCCAGGCAGATTTATCAGTTTATGTTTGAGATCGACGAACTCAAGATTGTGTTCGACAAAATTTGTTCAGATCGACGAAATTTGTGTTCAGTTCAGTATTTCAGACAGATTACTTTTATTTTATTCTTTGAACTCAGATTATCAGCAATGACTCTATTTATTCCAGATAAGTCAAGGATATTATCTTTCCTTTTTATTTTATTACTTTCCATTCTCTTCCCGAGAAAATAGTCGTTTGGCAGAAAAGGATACATTAATTAAAAAGGAAAAGGAATTAAAGTTTTGGTTTGCAGTTCCAAGAAATAATCCTCCAGATTATTTTATTCCTTATTCAGAGGATTTGAATTTCAAATCAGTGATATATTATCAAAAGAAATAAGGAAGAAGATATACAGTAGTATTACATTGCAGCAGTACAGCAAGAGAAAGAGGAAGGAGTCGGGAAAAAGAAATACAGGAAGAAAGAAAAAGCTTTACAGATCTTCATCTTCCTCAAGCAACAATCTTATTCTCTGAGAACAACATCAACATTCTTATCTCAGATCTCTGCTGCAAGTTCTAGATCTTCAAAGAGCAACAAATAATCTGAGAAACATTTGTCTCCCAGATTCATCAGCTATCAGGAAGATCTACATTCAAGATAAAGCTCCATCCTCAACTGTCAACCATTTCAATCAGACTGGGGGAGCTATACATCATACAATCCACTAGAGTCTTCTCTCATATTATTTACAGAGAAGAACATCTTAACCCTCTTTATCCCATTCTGTACAGGGTTATAATTCCCTTCAAAAGTTAACCCCTTGGAGGCAGGGCACCTGAACAAAAACCTGTAGTTTGGTTAGAGCACCTGATCAAAAGCTCATTGGTGTTTGGACACCTGATCAAAAATCCATTGGTGATAGCGCACCTGAACAAAAACCTAATGGAATCCTACCAAGGGTGGTAGAAGAGTAGACGTACCCAGGTTTATTGGGGAACTACTATAAAATCCTTGTGTCCTCTGTGTTCTTGTTTATTTTTCTGTATTGTGTTGTGTGCTCTCTTTGTGTTTGTTTTTATTACTCACTCAGTACACTTATATATATTTATCACTATTTTAATTCCGATATAAAAATAAGTGAAAATCTTTTTAATACTCTATTCACCCCCCCCCCCCCCCCGCTAGAGTGACTTTAAGATCTAGCCTCACTTTCAATTGGTATCAGAGGATACATCTGATATCAGAGGACTTTCACATTGCAATCTTCGTCCGTTGATTCATGACTCCTCCCCATAAGGTACAAATTTGCCTCATCACTATCGCTTAAAGTTGACTCCTTTGAACATTCGGATGAAGAGTCATCCCATGTTGCAGCCTTCAAAACCTTCTTCTTTTCTCTTTCTTTATGTCGCTTTTCTTTTTGTACTTTTAGGTACTTTGGGCTTTGGCTTGTTATATGCTCGGTATTCCTGCAATGGAAGCACTCGGGAGGAGGCCTCTCTTCATCGTCGTCGCTTGATTTTTCCTTTTTCTCTCTTTTGGAAGATGAGCCTTTTCGGAAGTACTTATGGAAAGTATTCCTCCTTTCTGGATTCTTCATGAACTTTGTGAAATATTTCACAAAAGACTCTCCTCGTCCTCTTCCTCTTTGTCATCCTCTTTCCTTGACTTTAGTGCCAAGGCTTTCTTCTTTGGCTCTTTGTTGTATTCTTCATTTTGGATTTTGAGTTCTACCTCATGGAGGCTCTCAATCTGGAGCCGTCTTAGAAGCGATTCTGAAATAGCTGTCACCTTTGGATTGAACTTCAGGGGGAGAGATCGAAGGATATTCCTCACCAAGTCACCATTCGAGAAGGTTTTTCCAAGGATCTTTAAGGCGTTTACGATCTTGGTAAAACGTGTGTATATCGAGTCCACGTCCTCATCTGGATCCATTCTGAATCTTTCAAACTTTGATTCTAGTTGGAAGAGTTTGAGTCTTTAACCTGAAAGGTAGCTTCAAGAGTTATTTCTAGTAAATTCCAAATGTCATAAGCAATTTCACAAACACAAACTCTATTAAATTCAGTCTTATCTAATGCGCAAAATAAAGCATTCATAGCTTTAGCATTATTTTTACATTTATTTTTTCCCCATCATCCCATCTATCTCTAGGCGTGTCTATGGTTACCTCTCCAACAACATAAGTAGGAGTGGTATATGGTGTTTCGACACTAGCCCAGATATCTACATCTAAACTTATTAGAAAGTAACGCATTCGCGTTCTCCAATAGTTATAGTCGGTTGCGGTGAAAAGTGGAGGTCTACTTATTCCTTGCCCCTCATGAAAAGCGAGATCACGGAATGGCATTATTGTCGGTTGTTAAGCCGATTTGGAGTAACCTGGCTCAGATACCACTTGTTGGATCATGAGGTGCCCTTAGAAGGGGGATAAGGTTTTAGAAAACTTAAATTTTTATAAAAAACTTTTGATAGTTTGTTTGAATGAGAGTGAATCAAAAGTAAAGAGTAGTAAATTAATTAAAACAAATAAGAAAAGACATGATTATCATACATAATATTTGATTACAAAATGTGATTTCTATGACGCTAGAAATCGAAGGCGAAATATGAAATATTCTTTTTGTTTTATATACTGACTCTTCTCACCAAGAACTGGTTAGTTTTAGCCGTTCTTTCCCAGATACGGTCTCAAGCCGCTCTATCCCTTCTATCCCAAGAAAGGCCTCGAGCACCCCCTAGATCTACTTTCTAGACCCAGTCGCCAATACGAGGCGAATTCCTCCCTAAGTCCTACCCAGACCTAGTCGCCAACACGAGGCGAATTAACACCACGATTATAATGAAAGAGTTACAAAAAATAATACAAAACACAAATAAAAACTACCTATGAAAAATTCTGGAGATGGCGAAGGCTCTCTGAATATTCTCGAAGTCGAAGCGTGCATTCTTCACATTGAGTAAGCGTTGATCTGATCCTCCTTGAATTCTTCTCTCGAATTTGTGTGGGAGATGATGGTCTGGAAAATACAACCCTCTCAGAGTTTTTGAAGTGCTGGAATAGGACTCTCTTCAATCAGTAGTTGGAGAAGACGAAATCCACCCATTTATAGGACTGGACGCTAACGTCGGCGTTAAGGCAAACTCATGGCGTTGACCCAGTATATAATTGTTTTGATGGCTCGGATCTTCAAAACAGGAAGTAGATTCTGTACTTTAGGAAACATTCATTTTAGGAAACCCTACCGCTGGCATTGAGGCTAACGCTGGCGTTAGGTCAGATCATTCCTAAAGAGCTCCTGCAATCATGACTGCTTCCCTCCTTGCCATAATCATCATGATGGGAACGAGAGTCAACGCCCAGCGTTAAGACCTAACTCCTGGCATTAGACCACTTTCATTATCTCAGCGATAAGCCATATCGTCGATCATCTCAGCGGCACGCCATACCGTCGAGTGTCAACGTCGGCGTAAAGTTTTAGCGCCTAGCGTTAGATCACTTTCCTCATTTTAGCTTGTGGGCAGGTCCAGACCAATAATGAAGCATCCTAGTGTCATATATGTTCAACCCTGCATGCTAAAAACACAATGGCAACCACGATCAAATACAAGCAGGATTTGTTATTCTCCAATCAAGGGATGCGGAAAACCATGTTCCAACAAGCATGACCTTTACAATATTAATTCCGACTTGAAATGCAAATTACTTTACATTGTAACACATATTTTTTTCTTAGTATTTCAAATCATGCTTGCATATTTTTGTTGAAGCATCTTTTGTGCTTAACTTCAAACATCAACTTTTTTCAAATTTCAAACACGTTACCTATTATATGCTTTTATCTTTCAAAATGATGTTTTTTGGAGTGCTTGCACTATTTCCGTTGTGCTTACTACGTGTGCTTGATCATGCCTATTTGGTTTTTAAGTAGCAACTCTAAATGTTAAATACTTACTTTCATCTATACATAATGCACATGAAAGATATTGCTAATTATCTACGCTACCTTCTTTTGATAATACTAAAATGGGGAGAAAATAAATTGAAGAAATCTATTATTTAGGGGGAGTAAATCATATAATGCATCTATGTAGGGGGAGCATCCATATAGGGGAGTATGCATGCTTACCACGCTTATCATATTTTATAAACACCATTCTAGTTATAGTTGATTTCTTTCTAGAGGATTTGTTATTAGCAAAAGGGGGAGATTGTTGGAGTATGTGCTCCACATATCTTGGTTTGAACAAATCTTATTTTGTATTTGATCATACTTGTCGTGTGTTTATAGTGTGTAGGTAATATATCCATATATGTAGAATACTTAATGTCTGACAGTAAAGGGGGAAATTGTTGAAAAGAAAGCTAATGCCTGGCGGTAATGTTACTGCCAGCGGTAACATATTATCAAGAAGCTATGTCGACAAGAAGGGATGTCGTCGTGAAGGGAATGTTGATGAGAAGACATATCGTCGAGATGCTACCGCTGATGTTAACGTTAACGCGAGCGGTATCATATCATCGAGATGCTATGTCGACAAGAAGGGATGTCATTATGAAGGGAATGTCGTCGAGAGACCACACACACATCGAGCTAACATAGAGCATTAGTGCTACCATAGCACAGTAGGGCCACGTTCTACCATGATCAGTCACGACCTCCGTGACATCGGCCACATTTCTGCACGAACACTATCGTTGGCGGTACCGCTACCGCTAACGAGAGTTTCCAGAGCCGATAAAAGTAATGGTTCTATTTGTTCTATGTTAGAAGCTGCCACAACTCCAACCTTTCGTGGGAGCCTTCATCCCTAAGTTCCAGAGCACTCCCAACTCCATCTTTGAAGATCAAGAGTGAGAAGAAGATTTCCAAATGGTCAAACTACAAGAAGGACGCACACTTCAACACCGATGATGTTCATGACATTTCTTCATCATCTCCTTAAGATCTCTTCATTATATGGAGTTTTATTTTTGAATTTACATTGTATTCTTCCATTTTATTTTGTAATGGTAGTGAATTTGCCACCTTGTGTATGGCGACTAGGCCTTGTGAGGTTTAGGGGGAAATTCGCTGCCTTGTGTGTGGCGACTAGGTCTAGGGTATATTTAGGGGGAGATTAGAGGCCATATCTGGGATAAGATAGGCTATAACCTACCGGTCCTTGGGAGAAGGACCGGTGAAGGGACAAAAAGTATTTTTTATTAAAGTCTTGATTTCAAGCTTCATTGAAATCAAATTATTGTATTCTTCCTTTGAAATAAAATCATAATTCATCTTCTCAGAATTTCAAAAAAATTATTTCATTCAAGCATTTCTAAGAAAAAAATTCTTTGGCTCATTTTTTCGAGGAGTTTTATTTTCCGGAGAACTAACGCCCGACGTTAACACTAACGTCGGCAGTAGCAATAAAATCAGAAAGTTTCCTGTTTCTGCAATTATCTCGAAAAATATCTCAGTCTTATTAAAATTTTGAAAAGCCCTTATTCACCCCTCTCTAAGGGCGCCATAAGATCCAACATTACACTAGTATTTCTTTTGCTACCGCTTATAGTGTACTCTGTTTATGGTGTGATGGTAAGTCGCTTAGCATTATCGTCGATTGGTAGCGTTAGGTGAAAATGATGAGAGAGGGTTAAGACGTTCATACATATACTATTTCATTATTCACTTCTTTATTGCGGATTGTCAGTGGTGTGATAAGATACCCACATCGGTGCCTATTTCTAGGGGAAACATGATAAGTAATAAAATATATGTATTTTTAGTATAGTTATTAGTATAGTTTTAATTAATATTGTGAATTTTCTATGTAAATTAATAAATAAATTGCTTCTTTTCATTATTTCCTTACTAACATAATTTTATTTTTGTTTTTGCAGATTTTGGCAATTTTTGTCAAGTCACGCCCCTGAGTAACGCCCGTGACCCAAGGGCGTGTAATTTTAAAACACCAAACTTCTCAATCTGCGCTCGACGAAAGCACTGCCCTGCGTTCGACGAAAATCAAGTTGCGCTCGACGACGCTCTCTGCCTTGCGTTCGACGAAAATCGAGCTGCGTTCGACGAAAATCGTGTTGCGTTTGACGAACACTCTCTGCCCTGCGTTCGATGAAAATCGAGCTGCGTTCGACGAACACTCTCTGCCCTGCGTTCGACGAAAGCGCTCTGCCCTACGTTCGATGAAAGCTCTACAAGCTGCGTTCGACGAAAGCGTCCTCCCCTACTTTAGATGAAAGCTCTGCTCTGCGTTCGACGAAACCAAGCTGCGTTCGACGAAACCTGAGATGCGTTCGACGAACTCTCTATCCAAGCGTTCGACGAATCCACCGCCAGCCCCAAAGTCACGCCCATGTTGCTGATAAACTGCCGCCCACTGTCACGACCGTGACACTGCAGGTCACGCCCGTGTGCAGCCATGTTTGACGACAGGACCTTCCAGAAGACGGCAGATGCGACCCCTAAAGCACGCGCAAATGTCACGCCCTAAGTCACGGTCGTGACACCCAAGTCACCCCCGTGACCTAGGGTGTGTAAAAATAAAATTTGGCCTATAAATAAAGGGCTGGCTGAAGGAAATCTCATCCAAATTTTGAGTTCTTGTTAGTGTATTTGAGTTCTTTTGAGTGATTGTGAGCTTTTTTTTATGCAATTAAGTTTATGTTCGTTTGTAATTTTCGCCTTTTTAGTCTAGTTGTAATGCTTATTTTAGAAATAAAAATGTTGTTTTCTCATTTGGATCATCTTCCTTTTTTTATTTATGTTAGTTTGTGTGTGTGTATGAGAATAGTTTATTGCTTTCATAATTTAGTTTATTGCTTTCATAATTTAGGTTTATTGCTTTCATAAACATAGTTTATCGCTTTCTTTAAATGTTTTATTTATCGCTTTCGTTTAAACGCTTTCTCTCGATTCAGTCATTTTATTACAAGTAGAGTGCGTGCGTATATGAGATAGTGTTTTTCTTTTTTGTAACTTAGCTTTATTTCAGTCCTTAAAAACTGTTTATACCACCCTCGTCCCGGATGAGAGGCTAAGTTTCTTTAGCGCTTGATTAAGACGGTTGGGACGGATATTATTACTGCTTTTATATAAGTCTTTTTATTTCCCTTTTTATCCGCTTATATTCGCTTAAGTTATTAAACATGTATTGTCTTAATTATGTCGTCCCCATTCCGATGAGTGGCTAATTTCCTTTAGCGCACGATGTCAAAGAGCATTAGGACCCAAAAATAGTTTTTCTAAAAATTAAAACATCTCTTTCTAAAATAATTAACGCTTAAGGTTTACCCGAGAATAATGTTGAGTGGAGCCACATAATCGATGTGTGGTTTTCATTTTCGTCTCCGTACACTAGTTAGCCGTGAGGCTCGTGCGTGCGGACTGATCGCTCACGGGTAAAGAGAAGTGCGCTCTACCCTCGAGAGAGGATGAGGTAAGTCTCCCGAATTGGAAGTAAAAACCCAATAGCGGGGTTCGCAACATAAAGCGAGTATTAAGAAGATTCGATTATTGAACGAGAGTTCAGTTGAATATTCATAATCTCAGGAGCGTTCATAATTTTGGAACCTCCACGGCCAAGCCGTTTTAATGTTTTGAAAAGTCATCACTTTTACTTCTAAAAAAGACTATTTTCGTCTCAAGGTAATTCGACATCGGGCGCTATTTATTATCATCGTTTAGAACTCTAGTTATATGCTTACTATCGTTTGCTTTTAAAAACCCACACTAAAAACTTATTCCGATAAAATAATAGTTCGTTCCTCAAAGTAGTATAATCAACACGATCCGCGGAAATATACGACCTCGATATTTTCTAAAACAAAATATCCTGTATTACTCACGATAAGGTATACTTGCCTTTATTATATGGTTAATTTGGATTAAAATTTAAACAAACGCTTTTCAAATCCAAAAAAGAACAAAACTCTCCTTTGCTATTTTAAAAATCAATAGAATTTGGCATTGTAGTCGGGGTGTAATCGTCAATATTTCGAAAGAAGAAAAAGACCGTTACTTCTATCTTTCGATAGGATAACGGTTAATTTCTCAAAGTAGGAGTACTTGCGAGACTCTTCGAAAATATCTGTCGAATTCTAATCTCGTCATATAAAGGTTGCGCAAACCATTAAATTAAAAAGAAAGAAAAATCTGAATAAAAGCCATCAAAACCTCATGTTGGATTAGGTAGCCCGATGGATTACAATTGGGGCTGGTAGTATGAAAACAAATTATTGTATAGATAATGTTATACACTCACTTTGTGTAAGGGAAATTATTAGGTCCACGCATATTTGTTGTTTGAAAATATTCCCATTACGTCATAATTATTTGGTGAGCAGTTTAAGTGCGCGAATAATTTTGTGCAACGCATGTTTATAATATCATCTTAAAACTGGATAAGAAACCCTAGAACCCAAGCATCATGCAAAGCCCATTAATTTTGACAACATGTATTGCTTCATTGGTCATATTCTTATCTCCTGATTATCATAAAGATGTCTAAGTTCTCATTGCAAATTCTGATTTTGTTTTCATTATGATGGTACTGATATTGGTTTTGTGACCACATATGACTTCACGAATGCTGATATTCCAGAGGCAAATTTTCCTGTTATAACAAAGAGACTTCCAGATGACTGGTGTATTGATCATGCAAGTTTTATTGTTACTAGATTTTTTGGAAAGCTTGTTTCCCTCCTCTCTTAAACTTGTAGCATCCATGAGTTCCATTATATTTATGTTGCAATCTCATTAGACATTTTAATTTCATGGTTGAAAATCATCTGCTATCACCAATGTAGGAAGGGGTGACATTGATCTCACTGCCATGACAATTGGTAAAGCCCTCAGCCTGCGAGAAATTCAGATCAACTTTGAGCTAGGCCAATTGTGGTTGCTTTTATTCTCCCAACTATTCGGAGTTGGCATAATGATTTCCATCATCATTGAATGCACCATTTAACTTTGCATATCCCTCTTGTACCTTGATTAATGAGGAGGGAGGTATACGAAGGAAGATGCAAAAGTGAAGGTTGTGCAAATTTTTTGTGGTGTTGCCTTCTGTTGGGAATATTGCCCTCAATATTCCTTTGATTTGAAGAGGCATCACTCTCAATGCTAAGTACAAAGTTGTATTTGATAAAGCCATATTTCTGTAAGAAATACAGGTTCAAGTAACTCAAGAGAAAGGGCCAATCATGCCCTTAGTTCAGGAGAAATCAACTCCTAAGAGATGAAGATTTGTCTCAACAGAACCGCTGAGACGAAGAGGCAAATCCGCTGAGACGAGCTCACTATCTCAGCGGAACTGCTGAGACGAGACAAGGAGCCGCTGAGAAGGCATCTAAGCAAGATGTGCTGCAGACAGGAGAATCCGCTGAGACGACAGTCTATCTCAGCGGATCCGCTGAGATGGGAAAGTAGCAGTCGCTGAGACGAGGACAGCTGCCGCTGAGAAGCAGCAAAGATACGTTGAGACCTGGCGTGTTCGTCGAACGCGGAACACAGTTCATCGACCGCTGAGACGAGATAGAAGAAACAGCTGATAATTGGCATGTTCGTCGAACGCAGAACACAGTTCATCGACCGCTGAGACGGGATAGAAGAAACAGCTGATAATTGGCATGTTCATCGAACGCAGAACACAGTTCGTCGAACATTGAGACGAGATAGAAGAATCAGCTGAGATCTGGCGTGTTCGTCAAACTCAGAAGGCAGTTCGTCGAACGCAGACAGAAAGGAAGAAACAGCTGAGAGTTGGCGTGTTCGTTGAACTCAGAAGGTAGTTCGTCGAACGCAGACAGAAAGGAAGAATCAGCTGAGACTTGGGCAAGATTGTTGAACGCAGAGTATGGCGAGTTCGTCGACCGCAGAGTTTGGCGAGTTCGTCGACCGCAGAGTTTGGCAAGATCGTCGAACGCAGAGTATGGCGAGTTCGTCGACCGCAGAGTTTGGCAAGATCGTCGAACACAGTATGGCGAGTTCGTCGAATGCAGATTGCGAGTTCTGCACGTGGCGCAAGCTGCAGAAAAAGCAGTATGGGGTCCACCAGTCTCTCCCATACTTGTCAGAAGGTCGGCTAAGAGCCGTTAAAGATCATAGATGTACAAAAGAAGAAGTTATGGCAACTTTGAAAGGGCCGGTCGCGTACAAAACAAATAGGAGACTGTTCCATTGACGGCCAGTGTTCTCCTCACTCTCCTCTTGCTCGCTGAACAAGAAAGAAGATACTGAGAGAGAAAGTTAGCTCCATTACAAGAAGGAGCAAGGAGATCTTCCAACCTTCATCTGAAGAGGAAGATCAGGTTGTAGCTGCCATCAACATCTCCAGCTACAAGGAAGCACCAGGTGTGCAGGAACTACAGGGGACTTCAACTGTTTTCTGCTGTAGTAAGATTTAAACTCATTTGTCTGTATGGCTTAACAGCCTGAGATGTAGGACCATTGGTCTGAGTTATAGGAACTTGAGGGTTCTAAGTTGTAGGGCTTAACAGCCTGAGTTGTAGGGCTGAAGGCCTGAGCTATAGGAGGAGGATTCCTCTGAGTTGTAGGATCATGAGATGATCTAAGGTAGGGCTGTTTAGCCTGAGTTGTAGGGCATTATTGCCTGAGCTGTAGGAGGAGGATTCCTCTGAGGTAGGACCTGGAAGGGGTCTGAGCTGTAGGATCAGGAGCTGGTCTGAGGTAGGGCTATTTAGCCTGAGATAGGGATGTTTAGCCTGAGTTGTAGGACCTGCTGTGGTCTGAGTTGTAGGATCAGTAGATGATCTGAGGTAGGGCTATTTAGCCTAAAGTAGGGTTTGGAAAAACCTGAGAAATCCTAAGGGATCTGTGTTGTAAGCTCTTGGAGCTGAGTTGGAGGAGTTGGCCCTGTCTAACACACTGTTAGAAGGGTGAAGGGGGAAAGTGGACTACCCAAAGACACACTGTCTTTGGGGAACCACTATAAATTCTTGTGTGCTTTCTGTGTTTGTTGATTTGCTTAAACTAACTCAGAAATCAGCTAGGGTACTTAGAGGAAAAATAAAAGAAACCTATTCACCCCCCCCCCCCCTCCTCTAGGTGATTTAGACTACAAACCTATAAACTTACAAGTGGTATTAGAGGTAGGTTGGTCATAAAGGACTTAACAGTCTGACCAGATCCTAAAAAGGTATAGTCAAATCAAAACCCAATGGCTTTCTCTAGATTGCAGAAGGAAATGAGATCTATGAAGTTGCCCATATGCAACAAAGAAAATTTTGGCATATGGAAGCAAAGTATCAGACTGTTTATGGAAGCATCTGATCCAAGGATCTTCATTACAGTGGAAGAAGGACCTTTCACTTTTCAAACTGCCTCCACTATAGATCCAACTAGAAGGGTGGCCAAACTATTTAAAGACTTGACCAAGGATGAACTTGAGTTGTTCACCATGGACAAATCATAGTGAATGATATTGATGATTCTACATTTCAAAACTTGGTACACTGCACTTCTGCCAAGGAAATGTGGGACACATTGGTAGTATATATGGAAGGGACAGTTGGAGTAAGGGATGATAGAAAATCACTCCTTAACCAAGAATATGAAGCCTTCAGGCAGCTAGCCCAGGAAGGCATATCCATATGCTATGAGAGGTTCTTCAGAATAGTCAATGAGATGAGAACCTATGAGATAGCATTCACCAACTATGAGCTGAATGATATGTTCCTTAGATCTCTAACAAGGGACTGGGACACAAAAATATGTGCCATCAGGGAAGTGGCCAAGCTTGGTGAGACCCCCAACTCACATATTGTTTGGAAAACTGCTCTCGTATGAGATGCAACTGTCTGCAAGGAAGGAAGAGGACACCTCTACAAGGGCTCAAGCAAGGGAGAATTTTGTAGCTCTCAAAGCTGACAGCTCTAAGAGAAGCAAGAGCAGGATGGTGTCTCCTCAAAGGAGAAGTGCTGAATCAGAAACCAGCACCTCAGATAGTTCTTCCTCTGATGAAGAGTTTTCTGCCTTTTTGAGGCAATTCAAGAAGATGATGAAGAGGAGGCAATGGAAGAACAAGCCCTCTTCCTCATATCACAAAAGGGAGGATAACAAGGATTCAAAGCATCACTCCAGGACTGACAGGTATGGTTCTAACTCTAAATTTAATTCCTTTAAAGTTGTCTGCTATTGCTGCAGCAAGCCAGGGAATGTCATTACTGACTGCCCAGTCAAGAGAAAAGAGAAGGATGAGAAGAAGGCTAATTAGCCAAGAGGCAAGAAAGGATAAAAATCCCTTCTAGCTAAGAAGGAAAGGAGTTGGAGTGAATCAGACTCCAGTCCATCAGAATCTGAAAAGGAAGAAGCCCTTATTGGGCTGATTGCTGCAGAAGAAGATGATGATTACCCAGCTGCCAAGGTTGGAATTAGGGCCCCTCTATCACACTCAGATAGTGACATAGAGGAGGATGATGAGGACAATGTTCAGATAGGTCTTATGGCCTTCACTGATGAGGAAGACAGTCAGAATAGTTCTGACAAAGATCAGGTATTAATTTCCTCCATTTCTCTTTCTGATCATGATGCATGTCCAGAATCTGAAGCACCTTCATTAATTGGTGGAAGTGGTTCAGAAACTGAGGAAGATGTCAATCAATTGATTTACAAGTATGATGCTCTTTTGGAAGCTCTGAATAAGAGCAAGAAGCTTGCCAAGAGGCAAGCCCAGGAAATTGTTTCCCTTAAGATGACTAAAAATGACTACACTGAACCTACCACCCCGGTGGCTTAGATGAGTAGACAGATTAGCCATTTATATGGGTTAACAATTGTGCAATTAAGCACTATTTCCCTGAAGAACAAGGTCATCAAGGACCTTGAGGAGAAGCTTGTGAAGGAGAAGAGCCTGGTGGCTCAATTCTCCAAGCCCAAATCTGTGCTTCCTATTATTGACACCTTCTCCTCTCAAACCAATAGGAGAGGACTAGGATTCAATAAAATGGAAGTAGGATAAGGGAGTGGAGAGAAGAGCAAGAGGAAGGCTAGGCCTCAAACCACCTTTCAAAAGGTGTTACTTCCTTCCAACAGGTATGATCATGAAAGCATTCATGGTCACTGGAAGAATGGGAGTTTCTATAGGAAGGAAAATACTCCTTCCCATAGTGGAAGAAAGGGGATGGGATTGAGTGCCATGAAGGCTCCCCATGAGGAAATTCAACTGGTCCAACCTGGACCTTTTGTATTTGGTACTTCAGCCCCAACAGTCAAGAATAAGGGTGCAAGCTCTTCCAAATCTGCTTCAGCAAAGAGCATAACTGATGTCAAATCTGTTGACAAGGCTTGTTGCTCAGTGTCTGATGCTATCAGATCTTGTATGGCTGCCAAGCCAAAGCAGGCTGATGACATCAGGACAAAGAGCATCAAGACAGCATCTAGATTGACCTTCAGTCAAATCATTGCTGAGATAAATAGGAAGAATGCAGCTGTCTCCCCTCCTGAACATAGTCAAAGTAATGCTAATTTCTTAGGACATGTTCAGAAGAGGAGATATAACATTCATGAATGTTGGTGTTGTGGTAAAGTGGGACACTTTGCCATAGATTGTTGGTACAATCCCAATGTACCTAATGCAAAGAAGAGCCTTCCTGCCAAGGGTGCAGCTAGAGTAAGGCCATTTCATCATGCTAACATGTTCCTAGGACCCAAAGCTAATTGGGCTCCTAAGGATAACTAAACTTCTTGCAGGTAAGTTCAAGTACCAACCTCAACCAAATTTGGTACTTGGACAGTGGGTGCTAAAGGCACATGACAGGAAGGAGGTTGACATCATGGTGCAGCAATAAGCAGACCAGTGTGGCCATATCCACAGCTGAGTCAGAATTCATTGTTGTAGATTTCTCCGCATATGTATGCCCTAAGTGAGGGGGAGCATTGCTCTCTCTATGGAGAAGAAGATGGGTGTGCTAGTAAGGGGGAGCACAGCCCAGATGCTGGAAGAGCAAAAGCTCGGAATGAAGAAGAGGTCATCATGGAAGTTCTACCCTCTTATGAAGAGATGCCAAGACAAGAACCTGCAGTGGAGAAGGCAATCAATGTGGTTGAAGAGGTGGTGGAGAAAGAGGTGGCCACAGCTGTTGTGCACAATCATTGTGAATTCAACATCAATTGAGGACTACCACCTCAAGGTAAGTATCTCTACTCCTATTGATTTTAAAGAAAGTTGGTCAGCTTAATCAGAAAAATCAGGTTCAGCTGAGCTTCAGGTTACCCTTAAATCATAAGATCAATAGATATGCTCCTAGTGAGGGGGTGCTAGAAAGGATTGTTCAAAATGAACAAGATCAGCTATTAAAGAAAATAGTTATCAGGTTGAGGAGGAGTTGTCAAATGTTGTAGTGGTTCCCTCCCAATTCCTAAGGGAAAAATAATTGAAGAAACTAGAAAGGGGGAGATGGCCAATGTTATGTCCAATTCAGAGTAAGCCCTCTGATAAAGTTATCAGAGGTAGTGATTATGAATAAGCTTAATATTATCTAAGTTAGAAAGGGGGAGATAACCTATGAGTTAGTCAAAGCTTTACATAATCTGTCATAAGGTATCAAAGCATGCTTAAACAATGTTATCTTAAGCAATGTTATCATGAATGCTACATAGTTCATTTTCATGATATGTTTTTATTTGGGTATGTACCTTAGCATTGGGAATGTTCTGCCTTCTTCAAATAGCGGGAGATTGTTGGGAATATTGCCCTCAATATTCCTTTGATTTGAAGAGGCATCACTCTCAATGCTAAGTACAAAGTTGTATTTGATAAAGCCATATTTCTGTAAGAAATACAGGTTCAAGTAACTCAAGAGAAAGGGCCAATCATGCTCTTAGTTCAGGAGAAATCAACTCCTAAGAGATGAAGATTTGTCTCAGCAGAACCGCTGAGACGAAGAGGCAAATCCGCTGAGACAAGCTCACTGTCTCAGCGGAACCGCTGAGAAAAGACAAGGAGCCACAGAGAAGGCATATAAGCAGATGTGCTGCAGACAGGAGAATCCGTTGAGACGACAGTCTGTCTCAGCGGATCCGCTGAGACGGGAAAGTAGCAGCCGCTGAGACGAGGACAGATGCCGCTGAGAAGTAGCAAAGATACGCTGAGACCTGGCGTGTTCGTCGAACGCAGAACACAGTCCGTCGACCACTGAGACGAGATAGAAGAAACAGCTGAAAATTGACGTGTTCGTTGAATGCAGAACACAGTCTGTCGACCGCTGAGACGAGATAGAAGAAACATCTGATAATTGGCATGTTCGTCGAACGCAGAACACAGTTCGTCGAACGCTGAGACGAGATAGAAGAATCAGCTGAGATCTGGCGTGTTCGTCGAACTCAGAAGGCAGTTCGTCAAACGCACACAGAAAGGAAGAAACAGCTGAGAGTTGGCGTGTTCGTCGAACTCAGAAGGTAGTTCGTCGAACGCAGACAGAAAGGAAGAATCAGCTAAGAATTGGGCAAGATCATCGAACGCAGAGTTTGGCGAGTTCGTCGACCGCAGAGTTTGGCAAGATCGTCGAACGCAGAGTATGGCGAGTTCGTCGACCGCAAAGTTTGGCAAGATCGTCGAACACAGTATGGCGAGTTCGTCGAACGCAGATTGCGAGTTCTGCTCGTGGCGCAAGCTGTAGAAATGGCAGTATGGGGTCCACCAGTCTCTCCCATACTTGTCAGAAGGTCGGCTAAGAACCGTTGAAGATCAGAGATGTATAAAAGAAGAAGTTATGGCAACTTTGAAAGGGTCGGTCGCGTACAAAACAAATAAGAGACTGTTCCATTGACGGCCAGTGTTCTCCTCACTCTCCTCTTGCTCACTGTACAAGAAAGAAGATACTGAGAGAGAAAGTAAGCTCCTTTACAAGAAGGAGCAAGGAGATCTTCCAACCATCATCTAAAGAGGAAGATCAGGTTGTAGATGCCATCAACATCTCCAGCTACAAGGAAACACCATGTGTGCAGGAACTACAAGGGACTTCAACTGCTGTCTGCTGTAGTAAGATTTAAACTCATTTGTGTGTAGGGCTTAACATCCAGAGCTGTAGGACCATTGGTCTGAGTTGTAGGAACCTGAGGGTTCTGAGTTGTAGGGCTTAAAAGCCTGAGTTGTAGGGCTGAAGGCCTGAGCTGTAGGAGGAGGATTCCTCTGATTTGTAGGACCTAGAAGGGGTCTGAGTTGTAGGATCAGGAGCTAATCTGAGGTAGTGTTGTTTAGCCTGAGTTGTAGGCCATTATTGCCTGAGATGTAGGAGGAGGATTCCTCTGAGGTAGGATCTGGAAGGGGTCTGAGCTGTAGGATTAGGAGTTGATCTAAGGTAGGGCTGTTTAGCCTGAGGTAGGGTTGTTTAGCCTGAGTTGTAGGACCTGTTGTGGTCTGAGTTGTAGGATCAGTGGATGATCTGAGGTAGGGCAGTTTAGCCTGAGGTAGGGTTTGGAAAAACCTGAGAGATCCTGAGGGATCTGTGTTGTAAGCTCTTGGAGCTGAGTTGGAGGAGTTGGCCCTGTCTAACACACTGTTAGAAGGGTGAAGGGGGAAAGTGGACTACCCAAAGACACACTGTCTTTGGGGAACCACTATAAATTCTTGTGTGCTTTCTGTGTTTGTTGATTTGCTTAAACTAACTCAGAAATCAGCTAGGGTACTTAGAGGAAAAATAAAAGAAACCTATTCACCCCCCCCCCCCCCCCCCCCTCTAGGTGATTTAGACTACAACCGGTATAAACTTACACCTTCTGCCATCTACAGGGTGTTGTGCATCATGGTTTAAAGCTAAATGCACGCTTCTTTGACCTATGTTTGTAAAGATGTTAACTTTTTGTTCATACTCATTTTGTTTTATATATTTTGAAAAATAATTGTGGTTTATATGAAATATAGGAAAATTTTAATGGCAGACCTACTTTGGATATTGTCAGACCACCCAAATCTTAAAAAATTTGTAACACCTCCCATGCATTGACTATATAATATAGGTCCGGTCGGGACCCCACGGCATATAATCGCCACAACTTTAGTATTAAAAAAATGATATCGATCTAACCATCTCAAAACTCAGAACAAACACAGCGGAAACATTAAATAAACCATAGAAGTTGTCCGCATCTACATAAGAGTACCATGGCCTTAGGGCCTTACAAAACCCATACTCAAGTCACCACAACAAGGCATAGAAAATGTCCAAAAGATCATAACAATCCTAAGCAACCTCCGCGTGCAAGCCAGAATAAGTGAGGACATCATAGTCAAACAGGAAAGCAAGAAAAGTGCACTTCAAGAAGCTTAGGCTTTTTTGGCCGGCGAGCTAGGTACAGCATGCGATCCTTGTCCTGCATCCAAATCACAAAGAGTGGTATAATGAGGGTCAGCTTTGGCTGACCAACAACGGTGTAATAACACCCCTCCTCCTGGCCGTCCTAGCGGACCCCGGAGAACTACATCACCCTGCAAGTCAGCAGTTTGTATGCAAATGTAATAAATGATAATAACATAAAAATGACAGTCATGAGTGTCACAAGCATCATCCACGTTTCTATGTTGAGCAAATAAAGTAAGGGGCCTAATAATGCATCATGTATGCAAACCTGGGTATCACCCAAGGCGCCCTATGGCGTGTATGCTTCTAACATAACAACACACATCATCATTTCACAACAAACCAAGGGTACTTATCATTTCCCCACGGGCGTGCAAGCCCAAGGCCAAGAACTCCATTGAGACCTCACCCCATACATGGCTCATATTACCAACGGGCGCATCAGCATACTTGTTCTCGCCAAAATCACTTAGCCAAAAGCCAAGAACTCCACTGAGACCTCACCCCTTGCATGGCTCATCTTGCCAACGGTCGCATCAGCATACTTGTTCTCGTCAGTTAGCCCAAAAGGGCATTTGTCTTGTCGGGACACTCTCCCCACATGAATCCAAGCATTCACGGGCTAGCCAGCTTTTTGGGAAAATGACCCTCAATGTTCCCTTGATTTGAAGAAGCCTCACACTCAATGTTAAGTACAAGTTGTATTTGATAAACCCCATTTTATCTCATGACCATGCAGGGTTAGGTCATACCAATGTGTGAAGTAAGCTTAGTAGGTTTGCTGTCAAAACTGCTGAGACAAGCTCTCAGTCTCAGCTGAACCGCTGAGACAAGGCCTATGGCCGCTGAGAAGGTGTCTGGGCCAGCTGAGATGCAAATAGAAGAAAATCGCTGAGACAACTGTCCGTCTCAGCGGATCCGCTGGGACGGGACAGAAGAATCCACTGAGACTGGAAGCTGTCTCAGCCCAACCGCTGAGACAGATTCAAATGGTCTGGCGGGTTTTGCTTTTGGCGCAAGCTGCAGAAAAGCAAGATATGGTATTCTAATCTTGTCCATGTTGTGTCAGGGGACATCTAATTGTCGTTGGAGATCATTTGTGTATAAAAGAATAAATTAGGGCTTTGTAAAGCTCCCTCACTCACTCTCACTAAAAGAAGAACAAGATTACTGTTCCATTGATGGCAGCAAAGAAAGCTCTCACATCCTGTTTCCTGAAGTTGCAAGGAGAGAATAGATTGTTCCTCTTGATCAACTCAAGATAGAGCAAGTAGATCCTCACTCTTTCTCTGAAGAAAAGGGTCAGAAGAATCAAAGTTGAGCCCATTGGACTCATCCCAGATTCAAGACTGCTACAGCAGTTGTTCAACAACAGAAGACCAAGGCTTGACCTCTTTCATCCTCTGATTATATTCATTTATTATAAACTTTGTAGAAACTTAATAGTTCTGAGATTATAGGGCATCTTTGCCTGAGATTGTAGGGTTGTTTGGCCTAAGTAGTAGAGATGAGAGGTCAGCTTGAGTGTAGGATCTTTGGGAGATCTGAGGTAGGGTTGTTGAGCCTGAGGTAGGGCTATTGAGCCTGAGGTAGGGTTTGGGAAAACCTGTGAGATCCTGAGGGATCTGTGTTGTAAGCTCTTGGAGCTGAGTTTGGAGGTGTTGGCCTTTTCTAACCCATTGTTAGAAAGGTGAAGGGGGAAAGAGGACTACTCAAGACACCCTGTCTTGAGGAACCTCTATAAACCTTTGTGTGTTTTCTGGGTGCTTGATACTTAACTAACCTAAAATCAAAAAACAGCTAGGTTAAAGTCTAAACAAACCTATTCACCCCCCCCCCCCCCCCCCACCCCTCTAGGTGACTAAGACTACATCCTAACTAAACTATCAAGTGGTATCAGAGACAGGTTGGTCAAGAAAGACATAACTATCTGACCAGATCCTATAAAGGAGTAGTCACATCTCAATCCAATGGCCTCCATTGGATTGCAGAAGGAGATGGGATCCATGAAGTTGCCCATATGCAACAAAGAAAACTTTGGCATATGGAAGCAAAGGGTTAGATTGTTTATGGAAGCATCTGACCTAAGGATCTACATCACAGTAAAACAAGGGCCTTTCACTTTTCAAACTGCCTCCACCAAAGATCCAACAAGGAGAGTGACCAAAGCTTTCAATGACTTGACCAAGGATGAACTTGCATTGTTCACTATGGATAAAAGAGCTCAAAACATAATTGTTAATGCAATAGATGACTCAACATTTCAGAACTTAGTACACTGCACAACTGCCAAGGAAATGTGGAATACACTGGTGGTGTATATGGAAGGGACAGCTGAGGTGAGGGATGATAGAAAATCACTCCTCAACCAAGAATATGAAGCTTTCAGGCAGCTGAGCCAGGAAAGCATTTCTATTTGCTATAAAAGGTTCTTTAGGATAGTCAATGAACTAAGAACCTATGAAAGAGTGTTCAGTGAGTGTGACCTTAATGATAAGTTCCTTAGATCTCTAACTAGAGACTGGGACACAAAAATTTGTGCCATCAGGGAAGTGGCCAAGCTTGGTGAGACCCCTACTCATACACTGTTTGGGAAGCTGCTCTCTTATGAGATGCAGCTATCAGCAAGAAAGTAAGAAGACACTTCAACAAGGGATCATGCAAGGGAGAGATCTGTGGCTCTCAAGGCTGACAGCTCCAAGAAGAGCAAGGCCAGAATGGTGTCTCCTCCAAGAAAGAGTGCTGAATCAGATAAGTCTCAGAACAGCACTTCAGACAGCTCTTCATCTGATGAGGAGTTTGTTGCCTTCTCAAGGCAGTTCAAGAAGATGATGAGGAGGATGCAGTGGAAGAATAAGCTCTCCTCCTCACACTCCAAGAAAGACCATAGCAAATCTGAAAGGCAGCACCCAAAGGGTGACAGGTATGATTCTAAATCTAGTAAACATGTTTCAAATAACATCATTTGTTATTGTTACAGCAAGCCTGGACATGTCATAGCTGATTGTCCAATCAAACGAAAGGAAATGGGTGATAAGAAACATCACCACCATAAGGATAGGAAGGGGGAAAAATCATTCCTAGCAAAGAAAGGAAAAAGCTGGAGTGAATCTGATTCCTTATCCTCAGATTCAGATGCTGAAGAATAAGTCTATATTGGGTTGTTTGCAGCAGAAAAGGAAGATGATTGTCCTGCTGCCAAAATTGGAATCATGGCCTCTCTATCACATTCAGAGAGTGATATAGAGGAGGATGAAGAGGACAATGTTCATCTAGGCCTCATGGCCATCACTGATGAGGAGGACAGTCAGAACAACTCTGACAATGAACAGGTATTAATTCACTCCATCTCCTCTTCTGATTATGAGACAAGCCCAGAATCTGAAACACCTTCATCAATTGGTGGAAGTGATTCAGAATCTGAGGAAGATGTCAATAAATTGATTGGCAAGTATGGTGCTCTCTTGGAAGCTCTGAAAAAGAGCAAGAAGCTGGCCAAGAGGCAAGCCCAAGATTGCTTCCCTTAAGATGGATAAGAAAGAGTGCACTGAGTCACCCTCCATGGTGGCTCAGATGAGTAGACAAATAAGCCATCTTAAGGGAATAACAATTGTGCATTTAAGCACCATATCCCAAAAGAACAAGGTCATCAAAGACCTTGAGGAGAAGCTTGTGAAAGAAAAGGGCCTAGTGGCTCAATTCTCCAAGCCCAAATCTGTGCTTCCTATTATTGACACATTTTCTTCTCAAGCCAATAGGAGAGCACTATGGTTCAATAAAATGGAAGTTGGAGAAGGGAGTGGAGAAAAGAGCAAGGTTGTTGGAACAACCCTATTACTGATTTTGGCTAGGATCACTATCTGTTGACTAGGATAAAGTTGACCCCAATGTATAGTCAAGGGTTTAGGCTGTTAGAACTCAAGAAAATATTCAGGTTCTCCGTTCGACGAACGGCTTGCTCTCTGCGTTCGACGAACGGCTTACACTCTGCGTTCGACGAATGGCTTACTTCCGTCTTAGCGTCTCAGCATCTCAGCGTCTCAGCGGTTGTTGAACCTCATCTCAGCGGTCGACGAACAGTCTCAGCGGCTCAGCGGTCAACAAAATTATTCAGTCTCAGCGGTCGACGATTTTGCTCAGTTCAGCGGTCGATGAATTTGTTGAGATCGACGAACTCAGCTCTGCGTTCGAAGAATAAGTATCAGATGTTCAGATCGACGAAAGATCTTCTCAGCTCAACTAATTCAACTCTTCCAGCCAGATTCAGTTGAGGTCGACGAACTCAACATTGTGTTCGACGAAAATCTTGAGATCGACGAAAATTCTTGAGATCGACGAATTCTTATTTCAGTTCAGAACTTCAAAGGATTATTTTATTTCATTCTCTGAACACAGATCTCTCATCAGCAACGGCTCTTTTATATCATATAAGTAAGGATTATATCTTTCCTTTTATTATTTTGAGAATATAGTCATTGACATTTAGTTGAAAAGGACTGTTCATGGAAAAGGAAAAAGGTAAATGGCGTATCAGATCTACAGTACATGATATATCTCTTCAGAATATTATATTCCTTAATTTAAGGGATTTGCATTTAAAAATCTGTCAGAGATTTCAAAAAGAAAAGGAAGAAGATATACATTATTATTATTTACATAACATATTACAGAATAACAGTACAGCAAGATAGAAAAGAAGAGATCAGTCGACAGAGAAGAATAATATTCTTCAGAAAGTTACAGGAAGAAGAAAGAACAAAGTTTAACAGATCATCTTCTTCTTCCTCAAGCAGCATTCATACACTGAGAACATCAACATTATTCTCTCGGTTTTTGCTGCAAGATCAGATCTTCAAAAGAGCAACAAATACTCTGAGAAACATTTCTCTCAGATTTATCAGCTATCAGGAAGAGAAAGGAAGATCTATTTTCAAGTGAAAGCTCCAGCCATCTACTGTCAACAATTTTATATCAGACAGAGGAGCTTTACATCATCAAATCCATTAGAGTCTTCTCTCAGATTATTGACAAAGAAGAACATCTAAACCCCTTCTTATCCCATCTTGTGCAGGGTTATAACTCCCTTCAAAAGTTAACCCCTTGGTGACAGGTCACCTGAACAAAAACTTGTAGTTGGGTTAGAGCACCTGATCAAAAGCTCACTTGGTGTGTGGACACCTGAACAAAAACCCATTGGTGATAGGGCACCTGATCAAATACCTAGTGGATCCTACCAAGTGTGGTAGAAGAGTAGACGTACCTAGGTTTATTGGGGAACTACTATAAAAATCCTTGTGTCTCTGTGTTGTGATTTTCTGTATTGTTGTGCTATGTGCTCTCTTTGTGTTTGCTTTTATTACTCACTCAGTACACAAATATATATCACTATTTTAATTCCGCTATAAAATTAAGTGAAAAGTTTTTAATACTCTATTCACCCCCCCCCCCACCCACCCTCTAGATTAAATCTAAGATCTAACCTCACCTTCAATTGGTATCAAAGCGTGGTTGATTATATCAATCACTTTCAACTGATATCAATTGCACTTTCAATTGGTATCAGAGGGTGGTTGATTTTTTACAGGCTAACACCTGAATCATAAAGATCAATTAGATCTTAATTTATTTTAGAATTTTATTTTCCTTTTGTTAAAAACTCATGGCACAGAACAAAGAATATTCTAGCACAAGACCTCCTATGTGCAATCTCAATAAGTTTGCACTATGGAAAGCAAGGATTAGATTGTACATGAATTCTATTGATGAGGAAATTTTTAATGTTATTTTGTCAGGACCTCTAGCTCCTACAGCAACAACTAGTGCTCAAACCACAACTAACAATAATGTTGTTCCACCACTTGAGTGGACAGAAGCACAGAAGAAGCAAAGAAGTGCAAATGCCAAAGCCATGAACATATTGGCACAAACAATGTCAGATGACATTTTCCAAAGAGTTGTGGAATGCACTTCTGCAAGAGAAATATGGATCTCACTCAACAATATGGTTGAAGGATCGGCAGATGAAAGAAAGGACAGAAGATCCCACCTCATTTCTCAATATGAGAATTTCAAAAAGGGAGAATCTGAGACAGTTGATGATATGTATAACAGGCTCAGCCTCATAATCAATGAGCTGAAGACCTTGGACAAAGTGATCTACATCACTGAGATAAATGATAAGATCCTAATGTGCTTCCCCAGCACATGGGACTCTAGGATCTGGCCAATCAAGGAAGCCAGAAGCCTTAATGAGATCTCCACTGAGACCTTGTTAGGCAAACTCAAATCCTATGAGCAGCTTATCAAATCTAGAGAAGCTGAACCATCCACCTCATCTCCAGCATCCAAGAATGAGAAGAGTATAGCTTTCCAAGCTACTGAAGAAGAAGAAAAGGATCCAGGAGATATGGAGTTCATGAGCCTTCTTGCCAAAAGTTTCTACAAGATGGCTAGAAAGGACTTCAGAAAGAAAGATTCCAGATCAAGAGAAAAGCCAAGGTATGATAAATCAAGTTCTAAAGAAATTATTTGTTATGGCTGTAGGAAACCTGGACACATTCTGCCAGAGTGTCCAGAGAATCAGAAGAAGGAGAAGAGAAAAGAAAAGGAAGATTGAAGACACTCCAGCAAGTCTTCCTCCCACAAGCACAAGCATAAGGGAAGAGGATTTGTAGTTGAAACTTGGAGTGAGACTGAGTCAGAGTCTTCATCCAGTTCTTCTGATGATGAAGAAGAATCAAAGGAGAATGATCAGTGCTTGATGGACATTTATGACTCAAGCAGTGAGTCAGTAAGTGCATCTTCATCCAGCTCTTCTGATGATGAAGATGATGAAGAAGAAAAGAATTTATGCATAATGGCTATCAATGTCTCAGCAAACAACTGAGATGAAGAAGAATCAGAATCAGAAGCTAACAATGATGCTGATCAGGTAATCTCTAATTTCGATTTCAATTCAATTGAATTCAAAGATGAATTCAAGGTTCTTTGCTTAGACTTAATAAAATCTGAGAAGGAAATAATCACTCTCAGAAATAAGCTTGCTGAAATGAACAAATTAAGTGAAGATAATGTTATTCTTAAGAAATAATTGGCTGCCTCTAGAGAACATATTATTCTCATTGAGAATAAGCTATCTGGGGCTAAGAAATTTGAAGAATCCCTAAATGGGAGAAGCATCAAACTGATGGACATTACAAGCACAGTAAATGCCAGATTAAGTGGCAAACTGGGCTTGGGTACATCATCAAGTGAGCCTCCTCTGATTAAGAAAAACATACTTTCTACACCTATAAAATTCATTTCTGCCAAGAGCAAAGAGGTTGTAGATGTAAATAAAAACATTTCAAGTAAGGCTGTTAAGAATAAAGGAATTCAGCAGAATTCGTCGAACGGAGATTGACGAAATCAGACGAATTCGTCGAACGGAGATCGACGGACTCTAAAGACAGATTTCCTGTATAGTCATTATTCGAACGGCGCTCGACGAAAGCACATCCATTCATCGAACGGCGATCGACGAACTCAGCCCAGTTCGTCGCACAGCAAATATACAGAAAATCTGAAAAATCCTTATTCTTCACAAACTTTCAATCCTTTCACTGAATGGATAATACCTCCAAGGAGATATCATCCACAGGGTTATAAGGATCAACTTGAAATGTCTTTTATTTCAGAGTTTTGTGGTAATACAAAAGGACCCAAGGTAGTCTGGGTCAAAAACAACTAGTTTATTGTTCTGTTTTGCAGGTACACAGTTATCAAAGCAAGAATGAACAATGGTATTTGGATAGTGGTTGTTCAAAACACATGACAGGAAACAAGGCCAACCTGAGCAACTATAAGGCAAATCTTGGACCCAAGGTGATATTTGGAGACTCCAACTGTGGACAAACCAAAGGCTTTGGACAAATCAAAGTTGGAGCAGTTACCTTCAAGGAGGTAGCTTATGTCAAAGGTCTCAAGCACAACCTCATCAGCATAAGCCAGTTATGTGATGAAGGTTATCAGGTAACTTTCAATCATTCCTTATGTCTTATTACCAATAATAAAAACATTAATGTGTTATCTAGTATTAGATATGGAAATATTTATTTAGTCAATTTTGACTCTGCCAATTCTGATATTTGCTTATTCAATTCTATAAGTAAAACAAATGAATTATGGCTTAAAAGGCTTGGACATATTAACCTTAGAACTATATCTAAGCTTTCTAAGGACAATCTTGTTAGAGGACTGCCTTCTGGTTCATACAAGAAGGAAGGACTCTACAGGGCTTGTCAATTAGGTAAGCAAACTAAAAGTAGTTTAAATCTTTATCCAAGAGTGATTCGCCTAGGATTTTGTATTTACAGCATTTGGACCTTTTTGGACCTACTGCAATACAAAGTCTAGGAGGGAAGCATTACTCTCTAGTGATTGTAGATGACTTCTCAAGATTCACTTGGGTGTTCTTTCTTAGGAACAAGTCTGACACCTTCAGTGTTCTGACAGACTTTCTCAGGTCCATCAAGATTGAGTACTCTACTCTAGTTGCATTGATCAAAAGTGATCATGGCACTGAGTTTGAATCTCTTCTGATGAGAGAATTCTGTGGAAAAGAAGGGATCAGGCAGTGTTTCTCTGCTCCTAGAACTCCTCAACAAAATGGGGTAGCTGAAAGGAAAAAATAGAACCCTAATTGAATCAGCAACTACATTACTTGCTGATGCTCACTTGCCACTCTCTTTTTGGGCAGAGACAGTCAACACAGCTAATTATGTGTTGAACAGAAGCCTGATACATAAACTTAAGGGCAAAAGTCCCTATGAATTACTTAAGAATAAAAGGCCTAAGGTTAACTATTTTAAGATATTTGGATGTAATTGCTATGTGCATAACAATGACAAGAAGTATCTAAGGAAGTTTGAAGCAAAAGCTGCTGAAGGCATATTCCTTGGATATTCACTTTCTAGTAAAGCATACAGAGTTTATAACAAATCTACTCTTAAGATAGAAGAGTCCATGCATGTATCTTTTGATGAGATTAACATGTTAATTGAGGAGAGGAATACCACCTCTACCAAAAATATTTTGCAGGTACCAACTCTATGTGAAGATCTCAATGGACTACATCTACAGAAAGAAGAATCACCACTTCCATCAACACAAAATCTTAAAGACAGTGAAGAAGAAGATCATCCAGATCTTGCTAACAGCTCAAATCAAATGACAGCTGAACAAATTCCCTAAGTGGATATCATTGTTGAACCAACTCCAACTGTTGACCACATCACAGTTAGAGATCATCCAATATCCCAAATCATTGGTGATATTTCAGCAGGTGTTCAAACAAGGCGTCAACTACACCAAAATCAGATGCACACTTGTTTCCTATCACAAGTTGAACCTCAAACCATAAAAGATGCAGAACAAGATCCAAATTGGATTCTTGCAATGCAAGAGGAACTCAACCAATTTGAAAGGAATAAGGTATGGTATTTGGTTCCAAGACCAAAAGGCCATCCAGTTATTGGCACCAAGTGGGTCTTCAGGAACAAGCTTGATGATCAAGGCAACATAGTCAGAAACAAAGAAAGATTGGTAGCTCAAGGATATTCACAGGAAGAAGGAATTGACTATGATCAGACCTTTGCTCCTGTTGCAAGACTTGAAGCTATAAGGATCTTTCTGGCCTTTGCTGCATTCAAGAAATTCAAGGTATATCAAATGGATGTGAAGAGTGCATTTCTTAATGGAGACATCAAAGAAGAAGTCTATGCGGAACAACCACCAGGTTTCATCTCTCCAACTCACTCCTCTTATGTATTTAATCTTAATAAAGCTCTCTATGGTCTCAAGCAAGCTCCCAGAGCATGGTATGAGACCTTAGCTAATTTTCTTTTAGAGAACAATTTATGTAGAGGCATAGTTGATAAAACCTTATTTTTCAAGATACATAAAAATCAAACTTTATTAGTTTAAATATATGTAGATGATATTATTTTTGGCTCTACTGATTCAAATTTATGCAAAAGATTTTCTAACCTAATGCAATCTAAATTTGAAATGAGTAGTATGGGTGAACTATCATACTTCCTTGGTCTTCAAGTGAAGCAAACTCCAAATGGCATATTCATATCACAATCCAAGTATGCTAAGGAATTAGTGAAAAGGTTTGGTATGTCTTATGCTTCCACCATGAAAACACCCATGCCCTCAAATGTTGTTATTGACACTGATGAATCAGGGAAACCTGTTGATCAGAAAGTATATAGAGCAATTATTGGCTCATTACTTTATTTAACAGTAAGTAGGCCTGATATAATGTTTGCTACTTGTATTTCTGCTAGGTTCCAAGTTAATCCCAAAGAATCTCATCTAATTTTACTAAAAAGAGTTTTGAGATATATAAAGGGTTGTCCTAATCTAGGACTCTGGTATCCAACAGCATCCGAATTTGAACTAATTGGATTCTCATATTTTGATTATGCTGGATGCAGAGTAGACAGGAAAAGCACATCAGGAACTTGACAGTTTCTAGGTGATAGGCTTGTGTCTTGGTTTTGTAAGAAACAAACATCTGTGTCTACATCAATAGCTGAAGCTGAATACATAGCTGCAGGCAGTTGCTGGTCACAGATATTGTGGATACAAAATCAGCTCCTAGACTATGGTGTCAATCTAAATAATTCAATTATATTTTGTGACAATACCAGTCCAATACCTATAGCACAAAATCCAGTTCTCCGTAGTAGAACTAAACATATAGAAATTAGGCACCACTTTATTATAGATAATGTGGATAAAAATAAAATTTGCCTACAGTTCATTTCTACTAATTTGCAAAGAGCTGATATTTTCACCAAGCCATTGGATGAAAAGAAACATATTTTCTTTATAAATCAGCTAGGAATGATAGATGGAGATTCAATCTGATAAAAATTAAGTTTTCTACTTATCCCATCTCTTCATCGAACTGAGATCGACGAAATCAAATTTTTCGTCGAACGGAGATCGAAGAAGTCATCAAGTTCGTCGAACCGAGATCGACGAAAATCTATTTTTCGTCAAACCCAGTTATGATGAAGCTTTTATTTCTGATCTGTCATCATAATCAAATCTTTTATTTTAACGGAATGCATACAGAAACTGCTTCTCTCTCCATTTCCTTTACACTTGATCTCTATTTTATTTTGCAGGAACAATAGCAATTTAAAGATTGCATCCTTCCCTACCTCCATCAAATGTCCCTTCTTCAAGGGGCCTAGCTTCAGGCCTCCCTAAAACTAGGCAGGGGGAGAAGTTCTATGAAGAAGCTCCATATGATGCAGTGCTTTGCTCACGGGGAGATGTTCTATGAACTAGGTGGGGGGAGAAAGCGGAAGAAACTCCTTTATGATATGGGGAGTCATTTTATCAAGAGGAAATGCTGTATGAAGAAGCATGTTTTCAGTTCTTGAAAAAGCTCACAGCAGTTTGCAGATTTAGTGGGAGATGTTGCATATTCAGTTATGACAGATTCAAATTCAAATTGGTAGCACAGCATATTCAGATTATAAAGCTACAGTTCAGATCAACAAAGTCAGAAAAGCTGAAATATAGCAGATAAAGCTTTTCAGATAATCAAATTCAGAAAGCTGAAGGCAATATCAGAATTCAGAAAGTCAAAAAGTAAGAACTCAGAGAAAGGAAATGTCAGAATTCAGAGAAAATCAAAGGTTCTATTTATTTGTTTCTATTTATTTGTTTTCAATGTAATGTTTCTAAACTCGGAGTATCATATTTTATATCTGATGAAATGTTTATAATCTGTTGGATATATATACTTTGTGTTCTGTTTGTTTTAATTTTTGTCAAATAGTGTCCTAACCCAAATAGGGGGAGATTGTTGGAACAACCAAATTACTAATTTGGGCTAGGATCACTATTTTTTGACTAGGATAAAGTTGACCCCAATGTATAGTCAATGGGTCAAGGGTTTAGGCTGTTAGAAATCAAGAAAATATTCAGGTTCTGTGTTCGACGAACGGCTTGCTCTCTGCATTCGACGAACGGCTTGCTTCTGTCTCAGCGTCTCAGCATCTCAGCGGTTGTTGAACCTCATCTCAGTGGTCGACGAACAGTCTCAGCGGCTCAGCGGTCGACAAAATTATTCAGTCTCAGCGGTCGATGATTTTGCTCAGTTCAGCGGTCGATGAATTTGTTGAGATCGACGAACTTAGCTATGCGTTCGAAGAATAAGTATCAGATGTTCAGATCGACGAAAGATCTTCTCAGCTCAACTAATTCAACTCTTCCAGCCAGATTCAGTTAAGGTCGACGAACTCAACATTGTGTTCGACGAAAATCTTGAGATCGATGAAAATGTTGAGATTGATGAAAATGTTGAGATCGACGAAAATTCTTGAGATCGACGAATTCTTATTTCAGTTCAGAACTTCAAAGGATTATTTTATTTCATTCTCTAAACACAGATCTCTCATCAGCAGCGGCTCTTTTATATCAGATAAGTAAGGATTATATCTTTCCTTTTATTATTTCTAGAATATAGTCGTTGACATTTAGCTGAAAAGGACTGTTCATGGAAAAGGATAAAGGTAAACGGCGTATCAGATCTACAGTGCAGGATATATCTCTTCAGAATATTATATTCCTTAATTTAAGGGATTTGCATTTAAAAATCTGTCAGAGATTTCAAAAAGAAAAGGAAGAAGATATACAGTATTATTATTTACAGAACATATTACAGAATAACAGTACAGCAAGATAGAAAAGAAGAGATCAGTCGACAGAGAAGAATACTATTTTTCAGAAAGTTACAGAAGAAGAAAGAACAAAGTTTAACAGATCATCTTCTTCTTCGTCAAGCAGCATTCATACACTGAGAACATCAACATTATTCTCTCAGTTTCTGCTGCAAGATCAGATCTTCCAAAGAGCAACAAATAATCTGAGAAACATTTGTCTCTCAGATTTATCAGCTATCAGGAAGAGAAAGGAAGATCTATTTTCAAGTGAAAGCTCCAGCCATCTACTGTCAACAATTTTATATCAGACAGAGGAGCTTTACATCATCAAATCCACTAGAGTCTTCTCTCAGATTATTGACAGAGAAGAACATCTAAACCCATTCTTATCCCATCTTGTACAGGGTTATAACTCCCTTCAAAAGTTAACCCCTTGGTGACATGGCACCTGAACAAAAACATGTAGTTGGGTTAGATCACCTGATCAAAAGCTCACTTGGTGTGTGGACACCTGAACAAAAACCCCTTTGTGATAGGGCACCTGATCAAAAAACTAGTGGATCCTACCAAGTGTGGTAGAAGAGTAGACGTACCCAGGTTTATTGGGGAACTACTATAAAAATCCTTGTGTCTCTGTGTTGTGATTTTCTGTGTTGTTGTGTTGTGTGCTCTCTTTGTGTTTGCTTTTATTACTCACTCAGTACATATATATATATCACTATTTTAATTCCACTATAAAATTAAGTGAAAAGTTTTTAATACTCTATTCAAACCCCCCCCCCCCCCCCCCCCCCCCCCCCCCCCCCCCTTCTAGAGTAAATCTAAGATCTAACCTCACCTTCAATTGGTATCAAAGCGTGGTTGATTATATCAATCACTTTCAACTGATATCAATTGCACTTTCAAAGGTCAAGGCTAAGCCTCATACCACCTTTCAGAAGGTGTTGCTTCCTTCTAACAGGTATGATCATGAAAGCATTTATGGTCACTGGAAGAATGAAATCTCCTATAGGAAGGAAAACACTCCTTCCTATAATGGGAGAAAGGGCATGGGAATGAGTGTCATGAAGGCTCCCTGTGAAGAAATTCAAATGGCCCAACCTGGACCATTTGTATTTGGTACTTCAGCCCCATCATTCAGGAGTATAGAAGCTAGTTCTTCCAAGCTCTGTCCAGCAAAGAACATGGCTGCTGTAAAACCTGTAGACAAGTCTTATTGCTCAGTGTCTGATGCCATCCAATATTGCCTAGCCTCCAAGCCAGAGCAAGCTGATGCCATTAAGATAAAGAGTGTCAAGATTGTTCAGAGGTTAACATTCAACCCGATCATTGCTGAAAGAAACATGAAAAATGTTGTTGTCTCCCCTCCTGAACATAAGCACAGTGATGCTCTCTTCTCAAGAAATGTTCAGAAAAGGAGATACAACATTCATGAATGTTGGTGTTGTGGTAAAGTGGGACACTTTGCCATAGATTGTTGGCACAATCCCAATGTGCCAAGTGCAAAGAAGAGTCTTCTTGTAAATGGTGCAGCTGGTGTGAGGTCATTTCTTAATGCTAACATGGACCTAGGACCCAAAATTATTTGGGCTCCTAAGGGTAACTAAACTTCTTCTTGCAGGTTAGTTCAAGTACCAGCCTCAACCAAATATGGAACTTGGACAGTGGGTGCTCAAGGCACATGACAGGAACCAGAAATCTTCTACAGGACTACAAAGCTGTGAAGAATGAAGCTAAAGTCATCTTTGGTGGATCTGAAAGAGGAATCACCAAGGGATATGGTATGATCTCCAATGGCATAGTTTTAATCACAAGGGTAGCTTATTTTGAAGGGTTGCAACACAACCTAGTAAGCATAAGTCAACTATGTGATCTAGGCTATGTCATTGAATTCCACAATGACAAGTGCTTGATCAAAAAGTCTAATGACTTAGAGACCATTCTCACAGGCACTAGGAGTGGGAATGTTTATTGCTTAGATTTCATATGCAGTAATTCTCTTTCATCTGTGTGTCTTGTAGCTAATGAAAATGAGTTTCTTTGTGTTCAATGGCACAAGAGACTTGCCCACATTAACTACAAGAAAATGTATAGACTATTCTCTAAAAATCTTGTTAGGAATAGTCCAAATTTAAAATGTATTAAAAGTGGTCCCTGTCATACTTGTCAAATGGGTAAGCAAACATGGGCCACCTTTAAAAGTATTGGCTCCAAAGACACTGAAAGATGTCTATATCTGTTGCACATAGACTTATTTTGTCCTTTGCCAATTCAGAGCCTAGGAGGGAAGTTGTATACTTTGGTGATTGTTGATGCTCACTCAAAATATACATGGGTATTCTTCCTTAAGAAGAAATCAGATACATTGAATGTCTTTATAAATCATGTCAAGGCTATTCAGAATGACTTACAATGTACTATGGTCAGGACTAGGACTGGCCATGGTACAGAATTTCAATCTAAAGCCATGACAAGGTTTTGTCAAGAATATGGTATCACCCAAGAGTTCTCCTCCCCAAGGACTCCACAACAAAATGGTGTGGCTGAGAGGAGAAATAGAACCTTGATAGAAGCTGAAAAACATTGCTTAGTGACTCCTCACTCCCAGAATACTTCTGGGCTGAGGCAGTCAATACTACATGTTATGTTCTTAATAGGGCTTCCATCAATAAGGTTCATGGAATTACTCCCTTTGAGATTCTAAAAGGCAAACAACCTACAATTTCATACTTTAGAATCTTTGGTTCAAAATGCTACATATTAAACAATGGAAATCCCAATTAACCAAGTTTGCAGAGAAATGCAATGTGGGGGTTCTTGTTCGCTATAGCTCACAAAGTAGAGCTTATAGAGTTTATAACAAGAAAACTCATGTTGTTGAAGAGTCTATGCATGTAGTATTTGATGAGACTAGCCTAATCTATAAGGGTTGGTCTAGTTCTTCTGTTTTGACAGGGAATGAAGGGGAAATGGAAAAGATGTATGTGCATGACATACCCAGCAGCAACAAAGCATATACAGATGCAACAATTCCTGAAGAAGAAGAGGTCCAAGGTGCTGAAGACACTGCTGAACCAGCATAAGTATTACAGCAAGCTGAGGACAGATTGCCTGCAGCTGTAAGACACCTAAGGGATCATCCAAGAGAACAAATTATTAGAGACCAGAACCAAGGTGTACTAACCAGAAGCAGGGCTCATATTGAGGCCCTATTCTTAAGCTTCTTATCACAAATGGAGCCCAAGAAGTTTGAAGAAGCCAACCAAGACACCTTTTGGATTCAAGCAATGCAAGAAGAACTTCTACAATTCAAAAGATGCAAGGTATGGAAGTTGGTGCCAAAACCTCAAGGACACAATATTATTGGCACCAAATGGATTTACAGGAACAAGTTGGATGAAAATGGCACAATCATAATGAACAAGGCAAGGTTGGTAGCCAAGGGCTACAGATAAGAAGAGGGAATAGACTTTGATCAAACCTTTGCCCCTGTTGCAAGGTTAGAAGCAATTAGGCTTTTCCTTGCCTATGCTGCCCATAAGGGGTTCAAGGTATACCAAATGGATGTCAAATCAGCCTTCCTCAATAGTGACTTGAAGGAAGAGGTATATGTTGAACAGCCATCAGGTTTTGTGCATCCAACCCTCGCTAATCATGTATATTTACTTAGGAAAGCTCTTTATGGTCTAAAGAAAGCATATTGGGAACAGTGCCCAACAATGTTCCTGATTTGAAGAAGTGCTCAGCTTAATGATAAGTGCAAGTTGTATTTAATGTCATATCTAGTTCATGCTTGTAGAAATGAGACAATATGTCCAGTACTTCAATAACCTGCCTAAGTATAATGTTGTCGACAAAGTATGCTTGTCGTCATGATGATGAGCAAAGCAAAGCTGAAAGACAATGGAGGTTATCGTCGTGATGCACATATCGTTGTGACATCACAATGCCGACGGAATATCGGAGAGAAGACATGAGCTGATGAAAAAGCAATATACAGAAGATATCAAAGGAAGGAATGTCATCGAGAAGATACAGTATCGTCGACATAATCAAAGTAGCCTTATCGTTGAAAAGGCAATATCCAGAAGTATCGTCGATATCGGCGTAAACGAGAGCTGATGTCAAAGAGGCTAGGAAAGCTGCTATGAAGACATCATTTCCTAAAGAAGAGACTATCGACGTAATGATCATGTCGTCGAGAGAATAAAGTGATTACGACGACAATCTGCAAGAAAGAAGATCACGACGACACATGTGGAGATGGCATATCGTTGTATATGCAGAAATGCTAGGATATCTCGTATCGTCGAGATATCAGCATCAGAGGCAGAAGCATGAAGACTTGAAGATCTACCAAGGTCTAAGACAACGACGAAGCCTGTTGTCGAGACGCTATCTGTATCATCATAAAGTTGGGAACACCAACGAGACATAATTCAAATGTTGCGGATGCGCTGTCATGCATTTAATGTCGCCGCCTGATTATCCAATCAGCACGTGCTCTTAAGGAATGGGGGTGTCTGACTTTAAAGGACATCATAGGAGACCATTGGAAGGTTCCTCAGTCCTATAAAGGGGAACGGTGGATGCCCTAGAAACCAGTCTTCGTTCGAGAGATGAAAAGTAGTCATTCTCATTCTCACTCAAATCTTGGAATGAAAAGAATCCCGCAGAGCATTTCAATCAAACAGGTATAGCTGCGGTGAAGAAGAAGAAGAAGAAAACAAAGATTCCTATCCATGTTCTCTAAAGTTTCAGTCATCTTTATTGACTGATAAGAAGCCAAATCAAGAAGCATTTCATCTTTATTGACTGGCAAAAGAAGAAGGGTTGAAGAAGATCCAGTGCTGAAGAAGACAAATCAAGAAGCATCTTCTTCAAGTCAAGTTGCCGATCTCCATCAGGCAGTAGAGCATATTGTAAATCTCTCATATAAGGCTTGCGGGCCAAGAACGTGTAAGATCTGGTTTCAGATCTAAGTGTCTAGCTTGAGGGCTGGAGAGCTGTGAGGCTTGAGTGTCAGGGCAGTGGACTTGCGGGTCAAATATTGTCAAGCTTGAGGGCTTGAGACCTGTGAAGGCTTGCGGGCCAGGGCAGAGGCTAGACTTGCGGGTCTGAGCTAGGTAGGGCTTACGGGCCTGAGTGTCGAGCTTGAGGGCTCTGGTGCAGTAGTGGCTTGCGGGCCTAGGCTGTAGGCGAAACCTGCGGGTCTGTGCTGTGTAGGGCTTGAGGGCCTGAGTGTCGAGCTTGAGGGCTCGGGTGCAGTAGGGGCTTGCGGGCTTAGGCTGTAGGACTTGCGGGTCCGTGTTGTAAAGCTTGAGGGCCTGAAGTTTTGGCGGAGTTTACCGAGCCTAGCACACTGCTAGGTAGGCGCATAGGGACAGAGGACTACTCAAGACACCCGGTCTTGAGGAACCTCTATAAATTCTAGTGTGTTTTCTGTGCTGTGCTTTTAACCTTCTAAATCAGTTAACCAGAAATCAAGAACATCTAAAGGGGAAGAAAACAATTTAAAAAACATATTCACCCCCCTAGGTGATAAGTTGACACCCACTAACTAACAAGTGGTATCAAAGCGAGGTTGTTCAAAGAAAAGCTTAACAGCTTGAACAGATCTACCAGTGGGTGTCTACTTTCCACAACTATGAAATCAAGGATAGCTGTTTGCTCCAGGGAGAACTTTGCCCTTTGGAAAGTAAGAGCTAGAATATTCATGGAGGCAATGGATCCCAGAATGTTTTTTAATTGTTCAAGAAGGACCATATACCCCCATGACTATGATAAGAGATGAGATCCTTCTAGCCAGCTTGGACAAAGAAGCCAGAAGTATTCTAGCTGGTGCAATAGATCTGTCAACACTCCAGAAGCTGACTCATTGCACAATAACAAAGGACATGTGGGACTCCCTAGGATTCCTCATGGAACGGTCAAAGGAAGTCTTTGGGTTGATGGCTCTATCAGATGAAGAAAATCATGATGAATCACATCATGATCAGGTATGCATCACTCACACATCTTTACTACCTGCCTCAATTAAGAAAACCAAGAGTGCATCATATGATTGCTCATCTTCTGAAGATGATGCAGAAGACTGCTCATCATGCAACAATAAGAACCATACTGATCTAATAGAGCAGTTTGGTGATCTCTTGGGAGATCTGAGAATGAGCAAGAAGCTTGTTAAGAAGCAAGCTAGGGAGCTAGAATCTCTGAGACCCATTAAGGCTGAGATGAATAAGGAAATGGGTATGTTCCACAATGAGGGCACCAACTCCTGTGAGCTCAAGAAATCATAGACAAGCTTTATGATAAAGAAGCCAAAGGGAAGAACTTATCAAGAAACTTGAGAATGATCTTCTTAAGGAAAGAAGCTTGATGGCTCAATTCTCTAAGCCCAAAACTATTCTGCCCATCATTGACACCTTCTCCTCCTGTGGAAATAGAAGGGGATTGGGTTTCAATGAAGGGGCAGCAGATGCTGGGAATGGAGAAAGGAGCAAACTAATGCAGAGCCTCATACCACCTTTCAGAAGGTAGTGCTTCCCTCTAATAAGTATGATCAGGACAGTGTCCATGGTCACTGGATGAATGGAAGCTCCATTAGTCTGGGAAATGCTCCTGACTATGGGAAGAGAAAGGGCATGGGGATGAGTGCATTGAAGGCTCCCCATGAGGAAATCCAAATGGCCCATCATGGACCATTTGTGTTTGGTGCACCAGCCCCCACACTCAAGGGTAAGAAAGCAACACCTACCCAATCTCTCCCAGCAAAGAAGCAGGCTGATAGCCCCAGTATAATCAATTCTTAATTGATCATATCTGATGCCATCAACACCATATCAGCTACCAAGCTGACATCTGTTGCTGACAAACAGATAAAGTCCAGAAGAAATAATTATGCTAGAACAGCTAGTCAGCTCTTGGCTGAGAGAGATAGGAAGAATGATGTTGCCTTCTCTACTGAACATAAGCATTGTAATTCCCCACCCACTTCAAAAATTGTTCAGAAAAGAAGGTACAACATCCATGAATGTTGGTGCTGTGGCAAAGTGGGACACTTTGCCATTGACTGTTGGCACAACCCTAGTGTGCCTAGTGCAAAGGAGAGACTTCCTAGAAGGGCTGAGGTGAGTAGAAGAAGCCCCCATTATGCTAACAAGAACCTAGGACCCAAGTCACCTTGGGTTCCTAAGGGATATTAAATTTGTTTTGCAGGGAAGTCCATTTAGCCAATAAAAAGCAAACAAGGTTATTGGACAATAAGTGCTCTAGGCTCAACTCTGGACTAAGAAAAACATCACCACATGCCAAGATGCACTGGTCAAGGGGGAGCTAAAAGTAAAAGATAAGTGGACATCCCATCAAGGGGAGGCTACGAGCTCAAGAAGATATAAAAGCTAAGGTGAAGGTAACTATGTTGATGTTCAATACATAACCTCATCTTTATCATTTTGTTAAAGGTAATTTTTTACTTAAGTAAAGCAAAATCTGTTACTCAAGGAGCACATATGTATGGCACTGCAAAATCTATTACTCAAGGACAATATCGTTTTGAATACAAAACAATATCGTCGAAATGATGATTGGTATCGTCGAAATGAGTCCTCGACATCAAATTTGCATCACGACGATACATAATCATCAATGGACCCTTAAATAGACCTGAGCTTAACCAATCATTACAGCTAAACTCAAGTTAATCAGACATTTAACAAATGACACTTCGACTTCCAACTCGAAAACTATAAATAAGGTCAGATGTCGTTAGGTTAAAATACTTTCTACATTAGCCATAAAAAGATGTTGTACTCTCTTCGAGGAGTGAACGAGTCGACTAAACTAGAATCCACTCCGATCAAGTAAGAAATGGCGCCAAAGAAGGAAGGATTTCTCTACGAAGGAAGCGAAGTAGAGAGGGCGGTTTCTCAAAGGGGCCAGAAGAGATTCAGAGCGCCATTAAGCTATTAGACACCGTCGGCCTGGAGTTCGCTCTCTCAGAGTCAACAATGATATTAAAGAGAGAAGTGTTGGAGTTCTACTCGAATGCTAAGGGTGGTTCAAAAGGAACATCTGTGAAAAGCTTAGTCAATGGGGTAAAGGTCAAGGTGAATCCCAAGAGGTTGGCCAGGGCTCTTCAACTGCCGACCTTCGCCAAGGGGGAGGAAAATGAGAAAGTCACCCAGGAAGACCTTAACAGGGATCTGGCATGGTGCGGACACTCCAGTAAGAAATATGGGTCTCTGGAAAGAAAGAATTTTAATCAACAAGGGAAACTCATGGCTGATATTGTAGGAAAAGCCCTCCTCTGTAAAATAGGGTCGCATGATAGGACATCCAAGCCCATGTTCGAGATTATGGAGAGGATAATCCTAATTAAGAAGACCAACTGGGGTATGATCATCTTCAAGAGAATACAAGAAAGCTTTCAAGTTCCAAATCTGGGAAGAATACTATCTCTATTTCTACTGATATTTTACCCTGAAAGCTTTGACAATAAGTATGGTGTAAAAATCCATCACATGAGAAGGATGGATATCAGGATACTGGAAAGGTGGGAGAAAGTTCTGACTAAGTCTCCCAAGAAGCTAAAGACTGCAGAGGATGTGAAGAGGAAGGGAGAAAGATCATCTGAAGAAAGTGAATCATGCAACTGCTTAGATTCGTCTGACTCTGAAGTACCTGTAGAGAAAAGGAATGTTTCCCTCCAGACCTCTGCCCTAAGTTTGGGATCTGGGACAATGGTAACAGCAGGAACAAAGCAAGAGGATGTTGAAACTGAGGGGGAGAAGAACAGTGGGCTCCCTACTCAAGTAGAAGAAGTGATCAATAAGATCATAGGGGCTGAGGATGCTGGTCATTCTGAACCAGCAATCCAAGAGGACCCAAGTGAAGATCCTCAAGAAGACAACCAAGAGAATCCTACTGATGAGACTAGCAGAGATCTGCAAAATCCTGAAAAGGAAAATGAGTCAAACCAGCCACCCATCAGAAAATCTCCATCTCCAATGGTTGATGGGAATAATGAAAAGGAGCCATGACAAGCTAGTTCACCTCCAGAGGATAGGCCAGTAGAGTTCTCCCTGCTGCCTCAGATAAGAATGATTCTGGAAGAGCAAAGGCTAAAAATTGAAGGTCATGTTAACTCAGCCATCAATGAGCTAAGGAAAGAACTATCTGCAGAAACTGCAAGCCTAAGAAATGATGTGAAGAACCTACAAGAATACACTGCCAAAGAGACAGCACTTACTCACAAGGGTCTATCTGAGGTAGGAGATAATCAGATAATGATCACCAACAACATAGAGAAGGCCTGCATAGCAACCACCAGATGGATGGTTGAACACAAAACTAATCTTCAAGAAAGTCTAGATCACCATAATAAGGATCTAGACAGTCATCTGCTTGAGACCAAGAACCATTTGGAAGCAGGAATTCACATGCTTAAAAGCAAGATACTGGTCCTTCAGGAGAACCTCCAAAGGGGGATATCTGATGAAGTCATAAAGGGGGAGAGATCAATGATAAAGGACAGTGTGATCATGCCATCTGGACCACAAATACCATCAGGAAAGCAATGAATCTCCCTCCTCTACATTTTGACCAGTCTGCAGAAGAGTACCCAGCTGAAGAGCAACATGCAGACATTCCTGAGACTGCCACTGATAAGGGTAAAGAGAAGGAAGTACTGGAGGATGAAGAAGTAAAAATGAGGAAGAGAAAATACATGGAGGAAATGGAGAAAAAGGATGACTATGAAAGATGGAGTCCCAAGTCCAGAGCCATCATATTAAAGGCATGGGAGCTGGTGAAGGTAAATAAAGGTGAGAGGTACAAAGTGTACAGTCCTCAAGAATGGGCTAAGTATGAAGAGCAAGAAGCAAGGGGAGTATACAGGAGGGACAAGCAAGCAGGTAGAATCCCTGCAGACACTCATGAGCCTCTAAAGTATCATCCCAAGCCATTTGAATACTTCACCAGACAAGCTGGAAAGGAGCAGGAAGCCAGTGCCAAGAAAGCAAAGGGTGAAGCTGCTGTGAGGGCACCAGAGATATAGACGACTAAATCTTTAAGGGGCTGAATGTAGAATTGTTAAAAACTTTTGAAAACATTTAGCACTATTTATAAATGAAGTAACACCTGTCAAATTCTGTGTTCACTCAAATATAGCTGCAACGTCATTATTATATGCTTATTTGCTTAAAATGTTAAACCTTTTATATAAGTGGCATTTATCATTAGTGGGTTATGACTTCTTCAAATAGGGGGAGATTGTTGGGAATAGTGCCCAACAATGTTCCTGATTTGAAGATGTGCTCAGCTCAATGATAAGTGCAAGTTATATTTAATGTCATATCTAGTTCATGCTTGCAGAAATGAGACAATATGTCCAGTACTTCAATAACCTACCTAAGTATAATGTTGTCGACAAAGTATGCTTGTAGTCATGATGATAAGCAAAGCAAAGCTGAAGGACAATGGAGGTTATCGTCATGATGCACATATCGTTGTGACATCACAATGCCGACGGAATATCGGAGAGAAGACATGAGCTGATGAAAAAGCAATATCCAGAAGATATCAAAGGAAGGATTGTCGTCGAGAAGATGCAGTATCGTCGACATCATCAAAGTAGCCTTATCGTTGAAAAGGCAATATCCAGAAGTATCGTCGATATCGATGTAAAGGAGAGCTGATGTCAAAGAGGCTAGGAAAGCTGCTATGAAGACATCATTTCCTGAAGAAGTGGCTATCGATGTAATGATCATGTCTTTGAGAGAATAAAGTGATTACGACGACAATCTGCAAGAAAGAAGATCACGACGACATAGTCAGAGATAGCATATCGTTGAATATGCTAGAATGCTAGAATATCTCGTATCGTCGAGATATCAGCATCAGATGCAGAAGCAAGAAGACTTGAAGATCTACCAAGGTCTAAGACAATGACGAAGCCTGACGTCGAGATGCTATTTGTATCGTCATAAAGCTGGGAACACCAACAAGATGGAATTCAAATTTGCGGACGCGCTGTCATGCATTTAATATCGCCGCCTGATTGTCCAATCAACGCGTGCTCTAAAGGAATGGGGGCGTCTGACATTAAAGGACATCATAGGAGACCGTTGGAAGGTTCCTCAGTCCTATAAAGGGAAATGGTGGATGCCCTAGAAACCAGTCTTCGTTCGAGAGAAGAAAAGTACTCGTTCTCGTTCTCACTAGCTCAAATCTTGGAACGAAAAGAATCCTGCAGAGCATTTCAATCAAACAGTTATAGCTGCGGTGAAGAAGAAGAAGAAGAGAACAAAGATTCCTATCCATGTTCTCTAAAGTTTCAGTCATCTCCATTGACTAATAAGAAGTCGATCAACATCAGGCAAAAGAAGAAGGGCTGAAGAAGATCCAGTGCTGAAGAAGACAAATCAAGAAGCATCTTCTTCAAGCCAAGTTGTCGATCTCCATCAGGCAGTAGAGCATATTGTAAATCTCTCTTGTAAGGCTTGCGAGCCAAGAACGTGTAAGATCTGGTTTCAGATCTGAGTGTCTAGCTTGAGGACTGGAGAGCTGTGAGGCTTGAGGGCCAGTGCAGTGAACTTGCGGGTCCAATATTGTCAAGCTTGAGGGCTTGAGACCTGTAAAGGCTTGTGGGCCAGGGCAGAGGCTAGACTTGCGGGTCTGAGCTAGGTAGGGCTTGCGGGCCCGAGTGTCGAGCTTGAGGGCTTGGGTGCAGTAGGGGCTTGCGGGCCTAGGCTGTAGGCAAGACTTGCGGGTCTATGCTGTGTAGGGCTTGAGGGCCTGAGTGTCGAGCTTGAGGTCTCGGGTGCAGTAGGGGCTTGCGGGCTTAGGCTGTAGGACTTGCGGGTCCGTGTTGTAAGGCTTGAGGGCCTGAAGTTTTGGCGGAGTTTGCCGAGCCTAGCATACTGCTAGGTAGGCGCAGAGGGACAGAGGACTACTGAAGACACCCGGTCTTGAGGAACCTCTATAAATTCTAGTGTGTTTTCTGTGTTGTGCTTTTAACCTTCGAAATCAGTTAAGCAGAAATCAAGAGCATCTAAAGAGAAAGAAAACAATTTAAAAAACCTATTCACCCCCCCCCCCCCCCCTTCTAGGTGATAAGTTGACACCCACTAACTAACAAAGCCCCTAGGGCTTGGTATGAGACATTGTCTAGCTTTCTCATCAAGAACAAGTTTTTGAGGGGAAAGATAAATAGTACATTGTTTCTTAGGGAAACAAGGGGCAACTGTCTTCTAGTCCAAATATATGTTGATGACATAATATTTGGGTTTACTGATGACAACCTATGCAAAAGGTTTGCTAACTTTATGCAGAGGGAGTTTGAGATGAGCAGTATGGGAGAGCTTAAGTACTTTTTAGGCCTCCAAGTGAAACAGTCTGATGAGGGTATATTCATCTCTCAGACCACGTACACTAGGGATCTTATCAAGAAGTTTGGGATGGAATCAGCATCCACCATAAAAACTCCTATGGGGTCCAACTTTTCCCTAGACAAGGATGAGAAGGGCAAGGCCTTTGATGAATCCATGTACAGGTGCATTATTGGATCCCTATTGTATCTAACTGCTAGTAGACCAGACATTATGTATGCTACATGTGTGTATGCTAGGTACCAGGTATGCCTTAAGGAATCTCACTACTCAGCTGCAAGGAGGATTTTGAGATACCTTAAAGGCATCCTACATCTTGGCCTTTGGCACCCTAAGAACAATGATTTTGAACTAACTGGATTTTCAGATGCAGATTTTGCATGCTACAAAGAAGACATGAAAAGCACAAGTGGCACTTGTCAATTCCTAAGAAGGAGGTTGATATCATGGAGCAGCAAAAAGCAGACAATATCCACTGCTGAGTCTGAATACATTGCTGCATGAAGTTGTTGTGCACAACTATTGTGGATTCAACATCAGTAGGAGGACTACAACCTCAAGGTAAGTGAATCTCCTCTCTATTGTGACTCATCCAATGATATCTCTATTGCTAAGAATTCTGTCTCATAGCAGGACTAAGCACATAGAGATAAGATATCATTTTATAAGGGAACATGTTGAATATAAGGACATCTGTCTTGAATCTGTCCCCACTGACAATCAAGTTGCTGATATCTTTACAAAGTCATTGGATGAGGCCAAGTTTAACTCTTTCAAGATTGAACTAGGAATGTTAAATATTGAATAATTCCTTCTTGCAAATATTCTATACTATTATACTTGTTAAGCTAGGATTCAAAATCTTATCACATCAACTCCTAGTGACATGACTAGGTCTCAGCACATTCTGACATCACAAGGATTAATGATAAGGCAATAAGATTAGCTAAAACAGACAAGGCTGTTTCAGCTGAGCTGCTGTTATAGCTGGGAAGAGTCTCAGTGGAACCGTTGAGACTACTAAAACTGTCCCAGCGGCTGATAGTGCTCTGTCCTAGCGTTTAGGTCGTCGTCTCAGCGGTTCCGCTGAGACGGGATGAGTTCATTATACTTTGTCTAAATGCAACCCCAATTGACCCAATTCCACTTACAACTATAAGAGAAATTAAATCTAATTACTAGGGTTAATCATAACATAGACTTAGGTCATATAAATAAACAATCTTTAATCAGTAAGAGGTACACAATCCTTCTTTCCTAGCCGCCAAGATGAACCTCTTCCGTCCCAGCGCATTCTTCTACAGCAACAATGGCTCCCAAAAGTTCTAAAGACTTTCTGGAGGGATATGAAATCGTTAGGTATGGGTTTGCCCATGCTTTAGAAGAAATCAAGGTAGTGATTCAACTCCTAGAAGAGCAAGGTTTGGAATTTATTCTGTCTAAACCATGGGTCATTCTTAGAACAGAAGTTCTGGAATGGTTTGACCATGCTAAGTTATCCTCTTCCAAGTCATCCCTAAAATCAAAAATAGGAGAAGATAGAATAAAGATAACTCCTGCAAAACTTGAAAAAGACTTACATCTTCCATCCTACAGTCCAAGTGACGAGGAAGAAAGACAAGAAAAAGGCTCTCAAATGGACTGAATACAATGATACCAAAACTGGATCATTAAAAAGGAAATTCTTCAACCAAAGGGGAAAACTCTTATCTGATATTGTGGGAAAAGCTATTCTTTGCAAACCTGGGTCCCATAACACAATCTCACAATACATGTTTGAACTCATGACAAGGATAATACTGAAAAGGAAAACCTCTTGGGGAGAAGTTATCTTTCAAAGGATCAAGGAATGTTTGCAGGCACCTAATTTGGGCAGAATTATTTCCCTGTATCTACTCCAAACTTACCCTGACAAGTTTAGCAAATCCAAAGGAGAAAACCTCCACTATCTCAAGAGGATGGATATTAAGACATTAGACAGGTTTACCAGGGTGCTTCCCATGAGCCACCCATCTGAGGCAAAAGGGAAAGAACCCAAGAAAGGCAAAACAGTGAAGAAGCCAAGGATGATGCTATCAAGTTCTGAGTCTGACCACTCAGATAAAAATGAAGATGTTGGTGCTGATCTTGGATCACACAGTACTCCTGATAAGGATGAATTGCCTCCTGACAATGTCCACCCACAGGACTTGGACATAGACAACACCCATGGTAATTAATCCTTAAACTCCACATTACTCATAATATTATATTACCATAACCAACCAACTAAGTTAGTAACTAATGACACTCACATTCTGTGGCCCACGGCTCCCCTAGGCTAGTTGAGTGCTCCATCTGAGGGGGAGGAACAACAAGAACCAGCCTCCTTAGATGTTGCAAACATTAATGATAATGATGAGGACAAAAGGCCCTCACCTCAGGATTTGTAAGGTCAGATTGACAGACTTATTTTCAATCTTGAAGAAAGAATTAGGCTTAATCCTGATAATGAACCAGCCCTCTGGACTTTACCTTCACCAGGACAATCTGATGCTCCATCTGAGGGGGAGAAGCAGCAAGAGCCAACTGCAGATAAAGATGAAGTTCTTGGTAAGCCTTACAAACCCTTCTTTAGAATTACTAAGTCATTAACTCTAATTTCAAATAATTGTCTCAGCCTTCCTGAACTCATCTGACAAAGATGCTCTCTCTGAGGGGGAGGAGCCAGACAATCCTGATGAGGACATGGATGCTCTGGATCATGATGGAGAACACCCTGCTCACATTGATGAGATGATGGATGATCAAATTCTAGTGATGCCTGCAGCTGCAGTGCAAATAGTACTTCAAGTAGTCCCTCCTCCAAGTCCACCAAGACTCCAAGACCCAATTATCCCTGATCCACAAGCCTCCACCTCCACCTCCTCAAATGAGAACATTTTAAATGCAATCCACCTCATGCTAGAGACTCATCTCACTTCCATGAAGAACTATGTAGACCAGTCAGTAAGCACAATCAAAGCATATATTGATCAGTACATCATGAATGTGAACACTGAAGTAATGGTTGAGGTCAAGGGAATTAAGGAAAACACTGGAATGATGAACAAGCAAATGACCAAGTGGTTTGACCTAGCAGAGAAGACTGTAATATCTCAGAATACCATTCTCAGGTCTATGGACAAACAACACCAGTTGTCGGAACAGGACATAACATATGTCAAAAATTATGTCAGTAAGACATATGAAGTGATAGAAAAGTCAGCCAATCGCCTCCAAGAATATGTATACTCTACTGCTATGCAGTTGAATGAAGAAGCTGACAGGAACAAGGAAGAGCTGAAAGCAGATATTGCCACTGTCCTTCAATCCATTGCTGACACAATCACTACTACCCAACTGAATTCTGAGGTAGTCAACCTTAAAGATGAGATTCAAACTGACTCTGAAAATGTTTTCCAAACCCTATCTGGCACTATAACAATAGTTAAGCAAGACCTCCATCAACAAGCGTTTGAAGAAGCCAGAAAGGGGGAGGATACAAATGCAATCATAAACTCTGACTTAACCCTTAAGGTTCTCCAAGGTACAAGGATGGCACTGAATCTTCCTCTCCTAGATAGAAACAGGGCAGAAGATTGGGATTTTCCACATCAAGAAGCAATTGCACGAAATGAGAGATTGAAAAAGAGAAGAGAAAGAGAACATGTATTGCTGACTGAAGAATACATGGCCAGGCCAAAGGGATGTGCAAAATAGAGATCCTGACTATGAGTACTGGAGTGATGACTCCAAAGAAATTATACTAAATGCCTGGCTAAGCCATGGTCAAATTGGAAAAGATATTGATAAGCTCTATCCATCTGAAGAGTGGATAAAGCATTTAGAGAGAAACTCAAAAAGAGAAAAAGTATTCAAAGCTAATCTGGTAAGAAAAGATAACCCAAGAAGAATGCCTTCTAGGTATATCCCAAAGCCACATCTGTATTTCCAAAGGCAAGAGAATAAAAGGAAAATAGCTGAGATTGAGGCTGCAAATGCTGAAAATGACACAACCACCAATCCCCCTGAAAATATGATTGTGGCTGTTGAAGATAAAGAGATTCCATCTCAAGAAGAAGTGGATGCTGAAAACATGAATGCTGCAGCAGACCAAGATGCTTCAACCAAAGATAAAGAAGTGGTTGCTGACATTCCTGAGTGTTCTACTTCTAAGAAAAGAAAACTTTAAATGAATGTATAAATGTTTTATGAATGCCTGGATGTAAATTGAACTATACTTTATCTGAAATGCTTATGAATGAATTGTTACATTATTCATGTTATGTCCTAAGCTAATCTGAGCCAGCTTAATTTTACTCTGTGATATTGGTTAAATTAATATGTGTTGCATTGTCATGTTTATCTAATCATACTTTTGGATTGTTAAACTATGTGGTAATATGAGTGTCATAAACATTATCTGTTATATTATTTTTGATGCCATGTGCATGAAAATGACCCTCAATGTTCCCTTGATTTGAAGAAGCCTCACACTCAATGCTAAGTACAAGTTGTATTTGATAAACCCCATTTTATCTCATGACCATGCAGAGTTAGGTCATACCAAGGTGTGAAGAAAGTTCAGTAGGTTTGCTGTCAAAACCGCTGAGACAAGCTCTCAGTCTCAGTTGAACCGCTGAGACAAGGCCTAGAGCCGCTGAGAAGGTGTCTGGGCCAGTTGAGCAGCAGATAGAAGAAAACCGCTGAGACAATTGTCTGTCTCAGCGGATCCGCTGGGACGGGACAGAAGAAGTTGCTGATACTGGAAGCTGTCTCAGCCCAATCACTGGGACATATTCAAATGGTCTAGCGGGTTTTGCTTTTGGCGCAAGCTGTAGAAAAGCAAGATAGGGTATTCTAATCTTGTCCATGATGTGTCAGGGGACATCTAATAGCCATTGGAGATCAGTGGTGTATAAAAGAATAAATTAGGGCTTTGTAAAGCTCCCTCACTCACTCTTACTAAAAGAAGAACAAGATTATTGTTCTATTGACGGCAGCAAAGAAAGCTCTCACATCTTGTTTCCTGAAGCTGTAAGGAGAGAATAGATTGTTCCTGTTGATCAACTCAAGATATAGCAAGTAGATCCTCACTCTTTCTCTAAAGAAAATGACCAGAAGAATCAAAGTTGAGCCCATTAGACTCATCCCAGATTCAAGACTGTTACAGCAGTTGTTCAACAACAGAAGACCAAGGCTTGACCTCTTTCATCTTCTGATTGTATTCATTTATAATAAACTCTGTAGGAACTTAATAGCTCTGATATTGTAGGGCATCTTTGCCTGAGATTGTAGGGTTGTTTGACCTGAGTAGTAGAGCTGAGAGGTCAGCTTGAGTGTAGGATCTTTGGGAGATCTGAGGTAGGGTTGTTGAGCCTGAGGTAGGGCTATTGAGCCTGAGGTAGGTTTTGGGAAAACCTGAGGGATCTTTGTTGTAAGCTCTTGGAGCTGAGTTTGGAGGTGTTGGCCTTTTCTAACTCATTGTTAGAAAGGTGAAGGGGGAAAGAGGACTACTCAAGACACCCTGTCTTGAGGAACCTCTATAAACCTTTGTGTGTTTTTTGGGTGCTTGATACTAAACTAACCTAAAATCAGAAAACAGCTAGGTTAAAGTCTAAAATACAAAACAAACCTATTCACACCCCCCCCCCCCTCTAGGTGACTAAGACTACATCCTAACTAAACTATCACAGCCGACCACAAAGTCACGCCTTCACATATAAGCGACTTCACAAGCCATTCACTACGCACAAGATTACCCTTTTCAAGCCAACGTTCATTCTCACACGAAACATAAGGGCAACACATACGACGTTTTCGCCGTCATCGGATTTCTAGCAAAATCCCTAAAATGCATGTTAAGCAACATCACCGAATCGGACAACCGGTCACGATTTCGGCTTCACCCACAATGCCTAATCCACTAACGGAGCAGATCTCTAATGCAAAATCATGTCGGGGACTGACTCAATCACCCGATGGTTCTTCTTGAACCAAGGCGACCCAAACCCCTCTCATTTGAGAGATCCAGTGCCATAAATTTCAGAAAAGAGTAGGTAAAACTAAAGATGTCATGCACGCATCCTAAAACCGGGAGGAGAGATGTCGTTACCCTAAGAGTTCTCTTCCTTGCCATGGATCGGTTGAAAGGCACGGATAGAAATGATCATCTTCGTCCCCTCTCCACGGATCTGGTCTCGGATCAACGAACGGAGCTTCGGTGCTCCAACAATGGCGGATCTAGCCTTCTTCTTCCTCCAAGCCCTCCTCCTTTCCTTAGCCTCCAAAAGCATCAAAAGACTTGGTGGAATGGGAAAGAACCTCCTTTGCCCTATTTAGGACATTAGTACGACCTAATCCGATCCATTGGATCAAAGTTTAAGATGATCGGACGCCCAAAAAATTGCTACTTACGGATCTGGTTCCGTCAGCTAGCGCTACCGCCTGCGCTAGCCACTCGACGAAAACCCTCCAACAAAAAATATCTCAATGGCCCGACGGAACATCATTTCCCAACGAAACATTATCGCCTGGCGCTAGCGCTATCGCATGCGCTAGCTATTCGACGAATTCCCTTCGACGAATCCGCCTCGACGAATTCCCTTCGACGAATCCGCCTCGACGAATTCAACTTGACGAGCACCATCAAAACAAGAGTCTTACTCGACGGGATAGTTAACGCCTGCGCTAGCACCTAGCGTCGGCGCTAGCTCCAAGGTACAGAAATTATGTACAAGCCTTAGGCACTTCAGCCTCCGCGCTCAGCGACACTTGGGGTGTTACAAATCCACCCCCCTTAAAAGAATTTCGTCCTCGAAATTTAAGACGTTAACGAAAGCATAAGATAACACACATACCTGAAACGAATAGTTCTAAGAAGTCATCCCACATCGTTTGCTCGCGTTCCCACGAGAACTCATCTCGTCCGCAATTATCCCAATGCACTTTCACCAGCTTGACCTCTTTGTTCCGCAACCGTTGGACTTCAGAATCCTCCACGCAAACCGGTCAAACTATCGTCCTCAGATCTTCGGCTACGGGAACTGTCGAAGACTCAACAACATCTTCCGGCTCCACCAACGCTTTCTTCATCACCGAAACATGAAATACATCATGTAATCTGCTTAGCTCTGCGGTCAACGCTAATCGATAGGTCGCTTTGCCTATGCGCTCAGTAACCTCAAACGAACTCAAATACCTCCAACTCAATTTCTTGAGTCGCCGAATTCACGAAACTCCTTTGAACGGCTTGATCTTCAAGTAGACCATGTCACCCACCGCAAATTCCACATTTTTGTGGCGCGCATTAAAATACATTGTCTGCTGATCCTGAGCAACCTTCATGCGCTCTTGGATCGTTCGCACCAACTCACAAGCGTCTGCCACCACTTCTTTTCCTAACAGTTGGGTGCCTCCTGCCTCTATCCAAGACATCGGCGTTCGACACCGCCTTCCATACAAGGCCTTGTATGGCGCCATTTTGATACTCACCTGGAAACTATTATTGTAGGCAAACTCCACCATGAAGAGGTGGTCTTCCCAACTCTTACCGAAATCAAGAGCACACATCCTCAACATGTCCTCCAACGTACGATTCGTTCTCTCCGTTTGGCCATCGGTCTGCGGATGAAACGCGGTACTAAACTTCAATTTTGTGCCCAAACTTCGCGGCACTAACCTCCAGCCCTTGGACGTGAATCGTCCATCGCGATCACTAACGATGCTCTTTGGAATTCTGTGCAACCGCACAATGTTCCGAATATAAAGCTCCACGAGCTTCTCCATGCTATCGTCCTTCCGATTTGGAATGAAGTGGGCTACCTTGGTCAGGAGATCCACAATCATCAAAATTGCATCGTTACCTTGCCGCAATCGAGGCAAACCATGCACAAAATCCATGGAGATGTCGTCCAATTTCCACTCAGGGATAGGAAGAGGTTTCAAGAATCCACCCCGGCCTTTGGCATTCATCCTTCACTAAGGTGCACGTCTGACACCGGCTTACTTACAAAGCTACATCCCGCTTCATCCCAGGCCACCAAAAGGATTTCTTCAAATCCAAGTACATCTTCGTACTTCCTGGATGAATGGAGTACTTCGTGCAGTGAGCCTCAAACATTAACTCCTCGCGGAATTTTCCAAATCGAGGGGCACACACCCTTCCATTTCTCTTTAAAAGTCCACCGGCCATCTCCAAAGCACTACCTTCGCTTTGCTGAGCTTCCACCAAATGCTGACACTCCTCGTCTGCATTAGTTTCCTCACGGATTTGATCTGCTAGATCACACTGCATCTCGATCCAGTTCAGCCGAGCTGCGCTGGACTCACCCTTAGCCACACACACAATGCCAAGAGACTCGAACCCTCGCACCAAACGCTCATCATGCGCTTCAATCCAATTTCCCTGCCCGGAGTACTTTCTACTCAAGGCGTCAGCCACCACGTTGGCCTTGCCTGGCATATATTGAATCTCTACGTCGTAGTACCCAAGGAACTCGACCCATCTACGCTGCCTAATATTGAGATCCTTCTGATCTAAAAGATACTTCAAGCTTTTGTGGTCCGTGAAGATTTCAACCTTCGCACCATACCCGTAGTATCGCCACAACTTTAATGCAAAAATCACCGCCGCCAACTCCAAGTTGTGGACTGGGTAATTTCTCTCATGGGGTTTACCTGCCTCGACCCATAAGTTATCACATTGTCATGCTGCACCAGCATGCAACCCAAACCGCAACCTGACGCGGCGCTGAAATCTGAAATCCTTCAGTCCCACTAGGAAGACTTAGGATTGGAGCAGACATCAATCTTTCCTTCAGGGTCTCGAACGCACGGGCACACTCCGGCGTCCACACAAACTTTTGGTCCTTTTGGGTAAGAGTGGTGAGGGGCAAAGCCATCCGCGAAAAGTTCTCAATGAACGTTCTGTAATAACCGACTAGTCAAAGGAAACTTTGAACATCCTCCATGGTTCTCAGTACAGGCCAATCTCTAATGGCTTCAATCTTCACAGGATCCACTGCCACCCCATCACCGCTTATCACGTGACCCAGAAATGCCACCTTCCCGATCCAGAACTCGCACTTTGAGAACTTTGCATAAAGCTGGTTCTCCCTCAAAGTCTGCAACACTAATCTCAGATGATACTCATGTTCCGCCTTCGACTTCAAATACACTAGGATGTCATCGATGAGCACCACCATGAACGAATCTAGGTATTGCTGAAACACTCTGTTCACCAAATCCATGAACACTGATGGCGCGTTCGTCAAACCGAATGGCATCACCGAGAACTCAAAATGAGCATACCTCGTCCCAAACGCCGTCTTGGGAACATCCTCTTCTCGAATCCTTAACTGATAGTAGCCTGACTTCAAGTCGAACTTGGAGTACACCGTCGACCCCACTAACTGATCGAACAAATCATCGATTCGCGGAATCGGATACTTATTCTTGATAGTCAATTTATTCAACTCACGATAGACTATGCACAGCCGCATACTTCCATCCTTTTTCTTAACAAACAACACCAGCGCACTCCACGGCGAGGAGCTGGGCCTAATGTACCCCTGCTCGAGAAACTCTTGCAACTGCACCTTTAGCTCGGCCAGTTCCTTCGGTGCCATCCTAAATGGCGGAAGCGACACCGACCTCGCACCCGGCACCAACTCAATTGAAAAGTCGATTTCATGCTGAGGAGGTGCTCCCGGAAGCTCCTCGGGGAACACATCCTCGAATTCCTCCACCACTGGCACTTCTCTGATTGCCAACTTTGCAGAGAGAGTCTCCAACAAAGCTAAAAATGCCTCACCTCCTTGATTCACCGCACGCACAAATTGCACGGCAGAAATCAGGGAGCAAGCCACTCTGCAAAGGCCCTCGAACTTGACCTCCGCCCTACCTTCAGTCCTTAGGGTCACCACCTTCAACAGGCAGTCAATACTAGCTCGTTGCTCTGCAAGCCAGTCCATCCCCTGGATGATGTCAAATTCGGCTAGTTGTAGAATCGCTGCTACCAACTCGAAGTCACCTTCACCAATTCTCAAAACAATGTGTCCTTTCCTTCTAGTGGTCATGAAAAACCCATTCGGCATGCGCATGCTAAGATCCACCTCTGCCTCGAAAGTCTCAACACTGATTCTCCGGATAAAGCTTTCCGCGAGAAAAGAGTGTGATGCTCCCGTGTCGAACAACACTCTAGGGGGTAGCCCGAAACTATCACGAAGCCTAACACGCATATAATAAAATGAAAGGTCGTAAAAAGTTGTAAGCTATCGAACGAAACTCTAAACTTTGCGTACATGTCACCACATCGGGTTGACAAATTGCTTCTTATTGCTCGAGGTTGTACGCTCTAGGCTGCACAGGAGGGAAATGAGATGCACTCGACTCTGCCGCTTTCCCTTTCTCCACAACACTAGGACCGGAATGCACCGATAGCTCTTGCCTCTGCTCTGGCTCAGCTCCACCCCAGAAACAAAACTGAGCTATGTGGCCCACCTTGCCACACTTGTAGCACGTCACTGGTCCCTTAGAACGGAACTCTCCAAAAGCCGCACCGCTCCTCTCGCCAGTCCTAGAAAGACTGGGCTTTTTCTTCCACCAACTCCTCTCAGACTTCCCCAGAGACTGAGATGGCTTACTTTCTCCCTGCTTTGCCGCCAAGCCCTTGCGGAGTTGGGTTTGCTCCATATCATTCTCCAATGTTCGAGCAGCTTCAACTAACTCATTGAACTCTGCATTCTTTAAGGCTATTAGAGGTTGCCTTAAATTCTCTCTCAGGCCCTGATAGAAGAGATTATCCCTGTCCTCATCGTCTGCCATGGTCGTCCCCGCGTAACGACCCAACTGAGTAAACTCCTGCAAGTACTCGTTTACCGTCTTCTTGCGCAGCACCAAGTGCAAAAACTGTCGTTGAATGGCTAACCTCGTTGAAGAGGGGATATAGCGCTTCAGGAAGGCATTCCCAAACTCTTCTATGGACGGGGCATGTCCAGGGAAATGACGACCGATATGGTTCGCCCACCACACCTTGGCACCGCCTTCTAACATAAACGCCAAGAACTGTGACTGCTTGTCCTTTGGGGTCTCTGCCGCTTTCAGGAGTTCCTGAATTCTCGCCAACCAATCCTCGACGTCCGTCGGAGTGCCAACTCCTTTGAACGTCGGAGGATGGAAACTCAGATAGTACTTCATATGATGATCTCCTTGCCCAACCACTCTCTCGGCTAACGACTCTACCTGCCACACCCCCACCTCCAGTGTCAAAGTAACCGGAGTAACAGGAGTCGCAGTCTGCACAACAGGCAACACAATCTGTGGCATCACTGTAGCTTGAGCTGCCACCATCGCTTCTGCTAGCATACGACATAAGTCTGTCGGGGACACGCCCATATTCATAAGTGATGGGGGCGTAGCACTACTTGTCGAAGGCTCCTCTTGTCGCCTCGACGTCCCCGCATTGTCGCCACCATCCTAGCATAAGTAAGGAAACAACGAATCAAATTCTATTCGTAAGACTCGAACACAAGGACTCTCATGGTCCCGCAAGGTACTCCTATGTGGACAACCTCTTAACGCGATCCGAACATGCTAAACCTCAACAAGAACGCTAACCTGCCTCTGATACCAAATTGTAACACCTCCTCTGCAATGACTTTATAATATAGGCCCGGCCGGGACCCCACAACCAGTGGCGGAACTAGGATTTTGAAGTCGCATGGGCACAATGTAAGTATTATTGATGGGGGGTTTGAGGGCAGGGCCCCCTGAGCTGAGGTTCGGGGGCAGCGCCCCCGAATTTTTTTTTGCAGGGATATTTATGTAAGGAAAATATTCAACACAATATTACAATAAAATGCAATTACATGAAAATTCAAAACAAAACATTATAAAAACTTACATATCAACATGATGCTTTACGTTGACACATACTCTGAAAACGTGAAATAATTTCTTCATTTGTAATAGTATCTGCAACGTCTTTTTCAATATACGTCACCAAACAATCATTCATCCATTCATCTCTCATTCTGTTTCGCAGACGATTCTTTATTATCTTCATTGTAGAAAATGTTTTTTCAACGCTAGCTGTTGCAACAGGTAGGAGGCATGCTAACTTTAACAATCTGAAAACTAGCCGGTAATTATCTTCTCTTTATAATTCCACTAATTTTTGAAGAAATCCACTGATTCCCTTAATTTCTGAAAATATGTCCGGCGATGCAGATCGCATGTCAAAAATATACATGTCAAGTTGTCCTTCAAGTAACTGCAACTCTATTGGAGTAAAATCATATGGGTATAATTCAGCAAGATGAATTAGTTTTTGTTTATCATAAGCAGCACGTCTGTCCAATACAGTTTTCTCTTTGGGTCCAGACAAGCAACACGCGACGCAAGAAGTTTAGAAGCTCAAGAAAATTACCTCGATTGGTAGACTTTTTAGTCTCATCATGACCACGGAATGAAAGTCCTTGTCGTAAAAGAAATCTAATGCAATTAATCGAAGAACATAAACGAGCACGATAATCCAAACTTTGTTGTTCTTCTTGTCTAGCAAAAGCAATTTGAATACCTTGTTTTTGATTCATCAAAGCCTCACACAGTTTTCTAGAAGCATTGTGTGGAGTAGTGTGATTGCCAAATGTCTGTCCAATACAGTTTTCTCTTTCCAATTTCTGAATCCTCTAATAGTAAAAGTAGGCTCACAACCTCTTTGAGGGAAAACATAACAGTAAAGACAAAATGCTGCATCTTTTTCTATATTTTGTTCTAACCAGCCTTTAAACTCGTTAAACCAATTCTTGTTAAAGCGTCGAGCTTTGTTTCCAATTTCTGTTTGGGGAAAACTTTCTAAATGAGGTTGACAAGGACCCTTCAGCAAGTAATATCTTTGTATTGACTCTTGAATATTTGCATCGTAGGAGTTTATTGGATTTCTTAGGCCGGGATCTGAAGGTAAATCTTCTATTTTGAACTCTTCTACGCGACTTCTTTTACCGGTGAGAACTAACTCCCGAGAATCTATCGAACTTTGACATGCTCCCTTTTTAGAAAAAAATTTCTCTATTGGCCACTAATTAAACACGTTGCAAAAAACCGACTGGACATTCCCGTTAGCGCAACTAGGGCTAATCGATATGCACATCACAAACATCACAGGGACGGACTAAATCAAGAGGAGCATTCCAGTTAACGTTGAAATCATAAAACACTTTTGAAAATTCAAAACAAAACATTGAAATCATAAAACTCTTTTGAAAATAGCTGAATACGTGTTTAAAAATAGGTGTTAAATTATATCCTACCTAAATCTATACCAAACTGGATTAAATCACAAACCTAAATCTATATCTATCTCTATATAATTTATATCCTACCTAGATCTAAGTGAGGAAGAAGAATGGACCTTGCGTCCTTGCCGTAAGCTTAAATTTCCTTGCAATCAGATGGAAAAAGTGCTCGAATGTCCTGTCAAATTTGAAGAAGATTGCAAAATTAATACTCTGAGATTTTCATGGAAATCTGATTATTACAGGATATCAGAAATCAGTAGATTACTACGATTCTACGAAACCAGTAACCATATCTATCAGTTTAAATACAGAAAAATCTGATTAAATAAAGGAAATCTGATATCAATTTATGGAGAAATCTGAATACATATAAGATATCAGAAATCTAGGCATCCTGTATTTCTATCATTCTATGCCCAAGACCCGTATTCCAAATCTGATAATTAATCTGATATCCTAGTGTTTAATCTGATTAAATAATTTTGGATGCCTTTAAGAGACCGCTTGACTACGGATGCCTAGAGTTTATTCCATAATCCAGAAATCAGAAATCTGGCAATCTAAATTCATGGAGAAATCAGAATGGAGTAATGGAGACTGGAGTGGTCATGGAGAAATCATAAATAGAGGCTAGAACAATAAGAAAACTAACCTTTGCACAGATTCACCGATGCGAGACTTCGACGATGCGTCGATGCGAGAAACAGGACAGATTCACCTAAAAACCTAATCTAGTTGCCCGTCGCAGTCGTGGCCCGTCGCACATCGCATCCTCTGGATGTCGATGGCCGCCGAATTCGCCTGATGCTCTGGATGTCGATGGCCGTCTGATTCGCCTGAAGCCGCACCCGTCGGATTCGCCTGAAGTCGCACAAGAATGAAAATATTAGGGCATGCCAGTTATTTCCGCGATTTAACGCACGGGCACGTGCCCGTGCGTTCCCGAGCTTGGGTCCGCCCGTGCCCACAGCATATAATCGCCACAGCTTTAGTATTAAAAAATGATATAAATCTAACTATCTCAAAACTCAGAACAAACACATCGGAAACATTAAATAAACCACAGTAGTTGTCCACATCTACATAAGAGTACCATGGCCTTAGGGCCTTACAAAACCCATACTCAAGTCACCATAATAAGGCATAGAAAATGTCCAAGAGATCATAACAATCCTAATCTACCTCGTCGTGCAAGCCGGAACAAGTGAGGACAACATAGTCAAATAGGAAAGCAAGAAAAGTGCACTTCAAGAAGCTTAGGCCTTTTTGGCCGGCGAGCTAGGTCCAGCATGCGATCCTTGCCCAGCATCCAAATCACAATGAGTGGTATAATGAGGGTCAGCTTTGGCTGACCAACAATGGTGTAACAACACCCCTCCTCCCGGCCGTCCTAGCGGACCCTGGGGAACTACATCACCCTACAAGTCAGCACTTCGTATGCAAATGTAATAAACGATAATAACATAAAACGACAGTCATGAGTGTCACAAGCATCAACCACGTTTCTATGTTGAGCAAAATAAAGTAAGGGGCCTAACAATGTAGCATGTATGCAAACCTGGGTTTCACCCAAGGCACCCTATGGTGTGTATGCTTCTAACATAACAACACACATCATCATTTCACAACAAACCAAGGATACTTATCATTTCCCCACGGGCGTGCAAGCCCAAGGCCAAGAACTCCACTGATACCTCACCCCTTTCATGGCTCATCTTGCCAACGGGCGCATCAGCATACTTGTTCTCGCCAAAATCACTAAGCCAAAAGCCAAGAACTCCACTGAGACCTCACCCCTTGCATGTCTCATCTTGCCAACGGGCGCATCAGCATACTTGTTCTCATCAGTTAGCCCAAAAGGGGTCTTGTCTTGCCGGGACACTCTCCCCACATGAATCCAAGCATTCACGGGCTAGCCAGTCGACCACAAAGACAAAGTCATGTCTTCACATACAAGCGGCTTCACAAGCCATTCACTACGCGCAAGTTTACCCTTTTCAAACCAACGTTCGTTCTCACATGAAACATAAGGGCAACACATACGACATTTTCGCCGTCATCGGATTTCTAGCAAAATCCCTAAAATGCACGTTAAGAAACATCACTGAATCGGACAACCGGTCATGATTTCGGCTTCACCCACAATGCCTAATCCACTTACGGAGTAGATCTCTAATGCAAAATCATGTCGGGGACGGACTCAGTCACCCGATGGTTCTTCTTGAACCAAGGCGACCCAAACCCCTCTCATTTGAGAGATCCAGTGCCATAAATTTCAGAAAAGAGAAGGTAAAACCAAAGATGCCATGCACGCATCCTAAAACCGGGAAGAGAGATGTCGTTACCCTAAGAGTTCTCTTCCTTGCCATGGATCGGTTGAAAGAAACTGATAGAAACGAGTGTCTTCGTGCCCTCTCCACGGATCTGGTCTCGGATCGGCAAACGGAGCTCCGGTGCTCCAACAATGGCGGATCTAGCCTTCTTCCTCCTCCAAACCCTCCTCCTTTTCTTAGCCTCCAAAAGCACCAAAAGACTTTGTGGAATGGGAAAGAACCTCTTCTGCCCAATTTAGGACATTAGGACGACCTAATCTAAGCCATTGGATCAAAGTTTAAGATGATCAGACGCCCAGAAAATCGCTACTTACGGATCTGGTTCCGTCAGCTAGCGCTGGCGCTAGCGCTACCGCCTGCGCTAGCCACTCGACGAAAACCCTCCGACGAAAAAATATCTCAACGGCCTGACGGAACTTCATTTCCCGATGAAACGTTGTCGCCTGGCGCTAGCGCTACCGCACGCGCTAGCTCTTCGACGAATTCCTTTCGACGAATCCGCCTCGACGAATTCATTTTGACGAACACCATCGAAACAAGAGTCTTACTCGACGGGATAGCTAACGCCTGCGCTAGCACCTAGTGCCGACGCTAGCTCCCATGTACAGAATGTCTGTATAAGCCTTAGGCACTCCAGCCTCCGCGCTCAGCGACACTTGGGGTGTTACAAAATTAACTTGTTATAAAACTTAAAATAACCTTTTGGCAGCCCGATACTCAGCCTGATACCCTCCCTTTTCTTTCACGCGAGCGGCGAAACTCTCCTCCCTCCTCGTGGAACCCTAGCCGTTTCTCTCCCCTGCGCGTCCGACGAATGTCCACTCTTCCTTCCATTCGACTTGGGGAGAACAACTATTGCATTCCGCGAGTGGATTCTCCAGTCGGATGTCCTCTCTTCCTTCCAGTCGGATGTCTGGCAAGTGGATTCTTCACACATCAGTGATCCTCTCTTCCTTTCTGTTCTTTAAGGTTCTTTAAGGTATGCATTTCCCAATTCTGCTATAGATATTGACTACCAAATTGTTATAGCTTTTCATTTTCCCCTCAAGCCCTAAATCGGGATTGCCTTGTTCGGTTCTTAAAATTTTCCTTCATTTTTCCTTTTAGTGGCATGGCTGAAGATTCCATCCTAATGTTTAACCCTAACCCTAATCCCATCTCAGGTATAATTTAAAATCAGTTTGGTTCTTAAATTTGATTTCTCTTGGTATTGTAGATTCAAAGGGTCAATGTTGTTGTAGATTCAAAATTAGTTATGGTATGATTTCATTATTTTGCTGGATATTATAGATCCAAATGGGTCAATGGAGAAAGAAAGTGTGGCGCAAGAAAGTTTATCTAGTGTTATCTCTGATTATCCCTACACCTACATGTTACCCAACAGACACTTTGACACCAATCATTATACCTCTACCTCTAGTTTTATATAAATATTTTATTTGTATAATGTTTTGTAATAATTAGTTATAAATTTCAAACAGGTGAAGAAAATTTGACACGAGATATTGCCACCACAATTTCAAAGGCTTCACCTAAACCTCAATGTGAATTCGGAGAACAATTTGGTAAACCTCTTAATCCTTGAGTATTCTACCTTTTTGGGCATGTGTTGTTTGATGTAGTTTATGTGTTCTTTACTAAGCTTTACTTTGTTTAATAGATTTAAATGTCTTTGGATGAAACAAATGATATTGATTTCAGAATTCGTTTTACAACTAAAATGAGTTTTCCTACAAATGATGAGTTGATTAGTTGGGTGCGCAGTGTCAGTAAAGGTCTGGGTTTTCAACTCAAAGTGCGAACAAATTAACGCCTGGGGAAAGACCTAGAGTAATGCTTGGGTGTGATAGGGTTGGATTTAAACGTCACAATCAAAGTGCAAAAACTTCAAATAAAAGGGTTAGGAAATCATTTTCTAAGAGGTGTGGGTGTCCTTTCTCATTGAAAGGCATTCGAGATTTAGTTGGTACCAAATGGAGTGTCGAGGTGAAATGCGGCACACATAACCATCATATGGTCCACCTAGAAGCCTAATATTATGCAGAGCGGTTGAATAAAAGTGAGCAACAATTGTTCATGAGATGTATGACGCCAATGTAAAGCCTCATAAAATATTAACAACTATAAAAAGGAGAGATGAATCTAATTCTATCGTGCTTCGAACCATATATAATGAAAGAGTTAAGCTGCAGAAGAAGGAGTTGGAGGGAGGAACTACCAGACAATTTCCTTATAAATGCACATCAGATTTTGGTTACTGTTGTTTCAACAAAGTGAATACTGGTAGAAATCATCTAGAAAGCTTATTTTTTGCACATCCAACATCAGTTCGACTTTGCCAGATGTTTCCAACTATTTTTCTTATGGATTGCACGTACAAGACAAACAGACAACACTTGCTATTACTTTCTATTGTTGGAGTAGCATCATCAAACAAGAGTTTTTATGCAGCATTTGTGTTTATTTCTAATGAACTTGAAGATAGTTATGTGTGGGTGCTTGAATATTTTAAGTACATCCTTGATGTTAATGCTTTGCCACAAGTTTTGGTAACTGATAGAGAGATGACTCTTATGAACGCTATAAAAGTTGTTTTTGCACATACAAAGAATATTTTGTGCAAAATTCACATTAGTAGAAACATTCTTGCGCATTGCAAAAAGTTTTTTGAAAAAGATAAAGATTGGGAAGTATTTATACTATAGTGGCACCGACTGACCGAATCTCGGACCGAGAGTGATTTCACTTCTGCACTTCAACTTGTTGAAAATATCTCTGCTGCAAAATATCATGAATTGTATTCTTATATTATTGGTACATGGGTAACACCATATAATTAAATAATACTTTGTTTCTGCTTGGGTTGATCGGTTCTTGCATTTGGGTACTACAATGACAAAAAAAGTTGAAAGTGTTCATTGTCATTTAAAAACAAATTCTAGAAGTTTCAGTTGGCAACTTAACAACAGTGTGGAATACATTTGATCAGATGTTAAATTTACAACATACAAAGATTAAACGATCATTTGTGCAAAGTATCATTCAGGTCAACAAAAAGTTTAGGAATATCTTTTATTATGAATTGCTTGGTCGTGTTTCAATAGCAGCTTTGGAAATCATACATAAAAGTTTAATATGTTGAAATCTGGGCACGAAGTAGGATGCACACACATATGCAGACATACATTTGGATTGTCGTGCGCCCATGAGTTAATACCTTATGCAAGACAAACCAATGCCTATCTTTTGTGGATGATCCAAAAACATTGGAATCAGTTAAAGTTAGATGAAAAGAACCTTAAGGAGGAGGTTAAAGTTGAAGAAAAAAAATGACAATGAACTTGACATTGAAATAGAGGGCAATCTAAGACGATACAAAAATACTAACATCCTACACAAACATGAAATAAGAAGGAAGCTACGTGAAATCATGGATCCCACATTAACCCAAACAATAAAACTTTTAGTTCCATCAAAACTAAAGGAAAGACCAAAGGGTAGCTACAAGCAATTTGAAAAGGACCACAAATCTACTAAACGTGAACTTTCGTTGTTTGAGCACGTTTTACTTGGTGAGAAAAAAACCAATCTACTAAATGTCTCGCGTGCTTCAACAAAAACTAATAATGGTTACAAAAGATTGCTTCAAATGGTCCAATGGCCAATGCCCACGTGTATGTCAAAGTATATTACAAATGTGGTTAATGTGGCGGGTGATGGTCACTATGGCTATCCGGTTATTAATATGGCGTTGGAGTGGATGATGATTGGCAAAAGGTTCGGATTGCCCTACAAAGTGAGTTACTCAGTTATGATAGTTTATATGCAGACATATATGGAGATACAAGAAAATCAACATTATTGGCCTCTTTAGATTGTAAGGTTGTTCCTGCTCCATTGGACAAATGAATGATTATGCCTGATATGTGATTGATAGTAACTTCTTATTACAACATAAAGTTTGTTCACTTCTCCAAATTCCAGTCATTCACGTTTCTACCGCTGCATTCGACACCTCCGCCATTCCCAAGGACAATTTTTATTGGATTCATAAATGACAACCATTTTGTGCAACTTTTGGTACATGATTAATGCCCACTTCCTCTAATATTCTCAAGTTAGAGAAGATATCGTCAAGAGATTGTTAGCCAATGAGATCTCGACGGTTTGGTACGCATTTATTTTTTAATATTGTGTAGGTATAACCTTTTGCTACTCAATGAGATCATGAGTTAAAGCTCTTCTAATAATGTGCATGTATAACCTTTTGCTAGTCAATGACAAAACGTTTTGCTAGTCCACAATTTTGTACACTACATTTTGCTAGTCCACAATTTTGTACACTACCACAGTCAATGAAGTGCGTAGCTGGGGATGACAAAATAGTACATCTTTCAAAGGTTATTTTTATGCTAGATTATTGATTTCCTTTCTAGGAGGCTCATATGGCTCTAAATTGAAATGTATTTGTCCTGTATATTGCAGGCTTCACTTGGGACTCTTTCTGCCAAAAATTATGCCCAGACTCAATATGATGTTGTATTTGAAAAGGAATTTGAGCTGATCACAATATGATCTTTATTTTGGCAACAAGTCTGAGAATGATTTCTCAGGTAGCGTATTCTTCTCTAGTTTTAAATAAATTTGTTTGGTTTCTGTTCATTCATTTGGTTAAAGTGCTTATAATGAGGTTTGCTCGACCAGTCCTTGCTACAACAATAGCTCCCTCTTCTATAATATGGTTTGCTAGATCATATCCATCTTCCATTTTTAAAATTTAATTTCTTCTTGTAGGTGATTGCATTGACATTTCTGTTTTCGATTGCAATGGATTTGTTCATATGGTTTGCTAGAGGCAAAAACACTGTCGACCCTTTGCTTATGCTCATGGTATTTGTTTCAATGTGGAGTTGTTCATATGGTATGCTCAAAGGTATTTGTTTCAATGGATCTGTTCATATAGTTTTCAATTTCTTTCTTACTTGTTTCATAAACTAATATTGTTAAATAGTTTTACTTCACATTACTGTAAAATTGCGGAATATAGATTTGTCTAAAGAAAAGCTATTCAATATGAGAATCCTGCAATAGATTCTAATTAGATCTTAAATAGGGCCAGGTTTGAAACATATTATTAAATTTAGAACATTTTATTTAGCCTTGTCTTTTTCTTAATGGATTTAGATTTGATGTTTTGTTCAATCAATGTTTTGTTTTTGCTAAGAGGTTGAGAGTGTTGTACGTGCTGATAAAAGTTCAAGAAGACTAATATTTTCAGAAAGGCCAAAAGAAAACGAGGAATTGACCAAAATGAACAGTAATTATATCTAATGAAAAATCCACCTGTAGATATACATAATATATATGTTTGACCTCTTCTAAATTTTGGTTTGACCCTTTTGCCTTCTCTGTCACTTTAGAATGCTATTGTTCAATCATATGAGATGCATAGTTATCTTTACTACATGACAAATATATGAACTAGTTAATAGCAGTTTTTAGTTATTGCTTTTGACATCCATAAATTCCAGAGGTGTTTCGTGCTTGATATTTTTTTTTTCTACTTTGGTATGTCATTAATAATATGATCTGCGCTTGTATTTTCTTAATCTATCATTAAGGGTGAGCTGCCGTTAACATTCGTCAAAATATATTATGGCCCTTTCATAGAGTTTTTGAGATTTGATTAGGAGGGCGTCTCTGTAAATAAATGAACTTTACCGGTCTACTTCCTTAAATGCCATTCGTCTTCCCCTAATTTTCCCGCCCAAATTCGATGCAGTCCCTCCATCTGTTTTCGCTGTCCTCCGAGGCCCTTACGCTCTCCTCCCTCTGCTCTCAAAGTAAAAATAACAGCATTAAAATAAGAGGCATAAAGAAAAATATAAAGTTTTTCAGTACCCATCTTCCTCTATCTCCATTGCGCTAGGGTTTCTTCTTCCCACCCCTTCTCCCCTACTCTTCCATGCCGGATCTCAGCAATCTCCTCACGTCCCCCTCGCACCTCGAGATTGCTTGCTCTTCTTCCCACTCCTCCCTATTCCTGCTAGACACCGACGCCCCGATGGTCGGCGGATGGATCTCCAGCGTGGGGTGCGAGTGGAAGCAGAGGCTACGCTTTCCAATATCTACCCACTCGGTGTCGCGGAAAGGACGGCGCGGCGTCTCCCGGCGGGCTGCCTCGGGAAATCCGTTGGATGAACACGTGCAGGCGTGGGCGAAGATAAAGATAGCGGCCGGAGTTCTTGAGAAGGAGTGCGTGCTTCCTTTCCTCACCAATGGTCCTAAAACGGTGAATTCCTCTTTCCTTTCATCCCCGGCTTCTTTTCTTAGTTCCATCGATTTGTAGTGAAAATGGATTATTGTCGATTAGCTTTTTTGGATACGGCTAGTGTCAGTTTGGGTAGCAAGCAGAGTTTGAAAGTGATTTCGGATTTAGTAAATCTGTAAATTCCGATTTAGTGATGCTTGAAATTTTAAATACTGAAAACAGCTTGGTTGACCCCATTATACGCGTCCTTTAACAAGATTTCCTACATCCAGTCCAGATCCACCTTAAATCTCTTACCAAGCAACAAATGCTAAATGGGACGATAACTTTGTTTTTCTTGTTTGTGAAAGAATTTCGGTCAGATCTTCATCCCTTCTCTTTTTCAAATTACTCCTTCACATGCGAGATAAATGCAGGTGACTGATCTTCACTAATCCACTAATCCATTTTATTTGTACATATACATTGTTTTCTGTAATTGAATACTGTTTATACTCTTATATGTTCTTCACCATGTAAGCAGACAAGGAATACTTCCACATTACCATTTTCTTCTTACGGTAGATATTATTTTCATTACAGGGGTGATGAGACTTAACCATTGGGATGATACTACTGAAATTTCTATTTTTTGGTTTGTTTATTAATCAGTGTAAATTTATGGCCAGTGGAATTAATAAAACGTTATGTTAAATGCTTCGGTCAGCAAATAAATCTCCGATTCAGATAATTATCATTTACCTCTCCTAAGATTTTGGTAAATATTATTTACTCTTGAAATCCAGCAAAATATCAAATACCCCATTGAGTTAACATTTCCTTCCCTTCCCTTGAACACTGTTAATATGAATGCTATAGCCATTTCATCTTTGGAGAAAAAGTTAAAAATGAATTAAGAAGATTACTGTTGTAATATATATATATATATATATATATATATATATATATATATATGGGGTATTTGATATATATATACACACACACACACGAGTGCCCGACACGGGGCTCCGCCCCTACTTCCCCGCGCGACAGTACGCGCCCCCCCCAGGCGGGCTTCGCCCGCCCCCCGGCAGGCTTCGCCCGCCCCTAACACGGGACTCCACCTCTACAGACAACCGCGACAGTATCCGGCGGGAGACGACGGGCTTCGCCCGCCCTCGACGGACTTCTAGTATACACTCGAGCTAAAATAAGAAATTTATAGCGCTAATACTATTTTTTGAGTTTTGACACCCGAATATATCTTATTTGAAAAAGTGATCAACATGAAAGTTGTAGATCTCGATGTGATCTACAACTTTCATGTTGATCACTTTCGATTTGAAGCCGTTTAGGTGCACCATTTGGACCCCGAATAAAATCACGTCGATTTTTTTGGGGCCCAAATCAGGGGTCTAAACGACTTGAAATCAAAAAGTGATCACCATGAAAATTGTAGATCTCGATGAGATCTACAACTTCGATGTTGATCACTTTTTCAAAAAAGATACATTTAGGGCTCAAAAATCAAGAAAACTGAGAATAAAAATGTTGGTCTGCGAATAACTGCAAGCGCAAAATTGATATGCTAGGCCTTTAATCCTACATCGTGAGAATAGAAATATTTTTCGTGTTTAAGTAGCAGGATATGAGTGCTTATTTGAAATTTGAAATGGGGCGGGCTATGTAGAGCGGGCGGGCCTGTATGCAGGCCGGGCTGGCGATATATGCAGACCCGACGTGCATATTTTATATGCAGAACGGGTTTCACCTGGTCAGATTTTTTCAAAATCAGAAGGGTTAAATGTTAATTTCCCATTGTTATAGGTTTATGACACCTTACTACTCTAGGTTTAGGAGACCTACGAAAATTTGGAGAGAGTGTGTGCAGATTAAATGGTGTAAATCCGACGGTGGTTGAATTACTGAGACAGATCTGATGACCTATATTATTTGTTGAAATTTCGAACTCTTGCTATTAGCAGGCTGTATTTATTTATATATGGTAGATATATATAGATATATATAGATATACGAGTGACAGGCACGGGCCTCCGGCCCTATGCAAGACGACATTCGTCGTGGTGGCGATATTTTTCGTGGGGGAGACATTCGGCGAGGGCGGCGACATTCGGCATGGGCGGTGACTTTCTGCGGGGCGGCAACATTCGGCGGGGGGCGGCGACATTCGTCGGGTGCAGAGACATTCAGCGAGGGTGGAGACATTCGGCGTGGGTGACATCATTCGTCGGACGACATCATTTATCAGGCGACATCATTCGGCGGACAACATCATTCAGCGGGCGACATCATTCGGCGGGCGGCAACATTTGTCGGTTGACAACGACATTCGGCGGGCGACAACACTCGGAGAGGGCAACATTCGGCGTGCGGTAACACTCGGCGGGTGACAACACTCGGCGGGCAGAAACACTCGACGGGCATCAACATTCAGCGGGCAGCAACATACCCCCCCTCCCGTGCAGATGCAACAATACTTCTACCGATTGCGAACATGCTTCATTCGTTTGTGGGTTGCGAACGGCCCTCTGTGGAGTTGCGACAATACCACCAACAACATCAATACCTCCATCTAAGACCGTACTAATATATAATCATTTCTCAAATAAGATTTTGTTGTTTCTTCACAAAAGAAAGAATGATATTCTAAACCAATAAAACTAAAATAGACATTTGCGATTAACATATTAAATAAATCTTTAACCAAAAAAAAAACAACAGTCTCTTTTTCACATTATGCTTCACATTATGAAATTCTATATAACATGTGAATGATTTATGATTCAACCTAAGAAACGAAAGTCTCTGAACATTAATTCCTCTAAACTAAAAATCAAAAGAACAGGGTCAGCAGTAACGTTGGTGCGGAGAACATTACCAGATGAAAATCAAGCACATTAGTGGAATTAGTCGGTCTATTTTCTTCAACAAATGACACAAATGCTAAATGACACAGCTTCAGAGTGAAATAATAACAATGACATATAAATTTGGAGCATAAATATGGAGCATGAAGGTCGGAGAATTAATACTCATAATATTTATAATTGACTAAATTCAATGTAGGTTGATTTTACCATTTTGGTAAATTGATTTTCTCAGCTTGACATATTCCAACAATCACTTTAAGAAAAAAGATTATGAAAATTATGCAAAATTAATTGTCAGAGGAAGCAGTGGAGGCCATTGCCGTGTTGTCGATTGAGGCGCTGATGATGATATCAATGGAAGGAAAGGATTGCAGCGATGTAGGACGCTTCGAAAGCAAGATTAGGTTGTTGTGTTGCCGGCGATATCTATGGCTGTATTCGTCTGCGAGATCATTTTCGGCATTGGCGTCGGTAGAAGTGTCGGGTGTGAGAGTGAGGGAGTGTGCAATAGAGATGGGAGAGAGGCGGGATTTGTCAAAGAGAAAGGCCTAATGGGATTTGTCATGGTTCACCGTGGGAATCACATAGGATTGCAACCACAACATGACGATTGAGATCACTCCCTAAAGTTAAAGAGTAGAAAATTAATACATCATGGTGGCTTTTTCCCCTCTAAAGTTGCCTAACAGCATAAATAGTTGAGATCACTCCCTAAAGTTATTGCCCTTGAGTTTGCTTGGGATGTTTGAAGTGAATGACGATCATTGGTTGCTGGCATAGTAGAAAAGTACTTACATTATTGTATGCAAAGTGGGTGGATCTATAGTTGCTGATTCCAATATATGTAGCAACAACGGGAATTGATTTCACTTGATAAACATGTATATTATTTTTTCCTTTCAAGGTGTTGTATGTTGACCCTCTCCCTGGTAATGTATATTATGGCAGGTAGACAATTGGCCTCGAACGAGCCCAAAACTCGTCCTTCGCCGCGGGTCCATGTCTCCATTCCACATCATTCTCCCCGACTTGAAAGAATTCATCTCCTGATGAATATAGATCAGAATCCTCTCGGTGTGTGCCAGGTAAGAATCGATGATGCCCATAAAAGGTCGTCCAAGTATCGTCGATGATAGAGCATCCTCGCCAATGGTACTCCTGTCTCTGTCCGTTAGGCATCCGCGCCAATGGTACTTCGGTGCGATCACAAGTGCAAAGTGTGAAGCCACAAGCGACTGACCCAAAGGCAGGTGGGGCTCAGAAGTGGACTGGGTGTAGGACTGAGGATATGGAGGTGTATGCTCAAAAGGCTGTGGAGGTGTAGACTCAAGAGGATCTTCATGAAGTGGGTCCACATGCTCGTGAGGCTTGTAGTATGGCGTCAGATCATCAACATTCAATATGGGACGGGTACTTGCTCGTAAGGATATCAAGATCATAGATGTTTGCTCCGATCCATCTCATGATTGTGTAGGGATCCATTCGCCTAACGCTCAAACTTTTAGCTGGCCTCCCAAGGAGCCTTGCAGCGTGGATTCTCATCATTGCATGCTCGCCTTCGTGAAATACCTGCTCGTGCCAATGTACATCTGCATGCGATTTATAAGATTTATTACCAGTATTGATTCTTCGTCAGACCGACTCATGAAATACATGCAAACGATGAACAAACGACTCAACATACACATGCAAATGATGAACACATGATTTAACAGACTCGTGCAAATGATGCAAATGAAACACGACAGGCACGCCACGTTCTCGATGGGGTAGTCTGACAATGACCTGCAAATATCCAGGACGGGGCGACCTATTAGGAGGCTCTTTCGGTGGAGAGTAGAAAAACTTATCGAGTATGCGATGAGTATCCAAATGACTGCGTGAAACATCAACACTCAAATTTGAGCTCGTAAAGAGCCAAATGTCTCACAAGGAATGTGACACATCAGGGGGCTCACCGGGAGGTATGTATGAAAAGTCATTGCGAATGCGACGACCACCTGAGTGAAAACCATATACATCGACTAGAAGACGTGACTCTAGAGTGTGGCGAGTGTCCCTGAAAAGAAAGAACTCATCTGGTGGATTAGCAGGAGGCTCAACAGGGGGCTCATCATAGAACCCGTCAACTGGGTCATGATCCTCCAAATGAGTACCATCATAAGGGGTAGTGTCCCCATAAATGGGTGAGATAGCCACTACGAGATCAACACCAGGCTCTTGACTCTTGGTCGTGATGTGGCTCGGGACAATGACAAGGGGAGGGTGACATAAACCTACTCTCAAGAATGGGTCTATAGGCGCGGTGTCAATAAATGAGTCTATGGTTGGGGTGCTAACTAATCCAAGGCATGACAGAAGAAGGGGTGTAGGTGAATGACACATCACTATAGAATCGATAGGTCGCTCAAACTCACTCTCAATTGGAGTCGCAAGAAATGAGTTAGAAACAAATGACGGACCACTCACCGGACTAAGTACCTCAATGGGGTGAGAGAAATCCGTATCAGGTAACATTTCTATCATGTCTGATAGGATAATGGTAGGCAAAGTGGTGACGTCGGTTTGTGAGGAACTCTTACTGAGAAGGTCAAGGTGTGAGTCCACTCGACCAGCTCTTGCAGATCTGAAGGACTGTTCATGATGAAGGGTGAGCTGATATGCCTGCTCAAGGGACTCAGAGCTGTGATATGCTAATTCAGTACGTATGCCAGATCGAAGTCCAGACCGAAATTGGGAAGTGGTCATAGTTGGCTCATCTCAGATATCACTCTTCACAACTAACTCATCAAAACGATCCCTGTACTCAGTGACAAACATAGATCCTTGCTGAAGGGAAAATAATTGCTCGAGCAAGCGACTCCGTAGGAGGGAGGCAAATACCTCTGCCACAACATACACTTCATCTCCACCCAACTAGTGATGCAGTGAAGATGATCTCGCTCACGGGTTCTTTCAATGCTAGACCAATATGCTCTCGCCTAATCTAGAAGCCTAATTTTCACAAATTTTATGCAACACTCACCGAATTATTCGAAATAATCAAGATAATATTTCATATCCACAAACCAATAACTGAAAGACTCGGGACTCGATGAACCGTCAAAAGGTGGGGCAACAACACGAAACCTACACTCAAGAATCAAGATATCTCTCAAAACGATGATCCTTATAATAATCATCCCTAAAATAATCGAATCGTGTCGGAGGGTCGACACGATCTGCTCGTGCATGCGGATGGGGACAACGATAATCATCTCTAACACAGTGGAATCGCGTCGAGGGGTCGACACGACCTCTAAAAGCGGTGCGCGGCAAGCGTAATAATCATCATAATAACATGAAGATTTCTCTAAAGGAGCTATATGGGATCAAGTATATGTAGACTCGGGATCCACAAATAAAGGAGGAATGAAGTCTATAACTAGCCATGGAGGAACCTATAGACTCAATAACCGCGTATCAATCGAGTGCACGCAACCTGCCTCTGATACCATTTGGCGCATGACGAATCTATAAGCGACAGATTAACAATGCCCTAACCCTACATGCAATGCAAATGGGCACGTGACAAATGCAATGAACCTAAAATCGTCTATTGAAGGGTTAAAGGCTTGTTGTGTGACTACTAGAATGCAACCCTAATGTGACGTGCGTGAAGATAACTCCACTCACCTTAATGATTACATGTGAAGTGCAATATCCGACGACGATTTCAAGACAGTAATAAATGGTTAAAACACATGCATATGATTTTAGCAATAACAAAATAAATCTGTAGGCAAGCGGGTTTAGGCTTTCCTCCGCGTGGAGGGCTAAAACAAGAGCGCACGACAAATAGTTCTTGCAAATCACAAAATAATTTAGAACAAAATCCTACGATGCTATATATCCAAACAAGTATAAGATCACAACACAATATTTAGATGTTGAAAACAAGAGTTCGTACAACAAGAAAACTCACAAAAGTATGAGGGCTGCCTGAGGTGAGGAGATTCGGTGAATCACGGGCCTCATATATATTTTATTTAACTTCATGTCTAAGATGATATTTGCTACTCCTAAGTTCTTTATATCAAATTTAGATGATAAATAATTTTTAATATCATTAATGATTTTTAATGAAGTATTACAAATTGAAATATCATCTACATAAAGACATAGTAAAACGGTGTTATTTTTATCTTGTTTTGCATATAAACATTTGTCATATTTGTTAGCTAAGAAACCAAAAGATAGTACAACATAATCAAATTTTCAATGCTATTGTTTTGGAGCTTTTTTTAGTTCATAAATAGACTTAACAACTTTACAAATTTTATATTCTTGGCTTTTAACAATGAATCCTTCTGGTTGAGCCATATAGATCTCTTCATCCAAGTCTCTATGCAAGAAGACAGCTTTGATATTCATTTGATGAATGACCATCTTATGGTTTGAAGCTAAGGCTATTAACATACAAAGTAATGCAATCCTAGCTACAAGGGCATATGTGTCTAAATAATCTATCCCTTATTTCTGTGCATAACCTTTACCAACAAGACGAGCCTTATACTTCTCTATAGAGTCATTCAGCTTAAAATTTTTTCTTAGAGATCTATCTACAACCCATGACTTTGCTACCAGGAGGACGGGAGGTAAATCAGTTCGAATCCATATTTTGTTCTTCAATATAAAGTTAATTTCTATAATTTTTGTTTTCTTCTAGAATGGAGAATCAGATGAGGTCATGAATTCCTCATATGTGTTAGGATCTTCTTTAATTAATTATGTGAAATAATCTTCCCCAAATGCCCTTTTAGTTTTACCCAAGCTTGCAGATGTCGGATGTCGGACTCATGTCGGTTTGGATTTTTTATGTCGGATGTCAGATTGCGGGGATATATCGGGGACATTTCAAAATGTCGGATTGTAATATTATATGTATATATATATTATATATCATAATATTTTTTTAATTAGATGGTAATTATTTTATTTAATGAAGTATACACTAAAATTCATATTAGAAAATGAAACTACTAACAAGTGTTTAATCAATTTGTAATAAATAAAAAATGTTGCATACTTTCAAAATATCGAAATATAACCAAAGGAGAGCTGCGAAGAAGACGAGAGCTGCGAAGAAGACGAGAGTCAGAAGCGGGGATTAGGGCAAGCGAAGAAGACGAGAGCCCAGAGCGTCGTGAGGAGGACGCGAGGGAGATGAGGAGTCATCGTGAGGGGCAAACGTAGTATAACTATATAAGTATATAATAAAAACTGATTTAATTATAAAATTTAATAAAATAACTTATTAATTTCTAATGGCCGCCATAACCCGCCATAACCCGCCATAACCCGCCATAACCCGCCATAACGGGCCGACATGTCCGACATGTCGGCCGCCATACTGGAAAACACCATTTTTCTCATCTGTGTCGCTAACGTTGCGATTTCCCCTCAAAAAATGACATGTCGGCCGACATGTCCGACATGTCGGCCGACATGTCCGACATGTCGGCCGACACCTACAAGCTTGGTTTTACCTCTTTTACTTCTTCTAGGTTCATCGATTTCTAATAGGTTTACAAGAGAAGAAGGTTGGGTAGAACTACTAGAAGGTTGAGATGAGCTATTTCATTTATATAAAAAATTATCTTTAAAATAAGCTGCATCTTTAGATTTTAAGATAATGTTATTAGAGATCTCATTAACCTGTTAGTTAGTAACTGGAAATTTATCAATACCACTATCAGATGTATATCTTATAAAGATAAAGTCTATGGTCTTTGGTCCTATCTTATTTCTCTTATGTTTAGAAATAACTACCTTAGTAAACACCCCATACTTGAAGAATTTGAAGGTTGGGCTTCCTTAATTTGAATAATTCAAAAGAGGTTTTCTCACTATGTTTTCCTGGAATCGTATTAAGGATAAAACAATAGGTTAGCAACGCTTCTCCCAAAGATTTTCTAGAGCATCAGACTATGTTAGCATGAGATTGACCATGCTCATCAAAGTATAATTTTTATGTTCTGCTACACCATTCGATTGAGGTGAATAAAGAGCAGTTACTTGATGAGTGATCTGTTATGGACTCCACTCTTTATCATATTATAGGCTGTTGTGAGTTTGTATTAGGAGTCAAGTCTTTATTAAGTCGTATTGAGTCAAGTCTTATTATATTAGTATTTATGTATTTTTAATATTTTATGCGTCTTGATGTAATTACAGGTTTGCCACCCGTGGGTTCTATAAAATAGGCCCTTAGTGTCATGTAGCAAGGAATCAATCAATTAATGAAGCTTTTCTCTCTCTCTCTCTCTAATTCCCTCCCTCTCTCTCTAAGCCCTCTTCTTCCCTATTTCCTCCCCCTCTTCCCTCAGCTTCTTCTTTCACAAGCTCTAGAGTTTAAACTCCCTTGTATCTCCGTTGCCGGCCTCCAACGATCCCAACAAAACAAGCCCATAACATCTTGGTATCAGAGCTAAAACCTCCGTTGTTGCTTCTGCAAGCCACCACCAGACACCAGTCCTCCGTCGAACTCTTCTCCATGCCAGTCATCTTCCTCCTTGATGCACATCGATTCAGAGCCCGCTGCCTTCCTCCACAATAAGCATCGACATCCAAACAAGAAGAGCAGCAACTTCACGCCATTGTTCCTCCCAAATCGACGACGGGATCGTCTCCTCCCCTCCCCCCTGCAGGATCATCTTCCACGCTCTGATTCGACGACGGAGACCACCTGCACTCACGCCTCTTGCTTCTTCGACAACCATCACCCTAACCACATTCGACGACTCCGAAGCCACTGCTTCCTGTCGCCATCTACCTGCATCATCAACGACGAAGCCGCTGTTTTCAGCCCGTCAACACGCATGCGAATCTTCCCCCTCTGATCGACCCACCCCCTGTGGAATCCTTCTCCTAGAAATCGCCGCACCTCCACGCCATTTCCCTCCCACAGTTCCCGCTCCATTCCCGCTGTTCAAGCCCCGAGCCTTCAGCAGCTGCCTGCCATCGATCCCATCCCTGCAACTCGAGCCCCACGCGGTTCACCTTCCAGCGCACGCCTAGTTTCCTGCAGTATTGGGCCCAGAGACGACATGTCTATTAATTGAATATTTTAATTGATTCTTAATTGAATTGCGTATATTGCTCAATTAATTAGGATGGACATACAACTACGCGGCATAAAACTAAGTGTCGCGGATGAAGCCGCACTTTGTTCGATGTTGTGGAAGATGTTGAAGTCATTTCAGGCTTCCACATCTCGCATCAACACCACATTCGACAAATTGGTGACTTCGGGACACTTTGGAGTCCCGTCTCTCCCAGTGTTGGCGCCCTCCCAGCTCGTGCATGCTACTGCCATTTCCGCCCCAGCTTGCCCACCGATGAGATCGCTGATTACGCCAGTTGTCTCTCCACCGCTTGCCGATGTTCTTTACGCTCCACCATCACCTCCGACGAATTTTGCTCTGTTGTTTTCTCAGCCGCCTCCCCGGCCCATTCTGACCGCCTCCCGAGGCCGCTTCCACTGCCGACCGTTCCGCCGCCTGCGCCACTGTTCCGCCGCCTGCGCCACTGTTCCGCCGCCTGCGCCACCGGCCCCTTGTCGCCTTCCGCTCTGCTGGCCCTCGCTTTGCTGGTTTCTGCTCTACCGCCTCCGACCACATCGCTGCCTCTGCTGCCTGCCACTTCGGCAACATTGCCGTTGCTGCCTGCCACTTCGGCAGCATTGCCATTGCTGCCTCGCACCGCACCACTGTCCCTGGCGAACTCGTTCCTTCCGCCGACCATGGTTTCTCCGACCACCTTCCTGACATTATTCGCCGCCCCATCGCCGGTCCCACCGGACACCTTCATTCAGCCGGCCGCTATTTCCCCAGCCATCCCGCCATTTCTGCCTCCCACCGCTTCGCCGGACTAGCCAACCCCATTGCTTCAGCTGCTTGTCCTTTTGACGGCGCTGCCGCTACACCTCACCGCCAACGCCACTGTGACACGCTACCATGCACTATTTTGGCTCGAGATCAAGGATCCAGAGGAGCCGATCATCCTACTGGAGTTCGAGCTTGAGGGCAAGCTCGATTTCAAGGACGGGTGGAGTGTTATGGACCCCACCCTTTATCATATTATATGCTGTTGTGAGTTTGTATTATGAGTCAAGTCTTTATTAACTCGTATTGAGTCAAGTCTTATTATATTAGTATTTATGTATTTTTAATATTTTATGTGTCTTGTTGTAATTACGGGTTTGCCACCCGGGGGTCCTATAAATAGGCCCTTAGTGTCATGTAGCAAGATATCAATCAATGAATGAAGCTTTTCCCTCACTCTCTTTAATTCCTCTCCCTCTCTCTTTAAGCTCTCTTCTTCCCTCTAGGGTTTCCCTTCCTCTTCGCTCAACTTTTTCTCCTTTCACAGACTCTAGGGTTTAAATTCCATTGTATCTCCGTTGCCGGCCTCTAACGATCCCAACAAAACAAGCCCACAACATGATCCCATGTCCTTAGCAAAATAGGTTTAATTCATTTTAAGCGTATTCTCCACCTCGATTGGATCTAAAAATTTAATGGAGGATTCTAATTGTTTTTCTACTTCAGCTTTGAATATATTAAAATATGAATATACTTTATTTTTTTGTTTTTAATAAATATATGTAACAATATTTTGTAAAATCGTTTGTGAAAGTTACAAAATATTTGTTTTCATCTCTAGTCGGCTGGCGATTTGAGTTACATACATCCAAATGAATCAACTCTAAAGGCTCCGATGTTCTTTCTACAGACTTAAATAGCTTTTTAGAGAATTTCGATTGTATATAATCTTACATCTTGCAAAACATATTAATTTTAAGAATATGATTTAATGATATCATTTTTCAATAATATGTCATAATCTAGCATCTTAAAAATCAGTAGAAGAGCTAGAAATCACAGATGAAGATATTTTATTAACTTCCACATCAACACGATTTACTTTGAATAAACCATAAAATATAAAGCCCTTTTCAATAAAATATTATTTAGAATCAATACAACTTTAATCGATTCTAATGCAATCTTATAACTTCTCTTCACCAACAAAGATCCGCTCACTAAATTCTTTCTAATTCTTGGTACATAAAACACATAATGTAAGACTAAAGTCTTTCCGGATGTCATCCTTAATCCAGTCGCTTGCATCCATGGATTTGTGCTGAAGATGCATCTCATAAGATTATGCTTTCTTCACTATTGTCCTGAAAGGTGGCAATGCAAGAACAATTATAACTAAAGATAGGTTGATCCGATTCTTGGATCATATTGGCTTGTGGATTGACTGCATGAGATTTTTCGGTCACAGTTTCTATATTTAAAAGCAAACCGAAACCGACCAAACCGACCAAACCGACCCGAACCGACCCAAACCGAACCGAATTTGGACCGAACCGATTGGTTCGGTTCGGTTTCGGTTTGGGGGGGCTGAAAACCGAGCCTATTCGGTTCGGTTTCGGTTTATAGGATCGGTAAACCGAGAAAACCGAACCGATTATAAGTTTGGACTTGGAGTTTGTCTCGTCGGATGAAAACATGAGGTTGTGGGCATTGAGTTTGAAGTTGAACCCGAATTAACGAGACTATGTAATATCTCTTATCTTATCATAAGTTTGTAACAATTACCCGAGCATGAACGAGTAAATTAAATATGTTGTACTTATTAATTTTATTCTAAACTAATACTTGAACTTATTGTATTAATTGTATTAGTTAATCTAAATATAATTGTGTTTTTTGAATTTCCCTTCAAGGTTGATGAACTGCTTTCTAGATTTAGTATTAGAAAAGCATTTGGGCAAACATTAAAAATTATTTTGAGGGATAATATGTTTTAGGTTTACCGAAAAACCGAACCGATGTTAAAAAACCGAACCAAACCGAACCGAACCGATCCATTTCGGTTCGGTTTCGGTTTTGGGTGTGTAAAAACCGAGCATATTCGGTTCGGTTTCGGTTTTACCTAAAACCGAACCGAACCGAACCACTTGCAGGCCTAGGTAGAGCGGCGCGTGACGATTCGTTTTAGATAATGACGCATGATGACGCGTTCTTGAGAGCTGCTTGTGGACGCTCGCTCTGGAGAATGACACGATGCAGTGCGTTCTCGAGAGTGGCGCATTAGCACGTTTTTGGAGAGCAGCGCACATTCCGGAGAGCAGGGCATGAGGGCGCACTCTTGAAAACTGCGTCACCACACTTTTAGAGGGTGTCTAGCAGGTCTCGTTTCTTCAGAGCAGCATGCGAGGTGTATTCTGGATAGCGGCAGGAGGGGGTGCATTTTGGAGAGCGGCGGGCAGGGGCGCGCTTTGGAGTGCGGTGGGCAGGAGCAGATTCTGGAGAGCGGCGCGCATGGCGTATTCTGGAGAGCGGCGCGGGGCATATTATGAAAAGCAGCGCACGAGGCGTATTCTTGAGAGTGTCGCTCGGGGGCGCGTTCTGGAGTGTTCTTTGCTCGCACCTATGCTCCCACTATGCGCATCTTGGTGCTGTTTGCAGTGGTAGGAATTGTATGAGTGCATTCTTTAGGTCTTTTTCCAATGGGTTGTAGCGAGAAAGCTCGACTTCCGTGCTTCAGAAGGCTCCTCCTTCGCCTCAGATCCGATCCCTTTAAATGAAGGAATAGACCCCATTTAATGATAATTATCCTCTTAGATTCCTTTTTCTGCAAATTCACACTGAGTGAAATGAAATGTTACTTCTTTTTACACTTGCATTCTTTTATCTTCCCTATATGTAATTTTTTTCACTTGAATCTGTTTTAGGTTGAATGTTGTTTATGCAAGAGAAACGTTCTCTCTGGAGATGAAGTGCACTGCTTTGTTCGTGATTGCCCAAATACCTATCACAAAAATTGTGCTAAATTCAAAAAAGGACTTTCAAAGAATTTTAAATGCCTTCAACACGTAAGGATCTTTTTGTTTTTCTATGTCTGCCTATCTTATTTTGGTTTGCTAGCAGAACTTGATGGGCATTAGTTGCATATATATTGTTATGTAAACAAGTATTCATTTTTTATTTCATTCTTTGTTCAGTACTTTATTTTCCAGATCAATAACTGTTTAATTAAGTACTTGCAAATCTTCATCATGCATTCATTTGGAAATGCACAAGTTGTTTTCCTCACTCTCTTCCTACTTCCAGTAAAGAAAAGTTTGAAACAAAAAGGTTATTCATCTTCCTATAGATTCCCACACTTCGTTAAAGGAAATTTCCTTTTAAAAAATCACAAACATGATAACTCACTTATCAATAGTGTTTTATATAAGATCGTTTTTATCTAGATACCTATGTGGCAAAATTGTGTAGCTTTTATAAATTGTGAAGTTCGGTGTCTATTAAAGAGACCAGATTATGCTGCAGGATGAGAGTGCCTGCAAGAATTCACAGGATGTGAATAGATGTTATGCGATGAAAATAAAATTAACCAAGTATTTCTATGAGTTTTACTTTTAAAATTTCAGATTCATATAATATAATATAATATAGAATACAAAAGTGATTTGGGAATGAAGTCTGCGACAAATTTGTATGATGCAAAATGATATTAACAAGGACAATGATCTAATGTTATAAGCTTAAAAGAAGGACTTAAAAAGATCTCATCGTAGTGGATCTAACTGAGGTGAGGTGAAGCAAGGCTAACTGTGTTGGTTCTCCACATTCAATTAAACGCCGTGTCATCCATATTCTTGAATCAGCCAAGCACGAATAATCATTTGTTGTGATGTTCCTTCTCTTGCTTTGGAAGTCCATCTCTAATGGACGTATCACTCACACTCGAGAAGTTTATCACTTGGTTGGACAGTTGAACACAAGAAATACACAAGACACCAAAATAGCGAAGTCAAAATTTCTTATATCTTCAACTATATATTACAACTTGAACCCATATCCTTTTATAGAGTTTAGAATGTCAAAGGGTGATGGAGATGAAGGGATGGTTAGTAATATGGGTTCCAAAGGGAATGTATTGGAAAATCAATAGTTTAACTTTAAAATGAGTGAAGTGATCAAGGGGGCTCGGGGAATGAATGTGGTTGGAAGGTTTAATGAAGTGGAAGAAAGCCTTGCATTCTTACTTACTATTTCATTTCTTATCAATTGCTTAAATAAAACAATCCATTACAAGTTATAAAAGATGTAAAGCCAATATTAACTAGCATTTACCTATTTATATACTCTTAAACTCCAAAAAACTCCACCTAATTAAAAGCAAGGCAATTTGCAAGGAAATAAAATCTCAATTAAAGCTATTAATAAAATCACTATTTTATATTTTTTCATTCTTCATGCATGAAAAGTCAAATTCTATCCATTCATATTTCATTGATAAATCAACTTTAATTTTCAACATTACGAAGGGAAAATTCACTCAAATGCTCCTATCCAAACCCAAACCCAAACCATATGATGCTTTTTCTAATTCTTAAGGTCAGCATTGCTTCTACTCTTTACCGGAGTCCATCCTTACCGGGTCTAATAGGCGCCTTTTAGGCAGGTGTTCAATTACACAAGAGTGGTCCATTAAGTTTCTAATTAAAATTATTTATTTTATATCAAATTAATCTTATGAAATAAATGTATAATTAACTAGTTCATTATTTCTATTTAAATAATCATTTTCTTGATTATCACAACTTAGTATTGTTAGATGTTGGATTATTATTTTGGGTCTATTCTTAGGTCAAGTTGTATTTTGCCCTCTTCTATATATAAAGGAGAGGCCCCTTATTCTAAGTGAATGAATTTCACTTCCAACATGGTATCAGAGCCGACGGGAGTAACCTAGCGCGCTCGGTGCGTTCCGCCATTTTTTCCTTCGTCTTTCGTCGTTCGTCTTCGGCGTCCAGCGGCCAACAGCGACCGATCTTCGGCGTTCCTGCGGCCAACAGCGGCTGATCGTCGTCGTTCCAGCGGCCGTTCTTCGTCTTTCGTCTTCGTTCGTCTTCGTCGACAGCAGCCGATCTTCCTCTTCGACAACGTTCGTCTTCCTCTTCGCCTTCAACAGAGTTTCCAGCGGCCGATCCACAGGGTTTCCAGCAGCAGCCTCAGGCTGTTTTTTTTTTCTCGTCCGTGACCTGGACGCCGGCTGTATGTCCCGGTGAGCTTGTTTCCGGCGTCCAGCCCCTCTTCTGATGATTTTCTTGGCTCGACGCTTCGTCGGGCTGGCGCGTCCTTGTCTCTTTCTATGAGCGGGGCTAGACGTTTCTCTTTGTGAGGTGTTGTTTCCTCCTCCCGTGGTTTCTATCCTCGGGTTCTAATGTCGGGAAGTGTTGACTCCACCCCGCCGTCCTCTGGTTCCTCTCCAGCTTCTAACATGGGCTCCAACCGCCCTGTTCATGATCATGGGACTCCTCAGATCACGACCATGAAACTTGACGGCCTCAATTACTTGCCGTGGGCTCATTCCATCACTCTTGCCCTCAAGAGTCGGCGTCTGTATGGCTATATCACCGAGACTACTGCTGCTCCAGCGTCGACCGCTCCCGAGTGGCCTCAGTGGGAATCTGAAAACTCTCTCGTGATGTCATGGATGCTCAACTCCATGCAGGAGTCCATTGCCCGGAATTATCTCTTCCTTGACACTGCCGCCGACATCTGGAAACGTGCTGCTGCCACCTATTCCAGCTGTAACAATGCTGCCCAGATCTTTCAGCTTCGTCGTAGGATCTTTATGCTGCGCCAAGGCGATCGCTCCCCTTCCTCCTATTATTTGGAGTTCACCCAGTTATATCAAGAATATGATCACTTCGATGCGATCACCTTTGTCTCGCCTGAAGATGCTGCTCAGGTTCGGGCTCGTGACGATCGCAATCGGATCTTTGAGTTTCTCCATGGGTTGCATCGTGACTTTGACCAGATCAGTGTCCAAATTCTTGGGAGATCACCTCTCCCGTCCTTGCCAGAGGTTTATAGTCTTGTTCAACACGAATTTGATCGTCGTCAGACTCTTCATCCTGAGCATTCTTCCGATGGCTCCGCTCTTGCTGCTCACTTTCGTCCCAGTGGGCGACCCCCTCGGGACTACCCGCCTAAGTCTGGTGACAAGGATCATCTGATTTGTGACTATTGCGGAAAGGCTCGCCACACCAAGGACACTTGCTTCAAGCTTCACGGTTTCCCTCCACCTAGGGGTGGACCAGCTACCCGTGGTGGTCGCGGCCATGGCCGTTCTCAGGGGCGTGCTTCTCATGGACCTTCAGCTCATCTCTCTGATGCTACTGATGATCAGTCCTCTCTTGCAGCCCCTACGGCTCTCTCCTCCGATGAGATTCTTGCGTTTCGTCGTCTGATGCATGGACAGTCCTCAGAAGTGCCTACTTCCTCCTCCTCATATGCCCATCAGGGGCCTCCAGGAGCTCACTCAGCTACCAGTCATTCCTCCACCCAGTGGATCATCGACAGCGGCGCCACCGATCATATGACCGGCACTGCTTCAGGTTTTGTCTCCTACTCCCCTCTGTCTGGACGTGACAAGGTGAGTATTGCTGATGGTTCTTTTTCCTCCATTGCTGGCAAAGGAACCATACCCTGCTCGTCTCTCACGCTTTCCTCCGTCCTTCATGTTCCTAAATTTACTAGAAACCTGCTTTCTATCAGTCAGTTGACTAACTCCATGCATTGCTCCGTGACTTTTTTCCCCTCTTCTTGTGTTTTTCAGGATCTGACGACGGGGAAGGTGATTGGAGCTGGTAGATTGCGTGATGGCTTGTACCTATTTGACCCCTCCAGTTCGGCATCTCCTCCACCGCGTGCTCTTCATGTCGCTTCTCCTTCCACCCTGGATTCCTGGCACTGTCGGCTTGGACATCCATCTATCCCTGTTATGAAATTATTGTTACCTACTATGTCTATGTCTACTCTTAAAACTTTTACCTGTGATGTATGTGAACTGGGTAAGCACAAACGGGCTTCTCTTCCTCAAATATCCCCCTTATGTGCTACTCCTTTTGAGATTATTCACTCTGATGTTTGGGGCCCTAGCCCTATTGCTTCTATTTCTGGGTACAAATGGTTCGTTACTTTTATTGACTGTTCTTCTCGCTGCACCTGGGTCTACCTTATGAAGAGTAAATTTGAGGTTTTTCCTCTAGTTCAACGTTTTCATAAAATGATTACCACTCAATTCAACGCTACTGTAAAAATTTTGCGAAGTGACAATGGTCGGGAGTACGTTGACTCTCAATTTCAACGGTACCTGTGTGACTTGGGTATCCTCCACCAAACTTCCTGTGCCTACACCCCTGCCCAAAATGGGGTTGCTGAGCGGAAAAATCGACACCTCCTTGAGGTTGCTCGTTGCCTGTTACTTAAAATGCATCTTCCCAAATACTACTGGGGTGAAGCTGTCCTCACGGCTACGTATCTTATTAACCGTCTCCCCACTCGTATCCTTCACCATAAAACCCCGCTTGCAGCTCTCAGTATTACTCCTACTGAGCTTCCTCCTCGTATCTTTGGTTGTGTGTGTTTTGTCCATGTGCACCACACCTCCAAACTTGATCCTCGTGCGCTTCAGTGTGTCTTTATTGGCTACTCAAGCACTCAAAAAGGGTATAAGTGTTTTCATCCGCAGACTCGCAAGACCTTCATCTCCATGGATGTTACCTTCCATGAGTTCGAACCCTACTACGGGAGCCCTCTTCAGGGGGAGAATGCAACTGTGGAAGAGGGCTTCCCTGCTACCCCTTTACCAATCTCTCCTTATCAGCCATCCACTCCTTATCAGCCATCCATCCCTGTCATTCCGCCGTCTATTACTCCTCCCTTACAGGTATATACTCGTCGTCGACGAGGGGACACAAATGGTCAGCTTCTGCGCAATATACCAGAATCCACGCCTGACCCGTTAACTGGTCCTCAAGGTAACCGTGCTTCTACTCACCACCCCTTATCTCTGTATGTGAATTATGACTCCTTGTCTTCTCGACATAGAGCCTTTGTCACCTCTCTGTCCTCCATTTCCATCCCTTCCTCGTGGCAGGAAGCTCTGAGGCATCATGAGTGGAGAACGGCTATGATGGGTGCCCTTGAGAAGAATTGCACCTGGGACCTTGTCTCCCTTCCTCAAGGCAAGACACTGGTTGGATGCAAGTGGATTTTTTCTGTTAAACAAAACTCCCAAGGGTTGGTGGACCGCTACAAGGCCAGACTGGTGGCCAGGGGATACACCCAAACAGCAGGGATTGATTATCAGGAGACCTTTGCGCTTGTTGCAAAGATGAATTCTATCCGTATTCTGCTCTCGTGTGCCGCCTGTAAAAATTGGACTCTGAGTCAGCTTGATGTGAAAAATGCCTTCCTCCATGGAGACCTGGAAGAGGAAGTATACATGTCTTGTCCCCCTGGCCTTACTGTTGAGGGATCTGAAGGGAAAGTCTGCAGGCTGAAGAAGGCCCTATATGGCCTTAAGCAATCCCCGAGGGCTTGGTTTGGAAGATTTCAACGAGCAATGGTGACCTTTGGATTCAAACAGAGTAACGCGGATCATACTCTATTTGTAAAGCACAGGCATGGAAAAGTGACGGCATTGATTGTGTATGTGGATGATATTGTAATAACTGGTGATGACATTGAGGAAATAAAACACTTGAATGTTAGACTGGCTAGTGAATTTGAGGTTAAGGATCTGGGGAACCTCAAGTACTTCCTTGGCATTGAAGTTGCCAGATCCAGGCATGGTATTTTCATCTCCCAGAGAAAGTACATTCTTGACCTCCTAGAAAATACAGGGATGAGTGGGTGTCGCCCTGCTGACACACCCATAGAAACAAACCATAGATTGGGAAGAGATGAAGGAGAACCGGTGGCTGACATCAATGCCTTTCAGCGGCTAGTGGGGAGACTTATATACCTATCTCATACTCGCCCAGATATCTCGTACGCTGTCAGGGTCATTAGCCAGTTCATGCACTCTCCCAAAACTCATCACTTGGATGCTGCCAATCGGGTGCTCAGATATCTCAAAACCTCCCCTGGACGTGGAATCATATTCTCTCCAAACAAAGATCTAACCATTGAAGTCTTCACAGATGCAGATTGGGCGGGATCTGTCGATGACCGAAGATCCACTTCTGGGTATTGCACTTTAGTTGGAGGCAATCTAGTAACGTGGAGAAGAAAAAAACAACATGTCGCGGCTAGATCTAGTACCGAAGCGGAGTTTAGGGCCATGGCCCAAGGTATATGTGAAGGAATGTGGATCCGATCCCTTCTACTTGAACTTGGGATTCACGGCAAAGGACCCATCCGCCTATACTGTGATAACAAGGCGGCCATTAGCATCGCGCACAATCCCGTCCAGCATGATCGCACTAAACATGTTGAAGTCGACAGACATTTCATCAAGGAAAACATTGTAAGGGGAGTTGTTAGCACTCCTTTTGTTCCCTCCGATCAACAACTGGCAGATGTGCTGACAAAGGCTTTGTCTCATAGGGTGTTTTGGAACATTATGTCCAAGTTGGGCTTGACAGATATCACAAGCACAACTTGAGGGGGAGTGTTAGATGTTGGATTATTATTTTGGGTCTATTCTTAGGTCAAGTTGTATTTTGCCCTCTCCTATATATAAAGGAGAGGCCCCTTATTCTAAGCGAATGAATTTCACTTCCAACAAGTATTTTACCACGAGGAAATGAAATGACTTAATTTAATAAATTATTTTCTCATCTCAAGATACTCTCATTTAATTAAATTGATTAATCCCATTACAACAACAACACTCAAGCCTTTATCCCACTATAGCGGGGTCGGCTATATGGATTCTTTGTCGCAATTGTGCCCTATCTTTAGTCATAATCTCACTAATTGATTAATCCCATTAATTACAAGAATTTCTCTTATATAATTACTAAATATTTGGGATGCCATATAGGGAAGGTGGTAATGTTTGTATTAGTAAATAGTATTGTTTGAGTATTAAATATGTAAATACAAGAGATTCTGATGACATGTATGTAAATTCCCCAAAACATAAACAGTCAATTATGGACAATGGCTATTCAACAAATGCAAGCTAAAATCTAGATTCTTTTTTAAATTGCCATCATCAGCAACCCTTAATCGTTGGAGTTATCCCAATGCTTGCTGATAATATATTTAAATAGTCAATTATGTTTAATTTTGCAATCTAGTTGATCAATTAAGGTAAATATTTGCGTCCTTGGTGTTAATTCATATTTTTCATAAACAGGCTTGTTTTTGCTGCAATCGAAAATTAGAGTACAAGTGCCAATGTGTACGATGCTTCATGACATTCCATTATAAATGTTGTCCTTGGCCAACTGGTATAATTTTTCTAGAAAATCGATCTAGGCGAGTCGTCTGCTGGAGACATCCCTCTGATTGGCGTTTGGATAATAAGGTCGCTTCCTTCCTTCATCAAGTTATTTAGTGCACGTTTATTTTAAATTTTTCAATCACATCAATATCCAACTTCAATATCTTACATAAAGTACGATCTTATTCAATTGCTACTTTCAACAGTCTTGCCATTTTTGAGTAAATCAAATTAGTTAGATAAAAAACATTTAGTTGTATACTAACATGAACTACATGTGCTTTGGTTGTGCACAAGCATATGTTCTTCTGTTTTCCACTCTACTTCTGAATCATGTGAAGTCTTAAAGTTATGATACTTTGATTAAATTTATACTAATTGATTCAATGGCATTGAAAATGACACGGGAAATTAGTTACTTTACCTTTATAGATGTAATTTAGCATTCTCTTTTGCGGCACTGAACAACTATAACATTGTCTAGAAATTGGAAATTTTCTCTCATTATAAAAGACTTTGTATTTATTGCTCATAAAATATACTTCATGCTGCTTATTGCATGCTTGTAGAATAAAGAAAGACTTAGGTCTCCAATGTGGAGTCCTAACATATATAAATATCTCAAAGACGGATAATTATAATTAAGTCCAACAACACCATACACGATATATACAGACCATAAATATAAAATACAATGATAACTCCAATACTCCTCAAGCTGGAGCAAAGATGTCAATCATGCCCAACTTGGAAATGGTCAAATCTGAACGAGTAGGGCCAACAACTTTAGTGAAGGCGTTAACAAGCTGGTCGGTAGAGCCGTGTAGAGGGTACGCAAATTGGAAGAATAGTCCCAGTACGAACGTGATCATGCAGAAAATGAACATCCATCTCGATGTGCTTGGTGCGCTCATGTAGCACCGAGTCCCGAGTAAGAAGGAGAGCTGATTTATTATCACAATAGAGGGTCGAGCCAGTAGTGAGGGATGTACCGAGTTCAGTCAGCAGCGATCGGAGCCAAACCAACTCAGTAACACCGTGGGCCATAGCGCGGTACTCTGATTCAGCTGATGAGCGAGATACGATGGGTTATTTCTTACTCCGCCAGGAGACAAGATGATCACTGTAACACCCCAGGTTTCGCTGAGCGCGGAGGTTGGAATGCCTAAGGCTAGTACAGGTTTTCTGTATCTGGGAGATAGCGCCGGCGTTAGGTGTTAACGCAGGCGTTAGCTGCCCCGTTGGGTAAAGCACCTATTGCGATGGTGTTCGTCGAAGGGAGTTCGTCGGAGTGAGTTCGACGAAGGGAGTTCGTCGAAGGGAGTTCGACGAAGGGAGTTCGTCGAAGAGAGTTCGGAATCGTCGGGTCGTTGAGTTGGCTTCGTCGAAGGGGACTTCGTCGAGGAGCTAACGCCGGAGTTTCGTCGAAGGGAGTTTCGTCGAAGGGAGCTCGTCGAAGGGAGTTCGACGAAGGGAGTTCGTCGAAGGGAGTTCGACGAAGAGCTAATGCGGGCGCTAGCGCTAACGCCGTCGTTAGCTGACGGAACCTGTTCCGTAAGTAGCGTTTCCTGGACGTCCGATCTGTTTGGATCTTGATCCTACGGTCTAGATAAGTGTGTCCTAAGGTTTTATTTAGGGCAGAGAAGTTCTATTCTCTTTTCGTTAAGTCCTTTGTGCTTTTGGACGCTTAGGAGAGAGGTAGGGTTTGGAGGAAGAAGAAGACTAGATCCGCCATTGTTGGAGCACCGGAGCTCCGTTCGCCGATCCGAGACCAGATCCGTGGAGAAGACTAGACGACGCTTCTTTCTATCCGTGCCTTTCAACCGATCCATGGCGAGGAAGAGAACTCTTAGGGTAACGACATCTCTCCTCCCGGTTTTAGGATGCGTGCATGACATCTATGCTTTTACCTTCTCTTTTCTGAAATTTTATGGCACCGGATCTCTCAAATGAGAGGGGTTTGGGTCGCCTTGGTTCAAGAAGAACCATCGGGTTGATTGAGTCCGTCCCCGACATGATTTTGCACTAGAGATCCGCTCCGTTAGTGGATTAGGCATTTTGGGTGAAGCCAAAATCGTGACCGGTGGTCCGATTCGGTGATGTTGCTTAACGTGCATTTTAGGGATTTTGCTAGAAATCCGATGACGGCGAAAACGTCGTATGTGTTGCCCTTATGTTTCGTGTGAGAAGGAACGTTGGTTTGGAAAGGGTAATTGTTATGTGTATGTGAAGGTGTGACTTTGTCTTTGTCGTCGGCTGGCTAGCCCGTGAATGCTTGGATTCATGTGGGGAGAGTGTCCCGGCAAGACAAGTCCCCTTTTGGGCTAACTGACGAGAACAAGTATGATGATGCGCCCGTTGGCAAGATGAGCCATGTAAGGGGTGGGGTTTCAGTGGAGTTCTTGGCTTTTGGCTTAGTGTTTGTGGCGAGAACAAGTATGCTGATGCGCCCGTTGGCAAGATGAGCCATGTAAGGGGTGAGGTTTCAGTGGAGTTCTTGGCTTTTGGCTTAGTGTTTGTTGCGAAAACAAGTATGCTGATGCGCCCGTTGGCAAGATGAGCCATGTAAGGGGTGAGGTCTCAGTGGAGTTCTTGGCCTTGAGCTTGTACGCCCGTGGGGGGAATGATAAGTACCCTTGGTTTGTTATGAAATGTTGATGTGTGTTGTTATGTTAGAAGCATACACGCCATAGGGTGCCTTGGGTGAAACCCAGGTTTGCATACATGCTGCATTGCTAGATCCCCTTACTTTTATTGCTCAACATAGAAACGTGGATGATGATTGTGACACTCATGCCTGTCGTGTTTATGTTAATACCAATGTTGTGGATATCGACCGACATGTCCGACATGTCGGCCGACATAACGTTTTGGGAGGTAAAACGTTTCATAACCGTTTTAAATTTTGGTTGTGGCGTTTTGAAAAAAAAAAAAACGGACCGATATATCGGTTTGGACCGATATATCGGTCCAATAAATCAGATATGTATCGGTTTTTTATATGTTAAGCGGCGGCGTCGGTGGTTTTATTTTCTATTAAGGCTCTCCCAACCCCGCGGTTCATTACGCCGCTCCTGAGTCCTGCCCTAACTCTCCCTCGCGCTCTCCGCTGGTGCTCTCCCTCGCGCTCTCCGCTGGTGCTCTCGCTCGCGCTCTCCAGTGGTGCTCACCCTCGCCTCTCTCGCGCTAGCTGGTTGCTATCTCTCTCGCGCGCTATCGGCACTCTATCTCTCTGGTTGTTATCTCTCTCGCGCGCTCTCCGCTGGTGATCTCACTCGCTGCTCCTGCCCTAGCTCTCACTCTGGTTGTTAGTCTCGACACTCTAGCTCGCTGGTGCTCTCACTCTGGTCGTTCTCTTTTCTCTCTGGTGCTTTCAATCTCACGGACTCTTGACTCTATCTGGTGCTCTCACTCTCTCGGCTGGTGCATTCTTCTCCCTACTTCCCCCTCTCATTCTCCCTCTCTCGGCACTCTAGCTCGCTGGTTGCCCTGCTGCCAGCCGGCCGGCCCTGCTGTCTTGCTCTCTGCTGCCTTATTGACCGTGACCTTACTGGTTGTGGGTTCTGTAGCATGGTGGCTGCTTGCTACTTGCTGCCGTGTTGCCTTGTTGTGGCTTGCTTGGTGGCTGTAGCTTGCTTGGTGACTGTAACACGTGCACCCTCTAAATGTAGGGTTGCTTGGTGACTGTAGCACTCTAGCTTGCTTGGTGACTGTAGCACGTGCACCCTCTAAATGTAGGGTTTTGGCACTTTGCACCCGAAATTGTTAAATATTGAAAAATGCACCCCCTAATTACAAAAAGCTTGGCACTTTGCACCCTGGAGGGGGGTGCAAAGTGCCAGCCTTTTTGTAATTGGGGGTGCATCTTGCAATATTTAACAATTTCGGGTGCAAAGTGCCAAAACCCTTTTTATTTGGCTCATTTATAATTTTGTTAGTCAACAAATGATTTGAAATACCCCTATTATTAATTATCTATCCAACTTCATTTTGCAATCGATGGTGCATGTATATCCAACTTCATTTTCTAGTTGGCTTGCTACTTTGTGCCTTTTGATAAATAAAATGTTGGATGCTTTGTTCTGATACCAGCACTGATAATTGGGTAATAGTCTACGTGGATTCTTTGTTGGATACTTTGAATGATAATTGGGTAATAGTCTACTTATGATGCAAAATATTGTTGGATAAATAAAATGTTGCGTGGATAATTTGAAAGATGACTGAAGATCTTACGATCTAATGAAGTTACGAGGCTTTTCTGATGTTGATTTTTTTTTCAACTAATCAATTAATTTTGTATTTATTCCATTTAATATAACTAATATTTCTTTCATTTCATATTCCATAGAATGGCTTCTTCTGCTGGATCTAGTGAGGTACCCATCTCATTGGTACCAACCGGTAGAGATCCGTTCTGGGCATTTGGGGAGAAGTTGGTTGCATATTTATTCACTTCATTTAAAATATATGTTTGCAACTGATGCTTTAAAATATTTTCTTATTTTCTTACTAATTTATTTTGCATATGAAAGACTGCAATGATAATGATGAGCGCTAGATTTTGGGCGAATGTCGAGCTGGCTGTTGGTATATTCACACCATTTGTGAAGGTTTTGAGAAGAGTTGACGGGGATACACCTTCCATGGGGTGGTTATACGGGGATATAAAAAAAGCTAAGGAAGAGGTTGCTGCTGTTCTTGATCACCAAGAGAACAAATATCTTCCTATATGGAAGTTGATTGATAGCAGATGGGAGAAGAAGATGAGCATCCCTCTACATCTTGCAGGCTATTACTTAAACCCATATTTTTATTATTCCCAACGAGTGAAGATTGATAGCAGATCTAGAGGGTTCATCAGATGAAGATCATATTCTATCTACTCTGCCGACTATAGATGAGTCTGTAAGTGATGAAGAATGAGGTATGTTTGAAATATAATTTTTAAAATTTTGATCTCATAAAAATAATATATAGTTGCAAGTTGCTTAAAATTACTAGTTTTATAAATTTTCTATCATTAAAGTATTGTATATTAAATGTTATATGTAAATTTTAATATTTAAAAGTTCAATAGGTTATAAAATAGGTAGCACTGTGACATGCATAAAAAAATTATATTTAATTACATATATAATTAATTAAATATTAAAACCCGATATATGAAATATCCCCGATATATAAAAAACCGACACGAAAACCCAAACCGACATGTCCCCGACATCCGGCATCTGCAAGCTTGGTTAATACTGTTTATTACATTTGCATACAAAGTGCTGACTTGCAGGGTGATGTAGTTCCCCGGGGTCCGCTAGGACGACCGGGAGGAGGGGTGTTGTTACACCGTTGTTGGTCAGCCAAAGCTGACCCTCGTTATACCATTCTTTGTGATTTGGATGCAGGGCAAGGATCGCAGGATGGACCTAGCTCGCCGGCCAGAAAGGCCTAAGCTTCATGAAGTGCACTTTTCATGCTTTCTTGTGTGATTATGATGTCTTTACCTGTCCCGGCTTGCATGCCGAGGTAGTTTAGGATTGTGGTGATCTGTTGGACATTTCTATGCCCTTTTGTTTTGACTTGAGTATGAGTTTTGTAAGGCCTTAAGGCCGTAGTACTCTTATGTAGATGTGGACAACATCTGTAGTTTATTTAATGTTTCCGCTGTGTTGGTTCTGAGTTTTGAGATGGTTAGATCTATATCACTTTCTAATACTAAACCTGTGACGATTATATGCTGTGGGGTCCCGGCCGGACCTATATTATATAGTCATTGCAGGGGAGGTGTTACAATCACCATGGAAAACTCAGAGACCGGATGTGGAGCGTCGATCGGTCAAAGCTCCAGCAAAATCAGCATCAGTAAAGCAGGAGAGACTGGAGGCACTATCAGCCCGATAGAACAACCCAAGACCGGGAGCGCGCTTAAGATAGCGAAGAACAAGTCGAGCAGCCTCTATATGAGATGTCCTGGGAGAATGCATAAACTGGCTCAAAATGCCGACTGAGAAGCTGATATCAGGCCTAGTATTGGTCAAGTAGATCAAGCGACCAACCAGACGCTGGTATTGAGAGGGGTCCGGTAGAGGATCACCAGATTCTGCATGAAGGCGATGGTTGATATCCATAGGAGTACTCGCAGGACCACACCCAAGTAGACCCGTGTCCCGAAGAAGATCTAAGGTGTACTTGCGCTGCGATATGGAGATTCCCTTCCGTGAGCGAGCAACTTCAATCCCAAGGAAGTAACGGAGGGGTCCAAGGTCTTTCACCTCAAAGGCTGAGCGTAATGTAGCTTTCACCTCAGAGATGCCAGAAGAGTTATTCCCGGTGAGAATAATATCGTCTACGTAGACTAGGACAATGACACGACGACCCTCTGGAGTGGCACAAATGAAGCAAGTGTGATCTGCACGACACTGAGTGAAGCCTGATTGAAGGATAATTGAGCTGAACCGTTCAAACCAGGCACGCGGAGACTGCTTTAAGCCGTACAGAGATTTGTGCAGTCGGCATACTCTCCTTGAATACTCCCCCGTAAGAGCAAACCCTGGAGGAGGAGCCATATAGACCTCCTCCTGTAAATCACCGTGCAGGAAAGCATTTTTGACATCGAGCTGGTGGAGCAGCCACGCCCAGAGGCAGCAAGCGAGAGCAGAAGGCGGACACTGGTCAACTTAGCCACGGGAGCAAAAGTGGCACCAAACTCGTCCGGAGCCTGAGTAAAGCCCTTGGCCATCAAACGAGCCTTATAGCGGTCAATGGCTCCATCAACAAAGTACTTCATAGTATAGACCCATTTGCACCCAACTGCACGTTTTTCGGGAGGAAGAGGAACCAGAGACCATGTCCCAGTACGATGGAGAGCAGACATCTCCTTTTCCATGGCCTGAACCCATCGTGGGTCAAGGAGAGCCTCAACGGTCGAAGAAGGTAGGCAAACAAAATCAGCAGCAGCCACAAAAGCCTGTTAAGAAGGTGAGAAACGCTGGTAGGAAACAACACTAGCCAACGGGTGCTCAGTAACAGAGGAACGAACACAAGCACGCTTGCCCTTGCGCATGACAATAGGTAAGTCAACAGAAGTAGTAGAGAGAGACTCAAGAGAGGTACCTGCGACCAGTAGAAGCTGCTGATCCGGGACTGGAAGAGAAGTGGGTGTACGCTGGCGGCGAGAGTAAGTCAGCATGACAGGCGGAGCAGCAAGTGGATCAGTGACTGGTGAAGGAGGAACAACCGGGAGAGGTTGCACAACAGTAGGAAGAACAAGTGAAGGCAAATGAGAAGGGAAGAAGGGAACCTCCTCATGAAATGTCACATCCTTAGAGTAAATTACCCGGCGCAACTGAGGGTCATAGCAACGGTAACCCTTAGTGGTAGTGGAGTAGCCGAGGAAAAGACAATGGATGGCCTTGTCGTCGAGTTTAGTCCGAGAAGGGTGGCGATCCTGCACAAAATACACACAACCAAAGACGCGGAGGGAAATGGGAAAGGCGAAGACGGATGGATGGATGAGGATATAGGGGGTAACGCCACCAAAAGGACGAGAGGGAGTCCTATTAATAAGGAAAGTTGCTGTAAGAAGAGCAGCACTCCAAAAAGACTTGAGGACATTCATTCCCGGGATATGACAATGAACATAGTCCAAAAGGTGGCGGTTTTTGCGTTCAGCTACCCCATTCTACTCAGTGGTACCGGGACAAGAAAATTGGTGGACAGTGCCTTCATTCCGGAGAAAGAGATCAAAAGAACGAGAAGAATATTCACCTCCATTGTCGGAGCGAAGGATATGTACAGATGTGCCATGCTGAGTTTGTATCATACGAGAAAACTGAGAATAGACAGATAGGACCTCAGATTTATTTTTTAGAAGATAAACCCATAAGCAACGAGAATAGTCATCAATAAAAGTCACAAAATAAGAGAAACCATCAAGTGATATAACGGGGGCAGGGCCCCACACATCAGAATGTACCAACTCAAAACAAGAAGTAACACGACTAACAGACGAAACATATGTGCTGCGTGTGTGTTTCGACAGCTCACATACATCACAGCGAAAAGGAAAAACAAAGGACACATCCGGACAAACAGACACCATCCGCTGAGGGCTAGCTTGGCCGAGACGTGCGTGCCAAAGCGAACTGGACGACAAAACATGGGAAGTTGCAGAAGAGGTAGGTGGGCAGGTGTCAGTGGTGGTGGTAGCAGTATTGGGAGAAGGTAGCTCCATGTAGGGGTGTTCACGAACCGAATCGAATAACTATTCAATCAAATCCAATCAATTCGAATTCGAACCGAAATCGAATCGAATCGAATAACTATTCAATCGAATCGATTCGGATTTGAACATGGATTTGAATTCGAATTCTAATTTTATAATATTTAATTATAATTATATTTAATATTTATAATGCTTAAATATAATTTTATAATGTTTAAATATAATTTTAAATTCAAATTATAATGTTTAAATATAATTTTATAATATTTTATATAATTTTATAACTATTCGAATCTGAATTCGGATTCGAATCCGAATTCGAATTCGAAAAATACGAATTTAATCGAATCTTGACGAATCGAATCTCGAACTATTCACGGACTATACTATTTGTGAACAGCCCTAGCTCCAGGTAGTGCATGACACTCCTCTCATATCCTGTACCAATAGTCCTCCCGGATCTCAGGTCCTGAAAAACACAACGATCAGAAAAGAAAGTTATTGAACAATTTAAAGAGCGAGTAATACTACTAACAGAGATTAGGTTGAGAGCCAATTGAGGTACAAGGAGAACAGAGTCAAGAGAGAAAGAGGAAGAGAGAGGGACGGTGCCCCGGCTGAGGACAGGGGTAACTGAGCCATCGGCAAGGCGCACATCCCGGTGAGAACAAGGGACAACCTGAAGCAGACGGGAAGACGTACCAGTAATATGGTCAGTTGTCCCAGAATTAATCACCCAGGGTGACGAATCCTGGTCAACCGTGGCCACGGAGCAAGCAAACGGAGTACCTGAGGAAGAAGAAACAGTGGAAACAGAGACAGTCGGAGGAGTTGGCACCTAAAGTGTGCTCAACGGGCTCGGAAGACTCGGCAGAGGCAACAGTGTGCCTGGGGACACCACCTGGAGTGGTACGCTCAGAGCCCCTCAGGTGGGGGTATAGCTGATAGCAGCGACTACGGTCATGATACATGCGTCCTCAGTGAGAGCAAGGGCCAGGAGGGCCCGCGGAGCCACGACCACCAGGAGATCCATGACCGCCAGATCGACCACCCCGGTTCCGAGAGCTGGAGGTGGGAAGGCGGTAAGAAACGACAAGAGCCATCTGTTCAGTAGGAAGAGAAGAGATAGTATGAGCGCTGTAACAACCCCAAAATAATAATAATAATAATAATAATAATAATAACAAAGTATTATTCCCCTTTTAATCCCTCTAGCCGCACCCCAACCCTTCCCCCGTTTTAAATCCCGCACCCTCAGCTAGGGGTCCCGGTCCAGGGCAGTTGCAAGTCGCAAGCGCCCTTCTCCAGCTCCCGCTCCCGATTTCGTCTCCCGCACTCAACGCCGATCCTGCCGCCCGCTCCTCCTGCTCCAGGCGCCGCTGCCTCCTGCTTCTCCTGCCATGGCCGGCTCCTTCTCCTCCTGCCGCCTCCTCCTGCTCCCGTTTCTGCTTCCAGCCGACACCTCCTGCTCCTCCTGGCGTGGCCAGCGCCTCATGCTCCCCCTTCCAGCGTGTCCGATGCTCCTGCTGCTCCTGCTGCACTGGCCGTTGGTTCTTTCTCCAGCCCTCCAGCAAGATTCTTTCTTCTCCCCTCCCCTCAAGGCCGGCAGCTGCCTCATCTTCCTCCGACAACTCCGTTTCTCCCTCCGGCAGCCCTCTTCCTCTCCGATTGGGCCGGTGTCTGCGAGAGGAACGCCTAGGGTTCGCTCGTTTCCCCCTCTACTCAGATTTTGAGCCCAGATATGACTGTAACACCCCCTTCCAGTTTAACACCATATCAACAGTCCGGCCGGACCCGCGATAAAGGGAGAACTAAAAGGCAGTACTAAAATTAGTATTACATAGGTAGAGAAACAACGACTAATACAAAGTTACTTACAACAGAGGAAGCATTAAATAAAAGGGTAAAGTGTATCTCGAAAGTTGATTCACAGAGCCACTAGAAGAAACTGTTACACAACTGAATTACTGAAATGTTTATAATAGTCTGTTACACTGATACATAATATTAATTCCAAAAGTTCATCTCAGAAGAAATACATGAACTGAATGAAAATACAAGCAAATAAAACCAACTGAGCAGGAGGACTGAGGCGCTTATCCTAAACGTAAAACCCCACCTGTAACCCCTGCAAAAGCAGCCCAAAAATGGGTCAGCCTATTGGTGAATAAGAGACTCATTCTTTAAGTGGCATTTTAAGAACAAAGAATAAATTTTGCATGAGACAAATGACTGAACTAATCTACTTGTTTTCAGCACGAGTAAAAGAATAAGTGAACTGAACCTACTATGCATGAAATTATATCTTGACTTCACCGTTGTAAATGACTGTTCTTATAAGTACTTGATTTCACTGCTAGGTGTACTATTGTGTAATCGACCACACGAAACTAATACACACGCTATCGTACACTCGAGACGACTCACTGCTACTGCATTTCCCCAAATCATCAATATAGCTTTCCTGACGCGCGATCTAACGGTCCGAGCCTCTACTAACGAACAGAACGTTCTAATGTCACAAGGACACGGGCTCGAACCTACTGCATGATGTCCGGGTTCTGTTCCCGCATCAAGTACCCACACGATCTACTGTGTCTTATGGGTATACCCCAAGGTCTGCTATGCCTTAGGAGTTTACTGAGCGCTGCTATATGACTACGTAGGGGGGGGGGGGGAGATAACCGAGTACTGACTACTGTTTAGCCCTCGCTTCTTTTAAGCGGGTGGCGCAGGCAATTTAAAAGAAATACATAGACTTGTCTGTCTACGTGAAACTTTGTCTATCTAATGGAAATTTAAATATTTCTGTACAATATCTGTAACGCTTATAAACAAAACTGGGTAGAATCTCTTACAACGGGGTTGCGCCGTCCAAACACATGACGCGGCGGCATGCTTCCTTAGAGATTGAAGATTTCTACTTAGTTGACTGCCCTCTAAACGAGAGATGATTTCTCAAACCTCTGAAATTGAAGATGGGACTGAAATAATTAGGGGGAAATAAACAATAATCCCTAAGAAAGGCAGATCAAGAGAAATAGGTTTTAAAAACAAAAGGTAGGAGAAGAGCCGACTGCAGGAACCCCCTTGACTGAGATCGACAACACCTGGGGATGCATCAGAACTTATCCCCAGGCCGGAAATCGACTAGAGGGAAGGAACTCCTCTCACCTTGCCGGGGAAAAGAGGGAAGAGGCGGTAGAGTCGTCTCCTGGTTGCGGCTAGGTCGCAGAGACGGGATGATCCCTGCGTTGGCTGCCGCCGAACAGGGAGGGGGAAGGCTCGATCTGGACTCCAGAGGCTCGGCGTCTACGAAGGAAGGGAGGAAAAGGGCCGCCGAAATGTAGACGCACGGGAGAAAGGACCGCTCTTCGGAAACGGGGAAAACAACTCCGTCATCGTCGGCTGCTGGGAAGAGTCGTGAGAGGCGAGAGGTATTACTTGGGAGAGAGGCTTTATAATAAGGAGAAAATTAGGGTTTTCACCCAAATTACAAATTTGCCACTCTCAATCAAAACATCACAATTAAGAGCATATAACCCCGCGAACTCTAAACGACTCCGTCTAATAAAATATAGGAAAAATACTAATATAACTGAGTTCGTTGCAAAAGTGACTACCTCGGGTCGGCAACCACACCTGGACACGCCAAAATTGTGATCAAATCCGCTCGCGATCAGAACCTGCAGTAACTATTCACCGTTTAGATTTTACGGGTGTTACAATGACGTCCCTTGGGTAAGATTCCTCCTCCTTCGCCCCTATTCAAATTCTCTTGCATCCTTTATATTTATTTGTCTTCAATTTTGCATTCATTTTTGTGATTTCAGATTTTTTCCCTCTTGTGATCGTCTAACTGTGATTTGTTTGTGATTTCCGGCATCGTTCGTCGAATCTCCCAGCGGAATCTCTCCAAACCCCCTCCGATTTAGGGTTTCTCCTAGCCAAGCGCCGCCAAGTCTCCGTTTCCGCGTGGTAATTTCTTCTCCCCTCACTTTTGAGGGAGGTAAATCTGCTAACCCTCTTTGTTTATATTTCGCGTGTTTTAGCGTAGTAAATTATGCTATGTCGCTTTCGTTGTTCCTGAACAGGTTCGAATTGTGATTTCTGCTTTTGCTTGCGCCGCTTAGCTGCCGCCGTCAGATTCAGCCTCATTTAAGGCAAGTAGAGATCCCTCTCTCTTGCAAGCATTGAATTTAATTGTCATGTCTGTTCTTGTGTTTATATTAATGCACCCTTAAATGCTTGTTTCGTCGAATAAATTTAGACCTCGAATCCATAATTAGACTTGTTAATTGATTGAGGTATCACGTGTTTGGAATGTCACAAGTTGTGAACGTGAATGATTGTTACTTGAATATTCACTTAGATGAATTGTGTCTCATTTGTTGGAAGACTAGTAGATCTTTTCGAGCAGGAACATTAATTGTTATAACGATAAATGTTAAGATTCCTGTTAGCAACTAGATAATTGTGCTTGATATAAAATATTTGGCTCGTACACATGGTTACTTAGAAGATATTTGTGTCTTGGAATAACGTAATCTAAAGGAATACTGGATACCCTAGAAAATATTGTATAGTAATCTTATTACTCGTGAATACTTGAATGCGCAAGTTTTAAAACTCTCTATCGAGTTCTCTGAGTCATCGAATCTTGTTTCTCATGCCTGTCTGGTTCTAAGACTTGAGTAAATAATGTTCTATAACTTGATTCCTCCCGTTTCACGTTGGTAAAATCTAGTCTTGTATATCTGAATCAGTATTTAGGTTACATGTCTTGATATGCTAGAATCCACGAAATCCTGCGCTAAGTCATTAATAACGTAAGTTAACATTGAAAGGTATGGTTTAATTAATGAAACTCCTTGACTTGGGTTTTCTCTTGAATCCCTAATGGGAACAAAGGACCGGTCATAGCGAGCTTACATTTCTGAATCACTTAGGTCCTGCGTGTCATAAGTAAATCTTGGAAGCTAGGGTTTAGGTGCTGCATCGTCTTGATTGCATGGTCACGGTAATCAGGAAATACTCTTATTCTAGTAAGACTTACACTTGAACTTGAGTGTGAACCATGTGCACCCACTATAAACACCTACACATTTCAACGATTACAGCTTATGTTGTTGCAAGAATGTTTATGCTATACTCCGGAGTAGGCTAATATTTCTAGATAGTTCTGCTTGTTTCAGTTAGTTGCCTGTTTCACTGGCTTGCTTCAGGATTAATTGGTACATTAGAACTTTAGAAATACTTCTGCACGTACTTAAATCTTTAGCCTGTTTACTATTATTTTCAATGTTATGAGGTTTTTCCTTCTTGTTATGGAATTTGCCTTAGCGTTCGTGCCTGCGCCGCCTGTTTCCTGAGCCGATCTGCGTCAAGCTTCAGGTTTTGTGTTTATGTTTCATTTCTTTTACTGTCGGATAGTTCTATTATGTAGTAATTACGATCAGCCATTTTCTCCTGTTTCATGGACAACTGCTAGGCTAAATCATATATGTACTAGAATTTGACATGATTTGCATGTTCATTTCTTTGAGTTGTCATTTCATTTCGATCTGTATCAGAACTTGTATCATGAGTTTTTCTCTAAAATGCATGTTTATCTGTTTCAAGCTATTATATTTTAAAGCTTCCGCAATAAATCAACATGTTTTACTCAAAAGTATCTATTTTGTAGTATTTCTGTTTCCGCCTTAGCAGGCATGGTTTCCTTTTTGCCCATGCCTGTGGCATCAAGGCCCGCCCCGAAGCGCACTCTGACTTTTGTTGAGATGAGTCGTGACAAGCGCCAGAAAGACTAGATTGCCTCTGCCTACGTTTCTCATGCTCTGCAACAATGGAGTAGGCCTCAAGAAGATTAGGCAAAGGAGACATCCCCATAATCTGAGCACGAGTAGACTCATATTCGGGGCGAAGCCCCATCAAGAACTGATATGTCTCCCGTCGCTGTCGCTGTTTTCGAATAAGAGTGCTATCATTAGGAGACCCCAGATCACTAAGAGGCTCAAGATCGTTGAGCTCGAGGAAGCGATCCTGAAGGTAAGTGAAGTACTCCTGAACAGAACGCTCCCCCTGAGTGGCGGAAGCGATGTCCTGAAAGATGCCGAAGATCTGTGCATCAACACGCGTATGACCAACGGTGCGCTGGAGGGCGGACCATAGTTCAGAGATGTCCTCAAAACGCATGAACTGACTGAAGATGCGGGGCTCTATCGAGCACTGAATTCATCCAAGAACCATGTACTTTTCGGTCGACCACTTGACTAACTCCTCTCTGTTGTCATCCTTGTCGGTCGGTTTGGGCATAGGAGGGCCGCCGATCAGCTATGAAAGCTTATTCCGGCCGGCGAGAGCAACCTTCATCGAAGTCGCCCACGAAGGATAGTTTTTCTCATTAAGAAGAATACTAGTGATCCCTGCCGTAGAGGATCCATAGGTGTCCTTGGACCCATGAAGAAAGAAGATCCCTCCCGCAAAGGAGATCGGGGACCGAAGAAAGAAGAAGGACAGAAACGGCGCAATGGGGAAGACAAGAAGAAGCCGACGGCAGGACTGCTGGAACACGATCAGTCGGCGGCAAAACTGGAGAAGGAGCCGACGGCAGGACTATAGAAGGAGCCGGCTGCTGGAACATGACCAGTCGGCTGCTGGAGGGCTGGAGAAGGAGAGGCTGCTGGAACACGACAAGTCAGCTGCTGGAGGACTGGAGAAGAGGACCAGTGGCAGGACTCCTGTAACACGACCAGTCGGCGGCAGCGGGCAAAGGGAAGCAGCGAGCGAGACCAAGACGCAACACACACAAAGCACAACGAGCGAGCGAGACCTAAACGCACGAAGCACGACGCGGAATTGTGCCGGAGAAGACGACACGCACGAAGACGAAGCGCGATGGTTGAACCTTAGGCGGAGGCGCGGTTTTCTCTGATACCATGTAGAATAAAGAAAGGCTTAGGTCTCCAATGTTGAGTCTTAACATATATAAATATCTCAAAGACGGATAATTACAATTAAGTCCAACAACACCATACACAATAAACAGACCATAAATATAAAATACAATGATAACTCCAATAATGCTCAGCATCATCAATGCAAAAGTGGAAAACATGTTGGGTTTACTTGTACATCAAATGCACAATGGAATATGAAAAACCAATGCCAATGAACCATGCAAAACTAGTAAATCAAGAAAATGAGTTTATACCTACGATGCAATCAAATTTTGTGGAGATTATACTGGGTTTGTGTTACGCATACACTTTCACGCAAGTGGACCGCCCGGATGGAGTTCATCGACGTACGCGTATGGAAGCCGCCGCACTTAGGGGCACGCGCATGGAGGCCGCCATGATTATTCTTTTTGAATTAAGTGTGTTAATTAGTATTAATTAAATATCCTTTTAATTAATATTAATTAGACATAATTAATATTAAATGTAATGTCCTAATTTGTGTACCCTCCTCATCTATATAAGAGGGAGGGGTAGAAGTTTGATTTTTTATGCTTGAATGTATGCAAGTTTTTAGGGTTGCTCCCTAAGTTTCATCTTTCTTCTTCCTCCTTTCGTCTCCCCTTCCACCGCCGGCCCTCCCCCTTGCCGGATTCCTCCCGATCTCATATCAAAACGGTAACAGTTTGAGAACCAAACATAGAACGAAATCTACGTCTTTATTGGTATCCACACGAACATCAGAAACACCACGCAGGTCGTCAAATGGTCTCGAGGTTGGATGATAATCGTCCTTCTCTGCAACTAAATACTATCTTCGTTTCCCTGCAGAGATTCTTTTCGATTCCACTTTTTACAGAACAATTTTTGTCAATTGAAGCACACACTTTCTCAAACTGCCATTCTTATATTACAGAGAGGAGAGAGATTTTAAAAATCTCTAAATAGTGGAAGTTATGATAACCGTTTCTTAGTTCAAAATCAACAATTGGAAGAATTCATCAAATTCTCGAATTTTGCCAAATTCGACGTATATTGATTTCTTAAATCGACGTGCGTCGAATTCAACACAGTGTTTTTGTTAAGAGCAAATCTAACCGCCGTGCGTCGAATATTTGATCAATTGCCAATTCGACTTTGATTCGATAAACAATTAGTCCCGATCCTTATTTAATTAATTTGTAATTAATTAAACATAATAAATTCACATTTTGGACATAATTTATCATTTATATCTAATATAAATAAAAATCAACACTATTAAATATGCAATTTTCGTACGTTCTTAACGTGCGACCCCATATGTTCGTATTAAGTTGACAGTAAGACTAATCTCTTGATCACTTCTAGATTATATATTTCAATAAAACATTTTATTCAAACAAGACATAAATAGCTTGTGTAACGACCCGAAGTCTGCCACAATTTAAATCTTTATTCTAAGCGGTTTTTTACAATTAAATAACGCAACAATTCTAATATGTAATGCACAAGAGTGGTACCAGAAAAGATCATAAAACAACTTTTTATTCATTAATGATAATGTATATCATGTCTATCTCAGGTACAGGGAAAAACGAATAGACATATACGTATATATAGACTGTAGCAATCTCAAAACTAACGAAAACAAATCTAACCCGTAGGCGAACCACGTCTTCCCTTTGCTTTCAATTTCCCTCTGCAGGTATCCTCCTAGCGGGGCCTGGTACTCTGGCGGTCTGATCCTAAAAATAGAAATCGATAATCAATTAGTTTAGAAAACTAAGTGAGTTCCTTACCTCTTCAATCTCATTACAGGCAAACACGAATAGTCAGCATCAATATGCAGTTATAAATTCTGTATGAGCATGTGTAGTAAATCAGCAAGTATAGGAAGCAAGTAAGGTATTGTAATTGCTTCCTAGTACAACAGAAATAAATAATTTATGGTATCAAATTCTTATTTCTTGCATTCTTATTCATTTCTATATTCAATTCAGGATTCCTATCATAATTCGTTCTTTTGAAATGCTTTGGGTAAATTTCAATTTTCTCAAACAGGTGGGCCCGTCGTATCAATGTCCGCTGTAGGAGTTCGACCCCCCCACCCCTACGAGGTATAGGAGTTCTACCCCCTACGAGGTGTAAGAGTTCTACCCCTCTACTAGGCTGACCCTTAACATTTCTATGCGTCGAGGCACTCTAATTTCTTACTCTTTTCATATTCAATTCATATTCATTTTTCAAAATAGGAGATAATTATATAATTTTCTCTCAGATTTTCTATCGCTTACTAAATCCATGTTTAGCCTTTTAGCGATCTCATATTTCAGTGATTTCAAATTTTCGAATTTCTTCAATTCAATTCAATTCAATTCATATTCAGTGCCCATTCAAGGAAATAGCTGAGAGTAAAGTAATTCTATATGTTCATAATTCAAAATAATTCAAATGTATACGTAATCAAAGCGGTAAAGACTCACTACATCTTTTCCTTTGCCCTTGCCCTTCATAGGGTTCTCGTCGCGTCTATCGCCGGACGCCATCCTTTGTAGTATCAAGTAAATCATTTACTTTAGGGTTGCGCCGTTAAATAGTTACGAGCGGACTCCTAAGACGTCCACAACTATGACCTATATGAGTTATCTAGGGGAGGACTAGCTTAGGTGACTCAACAAGAAAGCAAGCTCAAATCAAAATTCACCCACAAATGCACTCAAAATTCAGCCACTATTGACTTCAATAAGGGCCACTATTGCATCACCAAGGTTGAGCCAATAACCAACCAACAAAAGGGGCACAACAACAACATTTCGGGCAGCCAACAACAACACCAATTGTTGCCAACAACAGCTCCATGGGTTGAACTGCAGTTGATCCCACCAAACGGCTGCTTCGGACTTGAGACGATAAGTAACCATCTTCACTTGGCGGTGGCCCTCTACCTCGGCCATCTCGAAGAATCGTTCGATTTCCGAGATCCAATCGAGGAACTCCTCAATGCCTAAGTTCCCATGGAAGTGTGGGATGTCCGCCCGAAGGCGGTAGCCGTGAGGGCGCTGATGGTCCTCCCAAGGTGGTGGAGCGGGAGGGAGAAAAAGTTCGTCATCCGAACTTGAGTCGTGCTCGTGGAGTGGGGCGCGGGGGTAAGCGGCTGGTCGCGGCTGTTGCGGCAGATCCCGCCGGCGACGGTATTGCTGTCCGTGAAACCGGTCGGTCGGAGCGTCGACGTTGTTCCCCGGTTGCTGTTGCGGTGGGGGGATGAGTGCGGGTCAGAGATCTGTGAGGGCGGCTGTGAGGGTCGCCAACTGCGTGGTGATGCCGTCGATTGCCGCCCACAACTCGGCGTTGTCCCGCGAAGTATCAGCCATTCACGGAAGGATGGAACTGCGGTCACTCGTCGGAGGGAAGCGGGGCGCGACAGAGGGAAGGACAGCGGTCGAGCATAGAAGTCGAGCGCGGGGTCTCTGATACCAATTGAAATAGCACGATGGCGGGAGGGGCGGCAGCCTTCCGGCCGGCGACTTCCACACGGGAAGAAGGGGAGGGAGTGGCGCGAGGGCAGCGGGATCCTTCCGGACCGGGTCTTCACAAACGGAAAGGGGAAGGCAGCTGATAGGGTTTTAGTAAAAATCAATTCATCAAAAAGTCCCTCTCAAACAAAACAACCCTCCTCTTATACTATGAGGAGAGGCTAACACCACACCACATAGAGTTCCAAAAATAAAAAGCATTATAGGGATATTCACACACCAAATATAACATGAAAAGATAGAAAAGGCTAAACAACCCGCGACTTCCAAAGTGGGTCGACCCGCTCCAACCACGCGATCCCGGCCTCGCCGCGGACTCCATCCGCCACGTGTTCGTCCGCGAGGTGTCCATCAAATTTCCTATAATAACCAGCCAAGCCCAAGAAATTGCGCACTTCGATTATGATCTTTGGTTGAGTCCACTTTACAATCGCTTCAATCTTCGCTGGATCAACCGATAAGCCTTCTTCATTAATGACGTGGCCCAGAAAAGCCACTTTTTTCAGCCAAAAATCACACTTTGAAAACTTGGCATACAACCTTTGCTCTCTCAGCATCTTCAAAGCTAGACGCAAGTGCTGTGAATCTCTTCCTCCGATTTTGAATAGATTAGAATATCATCGATGAATACGATCACGAATTGATCGAGAAAGCTTTAATGACTCGATTCATCAAGTCCATAAAAGCTGCAGGAGCATTCGTTAGACCGAAAGAAATTACAACAAATTCAAAAAACCCATACCTCGTACTAAATACCGCCTTGAAAATATCCTTTTCTTTAATTCGCAGCTGATGATATCCTGATCGAAGATTAATTTTGGAGAATACTCGCGCACCCACCAATTGATTGAATAAATTATCAATGCGAGGCAAGAGATATTTATTTTTAACAGTCAGCTTGTTCAATTGTAGAGACTGGATAAAATTAGGAATGAATGTATTAGGGATAAGACAGGAGTGGCGCCAATTGTAGAGAAGATGCGAGAAGCCCGTTTAAGATGGTTCGAACATGTACATAGGAGACCATTAGAGGCATCTGTTAGGCGTTGTGAGAGTTTAGTCACTAGACATGTTAAACGGGGGAGGGGTAGACCAAAAATGACTTGGAATGAAACTATAAGGAAAGATATGATGTACTTAGGCATTAGTGAGACTATGATTAAAGATAGGGCGCAATGGCGACAAAGGATCCATATAGCCGACCCCACTATGGTGGGATAAAGGCTCGAGTGTTGTTGTTGTAGTCGGTTTGTTCAATTCTCGATAATCGACACACAAACAAAGGGATAAATTTTTTTATCTTAACAAACAACACTGGAGCTCAGTCTTTCTTCTTAACAAACAACACTGGAGCTCCCCAAGGTGACGTGCTCGGTCGGATAATTTTTTTATCTAACAACTCTTGCAACTGCACCTTTAATTCTGCCAATTTCTTAGGCGCCATCCGATAAGGTGCCTTGGCCACTGGAGCAGCTTCTTCAGTTAGCTTGATTTCAAATTCGACCTCTCTAGCTGGAGGCACACCTGACAAATCTTCTGGAAATACATCCACGTATTCCCACACTACGTGCACAACTGTAGTTTCCTTCTTCTCTTATTTCGATTCTTTGATCATTACTAAATGACCTTACAGCCTTTTCGTATTTTCTTCCATGCCTTCATGACAGAAATCATAAATTTTGATACTTTTCCCAAACTCTTAAACACAAATAAACTTCCGTTTGTGCACTCGAATGAGATCTCTTTCGTTTTGTCATCTATTATCGCTTCGTGATTCGAAAACCAGTCCATACCCAGGATAACATTGTACTCAATCAATGACAGGACTGCGACATCCGCTTCAATCTAAAAGACAAAGCGCGCTTTTGAGTAATCAATAGCCCTTCTTTTATTTTAATTCTACAATTATGACAATTCATTTATCGTTATCAGGATATCAGGATATCTTTGTAACAACTTCTTCAGAACTACATAATATATAATGGATTCGTTCGAAATCTAAAAATACATTATATAGAGGGAAGATGAAATTACAATTCCTCACATCTAATCTTTTCAATTCTCATAAGACATCTTTCCATTAATTCCTTGTCATTAAAATTTAAGTTCACTTCTCGATCCACTAATCCACTTTATGCATTCATGGACAACTTCATCCCAGGCTACAATCACCCCGCCTTTAGCTACAAATTTTCCCCGTATCAAATTATTCCACCAACGCTTAGCTTCTCCCTCAAGCAAAAAGGCAGCCAGTTCCAACTTACCCTCTACTGGACACTGGACACCACATCACCTCATAAACGGTCTCGATTCGCAAACTCCAAGCCTCAGTCACTATTGGAGAAAGGCCACCTTGAAAAGTTGGTGGCTTCAAATCCAGAAATTGTCTTAATTCAGTATCAATCAGGCGAGGCTGATGCGGTATTACATGTGCTGGAGGCAAGGTTGTCAGGATCGAGATCCTAGGTGGGATCGTTTTGGGGGTTGGATCGGATCGGATCGTAGGATCGGATCGAGGATCGTAAGATCCTACTAAAATCATAAAGTAAGACTTTAATGTTGAAATTGAAGTTGATATCACCCAATTATATCAAAAATCAATACAAAAAGATAATCATAAAAGCAATAATTGGACAATTCAATGATACACCAGTAACTATATTGCCTAGCATTTGCATATACTAACCAAAAATGTAATAAAAATATTACAAGCTATAAAAAAACTTAAAAAGATTAATTAAATTTTGTGCCCGCAAGGTGATGTTTCAATCTATATATCCCGCCCGATCTAATTACAGAACAATACTTACGTTGCACTTTTTTAGTTGTACTATCAATTTCGATCCCATGCTCCCAACCTGGATCACTTCTAGAACCAGATGCATTCTTTCGGGACTTTTTCCCAACGGGCTTTGAACCAGATCCGGAAGCAGACATCTACAAGACAAGAAAGCATTTAAAACTCATATCAATATAATTCCTATTTCCTACCCAACAAATAAGAACCACTATTTACTTGCACATTTCTTGACTTGTTATTAGGGTCTACAAAGAAAAAGAAGAGAAATGGTGCAATGTGCATTTACAGTGTGCATTTACAGTCAAATTGAAATGTTCAATCTTCAATCCGTTGCTTGAAGCTTCAAGAGAAGCAACAAACACCGACAAGGATGCATCAAGGATGGGAGAGGAGAGCTTACGGTGGGGAAAGAAAACAAATGGTGCACGATACAATCTCTGCCGAGCGGCGCACGTGCAGCCCGGGAGAAGCTCTTGCGTTGAAATCGAAGGAGGAAGAAGGTTAGTTGTTGTCGTCGACGTCTGGAAGAGAAATTTCTTCGAGAGCCCCAGCGAGATTCAGCGGCGATCAGGAGTTCCGAGTTTGTCGAGTTCGCTGTCGCTGAGTGAGGGAGGGATCGGGAGAGTTAGGGCTGCGCAAATGAATCGGGGGTGGGGGGGGGGGGGGGATTTTACGTAACCACTGAACCGGCGGAATAAACCGGCCGGTTTACGGATTTACGATTTTACGCAAAATGAAGCGGGATCGCTGGATCGTTGTAGGATCGCGATCCTAACGATCCCAGCGATCCGGATCGCGATCCTACAAGACCGCACCCCACTTCCGATCCGGATTAAGATCCGGATCGAAATTTGAACTCAGGATCGTAGGATCGTGCGATCCTACGATCCGGATCGCGATCCTGACAACCTTGGCTGGAGGAGGCATAGATGGTACAACCTGGGGCACTACTGGAGGAGTGTCCCGGACCAACGTAATAGCTTCAACGATGACTTGAGCTATATTTGAAATTTGAAGTGGGGCGGCTTTATGCCCATTATCGCTTTCTTCAGACATAGCCTCCCCGGTGCCCTTAGGTTCTTCTCGAGCCTCTCGTAGTTTGCGACTCGAGTACACTTGCATGGATTCTTGAGGAACACGATATGATTAGAATCAATGATATGAACATCTCTGTTATATTATGTTCTCCATCCGGTACTCTTCGCGTCACACGCATTGCGAATAACCTCTGATACCACTTAATTGTAACGGCCCGAAGTCCGCCACAATTTAAATTTTTATTTTGAGCTCTTTTTTTTCACAATTAAATAACACATCAATTCTAATATGTAACGCACAAGAGTGGTACCAGAAGAGATCATAAAACAACTTTTTATTCATTAAAGATAATGTACATCATGTCTATCTCAGATACAGGGAAAAACGACTAGACATATACATATATACAGACTATAACAATCTCAAAACAAACGAAAACAAATCTAACCCGTGGGCGAACCACGTCTTCCCTTTGCTTTCGATCTGCCTCTGCAGGTGTCTTCCCAGCGGGGCCTGGTAAGCTGACGGTCTGATCCTAAAAAGAGAAATCAACAACCAGTTTGTTTAGAAAATTAAGTGAGTTCCTCACCTCTTCAACCAGACTACATGCAAACACGAAGAGTCAGCATCAATATGCAGTTATAAATTCTATATGAACATGTGTAGTAAATCGGTAAGTACATGCAGCATGTAAGGTACTGTACAGTGAGCTAGTACACCAAAAATAAACAATTTCTGGTATCAAATTCTTATTTCTTGCATTCTTATTCATTTCTATATTCAGTTCAGGATTCATATCATAATTCGTTCTTTCAAAATGCTTTGGGTCAATTTCAATTTTCTCAAACATGTGGGCCCGTCGTATCAATGTCCGCTCTAGGGCGCTCAAAAACGCAGTAGGCTCCCACGCCTCCTAGTTTAAACATTTCAGTATCAAATTCTGTAGGAGTTCGACCCCTCCTACGAGGTATAGGAGTTCTACCCCCCTACCCCCCCCCCCCCCCCCCCTAGACTGACCCTCAACATTTCTATGCGTCCACACACTCTCAATTTCTTATTATTTTCATATTCAATTCATATTCGTTTTTCAAAATTATTAGATAATTATATTAATTTCCCCTCGGATTTTCTATCGTTTGCTAAATTCATGTTTAGCCTTTTAGCGATATCATATTTCAGTGATTTCAAATCTTCAAATTTCTTTAATTCAATTCATATTCAGTTTCCATGCAAGGAAATAACTCAGAGTAAAGTAATTCTACATGTTCATAATTCAAAATAATTCAAATGTATACGTAATGAAAGTGGTAAGGACTCACCACAACTTTTCCTCTGCCCTTGTCCTTCATAGGGTTCTCGTCGCGTCTATCGCCGGACGTTATCCTCTATAGTATCAAGTAAATCATTTACTTTAGGGTTGCGCTGTTAAATAGTTACAAGCGGGCTCCTAAGACATCCACAACTACGACATATAAGAGTTGTCTAGGGGAGGACTAGCTTAGGTGACTAAAAAAGAAAGCAAGCTCAAATCAAAATTCAGCCACGAATGCACTCACAATTCAGCCACTAATGACTTCAATAAGGGCCACTATTGCATCACCAAGGTTGAGCCAATAACCAACCAACAAAAGGGGCACAACAACAAAATTCTGAAACACAGCAGCCAACCTAACAATTGGGAGGAAACACAGCAGACCAACACTACTTCAGCCCAAAACAGTGACCAAATCAAGGTAATTATCAATTTCCCCTATCAGAAAAACATAAGCATATAGAAATCAAATCCCCACCAAGACAGCCGACCAACAAGGAAACAACACAACACGAGTAGGTGTAATCCCACTCCCAAAACAACAATCATCAACCTCCCCTCATCAGGAAATCAAACTAATCAGCTCAGATATTGAGGGAGAGGGAGAGGGAGAGAGTAATACAAAATAAAACCCAAATCAGAAAAACCTCCTATCAGGAACCCTAGCCGGCCAACCATAATCAACTTTCTCAGCAATTAAAAGACAAGGGAGGGAGGAGAGAAGCTCACAGTGGCGGGGTTAGCCCAAAGCTGCCGGGCAACACAACAAAACAGCAAGGGAACAACAGCAGAGGCACAAGAAGGAGGCCCCCTTCTTCTTCTTTCCCAAAATCGAGGACATGAGGAGCTGGAAGAGGAGGTGCGGCCAAACCCTAAAGGTTCCTGCTCGTCAAAAGCTACAGACGGCAAGAGAGAAAGAAAGGACCGGGAGAGAGAGAGAATGAAAGAGGGAGGGAGAACCGATCAGGATATGCAGTCCTCATGTAAAATAGATCACTCAATCCCCCCCAATGTAAAATATTATTCAATTCATAACTGGCCAAAACCAGAGCACCCAGCCACAGCCACGTTTTCATCCAACACAAGTAACCAGCTAGTCCACTAGGAATCCCAAACAACCACCTGTATGGTTCAGGTCAGCTCAAATAGATCACTCAATCAGCCCCTCTATTAAATTCCAAAATTTAGCCACATAAATTGGCATTTAATTCTAATTCAGCCATCAAGCCATATTAATTTCAATAACGAAATTTAAACGAAAAATGAAACGAACGTCGCAAAAATATTCGGAAAAGCTCGAACTTCAAAATAAACGTGCGACGTCGAATTGACACTGAATTTCTCTTTTTCATCATAGGAGAATTATTATTTATTAAAAACTTATAAATTTATTTATCAAACAAGCTCGGGTGCGAGTCTTACAACTTGGGTATACAAGTCGACTATCATTATAAAAGAATGAAAAAAATGTACACAATACAATAAGTCTCTATACTTTCTTGTAACTTTTAACATATACGAAGAACGAACTATACTTCTTTTTTGGTTCAAATTGCGCCGAGATACTTCATTTTCTATTCTAGGGCACACCTTGACTATTTGCATAAAGGCCCTTCAGGGAATAATAATGGCACAAACACTCTCTTTTCCACACTTCCCCTCAACTCGGTGAATATATATTCTCCATTCCCAACTTAATTATTGCATTAAATGATGTATTGTTCAACTATTTTGTAAGAATATTAGCAAGCTGATGACTAGTAGTGCCATATGGGTGTATCCATTCTCAATCATCTCAATGAAATGCTTGTAATTCTCTATATGTTTAACTCATTAATTGCATATTTATTATCAAAGTATTGTTTTATTGATGCTTTATGCTTCCCATTTATCTTCAGACCTTATAGAATAATTTCAACCAACCAACTCACAAGTATCTTGGACAATAGCTCGGAACTCCTGCATTATATCTTGCAACAACATTTATTATTTTACTTCTCCATGTTATTAAATTTCCTCTCGAAATGGTGCAATACCGAGATGTTGGTCTCATATCATTCATTGATCCTGTATAGTCAACATCTGTATAAACAAGAACCTAGGCAAAAATAATTTCCTTCCCTGAAATTTCTTTAAGATAATGAAGAACATGACTAATAACATTTAAATGAGTTTCTTTTGGACTGCATAAATTAATTGACGACACCAACATCATAGCCTCTGAGCCCCAAACCAACAGCCGACAACCCTTAACACTCTTCCCCATACTTCCTCCAAAACCGACCACAAACACCTTATTCCCTCCACTTTCAGTTTTCCGAGATCGCCGAAAATCTCCTCTGGCCACTTCCCTCAAGCCACCGCCACCACCACTCCTCAAACCCCTTCATTTTTTAGTTTTTTGGCGATCGCCGAGAACATCCTCTGGCCACCACCACCTTCGGTGATCCCCTCAGGCCACCTCCACTACCTCCGGCGTTACCCTCCGTCCACCTCTAGCAGTCACCACCCTCCCACCACCAACATAACTTCCATACCACCTCCCCACTATCCAATTATTCCTATTTCCTTGAATTTAGGATCACTCAAGATTTTGAAAACCGGACCGGACCGGCCAGCCCGACCGGTCGAACCACGGACCGGACACCCAGCCGGTCCGGTCCAGGTAAGTAACCCGCTCCATCAACGGACCGCTTAGGAACCGCGGAACCGGGCAGGCGGACCGCAGACCGGCGAACCGGAGCCGGTTTTGGAAGCCCGCCCGGTTCCAATAACAATTTAAAAATAAAATTTTTAAATATTGAAATAAAATATGGCAGGTGATTTCGAACCGGAGACCTCACTCATGAGAGAGAGAACTCTAACCAACCAGGCAAGATTTCAATTTTGATATGTTGTCACCGTTTTTGTACTTATACATATTAAATTAAATGTTTTATATATTTTTATAAAAAATAATTATATAAATATAATATATATATCTATATATTTAACATATCATATTTATTGTAATTATTTATATGTATAATTGTATATTATATTTATAATCTTATATATATATAATATATTTGTAATTTTAATTAAATTTTTGATATTTATCAAATTATATTTAATTTGATTTTTTCTTAAATTAACACCTATAAATATAATACTATAAATATAAAATAAATAAATTAATATATATACAACAATAAATAAAAATTAATATATAAAAATACTCACGTACACAAGTATAACTAAAAATATTTATAAAAGTATACAACTCAGTATTCATATATAGTTATAAATAATATATATATATATTATTTATTATAATATTACGGTTCAACTCCAGTCTGACCGGTCCAACCAGTCGGATCTTGAACCTTTGATCTCACTGGTTCGATCTCCGGTCCGGTTCTTAAAACCTCGGTAACCCGCTCCATCAACGGACCGCTTAGGAACTGCGGAACCTGGCAGGCGGACCGCAGACCGGCGAACCGGAGCCGGTTTTGGAAGCCCGCCCGGTTCCAATAACAATTTAAAAATAAAATTTTTAAATATTGAAATAAAATATGGCGGGTGATTTCGAACCGGAGACCTCACTCATGAGAGAGAGAACTCTAACCAACCAGGCAAGATTTCAATTTTGATATGTTGTCACCGTTTTTGTACTTATACATATTAAATTTAATGTTTTATATATTTTTATAAAAAATAATTATATAAATATAATATATATATATCTATATATTTAACATATCATATTTATTGTACTTATTTATATGTATAATTGTATATTATATTTATAATCTTGTATATATATATAATATATATGTGCTTCACCAATGCTCTGGATGCTGAATGAAGTAAGCATGGTTATGTGCACATAAATCAAAATGAATTCTTGGGTCTGCCCTCTTTGATGTCCTTGGCTTTGATTTGAGGGCATGATTCCGCAGCAAACGCGACGGTATAGGGGCCACTATTTCAGTGGTACTCTGTGAGCAGCCACTTTGTGCATTTATTGTCAAAGGTTAGGTCTTTCTCCTCTGAGAGAAGCCACTTTGTGCATAGTGCCAAAGGTTAGGTTTGTTTCCAATCTTCCCCCGCCCATACCCCCAATGATTGGGGACTATATGGGTTCTAGTGTTGTTGTTGTATATATATATAATATATTTGTAATTTTAATTAAATTTTTGATATTTATCAAATTATATTTAATTTGATTTTTTCTTAAATTAACACCTATAAATATAATACTATAAATATAAAATAAATTAATTAATATATATACAACAATAAATAAAAATTAATATATAAAAATACTCACGTACACAAGTATAACTAAAAATATTTATAAAAGTATATAACTTAGTATTCATATATAGTTATAAATAATATATATATTATTTATTATAATATTACGGTTCAACTCTAGTCTGACCGGTCCAACCCGTCGGATCTTGAACCTTTGATCTCACTGGTTCGATCTCCAGTCCGGTTCTTAAAACCTTGGGATCACTCCTAAATTATCTTCAGAACCTCCATTCTCCATTTCCCCACCGCGTCCTCTACAATCTCACGTGGATCCACTTCCCCCTCCGCCAACTGAGCCCCGACTCCCTCATTTAAGCCGTCCATAACCCCCACAACAGCCCGTGAGTCTCCAAATCTTCCAGGCTCCTTAATTCCTTTGTTTTGGCCCTGTCCAGGAAGAAAACTGTTGTTGTTAACTGGGAACTCCCTGTAGCCGCCCAAAATTCCCCTTTTCAGTCCCCCAAAACACCCACTACTCTGCCAACTACATTGAGATACCTCGTCCAATAGTTTTCCCCTCTCCGTTCCCTCCCTAAATGCTGGATTGTAGTCCAGAATTGAACCGGGACAAAAAATTTGCCTCTCCTCCTTGATAGCTATTCCAATTGCTATCCTTTGTGCTTCTTGCATTGCCTGGGGGGACTCTCTTTCCACTCCACCAAAACTCCTCTCTACCCCTAAGCCGCTTGTCAGTCACCTCCGTGCCTCTTCACAATTCAAGCCCATCTCCGGTCACACCAAACAACCACCTCCATCGCATACCACCCCAACAACTGTTTTCCTCATCCAATCCAGCAACAAATCAGATCCATCTTTATTCTCTCATTCCGGTCACCAAGGACGTGCTAGATACCCTCCATGTTTTTTTACATCATAGTTGTGTAAGTCTTTAAAATGATTGTCATTTATTTTGTGTTGATTTTTGTGTTCATTCTCTACTTATGGCGTGTCCATTAATAATCTTTGTTATCAAGTTTTTTTTGAAAACATTATACTTTCCCATTTCCTCGAGTTATTTGATTGCGAGCTTCCTTACATTTATTAAACTTCACTTGTTTCCTTGTTTGTAAGCTTTAACTACTGTGTTCTATCTTATATTTTGATTTATAAAAAAAATTATTATTGCAAGTTTAAATTCGTTGGAATTATGTATGCATTTAGAAATTATCCATAGCCTCAATACGACCTTACCCCGCGTCATAGTTCAACTTACATTTATACAACTTACATTAATACAACTTCTACTTTGGGTGTGCTACAGATTTGCAGTCTAGTGAACCCAACCCATCTCCACGGATCCGATTGACCGCAACATCTAATTCCAATGGCGGGTTGTTGAGGCTGGGTCTTGAACCTGAGACCTCCTAGATAAGGGAGGTCTAAACTGGTCCTCATCACCAATTGGGCTGTGTAACTCCCCGTTCTACTTTGGGTGCGCTACAGGTCTGCAGACCGGTAAACCCAACCTACCTCCACAGATCTGCTTGTCCGCAGTCGCTAATTCCAATAGCGGGGTGTTGAGGTTGGGTCTTGAACCCGAGACCTCCAAGGACCAGTTTAGAGCTCCCTTATCTATGAGGTCTCGTGTTCAACACCCAGTCTCAACAACCACCATTGGAATTAGCGGGTGTGGACAATCAGATCTGTTTTGATGGGTTGGGGTCACTGGTCTGCAGATCTGTAGCGCGCCCGCAGCAGACTAGGGCGTTACATAACTACTATGGTATAGCTTATATTTTGTTTTATAAAAAATTATTATTGCAAGTTTAAATTCGTCAGAATTATGTCTGCATTTAGAAATTACCCATAGCAACAATAAGACCTTTAGCCTGCATCAGAGTTCAACTTCAGGCTTAGTTAGGGTACACACGACTAGAGTCTATATATCACCCAATGTCATATTATAATAGTCATTGCTACTCTAATCCTCTATTTGAGGAACCAAAATTCACCTATGTTCAAGCCCATTGAGTTCCATGAGGAAGAGCTTCAGGTTTTTATGATGATTATCCTCTTTCCCGACCCATCACTAATGGAGATTGTGTTGACCCTTCGACACGACCCGATTATGGTAGGAGTTACTACGATGAACATCATTTTGAGGAGAGTATCGAGTATAGCTTTCGTGGGGTTGCCTGTGTCATTTAGTTATTAGCTTGTGGACATAAGATATCATCTAAATCACTTTGAGTTATTCAGTGAGTATCGCGTTAGATTTGCGAAAAATTTATTGCTAGGTCAAGAGAGAAAGTATTGGGATAACATTGAAAGGACCCTTATGCGAGATCGTCTTTGCTCCCTCACTAGTTGGGTGGAGATGAAGCGGAGATTGTGTCTTAGGTTTTTGTCAACATCATATAAGAGTCGTCTCCTGGAGCAAGTATTTTCCCTCCAGCAAGGATCCATACCTGTTGCTGAGTATAAAGATTACTTTGACGAGTTAGCAATGAGGTGCGACATTTATGATGAGTCAGTCACAGTCGCTGCAAGATTTTGTTCTGGACTTCGGTATGCGATCTTCGTCATACTATGTGTTCATCAGTTAGATTCTGTTGAGCAAATATTTCAGCTCACCTCCACTACGAGCAGTCCTTGAAATGCGCTAAAGTTAGTTCAGTATACTCACACCCCCAACTGGTCCATCACGTGGAGTCCTCCCGAGTCCAAATCCACAACCATGCGTACCTTAGTTCCCATGGACACATGACACCTGATATAGATTTCCAGTGAGGTTCAGTGTCCGATGAATGGTTTGCCAATTGAGTCTGACCTAGGCTATATGGCTCCGATAGAGAGTGAGTTCTAGCGTCTCAATGATGCTATAATGGTATGTCCTCTACCTCCTGCACAGACCTAGTTATTGACTCGATCATATACTCACCTTCTAGTACAGACTCCCCAGAGTTTCTCCATGTTATTGTGATGAGCCATGCTTGGAGTAAGAGCCGGGAGCCTACTATTGACCTTGCAGTGGTTGCCTTATCCGTTTTTGAGGACACTTGCGCAATTCCGAGAACCTATTTAGTACTCATCGCATTTGTAACGATTTTTATTTTTCCCATCCGGTGAGCCACCTGATGGGTTTTTACACATCATAGAGTGACATCCCAATGCCAATGTCTCACACAGTCTTATGGGTGTTTATTGCACACTCGATGAGTTTTTCTACATACTTCCTAAAGAGCCTCCAAATAAACCACCACTCATTAGAGACGTGCCCACTATCTATGAGTCCGTCTAAAGTCAGAGTGCTCTCGATAGCCTGAGGATTGATTCCATCATCATTAGTGCTGTCACCTTGGATGACTATTTAAATGATCATCACACCCGCTGTAGCAGCCCACATGTAATAACCGTATATTATGGGCCTGTCCGGGCCCTACATCATATTACCATCACAAGCTAGATATTATAAAAAGGTATAAAAAACTACTCCGACAAATATATACTCATCACAAAGCACTGAGCACAATAAAATACTATAATTAACAAAAGAGTGTCCACAAAAGATAAGTAATCTACGAAAACCCATGGCCTTATTGCCTTACATCACATGTTCAAACAAAGTACAAAAACATCAAGCAATCTCGGCACACCGGCCAAAATAAAATCAAAAGAGAGTATATGAAAGGTGAAACAAGCACTTCAAGAGGCAAAGTTTTTTTTTTAACTTTCAGCAAGCTGACCACCACCAAATACATATGAGAGGGAAAACGAGAGTCAGCTATAATTGACCACAACCGCTTAACAACCCCAATTCTCCCCGCCGTCCTAGCGGACCCCAGAGATCATATCACCATGCAGATCAACACTCCGTGTAATAATAAAATAATATAAACAATTCATATCAATAACTCTAGCTAGGCATCACAATCATCAAACACGTCTCTGTGTTTAACATCAAGAAAAAAGAGCCTATAATGCACTCATGAATGCAACCGGGTATCACATACGAATCCACTATGACATCTAGCATTCCATGTTGCAACGACACTGACACGCGACACGAGACACACGACACGAGACACGACTCATCAATTCTCAAAAAATACCATATTACGACACGCTGAGACACGTATATTAAATATTTTTTATACCATATTCCTAAAACATTTAACAAAAAATAAGAAAATGAACAATTAACAAATATTCTAATAAATTACGTCATCAAATATTCAAATGTAAAACTTAACCGAAGATCAAAAAATGAGAAACATTAGCACATTACCATTATATATCAAGCATGCCAACATCTTCAAACGTGTCAAATGAATCTCCAGCAATATCCCACATCTTGGTCTTTCCTTGTGCGTATTGTGGATTTTTCTGGATAGAAGACGTAGATTGTTGTGTATAAAAACTAGATCTTCTGCACGTTTTGGAGTCATTCTATTTCTTCTCATTGAGTGTATAAATGAGTATGTACTCCAATCCCTCTCGGCACATGATGATGAAGATGGTTGTGCAAGAAGCATTAAGGCTAAACTTTGTAGCATAGGTGCACTTACACCATGAATAACCCACCAAGCCTTATGATCCATCGAAAATCGACTGTGAACTGAATCAAATTCTCCATTTATATAAGCAAAATTTGCGTACTCTAAATTCACCTTGGTGCGGTCCTCAATGTTAGGAAAGTACTTTCTAAAGCATTTTTTGGTTTCTTGAATGATTTCACTATCCTTGTATGGAGAAATTCTAGAAGAATCTTCATTGAGCCATTGTTCACTATAGTACCTAAATAAAAAAAAGTATTAGATTATTGTAATAAGTTATAACAAATAAAAAATAAATAATACTGTAATTAACTCATGGAATTTGAGAACTTACTCAGGGTTCAAGGCATGTGCTAAGCAATGAAGTGGAGTGTTGTTCTTTGACCAACGATCCATAAGTATTGTTTGAACAACTTCATAAAATGTAGATTCCTCATCTAGCCTTTTCACCTCATGTTCATATACAACACTTTTTACTTTTTCAATCATTGAATCACACACGTCATAGGCTAAGTGAAGACAAGGCTTATCTGTATCACAAAGTCTAAGCATATCATAAATAGGAACCGTGAAGGAAAGTATGTAATCAATTTTATCCCACCAATAATCATTCAATACTTGATCCTTAACAAACTTAGCCCTTCCTTGATTATCATCTCGATAAATATTCCATTTTTTTGGAAATAACTATGCTTTGAAGACCACTTTTAATTAGCTTAAACCTCTTAAGCATCACAATCATCGAAGCAAACCGTGAATCAGCTATGGAAAGCAATTTCAAGTTAACAAACTCATTGTATACAGCCAGCCTCATGGAATGGTTCATGATAAAAATTTTGATTTCCATAACTTCAGAAACAATTTCAGAAATCCAATTGCATTCTAACTAAACCTCTTGATTGGCCTCTGTATTCTTTGGGTTACATATGTTCCTTAATGCAAGATTAAGGGTGTGCACCACACAAGAAGTCCAAATAATGGAGGGAAATTCTTGTTCAATGAGTTGTCCCGCATCCTTGCATTTAGCATCATTATCTGTGATGACTTGTATTCAATTGCATTCACTGGCGCCTAGCGGCCTGGACTAAGGAGAAATGGCGGGCTGGCGGCCTGGACTGAGGGGAACTAGAGGGCTGGCGGCACTGAGGAGTACTGGTGGCACTGGCGGTCTGGAGAACTAGCGGCATTGGCGGGCTGGAGTGAGGATCACTGGCGCCTGACGGCACTGAGGAGTACTAACGACGGCCTGGACCCTGGAGAATAGGGGAAAAGCGGCGGCAACCTGCGATTGAAGGGTGGGGAACCTACGACTGCGGCAACCTGCGGGGAAGTATGATCGACTGTGCGGGTTTTATTCCGCTTATAAAATATAAAACAGCGGCTCTGCACAGTCACACGGGACACGCGAATCCCTCTCACACGGGACACGCGAGTCCCTCTCACACGGGACACGCGAGTCCCGCTCAATCCAGCGTGTTGGGCTTCTAACACGCGTGTTCGAGCGTGTCCCCGTGTCGGATACGTGTCGAAGAGTCCGACACCGACACTCTGGGCATTTTGAAGTGTCGGTGCTTCGTAGTGACTAGCATAACGTGTATAATTCTAGCACACAATCAAGCCACAAGCATCAAACACACTCAAGATATTTCAATCACATAAACAAAGTTCTAGTCGGTTATAATACCCGTAATCAGAGCCTTTTTACTAGAAATCTAATTCAAGTGGGTGAGGTCGGTTATACTATTCTCTCGGGCCCATGTACCAACACCCTAACGATTAGAGTGGCCGATTATACCCTTTCTCGAGCCCTTCTACCAACAACTAACAATAATCAAATTCAATTCAACTATGAGAGAGGTCGGTTATATCCTTCCTCGGACCCTTCCACCATTTCCTTAATCAATCACAAATGAAATAACCGGTTATACCTCTTTCGTAGGCCCTTCTACCATTTTCATATTCACGAAGGAGGTTGGTTATACCCTCTCGAAGGCCTTTCTACTTATCATCGCATCCTCAATATTCATTGATCAAATTGCACACACATTTTAAGGCGATTACATCAATTCACTAGGAATTTCAAGTGCAACACAAGCAATGCACATCCATTTATCCTCCAGGCTCCGTTCGTTTGGCAGGAAATGAGATGCATGAATTATAATTGACCCAATTCCAATAACCGCAGGAATTGGAATTGAAGTCAATTCCAATTCTACTGTTCGGATGAATGCATAAATTGTCATTGAAATTGGAATTAGTAATTTCACAGTTCGGTTGGATGTTAGAATTCAGCGGATGGAATTGAAATTTTAAATTTAAAAAAGTGACAATTTAAATATTAGGACACATAATAAATATAGCAAATGTCAACGTCTAAAATAATAAAAACATAAGTTCACGGATAAAAACACATAAATGAAGTCCACTGATTAAAACATAAGTTCACATATAATCAATCAAGCAAATGTAAGCGGAGCCAGGCCTCCTGATTGGAATCGGCAAAGCTATGAAGACGTCGCTCTTCGTGTCGTCAATGCTCAGCATATTGATGACTTGTATGATCTCATGCTCAGTCATATCTGTAATAGCTGTAATGGCCGCATATATCCAGTCCATCTGTGCTGTCCAGTGAACATATGATCGTTCACTTTCTTTGACAACTTTACCTTTGCTTTTATCCATTAAATGTCTGTACAATAGTCAAACATAAAACATAAAAAGTGAACAAATTATAGTCAACATAATGATACTCATGATATTCCTTTATGGATGTTGCAGAAATTATTAAAAAACAACAAAATATTGTTATATTTGAACATTCATCAACAAAATATCTTTTGCCCCACGACGAGCACAGTACTTATTGAACATGTTTATACCCATAATATCTCTAAAAGTGGTCCACTCGGCTGTTGCTTGAATTGCACCCACTGTATCCGGATACTCAAGACTATCTGAATTTGCATCTTGCACTAGTATTTCTACATCTACTTCAACAAGTAATCTTTCATGATTCTCTAATTTCCGCTCTATGAGAAAATTATGGAGTCTGCAACATGCGTTTATAATTTGAAAATGTTTATAGTTAAAAATAATTTATTTCTGTCAAAAAAATAAATCATAATATTGCGTATAAAATAATACTCATTTACCTGCACTCTGATATCATAAAAGATGGTCTTAGCAAAGTTGCCCACCAATTTTTAAGGAGACCGAATGTTCTCTCAATAACATTTCTCTCCTTTGAGTGTCGGAGATTAAACAATGTTTTGTAGTTGGTGGGATTGTTACCTTGCGCGAACCACTCTTTTAGGTGATATATGGTTGACCTATATGGAGCAAAATATCCTGGACCGTTGGTGTATCCCGCATCCACAAAGTAGTATTTTCCTACCCGCACCTCGAAATGATCTGTTCTTTCGAGTGCATTAGGCATCACTCTGGAGTCCGATGATGACCCCTCCCATCCAGGCAATACATACACAAACTTCATATTCGAATCACATACATCCATGACGTTTGTTGTAATGTCTTGTTTACTATTCCGATATCTACCTTGATCTTTAATTGGAACTGTTATTTCTGTAAGACCCCCCCTCCCGGAACACAAAACACGGCTGAGGGAGTCTTATGCCCAGGACAGCCGCCTTGCGGAAGCGCCAGCTCACGGGCTAGCCACCTCCACAAGACGCCTATCCCGCCGGCTAAACCAACTCAACAGCGCCAACCCATCAATAAACTAAAACAAGAAGCCACATATAGATATATATAATTCACATAAGTAAGAGTCCATAATTATACAAAAAGGTAGCTCCACGAGCTCCTGCAAAATATATCAGAGTATCACACAAGATGCCCAAAGGGGCTACATCTCAAAACTACTACTCACGTCTGTCACTGCCGGTACTGTAGGTATCGCTGTCTCCGGCCCTGCCGCCCTGACCTGACTGTCCTCCTCCTGCGCCGTGCGCTGCGGCTCCAGGGCGCACTCCTAAAAAGAGGGACGTAGCAACCGTAGTCATAAAGACTAAGTGGCTTCACATTCGCTCCCCCGACGACTCCAAGGCACCGGGCGGTAGAATTGAATAGAAGCTGCAATATTAGCAATAGTATACAAAACAGGTGACAGGAAGGGTTGTTCATATGTGTCGGTTGTATAAGTACCCAAGTACTTGCAATGGCACTAACAAGCTGTTCATAAGTATATATATGTAGCAGCAGTTATAAATGCAAGTACTGGAAACAGAAAGCATAAACAGAGTATCAAAATCGTACTAGTAACAGGACATAGATAAAGTATCACAGAGCTGAATTGAACTTAACTTATAAGGATGCCCATACAAGCTTATAAGTTAAGGGTCTGCATATAAAAGTAACTCATCATATAAAGATGCCCATACAAGTTTATATGATGAGTATCCATTGCTGTGCAATGCAATGATTATGATATGAATGCGGTGCAATGATTATGATATGAATGCGGTGCAATGATTATGATATGATGACTTCTCCAAGCGCATTTGCTATGTCGACACAGACCTTTAGTTCCCACTTTTCGAGGGTAGCTAACCACTCAGGCGCCCCCCGTCGTGGCCAGACGGTGGCAGTGGCACGGGCTTCGCCACTACTAGGAGGGTATGAACACTACCGGTCCTAGGCCTATGTACGCCTCGACGCTCTTGTTCATAGCGGAGTCCTTGCGTACTACCTGCATTCCTGCGGGGTCTACAAGACGCGGAGGGGATCTATTGGGTAGATGGACACCAAGACATTCCAACCCAACCGGTCTGAGTCTAACTGCCGCCTCCTGTCGGTGTCACGACTAGCGAGCCCGTAGACCCGCCACCAACTATCCTCTACCGAGGATCACTACACCACCATGTGTGAAAACCTGCACATTCATACTATCACGTCCTGCCCGTAGGCCCATTCACAACCGGTGCTCACAAGCACTCATCATATTAGCACGTTCTGCCCGTAGGCTCCGTTCACAACCGGTGCTCACAAGCACTCATCCAATGGTCGCACAAGCTTTTCCACGGGTTTTCTTGGCCAAAGATCCTTCAAAGCTCCCTGGATAGAATCCCTGGGAGGAAGAAAATGAAGAGAAGAAGAAGAAGGAGAAGAAGAAGAAGCAGAGGAAAAAGATGAAGATAAAGAAGAGGAAAATCGCCCGGGTAATCAGCTCTTAAGAGAGAAGAGAGGATAGTGGGAAATAAGGGTTAGCATTAAATGCTCCCCCCCATTCCCAATGCAAGCCCTGGAACTCCAAGATTTGACATCCGCCTAAAAGATAAGTTCTTCGAATTTTGCCCAGTTTTCGTCGAACGGGACACGTTTCGTCGAACGGATCGTTCGACTTTCGTCGAACGGAAGTCAATTCGTCGACCGCAGCTGGCAAAATCTTCGTCGAGCGCTGCCTAATTCGTCTACCGCCGAAACACATGATTCGTCGAACGCCGTTCCACGATACTTCGTCGAACGCAGAACCTTAGTCGAACGTCGTTCGTCGAACGCCGTTCGACGATATTTCGTCGAACGCCGTTCGACAAACTTTCGTCGAACGCCGTTCGACGAACTTTCGTCGAACGCTGGCAGCCTTCTTCGATCGCGGCTGCAGCAATGTTTTGTCGAACACAACCTCCTTTACTTCGCCGAACGCCTCTATCCCTTCGACGTTCGTCGAACGGAGCTGCCCTTCGACGTTCGTCGAACGAGGCTCTCCTTCGACGTTCGTCGAACGAAATCACAGAAATATATATATTAACAATTTGTTAATCCTTTCCCCCAATTAATCCAAAACCGTGCACGCACTGGAAAGCCCAAAATCGGGTAGTCAAAACGTCTCCGATGGGTCTAGCGCGAAACGGGATGTTACAAATCCAATAAACGAAGAAACAATTTCGTCCCCGAAATTTAAGTTGGGCTTATGGGGACCGAAGATCGGATTACGAAAATTGTTCTTCCGAGCACACACCGAATCTTACCCGTCTCAGGTGAGGGCCACAACTCGTCCTTCCTACCTCACCTCAATTTCTCCCCGGTGTGCTCTCGTCATACTCCACGCACTTGGTATCCCAAGTTTTCTCAACCTCAACGAATCAACTTTGCTATACCTTTGTCAAAAGCCGTCAGGTCAGAGAGCCTAACACGCACGATGTTATCACTCGTCCTCTCAACCTTAACCGATCAACATTCTTCGCACCTTGGATCTGAATCATTCTAGGTTCAGTGAACCTGTTACGCACGAGTTTACCACTCGTGCTCCCACACCAAATCCAGATTCCTCCTCTCAAGGAGTCATGTGTTTTAGATTTGCAAGAGTAAGTTGATTCTTCCAATCTCAGGCATCGTTATCCAAATAACGTGCAACACCCTTATCGTCATCACTTGAATGTATTCAACAATTTAGCTTTCAAAGAAATCGGCCTCAAAGTCAGGCGGGTAGTCTACCAGGTAAGGTATGGGGTCACGCACATGCTTGACACAGCCTAGGTGGCGGCTTCAGGAATGAACACCAAACAATAGCCCGGATGACGGCTTTGGGAATTAACACCAAAGGCCCGGACCATCCAGTTGAACGAACTACATTAGCCCGGATGGCGGCTTTGGGAATTAACACCAAAGGGCCCGGACCATCCAGTTGAACGAACTACATTAGCCTGGATGGCGGCTTTGGGAATTAACACCAAAGGGCCCGGACCATCCAGTTGAACGAACTACATTAGCCCGGATGGCGGCTTTGGGAATTAACACCAAAGGGCCCGGACCATCCAGTTGAACGAACTACATTAGCCCGGATGGCGGCTTTGGGAATTAACACCAAAGGGCCCGGACCATCCAGTTGAACGAACTACATTAGCCCGGATGGAGGCTTTGGGAATTAACACCAAAGGGCCCGGACCATCCAGTTGAACGAACTACATTAGCCCGGATGGCGGCTTTGGGAATTAACACCAAAGGGCCCGGACCATCCAGTTGGTCATCTAGCGATGCGAGCAGTAATATAACAAAGCTCCCAACATCTTCATTTAACCACCACGTTGCAAAACCTTAGCACTATGAGTGCTACGATTTAAACTAATTATCCTAAATATGTCACTTTAAGCACAACTCTTTGATCAACAATCGAATACGACTCCCACTCAACAAATTTCAAGGCGTCCCCCAAAATTTATCACGCAGTCGTCTGACCAACCATTGATCATTGAGAGGCACTACAACACTATCAAGAGAGTTCAAGTTTCCACTTATTAATCCCCATGAGGTTCTAATGATGGAACTCATGCTATCAGGACCTAAGGACTACCACCGAGTCCTTATGTCATCCACACACTTGCCAGGATCCGACTAGTGCATAGCAGCACTCAAGGACTGCCAGTCTCAAGTCCTTACCCTCACATCAGGATGTATTCATATCTTCCAAAAACATACGTCAAGAGTTCCCAATATAGTGTTCATGATTTTCAACCATCTTGCTTACGGCGAGTTAATTATTCAGAGATCAAAAGCTTCCGAGGTTAAAATTACAAGGATTTAAAATCCTCAAAGAATTCCAAGACGGTACCTCTCTAGCCCAATAAACGAAGAGATAAGCCCCCATATCTCTTCGGCTGATTTTCTTTTTCCCGTAGATACTACGTTCATGGCTTCTTCAATCTATGTTCGAATACTCATCTAAATTTTTATTCATCATAATAATCGCCTACATCTCTTTCAACCGAAATGCGCATCTAACAGTTCTACACGGCAGGGGCGACTTCAACGGTAGGCTAACATCAACTATCATTATCATAGGCTCATTCCCCAGGTAATCGTATTCGCGTAACCATTTATAAGGAATTATTGAATCAGGGGATTATTTCGAGCGAAAACCTCCCAAATTTATCACAACAAATAATCCCCCTCTGAACATTTCCGCCAAATTTAAGTCTCACCCATTATTACCATAAATATACAACCCAATTCATAAATTTCATTTGGGGTGATCTCAATATCATCGGCATATATCCACCAAACTTTAGGGAAGGGCAATCCTCCAAGCCTATATGGAAGATACTCACCCGAGTCTTTCAAACTTCATGGGAACTGTTCGTCGTCATTATAGTCGTGCACATACAAGATCTCTTCTACTCCCTGCCATAAGGTTATCATTTCCAAGATATTCCTTTCTCCCGTTTTACTAATGAAATTGCCCATCGCTCAAGGTCTGACGATACAAGCCGTACCGCTCAAGATGAAGTAAATCCTCAAGGGTCACCGACTCTAAGCGTCGTAGAATTGTGACGACTCAATAAGCGACAACACCCCACGACGACATCTACTAGCCCCAATAAACGAAGAAACAAGATCAGCCCCCATACATCCCGGGCTGAGTTTCTTCCATTGCCAATACGATACATTCGTCCCAACATGAGCCTTCTTTGGATCCGAATTCTTATCGTATCTTCTCTATATGAAACCTTCTACATAAATAGAAGTGTGAGGTATCCACGTAGAGTATAAAAGACATGCTTGGTGGTCTCTCACTAAGCTGGTAATAGACTACAAGCACCAGTCTCATTGAAATTGGCCAAATTTTTGTGTAAGGTGATAATATTACTCCATTTCTAGGGTAGAAATCTCAGGGTGTGAGTCTCCAGCATTTACACTTACGTTAAACTCTTCCCTTAGTCACTCAATGTCACTTATTGCTTGGCCCAATCATCCCCAAGATCAGTATAAGGCTAGGATACGTCATGACCTATCCTGCTAAGTCGACCAAAAAGGTGTCATATGCCAAACCAACTCTGACTGTTGGAATGGGAAAATAAATTACTGTCTCGGGATGAGCCAGCATCTATACGTAAGGGTACGAGTTTGGCTTAGGTTGGCACTTTCTATAAGAAAAAGCGGACATACTTATAGCGAATTACACATGGGCACACCACCGCTTCCGCTGCATCAGTTTGTCCTCAAACTGATCTAGCTAGCCGGGGTAGCCTAGTGGTCTAATGGACTTCTTTATCTCAGGATCGTTGCAAGCTGATACCATTTGTAAGACCCCCCCTCCCGGAACACAAAACACGGCTGAGGGAGTCTTATGCCCAGGACAGCCGCCTTGCGGAAGCGCCAGCTCACGGGCTAGCCACCTCCACAAGACGCCTATCCCGCCGGCTAAACCAACTCAACAGCGCCAACCCATCAATAAACTAAAACAAGAAGCCACATATAGATATATATAATTCGCATAAGTAAGAGTCCATAATTATACAAAAAGGTAGCTCCACGAGCTCCTGCAAAATATATCAGAGTATCACACAAGATGCCCAAATGGGCTACATCTCAAAACTACTACTCACGTCTGTCACTGCCGGTACTGTAGGTATCGCTGTCTCCGGCCCTGCCGCCCTGACCTGGCTGTCCTCCTCCTGCGCCGTGCACTGCGGCTCCAGGACGCACTCCTAAAAAGAGGGACGTAGCAACCGTTAGTCATAAAGACTAAGTGGCTTCACATCCGCTCCCCCGGCGACTCCAAGGCACCGGGCGGTAGAATTGAATAGAAGCTGCAATATTAGCAATAGTATACAAAACAGGTGACAGGAAGGGTTGTTCATATGTGTCGGTTGTATAAGTACCCAAGTACTTGCAATGACACTAACAAGCTGTTCATAAGTATATATATATGTAGCAGCAGTTATAAATGCAAGTACTGGAAACAGAAAGCATAAGCAGAGTATCAAAATCGTACTAGTAACAGGACATAGATAAAGTATCACAGAGCTGAATTGAACTTAACTTATAAGGATGCCCATACAAGCTTATAAGTTAAGGGTTTGCATATAAAGGTAACTCATCATATAAAGATGCCCATACAAGTTTATATGATGAGTATCCATTGCTGTGCAATGCAATGATTATGATATGAATGCGGTGCAATGATTATGATATGAATGCGGTGCAATGATTATGATATGAATGCGGTGCAATGATTATGATATGAATGCGGTGCAATGATTATGATATGATGACTTCTCCAAGCGCATTTGCTATGTCGACACAGACCTTTAGTTCCCACTTTTCGAGGGTAGCTAACCACTCAGGCGCCCCCCGTCGTGGCCAGACGGTGGCAGTGCACGGGCTTCGCCACTACTAGGAGGGTATGAACACTACCGGTCCTAGGCCTATGTACGCCTCGACGCTCTTGTTCATAGCGGAGTCCTTGCGTACTACCTGCATTCCTGCGGGGTCTTCAAGACGCGGAGGGGATCTATTGGGTAGATGGACACCAAGACATTCCAACCCAACCGGTCTGAGTCTAACTGCCGGCTCCTGTCGGTGTCACGACTAGCGAGCCCGTAGACCCGCCACCAACTATCCTCTACCGAGGATCACTACACTACCATGTGTGAAAACCTGCACATTCATACTATCACGTCCTGCCCGTAGGCCCATTCACAACCGGTGCTCACAAGCACTCATCATATTAGCACGTTCTGCCCGTAGGCTCCGTTCACAACCGGTGCTCATAAGCACTCATCATATTAGCACGTTCTGCCCGTAGGCTCCGTTCACAACCGGTGCTCACAAGCACTCATCATATTAGCACGTTCTGCCCGTAGGCTCCGTTCACCACAAGTTCAACCTAGTTGAACTATTCACATTCTTGAAAGTTTACTACCAATACGCATCATCCCGTTGTTTATCTAGCGAGGCGATCATTCATAGAAGCACATCTTCCAAACATGCGCCAAGAGTCCCCAAGATAACGTTCCGGATTTCCAAGCATATCTCACATGTCATCGACATTCACCTCTCGCACTCAATTTACGGCTCACTCTATCACAATGAGATGTTTATCGCATTTGAGGGGTTTTCACCAAACCACACTCTTCGCTGAGTGATCGATCGATGTGCGCATTATTATAAACATGTCGTCAAAGTCTTTATTCGATTATTCATCGCAATGCCTCATTCCATACATCATGCCATTCGCCCATGCTCCGCCCAATTGACACGTAAATCTGGGCACTCATTTCCTCATTAAATTGGAGAATATAGATTTTTCTCCAAACAATAGCCACGTCGGCATTCCTAGTTATTATTCCCAGAGCGAAGCGAGAACGAACTACGGTTGGCGAAATCACAACAAGTACCCTCCCACAACTCGTGAAATTCAACAAGGGTCAGCACAATATCATCAATTCGATTTCTACCACTATTAAGAGCGTCGGACAAGTATTATAAAAGATATCCCAAGTTTATCGCAATTCAAACTACAACGACGCTGATTAACAAAACTGAGATTCTGGGAGTTCTACTCCACCCCAAATTATGTGCGACCCCATTTTGGAAAGCTCTCTCCAAGGGCTACAACACTCATGTTGAGTCCTAAACCCAGATCCAAGTGGATCCTACCTAAAATCTGCTCCAAAGTCAACTGCAGAAACCTGGACAGCAAAAACAGCACGCACTTAAACAATTTCCCGCTTTCTGGACAGTCCACTCGACTGGACTTTTAGGCAGCTACAGGTCACTTCAGAAAACGGATAACCTATCGTTGGAAAGCTCTTTCCGAGGGCTACAACTTTCATGTTGAGCCTGGAACCTAGTTCCAGTGGGAAGAAGCCCAAAAATTGGCTTGAACACAGCTGCGCACAATTTCACCCCTTATTTACCAAGTGCAATGTTATGAATTAAACTTTCTTTAGCAAGGGGCTATTATCCTCTTTATCACATAATATACATGATCAAAAACCCTAATAAACAGAGGGTTAATTATCATCTTCCCCAACCAAAATTTCATAATTTAAGTCATATATACAGAACTTCATCTATCCTTCTAACCATATAATTAAACTCCTGCTATTCCCCAACAAGAAATCCCATAGCAGGGAACTATAATTGATCATATATAAGTAGGAGCATATATAAATAAAATCCCATAACAGGGAACTAAGCCCTTAATCGATTTATCAAGCCCTAGCATTATTTTCTCATCGATCTCCCTCCACAGACCACGGCTATGCACCAAATCAGATCCTATCTCAACCTCTTGGTGAGAAGAAATGATTTCAAGGAACTTCACGGCAAGCGGTGCCCTAAATCTGAAGTTCCATGTGGTCAATCTAAGAAAACTCCATTAAAGCTCACACGAGGAGCTCTCTTGAGCCTTCATCTCTCCTATTGTGATCTAAGTGGCTAACACCAAGGGAGAGGGGAGGAAGTCACCTTAATCCGGGCCGACGATCGCGGCGATCTCCTCGGCGCCATGAACGAACTCGACCTTCTCCAAGCTAGCTCTTCTTCCAATGGTCGCACAAGCTTTTCCACGGGTTTTCTTGGCCAAAGATCCTTCAAAGCTCCCTGGATAGAATCCCTGGGAGGAAGAAAATGAAGAGAAGAAGAAGAAGAAGGAGAAGAAGAAGAAGCAGAGGAAAAAGATGAAGATAAAGAAGAGGAAAATCGCTCGGGTAATCAGCTCTTAAGAGAGAAGAGAGGATAATGGGAAATAAGGGTTAGCATTAAATGCTCCCCCCCATTCCCAATGCAAGCCCTGGAACTCCAAGATTTGACATCCGCCTAAAAGATAAGTTCTTCGAATTTTGCCCAGTTTTCGTCGAACGGGACACGTTTCGTCGAACGGATCGTTCGACTTTCGTCGAACGGAAGTCAATTCGTCGACCGCAGCTGGCAAAATCTTCGTCGAGCGCTGCCTAATTCGTCTACCGCCGAAACACATGATTCGTCGAACGCCGTTCCACGATACTTCGTCGAACGCAGAACCTTAGTCGAACGTCGTTCGACGATATTTCGTCGAACGCCGTTCGACAAACTTTCGTCGAACGCCGTTCGACGAACTTTCGTCGAACGCTGGCAGCCTTCTTCGATCGCGGCTGCAGCAATGTTTCGTCGAACACAACCTCCTTTACTTCGCCGAACGCCTCTATCCCTTCGACGTTCGTCGAACGGAGCTTCCCTTCAACGTTCGTCGAACGAGGCTCTCCTTCGACGTTCGTCGAACGAAATCACAGAAATATATATATCAACAATTTGTTAATCCTTTCCCCCAATTAATCCAAAACCGTGCACGCACTAGAAAGCCCAAAATCGGGTAGTCAAAACGTCTCCGATGGGTCAAGCGCGAAACGGGATGTTACAATTTCAATATGGGTGTCATATATGACGCCAATGCATTCATATAAAATAATACATTATATATTAATATTACCTAAGCATAGGTACGAAGGAATAAAATTGCTCACCGAAAAATGACGCATCTTTGTGTTGTTGCATAACTTTAGAATTGCTCCTAATACAATGTTGAAATGTTTGCTGATTGTAACAATTAAACGTAGATATGTTCCGTCGTCCCGAAATTTATTATTGTGAGCTAAGACGTACATAAAAATACATTAACCGACTTTCTAACTGAAACATAGAAAAAAAACTGAAACATTATGTGTGTCTCTTAATAATTCACGCCTAATTATAATGTTACACATTTTCAAAAGAGCTTCTATTCATGCGAAGTTGGTTAAAACGATTGACATCTGTCCCACTATATAATTGAGTAAACAACATCCTTTTTAAAATATTCTTAGCACCGACCTCTACAAGATCTCTTGTAATTTTGGGTTTCATCATAACTACAGTGGCCGCAACAAGAGCCGCTGCAACTGCTGCTGTCCTATGTCTACGACGCTTCATTATTTCATCCATATACATATGTACAATAATGTAACAATAATTAAACACATAGAAACACACACACACACACAAACACACAACACACAAAAACACACAGAAACACACAGAAACACACAGAAACACACAGAAACACACAGAAACACACAGAAATACGCAGAAATACGCAGAAACACGCAGAAACACGCGGAAACACGCAGAAACACGCAGAAACACGCAGAAACACGCAGAAACACACAGAAACACACAGAAAATACAACACAATCACAAATACAATCATGCATATAAACACACACAATCACACACAGACATAGAAACACACACATAAAAACACACAATCACACATACAACCACGCACACATACAAACACACTCGACCTATGATCTTGACTATATTAAACTTGACACTAACTCTTAATCATCAAGTATAAAGGTTTATCAAGTGAGCTGAAGCAAAAGAGTTGAGTTGAGAAGATTAGAATTTGACTAAGACAAATATCGTCTTTGTAAGGTTAAATATCATCGAGTGAAGGTCTCGATATCGTCTTGAAGACCCTAAGCTCTAAGACGATATCGTCTTGTAAACTCACAACATCACTCATATCGTCTTGTCTAAGAAGAAGATGTATATCTAAATATCGTCTTGGTAGAATACTTTCCAAGATTATATCGTCTTGACAAAGTTCACATTACCTTCATATCGTCTTAGAAGTATACTTCATTTTGTTTGAAGGGTTTATATGAAGGAAGAAATTGACAAGTCAATTATCGTTGAGGTCACTCGAAATGCCGTCGAGGAATCAAGACGACATTTCATGAATAACAAGACGATTCGTTTAGAGGAGCTCAAATATCGCCTTGAAGATCATGAAGATATATCAAGTCGAATCGTGTTGAAGATTCGACTAAAAGGCACTTGCACCAAAATATCGTCTTGAAGACTATGAAGATATATCAAGTCGAATCGTGTTGAAGATTAGACTAGAAGGCACAATCAGTAAAATATCGTCGTGAAGGCTATGAAGAAACATCAAGTCAATTCGTGTAGGAGAATCGACTAGAAGGTTGAAGGAATAAAATATCGTCTTGTGGAAGAGACAACAAGATGATTCGTGTAAACAACTCGTCTAGATGAATAAAGAGTGTAATATCGTCTTGTAAACCACCAGTCACCAAGACGATTTGTATAGACGATTCGACCAGAAGAATCTACTATGAAATATTGTCTTGACCTCAAGACAATTAGTGCAGAAGAAGTGCAGATTCGTCCAGAAGAAGTAAATTTAACTAGACATCTAGTCGAATGGCAGAAAGGCGTGAATTCAAATTGAAGCGCTGATTTAGGATTTTCTCCATTAATGCCGCCGCAGATTGAGCCAATGAATCACGTCTGCTAAGGAAAGAGATCTCTGACTTAATGTCAGTACTAGAATCGACCGTTAGACATTCTTGTCTTATAAAAGGGGATGCGACGCTGATGTAAACCCTAATCGCTAATCTCCTAATCGACAAATCTAAAAGAAAACTATTTCTGCCGCTACAAGTACTGCTCTATTAAAAAACTTAAGGAAGGAGAAGACAAGCAAAAACAAAATCAATAATCTTCTTCAAGAAGAAAGGTCTATCAAAGTTGCTGATTCAGATCAATGATCGTTCAACTAAAAGAAGGGTCTTCATTTGTGCAGAAAATATTTCACCGCTTCATCCACGACATCTGCAGGAAGACTCAAATTGAAGCCCATCTTCTTCAGGGCTTCAAGAAGACTCCAAAACATTTAAGCTTATTTATTTTGAGCATATAGAAAGTTTGTTACTAAACTTATTAAAACTATAGGATCTCTGTGAGATCTGAGTTGTAGGATTTTCGAGCGGAATTTGAGTTGTAGGGCCCTGTCTTGCCTGAACGTAGGAGACTTTGTCTCTGAGGTAGGAAGCCAATTAGTGCTTCTGAGTTGTAGGATCTTGCTGGATCTGAGGTAAGAGACTTGGTCTCTGAGGTAGGAAGCCGAACAGAGCTTCTGAGTTGTAGGGTCCTTGTGACCTGAGGAGGAGACGCGGTCTCTGAGTTGTAGGATCTGTGGATCTGAGTTTTGGTGGAGATTGCCAAGTCTAGCACACTGTTAGATAGACGAAGGGGGGCAGTGGAGTACCCGGAGACATGTTGTCTTTGGGAACCACTATAAATAGCCTGTGTCTATGCTGTGATTGCTGTGTGATTGTTGCACTTATATTTATTAGCCTACATTGGGCTAATCACAATGACTGATGACTGGGAGAAGGATGAATATCCTGCTGCCAAAGTGGGGATAAGGGCACCCCTCACTCTCTCAGACAGTGAGTCTGAAGAAGAAGATTGCTATGGGCTTGTTGCTCTATTTGATGATGAAGATCAGGATGACTCATCCTGCTCAGGTATGCATCCCTTCCTCATTTTCATTACCCGAGTCAAGTATGAAGGCCAAGAGTGCATCAAATGCCAACTCATCATCTAATGAGGGTATTTCTGATGGAGAATCCAAGGTTGTCAGGATCGAGATCCTAGGTAAGATCGTTTTGTGGTTGGATCGGATCGTAGGATCGGATCGAGGATCGCAAGATCCTACAACATTCATAGATTAATCTCAAAATATAAAATTGAATTTTGTATCATCCAATTACATGCTCAATTAACAAAAAATCAATAAATTGAGCAGTATGCAAATAATTATATTAAAATTTTTTGAATAACTAAAATAAAAAAGATAATATCATACTAAGTTCACTTTCAGTTTCAGGTAGGACTCCAAATGTCTACTAACAATAAAAAAAATCTGAACTGCTGGATTGGTGGAAGCCTAAAAGCAGGAAGACGAATCCAGACTGTTGGATTGCTCGTATGCTGGAAGCAGGAAGCTTGAATTGCTCGTATACTGGATTTCTAACCGTTAGATTGCTCGTACGCTAGAAAGTAAGATTAGACGTCGGCCTGAAAATAGGAAGCAGGAAGCTACTGGATTACCAACCACTGAATTGCTCATACACAGAAATATAAGATAAGACACTGATACCACTTGAAATGGAACCTGGTAAGGAAGGAAAAAGAAGATATTGTCTGGACTGGAAGCGACCGAAGACGTCGGTTTTGGTCTCTGTTTGCAGCCAACAATCGACATTTGGGATATGGTAAAACAACATGATATGATTCTGTGATGGGGTATGCGGGTGGGATTGGGATAATGTTAAGCAATGAGTTATGGGTGTTGGACTGGTTGAATGGGGTCGGGATAGGGTTGAACATGTTTCTAGTTTCCTTTGGCCGGACCGGTAGAATTGGTTCGGGATCGCGATCCTAAGATCTGGATCGTGATCCCAGTCGTAGATGTGCTGATTTAGATCCTAGGTAAGATCCGGATCGATTTACAAAATCTGGATCGTAGAATCGTAAGATCCTAAGATCCGGATCGCGATCTTGATAACCATGTGAGAATCAGATGATTGCTCATCATGTAATTTTGAGAATTATTCTGATCTATTGAAACAGTTTGGTACCCTCTTAGCTGCTCTCAAGAAGAGAAAAAAGTTGGTTAAATCTCACGCTGAGGAGATAGGGATCCTCAAGCTATTCAGATCTCAAGTAGATGAGAAGACCAAGGAGATCACTGAGATGTCCTATGAGCTTATAGTACTTTAAAAGAAGTATGAAGCTTAGAGTAGAGTAGTCAAGTCTTTGGAGGTCAAGCTCCTTGCTGAAAGGAAGCTTGTGACAAGTTTCTCAAAGCCAAAGACTGTGCTCCCAATTATAGACAACTTCTCTTCTCCCTATAGATGAAGGCTTATATATAATAAGGAGAAGGTGGAAATCTCCAAAGATTCAACTATCTTTCAGAAAGTCATATTGCCCTTCAATACATATGACAATGACCTAATCTATGGATACCTCTCCAATGAATGCTCCACTAGTGGAACAAAGCCACAAATCTCAAGAAGGAGAGCAAACATTGGACAAAGTGTCGTCAAGGCACCTCATATGGAGATCCAGATGAAAGATCATGGGTCATTCGTATTTGGCTTAACAACAACAACCAAAGGAAAGGAAAAGACACTTCCTCAAAGGCCTATCCCTAAGATGAACCATGCGACTGTGCAACCCACCTTCTACCATGCACACAGTCACAAGATCCAGGAAATGCTAAGAATGTAGCAGCCTGCTCCTCTGATCACTAGCTCCATCACTCCATTCAGAAGGTGATTCAGAAGAGGAGGTACAATAAATTTGATTGCTGGTGTTGTGGCAAAATTGGCCACTTTGCCTTAGACTGCTGGTTCAACCCAACAGTGCCTAGGACAATGAATGTGAGACTTGTCAATAGTCGTGTTGTGGAGCAACCAATATTTATGACTAACAATGATCTGGGGCCCTCAACGATGAATGAAATCTCATTCAAGGTTGAGCTTGGTACACTCAACGATGAATGAAATCTCATTGCTACATTAAGCTCATGACTGTGATAGATAAATTAGAAAAGCCTATTTTTCACAACCAAGATTCATTTTAATTAGAAAGGGGAATTAGAATTTAAATTCCTTAGGTCAGGATATTAAAAGCTAATCTGTCAAACTCTAGAAAATTTTCCGAGTATTAACAGGTTTGAGTTGAAGTTAGGGCTATCGTGTAGAAGCCTAGTCAAATGCGAAGCAGCGCATGAGACTTAAATCTTGTTCGACCAGAAAAGACTTCTTGCTAAAGAGGGGTAATCTTGGTCGTCCATCAATATAATAAAATCAGACGGTCCTGATCTAGATGAACATGTACGCGCCTGTTGGCTTCCCCAAACTTTTATGTATAAATAGATCCGAATGTTAGATTAGGTCAAACTTTCATCATTCCTAATCTCCCCCACCAAAAAACTTCACAAACCCTCCCTCGGTCTCTCAAGAATCCGTCATAAATGGCGCCGAAGAAGTCAACAGAAGTATTCAATGTCGGATGTGAGCTTGTTAGAAGATTATTTGAGAATATTGAAGCAGATATAAAAGAAGTAATAGCTCTGTGCATGGATGCAGGACTAGAGTTCGTTCTCTCAGAACCTTCCAAAATCTTTGATCGAGAAGTCGTTAAGTTTTTCCAAAAAGCGGAAATCTCCTCGACAGGAAAGGTAGTCTGATAACATGTTGCTGGACATAGAGTTAACATCACCGCACGTGGTCTAGCAAATGCTCTTAAGCTTTCGGGAGTTCCGGAAGGAGAAGAAGAAGAGGAAGTGAGTCCAAATGACTTTGGAGAGGCTCTGAAATGGTGCGGGTACACTGGGTCACCCTTCAGAACCCTATACAAGAACAAGATGCCAACCTCAGGTAGACTGATGGCTGACATTGTTGGAAAAGTGCTCATCTGTAAACCAGGATCTCATGACAGAATCTCCAAGGAGATGTTCGAACTGATGGCAAGGATTATTCTGAAGAAAAGGACTGCATGGGGAGTAGTGTTGTTTGAGAAAGTGAAGAATGCTCTGAAAAACCAAAACTTTGGGAGAATTCTCTCCCTATTCCTATGCAATTCTGCAGAGGAATTAGAATTAAATCAATCCTTGGGAGAATCAATCCATTGCAACATGAAAATTGACATGAAGGCTCTAGCTAAGTGGGGTCAGGCCTTCCCAAAGGCTGGAGAAAGATTGAAGGTTAGTAGCTCCAAAGTGAGCAAGGGAACCCAGGAAGAAGAGGAACCATCTTGAGAGAGAGAGAAGACGCTGGCGAAGTAAGAAACTTAGAAATCCCATACGCGACTGAGGGGGAGAGTGTTTAAGATCAAGATCAAGGAAATGCTACAATTGAGGGGGAGAGTCACATTGACCACTCAGCCGAAGAGATGTTCAGAAGTCAGGAAGGAATTACTTCAGTTGAGGGGGAGCATCCTACTGAACCATCTGCCCTAGAGGTTGAGAAAGACACCAATGAAGGGTTGTCTATTCAAGAGGACCTGAATCTTTCTGCAGTAGTGGAAACAATCACTGAGAAGATTGTGGAAGAAATTACCAAAGAAAATTCCTGCAGAGAACTGATCATGTACTCAGAAGCCTAAGAAGAAGAAAGGGAAAACAGTCCTATCCAAACAGAAAATCATGCTGAAACAATAATTGAAGATGTCAGTGCAGTTAAAAAGACAACAGAAAACACCAAGCTGACATTCCAAGCTCCTCTGCTGCTACTGGTCAAGATATTCCATCAAGCTCCATTATTGACCAGATAAGAACTCTGCTAGGTGAACAGAGAAGGAACTTTGAAGACCATGTGTCAAAAGCCATAAAAGAAGTAAAGGTTGATCTGATGACAGGAATCAACCTCATCAAAGAGAACATGGATCATGTTAATTTACAAATCAGTAGATGGTTTGCGAAGGCAGCTGGAGTGGTGGACAACAATGTTAAAGTGATAAAATCACTTAATGAAAAGTTAGACAGCTCCACTCAGGACATCTCAAACATAAAACAATATCTGAGCAAAACTGATCAAGTCCTGGAAAGTGGGATCAATCACTTGCAGGAATGTCCTCAACTGCCAAACTGAAGTATTGCAGAATCAGGAAAGCATCAAGAATGACATTCTGCAAGATCAAGAGCATATCAATGAAAATCCGACAAAAAGAATAGAAACTTCCAAAACTGAAATTCAACAAGGCATAATTGAAGAAGTCAGAAAGGGGGAAAATATGGGGGCACAACAAGCCGCATGGCTAATGAATGAAATTCACATAGCCCTGTGTCATCCTCCCTATGCGCTATCTGAAGAACAGGATTTGGAACATCATTCCTCTCCAGTGCAGCATTATCATTAGGCCTGCGAGCGGTGCGGTTTGGGCCCAAACCGAAACCGCACCATATGGTTGCGGTTTTTGACCGACCAAAACCGTACCGCACCGAAACCGTGCGGTGCGGTTTCAATTCGGTGCGGTTTATGGTCGATTTTTGCGGTGCGGTTTCGGTTTTTGGCAGTTTTTCTCCCTTCTTTAATTTGGGCAAGATCCTTTTATGATTAGCCATATGGAATCCTAGATTATTGTAATCCTAGTTTATAAGACGAAAGAAACAAAAAATACCCCACATAACCATATTAACTTTGTAAGCCCATATGAAATTTAACAAACAGAACAGAAGAAATTAAGGAAGATAATCTAAGGAGGATATTCCCTAAAGAGCACAAATGATGCGTCCGATGAAAACATGAAGGAAATCTGGAATGAAAAGTACAATGAAAATTTGAACAAAATATGGAATTAAAACTGAAATAAAATCATGAATTAAACCTGGATATTTGAATAAAATTTTAAGGGACCAAAAACTTCATGAAATCTGGAATGAAATCTTGAATGAAAGTATGAAACCTAGAAATAAAAAATGAAAACGTATATGAACTGTTGTATATATATTGAGACAAATCCTTAAATGCATATGAACCTAGAAGAAGCGAGGTAGTTGTTGGTTTCGTCGAAGATCCAGTAGACGTCGAAGATTAATAAGCGAACCGGAAGTCTGGAAGATCCAGTCGCTGCCAGTTTCGTCGGTTTGGAAGAAGCTAGGGATCCAGCGCTCCGCCTAGACTATCGGCTATCACATTCGCCTGGACTATCGCAGTCGCCTGAACGGGACGTCAGACGGAAGATAATATCTAGGGCTCCAGCGATCCGCAACTCGCAAGGCTAATAACCAAATAGACGATGAATGAAATATATAAATAAATGTGGTTTATGGTTCCTATGTGCGGTTTATGGTTTAATTTACCGAACCGCACACTGCTTACTAAATCAATTTATGCAATTTACATAGAAACCGTAGGTGGCATAGTAAATTGGTAGGTACCTGAGCTGAGATCTAACATATATAAAAATTACTTTTGACACTTATACTTATGGTGCGGTGCGGTGCGGTGCGGTGCGGTTTTCTCGGTTTTATGGAGTTATAAACCGCACCGCACCGACTGGGGGCCGGTTTTGACACACACAAAACCGAACCGCACCGTAACCACGCGGTGCGGTTTGAAATGCGGTGCGGTGCGGTGCGGTTTGTCGATTTGGTGTGGTTTTCGGTTTTTCTGCACAGGCCTAATTATCAACTCAGCCCAAGTCAACAAGAACCTGAAGGCTTCTATGTGCCTCCAAATTTCTATGACACTGAGTATGATACCATCACCCACTTTGACAAAGGAAAGGGATTGTCACTAATGAAGATGAAGCTTTGGTCAGAAAGAGGAAGTATGGAGAAGAAAGGGAGAAAGACCCCAAATTTGAACAGTGGAGCCCTCAATCAAGAAACATCATTTTGTCCACATGGAAAATTTACAATAAAGGAGGTCTGAACAGGTGCAAATTTTACAATTCAGTGGAATGGAATAAATATGAAGATTCAGAAACACAGAGAAGGATTCACTTCAAGAACAAGAAATCTCTGTTGGGCCTACGTCGGAGATGGCCGGAGGTGGGGACGATGATGGCGGAGATACTACGAAGCCATGACCGCGGCTGCCTAAGTGGGGCTTGCTCGTTGGAGGAGAGAGCTACCAAGACCTCACACTCAAGGATGGGAATTAGATTTCTTCTTGCTTCCTTCATACAACACCTCTAATGCCTTTATATAGGCTACAACATATAATAAGACATAATGATAATGATGACGCCTAATAGTAGACCCGGAGCTCGAGGCCCCCTACATAAAGATGACAACTAGACACCTAGATAAAAGAAATAATGCGTGGTACAATCATAATACGCGATCCGTAACATCGTGGTACAATCATAATACGCGATCCATAACATCTCACCCTTCCTCCAAAAAAAGAGCTTGTCCTCAAGCTTTATCCGATGCCCTCGTCGTCGGAGTCCTCGCCGTGTAGATAGAAGAGCCGGTTGCACCGGTGGCCTCGAGTGTACTGCTCGTCGCAATTAAAACATAATCCCTGGGCGCGTCGTTGCAGCATCTCTGCCCGAGATAATCGGCGGACCGGAGTGGCTGGAGGACCCTCGATACGACCTTGTTGAACGATGTTGGTGGCAGGAGGGTAGGACGTCTGTGTTAGCTGCAGGCGACGATCGCAGAACCGGGCCAGACTCATAACAGTCACTAAGTCTGGTGGTGCCTCAAACTCGACATCCAGTCGCAGACGCTCGCAAAGTCTAGCGGTGAAAATGTTGACTTGCATATCCGGGGAAAGGGGAACATGCGCCAAGAGAAGCTGAAATTGTTCCAGGTACTCGTCTACTGACCCCGTTTGTCGTAGAGATGTGAGTTCTCCGAGGAGGTTGCTGCGGATAGGAGGTCCAAAACGCAAGTTGCATAGCCTTTTGAAGTCGTCCCATATCAGATTCGGTCGATCGGTGAGAAGTCGAGAGGTCCACAAAATAGCGGAGTCGAGCAGATGGAAGGATGCTAGATGGATTCGGTCTTCTGTCGGAGTTTGTTGGTGGCCGAAGAATTGCTCACATTTGGTGAGCCAACACAAGGGATCACTTTTCCCGTCATAGGTGGGAAATTCTAATCTGGTGTAGCGTGGTTCAATCGCAGCGACTGGGTGCGCGGGGAATGGCAGCAATGGCTCGTGGGCGGTCAGTGGCGAGGCTTGGCGGAGAAGTGGCGGTGCCTGACTGCTGCTTGTACGATCGTGTGCGGGGGCGGTAGAAAGATCATCAAGGCGCTTGGAGAGCGTAGTAATGACCCCTTGTTGGCGTTCGGTAAGTGCAGTTTGCGCGGCCTGTTGTGCCATGACGGCCTGCAACATGGTCATAATCTGACTTAGTTGGTCAGATGAGTCACCCATAGTGCGAGAAGAGGAGCGAGAAGAAGAGCGTGTGACAAGGAGACTTGATTCCTCTGAAGAGGCTGGTTGAGAGTTGCCGCGAGAGCCGCGTCGGCGCCCAATGGTTTTAATTGAAATGGCGTACTAGTGTGGGAAATGTTTAATTAAATAGACTGGCGTAGGAATAGGAAGTAGGAAATGTTTAATTAATTAGTGGCAGTAGGAATAGGAATAAATAAATAGAAAGCGGTTGCGGAATGAGATTAGAGGCGTGAGAAAGGCGTGAGAAATGGCGTGAGAAAGACTGCTGTTCTCGAGGAGTGATGTCGAGATAGGGGGCTCGAGGGAACGCCGCACAGGGCTCGATGGGGGGAAAGGAATGGGCGGCTTGATGGAGTAGGGGACGCGTGCAACGTGCTTGCAGGAGCGGGAAAAAAGGTCGGGCAGCTCGAGAAAAGGCGCAACACTTGAAAGAGGTGTGTGCGGGGTGACGACGCGGGAGGTGGATGCCGAGCGGATGTACGGGGCTTGCTGAGGTTGGACGAGCAGCCGGCGTCGTCGATGACGACAGTGACTGGCCGTGAATTGTTGATGTCGTCGCCTACGACTGGAGAATCTGACTGCGTAATGGGGGCTGTTGCAGGGATAGTTCAAAGACAACAATGGAGCTGTGGAGGCTTGCGTTGGCTTGTCGGTGCTGGGGTAGAAAATGAGCGTCGATGAAGGGAACGAGAAAACGGCGGGCTGGAATTTGACGGGCCGTGAATCGCAGCAGAGGAAAACCATAGCGGCTTGTCGGAAGGGGGAGGAAGAGGGGATCGAGGTGGCGGAAGCGGTGTCGGTGCGATGTTGGCGTGCGTCGGCGGAAGAGGACCGAGAGGCTCTGATACCAAGTTGTTATGGGCCTACGTCGGAGATGGCCGGAGGTTGGGACGATGATGGCGGAGATACTACGGAGCCATGACCGCGACTACCTAAGCGGGGCTTGCTCGTTGGAGGAGATAGCTACCAAGACCTCACACTCAACGATAGGAATTAGATTTCTTCTTGCTTCCTTCATACAACACCTCTAATGCCTTTATATAGGCTACAACATATAATAAGACATAATGATAATGATGACGCCTAATAGTAGGCCCGGAGCTCGAAGCCCCCTACATAAAGATGACAACTATACACCTAGATAAAAGAAATAATGCGTGGTACAATCATAATACGCAATCCGTAACATCGTGGTGCAATCATAATATGCGATCCGTAACAGTCTCCTCCAGTCCCTCAAAGATACATTCTCAAGCCAATCAGCTATTTTGAGAGACATAGACAGAAAAATATAGAAGCTGAAGCTAAAGCTGCAAAAAGAGCAAGTGGGTCAGGGTGTGTGATCATTAGGGAGAAGGAATGATGTAGCTAAACCTATTCAAGAACATTGTTAATCTATTCATATTTAAAATTTGAAGGATGTTCTTAAAATTGTATTAATATCATTTATAATGTCTATGCGAATTCATCTATATTTGAGGTTCTAACTTCTTCAAATTAGGGGAGATTGTTGGGAACAGTGCCCACAATGTTCCTGATTTGAAAAGCCCTCACAATATAGATGAACACATCTGTATTTGATGCATGTGCTTTCTTATCTAGATGGTTTTAGGTACTTGACAGTGCAAGTCTAACATAGGGCTAGACTTAATGTCATCAAACATAGTTTTGCCAATGTAATCCCCCATTGTGTAAAACACCATGTCGACCTATGATCTAGACTATATTAGACTTGACACTAACTTTTAATCATCAAGCATACAGGTCTAAAAAGTGAGCTGAAGCAAAGAAGTTGAGTTGAGAAGATCAGAATCTGCCTAAGGCAAATATCGTCTTGGTAAGGTTAAATATCGTCGAGTGAAGGTCTCGATATCGTCTTGAAGACCCTAAGATCCAAGACGATATCGTCTTGTAAACTCACAACATCACTCATATCGTCTTGGCTAAGAAGAAGAAGATGTATATCTAAATATCATCTTGGTAGAATACTTTCTAAGACGATATCGTCTTGATAAGGTTCACATACCTTCATATCGTCTTAGAAGTATACTACATATAGTTTGAAGGGTTTATATGAAAGAAGAAATTGACTAAGTCAATTATTGTCGAGGTCACTTGAAATGTTGTTGAGGAACCAAGACGACATTTCATGAATAACAAGATGATTCGTTTAGAAGAGCTCAAGATATCTTCTTGAAGACTATGAAGATATATCAAGTCGAATCGTATTGAAGATTAGACTAGAAGGCACAAGTAGTAAAATATCGTCGTGAAGACTCTGAAGAAACATCAAGTCGATTTGTGTAGAAGAATCAACTAGAAGGTTGAAGGAATGAAATATCGTCTTGTGGAAGAGACAACAAGACGGTTCGTGTGGACAATTCGTTTAGATGAATAAAATATGAAATATCGTCTTGTAGACCACCAGTCACCAAGACGATTCGTATAGACGATTCGACTTGAAGAATATACTTTGAAATATCATTTTGACTTCAAGAAGATTCGTGCAAAAGAATTGAAGTAAAGCTATACACAGTCAAGCTTGTAGATGTCGGCCGACATGTCCGACATGTCGGCCGACATGTCATTTTTTAGGGGAAATCGCAACGTTAGCGACACAGATGAGGAAAATGGCATTTTCCAGTATGACGGCCGACATGTCGGACATGTCGGCCCGTTATGGCGGGTTATGGCGGGTTATGGCGGCCATTAGAAATTAATAAGTTATTTTATTAAATTTTATAATTAAATCAGTTTTTATTATATACTTATATAGTTATACTACGTTTGCCCCTCACGACGACTCCTCATCTCCCTCGCGTCCTCCTCACGATGCTCTGGGCTCTCGTTTTCTTCGCTTGCCCTAATCTCCGCTTCTGGCTCTCGTCTTCTTCGCAGCTCTCGTTCTTCTTCGCAGCTCTCCTTTGGTTACACTTCGACATTTTGAAAGTATGCAACATTTCTTATTTATTACAAATTGATTAAACACTTGTTAGTAGTTTCATTTTCTAATATGTATTTTAGTGTATACTTCATTAAATAAAATAATTACCATCTAATTAAAAAAATATTATGATATATAATATATATATATACATAATATTACAATCCGACATTTTGAAATGTCCCCGATATATCCCCCGCAATCCGACATCCGACATAAGAAACTCAAACCGACATGAGTCCGACATCCGACATCTGCAAGCTTGTACACAGTGCATATTCATCTAGAAGAAATAAATTCAACTAGACATCCAGTCGAATGGCGGAATGACGTGAATTCAAATTGAATCATTGATTTGGCATTTTCTCCATTAATGTCGCCTCAGATTGAGTCAATGAATCACGTCTGCTAAGGAAAGAGATCTTCGACTTAATTTCAGTACTAGAATCGACCGTTAGACATTCTTGTCTATTTAAAAGACAAGCAAAAATAAAATTAATAATCTTCTCCAAGAAGAAAGGTCGATCAAAGTTGCTGATTCAGATCAAGGATCGTTTAGCTAAAAGAAGGGTCTTCATCCGTGTAGGAGATATTTCAGTGCATCATCCACGACATCTGCATGAAGACTCAAGTCAAAGCCGATCTTCATCAGGGCTTCAAGAAGACTCTAAAGCATTCAAACTTATTTATTTGAAGTCCACTGAAAGTTGTAACTAAACTTATTAAAACTGTAGGATCTCTGTGAGATCTGAGTTGTAGGGTTCCCGAGCAGAATCTGAGTTGTAGGGCCCTGTCTAGCCTGAGTGTAGGAGACTTTGTCTCTGAGGTAGGAAGCCAGTTAGTGCTTCCGAGTTTTAGGATCTTGCGGGTTCTGGGGTAGGAGACTTGGTCTCTGAGGTAGGAAGCCGGACAGGGCTTCTGAGTTGTAGGGTCCTTTGGACCTGAGGTAGGAGACACAATCTCTGAGTTGTAGGATCTGCGGATCTGAGTTTTGGTGGAGATTGCCGAGTCTAGCACACTGCTAGATAGGCGAAGGGGCACAGGGGAGTACCCAAAGACACGTTGTCTTGAGGAACCACTCTAAATAGTCTGTGTCTATGATGTGATTGCTGTGTGATTGTTGCACTTAGATTTATTATTCCGCAAATCTTAAAATCAACGAAATCACCTATTGACCCCCCTCTAGGTGAAGACACCCCTGGACTTTCACATTGGCTTCTACATATGATATACTGCTCCTATTGAAGCGAAAAATAAAAAACAACTGATGCAGGACGAATCTATAGGCGGCGGATGAACGATGACCTAGCCCTACATGCAATGCAAATCCGACGGCAAATTCAAATTAAACAATAAATAATTAAATCACACTTAGATAATTTTAGCAAACGCAAAATAATTCTCTAGGGCAAAGTAAGCTTCGGCTTTCCTCCGCGTGGAGGGCCAAAGAGAGCGTGCATCGAATAAATCTTGCAGAGCATTAGAATAATTCAAAGCAAAACACTACAAAGCTATAGATCCAATTAAGCACGAGTTAATACCTTATAATAGTGCTGAAAATAAACGCTCATACAACAAACAAAACTCACAAAGTTGTTGGGCTGCTGTAGGACGGGAGATCCGGAGAGGAGCGACGATGCGGCGGATGGATCTTAGTGGGGATGGCTGTTTTGGAAGGTGCGAGACTGGTTTTGGGCAGATCTGAGTGAAGGGGGACAGATTCTGGATGTGGAGGGATTAAATGGCAAATTTGGGCGAGTTTTGGTGGGGAAAACTGAGGGAGGTGGACTAGATCTGGGTGGCAGCGGATGGGGCGGTGGAGCAGGGGCGGCGGCTGGATTTCTGTGTTGTGTTGGGTAGTGGCAGCGGGGTTAAAGGGGGCTGGTGTGGGAGACGACTAGGGGAGAAGGGGGCTGGATGTGCGGCGGCAACAGGGGGATCTGGCTGCAGTTTCTGGACAGCAGTAAAGGGAGGGGGCTGGTTGTTTGGAGGGCTGTGGTCTGTGGAGGTGGCGGTGGAGGGATTTGATGGTGGAAAATGAAGGCTAGGGTGAGGTATTACCTTTGGGAGGAAGGAGAGCGCCTAAGAGTCGTCACATAGGGTTCCACGGAGTCGGCACCGTGGAGGGATCGCTGGATTTCTCTTCTCCAAAATCTGCAATGCCCTATAGCAGCCCCCATACACTCTTATTTATAATAAAGAGATATTAGGGCATCGCACCATCGACGACTATGATTGACCGGAGATGGGGTAGCCCGATTACATCAATAATAAAGCAAAAATAACAATATAATATATGAAATCGTGTCGGAACGACGGGCCGGACGCATCCGTGGTGTCGGATCATCGATCCGAGTACGCCATATATGGTGGGTTACCAATCGGCCCCGAACGGGCCCAAAACTCGTCCTCTGCTGCAGGTCCGCATCTCCATTCGGCATCAAAAACCTTAAAGATTAAAAAGTGAACGTATCCTTGGTAACAACACTCACTTTCATGTTAGACAATCAAAACAAAGATGAATGGGGACATTAGACAGTTTTATGTAATGAGAAATTATACATACAGCCATGATATCTGATACCAACTTGAAGAACAAGAGATCATTTGGATGATCCATAATCAAGTGTTCAGGAGCATTAATTATACTTTTCTCTTTTGAACTGCATATGACCTTTTTTTAGTCATCTGCTTAACTATGTAGGACTACCTTGTTGTTTTTTTCTCTCTTTATCTACTGACTATTGTTTTTTTGCATCTGTATGTGCTACATGACAACCTGAAAAGTGATGATATTCAAATTTCCCTTTTCATTCTCTTCTTTTGATTCCTTTTGTTTATATGTTTCTCTATTCTTATTTTTTATTGATTAGGTTGGCTGACAGGAATGTTCTTTGTTGGATAACAGAATGCAGATCTCACGAGTGACATGGAGGTTAGAACATGTGATATTTTTAACTTTATTATGACTGCTTCCTTTATGCTGGCCGCATCAATATATGGAAATTTCTACATTTTTTTGAACTTATGTTATCCAAGTGGGTTTATTACACAAGTTCTTTTTGTAAATTGCTATATTGCTGAAACCTTATTGTCTTTCATGATATATCATGTTTATCTGAAAATGTTGATAAATTTGAGTAATTTTATGTAGCTAGGATCCTCAGTGTGGAATATTGTGTATATACACAACTGATCAATTTTAAAATCATTCAATTCCCAGGAAGTGTTTCATCGTCTACCTCTACCATATGTTGAGGAGGAGTATGATATTGGTTCTATCATGAATGATGTTCAGGAGAACAATACTGTGCCAGCTTCTTACATTCATATCAGGCGTAGTATCCATGATACTATAGAATAATGTTTAGTTTACACCTACTATTTGCTGTCTTATTGGAATATTGCTGAGCAGTTTTAACACATTCTTAATTCGTACTGATTGCTATGGTTTTGACATGTCGATATTGATCCTTAATGGTATAAGATTTTTACTTGGTCAAGAGGAAGCGTGATGGTGCAGACACTGATACTGGATGTACAAATTGCAATGCTAATTCTAGCTGCCGTGAGAACTGCGAATGCAGGTAAACAATAAAATTAAAATCTCAGCTTTATCATGTTTGTTTGGTTGTTACAAGTTATATTGCACCAATCTCATATTAGTGTTTAGTGACTATCATTAGAATCAACGGTCTGACAAGCACATTGGATGGAAATTTAGGTGCGCTAAAATTGTTAAAATTTTCTCCTAAAATCATTAAAATGCATGGACAACATAGTCAACCATTTCCTGTACATTTGGTTTCTATTATATTTTTTGTTTGGGTTTCCTTATAAATTGGATAAGCTTAATACATTAAGTAATGTTTCTTTTTGTGCACTGCATTCATGCATAAATTTATTTATAAAAGATTAACACCAAAAGGGCTGGTTGTTAATAAAGTCCATATTAATTTTGGTCATCATTCTGGTTTCTGGTGACATTTCTATCAAATTCTCAAGCTGGCTGGTGTAGTTGTGGTATGCATTTGGTTGAGAGATGCTAGTATACCACTACCTTGAGTTCTTTATACTAGACATTTCACCTTGCTATCCTTCTACTATTTTGTGTAATCCTCTTTGTATCATGGTTAAAGTGGGTCATGCTATACATATCTTAAACATTTGGGCTCAGTACTTGCTTTGTACTTTATTTAGTCTTCATGTTTGGTGCATGTGAATCCATCCACTTGTCTTAAAGATTTGGGTAACTTTTTCTTAATGTTTGCCGATGAATGCTGCCTGGTAGAGAAGTGGTTTTATCACTCTTGTTTTCACCAACCTTTGCTTAATATAGGTAACAAGTTGTATATTTTTCTTTGACTTTTTTCTAGCTGTAATTTAGGTCAATTTTCTGATTTCCCTTGTATATATAGTTATATACTAGCGGTTGTGTACTTGCCTCCCGTACACACATGCGGTGCTTGATGCCAGTGCAAATTACTCTTATATGTTTCTTAAAAATATATTTTTTAAGTATTTTTGCAATTAAAATTTTTTTTGAGTCGTTCATGGTTATACAAAGTTCTTTAAAATGATAAATTGTGTCAAATAACTTTTAAATTTGAGCTTTAATTAATTCCCACCACAAATGTAAAAAAATATATAGTGCAATTGTTAGAAAAATGGTAAGGATAATGGGGAGACTCAAAGTTTCACTAAAGAACACTTCTCCTTTATAATAGTATAGATGTTTCCTTAAATGCATCAAAGTATGCATTTTTCTACAAGGTCATTTCCTTGAGTCTTTTGTATAACTAACCCTCGAGTCTGGCTAGGAAGGTATGTGCCTTCCATTTTATAGAGGCTGCATATATGAGCTGTCTAATTGCTCGGTGCTCGTATCATTTATTTATAATGAAAGAGATGTAAAATTTTATTCTATCTTGCTTAGCCATCAATTCTTTGATATATACACACACAACTATTTCCGTGCATTCATTTCTTTGGTTATGCAACAGAGGTCTGTCACTTAGTTGCTCAAAGACCTGTCATTGCTCAGAAATGTGCACAAACAGACCATTCCGTAAAGAAAAAAAGATTAAGGTTGTTAAGGTAATTTGCATTTTCTTTTTTGTCAAATTAATTATTAAATATCAATCATGCCTTTATTCCTTATGTAATGTTACTGCGGAATCTTTTTGTTAAACTCTTAACTATGTAACTTGTGAATATTGTAACTTATTCTCCAAATGTACTTCCATTTTTAAGTACATGCATAAAATGGGTCAACTGTTGAAATAATCAACAAGGCTATTTATTAACAAGAAATGCCTGTTTTTAATCAAGTAACCCTTTATTTCCTTTCATGTGTTATTTCCATTTCTTTGTTTTATCAATTCACTGTTGGTTGAATCATCTTTGATGTAACTTAGTTTAGGTGAAGGTAGTTTCTTATCAATAATTTGTTGTCATGCTAGAAATGGGAACATGTTGGGTGTACAAATCTTTTAGGAGCATTAGGGGCAAGTGACACAGATAGCTACGCAAGATAACTAATGTGCTGATATAGTTGGACAACGAGGATCGCCTGAGTTTCCTAATCTACAATGTATGGAATCCATGATTCCACGTACGTAGAAGAAGAACAAGCCATAAGACATTATTTTCATATATTCTCGAAGGTAACCAACCGTACATGTGGATAAATTTTTTTTTTTTAAAACGTCGAGAAAAGCTGGATTGTGCAACTATCTATAAAAGAATTGTGTAAAGCTCAATGTAAAGGCTCATTTCTATGGTCCATTTGGAGATACCTCTATTGTATAGTCTAGTCTCATACTATGCCTTGGAGTTATGGGAACACTTACATATATTTGTATTTTTCTCTCATGTGAAGTAATAAAATTTTAGGTCATGCTTGACGTTCTTTCAAATGGTGTCAGGGCAAATTGAGTCCTGAAAACTTCTCTTGACTATATTTGCTCGCGCTGATTGAGCTCCCGCTCTCTCGCTGCTTGAGCCCTGGAGTTCGCATCACGCTCTGCATAAGAATCCTGTACCTTTCTGGTTCGGTTTATATAGAGGAGTCTGTCTATTTGTGTGACCAGAAAATTTCCTTCAATAAAGCTCGAAGCTTGCCGCTTCCTTTGGAAAAAGGTCCTTGCCGCCTCTCCGATATCTTACCATTACCTCTATTCGGAGATCATCACTGCTTCTGTCAAAGTTCTCCCCTGCATCTATTCAGAGCTCTCCGCTTCCTCGGTTGATAGCTTCTGAGCTCGCCGTCTCCTCTCGCTCAGATCCTCGCCGTTTCCATGCCTCTGTTTGGGGACCTGGATTTTGTATTCATAGCTCGCCGATGCTTTTGGTCGGAGCTCGCCGTTACCTCTGTCGACATCATTTGAACTCACCGTCTCCTTGTAACACCCCAACTTAGTTTTACCCCAAATCAACAGTCTGACCGGGCCCCGTGATAAGAAGCAAACCAAGTAGCGGTAATAAAAATGGTACATAGCAGACATGCATGAAAAGTGCTAAAAGAGTACTTACAGCGAAAGTAGTAAAAGAAGCTAAGGGTAAATGCGTATCTCAAATTTTGAATTCACAGAACCACTAAAATTGAAAGAGAATCATAATGCTTGAAATACTGAAATCTTATACATAGTCTGATACAAAGAAACATTAGACAATCCGGATACATGTTCAATATAACAATACAGTACTGAAAAGATAAACTACTGAATGAAAACAAATAAGAGGAACATTTGCAAACGTGCTCATCCTAGGCGCAACACCCCACCCGTGACCGCTGTAATATGCCCAAAAATGGGTCAGCCCAACTGGAGAGTAAGAAAGACCATTCTTCTTAGTGACACTAAAATATATTTTGAAAGGACATGATTGCATGGTTTTGAAATAATTTTTTTATGCTATAGAAAAATATGTGTTTTTATACTATGCATGCTTTTGTAAAATAAAATTGGGAGCATAAATGTCTGTTCTAGTTTAGTCACTTCATGCATGTTTATTCAAGTTCTGAATAATAGTTAATTATGCGGATTTCTAATCTTTGGCATGTACTTGAACTCTAGGTGTCTTATGCTTATCCTTTTTTATATTATATATTGAGTTGTTTCTTATGCGCATTTTAATGATCCGAGTCCCAACTAATGAACGCAGGGGTTCTAGTGTCTCACGGACACAGACTCGCATCTACTAATTTTCTAAATGGAGAACCGTCTCTCTAAACTTGAGGCTCATACGGTCTACTATGCCCTATGAGTAAGATAGTGCGCCTCTATTTATCACGAGAGAAAGTCTCACTCGTGTCTCCTACTTATTTTTGATTAACTGTTGGATTTCATACTTATTCATCTAAATGTCGTAGGTCGTATTTAACGCTAAAGAATCGCCTCGTATACATATTCTGGTGGTTAGTATTTATTTGCACGTCTAAAGGAATACGTGGTTACATCTTACATGTACTGTACAAATTCACGAATTTCATACGAGTTTAGTATATCTTAACATGTTATTCATTAAAGTTTAGATGTATGAGATCACATAATATTACATCTATTCTCTTACTATACGAGAAACGATTTGTGCATTTAACTATATGATATGTTTAGGAAAAAAGAGTAGATTTTTTTATAGCGGCATCGCGATGCTCGTACACAAGGAGCGGAGGTATAGCTGTCTCGGTTACTTTAAGGAACACACATGATTTACTTCTGTTGTATCACAAATTCTCTTACCCCAAATCCCTTCGCAGAACCTAAAAGGGAAGCAAATATGTTAAACATTAAATCAATACTCTCGAGACTTCTAATGATACCATTTCATGACGCTGGGAAAAGGCTTACCACTCCTCTTACAATGGAGGATAAAGATTTCTGAAATGGAGACGACTACGTCTAAATCTGAAATTGTCGATTCCGACGCTCACCTAGAAGAGCCAAAAAAAGGTTGGACATAACCAAAAATTCTGAAAGGAGACCACAAACGCGTGAAATCTTAAATTCCCAAAGGGTGCGTTTGTTTGGTAGGTTTTGATTGACAAGAATTGGTTTTGGCCGAAAATCTACGTCGCAGAGGTTTTGGAATTGGGCCAAAACCAATTCTTGTGTTCGTTTGCAGAATGGTTTTCAGCCACAGAAATTAAATCTGCCAATATTTCTGTTCGGTTGCAGGCTGGAATTCAGAGACAGGAATTGATATTTTTAAGAATGATTAAAGTAGTAAAAAATGACAAGTTTTACTGGAGCATCCCGCCAACAACTTAGCGTCAATACTTCATTGCACCATTACGATTTGGGTTAGTAACAAGGTATTGAAAGAGATGGATAAGCTTTTCTTATCATTTTCTAGGTAAATGCAGTTGCCTATTAGTTACATCAATAAAACAACATATAAAATTATGCAGTATAATGCATTCCTACAACCAAACATATCTTTAGAACGAATTATATATAATCCCAGCAACATTGTGTTTAACCAATATGATATGCTTAAGAACACCAGAAACCAAGAAACTGAGTTTTCCTTCTCATCTAGTCTCATCCGCATTTCCTTAAAATTAAAGTATAACGCTCGATTATACTGCTTACGGTAGGGTTTCAAAATCTACTTCACGGATCAATGAATCGAGCTGGGGAGTGATTCGAAGACCAGATATCTCAAGGTTCTTTAATGAGAGGGAAAGCTGGGGAGCTCGCCGCCATCGTCGCTGGAGTAGGAGCTCGCCACCATCACCGAGGGAGGAGGACCTCGCCGCCATCGCTGCTGGAGGAGGACCTTGCAGCCGCCGTAGCCGGAGAGGAGAAAGGAGCGGATTCCTCGAGCTGCGTTTCCACGCCGCACCTCGCCGCCATCGCCTTTTCCCTGACCAAAAATCACCAAAACCGACCAAAAGGGGTAGGTTTTGGGGCTAGTTCATTTTTCTAAAAAGCAAAACCCATATGTTTTGGAGTAAAGCCAATTCCTTCCGAAAAAAACGCCAAACGAACACAATAATTGGAATTGAAGTACCCAAAACCAATTCCTTCCTAACAAAACCTACGAAACGAACATGCCCAAAGGGAATTTGACATTATCTGAAAAAGGGTGTGCCGGAGGAAAGGCGATCGAGACCAAAACTTTGGCCTCAACTAGGGTTGTTGTGGAAGGCGAGAAGAAAACCTATAATCCCAAAATCTGAGGATGAGGAACGAGAATCTTTAATCTTAATTTCTGAATCTGAAATGGGAAAACAGAAAGCATAAAAATCAAAAGGAAGAAGGGTTTTGGGCACACATGGAAGACACAACGACTATGAAAGCGAGAGGGGCTCTAGTCGACAGTCCAGAGCACGGAAACGGGACGAAAAGACACTCCCTAGGTCGTTGACGGCTGCTGGTGAAGGAGGAAGGATTGTCTGCACCTTAAGCAGCGTCAACTAGGGGCGTGACTGGCGCTGGTCTCCGCCGTCGATGGGAGAGAGAGTGTCGTCGACTGAGATCAAACGACAAGGAGCGTCTGCGAGAGAAATAGGATGCAGCGGTTTCGTCACTCCGCTGAGAAGGATTAGGGTTATACGTGATACGTGGGGTGCGGGGCTTTTAATTTGAGCGGCAATGCGTGAGGGGTGGAGTAATTAAATCATGGTTTTTTTTATAGATTTATCGCCCTCACGAAATTAAGAGGGAAAATTCCTTCTTATCTACTTGTTCGCCAATGCGCTATTAATATTTGAACGCTAGGAGGTTCAAGTTCTCGCAAGCCTCTAAATCTCGCCATAAAAATTTTATTTACTTTAATTTAATTTTTAATTAACGCGTAACAACTAAACACATTATTTCGTACCTCGACATGACGTCTGGTCGATCAATTCTGCTCGTGATCGGACCTTGTAATTTACGATTATTTTTGCATTAGTACTTACAGATGTTACAAATCTCTCCTCCTAATCTTCATTCCTCCGGAGTTCATCTTTTCTTTCCCATGTATACTCTGGTCGGCCACAGATCATCCAAAGGACTTTTACAAAACGGATCTCTCTGTTCCCGAGCTTCTGAATTCTTGAGTTTACTATTCTGACTGGCTTGATATTGATATTAAGTTCATTCGATTGGTTAACCTCAGTACTGATCACCTGACTAGGGTCTCTGACTGCTTTCTTTAGATAGGAGACGTGGAATACGTCATGTAATCCACTCGTTTCCTCAGGTAAGGCTAATCCATATGCAACCTCACCAATGCGCTCCAGTACCTCGAATGGACCAATGAAACTTGGACTCAATTTCTTCATCCACTTGATTCGAGAAACACCATTGATAGGTCTAACCTTTAGATAAATATAATCTCCAACGCTGAACTCCACTGATCATAATACTTGGCCTGACGATCCTGAGCTATTTTCATGTGCTCCTGGATGAGCTTGATTCGAGCTATGGCCTTGTCAATCCATGATTCTTTATTAGCACTCCTCTCTTCACTTTCAACCCAACATAACGGCGCCCGACAACGTCTGTCATAAAAAGCCTTGAAAGGTGTCTTCCGAATGCTTACCTAAAAACTATTATTGTAGGAGAACTCTACTAAGGTGACATACTTCTCCCACTTACCTTCAAAGTCCAGAATGCACATACAGAGCATATCTTCCATGGTTCTATTCGTACGCTCGGTCTGCCCGTCTGTCTGAGGGTGAAAGCTGTAATGAAATGTAGCTTAATGCCCAAACGCTCATGAGCGTATTTCCATTCCTTGGAGGTATACCTGCTATCTCTGTCTGAAATTATAGTCTTTGGAACACCATGCAGTCGGACTATCCCATCTACATACAACTGAGCAAATCTCGGACCTTGATTAGTTCTCTTATTAGGAATGAACTTGGTAACCTTGGAGAGACGATCAACTATAACCCATAAAGAATCATTCCCACTCTGCGATCGAGGAAAACCATGCACAAAATCCATCGATATATCCTCGAAGTTCCACTCCGGAATGGGTAGTGGTTGCAACTTGCCCCCTGGCCTCTAGCTCTCGGCTTTAACTAATTTGCATGTTTCACACTTACCAACATACTCGGCCACATCATTCTTCAAACCTGGCTACCAAACTAACTTCTTAAGATCTGCATACATCTTTGTGCTACCTGGATGTATCAAATATCTAGAATTATGAGCCTCAAACATTATGCCCTCTCGAAGGTGACTAACATCTGGAATGCACACTATACTATCGTGCAACAGTAAACCCTTTTGAATGTCGAACTTCTCCTTCTGACATGCCTGAGTCAAATCCCAAATCTCTACCATCTTCGGATCTTGGGGTAAAATTGTTCTGATCCTATCTTTAATATCATAAGTGACTTCTAACCAGCTTAAATTTGCAAAAGCAAAACTTGTGCGCGATATGACACTGATCTCCAATCTCTCCAGAGCTCGCACAAGCTCCTCCTGCTGAGTAATGAGGAAAAAACTCGAACCTCTTCTACTAAGCGCATTGGCTACCACGTTTGCTTTCCCCTGGTGGTACTGAATACCAATATCATAATCTGAAAGGAATTCTACCCACATACGTCGCCTTATATTAATCTCTTGCTGATCAAAAATATATTTAAGACTTTTGTGATCTGTAAAGATCTCACAACGAACTTTGTAGAGGCAGTGTCTCCAAATCTTCAATGCGTGGATGACGGCTGCAAGCTCCAAATTGTGCACATGATAATTTTTCTCGTGAACCTTTAACTGTCTTGAAGCGAAAGCTATGACCTTACCACGCTGCATAAGTACACAACCCAAACCTTGACCTGTGACATCACTATAAACCTGAAGGTAGGCTCAAAATCGGGGCGGTCATCAGTCTAGATTTCAACTCCTCAAAGACAAGCTCACAATCAACTGTCTAATTGAAGGTTTTTCCTTTCCTAGTAAGCATAGTCATCTGTAACGCTATTTTTGAGTAGTCCTTAATGAATACATATTATAAACTGCCTTCGGCCTTGCCCAATCTTTTCTTACTTCTATTTTCTTCGGATCCACTGAGAGACCTTTCTAACTAATAACGTGGCCAAGAATGCAATCTCAGAAAGCCAGAACTCACACTTTGAAAATTTAGCGTACAATTGATTCTCCCTAAAGTGCTCAAAACTGTCCCGAGGTGCTCGACATGATCTTCTTGACTCTTTGAATACACCAGAATGTCGTCTATAAAGACGATAACGAATCGATCTAAGAATTCTTGAAACACTATATTCATCAGTTCCATAAAAGCGGACGGGCATTAGTCAGCCTGAAGGTCATGACCATGAACTCATAGTGTTCGTATCTAGTGCTGAATGCCGTCTTCTGAATGTCCTCATCCCGAATTTTCAGCTGGTGTTAGCCCGACCTCAGATCTAACTTAGAAAACGTGCAAGATCCCTCAAGTTGGTCAAACAAATCGTCTATCTTAGGGATATGATACTTATTCTTAACTGTCAACTTGTTCAGCTCGCGGTAGTCTATGCACAATCTCAGGCTGCCATCCTTCTTCTTAACAAACAGTACGGGCGTACTCCAAGGTGAAGTGCTGATGCGAATAAAACCCAAGTCGAGCAATTCCTGCAACTGGATATTCAACTCAGTAAGTTCTCTGGAAGTCATACGGTAAGGAGTCTTGGCCACTTGCGCAGCTCCAGGTACAAGATCGATTTGGAAGTCAATCTCTCTGGTAGGAGGGGCACCGGGTAACTTCTCTGGAAAGACATCTGGAAACTTCTGAACTACAAGTACTTCTAGCAGATTAACCTTGACTTCAATGTTCATCAGTTCCCATTGAGTTTGTCCTTCTTAAAGACCGATCACATGGACAAGGTGTGATGTTTATTACTTGCTGTCACGACATGTCTAGAAGCAAAAATCAGAGTGCGCTTCGGCCGGGTCGTGTTGCCACATACATGAGGGAAAGAAACTCCATGTCTGTTTAGGCCGGAGCTGAAATAACATTTTTAGATTTAAAGTAAATAATTTGAAGAAAATACATTATCATTATGCGGAAGCTTTAAAATAGGCAGTGACAAGTTAAATACACATGTATTTTTACTAAAAACCCATGATACAAAGTGCGAGTACAAATTTCATGCAATAAAAATCCCAAAGGAAATGAACATGCGTTAATAACAAATTTCTATACATAATTTATTTAGCCTAGCAGTTGTCCATGATACAAGGAAAATGACTGATCATAACTATTACATAATAAGCTGAAACCGACAGTAAAGAAAATACAACATAGAACCTGACAAAGTACGAAAATAAGATAACCTCCAGGAACACGGGAACTTGATAAGGATCTGGCTCAGGGAGCAGATGGCGCAGTCACGGACGCTAAGGAAAATTCCAAAACAAACAAGGAAAAAGCCTCAGAACATTTATACATGTAAGTAAATTACTTAACAAATAAAAAACTCAGAAAGCTAATTGCACTGATATGCAGGAAAGAAACTTAGTAGAGCAGACTAGTAAGTAACTCACGCAGAGATAATGAAGAAATTTATTAGCCTAATCCAGTGTCGAACACATATTCGTCCATATAATGACATCAGTTGAAACAATTGAAAATGTATGTGTTTTTGTTTGTTGCACATGATTTATGATTCAGAGGGATTCAAGTTTAGTTTTAAGACTTATCAGTGATTCAGAGATTTTTTTCCGTGATCTCTCAGAGGAGGCTCTTGTGAACCCTCACCCTTGAGCCAGGGAGGGAGTTCACGCTCGTTGTGACCGGTCCTTTGTTCCCGTTAGGAATTCAAGAGGAAACCCAAGTCAAGGAGTTGCATCATTTGACACTACCTTTCCATGTTACTTATGATATCAATGGATGAATTAATTTATACTTTAGTGATTCCTAGTATATTAAGACAAACTAACAATCTGATGATTCAGGTATTCAATAGAAAATTCATGAACATAAGAAAAGTGTAGCGAGTTAAGACCAATGTTTGCAAGTGAGAGGTTTCTCTACTTGCCTTAAGTAAGGCTGAGCCCGATGGTGGCGGCTAAACGGCGCAAGCAAGATTTAGAGACCTATTTTGGACCTGCTTTAAAATAACATAAAACGGTATTTGACATACAAACACCCTAAGCTAACACAAGCAATTAACATCGCATAACCTAAACATGAGAGAGTTTAGAAATTTACCTCCCTCAAAAGTGAGGGGAGATGAGACTACCACGGGGAATCAGAGATTTGGCAGCGCTTAGGTTTGAGAAACCCTAATTCGGAAGGGGTTTTGAGTGATCCAGCCAATTGATTCGATGAACGACGCCGAAAATCACAAATACATAGAGGTTAGGCGATTATAAGAGGGCATAAATCTTGAATTACAAAATACACGCAATTCGGAGAACAAAAACTTGCAAAAGAATTCAAGAACATCTGAATAAAGGAGGGAAAGAGAAGATCCTTAACCAAGGAAGCCAAATCCGAGTCCAAGGAGGAGAGGGAAGGAAACCCTAACGGTCCCTCTCACAAACGCCGACCAAGACGAAGGAGAAGATGAGAAATTAGGGTTGCCGACCCTTGGAGGAGAGAAGGGCTGTTGTCCTTGAGGAAGAGGAGGTTGCCGGCCCCCTTGGAGGAGTGTTGCTGTCGACTCTGGAAGAAGAGGGACGAGAGATGCTGGAGGAAGGGGGTCGGCTCTTGCAGAAGAAGTCTACTACCGGCCCCGGAAGAAGTATTACAGGAGGCGGCGCCGGCAAAAGGAGGTGTAGGAGGCGGCGGTCACAGGAACAGAGGGCGAGCGGGAGACGCCACATGCGAAATACGAGAGCAGCGGGAGACGAGCTGCTTGCGTGCGGGATCGGCAACCCTAGCCGAAGGGAATAACCAATAAATCGGGGGGGGGGGGGGGTGCTTGGTTAAGTAGGGAAAACTCCTTTAATATTACAAAATTGCCATTCCTTTTAATTTGAATTAAATCTTGTTTTCTTTACTTAATTTTTTCTAAAACCTGGGTTGTTGCACTTGCCATGAATATTCTACAAAGGTATGCAAATTTATATTAGTACTATATTTCAAAATATATTTTATTTTAATAAGGTCTTTTATTAAAAAACTCATGTTATTTTCTTCAAATTAATAACTCTTCATATCAATTCGGAGAGTTTAAGTGAGCAGTTATCTAGTGGGACAAGATCAATATTTTACCCCCGTCATGAGTCAACTTTGGCTAATCACCAATAATGTGGCTATTTAAATAGATAACTTTTGTCAATTGCATCATCATGCATCTCTTGTATGGTTGGTGAATAATCGTTATTCACATCCATCTTATGGTGCATGCCAACCCTATGTCTCTAGGCACTCTACTATTGAGGTCACTTAATTAAATTAGACCCAATATCGACATCTGGATATCACATTTATCCCATCGCACCCCACCAAGATAGATTGATGCACCTTGCTTTGGCAAACTCACACTTCATCGATCAATGCAAGAAGAGTGTCATCCATCGGAAGACATTCAAACGCTTAATATTCTTTAAGGATTTTTTCATGAAATATGATTAACATTAATCGTGCATATGTTTATACCTTTTATACAAATAGATGATTACTATTTAATCGTGCACTTATTTAAATTATTTAAATAAGACAATGAGAAATTACAACATTCACATTGCAGATACATCTCAGATATACATACAATCTACATCGAAATACAAGGTGTGCTGGCGGGGTTCCAAGGTGCTGCGCCCCTGTCGGGGTCTTAGGGACAGAGTCCCTAACGGGGTCCAAGGGGCAGCGCCCCAGGTGGTGGACTTGCTGACTGATTAGAGAGCGGGGTCAAGGGGCAGAGCCTTTACGGGGCACTTCGCAGAGCCTTTGCGGCGCGCGGGGCAGAGCCCCAACCATTTTTGAAAAATCACCACCATTTTCTCATAGAAAATTCATCAATGTTTGATGTTTCAGGATTAAATTTGTTGTTTCAGAACCATTATAATCATCAGATTTACACACATATATTTCAAATTCATCTTTCCTTAGACAGTGGGCAAGCTCGCCTATCTGTATAATAGTGAACGAAACTGTACATAGATAAACAATTTCTGTGAAAGGGTGCAATATAATTTCTGAATGAGTGGCTTCGCAACCTAACTCTGATATCACTGTTGGGTTTCATGGGCATTAAATGTGCATCGGAAATATAGGAAATCATTGACAGGATCTATGTGAAACACAACAAATCAAGAAACGAAATTGTACCTACGCCAAAATCACATTTTGAGACGAATGACTGACGTTTAAGACCAAACGCAGAATAATCCGTCTCTAAAGGTATCCACACGAATGCCAAAAACACCTCGCATTCCGTTCAACGGGCTCAGGACTAGGAGATGATCGTCCATCTCTGTGCAAAATTCTAGTTCCGTTTTGCAGGGATGTTTTTCTTCTTTGCTTTACGACATTAGAAATTCCAAATCAGACATTGGTTCTTCAGGATAAGTTGTCATATTTATAAGCATGAACCCATACGCAAAAATTAGGTCGGCACGCCCTCGACACATGGCCGTGTCTTTCGGGCGTGCCACCAAAAAGTCACATTCAGTCATGCAAAACTGTCTCCTCGTGGCTCTGGGGTGTGTAACTGCCGACACTCCCTTGATACACACCCGTGTCCTTCAGGCGTGCCACTTCAAAAGTCACGCCTTTTGTCACAGAACCGCCACCAACCGTTATTCTGCCATTTTTGGGTTGACACGCCCTTGGTACACGTGCGTGCACTGTGGGTTTTTTCTCTAATGGAAAATTTTCTGTCCGATGGATGTATATGGAGCATGGTGCGTTGGGGATAATTTTTTCTTCAAAAAATAATTTTGTTTGTTAAATTTTTTATTTTTTAAAGAAATAATTAACAGAATATTAGTCTATGTATTTTTACGGTCATTTTAAGTACTCATATGTATATGTTTTGGGATTAAAATGTGTAAAAATACAGTTGTAAATGTGTTTTTTAAACTATTTTACAATTGTATTTTTTCGGCAAAAATAAGTGTAAAAATACAGTTCATTACAACCATAAATTACGTTACAACTGTAATTTTGCAAGAAAAAAGGTCCGCGCACCATGCTTATGGTGCGATGAGCGCACAGAAACCCCCCCTCTCTCTCTCTAATACGATATATCGTATATCTAATATACATGTTTAGAACTTGGTTTCATAAACTAACACGATCAATCTCTCTAATTTCCGCATTTTCTTATGTGCGACGCTATAGACTTGTATCACGTTGGCAGTAAGATTAATCCATTGACTACTTCTAGATCACAAGATTCCTATAGTTTGTTGTCAACATATCTCCTGTAGATCTTCAAACTGCATTGTCAATCTTTTCGGTGGCAACGAATCCTTAAGATTGAAATAAACTGGAGATCAATGTTGCTATTTTTTGTTCTGTACAGTTGTGAATAGAAATTTTATTTTACTGATAAAATTCTCTTGTTACGTTGCAATTGTAAATAGAATATATAATATATAGATGTAAAAGGGCAGCCCGGTGCACAAGGCCTCCCCACCTAGCGAGAATATATAATATTACTAATAAAATTTCTATTCACGACTGTACAGAACAAAAAATAGCAACATTGATCTCCAGTTATAATATATAGATATAAATATATATATACATAAATATATACATATATATATTATGTATATTTTATCCCTTAACTTTGACATTAACATGTTTTAATCCATGTTATGTTCCAGACTAATTTTTGTGGCTGGGGAGCAGTTTCATCAGAGTCCATTGAAAAGGGTGATTTTGTGATAGAATATGTTGGAGAAGGTATGCATTTTCTTTTATTTTTTAAATCTAAATTAGATATATGCTAATGAAACTCTTGGATTACCTTAGCCAGAAGGACATGCCATATTCCAAATGTTTTGGGTTGTTGGGTCCTTCATTCATTTTTTTTGTGCCGCATTTCTGGTTACTCTAGCTTAGTTAATCTAAACTTTTTGTCACGACCCGTCTAAAAGCAAAAGACAGAGCGCGCTTCGGGCGGATTGTGATGCCACTGACATGAGTGGATGAAACATAATGTCTGTTAGGCGGGGCTGAATTAGCATTATTAGGTTTAATATAATTAATGTGAAGAAAAATATGTTTTATAAATATGCTGAAGCTTTAGAGTACAACAATGAAAAAGAAAATACATGTGTTTATATAAAAACCCAGACTAAAAAAAATACTGATACTGAATCATGTAATGAAGACCTCAAAAGGGTGAACATGCAATAATATGAATTTTTAGTACAAAATTTATAGCCTAACAGTTGTCCATGAAACAAGAGAAAATGACTGAATGTAATCATTATATAACAGAAATACCGAAAAGAAAAGAAATAATACATAGAACCTGATACAATAATAAAAATAAGAAAAACCTCCAGGAACCCAGGAACAGGGTGCAGAGCGGACTCAGGTACCAGGCGGCGCAGTCACAGATGCTAAGGCAAATTCGAAAGCAACACGGAAAAAGCCTCAGAACAATAATACAAGTAAAGTAAAATGAAGTACAACTAGCAGGAGATCAGAAAGAATACATGCACAATTTCCAGGAACTACAAAGCTATCAAGATAGACAAGTAAAAGAGTCACGCGGAAGCAAACTGAATTATTAACCTACTCCGAAGTATACTATAAGCAGATTTTTGTAATAACATAAGTTGTAACAAATGAAAGTGTAGGTATTTTTGTTTGATGCACAAGATTCATGATCTAACATGTTCAAGTTCAGATTCAAGACTTATCAGAGATTCAGGAGGTCAAACTTGTTATGACCGCTCTCTTGCTCCCGTTAAGGATTCTTGAGAGAACCTAAGTCAAGGAGTGCATCAATTAAACACTACCTTTTTATGTTTACTCACGTTATTAACGAAATAATTCATAATTTAGTGAATGAGACAAGTTATCATTTTGATGATTCAGGTGTCGAACAGTAAAATTTATGAACACAAGAAAAATGTAATAAGTTACGATCAAAAGATGCAAGCGAGAGGTTTCTCTACTTGCCTTAAGTAAGACTGAACCTGACAGTGGCGGCTAGGTGGCGCAGGCAAATTAACAATCTTAATTCAAACCCGATTAAGCACAAACATGGATGATAATTGATTTTAACAGAAAACCCTACATGAGCATGCGTAATTTAAATCACAACAAATTAAACAAGTGCGAGTTAGCGAAAATTACCTCCCTCGAAGATGAGGAGAGAGGAAATTACACGTAGGAATAAAAAATTGGCGGCGCTTAAGGTTAGGGAAGCCCTAAATTGGAAGGGGCCTTTAGTGTTCCCGCCAATTAGGGCGACGAACGACGTCGGGGAGCACGAAAACCTAGAGATTGGACGATTATAATGGGGGTGAAATTATGAATCACGGCATATACACAATTAGGGGCACAAAAATTTGCAAAGAAATTCAATTAAATCTGATTGAAAGAGGAAGAAAGAGATACATACCCAAGGGAGTCCAATCTGGTCTCAAGGGGGCAAGAGAAGGAAAACCCTAGATGTCCCTCTTCGCAAAACTCGGCCAAAACGGGCACAAGGATGGCTGTCGGAGGAGGTGGTTGCGGCCGCCGGGCTTGAAGGGAGGGAATAAGCCGATGCCGGCCTTCAGAAATGAAGAGGAAGAGAGAAGAGGAAGGCGGCTTGCTGCAGCCGGCCCTTTCGAGGAGGTCGGAATTCCTCTTCGAAAGGAGAGGTGGGAGACGGCCAAAGCAGGAGATGCTGGCTTGGGTAAGAGAAAGGGCAGGAGGCGCCGGTGGGAGGAGGAACAGGAGCGGCAGGTGGCGGCGGCCCTACTCGCGGGAGATGGGATCGGCGCTGCGGCTTGCGGGAGACGGGATCGGGGCGGCTAGCGGGAGACGGGATCGGGGCGGCTACCGGGAGACGGGATTGGGGCAGCTAGCGGGAGACATGATCGGGGCGTTTAGCGAGAGACAGGATCGAAATCCTTGGACCGTGAGGATTTAAATCAGGGGGGGGGGCTTGGGCTGCGGCTAGCAAATTCTTTTTTTTTATGAGTTGTTACATTCTTCTCCACTTAGGAAGTTTCGTCCCGAAACTTTTGAGGATTTTCTGTATGGGGTCTCTTATGGGGAAGATTCAAATGTCATTCATTCCAACAGAATTTTTAAACAAAGGCATGGAAGCTAATTATGAACATACAAAATGAGAAGAGAACAAGTTCAGAGGCTTACCAAGATCAAGAGAATAGATGCGGATATTTGCTACGCATGTCAGATTCAAGTTCCCTGGTGTACTCCTCAAACTTGCCATTGGAATGGTTCTTTTTTGAAGCTTGCGTTCTTGATACTCCACGATCTTTGCAGGCTCGACCGGATACGAAAGATTGGCTTCAGGAACCACATGAATTTATTCAATGATGCGGTTATGATCATGAATGTACTTCCGCAGTTGGCTGACATGGAAAAAATTGTGAACACCAGCAAAAGAAGCAGGTAACTCAATGCAATTAGCAGAATCCCCAACACGCTCTGAGATAGAATACGGTCCCATGATACTCGGGCTAAGCTTGCGATGACGACCGAACCGTTTCACCCCGGGAGAAGGGGAAACCTTCAGGAACACTTGATCACCCACACCAAATTCTAATGGACGACGGCACAGGTTTGCATACTTTCTCTACCTCTCGATAGCACGACTGAGCTAAAGTCGAGTCTTCTTTATGGCTTGTTCCATTTCCTTGAGCGGGATTCATGAGCTTCACGACATATAACATTAAGTAATTCAGGAACACCGGGGATGCAAAGACGGCCTCAGAAATGCAAAACATCATTAGAGATAGAGAAATTCGGAAGAGACTGAAGTTCAACCCTTCGGCGAATGCGCTGGAGAACGGGGTCAGAAGGCTGCAAATCTTTCACCTGCTCCACCCATGATTGACCAAAAAGTTTATCTTGACCTTCTGGTGAGATGGATATGTCCATCCGCTCGAGGTCACCAATCAGAGCTGCAAGAGTAGTTGACATGGGTGCACAAGAGGGAGCGGATACATGACGACTCAACGCATCATCTACCGTATTGGTCTTGCCGGGAACATAAGTAAGCTCCAAATCGTAGTCCGCTACAAATTCGATCCACCGCCTCTGACGAAGATTTAGATCTTTCTGATCAAATATATACTTCAGGCTCTGATGATCAGTAAATAAGTGACACTTCACACCATAGAGATAATGTCGCCAAAGTTTCAAAGCAAACACCACTGCAGCGAACTCCAGATCATGAGTAGGGTAGTTGCGCTCGTGAGTCTTCAACTGCCTTGACCTATAAGCGATAACACGGTTATCCTGCATCAAGACACACCCCAACCCAACTTCGGAAGCGTTAGTAAAAACTGAAAAGTCTGCCTCCTCGGAAGGAAGGGCTAAAACTGGCGCCGAACACAGATGTTGCTTCAATTCCAAGAAGGCTTGCTCACACTGATCTGACCACTCGAATCTAGCATGCTTTTGAGTTAGCTTTGTCAGCGGAGCAACAAGAGAGGAGAAACCCTTGACGAAACGTCGATAGTAGCTAGCAAGCCCAAGGAAACTGCGAATCTCAGAAGAGATAGATGGTCGCTTCCAGTCCATAACAACTGAAATCTTGGCAGGATCAATGGAGAGTCCATCTCCAAAAAGAACATGCCCCAAGAAAACAACACGATCCAACCAGAACTCACATTTTGCCTGCTTGGCATAGAGTTGATGCTGACGAAGTGTGGAGTGAGTGAGTCTAAGATGTGCTGCATGATCCTCATGAGTCTTGGAATAGACCAGAATATCATCAATGAACACGATGATGAATTTATCCAGGTACTCGCAGAAGACACGGTTCATCATGTCCATAAAAGCAGATGGTGGGTTGGTCAAACCAAAAGACATCACTAAGAATTCAAAATTACCATACCGAGTTCAGAAGGCAGTCCTGGGGATGTTGGATTCCTTGATCTTCAGCTGATGGTAACCTGATCTGAGATCTATCTTGGAAAAGACTGTTCTACCTTTGAGCTGATACTTATTCTTCACGGCCACCTTGTTCAGGTCCCGATAATCAATACAAAGCCTCATGGAGCCGTCCTTCTTTTTCACGAAGAGGACACGGGCTCCCCAAGGTGAAGAGCTAGGACGAATGTACCCACGTTCAAGCAATTCATCAAACTGCGATCTATGCTCCTCTGGCTCGCGCAGGGCCATACGGTACAGGGCTTTAGATATAGGTCGCGTTCCAGGCTCTAAGTCAATAGAGAACTCCACATCTCGACCAGGAGGCATCCCATGCAATTCGGTAGGAAAGACGTCAGGAAATTCAGAAGCAACAAGTATGGATTCAAGTGAAGGAGAGACAGAATCTGAATGCGCAACATACACAAAACAAGCAGAACATCCTTGACTAAGATGGCGAGTGGTGCGTACAACAAAAATTACCTTCATGTGACTGCGGGTCTGAACATGAACGCTGAAGTCCTTGCCATCGATGTTGAGATTGACCCTCTTTGCCACGCAGTCCAGCTTTCCTCTATACTCGACCACCAATTCATACCCAAGATTACATCGAACCAGACATCTCCAGAACTATGAGATCCGCTGAGACTTGCAATTCGCCAAGCATGATCGGACAATTGGGAATGCCAAAACTTGAAAGATGCAGATGACCAGGCACAAAGATCTCATAAGGGACCTCAAATGGTGAAGTAGGCCAACAATAAAGATCCACAATATGACGAGCAATGAACGAATGAGATGCACCAGAATCCAGCTTTGGGCTTGAGGCTTTGATCTTGGGAAGGAGCACCTTTGCGCTTGTGATCAGCCGCGGTAGCATTGCCAGATCTATGCTGGACCTTTTTAGTAGAACGCTCCAGCTCGATAACCTCCACCTGTAACGCAGCTTCCACAGTCTTGGCGAAGGTAGTGGCGCCACGAGCCACTACATGCCGACAGAAATCTTAACTCCCTTCACGAAACGACTGATCTTCTTGGACTCGTCTAGGACCAACTTCGCGGCAAGGAGGGACATGAGGGAAAACTCTTTCTCATACTCTGTCGTTGATCTGTCTGGCTGCTGGAGGGACAAGAATTTCTCAGCTAGCCGAGCACGCTCCTCAGAAGAAAGAAACTTCTCCACAATAGCTCCCTTAAATTGATCCCAGGTTATGGTGGCAGAGTTGGGAAGATTGTGGCGCTGAAGCCACCAGGTGTACGGATCCTCGGTCAGATGGTAAGCAGCAAGAAGAACTTTCTGGACATCCGGAATCCCAGCGTACTCGAAGTGCTTCTCCATCTGGACGAGCCACTTAGAAATGACAATGCAGTCATGATTGCCATCATAAGATGACGACTTTAACCTTTTGAACGCCAAAGTGTCTGTCATCGCCACCGGAGGAACAATCAGACTGGACGCGAGCGGGGTCACCAAGTCGACGGCAGGCGAGTTGGTACCAGGATCAGAAGCAGGGGTGACTCTAGGAGTGGCAGCAGTAACAATAGCTCCAGCTGTCCTAGTGCCGGATCCAGAGGCTGGATTAGAAGTTTGGCGATCCTCCTCTAGGCGACTGAGGCGATCCAGAATCTGCTGGAAAAAGCTGAGCCGTGACATTACCAGATGTTTCACCCGCAGGAGGGGAGGTCTTGTTGCGTTGCGGCCGCTTTGGAGCCATATAGAAGGAGATACAAGAAATTCAGGTAAGAATCGATAATCAACGGAATAGGAAGGATTGAGATCTGAGGTTCTAACACTTTCGTACTGTCGGATACATAAATCATGTTATAATTACATCATTTTCATTGGACAATTGCTAGTAATGATCATGCAAATGCAACGATGAAATCATGTTAAGTTGTAAACATTTAATAAATTCATGTGTGTACAATCATTATCTGTTGTTCTTAGCTTGACACTTTTGCAAATGAGTTATGCTATGCATGATTTGTCACTGTGTCTAAAATGCATTCCTAATGATGTTCATGGATGGATACACACACCATGTTAAGCGCCCATATCGCTTAACATGTCATGCATATTATGCCACTAATGTCATCATAATTGAAAATATTGAAATTGCCCATAACTATTTAATATTTGCAAGCGGCGTATAGTGGAAATGAGAAAAACTGTCTCGATTAATTCATCTCAAAGGACCCTTACTCATATATATACATGAGGAGGGAAAAACCCTAAAAACAGGAGAAAGACTAAAATACCCTTAATCGGGATAAAAACACAAAATAGAGGAACGACTTGAAATAATATGAATTGCAACTCTCCCCCTCAAGTCGGACGAAAGATGTCAGCCATCCCTAGTTTCAGAATGCTATCAGTAAACGTATCACATCCCAAGCTTTTGGTGAACACATCAGCCAGTTGATCTTTGGAATGAACGAAGGGAGTAACCATAGTCTTTTTATCCAAGTGATCTTTAATAAAATGTCGATCAACCTCAACATGCTTTGTCCTGTCATGTTGGACTGGGTTATGTGCTATGCTAATAGCGGCCTTATTGTCACAAAATAAGGAGAAGGGAGCTGTCTCAGTGAAACCCAGATCTTGTAATACAGTACGTAGCCACAGACCCTCACATAGACCCTGAGACATATCACGAAATTCAGCCTCAGCACTTGATCTGGCAACCACATTCTGCTTCTTGCTACGCCATGTCACAAGGTTTCCACCAATGAAAGAACAATAACCAGTTGTGGACTTTCTGTCATCTTGACATCCAGCCCAATCAGCATCGGTAAAGACCTCAATCCTCAAGTTATTGTTTTTGGAGAACAATAGACCGCGGCCTGGTGCTTTCTTCAAGTATCTTAGCACACGATACGCAGCATCTTGATGTCTAACCCTGGGAGAATGCATATACCTGCTCAGAATCCCTACCGCAAAAGTAATGTCAGGCCGAGTATGGGATAAATATATAAGTTTCCCAACCAGTCTTTGATAACGTGATACGTCAGCATGGTCACCATCACTATCACCATCAATCTTATGGTTCTCCTCCAAGGGAGTGTTAGCAGGAGCACACCCAAGCATCCCTGTCTCCTTTAAAAGATCCAATACATACTTTCGTTGAGATATGAATATACCCTGATCAGATCTAGCAACCTCGATACCCAGAAAGTATCGTAACCTTCCTAAGTCCTTCACCTCAAATTCAGCAGCTAAGAGGGTTTTAAGGCTGGTAATCTCCTCTGTGTCGTTTCCTGTAATTACAATGTCATCCACGTAGACAATGAGAACCACAACCTTCTGTTCGCGTCTCCGGATAAACATGGTATGATCAGAGTGAGCTTGCTTGTACCCAAACTTGAGCATAGCAGTGAGGAACCTTCCGAACCAGGCCCTGGGAGATTGCTTCAGGCCATATAAAGATTTCTTTAAGCGGCAGACAAGTCCTTCAGCCCCCTTCCTCATAAAACCAGGAGGGAACTTCATGTACACCTCTTCATCGAGATCACCGTGAAGGAACGCGTTCTTAACATCCAGTTGATGAAGGTCCCAGTCCAGGCAAGCCGCACAGGATAGTAACACCCGAATAGAGTCCATCTTTGCAACCGGAGCAAAGGTCTCTTGGTAATCAACTCCCTGCGTCTGAGTGTATCCTTGAGCAACCAGACGTGCTTTGTACCGTTCCACTTTACCGTCTTGGTTTTGCTTAACAGTGAAGACCCACCGTGAGCCTATAGCTTTCTTCCCAGGAGGAAGAGAAGAGACTTCCCACGTATGATTCTTATCCAGGGCAGACATCTCATCGTGCATAGCCTGTGTCCATACAGGCATCTGCAAGGCTTCCTGCAACGATTTAGGAATAACAACCACGGAAAGGGATGAAACAAAGGCCTGATGGGCCGGGATGAGATGTTGATAAGCCACATGGTTAGAAATAGGGTGTTGCGTACTAGTGGATTTACCTTTCAGCAATGCAAGAGGAATATGCATATCCACATCATCAGAATCTGAGGACGAAGTAGGCATGGGCAGTGGAGGAACACTAGTAGCCTGTGTACCTGTGCGACGATGATATATGTGGGGAAGCGGAGAGATCAGAGTGGAGGTCAAAGGTACCTGGATAGGAGCAGTAACAATCGGAGTAGGTAGCTGTGGTGAAGGAGAGGTCATGGAAGGAAGAAGAGGAAGAGGAATAGGAGTAGTAACTGTATCACAATCACTCTCCCCCTGACGAAGAGAATGAGTCGAAGGCAAAAAAAAACGATTCCTGCTCCCGGAAAGTAACGTCCATGGTACAGAACATACGTCGGGACGGAGGGTGATAACAACGATACCCTTTGGTGGTAGAAGAGTAGCCAAGAAAGACACAACGGAGAGCCCGAGGGTCAAGTTTGTCACGACAGGGTTGGTGGATATGCACAAAGCAAACGCACCCAAAGATGCGAGGTGTCAAATGGGAAGTATGAACGACACAGGTAGTGGAAAGGCGAGCTAGAGGAGTAGTGTAGGAAAGAACACGAGAAGGAAGACGATTGATTAAATGAGCGGCGGTAAGGACAGCATCCCCCCAATAGGGTTTGGGAAGGTGCATGGTGGATAGAAGACATCTAGCAACCTCAAGGAGGTGCCGATTTTTACGCTCGGCCACACCATTTTGAGTAGATGTATGGACACACGTTTTCTGGTGGATAATACCATGAGTGGTAAGATAAGACCCGAAGGCACCACGATCGTCATACTCTCCGCCATTATCACTCCTAAGAACACGAATAGAAGCATCGAATTGAGTTTGCACCATTTTATGAAATATTTGAAAACAGGAAAAAACTTCACTTTTTTTCTTCAAAAGATAAACCCATGTAGTACGAGAGAAGCAGTCAATAAAAGTGACAAACCAACGAAAACCATTTAAGGATACAATAGGGGACGGTCCCCACACATCAGAATGTATCACATCAAAAGGAACACTACTGGGTAGAGAGAGATGCGAAGAAGAACGTCGCACATGTTTAGACTCATCACATACATCACAATGAAAATTCTGAAGAAAAGGTAAAAAAGCAGGAAACAATTTTTGTAGATAAGTGGAAGACGGATGTCCTAGGCGCAGATGCCAACGACGAACATCATCAGCTGTGGCGACGGAACAGGAAAGAGCCTGAGGGGGTATCTGCTGGGGGTTCAGGTAGTACAAGCCGCCTCGATTCCTACCACTGCCAATGTTCCGCTTCGTACCCAGTTCCTGAAAAACACAAGAATCAGGAAAAAAGGTTACCGAGCAATTCAGAGATCGAGTAATATTGCTGATGGAAAGCAAATTGCGAGGAAAAGAAGGGACGTGAAGAACAGAAGAAAGAGAAATAGACGGGGAACATAAGATGTTGCCTTTGCCCGCAATAGAGGATAAAGATCCATTTGCAGAAATGACCTTGTCCTTACCAGACAAGGGGGTGTAAGAGAGGAAACCTGAGGAGGACCCAGTCATATGATGTGTTGCGCCTGAGTCAAGCACCCATTCAGAGGAAGAGGTAATGGCAGCATGAGCACTGGGCGTCGCAATAGTCGCCAGGGAAGTGGAACCACCTATTCCAGGATCAGACTGAGAGGAGAGCAGACGACGGAAGGCATCCACTTCCTGAGCTGTAAGAGATCCAAGAGTGGAACAGTGAGACTCATCATAGACATCTGTAGTGTAGGCAGCAACATGAGAGCGATGGCCACTCTGTCTCTGGCTACCACGACCAGGCCCACGGCCACGGCCACGACCACGACCAGGAGGAGCAAGATGTGGATGAAGCTTGAAACACATCTCCCGAGAATGTCCTCTTCGACCACAGTAGTCACATGTGGGCACATAGGAGCCAGGAGTGGGGATAAGACCGCGACCGACACTCGTCAAGGCCGAACGGTCAGGCGGCGCCATAACATTGAGGGACTTGCGTCGGTCTTCATCACCCAGAACCATACTAAAGGCCTCACGAAGGGAGGGAAGCGGAGAGCGGTGAAGAATATGCGTCCGCACCATATCGGATTCCATGTTCAATCCCATCAGGAAAACATGAAGACGAAAACGGTCCTCATTTTGCTTTATCTGAACAGCATCAGCGGTACATGCAGGAGTGAAGTGAGCAAAGTAGTCTAACTCCTGGTGTAGACGCTCAAACTCAGAGAAGAAAGACGAAACGGTCATCGAACCTTGCCGCAATTCCAAAATACGGCGAGTGAGCTCATACACCTGAGTGGAACTACCGATCTGTGAGTATGTTTCCCGAGCACGAGTCCAGATCTCAGATGCAGAATCCATCAACATATAGCTCCGATAGACTTTAGGAGACATCAAATGTAGGAGCCATGAGACCACAAGAGAGTTGTCAGAATCCCAACGCTTCCAGGAGGGATCGGTCTTCGGAGGCTCCTTGATTGTGCCATCGATATACCCAAACATCTGTTGGCTGCGGATGACATGTTGGGCTGCGCGGGACCATTCCAGGTAATTCGTGTCATCCAAGGGGACCGTGGTAATCTTTAAAGAACCGGAGTGGCCATGAGGACGCTGAGAGTCACTCATCTGAGGCTGGATCACACCCGGAGAAGATACCGAGGAATCGGGGTCACCCATATTGACAAAAAAAATGGATCAAAAGAGAAGAGGGATCAGCACATCGAGGAGGCTGCACGATCAGCACATCGGCTGCGGATCATTCAACTGGAGAGGAGGCTGCACGATCAGCACATCGAGGAGGCTGCACGATCAGCTGCGGATCATTCAGGAACAACTGGATCTGCAGCGGCTGGGATCAGCACATCGGCTGGAGATCACGGAGAAAGCAGGATCAATGGGAGAAAACACGATCAACTGGAGCAGTCGACCAACAGGAGCTGACCAACTGAATCTGCGGCAGGATCGAGCAACTGGATCGATCAGGAGTAGGTCGACGTCGACTGGATCGATCAAAAAAGCTGGAACAGGCGCACGAAGGGCGGCGACATCACGAGAGGGAGCGGCGGGGTCCTCAGCGGCCGACGGCAGCGGCGCACCTGCTAGGGCACCGCATAAGCGGAGGCGAGCACGTACGGGCCGCTCAAAACTGCAGAGGTCGAGAGGCGCGGGAGATATCGACGGAAGCGAGCTAGCGGGGGCGTGAGCGGAAGACGGGAGCGAGCACGATCAGGGATGCAAAGTCCTCTGATACCAAGTGGAAATGAGAAAAACTGTCTCGATTAATTCATCTCAAAGGACCCTTACTCATATATATACATGAGGAGGGAAAAACCCTAAAAACAGGAGAAAGACTAAAATACCCTTAATCGGGATAAAAACACAAAATAGAGGAACGACTTGAAATAATATGAATTGCAACTCGTATAACCTAGTGGAAATTCATATGCTCATAAATGTTAAGTTCGCCCATAACCCCTTAACATTCATGTTCATATTGCACATGATTATAAGTGTAGTGTGTGAGTGTTTCGTCCAAGAACAACAGTTAATGATAAAGTGAGTGAAAAAATGTTGCATGCATATTTATACTTATATTATGTAATTTATAATATGTAAAAGTTAATAGATATTTTATTTTATTTTTTAGAAAAAAAATTAATTTATCTTTAGAAAACAACCTGGCTCTGATATCAACTGTCACGACTCGTCTAAAAGCAAAAGATAGCGCGCTTTGGGCGGATTGTGATGCCGCAGACATGAGGGGATGAAACACAATGTCTGTTAGGCGGGGCTGAATTAGCATTATTAGTTTTAAAATAATTAATTTGAAGAAAAATATGTTTTAAAAATATGCGGAAGCTTTAGAGTACAACAGTGAAAAGAAAAATACAGTTGTTTATATAAAAACCCAGACTTAAAAAAAATACTGATATCGATTCATGTAATGAAGACCTCAAAACGGAGAACATGCAATAATATGAATTTTTAGTACAAAATTTATAGCCTAACAGTTGTCCATGAAACAAGAGAAAATGACTGAATGTAATCATTACATATCAGAAATACCAACAAAAAGAAATAATACATAGAACCTGATACAACAATAAAAATAAGAAAAACCTCTAGGCATACAGGAACATGGTGCAGAGCGGACTCAGGTACCAGGCGACGCAGTCACGAATGCTAAGACAAATTCCAAAGCAACAAGGAAAAAGCCTTAGAACAATAATACAAGTAAAGTAAGTAAAGTGAAGTACAACTAGCAGGAGATCAGAAAGAATACACATAATTTCTAGGAACTACAAAGCTATCAAGACAGGCAAGTAAAAGAGTCATGCGGAAACAAACTGAATTATTAACCTACTCCGGAGTATAGTATAAACAGATTTTTGCAATAACATAAGTTGTAACAAATGAAAGTGTAGTGTTTTTGTTTGATACACAAGATTCATGATTCAGACAGATTCAAGTTCAGATTCAAGACTTATCAGAGATTCAGGAGTTCAAGCTTGTTATGACCGGTCCCTTGTTCCCATTAGGGATTCTTGTGGGAACCCTAGTCAAGGAGTTGCATCAATTAAACACTACCTTCTATGTTTACTTACGTTATTAACGAAATAATTCATAATTTAGTGAATGAGACAAGTTATCATTTTGATGATTTTATGAACATAAGAAAAATGTAACAAGTTACGATCAAAAGTTGCAAGCGAGAGGTTTCTCTACTTGCCTTAACCAAGACTGAAGCTGACGGTGGCGGTTAAGTGGCACAATCAAATTAAGAATCTTAATTCAAACCTGATTAAGCACAAACATGGATGATAATTGAATTTAAAAGAAAATCCTACATGAGCATGTGTAATTTAAATCACAAAAAATTAAACAAGTGCGAGTTAGCAAAAATTACCTCCCTCGAAGATGAGGGGAGAGGAAATTACACGTAGGAATCGAAGATTTGGTGGCGCTTAAGGTTAGGGAAGCCCTAAATCGGAAGGGGCCTTTAGTGTTCCTGTCAATTAGGGTGACGAACGGCGTCGGGGAGCACGAAAACCTAGAGATTTGACCATTATAATGGGATAAAATTATGATTCGCGACATATACACAATTAGGGGCACAAAAATTTGCAAAGAAATTCAATTAAATCTGATTGAAAGAGGAAGGAGGAGATACATAACCAAGGGAGTCGAATTCGGCCTCGAGGGGGCGAGGGAAGGAATACCGTAGATGTCCCACTTTGCAAAACTCAGCCAAAACGGACACAAGGAGGGCTGTCTGAGGAGGAGGTTGCGTTCGCCGGCCTCCAGAAATGAAGAGGAGAGAAGAGGAAGGAGGCTTGCTGCAGCCGGCCCTTTGGAGGAGGTCGGACGGCTTCCTGGAATGGAGAGGAGGGAGACGGCCAAAGCAGGACCTGCTGGCTTGGGGAGGAGAAAGAGCAGGAGGCGCCGGCGGGAGGCGGAGCAGGGGCGGGAGGCGGAGCAGGGGCGGCAGGCGGCGACGGCGTTGTGCACGGGAGATGGGATTGGCGCTGCAGCTTGCGGGAGATGGGATCGGGGCGGCTAGCGGGAGACGGGATCGTGGCGGCTAGCGAGAGACGGGATTGAAATCCCTGGACCGTGAGGATTTAAATGGGGGGGGGGGGTGGCTTGGGCTGCGGCTAGCAAATTCTAATTTGTTTTTTTATATGAGTTGTTACACTTTTAACAACAGTTGTTTTTCCCTTGGTCCTTTCGCATGAATGCTAGCTCCCTCCTTGATTCTTTCATTTATGTGTACTGAATTTTACCCTGCTATCTCAATCAAATTCTGTCTGCTCATAGACTTAATATCTTTGCTCCACTTTTCCTTGTATGGTCATATCTAATTACCACTTGTAGTTGCCTCGTATTTGACCTTTTTAATTTTTACTAAATTGAATATACTAGCTTGTTCCATTGCCTGACATTGAAACCACTTGACATTATTGGTTTTGTTAGAGTTTTATAAATTATTTCTATCTACCACCACAAGCATATATGTTATCATAAGTGTTATATGAACTTTTACATCTGTAATCCAACTACTCAGGCCGTTGAGTTTGTTTTTCAGTGGAAAATAAGCTTGATTTTTTTTGGGTCATGTAGCAAAATGGGCCAAGGACAAGGAAATTGAAAGATTTGGAAGTTGTGTTGATTGATTTCAGTCTTTTGTTTACAAAATGTTGGAAAAGCCCATGTAGAGTGCCCGTATTTGGGCAATTTTTTGCTTCTCTTCTTTAGTCTCACATCTTGTATATGATTTCTTCTCTCTTTCTCTCTCCTATATATATGTACTCACTCTTTGTATTTATACACTCAAGCAATACATACAAGCTTTGGCTTTTCGCTACATGGTATCAGAGCGATCGGTCCGATACCTGCGGTCTCATTTCTCCTGACCGCCTGCGAGCTGCAGTTCTTCGGTTCGCGCGGTCTCCTTCTTTTTTCAGACAGCGCAGCTCGCTCTTCCTCCCTGTCCGCAGCCTGCCCTGTGGACTCCTCTTTTCTACCCACTCCTTTCTCTTTGTGGCTTCCACCGCTCCTTCTCTCGGTAATAGGCTCTTAAATAGCCTTCTCTTCCTATCCAGTGGGCCCGCTTCACCTTCAGTCCGCTGCGACCTTCTCCTCTAACCGCTGCGACCTGCCCTTCCTTGGTCGGTTCGGTCTCCTCTCCTCATCGCGGCGACCTCCTTCTCGCGATTTCCTCTGCTCGCGCTCCAGCGGCCTCTCTGCTCGCGCTCCAGCGGTCTCTCTCTGCTTGTCCGCTTGTATCTGCACCGTGACCGGGCGGTCTGCCTTCTTCCGCACCTTCTCGTACGGTTTCGTGCGAGCTCCCGCCTGCGGCCTCCTTTCAGTGACCTCAACAGCTTCCCGCGGTCTCCGCCTCAACGACAACCTGCTCCTCCAGCGGCCTCTTAGCGGCCTCCAGCGGACTTCCAGCGACCAGCGGACTTCCTCTCAGCGGCCTCCCGTTCTCTCTCGCTGAGACCTTTTTTTTCTCGCTGCTCGCTTCTCTGCTCAACACTTTGGTCGTTGCCCATCTTCTTTGGCAGCAGGTGTTCTCATCGAGACCGTGCGGTCTGCTTCTCTACCCGCTCTTCCCGCACTTGGTCGCGGCCTCCCTTGGTCGCTAGTGTGATCATCGTGACCGTGCGTTCTGTCCGCTCAGCCCGCTTCTGTCCGCTCTTCCCGCACTTGGTCGCGGCCTCCCTTGGTCGCTTGTGTAATCTTCGAGACCGTGCGGTCTTCCTTGGTCAGCCCGTCCTTTTTTTTTTTTTTTCCTTCAATGGGATCATCTGTGGACTCCACCACAGTGCATGCCCCTCCTCAGCCAGACCGCCTGGGTCATCCTCCGGAACTTCGTGATGAGTTGCGGATAACGACAATCTCCCTCTCAGGGAAAGAAAACTTCATGCAATGGGTACACTCGGTCCGGCGAGTTCTTCAGTCTAAGGGACTTCTGGATCATCTCACCCAAGCACCTCCTTTCCCTCCTACGGAGGACTGGCTCCGGAATGACGACCTAGTTCAGACTTGACTTCTCTCATACCAAATGGTGATGTATCACGAGACTGGTAAAGCTATGTAGGATGAGCTTCATTCTCTATACTCGGGCAAGGACAACCTTCAACATCTCTACGAATCATCACAGATCTCCAGGCGTTAGATACGACCGGGGCTGCTAACATGATCTCCTTCGTTGCTCGCACCAAGACTTTGGACGAAGCATGGATCCAGCATCAATCTTCCACCAATGATCATGCTGTTCAATGAGCTCATAAGGAAGCTGTTATCATTGCTATGATCATGGCTCGTATTCTTCCACACCTGCAAAGCATCCGAAATCAGGTTCTGGCCTCGGGCATTACTCCTTCCCTCTCAGATGTGTGTTCTATTCTCCTCAAAACCTCAGCACCTCTGGCGGCTCCGGCTCTTTCCTCACCGACCCTTCTTCAGAACACTCCTGCTCCCTTACTTCCTTTGTCTCCACCGGCTCGTGGTGGACGTTCGGCCTCTCGGGGAAGGGGGCGTGGTGGTCGTTCTCGACCAAAATGTTCATTCTGTGGGCGAGATGGCCACAATCTCCCTCTCAGGGAAAGTAAACTTCATGCAATGGGTACACTCGGTCCGGAGAGTTCTTCAGTCTATGGGACTTCTGGGTCATCTCACCCAAGCACCTCCTTTCCCTCCTACAGAGGACTGGCTCCGGAATGACGGCCGAGTTCAGACTTGGCTTCTCAACTCTATGGATGGAGTCATACCAAATGGTGATGTATCACGAGACTGCTAAAGCTATGTGGGATGAGCTTCATTCTCTATACTCGGGCAAGGACAACCTTCAACATCTCTACGACATCATCACAGATCTCCAGGCGTTAGATACGACCGGGGCTGCTAACATGATCTCCTTTGTTGCTCGCACCAAGACTCTGGCCGAAGCATGGATCCAGCATCAACCTTCCACCAATGATCATGTTGTTCAACGAGCTCAGAAGGGAGCTGTCATCATTGCTATGATCATGGCTCGTGTTCCTCCACACCTGCAAAGCATCCGAAATCAGGTTCTGGCCTCGGCCATTACTCCTTCCCTTTCATATGTGTGTTCTATGCTCCTCAAAACCTCAGCACCTCTGGCGGCTCCGACTCTTTCCTCACCTGCCCTTCTTCAGAACACTCATGCTCCCTTACTTCCTTTGCCTCCACCGGCTCGTGGCGGACGTTCGGCCTCTCGGGGAAGGGGGCGTGGTGGTCGTTCTCGACCAAAATGTTTATTCTGTGGGCGAGATGGCCACTTTGAGGCGACCTGTTATCGGAAGCCAGGTAATCCTCCTCGTCCGACTGCCGCTGTTGCTGTTGACAGCCCCTCGGCCTCCCGCGCCGATCTTGACGCTCTCCGCCTACAGCTCCAACAGCTTCAAGGGATGATGTCCCCAACTGCCTCCGTCGCCTCCGTCTCCAATCTAGGTATAACCTGTCTCTCAACGAGTCCACATTGGATAGTAGACTCTGGTGCTACTCATCATATCACCTCGCTACAGCCACCAAAGTATTTGAATGCTCCTCATCCGAAGTGTATCACCGTGGCCAATGGGGAGACTATTCCGGTCTCCGGCTCGACTGACCTCTCTCTTAGCCCCTCCATCTCTCTCCGCTCAGCTCTTCATGTTCCGGGATCCCCGTTCAACTTGCTTTCTGTTAGCCGTCTTACTACTGACCTGGATTGCTCCCTAACATTTACATCCTCATCTTTTCTGATACATGATCGGCGGACGCGGACTACCATTGGTAAAGGGCAACTGCGTAACAGACTCTATCTTCTGGACGACTCTCCCACTATCCTCTCATCTGTCTCCTCTGCTGAGTGGCATCAACGTCTTGGACATGCTCCCCTCCCAGTCCTCCAGAAGGCACTTCCCGATGTATCTTTTCCAGCTTTCAAGTGTGATTCTTGTATTTTGGGCAAACAACCGCGTTCTTCCTTTCCCGCACATTGTACTTGGAGCTCTGCTCCTTTTGATCTCTTACATTCTGATGTATGAGGGCCTCATAAAATTCTTAGTATTTTTGGATTTTGATATTTTCTCACGTTTATTGATGACTATTCTCAGGTCACTTGGTTATACTTCGCGATCGCTCTGAGCTCCCTCGTGTCTTTCGGGCGTTTGTTCTTGAAACCCGCACACAATTCTCCACTACCATCAAAACTCTACGTATCAATAATGCTCGCGAATACACAAGCAATGAGTTTGCCAATTTATGTTCTGAGTTCGGGATTATTCACCAGACTTCATGTCCCTACACCCCACAACAAAATGGTGTTGCTGAACGGAAGAACCAACACTTGCTTGATGTCGCCCGCTCTCTCATGCTTCACATGAACGACCCCAAAGTTTTTTGGAACTTTGCAGTCTCCAAGGCCTGCTTTCTTCTTAACCGTCTTCCATCCTCCGTCATCAACAATGCCACTCCATTCAGCCTCCTCTTTCCTTCTACTCCGGCCTTGCCCCTCACACCTCGAGTCTTCGGGTATACGTGCTACGTTCATATCCTGGGACCGTCTACGGACAAGCTGGATCCTAGGGCGGCCAAATAAATTTTCGTTGGCTATTCACGTACATAGAAGGGCTACGTTTGCTATTCCCCTACCACCCGCAAGGTCTCTGTGTCGCCTGATGTTATCTTCCGGGTGGATCAGCCATTCTTCTCTGCTCTAGTACCCACACTTACACCAATACCTCTCCCACAGCCTGTCCTACGACCTATCATTCCCGTTCACACACTGGTTCTTCCTTCCCCAACTCCTGCTCCTGCCCCTGCCCCCTACAAGCCACCTCTTTTCCATGTCTACTCTCGCCGCACTCCTACTCCGTTGCCCCTACGCAGTCGGCCTCGACCTCGGGTACTCAGCGTCTGACTGATCCAGTAACAGAATCAACCACTCATCCTATGACGAATTATGTTTCCCTACATCACCTCTCTCCCCAACTTCAGACACTTTCTACCTTTTTGTCCACAATTGTTATCCCTAACTCTGTGCAGGAGGCTCTGCAACATCTTAGTTGGCGCGCCGCCATGGAGGAAGAAATGACTGCTCTTTGGGCTAACAGGACATGGACTCTGGTACCCCGTCCTCCAGGACAGAAACCAGTTGGGTGTAAATGAGTTTTTGTTATCAAGCATGCTCCTGATGGAACAATTGACCGGCTGAAAGCTCGCTTGGTTGCTCATGGCTACACTCAACAACAGGGTATCGACTATGAAGAGACCTCTCCGGTGGCTAAACTCAACACTGTTCGTGTGCTTATCTCCGTAGTTGTACATCGTCAGTGGCCCTTATTTCAGCTGGATGTTAAGAATGTGTTTCTTAACGTCGATCTCCATGAAACTGTTTACATGGAGCAACCTCCCGGGGTTGAGACCATGGGGGAGTCTTTGGTCTGTCGTCTATTGCAGTCTCTTTATGGTCTCAAACAATCACCTCGAAACTGGTTCGACAAGTTCAGCAAGGCTCTTCGGGAGATTGGCTTTACTCGGAGCTCGACAGACTTCTCCTTGTTCACTCGCCAACAGGCAACATGAACAGTTATTCTTTTGGTTTATGTGGATGACATCATAATTACTGGAGACGACTTTTAAGGAATACAGGCGGTCAAACAACATCTTAGCTCTGTCTTTCAGACAAAAGATCTGGGTCACCTTCACTACTTTCTGAGTCTGGAGGTCGCCAGAAGACCAGATGACCTTGTCCTCTCTCAGCGAAAGTAGTGTCTCGATCTCCTTCATGATGCGGGATACTCTGGCTGCAAACCAACTAACACTCCAATGGATGTCAATCACAAACTGTGTGCTCAGGCCTCTGACTCAGATCTGCAACTTCAGAACCCAGAATATTATCGTCGTCTTGTTGGAAAATTAATCTACCTAACGGTAACAAGACCTGATATATCCTTCGTCGTGGGTATGGTCAGCAGATACATGCACTCCCCTCAAAGATCTCACCTTCAGGCCGTCGAAAGGATTCTGCAATATCTCAAAACAGCTCCTGGTCAGGGACTGGTTTATAAAACATCATCTTCAACTCCAAAATTGGTGGCATACTCTGATGCTTATTATGCTGGATCCCTGGACGTTCGACGATCAACCAGTGGTTTTTGCACATACTTTGGAGGACACCTGATTACCTGGCGGAGTAAGAAACAAGCTGTTGTTGCGCGATCCTCAGCTGAAGCAGAATACCGGGCAATGACATCTGTGGTCTCTGAACTCACATGGCTTGAGAGCCTTCTGACTGACCTTTGTGTAAAACTTCCTTCACCAGCTCTCCTCTTGTGTGATAGTCAAGCTGCTATACACATTGCCAAGAACCCGGTCTTCCACGAAAGAACAAAGCACATTGAAGTAGATTGCCATTTCGTCCGGGTGAAAGTTCAAATGAAGAAGCTAGAGTTAAAGCATGTTCCGGGTACCGAACAAGCGGCGGATGTCCTCACAAAGGCCCTATCCAGTACTCTCTTCTATCAATGCATGTCCAAGCTTGGCTCCTACGACTTGTACGCTCCAGGTTGCGGGGGAGTGTTGGAAAAGCCCATGTAGAGGACCCGTATTTGGGCCATTTTTTGCTTCTCTTCTTTAGTCCCACATCTTGTATAAGATTTCTTCTCTCTTTCTCTCTCCTATATATATGTACACACTTTTTGTATTTATACACTCAAGCAATACATATAAGCTTTGGCTTTTCGTTACACAAAAAATCTGGTTAATCTCTTCGCAGAGAATATTAAACTTAAAAGGTGAAAGCTCCAAGGAAAGAGGTTAATTGAACTCCAAGGAAAGAGGTTAATTGAAGAGGACTCGAGAATCACAAGGAAGCACAAAAAATCCTTGCGCTCCAAGTGGATTGTATTGTAGCCTTGCCAACTTGCAACTATCCTCTTAAACCCTCCTATTTTATATGTCTCTCCCTCCAGGTTTTTCCCCTTCGGATCTGAAGGGAAAGTGTGCTGGTTAAAAAATGAACTTTACAGCCTGAAGCAATCTCCGAGGGCTTGGTTTGGTCGGTTCTACGAAGTCATGATTTCACTTGGATACAAACAAGTCACACTGATCATACTTTGTTTATTAAACGGAGAACAAATCTGTTAACTGCTCTCATTGTCTATGTTGATGACATCGTCATAACAAGAGATGATATTGAAGAAGTTAAGGCTTTGAAGGTGAATTTGGCGAGAAAGTTTTTAGTAAAAGATCTGGGGAAACATAAGTATTTTTTGGGAATTGAGGTAGCAAGATCTAAATTGGGTATCTTCATATCCCAGAGAAAATACATCCTTGATTTACTGGAATAATTTGGTAAGAGTGGGTGTAGACCTGCTGATACACATATGGTGGTGAATCATAATCTTGGAAAAGATGATGGTAACCCTATTGAAGATGTGGCTGGCTATCAACGCCTTGTTGGAAGATTAATCTATCTATCCCATACTCGTCCCGACATAGCTTATGTTGTTGGAGTCGTTAGTAAATATATGCATTCCCCAAAGACGAGACACCTGGATGTTGTTCATCGAATCTTAAGGTATTTGAAGACTTCACTAGGAAGGGGGATCCTGTTCACTCCCAATACAGATGTGAAGATTGAAGTTTTTACTGATGCTGATTGGGCTGGTTCTGCTGGAGACACACGATCTACATCCGGGTATTACTTATTTGTTGATGGGAACTTAGTCACTTGGAGAAGTAAAAAGCAATCTGTCGTCTCAAGGTCCAGCGCAGAAGCTGAATTTAGAGCTATGGCTCATGGCATATCTGAAGGATTACGGATACGCTCTTTGATGTGTGACCTGAGTTTGAATGAGTCTAGTCCTATCCGATTGTACTGTGACAACAAGGTTGTAATCAGCATTGCCAACAACCTCATTCCGCATAACCGCACCAAGCATATTGAGGTGGACAAACACTTCATTAAGGAGAAAATTGAGAAGAAGATTATCTGCATTCCTTTTGTTCCCTCAGTGGGACAATTAGCTGATATCCTGACTAAGAGTCTTGGGGGGAATATTTTTTGTGTTTGTATTGACAAATTGGGTATGGAAAATATAACATGCCCAACTTGAGGGGGAGTGTTAGAACGTATTCCGTCACCGTTACGTTATGATGTATTCTCCCCTATATAATGGGGACCCTTCTATTGAATAACATATAACATTAGCCCTAATTAACAAGTACGACTTCATACAAGAACTCACATATGTAATATGAGTCGGGGGAAGTGGAAGGGGGCTGATTCAACGGGCTGTACTGTGAAATTGCTGCAGTCTTGCTCTGATTTAAGTTATTGAGAGGGTTTTCACGCAGTTGGGAGGTTTTGGGGTGGATGGTACATCTGTGGCAATGAAATGGTGATAGAAGGGTTGTTGGTAGAGGATTTGGAGGGGGTTACAAGGCTTCATGAGTGCAAGAAGTGACACAAGATGGTGGTCCATATCAGTTATGAAGCATTTCCTAGAGTCTAGGTCGCTTAACATTTAGTTTTGTCATTACTCTCTGATGGAACCTCTCAGCCTTAATTCTGACCATCACTTACTCATTTTCTCTAATGTTGTGCTCTCTCATGTGGATGTCTGCGTAAACCTTATTACTGCAATCTTACGTCGGACAATTTCTTGTACTTCATGCAAAAGATGCAAAACATACAGGAAATATGAATCATACAACACATGAATCTTGCAATATATTCAAATGATCATGAAGTTGATGTGAATGATGAACAATGTATATACCTAACTCCTTACACTAAGGCTCTATAATGCTACAAGGAACTCCTAAGAGGGGTACATTGTAACATCCCCCAGACAGCTAGACCCCCCAGGTGAATCTGTCCTGACAAGGTCATGACAAGGCCTTGGTAGAGTAGAAATCCCTTTAACTTAGGCAAGATTAGGATTGAAAGTGCCTTGGACTGCAAATAGCAATTTCTAGTGACCTAGCTTAGGGTTGGATTTTAGGGCCTCATCTTAACCATTTGGCCCCACCATAGTATCCCTAACCCTTTAGGGGTCCCCTTAGGGCACCAAGGGCACATTGGGGTCAACCAAAGAGGCCAAATTGACCAAAGTCAACCCTAACCCTAAATTGGTCAAAGTAGCCTAATTAGGGTCAATTAACCCTCACTATGCCAAATTGACCACTCATCTAGGTCTAGAATATCATGAGAGACCTAGTGGACCTAAAAGCCCCATCATGGGACCCCCAATGGTGCAAATTGACCAAAATGCCCTTTAGGTCAAAAATGGCAATTCTTCACAAGAACCCTAATTGACCATCACCATAATAAATTGACCTTACCCATAGTGTTATCCTATCATAGGGGACCCAGTGGACCAAAAAGCCCCTTGACTGGGTCAACCCTAGGGCTCAATTTGACCAAAGTCAACTTAGCCTGTTTTGGTCAAATCAACTTAAATTGGGTCAACTAAGACTCATGTGACCAAATTGACCCCACCAATAGTTTCTAAACTTAATTTGGAATCCAATGGACCCAAAAGCCCCATCCTAGGGTCACCCAATTGACCAATTTGACCAAAAGTCAAAATTGCCCAATTTAGGTCAAATCTCTTAAACCTAGCCCAATCCCTTTGGGTCAAGCCCAAATTGACCTCTTGACCAGCACCCTTGACTGTTAATTAATCCAGGAGAGAGAAGAAAATCGGCCTTGATGAGTAGGAGAGAGAAAATTCAATGTTAGAGGAGAGAGGAGAAGGTGTTCATGGCCATTAATGGAGATCACCCCTTCATCTCCTCAATTCAGCCCTAGATTCTTATCCCCTGACCGTTGGGGAGTGATTCTGGAGTTTTCCAGGGAGTTATTAGCCTAGGGAAGGTGAAAGGGGGGTGGAAGAGGAAGAGGCCATTAATGGCCATGGTGATTAAAGCCCCCACACCCAAAACCGACCCTCCCATTAGCTTCAGAAGCTCTCAAGGAGTTGAAACCCCCATTTTCCCGACCCTATCAGTGCTCAGAGGAGGGCTTTTCCATGGCACCCAAAGCTCCAAGGAGGAACAATGGCGGCCGGCAATCGGAGCCACGATTCACACCAAATGAGGTCCGATCCCCCTCCTCCTTATTCGTGCATAGATCTAGGATCAAAATATTGTAGAAATCGGGCTCGAATCGAGCCCGATCGGGAGAAAATTTTCCCCGTTTTTCCATTAAAATCCCCTCACGGGATCGCCGGAATACGCCCCTCCGGCGGCCGTGCCGCCGCCGGGCGATGGCCACCACCTCAACGGAGGTGGTGGTGGTGGTGGCCGGCCAGGGAGGTGGTCGGGTGGCCGGGAAACGGCCATAGAAAAAGCTACAGGAGGCTTTTTTTTTGACTGGTTTCGGGCTGTTGGGGAAGATGAACAGTGCCCCCTCTTTATTTTAATGATTTATTTAATTGTTTTATATGTAGTGAATGGTTTTAATTATTAAAAATAGATAGAGGGCTCTACAGGAAAAGTGCCCAACACGAAAGTTGTAGGCCTTGACCCCTAGGATCATACAAAATTGACCTCACCCCATTAGGAGTCCTGGTTTGACCTCAGCACTCATTTTGGTGCAAAATTTGACTGAACTTTGAATGGGTGCCCACACCAAACCACTTGTCCAAATGACTTGATATTTGGACCAGTGGTGAGTCATACCTAGGGCTATGTAATATCCAAAAATCAGATTTTTTGGAGAAACTTTTCCTAAAGTTTTTGTAGAAATTTAATAATCCTTACATAAATTATTTGGAGGGTCAAATGACCTCTGATCTCCACCAAATTTTGGTGGGGTGTTATTAGGGTCATGATAAACCCCTGGTTAAAATATCAACTCATTTGGAGTTCATTTGATTAGGTAATCTTTAGGCCAAAGATTTGTCCATTAAGGGGAAATTTGTGATTAAGGGCTATTTGGGATTTTTCATGGTCAAACCACCTCCTATTGGAGTGGGATTTTTGCCACTGTCCTAATATCACCCAAATCACCTCTAAGAGAGTTTTGGGGTCATGGGGAGTTGGTTTGCCCTAGGTCATGGAGTTGGAGCACTTTGGGGTGCAAATAGCCAAGTAGAGAATCATTGGCCAATTAGGTCCTTTGAGATTTGAGACTTCTTAGGAAGGTCAGTGGGATGAAGTTGAGACCCCATGAGGAGTTGTTGAGCATTGGAGTTGTTTTGCTCAAGGTCATAGGGTTGATCCCTATGGGGTGGAATTTGGGGTTGTGAAGGACATAGGGGAGTTTGTCCTTGGAGGGGTGTGTGTTGGACTCCTCTGAGTGCTATAAGTGATATGATACCCTCACAAGAAGTTTGTGTGGATTTGGATAGGTTTAGACCCTAACCCTAGGTTAAACCCTAATGGGGTGCAATTAGAGGCTAATAAAGGAAGTAGGGTCAAACCCTAATGGTTTGACCCAAGGTTTTGGAAGGAAGGTCATAGTGACCAGAGGAGCCTCCCTTGTGAATTTGAAGAGGTTTGGAGTTGTCAAACCTAGGTAATAAACCCTTGGGTAGATTTGTAAATAATTAGGGTTTGGGGTTTTAGGAAGTATTATTATTTAATGATTAACAATCTTCTGTCACAATCTTAATTTTAATATTGTTAAACCCTGGAGACTCTATTAGAACCATTGGAAAACATTTGGAGGTTCAAATTGTAATTATTCATATTGTTGGCAATTTTTGGGATGATTGATTTTAGAGTGTTAACTTTCTGTAATTGCATGAAACTTTGCAGGATGTCTTTTCATACCAATATGTACCCACTGTAATTTTCTCATAATTTATGGATTAATATTTTTGGTATCTCTAGTTCATTTTGGAATTATTTACAAATATATCCATTGAGGAATTTACAAATGTAACCTCTGTGTTATGTGGTCAAACTTGGTAGACCTGAATATTTTAGTAAGATACACCTCTGTATAAATTTGCATAAGGTTTAGAGATCATATGAGGGTACCTCCTTTGGAGTTTATTGGTAATAAATGAGTTTTGGAATTTTTAAAAATAGTAAATCTTGCTGGTTTTCCCTAAGATTTCATGACTACTGATTAATAGGTACTTTTGATTTATGTAAAAATTTGGAGGGGCATTGGAAGTCAGAAAAGTGCACTTGTAGTTCAAACCCTAGGAAGTTGTCCTTGGGAAAAATGGTTTTAAATATTAATAATATGGGAAAAATTATGGAACTCTGGAATGGATCTTAAATCAGTGACATGGACCCCCAGTGAGAATATTGGGTCATAGAGTTGATTAATTAATGTACTTCCCTTCATGAGGATCAAAACGTTAAGGGTGGTCTACGTTTAGCAAATTGGTAGTTTCGGAGTTGTAGGCCTTGGGACTATATTGATTGGAGATGTGAGGGTCTGATGGTAATCATATGGATATGAGAGGACCCTTGGAATGAATTAAGGTTTGATGAGTCCTAGGGTGGTGGGGTGCCACCCTTGGGGTGGGTCGTCCTGTGGTTGACGAAAGATCATCTTTTGTCTATTAGGACCTAAAAGCACTTAGGTTTAGACCGGGTGAAATGTTAAGAGGGTTTCTTATGGGTAGTAACTAAAGACATTAAGTGTCTTGGGAATGGGAACTTTGGGGTGTCATCCCGTAGTGGTTCCTAGTACCGTAGCGAGCCCCTCACAGGGTAACCCTCGGGAAGTCCAAGACTAACCCTAACTCATAGGAGTAAGACATTGTACAAGATTAACTAATAACACACTCATCCACACCCTGTGGTTTCGGAAGTTTAGTTGGATTGGTTGTCCGAGCGGTGGGCTCGGTGGTTGTTGCAGCAGACTAGTTAGTCTGGTGAGCTTATGGCTCGGAAGGTTATTGAGGACGGGCAGGTTAGCCCGGGGAGCTTTTGGCTCGGAAGGTTATTGATGACGGGCAGGTTAGCCCGGGGAGCTTTTGGCTCGGAAGGTTATTGATGGCGGGCGGGTTAGCCCGGGGAACTCATGGCTCAGAGATAGAAAGTAGAACATGTTGCATGTGCACTGAAGGTGGTGGGTCTTCGGTATTGGACGGTCGTTCACACCGACGTCAATACGTTGACTCGGCGAGTGTGGTTTTACACTTAGCCTTGATAGTCTGGCGGTCCAGTCAGCAAGAGTACGCAGACGCTCCGCGGGTATAGTGGAGGCGTACAATAGGTCTAGGTTGGGTAGTGTGAATGCCAACCTAGAGGTGGGCGGGGCCCAACCCACCGCTTCCGTTTGCCACTACGGGAGTATCCTGGGAGTCTAGCTCGCTCCAAAAAGGGGGAACTAAAGGTCTATGCGCATAGAGTCGTGGTGGGTGAGTTGCACTTGTATGAACATAGCATAACAGCATACCCTGCATGTCATAGCATAAACATTGCATTCAACCTACCCCTAACGTATAAGTCGGTTATGGGACTTCTTATACGGTAGGCCCTGCTAAACGACCCCTTGGTCTATAGGTTTGTATGGGCATTCCTATAAATCAATGGTTACCTTTATATTTACTTTACTTGCCAATTATATATACTGCTTACTGTTCTTTACTGTGCTTACTTAATGCTTCACATATATATGCACCTGTGTAGTTCTAGTTCCGCTGTCACCTGCTTGTTTCCACTCTGCCTTTGGTCCTCCTTTTCACTCCTCCCCGCTCGGTGCCTAGGAGCCACGGGTTTAGGGGCGGGGGATTGTTGACTTAGTCTTTTTGACTAACGGTCGGTGGACCATATCATTTTAGGAAATCGAGGAGACGCAGCAGCACCAGAGGCCGGAGCAGTCGGAGGCGGGCCAGTCTAGTACAGGAGCACAGGATTCAGAATCTGTGAGTGACTAGTAGTTAGCTTCCGCGAGTGATCTTGTAGTGAGGAAATGATGTACAGGGCAAGAGCCCCTTTTATTATTTGTAACCCTTGTCTCTTTATTCAGTTAATATATGTGGACATTTATAATTCATGTGATTCTGTGGACTTGTCTTACTCTTTATTGTACTTTTCTTCGTGATCGATTTGGCCGGCAGAATCGGCGTTTTGTGGTGGCGACCTTCCCGAGTGAAGGTGTCACCGCAAAACGGCGGTTCTGGGCCTAAGACCCGGTGGTTTTGCAAAAAAAAAAAAAGGGGTCTTACATACATATTCACGAAGTTTTGGTGGTGGGGTGTAGAAAATCTCATCGCGAGTGTAATGATCATTTAATTAATCACCCTTGACATTGACAATTAAATATGATAATAGCGTATGTCGAATGTCACCTAGAGTGCTGGTCATGATAATCATCGAGCAATCGATAGCTCTCTCAACATCAATTGACTCACTAATGATCCGTAAATCCCTAATGAGCGATGGTTTATCAAGATGCTCTCTAGGTGGAGTATAGAAATGTTTGTCGAGTGTTCGACAAACATGCATACCAACATGAGGTATCAATACTAATGTATGAGCCCATGACAAACCACATGCCTCTCGAGGAATCTGACTAATCAGGTGGCTCACTAAGTGGTCTATAGGAAAATTTGTCATGATGCTTACCCAAATGAATGTCTAAGACATCGACACTAGTAACCACTTTATGATGCATCGAATGTCTCCTCGAAGGGAAAACCCATTAGGTTGCATACTGAGAGGGGTATAATAAAAGTCGTTCCAAATGCAACAAGTACCAGAATTGGTTCCCGATATATTGAGAATATGCTTAAGCGTTAGGGAGGTAATCACTATGTACTCAACATTAGGTTCGAGATCCTCAGGGGTGGGTCGAATCTGAGATTTTACTTGAAGAAATTTCAAGCTTCTTGTGCCCATAAATGAATAACTCATCAGAATCTCATCGAGGGTGGATGAATCATATCCATCTAGTGAATGCTCCAAGGAGGTGCCCCCTGTAGATGGTGGGTGACACCATGGTGAGTTAGTCCCAGTTATACTTGACGCCCCCCAGAGTGTGCAACCATGCCGCCGCCCCTAGAATGATATCCATACCAATCTTGTCCGAAGACATAAAAATCCGCCATGCCCGAGTATGAGCTAATCGCTAGAGAAAGGTACACACAATGACTTTTCATGTGGGAGGGGAACCATCACCCAATAAATCATGAAATCGTGAAGCTGGTGTAATAGAAAGTTGTAACACCTCAATAAGGTTGTGGGAGATGAGGTTGTGGCTTGCGTTGCTATCAATCATAACCATCATGACGTGGCTTCGTAGGGAGGCTTGAAGCGTTATGTTGCAACTTGCAAGGTCTAGTTATGCCACCCACCTAGTAAAGAGGTAGGCTGAGTTGATTGAGTTGCATGGATCTTGGGAGGGGTGGTCGTTATCATCCAGCTCGTGGGCTTCAAAAACGAACAAGAAGGTATCATCATCCTCGCCATCTAGAAGCACACGTAGGTCTTTATTCGGGCAATCGCCTGTCAGAGAGTAGAGTTTCTTACAATGGAAACAGAGACTTTTTCTGCAAAGCTTAAGGTAGTCCTGATGTGAAGACGGTGTGGTGGAGCTTTGGTCTTAGGCCACAAAGGCACACGAGCTGATGCGAGGGGCGGTTCAGTGGGAGGAAAACCTGTTGAAAGGGGATTTTTGAAAGAGTAATGAGGGGCCCTGTGGCCGGAAGAGGAACTAGATGTCCACAGAGGGGGACTTGTGGAAAATGTAGCACAATGTTCCTTGACGTACCGTGCTTGCTCCATAGTGAGAGTGACGGAGGTCGGATTGTGCACGAGCAGGGGTGCACGAATGTGTGGCTGTAGACCAGCCAGAAAATACCCCAAGTAGTCCACGACGAGCCCGGGTACATTCGTGTCTCTCTCGATGAATTCACCAATGTAGGATTCAACTGAGTCCGCCTGTCGATTGATGCTCAGACATTCGAATGAGTTTCCATTGTGGCGCACATCATAATCACGGATCAACTCTTCCTCGAGGGACAACCATGGAAGGGCGGGGTTGGATTGGCGTATCATGCAGATCCAGTGGAGAGTCAAACCCTCCATGCTGATGGTGGCTAACGAGACCCCTTGAAACTCCGGGGTTCCTGTAGGTCAATATATTGTTTCGTGCGTTACAACCACCCCGTGCGACCGGTTTCAATTAACATGTGAATGCCAAGTCAACGAAGGTGGGCCACCGGGGTGCCGCGCTTCAGCTGTAGGAACTTGAGAGGGTCGGATAAGCTCCTTGCGTAGGCTGTGTGAGGGGCCGGTTGAGGAGGACACAATGTAGCTTGCGGAGTGGAGAGACGCGAATGGATGTCGTGAATGGCATCCTGGAGGACGGAGAGGGTGGTGTCGATGGGATGCTTACAATTTGAGTGGGCTTCAACAGAAGGGGGGACGTCCTTCTTGCGTGCTATCTAGAGAGTAACATTCATGCATAGAGTCAAGCTAGAAACAGATGGCATGCTTTGTTGGGTGGGACGCGCAAAGAGGCAGCCGATGCTAGAGGATGTGCTTTGTTGGTATAGGAAGTGCATGGATGAGTTGCAACGTTGGGATATGTTGCAAAGCTGAAAGAGGGTCGGTGAGCGCGAAACAGATACGATCGTGCCGAGGTGCGGAAGAGACGATGTGATCGGTGCTGGAATGAGAGGACACAATTGGTGCTGGATGGATGACAAGCGGACTAGTTGATAGGCTATGCTATCATTCGATTTAGACGCGGGACGAAGCTAGGCTTGAGCCAGGGACACTGAATCGTCGTCTCCTCATTTCTCATTCAGTTAAAGGATAGATGCAGAAGATGCTTACAATATTTGCCTCCTCCTTACTGGGATGGTCTACCACTAATACATCACAAGAGATAAAGTGCGACATATTAATTAAAGTGCGTCAAGAAATAAAGATATAGCATCGCTGCCACTTTTGGACCGTGGAGAGAGCTCGTGGACAGCGTGAGTAAGCCACACATATTGATGCCCGGAGATGGAATCACGTGTGCTCGTATCGAAGCTGTCATAATGATTTTTTCTTCACCAGTCAAGTTTATTCTAAACTCGCCATAACACGCGTTTGGTATTGAATCTCCCTTGCCTAAAAAAGTTTAGAAAAATAAATTCCAGCATGCTCTTCTAACTCCTTTTTATCATATACCCATACCTTGTTCATAATTTGACGAGATATCCGATTTTGGTTCTGCCGAGCCAAAGGTGTCAAGTCGAAGAGTCTTGTATTTCTCTCACCATCTTTGATCCATTCCAAACGTAACTTTTGAAGCCAAAGAACTTTTTGAATCTGATGCGGCAAAGTCCACTTCTTGAAAAATATATTACCAAACTAATTATCTTTCCACTCTTGTATCACCAATGTAACATTCTTAATAGCTTCATGTAACGAATGAGAATGTGGGCCTCATAGGAAATGCTAGAAAAGTTTTGAGGACTCAACGAAGCAGTTTGTTATTTGATGGGTCTGGCCTCCTTGATGTGTGGTGTTGACATCTCAGAGCAAAATACAATTGGATGGTGATCTGAATATGTTCTTAGGAGATTCACCACCTTACTCTCGGGAATTGACAACATAGCCTCGCATTCCATAACATCCCGTCTAACGTTTTCTGAAGAATAACCCGACCATGCTTCGTCTCAACACATGTAAATGGACAACCAATAGCTCCTGGATCTGTCAGATGGCATTTCTTTCACCAATCTCTGAATTGAATAATCTTGTCAACACAAATTCCGGAGGCACCCTTCCTTTCACTAACATTACCAATATCATTAAAATCCCATAACTAGCCACAGTTCACCAATGTCCATGTGTAACCCCATCCAATGATCCCAGGACTTAGACTCGAAGTACAATTGTGTTGAACATAAATGAATGAGAAGACAACTTTCTCACCTAACCACTCAATTTCAGCCTATCCGTACGGGACATGACTGTCGAATTATTGGTCATAGGATCATAATAAGATCATACCTCTTACACATCCACAACTTTTCACTTCAAAGACATTATCAAAACCCATCTTTCTTGCAATCTTCTTTCAATACTCCAAAAAGATTTGGTTTCCAACAAACACAAGACATTTGATCTTTCATTGGCCATAAGCTCTTTGTAGCTATAAATGAATCATGCCCCATCCTTTCCAAGTAGTTATCATTGATCGATATCTAAATCCGTAGCTGCTCAGCATGCGCACACACACAACCAACATTTTACAGTTAGAATCATCAATATTTTCAACATTAGATGGACTAATAGCTTTTCTTTTCATAAAATCCCCCAAGTCGTGTTTAGCAATACTATGCAAATGGACTTTTTGTCCAACCACCATGACTTGACTTTGCTCAATTTCAACATCCTTAATCACCTTTTGTTACTTATTTAAACTACTATGTGCTGCGTCTTTTCGACATTCAATCCTCTCGTATATTGTCCACACCTCTGATGGGTCACAATAATTCTACCTCCCATCCTTTCTAATACCATTGCTAGATTTTACCTTCTGCCTACCATCCACGCTAGGCACAATGCCAATCTACCTCATGTTGATGGGTTTCCATTTTCTCTTCCCCGTCTTTCAGTGGATCTCTTAAGGTGTCTCCATTATTAGAAACAACTGAATTTTTTTAATTCCCAAAGATAAGGCTAGATTTCTTACCCTTACCATCCCCACCGGGATTCCATCTAGTGCTTCATTTCACAAGCAGCCATGATTCGAACTCCACTTTCCTTGCCGGACTTTCAAAAGTCATCATCCCCAGTGATGCTTTACCGCCAACCACTTATGTACTCTGTGATTGCAAATTCACACTGTTCTCACAATTCTCCGTCCGCTTCTCTGAACTATTTATTTGGGTACAAAGGTCTGCTTTATGCCCCATAACCCCACAATGAAAACAGCGTGAAGACTTTCATATTCAACCTTTTGAATGCGAGTGCCAACTCCCACCTTTGAAATCAAAGGTTTCCGAAGATCAATCTTGGCATAAATCCTAGCAAAGTGCCCTTTTGTGCAAAGAGATGTGGCTGAATCAATTTTTAATGGTTCCCAATGAATTTACCTCTCCATAGGAACGCCTTCATTGAAAAACTCCACCGGAAACTCAGGCAGGTGCACCCAAACAACTGTTGATGAAACTTCCGTGTTCGATGTCTTTAAATTAGGCAATATAGTAAATTTCTTTTTATTTCCTCTATTTTGAATGTTCTGGGTTTGCACTTTATAAGTTCATTTCCGAGAATGTATTACATCGTTATGTTACTTGTTTATTGGCACTTGCAGTTATTGACGATGCCTTATGTGAACAAAGGCTTTGGGACATGAAACGTCGGGGTGACCAAAACTTCTACATGTGTGAAGTTCGAAAAGATTTTACAATAGATGCCACTTTCAAAGGAAATGCTTCTAGGTTTCTAAACCATAGCTGTGATCCTAATTGTAAGCTTGAGAAGTGGTATGCCCTCAGAAATTCTTAAAAGTTAATGCTCTTAAAATAAATAACTTTACATGTTAACATTTGACTTTCTCAGCAATGAAACGTTTCATGGCCTTCTTATAGGCAAGTAGATGGTGAGACACGAGTTGGTGTTTTTTCTTTGCAATCAATTAAATCTGGTGAACCTTTAACATATGATTACAGGTATTAGATCTTCCGATTTTCTATGTCTAACATCGTATGTATTATATGGTTTGATAACTTTCATTTGTCTCAGCCCATTCTGGAATGTTTTATCTTTCAAATATCTCATTTGCCCAAAATCTGTGCGTTTTGAAATTAAAATTTGTGATGTCATATCTCTATAGACTTAGTTTTCCTTGTTTAAATTTTAACAATGCTGGCGAATATAGAATAACTTGAGCATGTTTCCTTTTGTGAATGGACTATTTAATTAATTGTGTAGGTGCCGGCCTTAGGAGGCAAACCTGTATTTTTGTCCTGATATCGAGTAACATTTATCCCTAGACATTGTAGAGGTAAGGATTTGATTTGAGGTCATGCAAGAGAAGACAGTGATACATTATTAATTGTAAAAAAGGCAATATAGTGTTATATAAAAAAATACTGCTATGAGAAGTAATTAAATATGTTGAAGAGATGGTAGCTGTAATGATTCAAATCGCGCCACAAAAATTAACACGAATTAAATTATAATTAAAATAATTAAATAATATCCCTGATGATGAAAGTTAACATGAAACTCAATGTCGTGATTTTTCGGGAATTTACCATCGCTCACTTTTATGCAATTGTTTCAATGATTATTTTAGCGATGGATTTCCGTGGCGATTTTTTTGGTGACAATTTAATTTTTCGATGAGATTTTACGACGAATTTGTTTCCTTGATGTTTCTTTTGCCAATGCAATATTTTTGAGGCTTTAATGTGCTATGTGGGAATGGTGGCCCTTGTTCCTCATGTCAATATAATACGGCTAGATGTACTGGATATCGATATTATTTGCTGGCTTGAACGGTTGGTTGGGTATAAGTGAAGTCCCCGACTAGAGGTGATATTTTATCTGGATGGGCTGGTCAAATGGAATTGTTGTTGCCGTGACTTGAGTTAGCCGAGTCTCTCCCTGGCTTTAAGTCGGTGGCAGCACACTGCCTTTCTTTCGATACAAGCGCAAGCTTTTCGAATCTCCCTCATTCTCGTTTTATCTGGACGCTTCTCTCCGATTACCCCTCTCTGAATTCTACTAGGGCTCGACGTCCTACTGGTTCCAGGCGACGATAACAATGATTTCTCTTCCCTTTTCTCTTCGACATTGACTAGAGAGCTTCTTCTTAAGTGGGATTGGTCGTGCGTGACTCTGTAGAAGCCGATCGTTTGATTTCTTCTCCCTTTCGATATATACTATGCTATTGTTGCTGGATTTAATTTGGCCGAACATGATGTAAATTGGTGGGTGAAATCAGATTATGAAGCTTTGCTCTTTTGGTTATAAGCTTGATATAATTGGTATTTCTAATTTTGTTCCAATCCCGTCCAAATTTGGAAATGATAAGAAGGTTTTAACTTATTCCAAGCAAAGGATTTCGGTATTTTGTATGAGTCGAGTTTTAATGCACTTTTTTATTTGAATTTTGAGTTTTCGATTTCTCGTTGCTTTGAATTGAAACCCCTTAATGATTTAATGGAATCAACATCACATTTATTCAAAAGACGCAACCCATTAAAGAAATGCCTAAATTGCAGATACTACAGAGGATGACGTCTCGCGATAGTTCTGATGATTAATAGGCAAAAGATAAAGGGAAAAAGATAGCCACTGTGAGTTTTTACCAATTTAATTGTGCTTAGATTTTAGAATATTTTTAGTATTTACCTGCATAGTATTTTTGCATTTAGTCTATTTTCTTGTATGTGCATTTTTATTGAATTAAGGAAGTTTGAAATTTCTATATTAGTGACACATGAAAATCGTTGAAAAGCTAAATATGGAATAACAAAAGATAGCGATTAATATTCTGAGGGGAAATTTAGAAAAATAAAACCTATCTCATACACACTAGATCTTACACGAATTTCAAGATTGAAAAGACTAATTAAATGAATAACATAGAATGCATCGATGCATAAGAAGTGTTAAGGGTTAACCCATGTAGGGGGATGTGAATTGCCTACGAAAGAATAATCTTCCAGCCTATGGGAGCCAGAAGACCTATTGCGTATGAAGATCGTCCTAGTGTGGAAGTTAATGTTTAACCAGGGGCCCAAAATGCCTATTGCTTGTGTAGATTGTTCTGGGCAGACATAAAAATTTTGAGATAACCCCCGAAGGGGTGGGCCCAAAAATATGAAAAGGCGAATCGACAGATACCCTTAACAATTCCTGATTGAATGAAATTAAAGGAAGATGAAAATTATAATAAGTGAAATGGGATAAGACGAAGAAAAGAACAAATGGAAAGAACGTAGAACAAAACACTCAGAGGAAAGAACTTGAACAACCTTCATAATAAAATAACAGGAAATATAAGAATTTTTAATCTTGTATATTTATATAGTATTGCATTTCCTTTTCCTTTACCGCACTTTAAAAATGACTGTGCATATTGTTACTCACTTTTCTTATTTGCCTGTACAGTAGTTAAATAGGTAAAATACTCAGTCATATTGTTTATGACTAATCCCATAGATCTCACATTTTTTTAAGGAAGCGGAAGCTACCCAGATGCACTTAAGAAGGCAAAGATGACGGAGGAAGAAAACCGTAAGAGGGTAGAGAAACTAGTTAAGGTATGACTTAAAATATTTATTGGAATAAACTAAGCTAAGGAGAAACACAAGGAGATATGTAAGGATTGGTAGTGTCGTGCATGTAATCGAGTAGATTGAATAGTTTTGAGTTAGTTGAGTCAGTTGTATGTTGTAGTAGTTTTGAGTTAGTTGAGTCAGTAGTATGCTGTAGTATGTCGTCGTTGTGTCTGGATGTTGGTGTACTATTTGGAGGTTTGTAATCAAAGCTTTTATTGTAATAAAAAGTTCTTTTTGCATTTTATTTTGTACTCACTATGTTTGTTTCTGCAATGTGCTGAGACGAATGAATTGAAAATGAGCTTGAATACATAATTAATTGTGGGGACCGAAAGTGGGCCACACTGTAGCTATAAATCAAACTGAACAAAATAGTTTGTTAGAAGAAATAAAATGGAAATATAAGTTGTGTTTTTTTCATCCTCATATGGGCATTATATAGGAAATACATAGACTCATAAAGACGAACTCAAGATGTTGGACTAATACCACATAGACTAAAAGAATTAAATAATAACATAAAACTAATATCTCAACACTCCCCCTCAAGCTGAAGGGGGAAACCTTCAGCTTGGACATCATAAGAACGACAGTGGAGGTAGACGATGTGGGACAAAACAACAGACAAGCTACCGGGGGAAATTCCAACCGGGGAATCAAGTCGGGGACATAGACACACACGGCATAGACCCACACACGACGCAGTTCCCACACACGACGTGGACTCGGTGGAAAGAAATCAGCAGACAGGTGACCTGGATACTCCCACACGATAGAACCCGCTGGATAGAAAGGTCAACCAACATTACATACACACACAACATGCAAAAGGGAACAAACGATGTGGGGTTAATCATTAAACGGGCAACCGGGGATAATCTGTCGAGAATAATTTGTCGGGGATAATCCGCACAAAGGGCAGTCCCACACGACACAGTCCCGCATGACACGGTCTTATGCGACACAACCCGCCGAGATTAGAACACCAACATCAGTCGTGTCCCAACACACGACCAATCGAAAGAAATATGGGGAGACACATAACAACATATGACATACGCCTTCATCCCAAACACTCCCCCTCACGCGAAAAACACGTGCATATAGGCATAAAACACAAACATTACGACGATACTAACAACAATACTGCAAAGACGATTAAATACACATAAACAACAAACAAACTAACAAGAGGCTCCATCATTGAGAGGTTACCACCCTAGAAGGGGATGTAACGGTTGGAATTGACTGGAATCATCATAAAAAATAGGACATCGGCAGGTAGCGTCCGAAGCAGAAGCAACAGAGTGGCCGACATCAGAAAAGGAAGGGCAGGAGACTGCCGAAAGTGCAGAGGAAGCCATAATCAACTGGATCAGCATATGCAGGATTGACGACGGGCGGAAGTAGCAGTTGGCGACATCTGAGACAGAAGTTGTCGGGATCATCAATGGAAGCTTCAGATTAACAGCAAGCGTCATCGGCAGAAATAGATCCAGGCGTGATCAGACGTAGATGGATCGTCGATTGGAACCGATGGAACAGACGGGAATAACGACAAGAACGTTGGGCGCAGATGGGATCAGTACCAGCGACGGTAATGTCGTCGACGATAAGCGATGGGCTCGACGGGTCCTGAAGAAGCGGAGCCCTTCATTGACGAGATGGTCAGGGGAAGAAAAAATCGTCGACGGGAACAAAGACGAGGAGCAACAACAGGACCCTTACCGTTTGTGGATGGAAGCGACGGATACGCTTACAGGAAGCGGGATCATCTGTAGAAGAGCAGCCGGAATCAACGATGGCCAGCGGAAGTAATCGAGGAGCTCAGATGGATTGATGCTAGCGGGAGAGAAGTCAGTAGGAATCGAGAGAGGAAGCCACCATGAAATGTGCGTTGCCCATAATTAGGGAAACCAAATTTCAGGGAGGAGTCAATTTCAGCTCTGATTCCATGTTAGAAGAAATAAAAAGGAAATAGAAGTTGTCTTTTATTCATCCTCGTAGGGGCATTATATAGGAAATACAGGGACTCATAAAGACGAACTCAAGATGTGAGACTAATATCACATTGACTAAAAGACTTAAATAATAATATGAAACTAATATCTCAGCATAGTTAAATATATTGCGAGAAAGAAAATGATACTATGAAGTAAATAGAAAATTCAGTTTGATCTTTGGGGTATAGATTTTGTTAGAACATATAAAAGCCCATGTATAAAAAGAGGCTCTTTCCTCCTTAGGCTCCTTTAGTCCCACATTGCATATTCTCTTCTTCCTTTCTCCCTTGTCCTATTTAAAGACCTTTCTTCTTGTATTAAGCGGTGAACATAATATTATTGGTGGATTTTTCCAAATAGTGGTTTCCAACTCTGTTCTTTTACATGGTATCAGAGCTAAGTTCTGATCCTGTTATTTTTGGTTGATGCTTTGCTCGCGGTTCGCCAGCTCCCACTCTCCCACTCGCCAGCTCTCTGTCTCCCACTCGCCAGCTCCCTCTCTCCCACTCGCCAGCTCCCTCTCTCCCACTCGCTAGCTCCCACTCGCCAGCTCCCACTCTCCCACTCGCCAGCTCCCACTCTCCCACTCGCCAGCTCCCACTCCCCCACTCGCCAACTCTCCCTCTAGCCAAAGCTCCCTTTAGCCAGCTCCCACTCGGCAATGGGAACTGCTGCTGTCTCCACTTCTTCCACCCTTCCGGCTCTTGCTACCGCCCTCGTTTCTGATCCTCGGGATGAACTCAGGATTACTACCATCACCCTTGCCGGGAAGAAAAACTTTGTGGAATGCGTTCATTCCGTTCGCCGGGTCCTTCAGACTAAAGGTCTCATTCACCATCTTACCCGCACCCCTTCTACTGACCCTACCGAGAATTGGCTTCGCGATGATGGCCGCGTCCAATCTTGTCTTCTGAATTCCATGGAGGGTGAACCGTACCAGATGGCTATGTATCATGACACTGCCAAAGCTATGTGGGATGAGCTTCATTCCCTATACTCTGGAAAAGATAGTCTCCAACACCTGTTTGCCATCTTTCTTGTTCTACAACAGCTTGAACCCGGGCTTGATGGGGATCTCACCTCTTATGTTGCCCAATCCAAGACTCTTGTTGAGGCCTGGATAAAACATCAGCCCTCTACTACGGACCTCGCAAGTCAACGTGCTCAGAAGGAAGTTGTCGGTATTGCCTTAATGATGGCCCGCGTTCCTCCCCATCTGTCACGACCCGTCTCGACAAGAGTCAGAGTGCGCTTCAGGGTGGGCCGTGATGCCACAGGCATGGGCGAAAAGAAATCCATGCCTGCTAAGGCGGAAGCAGAAGTACTACAAAATAGATACTTTTGAGTAAAAACAGGTTGATTTATTGCGGAAGCTTTAAAACATGTTAACTTGAAACAGGTGCACATGTATTTTAGTAAAAGCTCAAGATACAAGTTCTGGAACAGAAATTTATGCAGTGAACATCGCAAATGAATGAACATGCAAAACATGTCAAATTCTAGTACATATAATATTTAGCCTACCAGTTGTCCATGAAACAAGAGAAAATGGCTGATCGTAATTACTACATAACAGAAATATCCGACAGTAAAAGAAATGAAACATAAACACAAAACCTGAAACTTGACGCAGATCGGCCTCAGAGAGTGGGCGCCGCAGGCACGAACACTAAGGCAAATTCCAAAACAAAAAGAAAAAGCCTCAGAACATTGAAATACACAGGAACAAGCAAAATAAAATACGAGCAGAAGAGAGCATATTTGTGTACCTCTTTTCATGAAGCAAAGCTAACAAGACAGACAAGCAAGTGAGACAAGCAGAAATATCTAGAATTATTAGACTACTCTGAAGTATAGTCTAAACATTCTTGCAACGACATAAGCTGTAATCGTTGAAATGCGTAGGTGTATAGTGGGTGCGCATGGTTCACTCTCAAGTCCAAGTGTAAGTCTTACTAGAATAAGAGTATTTCCTGCTTACCGCGACCATGCAAACAAGACGATGCACCACCTAAACCCTAGTTTCCAAGATTTGCTTATGACACTCAGGACCTAAGTGATTCATGTAATAACATAAGTTGTAACAAGTGAAAGTGTAGGTGTTTTGTTTGACGCGCAGGATTCATGATTCAGACAGATTCAAGTACGGATTCAGGAGATTCAGAAATTTATGCTCGCTATAACCGGTCCTTTGTTCCCATTAGGGATTCAAGAGGGAACCCAAGTCAAGGAGTTTCATCAATTAAACCCTACCTTTCAGTGTTAACTTACATTATTAATGACTTAGCGCAGGATTTCGTGGATTCTAGCATATCAAGACATGTAACCAAGATACTGAGTCAGATATACAAGAGTATATTTTACAAACGTGAAACGGGAGGAATCAAGTTATAGAAAATAAATTACTCGAGTCTTAGAACCAGACAGGCATAAGAAATAAGATTCGATGACTCAAAGAACTCGATAAAGAGTTTTGAAGCTTGCGGATTCAAGTATTTACGAGTAATAAGATTACTATACAATATTTTCTAGGATATCCAGTATTCCTTTAGCTTACGTCATTTCCAAGACACGAATATCTTCTAAGTAACCATGTGTACGAGCCGAATATTTTATATCAAGCACAATTCACCTAGTTGTCAGCAAGAATATTAGCATTTATCATTATAATAATTAATGCTCATAGTTAAAAAGAACTATTAGTCTTCCAATTATTCACCAACCGAGACAAAATTCATCTAATTGAATATTCAAGTAACCATCATTCATTAACTTGTCTTCCAGTTATCCAAATATCATCATTTACATTCACAACTCGCTGTTAGTCCAATCGCGTGTACCTCAAACTAATAACAAGTCTATTTAGGGATCCGATGCCTAAATTTATTTGGCAAAATAAGCATTCAAGGGTGAATTCATATAAACATAAGAACAGACAAGACAATTAAGTTCAATGTTTGCAAGAGAGGATGATCTCTACTTGCCTTAAATGAGGCTGAATGACGGCGGCAGCTAAGCGACGCAAGCAAGAACAGAAATCCTATTTCAAACCTGCTTAAGAACAACGAAAGCGATAGTAAAATTCACTACGCTAACACAAGCATTCTACGACGCGGAAAATAAACAAAGAGGGTTTAGGAAATTACCTCCCTCAAAAGTGAGGGGAGAAGAGATTCCACGCGGAGACGGAGACTTGGCGACGCTTAGGCGACGGAAACCCTAAATCAGAAGGGTCATCAAGAGATCCCGCCAATTAGGGCGACGAATGGCGCCGGGGAGCACAAAAACCTAAGGATTTGGCGATTAGGACGAGCACAAAATCTGAATGCAAAAATTGGAACGCAAAAGTCCCAAATAATCAAGACAATTTCTGAAATAAGGGAGAAAAAGAGGAGTTTTACCCCAAGGAACTCAGATCCGGGCTCGAGGAGGAGAGGGAAGGAAACCCTAGATTTTCCCTCCCGAAATCAACGACCAAACGACGAGGGGGAGCAGCTGCCGGAGGGGAGCAGACACTGCTGGAGGCGGCTCCTTTGTAGGAGAAGCCTTGCTGCCGGAGGGAGGAGAGGGGTTGCTGGCTCCATGGAGGAAGAAGAAGCAGAGGGGAAGGAGGACTGTCGTCGGCTGGAGGAAGTTGTCGGCCTCCAGGAAGAAGGAGGCGAGGAGGAGGCGGCGCCGGCATGGGGGGCTGGAGGCGGTGCCGGCGAGAGGAGGAGCACCAGGCGGCGGCTGCGCTGCGCGCGCGAGACGGGACGGGATCGCTGCCTGCGGGAACCCTAGCGTGTGCGGGATTAAACCGGGGGGGGGGGGGGGGGCGGGTGGCTTGCTGGTTTACGGGATTTAACAGGAGGCTGGCTCGGGATTTATTCAAGGAGGCTGGCGGGGTGCGGATAGCAGAAAATAAAGGAAAACACGGGTTGTTACACCATCTCCACAGTGTTCGAGCAAACATCCTCTCCTCTCATACTATCCCCTCTCTCTCTGATGTTTGATCCATGTTGCTCAAGGTGACGCCACCTACTGCCCTTCCGACCCCTTCTCCTGTGCTCCTTCATCACGGTTCAGATCACAAAACCCCACCTTTTCCCTCTCGGGGCGGCCGCTCTAATACACGAGGGGGTGGTCGTTACAACCGTCATCGCCCTAAAGGTCCGAACACCCATCTTTGCACCTTTTGTGTCCGGGATGCTCACATTGAAGCAATATGTTATAGGAAACATGGGTTTCTACCGCAATATGGTTCTTCCCTACCCCATGCCTCCACTGCTCGTGAGACTGCCTCTTCTCACCCTGACATTGATGCCTTAAGGGGAGAACTGCAGCAGCTGCATGGTCTGATGTCCCTGCCATCTTCCTCTAGTTCTTCTATCTCCCATACGGGTATCTCCTGTTTCTCCCATAGCCCCTCCTGAATTTTGGATTCTGGTGCAACGAACCACATCACTCAGAAGCCGGCTCTGTATTTGGACTCTCCATGTCCAAAGTTTATTATCGTGGACAATGGCGACACTACTCCTGTTACTGGTTGTGGCGATATGATGCTTACTCCAACTATCCCATTGAAATCTGTTCTTCATGTTCCAGGCTCTCACTTTAATCTGCTTTCTGTCAGTCGTCTCACCAATGATCATGATTGTCTTATTACTTTTTCTTCCTCTACTTTTCTTATGCAGGATCGGTAGACTCGAAATATCATTGGTAGAGGGCGGCTGTCTAACGGGCTCTATATCTTGGATCCACCTGCTCCTGCGCTATCTTCCATCAGTTCTGTTGACTGGCACCGTCGCCTTGGTCATGCTCCTCTTCCAATCCTTCAGAAGGCTCTGCCGGACTATCATTTCTCTTCTTTCTATTGTGAATCTTGTATCTATGGAAAACAACACCGCTCTATTTTTCCTCCTAGTTGTACTCGAAGTATTGCCCTGTTTGATTTAGTGCATTCTGATATTTGGGGACCTTTCAAAACTCCAAGTTTTTTTGGTTATTGCTAATTCGTTACTTTTATTGATGATTATTACTCCCGCATGACATGGTTATATATGACGCATGTTCGCTCTGAACTCCTGTCTATTTTTTCATTCCTTTGCCGCTGAAACCAGCACCCAATTTTCTCGCAACATTAAAATTCTTCGCACTGACAATGCCCGTGAATACACTAGTCATGACTTCCAACAATTCTGCAGTTCCTTGGGGACTATTCACCAATCCTCATGTTCTTATACGCCGCAACAAAATGACGTCGTTGAATGAAAGAATCGCCACCTTCTCGAAGTGGCACGATCTCTCCTCTTTCAGATGCACGTCCCTACTTACTACTGGAATTTTGCTATCTCCACTGCATGCTACCTTATTAACCGCATGCCCTCCTCGGTCCTCAACTTCTCCACCCCCTTCTCTCTCTTATTCCCTGAGCGCGAACCATTTCCCTTAACTCCATGGGTCTTTGGCTGCGTCTGCTTCGACCATCATCTTGGACCTCCAGTTGACAAATTAGCCCCACTTGCAACTCACTCCATGTTTGTTGGGTACTCCCGGACTCAAAAAGGCTACGTTTGTTATTCTCCCTCTACCCGAAAATTGATTACGTCTGCGGACGTTACTTTCCTTGAACAACAGTCTTTTCATGACACCGCCCCCATGACACCATCTTCCCCTCGTGATCTCCCACGCCCTGTTGTTCCTACCACATCATCGTTACCACCTCTTCTCCCAACACCTCCTTTATGTGTCTATTCTCGTCGCTCCCCTCGAACTAGTGCCTCGCAACAGCCTCTGTGGACCACGGATGCTCCGCTGCCTGCTGATCCACCTGCACCCTCCACCGCACATCCTCTTTCCAACTATGTCTCCTTACATCGGCTGTCTCCTGATTTGCAGAGGTTTGCGGATTCTTTGTCCTCTATTTCTCTTCCCTCTTCTGTGCAGGAAGCTCTTCAACATCCCGGGTGGCGAGCTGCCATGGATGAAGAAATGACGGCTCTATGGGCGAACAACACATGGGACCTTGTTCCCCCTCCTCCTGACCAGTCCCTGGTTAGCTGTAAGTGGATCTTCACTATCAAATATCATCCCGATGGGCGGGTTGATCGCCTTAAGGCTCGTCTTGTCGCACGTGGATTCACTCAAATTATGAGGAAACCTTCTCTCCGGTTGCCAAGCTCAACACTGTTCTCCTGCTCATATCTCTTGCGGTCCATCGACATTGGCCGCTACACTAGCTTGACATCAAGAATTCCTTCCTCAATGGTGATCTGATGGAAACGGTTTATATAGAACAACCTCCTGGTTATGCAACCACGAGGGAGTCCCTAGTTTGTCTCCTGAAGAAATCCTTATATGCCCCCAAACAGTCTCCCTGGGCATGGTTTGAGAAATTTAGTTGAGTGGTTCGTGAGTGTGGCTTTACCCAATGCTCAGCAGATTTCTCATTATTTACTCGCCGACGTCCCTCCGGAACTGTTATTCTCTTGGCCTATGTTGATGACATTCTTGTCACAGGAGATGACCTTGTTGGCATTGTTCACATCAAGAAGCATCTTGCCTCTCAATTTCACACCAAGGACCTATGTCTGCTACGGTACTTCCTAGGGATTGAATTCGCTCGACGACCAGATGGTTTTGTTCTCTCTCCGCGGAAATATTGTCTTGATCTCCTCCATGATACTGGCTACTCTGGGTGTAAACCTGTGGACACACCCATGGATACAAACCATCAACTGAGTTCTCACGGATCGGACTCAGATATGCTCCTTTCTAATCCAGAGTATTATCGACGCCTCGTGGGCAAGCTTATCTATCTGACTTGTCACATGTCTAGATATCTCCTTTGCTGTTGGTGGTCAGACGCTTCATGCATGCTCCACGGGCTTCCCCCTTCAGGCCGTCGAACAAATTCTTAGATACTTAAAGAATGCTCCTGGACAAGGCCTGGTATACAAGCCTTCTACCTCTCTATCTCTTGTGGCATACTGTGATGCTGATTATGCTGGGTCTCTCGATGATCGTCGCTCAACCAGCGGTTACTGCACGTACTTTGGTGGAAATCTAGTTACCTCGCGAAGCAAGAAGCAAACAGTGGTTTGTAGATCGTTCGATGGAGCTGAGTATCGCTCCTCCGCTGAAGCTGAGTATCATTCCATGGCCGCTGCCATCTCTGAACTCACCTGGCTTGAGAGTCGCCTCACTGATTTAGGAGTCTAGCCTCCGGCTTCTGCAATTCTCTTTTGTGATAGTCAAGCTGCTATACATATTGCTGAAAATCCTGTGTTTCACGAACGCACCAAACATATCGAGGTTGACTGTCACTTTGTCCGGGAAAAGGATCGATTTCAGAAAGTTTGTCTTCGTCATGTTCCTGCTGCTGATCAAGTCTCCGATGTTCTTACAAAAGCTCTACCTCGCTCTCTGTGGCAGAAGTGCTTTTCCAAGCTTGGTGTCTACGACTTGTATGCTCCAGCTTGCGGGGGAGTGTTAGAACATATAAAAGCCATGTATAAAAAGAGGCTCTTTTCTCCTTAGGCTCCTTTAGTCCCACGTTGCCTATTCTCTTCTTCCTTTCTCCCTTGTCCTATTTAAGGACCTTTCTTCTTGTATTAAGCGGTGAACGTAATATTATTGGTGGATTTTTCCAAATAGTGGTTTCCAACTCTGTTCTTTTACAGATTTAAACTTGTTAAGTCTCTCATACCACAACCTTTTTGATATCACCCAATTAGAGTTAATTGTGTGTCTATATATATTAATTTTGTTTTATCCCAGGTTGCTTGTAGATCGTTGTTTTAACTCCTTTATGCGTATATATAGTCTATTTTCTCTATTCAATTCAATGATTCTATCTAGAAGTCAAAGCCTAGAAATTTGCTCATCATTGTTACACACCTTTTTAGTTCTGGTGGTATGAGATTTTGTTCAAAAAGTACTTGAACCTGAAGTGATCAATGTTGATGAGGAGCTACCTTCCCTACAATATGGTCTCTATTGTTATATGACCTTGTCTAAGTCGATCAGTTCTTTCCTTAAGCTGGTAATTTATGAAAAATTGCATATGCATTAAAAGAAGAAAAGAAAGTACATCATTAGTTGACTAAAGTGATTGGAAGGCCCTCTTAGTGAAGAATGACCCCAACTATTTTTTCGGAGATTCACAATCCACTTGAAAGTTGAAACTCCATGGAGAAGTTTTGTAATTGAAGGATCAACGTGTCTAGGAGTGCTGCTTTTAAAGCTTCATCAACTTTGGAGGCCTCAGAATTCCATTGGAAGGAGTTTTTCTTAATTAAATTGGTTAACTGCTATGACTCCATAATATTTGATAAACCGGTGATAGTAATAGGTTTAACTGAGAAAATCTAGCAAGGCATGCAATGAACCTCTTTCAGGACAACTAATCTTGGTTAGGTAAGCTGTAACCCCTTCTTCGTGGATAATGTGGCTCATGAAAATGCTCGCTTTACAAAAAGGCGATGCTCCATGATCAAAGTCAAAATAAACAATATATGGAGGTGATAGTCAGCCTCCTTGGGATATCGACAGGCCGTCGATGAAGTCAATAGAAACTGTGTCCCAAATTTGTCTTCCCTTGGGATATCGACAGGCCGTCGATGAAGTCCATAGAAACTGTCCCAAATTTGTCGTGGAATCTCTAGAGGGGTAAGTAGACCCGCTAGAGACGGTGTTTCGTATTTCTGCCACTGGCATATCTCACACTGCTGCACAAATTGCTGAACATCCTTTCGTTGGCCCTTCCAGAAAACGTTGGCTCATACCCGTTGAAGAGTGCAGAGAACGCCCGCATGCCCTCTTATCGGCGATGAATGAAATTCGTGCAACATGATGATCTTCCATGGTGATGAAGATGGTATGACCACCCTGCCGTGGTAGTATAACTATCGATTCTGTAAGTGAAACCCTGGATTGGTGGTCTTCCCCTTTTGAAGCGACTCCACAATTGAGCGCAAGTCCGGGTCCTGAAGGATCTCCTCCCGTATGTCGTCTAAAGCCCCGATCAGTGGCCCTGAGATGTGGTGAAATGTCCCCTCTGGTATGCAGGAAAGTGCGTCTGCCACCACATTCTCTTTCCCTTGTATGTAGACGATCTCGTAGTCGTAGCCCAATAACCTCGTCACCCACTTCTGCTACAGAGGAGAAGCCACCCGCTGCTCCAAGAAATGCTTCAGGCTTTGGTGATCAGTTCGTACCTTGAAGTGTCTCCCCAAAAGGTATGGTCGTCATAGGGTCACGACATGTATAATGACCAACATTTCCTTCTCGTAGGTAGATAAGCCCAGTGTCCGTGGCGCCAAAGCCTTGCTGAAGTAGACTATCAGATGCCCCTCTTGCATGAGGACGACCCCAATCCCCACGCTCGACGCATCGGTCTCCAGGACAAACTCCTTAGTGAAATCGGGTAGGCTAGCACCGGTGCGGACCATCACTGTCTTGAGTGCCTGGAATGCCTTCTCTGCCTCCTCTTGCCAGCTAAACGCATCCTTGTGTAGCAGCTGTATCAACGGTCGTGTGCTATCTTTCCATAATCCTTCACGAATCGCCGGTAGTAGCCTGTCACATGTTTGCATGCTTTCAATCTTCTTCGGATCGGCCTGGACTCCTTGTTCCGAGACTATGTGACCCAAATATTCTACCTCTTCTTGTCCAAAGGAGCATTTGGATAGCTTGCGTAGAGCTGGTGCTGACAGGGGATCACAAACACTTGATCCACATGTTTGAGGTGCTCCTCCCAACTGTCGCTGTAGATCAAAATTCATCAAAAAAATATAAATACGGACATGCGGAGAAGGGGCCGGAAGATCTCGTTCATCACCGCCTGGAACGTGGTTGGCGCGTTAGAGAGTCTAAAAGGCATCACGAGGAACTCGTAGCCGTCGTGTGTCCGAAAGACTGCTTTGTTGATATCTTCTTCCTTCATTTTCATTTGATGGTAGCCCGAGCGCAGATCCAATTTTGTGAACATGCGTGCTCCGTGTAACTCGTCCAACAGTTATTCTATCATGGGAATGAGAAAATTGTCCTTGATTGTGGAGATGTTCAGATTAACCATCCTTTTTCTTCTCCAGAATGATGGGTGAGGAAAAAGAACTGGTGTTGGGTCTGATAATTCACGATGCTAGCATCTCCTTAACGCTCTGTTCTATCTCCGCCTTCTGTATGTGTATGTAGCGGTATGGTCGGATGTTAGTCGGCTCAGCTCCTTCCTTGAGGACGATCTGGTGGTCTCTAAATCTCTGTGGCGGTAGCGAGTGCGGCTCCTGGAAAATCTCTAAGTATTGCAATAGCAAAGGTTGCATCTGCCTGGCACTTCATGTGGAGAAGTAGGCAGTGGCGCAAGCTCCATGATCACCGCCATAAGTCCTTCTTCGTCCCATAACCTTTCTAGGCATCGAAGAAAGATCTCCTTCATCAGAGAGGTTCTAATCCCATTCAAACAGTATCTTCCCTCCTGAGCAAATTCCATGGTCATGCGGTCCAAATCCAAGGTTACCTTCCTCAGCTATCGTAACCACTGGACCCCCAGAACCATATCAAACCCGCGGATGAGAAACAAGTAAATATCCATCCTGCATGTGTAGTCCTGCACACTACTCCCACTCCCTTCAGCACCCCTTCGCACTGCAACTTATTCTCGTCATCCACCATCACTTGGAAAGCGGCATCCTTAGTGATCTCATGTCCCCACTTCTGTGCCACTGTGGGGCTGATGAAGTTGTGAGTGCTTCCACTATCAACCAAGATTGTCATCTTCTGTTGGCAGATCCGCCCTGCGATACGCATAATGAGTGGTGTAGATCCTCCCTACATTGCTTAGATAGATACCCCGAACTCGGTAATATCCAAGCTATCTCCGTGCTCTCCTCCTTGCTCCGGCTCCTCGTCCTCGCCCACCTCTTTGCATGTACATCTGGATCATCTGGCATTTGTGTTCAGGAGTGTACTTGTCGTCACAGTTGAAACACGATCCCTTCTCCTTCCTCGCTTGTAGCTCCGACCATGTCAATTTTTGTACGGTTTCTTTTCCGGTCGCCACTTGTTCCTGACAACCACTGAGTTTGTAGTATTCCTCATACTCCCCACTCTTGACCTCTGTCGCTGAAACGTTCCTCCTGAATCCGGGCCAGGCTAATGGCGTGGGCTAAGTTGCGTGGCATATAAGCATGCACTTCGTCTCTGATGTCATCTTTCAATCCTGGTACAAAGCAACTCAGAATTGTTCTCTCCTCCCACTGTGCTTTGTTCGCGAGCCTTTCAAACTCTGTGTGATATTCCATGACCGTCCCTCAGTTTCTGGAGGCAAGCTTCAAAGTCTTCATATTCTAATTTTCACGCCCTCGGAGCAACCACTGGGTCCACTGGAATGCATCATCTTCAAGGTGAAAGGACGCCAGTTGCACCCATTGCTCTTCTGGAATATCCTGGTAGTTGTAAAATAACTCCGCCTTTTGAACCCATTCCAACGCGCCGCTCCCTTTGAATTTTTGGTAATTCATGCGGGTCATTTTGGTGGCATGTAAGCTCTCGAATTCTGCCGGCTGTGTGCTCCATACTTCTGGCCGAGGCCAAGAGGCCGTCGACGCTCTGTCGGCCAATTCGAGTATCCTCCTTCCTCTCTGTGTTGATAGCCGGGCCTTGTAGCCGCCGGAGGAGGTCTGTACTCCTAGCTGCCGCCTGTCTTGCTGCTGTCGGCGTGTCCCAATCCTTTAGGATTAGGTAGAAGCCCCTCCCGACGAGGGTAGACCATATTCCTAGGTCGTTGGTCAATCAGGTCTTCTCGTCCCCTGCCGAGGCCCCCTGGCGACTGGATCGGCCCCTGGTGAGTGCTCGCTTCCTCATTCACCGTTGCTTTGACCTTGATACTTTGAGACAACAAGCTCTTGATCTCCTCCATGCGAGCATCCATTCTCTCTTTCAAACGTTTCTCTGACGCCCTTAATTTTTCTTCAATGACAGTCACTGTATCTGACAGCCCGGTGTAGTTCTCCTCTAGAGTTGCTAGCCTCGTGGATTCTTCATGTGAGCAAGTCACCATGGTGGAGCTCGAGGGTTTAGATAAGGTAACAACTGGCGATGAGGTCGACGAAGTCGTTCGAAGCTGACGATGAAGTCGTAGCAGTCATTCGAAGCCGACGATCGAAGCGTCGTGGCTGACGATGGGAATGATGCTAAAACGTAGCCGCGTGGGTGGGGGAAGGTCCTCTGATACCAAATGTCATGAACGTTATGGAGAATAGTAGTGATTAGAGGGAAAAGAGAGAATTTGGGATTATGGTTTGAGAGGAAGAGAGGGAAATTACCTGAAGAGTTCTTGCATACCCTAGCCGATCAAGCCCTAGAGATTTTTATATCTCTGGGCCAAGCCGTCGTGGTTTAATTGAGGAGGGCTGAACCGGTAGGTTCAACCCTGTTTTGTGCTGCCTCCTTCCGCCGACGTGCGTATTGCTGACCCGTGAATCGGTTGTTATGCGGGGTCATAACATTATGTGTGCTCCCAACATCAATAAAGATGAAGATTTGCTGCCCGTTATATGAGCCAATGACTTTCATCTAGTGGAAATCAATGATACCAATTAGTGCATGCATGAACACTTGTGGGGTAATGAGGAGGTCATGGCATTGTTCCCCTGCATCATCATCTTCCTCTCCCACCTCTTCTTCTGTCTCTTCTTCTACCACGTCTACTTCAAGACCATATAACTGTGGAATTACCGCATTTGTGCCCCTTAAAATATTTTTGGTCACACCAAAAACAGAGTCCCTTGAGGTGTTTATCATCCATTTCCTTGGGGGATAAACATTTAGTGATTTTGGAAGGTTGTTGCCGGCTGAAACTGGTGGAAGGAGCCCGATAGGGTGTGCTGTTGCCTTCTAGTGCTAGGCTTACAGCCGCCATTCCCTGATGATAAGAGCCACGATGGCCTCCAATTGAACATTGTTGTTCTTGTATCCTTGCCAATGCCTAAGCTTTCTGAAGACATGATTGCTTAAGCATTCACACGGCCAGAGAGATGTCCCTCCGGAGGCATCTGAGAAAGAGGCTAATGACATACTCTTCTGAAATGATCAACTTATTACGTAGGCCCTCGAATTCGTCAAGGTAAAGCTGGACTATTAGGAACTAGGGAGGAGGAATCCGGGCAAGAGAGTGCCGGCGAGGGAGGGAGAAGGAGGAGAGAGTTAGAGAGGAAAAACCATAGGGAGCAGCCCTAATTTCATAGATCCCAAAGATGAAAGATACAAACCAAGCCACACCCCTTTATAACTGCCGGGGTGCGCATAACCAGTCTAAAACAAAACATAATCAAGACAGGAAATAAAACAGGAATTAAGCATAAGCATATAACATTCCGCGTCCATCATGCGTCCTCCACCGTCGCGGCCCCCATGCCCGTAGCCACGGGCGGCTTCCTGCGCGTGTAAACCCGCCATGGTGTCTCCTCGGCATGCGTGTCCGTAACAATGCCGCCGTTTGGGAAATTTGCCTTGTCCTCAAGGCAGTAATCGGCGAACTGGCGACGGAAGTCCTCCCGGGGTAGCCAAGTGGCGTCAGAGTCTGGATGATTTGCCCAGGCGACTAGGACCTCTTCTGAGGTGGGGTCCCCTGGTACAATGCAGCGCCGGTCGAGGATCTGGGCCGGGTAGTAGGGTGTCTCGCCGGAGAGATCAATATCAGCTGGGATGTGATCGGTAGTGGCATGGTCACCAATCACACGACGTAGTTGGGACACGTGGAAGACCGGATGAATGCGGCTGCCGGTGGGAAGGCGGAGGCGGTACGAGACCGGGCCTATGCGTGCCAAAACCTCAAAGGGCCCGAAAAACCGGGGTGCTAGCTTCGGGCAGGGTCTGCGGGCTACGGACAGCTGGCGGTGCGGGCGAAGCTTGATGAAAACCTTCTCCCCCACGTGGAAGGACAGGTCACGCCGCTTTCGGTTCGCAAAGGAGGCCATCTTCTGCTGGGCACGTCGGAGGTGATCCTTGAGGAGATCCAGGATCGTATCCTGGTCTTGAAGGGCGGTGGCTAAGCTCTCGACCTGACACTCCCCGGAAGATGGCGGATAATGTAGGGTGGTGGCCGGCCATAGACGACCTCGAAGGGAGTGGTTCCGGCAGAGCTGTGGTAAGCCGTGTTGTAGGAGTACTCTGCCCAACTGAGCCATTTCGCCCAAGTGCGAGGTTGCTCCCCCACGAAGCAACGAAGGTATGTCTCCAAACAGCGGTTGAGGACCTCAGACTGGCCATCCGTCTGCGGGTGGTACGCAGTACTCATACGGAGGCGAGTCCCCTGGAGTCGAAAAAGCGTGGTCCAGAAGGTGCTCAAGAAAAGAGGGTCCCAGTCGCTCACGATCGACCGCGGAAATCCGTGGAGGCGGACGACATTGCTAATGAAGCTCTCTGCAACGGTGGCGGCGGTGTAGGGATGGTGCAGGGGAAGGAAGTGTCCGTATTTGGACAGGCGGTCCACCACGACCAGTATGCAATCGTACCCCTTTGAACGTGGCAGGCGAGTGATGAAGTCCATGGCCACGTCCTCCCAAAGTCGATCCGGAATCGGAAGGGGCTGTAGGAGGCCTCCTGGAAAAGTCGCCTCATATTTCGCCTTCTGGCAAACGAGGCAAGCGGCCACAAAGGCCTTGACCTGCCGGAACATGTGGGGCCAATAAAGGGAGGCCGCCAGGCGGCGATATGTGCGGAACGCCCCGACGTGACCGCCAGTCGGGGAAGCGTGAAACTCTGCGAGGAGGCGCGGGATGCTGGGAGACGACGGGGCGAGGACGAGGCGGCCCTTAAAGAGCAGGCGCCCCCCAACGAGAGTGTATGGTGGATGGGCGCTGGAGTCGGCGATGAGCGGATCGGCCTCCACTTCTCGCTGAATGGCTGCTGCATCCTCCCACACCGGGCGGGAGATGGCCGTGAGTTCTGGAGCCCGGCTCTGGCGAGAGAGAGCATCTGCTGCCCGATTCGCCCTACCGGGGCGGAACTCAATGGTGAAGTCATATCCCAAAAGTTTGGCGACCCACACTTGTTGTGCGGGGGTGGCGATCTTCTGCTGCAGGAGGTAGAGAAGGCTATGGTGGTCGGTGCGTACCACAAATGGGCGGCCCAGAAGATACGGGCGCCAGTGCTGAACTGCGAGGACGAGGCCCATGAGCTCGTTCTCGTATGCGGAGCGGCTGCGAATGGTGCTAGAGAAGGCGCGACTGAAATAGGCGATCGGTCGGCCAGCCTGCATGAGAACTGCTCCGACGCCCGAGCCGGACGCGTCGCACTCGACGAGGAAGGGTCGGGAGAAATCTGGCATCGCCAGCACCGGCCCACGTACAAGGGCCTGCTGAAGGGCGGCGAAAGCGGCGGCGGCGGCGGGTGGCCACTGGAATGGGCCCTCTTCGGACTTCTTCAGGAGCTGCGTGAGGGGCTTGGCCAACGCTCCATACCCCTGAATGAATCGACGGTAGTAGCCTGTGAGGCCAAGGAACCCGCGAACCTCCCGCAGTGAGGTCGGGGTCGGCCAGTGAAGAACCGCTGCGATCTTCTCCTCATCCATAGCGACCCCGCGGGCCGAGATGGTGTGGCCGAGGTAGCACACCTCGGGCACGCCAAAAGAGCATTTCTTCGAGTGCAGTTTGAGCTGATGGTGCCGGATGGTGGACAGAGTATGTCGAACATGTTGAATATGATCCTGCCAAGAAGCGCTGTAGACCAAAATGTCATAAAAAAACAAGTACATGACGGCGGAGAACTGCCCTGAAAACTGCTCCATGCAGCTCGTCCAGGAGTTCCTGGATCACCGGAATCGGATATTTGTCGGGAACTGTGGCCCTATTGAGTTCCCGGTAGTCTACGCAGAACCGCCAACTACCGTCCTTCTTCCGAACCAGTAGGATCGGGCTGGAAAAGGGGTTGGCACTAGGGCGGATGAGTCCCCCCATCAACATCTCGTGTACCAACCTCTCGATCTCGTCCTTCTGTGTGTGGCCGTAGCGGTAAGGCCGTACCGAAACGGCGGCGGTGCCCGGCTGCAAGGGAATGGCATGATCGGACGTCCTGGCAGGAGGCAGGCCGGTCGGGGCCTCAAAAACATCGGCGAACTCTGTGAGAAGCTCCTGAAGGTCTGCCGGGTGAGAGGGGGGGTCCTGCGTGGCTGCGGACAAGGGCCAGAGCCAAGCCGCAAAAGTCACGCCGGTCGTCCGCTGGATCTCACGGAGGGAGACGGGAGAGCGGAGGAGGGCCGAGTCGCCGATGAGGCGGCACGGCTTGCCCAGGTGACAGAACTGCATGGTCATGGTGGCCCAGTTGACCCGTACGTCGCCCAGCGTGCGAAGCCATGCCACCCCCAAGATGGCGTCAATGCCGCCGAGGCTGAAGGCGTAAAAATCGGCGGTAATTGGACAGGTGCCGACCCAAAGAGAGACGTCACGACAGCAACCCAAGGTGGGCCGCCGACGTCCATCGCCCAGGCAGACCGTAAAATCTGGAGAGGGAGCCGACGGTATCTGTAGCTGCTGTACCAACTGAGAAGAGATGAAGTTGTGGCTTGCCCTGCTGTCCACCATAACCACGATGAGACGATCGCCAATCGAACCCGAAATCTTCATGGTTTGGGGGCCCGAGATGCCCCCCACCGAGAAACGGGGAAGCTCAAGACGGTGGAAGTCGCCTGTGGGAGTGTCTCCGTTCCCATCTTCCTCCGAAAGCTCGAGGGACTCGAAGTCGGCCGCGGTAATCTCAGGGTCCCAGGTGCTAAAGATGGCATGGAACTCCTTCACCGAGCACTCATGGGTCGGGGAGTAGGGTTGGTGGCACCGAAAACAGAGGCCCTTGGAGCGGCACTCGTTGTACTCGCGGTCAGAAATGCGGCGGGTTGGCGCGGCCCGCCCCTGGCGGTTGCCCCCAGGGGGAGGCCGTGTCGGCTGAGCTGGAGCAGGTGGCCGCCACGGGGGCCGAGGCGCGTGGAGAGGAGGTCCAGGAGACGGGGCCGGCCGTCGAGAGTAAAGGTCAGCCTCGACGAGGCGGGCCAAGTCTAGGGCGTCAGAAACTGTCCGCGGATGGTGTGTGCGCAACCGAGAGCGGACATGAGGGAGCAGGCCCTGCATGAAGAAGCCCAAGTAGTGGTCCGGTGGCAGACCCAGAACGTGGGTTACCAACGCCACGAACACGTCGATGTAGTCATCGAGGCTGGTCGTCTGGCGGACCCCGCAGAGACGTTCTATGGCAGAAGACCCGGAGTAGCTGTCGTCGTAACGGCGAATCATTTCCTGCTTCAACTCCGTCCAGGAGAGGGTTGGGTTGGACTGACGGATCCACCAAGCCCAATGGAGGGCCGGGCCGTCCAACCCCACCAGTATCGTGGACACCTTGTCTTGTTCCGGCGTAAGGTGGAGATCGAAATACTGTTCCGCCTTAGCGATCCAGCCCATCGGGTCGACGTCGACGAAGGACGGTAGGTCGAGGGAGAGGCCGAGCCGCGCGGGGGCCAAGGGGGCCGGCGGCTAGGGTGGCCGCACCGGAGGGGCTCCGAGGATGGAGGCTCCATCGGGGGCTGATCCGGAGCCGGAAGGAGTGGTCGGCGCTTGGAGAGAATCGATCTTGGAATGGAGCGCAAGGAGGGAGGCATGCAAGGTGGCGATGAGCTGATCCTGGGCCTCGAGACGCTGGTTGACGGCCTCGGAGGCGGTATCCGCCATGGAATCGCTGTTGGAGCGGGTATTAGGAGCCATGGGAGACGCCTGGTCTGAGAGGGAGGTGCAGCGGCAAAAGCGGGATGCAGACCGTCGACGAAAGGGGACGCAGAAGTCCGCGGGAACGCGGATCGGGAACGACGATGCGCGCGGAAGCTTGGACGCCGATGTACGAGGAATCGGGGACGCCGAAGCACCGGGATCTGGGACGCAGTGGGACGCCGGCGCTGCACGCGGAAGCCTGTGCGGAATGCCGATCGGCCTGTGCGCGGAACGGGAGAGACAGTATGCGGAAAGAGCTTTGGCTGAGAGCGAGACTCCGGCGGCTAGGTTAGCGGGCGGAGCGGCAGGTCGGACCAAATATTAGGAACTAGGGAGGAGGAATCCGGGCAAGAGAGAGCCGGCGAGGGAGGGAGAAGGAGGAGAGAGTTAGAGAGGAAAAACCATAGGGAGCAGCCCTAATTTCATAGATCCCAAAGATGAAAGATACAAACCAAGCTACACCCCTTTATAACTGCCGGGGTGCGCATAGCCAGTCTAAAACAAAACATAATCAAGACAGGAAATAAAACAGGAATTAAGCATAAGCATATAACATTCCGCGTCCATCATGCGTCCTCCACCGTCGCGACCCCCATGCCCGTAGCCACGGGCGGCTTCCTGCGCATGTAAACCCGCCATGGTGTCTCCTCGGCATGCGTGTCCGTAACATGGACTGTGGAAGTTTGCTTCAACTCTTTTATTTCACTCATGGGATCATCAAAAATTGTTGGTGCAAAGTGCTAGTGAATGGCCATTGCTAATTGCTTTCCATTGGAGGCAATTAGTGGTTTGTGTGTGCACCTAGATGTTCAGTGTAAAAAAAATCACTAACATGCGTGTAAATTAGCTGCGTACACATGTCCCTCCTATATTCAGACATTGTCAATGGCTTAGCTTACACGTTACAACTCTATACCTCTATTTTCTGTTCATTATATTCTTTCATAGTAGTGTCGTTTAAAATCTCATTTAATCTTTTCTCAAACTAATATTTTTATTCTGTTTCTCTCAATTTCTACAGAAGATGCTATTTGGTTTCTATTCACGTATCTAATATATCTATCAGGAGAGATTTACCTATTTATTCTAAAAGTTTGTATTGTTAATCTTGTTCGAAGCTAACTGTTTGTTGTTGCTTTAGGTGAATATACCTGTTTAAAATTTATGTTCGAAGATTTGATTATGTTTGCCTGTAATTAACAAGCTTAATTGTAGTATATGCCTTCAAAAAATGTATACATTCTACTATTACTTTGCATTTGATCTACAAATTTTGTTGAATCCTTTCACATAGGTTTGTGCAATTTGGTCCTACGGTTCAATGTTTCTGTGGAGCTTCAAACTGTCAAGGCTTTCTTGGTAGCAAGAAGAAGGCAAGCCAGACAAACTTCTCAAACTCTGCTTGGGGGTTTTCCTTGTCCTGGGGTTGCAAGGGGACGAGAACACCTAAAATCATCACAAAAAGTACATGATCTCTCCTTTGTTTTTTCAATTCCTGCAATCTGTGCAGCTGTAGAAAATTGCCAGGTTCTGATGCTTGACCCTAAAACAGTTACGTCTGGCACTTCCTGCAGTTGGCAACAGCTTTGCTAAATGTCCTTTTCATGGCCTATGTATTCCACTGAGTATTGCCCCAATTTTCATTTGCCTATTTTTTAGTTTTGTAGTTAAATTGAAATTGATTCGGTATATAGTTTCATCCAGCCGATTCTTTTCAGAGATTCTGAATCCAAGAGAAGACTGCCATTTGACTTCCTCTGAGGCTTGTTCTGAAGTCATGTTTCTTAATTCTTTAGCACTATATTCAGAAATTTGTAATTTGAAAAGACTGTTTTAATTCACTTTGATGACAAATAGTGCTTTTGTTTTTGGAAATGAATTTGATCAGATAGAGGGATGTATGTGGTGATGCTTTAATTGATGTGTTCAATTGTCTTCTCATGAAAGTTAGTACGTTATTTTTGTTTCCTTATTGTATAGTTTGTTCTTTTTCATTCCCTATTGTATCTAAGTTTTATAATTAGTGATTTATGATATTTGGTACGCCTTCTCCAAAAGCAGCGGTTTGCTCTCTGTTACTTTCGCTGAATGTGATTTGAGTGTTTGAGGTAAGAACATTGAAATAAATGTTAATTTAATATTTTACGTCTTGAGAAATGGCTATCGTGCCCATCCCAAACATAGTGAAAACAACTTTTGTGGAGGGAACCTCACCGCACACCTTGAACAGCGCTGTGGTGACCCCCCAATAACCCTTGCTTTCAAGTAGTTGGCGAGCATTTGTGAGTTCTTATTGGTCTTTTGATGAGTTGGAAGCTGGACGGTTGCGGGGTAGAGGCGAGCTGATGATGAGTTGGACCTAGGTCCTCCTCATGGCAACTCTTGTACCAGGGGTCTCATCAGGAATGCAAATAAAGCATGTTTGACTGAGGCTGGGTCCCAGGCAAATTGGGCCCAGGTTGGGCTCGAGCCTCCCTAAGAAAATGAGGGACTTGCCTGAATCTACCATACTAGACCTAGTCTGGCTAGGCTTGGCCCTTGCTAGGCAGGGCCACATTTGCTTCCATTTGGCAGCTGCTAGCTGCCAATATGTTGCTAAATGATAATTGATGCTGTTGTTTGGCAGCATTTAACTGGGAGGCCAACGTCCAATAGTAAGTGCTAGGCGTTGGCAGCCTAGCATTAAAGCGAGCGCCCAGTTGGGCAGTCCCAGAGGACACCAGGCACCTAGGCAGGTCTGGGCTTGGGTTGGGCACTTGCAAAAATAGAGGGGATTGGTGAGGTCCCCTAGGCCTGGCTTGGCCCTGGCCTAACCAGACCTGAGCTTTATCGAGCTCAGCCTTGGACAGATCTGGACCAGACAATTGGCCCGAGCTTTATTTGCACCCTTAAGTCTTGCCGGCAAAACTCAGACAAATGAATGTTTTGCCAGCACCAAACAGCTCGACAATTGCCAGCAGAACTTGCAGACAAATGAAAGTCTTACCAGCCCAGAGGTCTTGTCGCAGAATTCGCTGAAAAATGATTGTCTGACCAGCACTAGAGATCTCGACAATTGCCAACATAACTCACAGACAAATGAAGGTCTTGCTAGCACCAAAGATCTCGACAATTGCAATCAGAACTCGTAGGAAAATGAAAGTCTTGCTGTAACATCTTCATTCCAACTAGACCCTTGTGTGTGCTAGGGCATGATATGTGGCATGACATGTGAGTTAGGACAAGTAGGTGAACCTAGATTTCAATAAGACAAGGTGACCTCACCTAGTGCACCCAAAGGGGCACAAGCCAACTTAGGTCCATTCACCTCAAATTGAACTCACAAGCCCAAATTGACTACACCAGCACATCCCTAACCCTAAGGGGGAGACAATTGACCATAGCCCACATGAATTGGACAACCAAATTGGTCAAATTGACCAAAGTCAAACTTAGGTCAAATTAGCTCAATTCACCCTAATATGGCTCAATTAGACTTTAATTGACCAAATTGATCTCACCACTACACTCCTAACCAATTGTTAGTTATTGGGTGTCGACTTAACAACTAGGGGGTGAATAAGTATTTCAAATTGTTTGTTCCCCTTTTTGGTGTTCTTGATTTCTGGTTAACAGATTTAGAGATTAAAAGCACTACACAGAAAACACAAGAATTTATAGAGGTTTCTCAAGACAGGGTGTCTTGGGTAGTCCTCTGTCCCTCTGCGCCTACCTAGTAATGTGCTTGGCTCGACAAACTTTGCCAATGTCTCTTTCCCTAAAAGCTTGACCTTATAACAAATGACTTTCTCTAAAGCGGTCTAAATAGAACAATAAGTCAGTACATTTCTTGAAACGGAAAGGCGAAGACTTTTTCGAGGTCTTTTGCATGCTTCCGAAAAGCTATTGAAATGCGATCTATAGGCCTTGCCCCACGGGGCGGTAAGCTTTCTCAATAGCAACCCCTCGTTACCAAAGAGACTATCTCTGAGGGAAAGAAAGTTTTTATGTACTAAAGCTTTCACGTGGCGAAAAGAATTAGTCCAATGCCTTAGTTTCAAGCAGCAAGGAGAACAGGAGGAAGCGGCTAGAACAACTCCTCCAACGTAGAGATCAGGCTATTTTCCCGCAAGCCTTACAACTCAGACCCACAAGTCCTACAGCCTAGGCCTGCAACCCCCTACTGCACTCAAGCCCGCAAGCTCGACACTCAGGCACTCAAGCCCTACACAACGCAGACCCGCAAGTCTTGCCCCTTGGACCCGCAAGTCCTGCACCCTAGGCCCGCAAGCCCCTACTGCACCCAATCCCGCAAGCTCGACACGGTTGGACTCGCAAGTCCTCTGCCATGGCCTTCAAGCCTCACAGATCTCAAGCCCTCAAGCTCGACAAGGTTGGACCCGCAAGTCCTCTGCCCTGGCCCTCAAGCCTCACAGATCTCAATCCCTCAAGCTCGACACTTAGATCTGAAAACATATCTTACAGATTTGGCCCGCAAGCCTTACAAAGAAAAATATACAATGTTTGTTCTTCTGCCTGGTGGAGATCGGCTTCTTGACTTGAACGATTCTTATCAGTCGATGTGGCTTGACTGCAAGTTGGAGAACACTGGATGTGCGTTTTTGTTCTCCTCTTCTTGATGTCGATTCTTCTCCGCAGCTTTTACTGTTGTATTGCTCGGCGGGATTCTTTTTCGTTTCTTCGTTCTCTTTTTTTCTCTAGGGCATCCACTGTTTCCTTTTATAGGATGGAGGAGCCGCTCAACGGTCTCCTATGATGTCCTTCACTGACAGACGCCCATACCTTGAGAGCATGCGTTGATTGGACAATCAGGTGGTGACATTAAATGCTGAAAGCGCGTCTGGCAACATTTGAATTTGTCTCGACGATATTTCCATTGTTACGATGATATGGACAATATCTCGATGACAGGACTTGCCCTTGACTTGGACTAGGGCAGTTCTTCAAGTCTTCTTCCTTCTTCTTCAGATAGTGATATCTCGACGATACTGGACATTCCTTCTGCACTTGCACTTAAGACGACATGAAGTCATCTAACTGATGTCGGCGTTGAAAGTGCACAGTGTGTGATAGATTATATAGGATGTAGTCTTAGACACCTTGAGGGGGGGGGGGGGTGAATAGGTTTCTTTTATTTTAAGCTTAGTGTTTTCTGAATTTATGTCAGCAAAATATCAAGCACAGAATGCACAAAGAGATTTATTGAGGTTCCTCAAGACAGGGTGTCTTGAGTAGTCCTCTTTCCCCCTTCACCTTTCTAACAATGAGTTAGACAAGGCCAACTTCTCCAAAGTCAGCTCCAAGAGCCTACAACACAGATCCTACAGGATCTCTCGGGTTTTCCCAAACCCTACCTCAGGCACAACAGCCCCACCTCAGGCACAATAGCCCTACCTCAGATCACACACTGATCCTACATCAAGCTGACCTCTCAGCTCTACAACTCAGGCCAATCAGCCTTACACACTTAGGCAATAAAGCCCTACCTCAGATCACACACTTATCCTACAGATGATATAATAGGGATTACAAATAGATGGAAGAAGAGGTCAAGCCTTGTTCTTCTTCTTCTTAACAGCTGTTGTTGCAGACTTGAACCAGGGAGGAGAAGTGCAGCTCCAACTTGATTCTTCTTGATCAGCCCTTCAAATGATGGATTGGATATACTTGCTCTTTCTTGAGATGAATCAAGATAAGCAATCTTTTCTCTCCTTGCAGCCTTGTGTAAGCTCAGTTCTTGGCTGCTGACATTGAAACAGTATTGTTCTTCTTGCTTGTGTGTTGGAGAGAAAGATCAAAGGAAAAAGTTCTTTGCTCAACCCTAACTTATTCCTTTTATACTCCACTGATCTTCAACGGCTCTTAGCCATCCTTCTGACAGATATGAGAGTGATTGGTGGACCCCACGATGCCTTTCTGCAGCTTGCGCCAAAAGCAGAACCAGCCAGATCACTTTTGAATCTGTCTCAGCGGTTGGGCTGAGATGGCCAGCCGTCTCAGCGGTTGGGCTGAGATGGCCAGCCGTCTTAGCGGTTGGGCTGAGATGGCCAGCCGTCTCAGCGGTTGTATCTGTCCCGCCCTAGCGAATCCGTTGAGACAGACAGTTGTCTCAGCAGTTTTCTTCTATCTGCAGCTCAGCTTGCTTAGACACCTTCTTAGCGGCTCCTGGCCTTGTCTCAGCGGTTCAGCTGAGACTGAGAGCTCGTTTAAGCGGTTTTGACAGTAAACCAACTGATCATTCATCACACCTTGGTATGCCCTTGTCCTGCATAGTCATGAGATAGAAATAGGGTTTATCAAATACAACTTGTACTTAGCATTGAGTGTGAAGCCTCTTCAAATCAAGGGAACATTGAGGGTCATTTTCCCAACAATCTCCCCCTATTTGAAGAAGGCAGAACACCCTTAAATGCTAGAGTACATTACTCATAAATTCTTGATATGTGTCATTGCAATAATGAGTTCAACATATCATGCTTAGTGCATTAGTCATTTTAAAACAGATGGTTGTTATGAAATGATTGTACCACATAATTTAATCAATCCATCTGTAAGATTTGATAAACATAACAATGCAACATATATTAAATTATCCATTAAAAACTGGGTAAGGTTTAGTTATAACTCAGATTTAGCTATGATACAAGCTGATTACATTAACAATCCATCAATTGCAATACAGATAGAATAGTAATTCAAAGCTCAGTTTGCATTCATATATTCATAAACTATTTTTGATAAAGTATAATTAAGTTTGCATCCACACAGTCATAAGTCATTATAGTTCAATATTAATTAAATACATAAACTGTTTCTACATTCATTCAAAGCTTCCTTTTCTTATAATAAGAACATTCAGAAGAATCAACAACTGCTTCTTTCCATTTGACTGAAGCATCATCCATGTCATCAGCAACAATGTTATCTTGACCTGGAAGCTTCTTCTTTTCAGCATTGACAGCCTTGATATCAGCAATTCTTCTCTTGTTCTCTTGCCTTTGGAAATACATAAATGGCTTAGGAATATATCTGGAAGGCATTCTCTTAGGATTTTCTTTCCTTACCAGATTGGCTTTGAACACTTTTTCTCTTTTTGTATTTCTCTCAAGGTGCTTTATCCATTCTTCAGTTGGATAGAGCTTGTCAATATCCTTGCAGACCTGATCATGGCTTATCCAGGTATTCAAAATTATGTCCTTGGAGTCATCACTCCAATGCTCATAGTCAGGGTCTCTATCCTGCACTTCCCTCTGCTTGGCCATGAATTCTTCAGCCAGCAGTGCCCTTTCCCTTTCCCTCCTCTTTTTCAGACTCTTATCTTGGGCAATTGCCTCTTGATGAGGGAAATCCCAGTCTTCTGCCCTATTGACATCTAATATAGGAAGATTCAGGGCTATCCTTGTACCTTGGAGAACTTTCAGAGTGAGTTCAGAATTTATGATGACATTTGTGTCCTCCCCCTTTATGGCTTCTTCATATATCTTGTGATGGAGGTCTTGCTTGGCTGCTGTTATTGTGCCAAACAGGGTTTGGAAGGCATTCTCAACATCAGAGTGAAGCACCTCCTGCAGTTTGCCCATTTCTGAATTGAAGTGAGAGGCAGTGACTGAGGCTGCAATGGATTGAGAGACATTGACAATGTCAGCTTTCAGCTCATCCCTGTACCTGTCAGCTTCTTGATCCAACTGCATGGCAGTGGAATAGATATAATCTTGAAGATGATTTGTTGATTTCTCTATCACCTCATCTGTTTTGCTGACATAGTTTTTGACATAAGACATATCCTCTTCAGATAGTCTTAGCTGTTGGTCCATGGACCTTAGAATTGTATTTTGACTGAGCACTGTCCTCTCAGCAAGTTCAAACCACTTGGTCATCTATTTGGTGAGCATGTCAGTGTTTTCGTTTATTTCCTTGACCTCAGTCATGACCTCAGCTTTCACATTCAAGATGGACTGATCAATGTATCCCCTGACAGATGTAATTGATTGATCTACTTGTGTCTTCAAGGAAGTTAGGTGAGACTGTAGCAGCAGGGAGATGGCATTGAGAAGGTTCTCATTTGAAGAGATGGAAGAGGAGGCTTGCTGAATGTTGATCATGGGGGCTGGGGACCTAGGTGAGCTTGGAGGGTTGATAATATTGAGCACTAGGTGGACTGGAGGTTCAGTTCTGAGAATGGGGATTGGTTCAGAGAGAAGAAATTCTAATCAATGGTCTTCAAGGAGTTGAATCACTCCCTTGATGTCTTCAGAAGCATGGGCAAAGCTATTTCTGACAATCTCACAGCCTTCAAGAAGGTCTTTAGAACTTTTGGGAGCCATTGCTATTGTAGACGAATGCGCTGGGATGGAAGAGAAGGTGATTCGTCTCGGCGGTTGGAAGAGAAGGGTCGTGTGCCTTTCACTAAGCAGATTTGCTTTTTATATGGCTTGAGACTTAGGTAAATTTAAACCAAGTAATTAGATTTAATTGCTCTTATAATTGTTAGTGTAAGTGGGTCAACTGGGGTTGCACTTAGACAATTTATAATGACTCCAACCCATCTCAGCAGAACCGCTGGGACGGTGACCTATCCGCTGGGACAGAACACTATCAGCCACTGGGACAGATTTAGTCGTCTCAGCAATTCAGCTGAGACTTTTCCCAGTTGTCTCAGCGGCTCATCTGAAATAGATTGTTCTGGTTAAACTGATCTTACTACTTTAAAATCATTAGAGATAGGATTACTTGAAGGCCTAATCATGTCACTCATATGGTTGATGTGTCAACACTTTAAGTTATATCAAGTCAAGCAGTATATCATACATGATTGAAAGAATGAAGTGTGTTACACTATTCTACATTTAACATTCCTAGTTCAATTATGAAAGCATTAAACTTGGTCTCATCCAATCGCTTAGTGAAGATATCAACCACTTGATTGTTAGTGGGGACAAATTCAAGGCAGATATCTTGAGATTCTATATGTTCTCTTATAAAATGATATCTTATCTCTATATGATTAGTCCTGCTGTGAGAGATAGGATTCTTAGCAATAGAGATAGCACTGGATGAGTCACAATAAAGAGGAGAGTTACTTATATTGAGGTTGTAGTCCTCTAGCTGGTGTTGAATCCACAATAGCTGTGCACAACAGCTCCCTGTAGCAATGTATTCAGACTCAGCAGTGGAGATAGCCACACTTATCTGCTTTTTGCCGCTCCATGATATCAACCTTCTTCTTAGGAATTGACAAGTGCCACTTGTGTTTTTTCCTATCTTCTTTGCAGCCTGCAAAATCTGCATCTGAAAATCCTTTTAGTTCAAAATCATTATTCTTAGGGTACCAAAGGACAAGATGTAGGCTGCCTTTAAGGTATCTCAAAATCCTCTTTGCAGCTGAGTAGTGAGATTCCTTAGGACATGCCTGGTACCTAGCACACACACATGTAGCATACATAATATCTGGTCTACTAGCAATTAAATATAATAGGGATCCAATGATGCACATGTACATGGATTCATCAAAGGCCTTGCCCTTCTCATCCTTGTCCAGGGAAATGTTGGACCCCATGGGAGTTTTCATGGTGGAAGCCGATTCCATCCCAAACTTCTTGATAAGATCCCTAGTGTACTTGGTCTGAGAGATGAATATACCTTCATCAGACTGTTTTACTTGGAGGCCTAAAAAGTACTTGAGCTCTCCCATACTGCTCATCTCAAACTCCCCCTGCATTAGGTTGGCAAACCTTTTGCAGAGGTTGTCATCAGTAGACCCAAATATTATGTCATCAACATATATTTGGACTAGGAGACACCTGCCCTTTATTTCCCTAAGAAACAATGTGCTATCTATCTTTCCCCTCAAGAACTTGTTCTTGATGATAAAGCTAGACAGAGTCTCATACCAAGCCATGAGGTCTTGCTTAAGACCTTAAAGAGCTTTCCTAAGTAAGTAAACATGATTAGAGAGGGTAGGATGTACAAAACCTGATGGTTGCTAAACATATACCTCTTCCTTCAAGTCACCATTAAGGAAGGATGATTTGACATTCATTTGATACAGTTGAACCCCTTGTGGGCAGCATATGCAAGGAATAGCCTAATTGCTTCCAACCTTGCAACATGGGCAAAGGTTTGATCAAAGTCTATCCCTTCTTCCTGTCTATACCCCTTGGCTACCAGCTTTGCCTTGTTCTTTATGATTGTGCCATTTTCATCTAACTTGTTCCTGTAAATCCATTTGGTACCTATGATATTGTGTCCTTGAGGTTTTGGCACCAATTTCCATACCTTGCATCTCTTGAATTGTAGAAGTTCTTCTTGCATAGCTTGAATCCAAAAAGCGTATTGGTTGGCTTCTTCAAACTTCTCGGGCTCCATTTGTGATAGGAAGCTCAAGAATAGGGCCTCATTATGAGCCCTGCTTCTGGTTAATACACCTTGATTCTGATCTCCAATTATTTGTTCTCTTGGATGATCCCTTAAATGTCTTACAGCTGTAGGCAGTCTGTTCTCAGCTTGTTGTGCTATTTCTGCTGGTTCAGCAGTGTCTTCATCAGCATGGTCTTTTCCTCTTCAGGGATGGCAGCATCAAAATAAGCTTTGCTGCTGTTGGGTGTGTCTTGTATAGACATCCTATCTAAATCTTTTTCATTTCCTGCCAAGGCAAAAGAACTAGACCATCCCTTATATATTCGGCTGGTCTCATCAAATACTACATGCATAGACTCCTCTACAACATGAGTTTTCTTGTTATACGCTATATAAGCTCTACTATGTGAGCTATAGCCAACAAGAACACCCACATTGCATTTCTCTGCAAACTTTGTTAATTGAGATTTTCCATTGTTTAAAATGTAGCATTTGGAGCCAAATATTCTAAAGTATGAAATTGTAGGTTGTTTGCCTTCAGAATCTCATAGGGAGTTATTCCATGAACCTTATTGATGGAAGATCTATTGAGAACATGACACATAGTATTGACTACCTCAGCACAGAAGTATTCTCGGAGTGAGGAGTCACTAAGCAGTGTTCTTCCAACTTCTATCAAGGTTCTATTCCTCCTCTCAGCCACACCATTTTGTTGTGGAGTCCTTGGGGAGGAGAACTCTTGGGTATTACCATATTCTTGACAAAACCTTGTCATAGCTTCAGATTGAAATTCTGTGCCATGGTCAGTTCTAGTCCTGACCATAGCACATTGCAAGTCATTCTGAATTGCTTTGACATGAGTTATAAAGATATTTAAAGTATCAGACTTCTTCTTAAGGAAGAATACCCATGTATATTTTGAGTGATCATCAACAATCACCAAAGTATACAACTTCCCACCTAGGCTTTGAATTGGCAAAGACCAAACAAGTCCATATGCAAGAGATAAAGACATCTTTCAGTGTCTTTGGAGCCAATACTTTTAAAGGTGGCCCTTGTTTGCTTACCCATTTGGCAAGCATGACAAGGACCACTTTTAATACATTTTAAATTAGGACTATTCCTAACAAGGTTTTTAGAGAATAGTCTATACATTGTCTTGTAGTTAATGTGAGCAAGTCTCTTTTGCCATTGAACACAAAGTGACTCATTCTCATTAGCTACTAGACAAACAGACGTAAGAGAATTACTACATATAAAGTCTAAGCAATAAACATTCCCACTCCTATTGCCTGAGAGAATGGTCTTTAAGTCATTAGATTTTTTGATCAAGCACTTGTCATTGTGGAATTCAAGGACATAGCCTAGATCACATAGTTGACTTATGCTTACTAGGTTGTGTTGCAACCCTTCAACATAAGCTACTCTTGTGATTGAGACTATGCCATTGGAGATCATACCATATCCCTTGGTGATTCCTCTTCCAGATCCCCCAAAGATAACTTTGGGTCCATTCTTCACAGCCTTGTAGTCCTGCAGAAGATTTCTTATTCGTATCATGTGCCTTGAGCACCCACTGTCCAAGTACCAAATTTGGTTGAGGCTGGTACTTGAACTATCCTGCAAGAAGGAATTTAGTTACCCTTAGGAGCCCAAACAGCTTTGGGTCCTAGGTCCTTGTTAACATGATGAAATGACCTCACACTAGTTGCACCCTTTGCAGGAAGGCTCATCTTTGCACATGGCACATTAGGATTGTGCCAACAGTCTATGGCAAAGTGTCCCACTTTACCACAGCACCAACATTCATGAATGTTGTATGTCCACTTATGAACATTTCTTGAGGGGTGTGCAACACAGTCCATATGTTCAGGAGGAGAGACAGCAGCTTTTCTCTTGTTTCTTTCAGCAAGGATTTGGCTGAAAGTCAATCTGTGGACAGTCTTAGTAGTTTTGTATTAATGGCATCAACTTGCTTTGGCTTTTGGGCAATGCAAGTTTTGATGGCATTAGACATGTCCATTGATTTGACAGCAGTCATGTTCTTGGTTGAATCAACCTTAGAAGGGCTTGCTTTCTTATTCTTGAATGAAGGGGCTGATGTACCAAATACAAATGGTCCAGGTTGGGCCATTTGAATTTCCTCATAGGGAGTCTTCATAACACTCAATCCCATACCCTTTCTTACACTATGGGAAGGAGTGTTTTCCTTCCTATAGGTACTTCCATTCTTCCAGTGACCATACATGATATCATGGTCATACCTGTTGGAAGGGAGTAATACCTTTTGAAAGGTGGTTTGAGGCTTAGCCTTACCCCTGCTCTTTTCTCCACTCCCTTCTCCTACTTCCATTTTATTGAATTCTAGTCCTCTTCTATTAGATTGAGAAGAGAAGGAGTCAATAATAGGGAGCACAGATTTTGGCTTAGAGAATTGAGCAACTAGGCTTCTTTCTTTCACAAGCTTCTCCTCAAGATCCTTGATGACCTTGTTCTTCAGGGATATGGTGCTCAGATGGGTGATAGTTATCCCCTTCAGATGGCTAATTTCCCTATACATCTGACTCATCTTGGTAGAAGATTCAGTGCATTCTTGTTTTTCCATCTTAAGGGAATCAATCTCTCGGGCTTGCCTCTTGGCTAGCTTTTTGCTCCTTTTTAGAGCCTCCAAGAGAGCATCATACTTGTCAATCAATTGATTGACATCTACCTCAGCTTCTGAATCACTTCCACCAATTGATGAAGGTCCTCCAGATTCTGGGACAGTCTCATAATCAGAAGAGGATATGGAATGAATTAATACCTGTTCATTTTCAGAGATGTTCAGACTGTCCTCCTCATCAATGATGTCCATGAGGCCTAGCTGAACATTATCCTCTTCATCCTCCTCTATATCACTGTCTGAGTGTGATAGAGGGGCCCTGACTCCAACCTTGGTAGCAGGATAATCTTCATCCTCTTCTGTTGCAAACAACCCTATGTAGGTTGCTTCTTTATACTCTGAATCTGAAGTTGAGGATTCAGATTCACTCCAGCTTTTTCCTTTCTTTGATAGGAAGGATTTTTCACCCTTCCTATCCTTTTGGTGATGATGCTTCTTATCACCCTTCTCTTTTCTTTTGGTTGGACAGTCAGCTATGACATGTCCAGGTTTGCTGCAGTAATAGAAAATAATGTTATTTGAAACATGATTATAAGATTTGGAATCATACTTGTCACCCTTTGGGTGCTGTCTTTCAGGTTTCCTGTGGTCTTTCTTGGAGTGTGATGAGGAGGAGGGATTGTTCTTCGATTGCTTCCTCCTCCTCATCTTCTTGAACTACCTTGAGAAGGCATCAAACTCTTCATCGGAGGAAGAGCTATCTGAGGTGCTTATTTCAGATTTTTCAGATTCAGCACTTCTCCTTAGAGGAGACACCATCCTGCCCTTGCTTTTCATGGAGCTGTCAGCTTTGAGAGCTACAGATTTATCCCTTGCCCGAGCCCTTATTGAGGTGTCCTCTTCCTTTCTTGCAGACAACTGCATCTCATAAGAGAGCAGCTTTTCAAACAGTGTATGAGTGGGGGTCTCACCAAGCCTAGCCACTTCCCTGATAGCACAGATTTTTGTGTCCCAATCCCTTGTTAGAGATCTAAGGAACTTATCATTCAGCTCATAATCAGTGAGCACTCTCTCATAGGTTCTAAGCTCATTGACTATTTTGAAGAACCTCTCATAGCACATAGAGATGCTCTCCTGGCTGAGATGCCTGAAGGCTTCATACTCTTGGTTGAGGAGTGACTTTCTATCATCCCTCACTTCAGCTGTCCCTTCCATATATACTACTAATGTGTCCCACATTTCCTTGGCAGTAGTGCAGTGTACTAAGTTTTGAAATATGGAATCATCAATAGCATTAACTATGTTGTTCTGGGCTCTTTTATCCATAGTGAACAGATAAGTTCATCCTTGGTCAAGTCATTGAAGGTTTTGGACACTCTCCTTGTTGGATCTATGGTGGAGGCAGTTTGAAAGGTGAAAGGCCCTTGCTTTACAGTTATGAAGATCCTTGGATCAGATGCCTCCACAAACAATCTAACCCTTTACTTCCATATGCCAAAGTTTTCTTTGTTGCATATGGGCAACTTCATGGATCACATCACCTTCTGCAATCTAGAGTAAGCCATTGGATTGAAAAGACTATTCCTTTATAGGATCTGGTCAGACAGTTATGTCCTTCTTGACCAACCTAGGTCTGATACCACTTGATAGTATATATAGGATGTAGTCTTAGACACCTAGAGGGGGGGGGGGGGGGTGAATAGGTTTCTTTTATTTTATGCTTAGTGTTTTCTGAATTTAGGTTAGCAAAATATCATGTACAGAAAGCACAAAGAGATTTATAGAGGTTCCTCAAGACAGGGTGTCTTGAGTAGTCCTCTTTCCCCCTTCACCTTTATAACAATGAGTTAGACAAGGCCAACTTCTCCAAACTCAGCTCCAAGAGCCTACAGCATAGATCCCATAGGATCTCTCAGGTTTTCCCAAACCCTACCTCATGCACAACAGCCCTATCTTAGGCACAATAGCCCTACCTCAGATCACACACTGATCCTACCTCAAGCTGACCTCTCATCTCTACAACTCAGGCCAATCAGCCTTACACACTCAGGCAATAAAGCCCTACCTCAGATCACACACTGATCCTAAAAATGATATAATAGGGATTATAAATAGAAGGAAGAAGAGGTCAAGCCTTGTTCTTCTTCTTCTTAACAACTGCTGTTGTAGACTTGAACCAGGGAGGAGAAGTGCATCTCCAACTTGATTCTTCTTGATCAGCCCTTCAGATGATGGACTGGATCTACTTGCTCTTTCTTGAGATGAATCAAGTTAAGCAATCTCTTCTCTCCTTGCAGCCTTGTGTAAGCTCATTTCTTGGATGCTGACAATGAATCAGTATTGTTCTTCTTGCTTGTGTGCTGGAGAGAAAGATCAAAGGAAAAAGTTGTTTGCTCAATCCTAACTTATTCCTTTTATACTCCACTGATCTTCAACGGCTCTTAGCCGTCCTTTTGACAGATATGAGAGTGATTGGTAGACCCCATGATGCCTTTCTGCAGCTTGCGCCAAAAGTAGAACTCGCCAGATCACTTTTGAACCTATCTCAGCGGTTGGGCTGAGATGGCCATCCGTCTCAGCGGTTGGGCTGAGATGGCCAGCCGTCTTTGCGGTTGTATCTATCTCATCCCAGCGGACCCGCTGAGAAAGACAGTTTTCTCAGCGGTTTTCTTCTATCTGCAGCTCAACTTGCCTAGACACCTTCTCAGCGGCTCCTGGCCTTGTCTCAGCGGTTCAGCTGAGACTGAGAGCTCGTCTCAGCGGTTTTGATAGTAAACCAACTGATCATTCATCACACCTTGGTATGCCCTAGTCCTGCATAGTCATGAGATAGAAAAAGGGTTTATCAAATACAACTTCTACTTAGCATTGAGTGTGAGGACTCTTCTAATCAAGGGAACATTGAGGGTCATTTTCCCAACAGTGTGCCTCTGAGATTCCTCTAGAGGGGGGGGGGGGGGGGGGGTGGGGTGAAAAGAGTTTTAAAATATTTCTATCCTAACTATGTTTAACAATAAATTACTCTAAGGAGTTATGCTTAACAAACCAGGCAGAATAAAGAATGCAGGAAATAATGTGCAGAATAAAAGACTGGACAGCACAGAAAATCACAACACAGACACAATGAATTTTATAGAGGTTCCCCAAAATGTCGGTAGTCCTCTCTTCTACCACCTGGTAGGAATGCACCACTGTGCCTGAGTCTTTTGATAAGGAGACTCTTAGAACCAATGATCTTTTGATAAGGAGATCATGAACCACCAGATCTTTTGATAAGGTGATCTTGAACCACCGGATCTTTTGATAAGGAGATCTTTAACCACTAAATCCTTTGAAGAGGGATTAATAAAACTCTTTTACAGAATGAGAAAGAAGAAGGGAGAAGGTTGAAGGAATTCTGTTCTCAGAATTCTTGAAGATGGCTTTTGAAGATCAGCCTATGAGTTGTTCCAAAGGATCAGGTCTTGATTAGCCCCTGCTTTTGATAGTGATGATTTGCAGAAGCTTTGTATTTGTCAGATCCTTTCTTCTTCTTCTTCTTCTTCTTCTTCTTCAGATTATGATCTGTCTGTTATGAGATTGTGATGAAGAGCAGTTTTCAGATCCTCTGTTCTATTTTTTGAAGAACAGCAGAGCCTTCCTTTTCTTTTTGTTTTCTGTGTTAGAGTTTCTGAGGGAGGGAGAAGAAGAGGGAGCCCTAGAAAATGAAGGAGACGACTAATAGTGATTAATGCCCTATCTGCCTTTGTCTCCTCTTGTCTTTTTATTCTACGTTCTTCAAATTCAAAAATCTTTCCCTTTCTGATATCCTTGATAAGGTAATCTGCTTATCACTTTCTCTTTCTTTCCTCTTTAATTCTCGGCCCGTCCACCTGGAAAGAATATGTTTCCAAGAAACCTTTTTGTCTTCTTCTTCTTTAATGCTCCTTTCCATTTCAGGCAATTATTGTGCCGTTGGGGGACGGTCTTGAAGGATGTGGGACATGAAAGAAGGATTAGAGAGACAGCTAAAAAGATATAATTTTACAGACAGTATTCGACGTAACGTCGAATTCATTTCTTCTCTTATCGACGCAACTTCGAGTTCTTATAGAGGCAGCTTTGATTTCATCTTTGCTTTGATTGAACTCTGCAAGTAGACGTTGCGTCGACATCTTATCGATGTGTACGTCGAGTTGTTCTGCCTGGCTCTGAACTATATCTTCTGCGTCGAGAAGTAGTCGACGTTGCGTCGAATTTAAATGGCTTCGACATATACTCTCTTCTGCGTCGAGTTGAAATAAGAGCTGCGTCTACTTCTCCAATTACTTCAACAGATCCCTGACCTCTAAGTCGATATCTATTCGACGTAGCGTCGACTTAAGTTACTTCGATAGAAGGTTGAACCACTTGGACTTCTAGTCAGAGCAGCGTCGATATGGACTCGATGTTACGTCGAATTCTGTTCGACGTAAATGTTAATTTAGCCCAATTTTGCTTCCCTTGATCTGGTCCTGACACCCTATGTTGAGTGTGACATTCTAAGACATCTAATAACCATATTACCCACACTATACAATGGGTAATTTAATCCTAGTAGATAAAATCACTTTTAAGTTAATTTGTTAGTTAAATCAAGGGTTTTTTCCCAACAGGCGTAATCTTCTTGACTGCTTGATATCGTTGTAATCACCTTATCTTGTCGACGACATAATCGATATCATGTCGACAGACTATTCTTCAGCAACTACCTGTCTTCATGTGACCTTCCTTAGTCTTCTCGACGTCAAGCCTTCTTTGCGACGATATCGTCGTCATCAGTCTTACTTGACCTTTCCAACGACAAGGCTTATTTACGATGATATCTGTATTGCTTAGCGTTATCGACGACATGGCTTCTTTACGACGATATCTGTCTTAATTAGCCTTTCCAATGACAAGGCTTCTTTATGATGATATCGTCGACATCTGACTTGTTTTTGTGCTTGAGTCTTCTTCTTGATCTCGACTTTCTGATATCGTTGTGAGGTGTTATAGTGTTGATCTCACAACGATATCATCATACGTATGTTGTTTCGATGATAACCAATATGATCATTTTGCTTTGCTCTGCACATCATTTCAACGACATGCATACACTTTTCGACGATATGTCCAGTCCTTTTCGACGATATTGTACTTAGGCAAATTGTTGAAGTACTGGACATATTACTTGATCTCTGCAAGCATGAACTAGATATAACATTAAATACACAATGCTTTTATTATTGAGCGGAGTGCTTCTTTAAATCAGGAACATTGCAGGGCACATTTCCCAACAATCTCCCCATATTTGAAGAAGTCCTAACTCACTTCAATGATAAATGCCACGCACATAAAGATTTAACATTAAGACAATATAATCACATTAAGCAGCAATCACATAGATAGATTAAATGTTCTTGAATAAGAATTAACATTCATTTTCCCCATTCTATTTTTCGATTCAATTTGATGCTCTTCAAGGTCAGCTACTGCTTGCACCTTTGTCTTTCCTCCCTTGCCTCTAATAGTAGTTGATGGGCTTTGAAATCTTCTTGGGAGGACGAGGAGGACCATGAGGGAATGCTCGCTTGTGATTCTTCCTCCTTTCTAGTTGCTCAAGATGCTTATTCCACTCAACCGACTGATATACTCTTTGATGGCCTTCTTGAGGGTATCCAAAGTGTATCCATGATTCTGTAATTATTTCTCTGGAATTAGTAATCCACCTTCCTAATTGTGGATCCTGCTCAACTTCCCTCAGCCTCTTCTGCCTGTAGTTGTTGCTCTGGAGTTTCTTTCTCTTCCTGGAGGTTGCTGATTCTCTGAATTCAATACCATACTCCGTTGAATCAGTACTTACTGATGGATCAGCTGCTTCATACACTGATGGGGGTTTTTGCATTGTCTGCTTCACTTGATTTGTTATCCACATCGCTTGATGGGATCCGACATTTATTATTTTATTCTCCCCCTTTAGGACTTGTTCAATTATGCGTACTTCAAGAGCTTCTCTGACCAATGTTAACTGTTCATGTAGGTGATGTTCAGTAACATCCAGATTGTTCCTTACTTCTAGTATATGTGTATCTATTATGTGAGCATTCTCATTAACCCTGTTCAAAACTTGATTCTTATTATTAGTAGAAACTGTTTATATCTGCCCAAAGGCATACTCCACATTTTCTGAGAATGTTACTTGATCTGTCAAGATCTTATGGGTTTGATGTCCCACCTTGTTGACTTCCTCGCCCATGTGTTCTATTGCGGGAGCTGCCAGAGTGTAGAAGTGGGCGCACTGGGTGTTGAGATCAAGTATGCCTCTCTTCACTGTCTTGATCTCAGCATTCATCTCGTTCCTTAGGCCATCCACAGTATTTACAATGAATGTTTCCAATCGATTCCCCTGAGCAGTCAGTAGAGCTGATATCATGTGATAGAGAGAGCCTGCCTGAGCCGACGATGGCTCGACAACTTCTTCTTCTTGATCTCCTTCATCCTGTGGAGCTACATCAGGGGTACCTTCAGACGATTCCTCACTAATATGGACTGTTACTTTGGCCTTCTCCTTGAAAACTTCTGGTACTATCTCACTCGGAGATGTAATTACTATGACAAGATGAAGGGGGCGGTGTCTTCCATTGGCTCGGGCACATTTCCATTGATTTTCTAGGGTAGAGTACCCCAATTGGGTCTCCCCCTCAACTTGTGCGTCACCTTGGGCTGAGCCTCCTGCCGGGAGCTCCTGATCAATCATCTCTGCATCTTGGGCTGAGCTCCCAAGTTGGGACTCCCCCTCAGCAGGAACACTCCCTAAGTTGGGGTTGCTACCTTCTTCAATAACCTCTTTGGAAGCAGGTCCAGGTACTGATGCTGGGATATCTCTTCGAGTAGATGTCTCCCCCTCAGATGGAGCAGGGTTGTGTGGGGGTGAGGTTCTGTCATCAGAACTGCTTGATGAATCTTCTTTTTCTGAGAGGACTACTTGGGCTGCTTGCTTCTTTTGCTTCTTTGGAGCCGAAGGGGCATCAGAAGATGTTTTGGGGATAGACCTATCCCATTTGTCAAGCATCCTGGCATCCGGCCTTTTGGAGTAGTGCAATGACACTCCCATCCTTCTATGAAGAACTTCACCGAGGGTATTCATGAGGAACAGAGATAGTATTCTTTCGTAATATGGAGTCTTCAGGGTACTCTTCATTCTATGGAAGAGAAATGCACTCTAGTCAGTCTTCTTGGAATGAATGATTCGGGCTATTGCAACAAACATTTCCTTGGAAATTCGGTCATGCGAGCCTGATTTGCATAACAACACCTTCCCTACGATGTCGGCCAGCAGCTTGCCTTTCTGATGGAACTCATTTCTTTTAATCGACCCGTAGGTCTTCCCGGTGTGGCTGCACCAGTCATAGCTAGCGGAGATATTCTCCGTGGTCAGCTCTTCTTCCTCTTCCCCTTGGATTCTGGACAGATGCAGTGCCTTCCTAAGGCTCTTTGCAGATATCTTAATTTTCTTACCGGCCATGGTGGATTTGAACTGGGATTCCGAGTGATCAAGCCTGGCTTCAGTGAAGAATTTTGCCAGTTCTCGGTGGAGAAGAACTGATGGCTTGCTTAGTAGATATTCTAAGCCGGCGGATTCCAAGAGCCTTAGAACTGACCTGATTTCTTCAGAGCACGAGTTGAATCCCCCGCGGCGGAGTTCACAACCTGAGATTACTTCTTCTCTTTTGGGAGCCATCGATTCAGAGCAAGAGAGGAGGCAGTACGTCGGAGACGAAGCAGTGATTTGTCGAAGGAATAGCTTAGGGCAAATGATAGCGTAATTTTTATTCTCGAGCATTCACTCTATTTATAGTGTAGGTAGGTGAGGGGCGCGTACCTTTGACTGTGTCGGTGAAAATGATTAGACGACTCCGATGGATCGATCTAGTGTCGTGTTAAATAGCTGGACTCTATTTCGACGATACTTCTGATTGTCATCGATATGGTTCTTGGATATGCATCCTTCCAGCTTGATCCATTTGTCGTCTCACCATCTGCTATGTCGTCGTAACAACTTATTATATCGACGATACAGATTTCTTAAACTTGTCAGCCTAGGGAAACTTTCGGCCCTTCTTGGGAGACATCTTTTGGCACCAACCCTGAGAGTTCTCTAGGGGTGTTTTGGTCAGTTCCAACTTGTAATCCTACTGACTTCTTTTGGTCTTTTTAATAGGATGACCTGCACTAAGATTGTTAATGAACTAATTTTGCTGTTCCAGCCTATGGGCCAGAACAACCATCTTGTCCAAGGCCCAAATTTGCTTATGGCGGGCTCTTAGACTACCTGCAAAATGAGATTACAAGCCCTTAGGTACCCAAGTAGCTTTGGGTCCTAGGACATTGTTAGCTTTAAAAGGCATACTGGATCTAACTACTCCAGGATATGCATAATGATGATGAACAAGATTATTTGCAAGTTTAGCATTTGTTACCCTTGGAGCAGTTGGATTGTACCAACAATCAATTGCAAAGTGCCCAGTCTTTCCATTGCACAAACATTCAAACCTGTTGTATCTTCCTTTCTGGCTGATTGTGTGAGCGTGAGTCCTTTGTGTACGAACAGAAGGATATTTGAAGGAGATTGATCTGTACTGATTGTGAGTGTGATGTTGGCTATCACCATCCACAGTTTTCCGTTTGGAGTCAGTCTTCCTTAATGATTTCTTCTCTTCTCTAGACCTAGTAACTTCAAGTCTTCTCATGATCATCCTTTCATGAGGTACCCTTGAGGTTTTTGGCATGTTCTTGGGTTTGGAGGAGCTTGCTACAGGCTTCCATGCAACGAGGGATTTATCCTCCACCCTTCTGACATTATTATTCTTAGATTTCAGGGTACTAGGCTGATCTCTATCCTTCTTTAGAAGTACAACCTCTTTGGTTAGAGAACAGTACATCTCCTTACTATCAATCAGGGTCTTCAGATTTTTCCCAAATTTGCTTATCAGATCAAGGTTGGAGCTTGCCTTGATGTCCTTTTTGAGTTGGCAAAACTCTGCATTTTGTAGAGTTATCTTTTCAGCCTTTTCAGAGAGATCAGAATTTCGGGCTTGAAGAATTGAGATCTTTTTAGCTTGCTCCTTGCAGAGCATCTTGATCTTTTTGAGATCCTCTAGAAGGACATCATATGGCTTGGATAAGTCATCATTTCCTGATGAGCTTGTCTCAGATTCTGAATCTGAGGTAGATAGAGCAGCCCTTATGCATACCTATTCAGGAGAGACTTCATCCTGAATTTCCTCCTCTGACTCAGATAAGGCAGTCAGTCCAAAATCAACATTCTCTTCTAAGTCTGAACAACTTGAGTCACTGTCACTCAATGTTTTGACTTTCTTCTCAGCTACATTGCTTCTTTCTTCCTTCTGATTCTTGGAAGGCAATATTGATTCTAGATTTCCTTCTTTTGATCCTTCCATAAGGACTGTTAGAGAGTCCCACATCTCCTTTGCTGTTATGCAGTGAGCAAGTTGCTGGAATATAGAAATGTCAACTGCACCAGCTAGGATGTTTTTGGCCTCCTTGTCTAAGTTGACCAAGGTAACCTCATCTTCAGTCATCTTGATGAGTCCCATTTATATACACATATTTGGACTCATCTGGGCTTATTTTCATGCATATGCACTTCACTTTTAGTCCTTAATTGCTTATATTTCACTTGATCACATTTCTTCATGAAGTGCACATTTATACCCGTTTTGGTGTGCAATTGCGCGCTTTGTTTGTTGGGGGTAAGCACATGGTGCTCCCCAACCCTTTTTCTGTATTTGGATTGAGTTGGAAGGGTATTCCCAGCTGTGTGAATGCTGTTTGGTGCTGTGCAGGTGGGTAGAACATCCATTTTGCCCAGATTTCTTGTCTGCATGAATCGCACGGTCGTGCATTTTCTTGACGCACGGTCGGCTGCGGTCGTGCACTCTCCATCTATGGCCCAAAATAGTATTCTGAATTTGGTCGTGCGTTTTTACGCACGATCGGCTTCGACCGTGCGCGAGTAAAACGCACGGGCGCTCTGGGTCGTCTTCCTGGCATTTCTTTTCGATTAATATCGCACGGTTCACGCACGGTCGTCCGTTCGACCGTGCGTGACCAAATTTTTGAACTTTTTGTATAAAAGCTGCAGTTCTTGCCCTATTCGGGGGATCATTCTCTCTCGCGCCCAGAGCTTTAGTTCCGTGCCATTTTCGTCGCTCCATCGCCGCCCACCTTCGGGAGGAGCTCCGACCGCCATTCTCTTGCAAATCTCAAGCCGGAGTATCCTCTAGGCCTCCTCCATTGTGCGTGCACCTCCAAAGCTCCATTTTGAGGGATTTTCTGCTGCACTTGTGAAGTTCTCCGGTGAGATCGTGGCCAAAGAAGATTGACGGAGAAGACGGGTATAATAGAAGAAGGTGACAGCTCTTCCGGACCCCGGACGACAGTTGGAGCCCGAGATCGGACAAGGATTGACAACCCCAGATTCCGGCCGTGAACCTCCGATGAGTCTCCATGCTATGGTTGTAATCTAAACCTCCTTTACATTGTAGCGAGTTATTCCTTAATTATTTGGGTGTATGAACAATGTTTGCTAAACTTTGTTTTGTCATTTAATATTTCATGTCTATGGGAAATCATTATGTGTGGTTTATGCAAGTGAGGAGCGCCCCATTCAATCCTCCATCCTGCCTTCATGTTCATGTGCTGCACTAGAAATTGCTTGTGGCGTGCTTGCCGACGAGGTGCTTGCGACCCTCATTCCGTAAGACTACTCTTCCATCCGCCTAGTGAAGCGTGGCATAGCGGCCCGTGTAATCCATTCGCCTAACAAAGCAGCGCGCTCAAGGCCTGCACAGTTTGATTCCGCTTGCCTACTCGTCCATCCGCCCTTGCGAAGCAGCGCGCTCAAGGCCTGCCTAGTCTCCATCCCGCCAAGCGAAGCATTGCATAGCGGCATTGCATAGGAGTAGTTGTAGTATTTTATTTTATTTTCCACAAATCAAATCCCAAGCGTCCGCAACCCATCCGACCTAAAGGACTTCAATCTCAAGTCCTTCCTCAATAGTTAACTCCACCTTACTGTGTTCCTTCGAGATCGATACTCGGGGATTTGCTCCTCGTTTTATATTACTTGAACGATCAGTACACTGCTGTTTCGTGTCGCAGTCTTGCTACCGCCTATAACGGTGTGCAAGATTTGCGCATCACATCTCAGAAGCTTTTTTGGGCACCATCTCATAAGAACAGCAATTGGAAGCTGTCATGGGTACATATGAACCTTCTTGAACAATTTGAAACATTATAGGATCCATAGCCTCCATGAATATTTTAGCTCTTACTTTCCATAGGGCAAAGTTCTCCCTAGAACAAATAGCTATTCTTGATTCCATAGCTATGATGAATGGACACACACTGGCAGATCTGTTCACGTTGTTAAGCTTTTCTTTGAACAACCTCTCTCTGATACCACTTGTTAGTTATTGAGTGTTGACTTATCACCTAGGAGGGGGGGGGGGGGGGGGGGGGGGGTGAATAGGTATTTCAATTTGTTTTGTTCCCCTTTTTGGTGTTCTTGAGTTCTGGTTAACAGATTTAGAGATTAAAAGCACTACACAGAAAACACACAAGAATTTATAGAGGTTCCTCAAGACAGGGTGTCTTGAGTAGTCCTCTGTCCCTCTGCGCCTACCTAGTAATGTGCTTGGCTCGGCAAACTTTGCCAATGTCTCCGACCCGTAAGCCTTACAACTCAGACCCGCAAGTCCTACAGCCTAGGCCCGCAACCCCCCACTGCACGCAAGCTCGACACTTAGGCCCTAGACAGCATAGACCCGCAAGTCTTGCCCCTTGGACCCGCAAGTCCTGCACCCTAGGCCCGCAAGCCCCTACTGCACCCAATCCCACAAGCTCGACACGGTTGGACCCGCAAGTCCTCTACCTTGGCCTTCAAGCCTCACAGATCTCAAGCCCTCAAGCTCGACAAGGTTGGACCCGCAAGTCCTCTGCCCTGTCCCTCAAGCCTCACAGATCTCAAGCCCTCAAGCTCGACACTTAGATCTGAAAATAGATCTTACAGATTTGGCCCGCAAGCCTTACAAAGAAAGATATACAATGTTTGTTCTTCTGCCTGGTGGAGATCGGCTTCTTGACTTGAACAATTCTTATCAGTCAATGTGGCTTGACTACAACTTGGAGAACACTGGATGTGCATTTTTGTTCTCCTTTTCTTGATGTCGATTCTTCTCCGCAGCTTTTACTGTTCCTTTTTATAGGACTGAGGAGCTGCACAACGTTCTCTTATGATGTCCTTCACTGACAGACGCCCAAACCTTAAGAGCAAGCGCTGATCGGACAATCATATGACGACATTAAATGCTGACAGCGCGTCTGGCAACTTTTGAATTTGTCTTGATGATATTTCCATTGTTACGACGATATGGACAATATCTCGATGACAGGACTTGTCGTTGACTTAGACTAGGGCAGTTTTTCAAGTCTTCTTCCTTCTTCTTCAGATAGTGCTATCCCGACGATACGGGACATTCCTTCTGCACTTGCACTTAAGACGACATGAAGTCATCTAACTGATGTCAGCGTAATCTTCTTGACTGCTTGATATCGTTGTAATCACCTTATCTTGTCGACGACATAATCGATATCATGTCGACAGACTATTCTTCAGCAACTACCTGTCTTCATGTGACCTTCCTTAGTCTTCTCGACGTCAAGCCTTCTTTGCGACGATATCGTCGTCATTAGTCTTACTTGGCCTTTCCAACGACAAGGCTTCTTTACGACGATATCTGTATTGCTTAGCCTTATCGATGACATGGCTTCTTTACGATGATATCTGTCCTAATTAGCCTTTCCAACGACAAGGCTTCTTTACGACGATATCGTCGACATCTGACTTGTTTTTGTTCTTAAGTCTTCTTCTTCATCTCGGCTTTCTGATATCATTGTGAGATGTTGTAGTGTTGATCTCACAATGATATCACCATACGCATGTTTTTTCGACGATAACCGATATGATCATTCTGCTTTGCTCTTAACATCATTTCAACGACATGCATACACTTTTCGACGATATGTCCAGTCCTTTTCGACGATATTGTACTTAGGCAAATTATTGAAGTACTGGACATATTGCCTGATCTCTGCAAGCATGAACTAGATATAACATTAAATACACAATGCTTTTATCATTGAGCTGAGTGCTTCTTTAACTCAGGAACATTGCAGGGCACATTTCCCAACACCAATAAGGGATACCATTAGGTCAATAATAATCAAGGAGGCTCAACTAATTTCATGAAATTGACTAAAGTCAACTTTAGGTCAACTTAGGTCAAATCAATCTTAAATGGGTCAATTAGCCCAAACTTGACCTCATTATGGCCTAATTAATGTTGGATGGTGTCTTAGGACCCATGACCATCATATGGGGGCAGCCACCTCATCAATTTGACCAAGTCAATCTTGGTCACATTTGACCTAAATAGGTAAATTCAAGGGGCTAACCTAATTTCCATGGCCTAAAGCCCTCAAAGCAAGCTCATTCTACAATCGATGAACTCAATTACTCTCAATGCCTTCATAAATTTTCATGCAATGACATGCATGAGGCTGATTTTGGGTTTTCCCCAAATCCTCATAAGAGAAAGATGAAATGGTGGAATGGAGGCCACATGACCCTCCATTCCTTCTCCCAACCTCAGATCATAACCCCCCTGCAGATTCCAGCTGATTTCATGTCGAGTTGAAGCCAGCTGGAGGAGAAGTTCAGGAGATTTGGAGGTGGCCGAAAATGAGCTTTAATGGCAGTTCATAATATACTCTCCCTCAGCCTCAATTGAAGCCTTCACCACCTTCAGAGAACCCCAAGGAGTGGAATCCCCCATCTACATTGCAAAATCTTGCACTGGTTGGATATTTCAGCAAGGAGCTTGAAGGTGGTGGCCGGGCATGGCTCCTAGAGGAATTAGCCGATCAAAATCCCCAAATAAGGTTCATTTTTCCTCCTCTCCCTTTGTGCTAGCTTCTTAGATCATTAGGGATTTGATTTGAGCTCAAGAGAACCTAGATCAAGGACAATCAAAATTGGGTTTTACCCAATTTTTGCCCATATGACATTTCCTGTAGCATTGGTTTCCGTCCGACAACTCACCATTAGTCGATAGCCACCACCTCAACGGAGCTGGTGGTGGTGGTGTCCGGTTGTGGAGTGGAGGAGGTGGCCAGTTGTGGAGTGGAGGAGGTGGCCGGGAAATAGCCCCACAAAGTGGCCCAGGTCGGGTAGTTCTTAGCCCCACAAAGTGGCCCAGGTCGGGCAGTTCTCAGCCGTCGGCTGGACGTTAGAGATGACCGGATCCCGTCCATTTCACGCTTTAAGATTCGTGATGGAATAATTTTATACACTATAGTTTAATTAAATAAAATAACATTCTGTCACACATTATTCAGTGACTGCAAGTTCATTTTTGAGCACTTTATGGTCTGATTCAGCTTAAGTGGTAAACATAAATTTTGTAGCCCATGGTCTATGCTTTCCAATGAGCTTTAGATCATCCTCTTTGGTGTCATACAACCCCCAGAATCCCTGCTCTAGTGAAGGGTGTCCCAAAGGTGACGTAGACACTAATCTGTGAATTTTTTCTCTAGGATGATTGAATGGACCTGAAATTTTGGCCATGCATGAGTGGTACCTAGATTGACCTTCCACCCGAAAATCAGAAGTCTTGGAGAATATTTTTCTATAGTTTCTGTAAATATTTAATTTTGCATGTGTAGATAAAATACATGATTAAATGACTTCAAAATGACCCAAAATTTTGGTAAAAAAATGGGACCATTTGGCTTTCTTCATGTGGAGGTATTCCCTTTGCAAGAATCATGTATGATAGGAAATGGGGTGCATATAACACAAAATGCAATTTTGTGTATCTTCCCCAAATTACTTACTGCATGTCAATAAAATTTGGTCATGCATGTATATACCATAGACACACACCCTGCCCAAAAATCATAGTTTTTGGTTAAGATTTTTTTATAGTTTTGGTAAACATTTGATCCATAATGTATATGTAATATCTATGGTTAGATCACTTCAAAATGATCCAAATCTTTGGTAGGTGTTAATTTAGGTCATCAAACAACCCTGGTAAAATTTTGGGATCATTTAGCTTAGTGCATGTGGAGGAATTCCATTTGCAATATTTGTCCACCTTAGGAATTAATGTGCATGACGCACAAAATATCATTTTGGGCATTTTACCAAAATTACTGAATGCATGCAATTGAAACTTTGGTCATGCATGTATTATGATAAAAAGAATCACCTCTAGAAGAATGAGACTTTTTTGAGTAGATTTTCTTATAGTTTTTAAATATCACATATTTCACGCATTTAAATTAATGAGATAATTGTGACCAAATAAATTAGTTAAAATCCAAATCTCTGTCATATGTGAGATTAGGTCATAACACACCTCTGGGAATTTATTGATATATTTTTAGCATCATTTGCTCTGAATATTGTATTTATTTGGATTTATCTCACATGTGAATATATGAAATAAACATGGTTAGATTAATCTGGAAAATTCCAATCTTCTGTATAGACACTTTATAGAGTGATATTTACCTATGAGAATTTATTGAGAATTTTTAGCATCATTTTCTCTGAATATTGTATTTATTTAGATTTACCTCACATGTGAATATATGAGATAAACATGGTTAGATTAATCTGAAAAATTCCAATCTTCTGCGTAGACACTTTATAGAGTGATATTAACCTCTTGGAATTTATTAAGATTTTTTAGCATTATTTTCTCTAAATATTGAATTTATGTGGATTATAGAGTAATATTTATTTCTGGAAATTTACTTGGAAAGTTTGGAAAAGAATTATATATATTCATGTGTAAAGGTGGAATTGTCATATTTAAGCATTTATAAGAAATTATGATTATAATATTGACGAAAAATTGCAAATCTCTGTTAAACACTATTTTGAATCATGACAAACCTCTAGAAACTTACTTGGAATATTTGGGCATCAATTTTGTATACTTCATGTTCAATATAGGATAGTGTCTCATAAATAATGAAATTAATTATCAGGCCCAAATTTTATTGAAAATCCTTGAAATTCTGGTAGACCACATTTTATATCATGTTGAACCTCTGGAATTAATATTAGATGGACTGGTCTTGAGATTATGATAATCTCTTCATAAATGTTATGATAAGTAATGTTAGTGCATGTAGTCTGCATATAATAAAACATGTTCTAGTAATTTGACCATTATTATCATCTTTGATATCGATGAAAATTGACATGTGATAGTAGGTCTACATTTATAACAGCTCCAAAAACTGATAGAATATTTGGAGCATAGATGTCCTATAATTTGAATTAAAATACGATTTATATCACATTCATGTATTAATGGAATTTAAGGAGTTAAACGCCTTGGAAAATTACAATTTTCTGGAACACTCTCATTTTGATCATATTACATTTATGGTTTAAATTTTGGAGTATATAGATAAGTTTTGATGGGGGAATCATACTTAGGTCATAATCTATATGGATTGAATGTAAGAAATGTTTATCAAAATGCTTGCTAATGAAAAAACTTGACGACAAACATAGATTTTGGTTATAATGAAGTTAGAGGCATGTTTGGAAGTTGTTAATCTTCTGATTGGAGTTCTAGGGCAATTAGACAAGGAGTGACAAGCGATAGGTCACATGGATATTACAGGGTGTCGTTAACGTTGGAGTCCAAGTGGTAGATCAACTCTCCCATACATGAGTTATAAATCAATCTTAGAAATTCTAGAGTAACTAGATAGAGCGGGTTCTAAGGAATGGTAGCCATCAATAAGATTAATTATCTTGAGAAAGGGAGGTTTGGGGTGTTTGTAAGACCCCCTCCCCCTTACTAGGAGGGTTGGTTACCTGAGCCTTATGCCTAGAACCGCCGCCTTACGGATGACACCAACACTCGGGTTAGCCGCCACCGCATGACGCCGATCCTGCCGGCTAGTACGATCATTTAACCTTTAGGCCAATAGAGAATAAAAGTATATAAAAGAAATGAACAAGTCCACAATCGCAAAAGCACATAAATGTATATAAGCAGTTCAGCAATGAGCACAAAAGAGTGTAAGGGCTTATGTACGATACATAACCAAATGAAAATAACAAAAGTGTCACTCTCTCTCAACATCTCTATGCGGAAGCTAAACACTCTCATCATCAATCACCTGACTCGTAGTAGAAGTAGTGCGCGACATCGACTCTTCAAGTCCTGCCACCTCGTCCGGCTGGTGCTCCAGCACCATGGACTCCTACGGTCTCAACCGACCGTTAGTCATAAGACTAAGCCAATTTTGTCTCCGCCTCCCCTCGCGACTCCTAGGCACTGAGCGGGAGGAAGGAAGCGGAGGACAACAAATATAATAACAACGATAAGCAGGTGACAAAAGAATCTACGCTAGCAAGTATATACATAACCATGTAAACTGTACTAGCAGGTATATACATCACAAGGTACTATACTAGCAGTATAAGCAGGCAAGCAGTAATGAACGGTAAAAGAAGTAATTAAAGTAAAGTAGTGCGGCGCAGGTAAGCAAACTAGTATATCTATACTACCATCACATGAGTACCTTAACTTATATGAATGCCCATACAAACTTATAAGTTAAGGTTTCCAGAATAATAACTTATCATATAAAAGAGCCCATATTAATTTAAATGATAAGGGTCTGCAAATTATGTTCTAAGGTTTATGTATGATATGATATGCATGCTATGAAATGATTCATACAAGTGCAACTCACACACACGACTCTGTGATCACAGACCTTTTGTTCCCAATTTTTGGAGCTAGCTTCACTCTCTAGTACCACCATTGTGTCCATGGCAGCAGTGGAGCGGGTGCCTCCACTTCCTAGGCAAGTTTACACACTACCTGGCCTAGACCCTTCGTACGCCTCTGTACACGTCCTAGGTGCACTTTAGAGTCTTGCGTACTCTTTGCTGGAACCCACCAGTCTTTAAGGTCGGGTGTACGTCTTTGGGGATTATCCTCCAGACCGCAGTATAAACACCCTACTGGCCCCTCAAACCCTCACACCTGCCTAAGTCAACGTACTTCCGTCGGTATGATGACCGGTCCAGTACCAAAGACCCGCCACTAATTATGCATATGCAAGTTTCATAACCCGAGCCTCCAGCTCGCAGGACCAACCCGTCTTGATATACCACTTCCCGAGCCTCCAGCTCGCAGGACTAACCCGTCTTGATATACAACTTCCCGATCCTCTATATCACAGGACTAACCCATCCTGATATTCCACTTCCCAAGCCTCCAGCTCGCAGGATTAACCCATCCTGATATACAACTTCCTGAGCCTCCAGCTCGCAGGACTAACCCATCCTGATATACAACTTCCCGAGCCTCCAGCTCGCAGGACTAACCCGTCCTGATATACAACTTCCTGATCCTCTTGCTCGCAGGACTAACCCATCCTGATATACAACTTTCTGAGCCTCCAGCTTGCAGGACTAACCCATCTTGATATACAACTTCCTATCCCTTAACTCAGGATGAAGTTACCAAACCTCTTATTCATTTAATTAGACAACTCTTGTCTAATTATTGTTATACTTAAAAGTTTAGGATGAATCCTGGACTTCCTGAGGTCTACCCGGTGAAGGGCTCACAGCGGTACTAGGGAATACGATGTGCTGAAGCCCAAACCTCCCTTTCCAAGACAATTGCTTTTATTGGTGGCTACCCATTTCCAAAGACCCACTCTCCTTATTACTCTTCATAACTTAAATGCTTTATGACTTATCCCTTACTCTATTCTTAAGTAACCGTTCTCTTGAACGATGCTCAACACATAAGCTCTCTCATCCTCTAAATCTAGTACGCATGTTCTCCAAATATTCCACAACTCCCAGGGGCTGATATAAATGATATAACACAACTATGATCCATGTTTTACTGATTTTCTATACGATCTTGCCAATCCAATCATTACATTTAGTTTTTACTATTCATAGTCCAAAGTGAAAATGAACTAAATTTGATTCCTATGATGCAATCTTAAACATATCATGTCCAATTGAGCTACAATTCATACCATATGTCCATATTGGATAATTTAAGAAGTGTCTAGATTTTTGACATATTTCAAATTAATTTGACCTTAATTTAAAATTCGTTAATCATTGGGCATGTTCCAAATTACAAAGGAAGTACCATGTTAGTAATATCAAACTTGCTAATAAAATTTCCAGAGGTAATAGGTGATAAAATAACATGATTTCCAAAGTTCCACAATTTTTTAGAGAATTTATAATCATAATTTCCATATAAAATAAAAGGGGTGAAAATGTAACTTTACACAGCAAGTACTAATTTATGTCTTTCAAAAATTCTGAGAAAATTACTAGAGTACTCTGATGACCTAAAAAGAACCCATCCAGAATTTCATAATTTTTCCAGAAATATTTCACCATACAAATTTCATAAATTAAAAAGTGTGACAAATTGAATATGTGGAATTTTACCATGTGTAATACATCCAAAAATTCTATCAAAAATTCCAGAGGTTCATATCTATATTCCAAAAGATTTTCCAGAGTTTCAAAATTTTCCACAAGGTATTAGCCATAAACATTTCACTAATACATAAATGTGACATATTTCAAGTTTATCTAATACTTAGGATTTTTGGTCCCAAAAATCCTAATATTTCCCGAGACAATGTATTATGTCATAAAGAGGGTGTGGCCAAAATCTCAGAGGCTAACACTAAGCCATATATGCCAAATACACAAGATATCCTTTTTGGTTATAAGAACACCATATCACATAATAGACAAAGACATGCAAGTGAAATTACCCAACATGCAAAGGATAATTGCTTCCAAATTTTAACCAGAGTTTAATAATGGCCTATCAAGCATGACACCCAAATTTGGGGTCATTTGGAGTCATAAAACTCCATAAGTTTCATTTATTTGATTAGTCGAATATTGATCAAAACTATAGAGAAATATCCTCCAAAAATTCCCAATTTTTGGCAGGTGGTACTTCAGGGCCTGACTCATGTATGCCCAAAATTTCAAGTCATTTAGAGTTATATTTTGTTTCTAAATTAATTTTAAAATGTCTAGGGATCCCTATGTACATGTCTCTCAAGAATGTGTGCCCAGGGAGCTACAGAGCTCCAAATTGAGAGATTGAAGGCTCATTTGGAAGGTAAGACCAACAACTTCAACTTTCAAGGGTTTTTCTAATTCTGCCTCTAAGGTACCTGATTTTAAGTCACATATAACTGATCAAAGTGTGACAGAAATTCTCTTTTAATATAAGTGTAGAGTAATGGTCAAGCACGAATCTTAAAGTAGAAATAGACGATTCCTGCTCATCTTCTTCTTCCAGCCAGCGGTGGAGATTTTTGGTTAAGAACAATAGATCCAAAATGGTAAACCACCATTTCTACTTCGATTTCAAAATGGAAGATGAGGGAAGCTAGCACGAGGGGAGGGGAGGAGAAACCAGACTTGAATGGGGGCTTGGGACCGCGTGATCCGTCAGGGTGGCATATCTCTTCAGCGAGCTGCTCAACTCCTAGAGCTCTCTGAAGGTGAGGGAAAGTTGCTGGAGCTCCTTGGGGTGTGAGGAATAAGAAGAAGAAGGAGAGTGCTGCTTTAGGTGAGGGAATGGAGTTTCAAGGCTGAGGGAGTAGAGAGAAAAATGTGGTTGATTTGATTTGAATTAATGGGAAAGATATTTCCCATGCTTGGATTGGACAACACCTCCATATGTCATTTTCTTATTGGCCAAAGCCACCTACCAGCCTTGAAATAAACAAAGATATAATATTTAAACTTAACACCTCGGGAAGCAGCTTTTCCCAGTTGCTACCAGCAATCGACGGGATGGTCTCGTCGATCGATGGGAGGTCCCGTCGATCGATAAGAAGTCCCGTCGATTATGACTTAAAGACTCAGGGAAAGAACCTTTCCCAGCTTCTGCCACCGATCGACAAGACGGTCTCGTCGATCGAAGGGAGGTCCAGTCGATCGATGGGAAGTCCCATCGATTATGACTTAGATACTCAGGGAAAGCACCTTTCCTAGCTTCTGCCGCCGATCGACGGGATGGTCTTGTTGATCGATGGGAGGTCTAGTCGATCGACGGGAAGTCCCATCGATTATGACTTAGAGACTTAGGGAAAGCACCTTTCCCAGCTTCTACTGCTGATCGACGGCATGGTCCCGTCGATCGACGGGATGGTCCGTCGATCGACGGGATGGTCCGTCGATCGACGGGATGGTCCATCGATTTTGACTTGGCACACAAAATTTCCTCTTTTAAGCCTAAAATTGACCATGATTAACTTGCCCCTCTAGTGGACCACATGTGAGTTCTCTCAACTCAATGTGACCTAAGGTCACTACCTAGCTCAAACCCACCTCACTCACCACATGTCCTACCCTAATTGAAGTCAAAGGGTCTAGTAGGAAATTGGATGTTACAAATCCCAATAAACAAAAAAATAATTTCGTCCCCGAAATTTAAGTTCAGGTCTACGGGGTTATTTACACAGCATAAATAAGTAAATTTGAGTGCGTTTAGGTTGTACCTGAAGTGAAGAGCCTCGGTTACTATTGCTGCATGAGATCCATAGGCTCCCATGTGTGTTCCTCTCATCCATGATTGGACCGCAACACCTTGACTAAGGGAACTTTCTTCTTCCGCAGGACTCGGACTGCTGTATCTGTTAAAAAACTTGAGGTCCCGAGATGAAGTGTAAAAATTGCGGAACATACTTCACAAAAGCTTTCACAAGCGTAGCACAACAGTGACAATGAGAAGAACGAATAGTACTATGGTATTGAATATCTCTTTACAATGCAAGGTATATATGGAGAGACATGATTCATAAGAATCACGAAGGAAAGAAGCACAAAACACAAGGGTAAAACAAGCCGCAGCGAGCTTACACTTGAGACCGCCAGACCGCGCGGACAGACAAGTCGGACAGAAGCCGCTGAGACCGCGCGAACAGAGTACAGACCGCACCTGCCAGACCGCAACCCCAGACCGCCAACTCGCTGCTTATTCCTCTGCTGAAAACAACATGTTCGCACTTCTTGATTGCCCAGACCGCACGGTCTTGGAGCTCGCCCAAATCCTTCATCTCGAATCTGATAGCTAGCTCAGCACGAAGCCTAGCTACCTCCATCTCAGAATTTCCCGTGACGATCATATCGTCAACGTACAGTAGCACCAAGACCTGAAGCTCCCCCGTCTTCTTTACAAATAAGCTCGAATCAGAATCAGAAGCAAAATATCCGCAGAACTGGAGGTATTTTGCGATCTTCCCGTACCACGCCCGAGGCGCTTGCTTCAAGCCATAAAGAGCCTTCTTGAGCTTACAAACATATCTTGGGTGCTCTTTGGATACATACCCAGGTGGTTGATCCATGAAGATATCCTTGTCAATCTCACCATATAAGAAAGTGTTCTTCACATCGAGTTGCCAAATCTTCCACCCTTGGCAAGCTGCCAATGCGATCACCAACCAGACCGAAGTCATCTTGGCAATGGGGCTAAATGTTTCTTCATAATCCTCCCCATACTTCTGAGAGAAACCTGGAGCTACAAGGCGAGCCTTGTACCGCTCAATACTTCCGTCAGCCTTCTTCTTCAGCTTGAAAACCCACTTGCAAGTCACCGGAGTAACCCCCTCAACCTTAGGCACCAAGTCCCAAGTCTCATTCTTCATGAGGGCAGCCATCTCTTCATCCATGGCTCCTTCCCACTCCTTGACTCCAACGACGTTTACATAATAAGATGGCTCTCTCTCATCCAGGGGACCTGCGAAGAAACATGAGACAAAGCTCACTAAGTTCCCGCTCGTATACCGATCAGGTGGAATAATGGTCCTCTTGGACCTCCTCAGAGCTTGACTCTGAACCACCTCTTCCACTATAACTTCTGGACTAGCTCTCCTCTCAGGTAGACATGGAGCCTCGCTCCCCCTGCTTCCAGAACCCGAAGCACCTGATCCCGAGCTAGAAATACCTGGAGCACCTGGAGAAACATGCAACTCCACCAGAGCTTCCCTTGCAGCTTCCTTTGGTCCACAATCTCCCCTGCTTCCTTGTAACTCAACAGAAGAGTTACCTTGGTATGACGTCAACTCGTCGAATACCACATCCCTAGAGACCACATATCTCCGTGTCTCGGGATCCATGCATCTCCACCCTTTCTTCCGGTCATCATAACCGACGAAGACTAGCTTCATTGCCTTAGCATCTAGCTTCGTTCGAAGCGCATCCGGAACATGCACATAGCAGGTAGAACCGAACACTCAAAAGTGTTCCATGCTTGGCTTCTCCTTGAACATCAACTCATAAGGGGTCTTCATGTTGATGGGGCTGAGAGGCATCCAGTTGATAACATAGGCAGCACAAGACATTCCCTCTGCCCAGAAGGACTTTGAGATACTCTTGGCATGAAGCCAACATTTGCAAGTCTCCGTCAGGTGACGGATCTTCCGCTCTGCAACTCAATTCTGTTGTGGAGTGTGAGCACAAGAAAGCTCCTTTTGGATGCCATGCTTCCTGTAGAAGCTAAAGAACTCCTTGGAGGTGAACTCCCCTCCATTGTCTGTTCTGAACATCTTCACCTGCAGGTTTAGCCGACCTTCCACCAGCTCCTTGAACTCCACAAACCTTTCGAACGCCTCTGACTTCACCTTCAGAAAATACACCCAAGTATATCTGGTGAAGTCATCAACCAAGATTAGCATATACCTGCTACCTCCAAGACTAGCAGTGTTGGTAGGTCCAAACAGACACCATGGATGCACTCCAATAGTCTTTTACATCTGCTTTGTGATTTGTTAAATGGAAAGCGTTGAGCTTTACCAAACTGACAACCTGCACAAACATGACCATCTCCAAAAGATGATAAGCTAGGCAGACCTTTCACCATGCCTCTACCCGCCATAGCTTTCAGCTTATCCATCCCAACATGCCCAAGCCTTTCATGCCAGATAGAAGCACTATCGTTAGCCCTCATCTTATCAACATAAGAATTTGTTGAAAGAACAAATAAGTCCTTCACCCGTCTCCCAACATGAGTGACTTCAGCTTTCACTGCTGAAACGTTTCAGTGAAATTTCACTTATGTTGGACCAAACAGAACGTGATAGCCAGCGTCCACCGCATTGGTCACCGAGAAGAGGTTCTTTTTCATCCCCGGAACATGATAGACACTCTTCAACATAAGAGTACCTCTATCATAGTTCAATGAAACCACACCCTCCTTCTCAACTGCATGAATAGTATCGTCAGCCGTAATGATAGCGTCATTACCCGTGTATGTCTGCAATGAGGAGAACTTTGACTCATCCCTAGTGAGGTGATGACCACACCCAGAGTCCACAATCCAATCGTCCTGATTGTTGATGGAAGTCATGGCCCGAACACAAGTGCCCGTCATGAATGCTCCTCCACCACTCCAACTACCTTCAAAATTAGAACCAGCCTCCTCCTTCCCTGCAGTATGCCCCAGCTGAAGATTGACCTTGAAGTCCCTCTTGATATGACCAAGCTTATTGCACCTGAAGCATCTAGGTCCTTCCTGCTTCTTCCCATCACGCTTAGGAGCATAGCTCCTCTCCTGCTGATATGATGTAGATGGACCATCATCTCCAGACGGCTTCTTCTTTTTCTTGTCCCATTTCTTCTTCTTGCCAGAGAAGAGAACCTCGCCTTCTCCTCTAGAGACCGACATCCCATCCATTTGCTTTGCCAAACTTTCCTGCGAAGAGAGTAAGTTCTCCAGCTCCAGCAACGAAGGCTGATTGGCCCAGCCTTGAACAGAAATAACAAAGGCAACATACTCCCTCCGCAAGCCGCGGATTATGTGCCTCTTCAGCTTAACTTCTGAGATAGGCTCATCCGGGTCCAAAGCCGATATCTCTGCGCAGAGGTTCTTCATCTTCCAAAAGAACGTTGAAATGGACAAATCTCCCTGAGTAGCTTTCGCCAACTCATTTTCCAAGAAATGTAGCCTTGCTACATTCTTCTTATTGAACAAGCCATCCAAGGCTGTCCAAATCTCAGCAGCTGATCCACACCCAATAATGTGATCAAACAATTTCGGAATGATAGCTCTCTTGAGAGTGAACTCTGCCTTAGCATTCGTTCTTCTCCAAGCCTTCATGAGCTCAGCATTCCCATCAGCAGGAACCACAACTTGTCTTGCTTCTCCTCCTATTACCACCCACAAATCATTGCCAAGAAGATAGCTCTCCATGCAAGACTTCCACTTCTTGAAGTTAGTTTGCGTAAGGAGCTCAATACCGAGACCTCTAGCATATCCTCCTTCCATTGCTATCCCATTGATTGCTAACCACTTGAGAAACCCGAGAGAAGTATCAGCACTATCAACTTCACAACCTCAGCAACCTTCCTCTAATACCATGTTAAAAAACTTGAGGTCCGGAGATGAAGTGTAAAAATTGCGGAACACACTTCACAAAACCTTTCACAAGCGTAGCATAATAGTGACAATGAGAAGAACGAATTATACTATGGTATTGAATATCTCTTTACAATGCGAGGTATACATGGCGAGACATGATTCATAAGAATCACGGAGGAGAGAAGCACAAAACACAAGTGTAAAACAAGCCGCAGCGACCTGACACTTGAGACCGCCAGACTGCGCGAATAGACAAGTCGGACGGAAGCCGCTGAGACCGCACGAACAGAGTACAGACCGCACCTGCCAGACCGCAACCCCAGACCGCCAACTCGCTGCTTATTCTTTTGATGAAAACAACGAGTTCGCACTTCTTGATCGCCCAGACCGCACAGTCTTGATCAAAGAAGAACCCGCGAACACTGAACAAGAACTGCTTCCTGTGACAGACCGCAACTCAAGACCGCCTGGCCACTTAAGACCGCCTGATCAACTGAGTCCGTTGCACAGACCGCGAACACCTAAACACAGTCCGCCCAGACTGGTTTATTCAAAGCTGGAAGAAGGAGACAAGCTAACCGCGAGCTACAAACCGCTTAACCTGCGAACACAGAAACCGGTCAGACTAAATCTCAATCCGCGCGACCTCAAAAAGAGACCGGCACAATCAAGCCAACTTTGAGTTCTTACAGTTCTCGTTAATAATGACGGGCGTTGCATCCCTATTTATAGGCGGGTAGACGGATGTCATCACCGCACAACCGGGATACAATAACCGCCCATCAGATCGCGAGCGGTCTCGCAAGGCAGACTGCCCGAGCTCGGCATAGATCACAGCTCCTTTATTAAACCTTACAGTTATAAACAAACCGCCCGATCACTACGGTCTCAATAAGCAGACCGCCCGGTATCCTTCCAAGAACATCTGGCCGACTAGAACAAGTCGCCAGACTAACTCGCGCAAGCCGCCCAGAAAAAAGAGGCGGTCTCCCAGATCAGACAGCTCAGACCAAACCGCTGAGACAAAACCGACCAGAGAACCAACGCAGACCGCGTGGTCTCCACGGTCTCCAATCTTCAGGCCGCCCAGCTCAACTTCACTCCACTTCAAAAATTTAACAGTATCGTCAATCTGGACTGGCTCCAGATGGTATGATCTGCCGGACTCTACCGGGTCTGAGGGGGAAGTGATGTGCTACTCCGGCTTAAGTAGAGCTCTCCGTAGTGAAGAGACATGAAAGATGTCGTGCAAGTTCGCCAACTCAAATGGCAGCTCCAGCCTGTAAGCCAAGGGACCAATCCACTCCAGAATCCTGTAAGGCCCCATAAATCAAGGGCTGAGATTCTTGTGTCCTCGCACCCGCGAGACATCATGGACCAGATGTATCTTCAAATAGACTCTGTCTCCCACTTGGAACTCCACCTTCCGATGCCTCACATCGTAATACTTGGCCTGCCTACTTTGAGCCTCTAGCATCCTGTCCTTGATCATCCATACTGCAGCGTCCGTGTCCTCAGCAAACTCTGATCTGAGTGCCTTCTTGTCCTCATCCTGAAACCAAGAAAGCGGTGTCCGACACTTCCTACTGTATAATGCCTCATACAGTACTATCCTAATGCTTGCCTGGTGGATGTTGTTGTATGAAAACTCGATCATGGGCAACAACCTCTCCCAGGGCTTTCCCGTATCCAAAATGCACAAGCGTAGCAGGTGCTCCATAGTCCGGTTGGTCCACTTCGTCTGCCCGTCGCTATGTGGATGGAAAGCGGTGCTGAATGTAAGCTGAGACCCCAAGTATGCCTGTACCACTCTCCATTCCCTAAAGGTGAACCGACCGTCACTATCTGAGACAATTGTCCTGGGTACGCCGTGGTACCTGACGAACTGTTCCATAAATAACCTTACTAGAACCGCAACTGAATCGTCCTTCCTGACCGGTATGGACGGTGCTACCTTGGTCAATCTGTCTATTATTACCAAAATAGAATCGTGCCTGAAGTGGGAGCGAGGCAATCCGTGTATGAAATCCATGGCTATGTCCTCGAACTTCCACTCCAGCACTGGTAGTGGCTGTAGAAGTCTTGCTGGGCTCTTGCATTCTGCCTTCACTAGCTGGCAAGTCTCACAGAATGAGACAAAAGATAAGATCTCTTTCTTCATTCCGGGCCAAAATAAGTCCCTTTGCAGGTCCTCCGTCATCTTGTAGATCCCGAGGTGCATTGAGTAACGTGTGTAGTGTGCCTCCCTGAGTATCTCTTCCCGGATCCCACCTCCTACGGGTATGTAGACACGACCCCGGAAATGAACGATAACATCTCTTAGTGAATAATCCTCTAACTTGCCCTCTTCTAAGGCTCTGAATACAGGCTCCAGAGCTAAATCCTGCCTCTGCTATGCCCTGATGCTCACGGATGCCAGGTACTCCTTATGGGCGTCAGGCTCCGCCTTAGAAACCAAGGTAATGTGCATATCCTCTAGCATCCTCACCAGCTCCATGGCCATCATCTGGGGCTCTGGTCCAGAAGTGTCTGCCCTCCTGCTCAGGGCATCTACTATGGTGTTCGCCTTCCCCGGATGATAGTGCATGGTATAATCATAGTCGCACAAGAACTCTAGCCACCTCCGCTGGCATAGGTTCAAATCCTTCTGAGTGTCGATGTACTTGAGATTCCTATGGTCAGAGAAGATCTCACAATGAATCCCATACATATAATGCCTTTAAATCTTTAGGGCGAAGACCACCGCTCCAAGCTCTAGGTCGTGTACCGGATAATTTTGTTTATGCTTCTTCAGCTGCCTTGAAGCATATGCTATCACATGACCATGCTGCATGAGAACTACACCCATCTCCTGATAAGATGCATCAACGTAGATCTGGAAACTTTCCTTCCCAGATGGGAGGGCAAGGATGGGGGATGAGGTGAGTCGGTCCTGTAACTCCTAGAAGGCTATCTCACACTTTTCCCTCCACGTGAAAGCATCATCCTTCTTCGTCAAGGACGTGAGGGAAAGTGCAATCTTTGAGAACCCCTGCACGAACTTACGATAATATCCTGCTAATCCCAGGAAGTTGCGGACATCTGAGGCCGATTTTGGCCGTGGCCAATCTCTTACTGCTTGTAACTTGGTCGGGTCCACTGCCAACCCGACCCCGCTGATGACGTCTCCTAGGAATGCCACCTCCTGTAGCCAGAATTGATATTTTGAGAACTTTGCGTACATTTGGTGCTGCCGCAGCTTGGCCAAGACTTGAGCCAAGTGATGGGTGTGCTCCTCCTTCATCTTGGAGTAGATCAAAATATCGTCAATGAATACTATGACGAATCTATCCAGGTAGGGATCAAATACACTGTTCATCAACATCATGAATGCAGAGGGAGCATTCGTGAGCCCGAAGGGCATCACCGTGAACTCATATAACCCGTAGTGGGAACTGAAGGGCATCTTCGGGATATCCTCCTCCCAAATCCGCAACTGGTAATATCTGGATCTCAGATCGAGCTTGGAGAACCAGAAGGCTCCCTGCAAGTGGTCAAAGAACTCGTCAATCCTAGGTAACAGGTATGTGTTCTGTACCGTCAGCCGGTTCAACTCCCGGTAATCAATGCAGAGTCGCAACGACCCATCCTTCTTCTTCACGAATAATATTGGTGCTCCCCATGGCGATGAACTCAGCCTAACAAATCCTGAGTCCACTAGTTCCTGAAGCTGGGTCCTGAACTCTGCTAGCTCCATTGGTGCCATCCGGTATGGTGCCCGAGATACTGACCTTGCTCCTGGCACCAACTGGATCCGGAAATCCGTATCCCTAGATGGGGGTAGTCCGGGTAATTTCACTGGAAATACATCAAAGAAGTCCCTAACCACTAGAATATCTGCTATGGATACCTCCATCTCCGCCATCTCGAAACAGATTAGTTACACCTCGTCTCCCTGATCATGAGCCTTGATAACCTGTGCAGATGGTAATAAGAGATGGGAGGTGGGTTTAGTACCTTCGATCACTGTTGGATCTTACGGCGCCCTTAGAGGGGGGGGGGGGGGTGAATAAGGGTTTTATGGAATTTAAATCTTATTTAAGTTTATCAGAGTCTGGGACTGAAGTTTCAGAATATTATATAGAAAAATATATTTAAATATTCCAGATAGGATTGTAATGAAGATTCCTTTTTAAATAATTGAAACAAAACTTTTTGTTGATTGTTGCTAACGCCGGGCGTTAAGTCTTAACACTGGGCGTTAGCTCTTCATAGAATATTCCACAGAACAAAAAGATTGCCACAGTGATTTTACTTATGAAATCTTAAATGAAATACAATTCCAGAAAATCAGAGATAATGAAAATAATTATTGTATTTCAAAGATAATTATACAAATGTTAATTTTAATACTTTGATGAAAATAGAAATTAAAACATTCTTGAAGAGGAAATAAAATCAATTGAATAGAACATTAAAAGACATAATTTTATTTCATAATAAATTGAATACACAAATGTTTAATTTCTATAATGCTAGAAATCAAGGAGAAAATATGTAAAACACTTTTTGTTGATTCACCGGTCCTTCTCCCAAGGACCGGTTAGCTATAGCCTATCTATCCCAGATAAGGCCTCTAGCCACCCCCTAGATCTACCCTCGACCTAGTCGCCACGCACAAGGCAGCAAATTACCCCCTAAGCTGCACAAGGACCTAGTCGCCAACACAAGGCGAATTTACCCACGGAATCCTTCTCGGAATCCGACGTTCTCACCGAACGATTTCTCCACACAAATTACAAAAGAAAAAATAAAAGATTACAAGATAAGTAAAGAGAAACTCCCCAAGAAATTCTGAAGATGAAGACGAAGTCGATGTAGATGTTGGCGTTCTTGAAACGATCGTCCTTCGTATGGAATATGCGTTGTAGACCTTCTCCTTCAAAATCTTATTTAGATCTTCATGTTAGCCCAAGGGAGATCTCTTTATTGCTGTAGACGAGCCTCTCTCCAGAGTATCAGAATTCTGGAATCATCTCTGATTGAGAATGAGAGGGGCTGTACATTAAATAGCCATGGGAGCTAACGCGCGGCGTTAAGAGTTAACGCCGGCGTTAGTGAATGTGCACTATCATGGCTGAAATCGTGCAACCGTCAAGATCGTGGCAGCTTGTCGATTCAACGTGGGCGTTAAGAGTCAACGCTGGCGTTGAGTCGTTCTTCTTCAAATTCGTCGATCGGCCTTCTCATTTCGTCGAACGCAGGTCCAGTTCGTCGAACGCAGTTCCAGTTCGTCGAACGCAGGTCCAGTTCATCGAACGCAGGTCCAGTTCGTCGAACGCAGGTCCAGTTCATCGAATGCAGGTCCTGTTCGTCGAACGCAGTTTCTTCAGGTGGAATTTCGTCGAACAGAGACAATTTTGTCGAACGAAACTCCAAGTTCGTCGAACGCAGATTCGTCGACCTCAACTCGACGACATTCCTCCTCTTGTTAACGTGGGGTGTTAACAATTACCGCGAGTGTTAGCTCTCTTTTATCGACCGCAGATCGACGGCTTTATTCTCGACGATATTCCTTCTCAGCGGTTTTCTTCTCAACGGAAGTTTGCGGGGCGTTAACAACTAACGCGGGGCGTTAACAACTAATGCGAGGCGTTAGCTCTCTTTCCAGAGAGTCATCTCCATTCAATATACTATTCAAGGAATGTGTAGCTATAGTTCCTGTACAACCTGCACACTATAAACACACAAAATACTAGATCAAATACAACACGGTATTTGTTTTTCTCAAACCAAGAGATGTGGAACATAGGCTCCAACAATCTCCCCCTTTTGATAATAACAAATACCTGTATGAGAAATTAGTGAGATTAAGACCATTTGTGTTTATAGATAAGTGAGGTAATAATATATGCATGAATAACAGGTTAAAAGCAATATAGATTTGATAGCGATAATGCATACTCTTTCTATATGAAGTCCTCCCCGTACATAAGTGTTCACTTAAAATTTACTCCCCCTAAATATCTATTTTACTAGATTTCTCAATTTCTTCTCCCCCTTTGTTATTAACAAAAGTGGGTAGGGATGAGTGTATATCTTTTAAGATAGATAAGGAACCACTTATTGAAGGATTTTCATGATCGAGCATATGATAGTGTATGCACCTCCTATATGATTACTCCCCCTACAAATATACCCCCTTTTTTAGTTTAATATTATTATAAAGCACTCCCCCTAAAAATTAGATTTATGCAATTTAATCTCCCCTTTTGGTAGTATCAATCAAGAAGAAAAATAAGTTGCAATCAAAAGCTTGTTAAATACTACTTGTTGAAAAAAAATATAAGCATGATGTAACATAAAGTAGTAAGCAACATAACAGAAATGATAAAGTAAACATTCTTATTTTAAGATACCACTTGTTGAAACCATGGTGTTAAAAATAATAGACATGAATGAGCATAAGTGGTAAACTTAGCAGAAGAATATAATAAGCACTCTTAAACATAAACATCATTTTTAGAAGATAAAATAATATAAAGGATTATGAGTTTTAAATTTGAAAAGTTGATGTTTGAGTTAAAGATTGAAGAGATGCTATTCTATTAAGATAATATTGCAAGCATGATTTCATAATATCAAGAAAAGATACACAAACTATAATGTAATAAAATTTGCATTTCAAGTAAACATAAACATTGTAGCGATCATGCTTTATTATCTAGTGCATTTACTTAAGTTTGTAGAGATTTGAGTAGATGAGCATTAGGATCCAATTCTCATGAGTAGAAGTTTTATGAAAGATAATGATGTGTACAAAGTAGTGTTTTGATAAAGTATACAAGTGAATCAATCCAAAAACACATGACATATATAATGAAATAACACAATATTAAAATGCACAAATATGATTACTTCCATAATATTTCAATGCACATAAATAAGGAGTACAACTACCAAGGTGCTCTGCACACATAATGCTTAATAAGACTTATCAGGGTGCAAAGTAGTGCTTGGGGGATCACTTTTATACTTTTTAGCTTTATTTTCAAATTTTTATGATCCGGTGTACTAGGAGAAGTGGTGTATAAATGTTTTCTACAAGACACTTTACAATTCTTATCCAAGGTGCTCAACCTCACAATGCTCATTAAGACTTATCAGGAGGGTGAGTTGGGCTTGGTGGAGTTTTCCTTGACATTGATTATTTGCTTTTTAGTTTAGTGACTAAGGACTCCGAATTCACTTGTTTTGCAAACATAGCATTTTAAACCACATTTCTCTAAAGAATAAGTGCATGAAAGACAAATAATTGTAATAACCAATTCAATGTTGTGTAGGTAATCTATTTATGCATTTTAATTATTTATGTTATTACACTACACAATCATGTAAGAATAAGATTGTAAACACATGTAGGTTATCAAAAATAAGTGAGTGAATGAATCATTATCAAACATAATACATTACTCATACTTAGAGGCATGCTAAGCATTTCTACACATGTTTATCTACAGTCAATTTCATTGCACATAATAAGATAATATTCAAGCCATGATAAATACAAAACAATGTCTTTTAAGAAACTTGAAAGTTAAATTAAACATTGTATTTAATCTTTAATTGATATAATTAATCATCCTTGACAATGAATAACAATCAGTTTTTATAAATTTTTTGATTTTTTTTATATATGCACAAAACAATAAACACACATAAAGAAAAACATATTTTTGTTCTTTGAAATTGTTTTGTAATTTTGTATTTGTTTTTTTATATATATTCTCTAGAAAACATAGAGGTCTTTAATAGCCCTTTCAGTAAATGATATTCTATGCCAGAGAAATAATGCATGAGAAAATACATATAATAAATTTTTTTAAAAGAAATAAAATTTTGTTTTAAAGGAAATAAAAAGATAGAAAACTTTTAACAAACAGAGAAATAAAACACACACAAAATATTAAAATAATACCAGAAATTATTCAAAACAAAAAAAAATATTTTGGAGCCAAGGAGCTAACGCCATGCGTTAACTTCTTAACGCCAAAACAGAACTGCATTTCTTGATTTTTTTTTAAAAATGTTTTCAAAATTCATTTGTATTATAAAGATGCCTTCCTTCTGCTGAAATTTCAGAGAATATTAATTAGATTTGAAGGCTCTTTTAGAATGTTTTTGGTGATTTTTCAAATACTTGTGTTTTGTAAAATCATTAAAGCTCAAAATAATAAAATATGCAAACACAAGATGCAATGTTAGAACAAAAACAAATATGCATGATTTATGTATAAAGAGTGAGATAGTGTTCATGCAATGAATATAATATAAGTATATCTAAGATCAAGATACCTTAACTACATGATTACACTCTAGCCCCGTACTAAGTGACAGATGGGCATGAGGAGCTGCACACATGCCGTAGGTTGGAGTGTTAATCCCATTTGCATACAAAAGACGACGCTCAACCTAGCACTCTTTCCCCCCAGTGCCTCGCAAGGCCCCACTGGAACCCTCCCCGGTTAAGGACAAGACATGACTTAGAGGTTAGGTCTCTAATGCACACAATACTACGCCCTCGCTATTGTGAGACACATGTCATATGTTAATGATTATGGATATACTAAGCATTTTAATCTAAGGATTGATTCATAAAACATGAGTTTGTTTTAGTTTTAGAGCATACAGTAGATTTTGAAACCACAATATACTCATGAATTTTAAAGTTCAAATGTCTCTACCTTTAGCATGTCACTATATTGATAATCCTAGCATAAACACTAAATAGAGCATACATGAGGTGCGGCTAGGATAATAAATTTGGACGTTATGCAAAATATGCAAAATATATATAATTGGTTTACATGTAATCAACTTTAGAGTTTTGAAAAATTTATAGACCTAGAATGAAGTGACAATTCTATTTGATTTCATCTTGTTTATATAAAGTTAATTCTTAGGTCTAAAGATAATGAGATTCATGCAAATAATAAAGATGTATTTCACACACACAAAATAAGATATTAAACTATAATATCAATAGCAATCATATATTTCATAATTCTTAAGTTTGATAGAATTAGTTGATTTAAGATAGGTCTTGATGGATCATGAATTATGATATATGATTATAGTGAATTTTAGCATAGGATATTAATAGATCAAGATGGAGTGTGTGAAATCATATTCATCATTTTTGTAAATTTTCAATTATGATTTTTCATTATAGGGGCTATCATATGCAACAAATAAAATAGACAAATATGCAGTTAGTTGCGAATTTAATATTTTAGCCTAAGACCCCTAAAAATCCATTTAAATCCAATTTTCAAAGTAATTTTATTAGTCTTGATAATATCATTTAGCAAATTTAGCATTCAATTTATAATGATAATATAAGACATTTATAGGCAATGGATTTAAAAATGATAAAACATAGAAAAAGAAAAGATAGATCACTTAAAAAAATATGACTTTATGTTCAATTTAATTCAATTTGATTTGTTAAACATTAGGCTTAAAATGAAAGTCATATCTCATGATACATAAAGTGATCATAAACAAGTTGGCTCAAAAATAAAAAAAATTAAGCATATCATGAAGTAGAGTAAGGATATTTCATTTTTAATTTATTTCTACTTCATGCAATACAATGATTCCTATTGAATGAGAAATTTAGGTATCCAAAGGGGACCAAGTGTGATGGTTCCTTTGGGTACCCAAATACATCGTGTAGGCTTTTGGAGAGATAGTGATGAATGGGCCTTTACAAGTGGAGTTAGTGTTTCGTTTTTAATTTTGGGCCTCCATTCATACTTTGGTTGTTTATCTTTTAAATTCATATTATGATTATTTGACATCTTTTTGGAATGATAGTTGTTTGAAAAATAATTCATTTGGGATTTATGTTTATTCAAATTATTTTTAAAATACATTGATGTTGATAATCATAATGAATTTTATTATATGGATTCTTTGAATGTTTATAAGAGTGATTGTCTTTCTTTAGAAGTGAATGTTGAAAGAGTGGGTTACAATATGTTGTAAATGATTGGTTCTTATTTTGATGATTTTCATTTCCACTCTTTCTTATAGACATACTCTTATAATATGAAGTTAAGCTCTTTAAATTTAGATTTCTTAATAAACTAGAGTTAAGAGAATTTTTATTACTTGAAAAATTTTCAATAAACAATTTTAATGATTCTAGTTTATCCTTTAAATTATCATTTTCTTTTATCAATTTTTCATTATGCTCTTTTAAAATTAAAAGTCCTTTTTCTAAAACCTCGAGTTCTTCTTTAAAAGTATTATAATCAAAACAAGGTTTAGCATTTTTAATTAAAGAGCATGAATGAGAATTTAACACATCAATACTTGATTCTACTTTAGCATTTGCTTTTAAAGTTTTATTTTCTAAACGTAGTTTGAAATCAGCATCTTTCAAAATTTTAATTCTACGTTTAGCTATTGTATGGTAGAAATAGAATTTCTTACAAAGAGAATTTCTTACAAAGAGAGAGGACTTAGAATTTCTTACATTGCTATGGGATGAGACAAGATTTGAACCAAGGGTTCCTTTGACATTTTCTTCACATTCCTCTTCCATAGTTGAATTTCCATCTTCTCTTTTGCTTGATGTGTTGCCATCAATTGAGTCCAATATTGTGACGTTGTCTTCTTCTCTTGGATCCATAAAGAATTGCTCATATTCATCATCTGCGGAAGGAAGACTATAGGAATTCTCAAGAAATTTCCAAACTTCTTAAGCATTAGGAAGTGTATAAATAAGTTTGAAAATATTTTGATCTAATGCACAATATAGACTATTCATTGATTTGGCATTTAAAAACATTTCATTTTTATTTAAAATATTTGGGGGCATTTTAATTGTAATATTCCAAACTTCAATATCCAAGGATTTAAGAAAATTTTCCATAAGTATTCTCCACCCATTATAATTTTCATCCATAAATAATTGTGGACATAATGATTTTTCATTTTCATAAAAATTATCCCCTCTAGAAGATGCGAGATCATGAAGCGTCATTATTCCCGGTTGTGAAGCCGTATTGGAATAACCTACCCTCTGATACCACGTGTTGGATCTTACGGCGCCCTTAGAGGGGGGGGGGGGGGGGGTGAATAAGGGTTTTATGGAATTTAAATCTTATTTAAGTTTATCAGAGTCTGGGACTGAAGTTTCAGAATATTATATAGAAAAATATATTTAAATATTCCAGATAGGATTGTAATGAAGATTCTTTTTTAAATAATTGAAACAAAACTTTTTTTAACTATTGCTAACGACGGGCATTAATTCTTAACGTTGGGCGTTAGCTCTTCAAAGAATATTCCTCAGAACAAAAAGATTGCCACAGTGATTTTACTTATGAAATATTAAATTAAATACAATTCCAGAAAATCAGAGATAATGAAAATAATTATTGTATTTCAAAGATAATTATACAAATGTTAATTTTAATACTTTGATGAAAATAGAAATTAAAACATTCTTGAAGAGAAAATAAAATCAATTGAATAGAACATTAAAAGACATGATTTTATTTCATAATAAATTGAATACACAAATGTTTAATTTCTATAATGCTAGAAATCAAGGAGAAAATATGTAAAAACACTTTTTGTTGATTCACCGGTCCTTCTCCCAAGGACCGGTTGACTATAGCCTATCTATCCCCGGATAAGGCATCTAGCCACCCCCTAGATCTACCCTAGACCTAGTCGCCACGCACAAGGTGGCGAATTACCCCCTAAGCCGCACAAGGACCTAGTCGCCAACACAAGGCAAATTTACCCATGGAATCCTTCCCGGAATCCGACGTTCTCACCGAACGATTTATCCACACAAATTACAAAAGGAAAAATAAAAGATTACAAGATAAGTAAAGAGAAACTCCCCAAGAAATTTTGAAGGTGAAGACGAAGTCGATGTAGATGTTGGCGTTCTTGAAACGATCATCCTTCGTATGGAATATGCATTGTAGACCTTCTCCTTCAAAATCTTCTTTAGATCTTCATGTTAGCCCAAGGGAGATCTCTTTATTGTTGTAGATGAGCCTCTCTCCAAAGTATCAGAATTCTGGAATCATCTCTGATTGAGAATGAGAGGGGTTGTACATTAAATAGCCACAGGAGCTAACGCGCGACGTTAAGGGTTAACGCCGGCGTTAGTGAACGTGTACTATCGTGGATGAAATCGTGCAACCGTCAAGATCATGGCAGTTTGTCAATTCAACGCGGGCGTTAATAGTCAACGCTGGCGTTGAGTCATTCTCCTTCAAATTCGTCGATCGGCCTTCTAATTTCGTCGAACGCAGGCCCAGTTCGTCGAACACAGGTCCAGTTCGTCGAACGCAGGTCCAGTTCGTCGAATGCAGGTCCAGTTCGTCGAACGCAGTTTTTTCAGGCGGAATTTCGTCGAACGGAGACAATTTCGTCGAACGAAACTCCAATTTCGTCGAACGCAGATTCATCGACCTCAACTCGACGACATTCCTCCTATTGTTAACACGGGGCGTTAACAATTACCGCGAGCGTTAGCTCTCTTTCGTCGACCGCAGCTCGACGGCTTTGTTCTCGACGGCATTCCTTCTCAGCAGTTTTATTCTCAACGGAAGTTAATGTGGGGCGTTAACAACTAACGCGGGGCATTAGCTCTCTTTCCAGAGAGTCATCTCCATTCAGTATACTATTCAAGGAATGTGTAGCTATAGTTCCTGTACAACCTGCACACTATAAACACACAAAATACTAGATTAAATACAACACGATATTTGTTATTCTCAAACCAAGAGATGTGGAACATAGGCTCCAACAATCACTACTTCAGAATCTCCATGCCTCAGCATAATTTTCTTTGCCGGGCAGTCGATCCTAGCATGATTCCAGTGCAGCCAGTTCATGCCCAGAATTAGGTCAAAATCTGGCATCTTCAAAAGCGTTGTCGGCGCTTCGAATATCTTTCCTCCAATCTCCACGTTCATGTTACACTTGGCACATATTGCTATCTCTGACCCGTCCGGAAGTCACACCTTCCTCCGGATGCCCTCAAAGTGCTATATTTGGTCTAGGCCGTTTACAAATTTCTCTGAGATGAACGAATGCGAGACACCCGTATCGAATAGAGTGTATGCGGGTTTGCCGTAGACAAGTACTATACCTGGGTGGTTTTGTTGTTCGGGTCATAAATTAGAGTACAACTACGGATTTTGGAAAGTACTAAGTAATCGTAAAGGAAAAACAATAAAGTACCTGTAATGACTTCTTCAGGGTTCCAGGGTTCTGCGAGATCCATAGCATACATCTACTCTAGCCGTCGGCCTCTGCCATGAGTACTTTGGCCCCAACCTCGTCCTCGGCCTCGACCTTAACCCTGCTCTGCTGGAGGGGCTGCTAGAGGAGGAGGAGAAGGAGGAAGAAACTGCTATGGGCAGTTAGCTCTGATGTGCCCCGGCTCGTGGCACCCATAGGATATCACTGGCTGGAGGCCCCGATCATCCTGCCTCCCCAGCTCCTGGATCAATAGTGGTGGAGGATCCATCACTACAGGAGGCTGCTGCTCTGGTCTGAAGTTGGGATGAAGACATTCCCCACCTCTTCTGTGGCTTATCACTCTGCCCCGCTGCGGGCCCATGCTACTCTCTCCAAAGTATGATCCATCGGCCGATCTCTTTCCCCTGCTCTGCACCATCAAATGGTCTGCCTCCATCTTTTTGGCCACTCGATGATCTGGGTAGACGTGCCATGCGATATGAAAAGTAGAGCCTGCCTCAATGGGTCCCTGAGACCTCGATAGAACCTCTTAGCGTACTTCCTATCATCCAAGTCATGTACCCCCACAAATCTAGCCAGGTGGGAGAACTCCCTCTGGTATTCAATTACTGACCGGGTCCCCTGACGGAGGTTCAAGAACCTCTCTTCTAGCTCGTCCCTATCCGTGGAAGATACAAAGTGCTCTAAGAAGACATCACTGAACTCGTCCCATGAGATATCTAACATATCCCGATCTGCAAAAGTGGAGTCCAACACTGACTTCCACCATCTTTTGGCATGTGCATCCAAAGCAGACGCTGCCAAGGGGACATCTATGTTGACTGGGCAGCTGATGCCTGCTAGCATCTCCTGAATAGAATCAAGCCACTCCTCCGTCTTCACTGCATTTTCTGTTCTATGGTACATTTGGGGAGCCAAACTCTTGAAGGCATTTAGCCAATTTGATCCGGGGTTTGGCTGTGTGGCCGGAGCCCGTTGAGCTCTGAAGGCATCTGGAATAGCCGTCAGTGTTTGCCCCATCTCTGTCTACTGAAAAGGGGTGGCAGTCGGAGGAGGAGGGACAACACGCCGTGGATCAGCGAACTGTGGGGACTACACAAAAGTAAGGTGGAATTAAAATTGGCCTAACTCAATGCTTAAATGGACTATTTTCTGTGATTTTTACACATGGGCACACCATAGCTTCCGCTGCTTAGTTTGTCCGCAAACTAAAGCTCGACCGGGGTGGCCCAGTGTTGTGGACTTCTTTCTCTTATGATCGTTTGTCAAGTGATACCATTTTGTAAGACCCCCTCCCCCTTACTAGGAGGGTTACCTAGGCCTTATGCCCATAACCGCCGCCTTACGGTTGACACCAACACTCGGGTTAGCCGCCACCGCAAGACGTCGATCCTGCCGGCTATTACGATCATTTAACCTTTAGGCAAATAGAGAATAGAAGTATATAAAGGAAATGAACAAGTCCACAATCACAAAAGCTCATAAATGTATATAAGCAGTCCAACAATGAGCACAAAAGAGTGTAAGGGATTATGCCCGATACATAACCAAATGAAAATAACAAAAGAGTCACTCTCTCTCAACATCTCTATGCGGTAGCTAAACACTCTCATCATCAATCACTTGCCTCATATTATAAGTAGTGCACGAGTCCTGCCACCTCGTCTGGCTGGTGCTCCAGCTCTTCAGACTCCTACGGTCACAACCGACCGTTAATCATAAGACTAAGCCAATTTTGTCCCTGTCTCCCCCCGCGACTCCTAGAACCGAGCGGGAGGAAGGAAGCGGAGGGCAACAACTATAATAGCAACGATAAGTGGGTGATAAGTGAATCTACGTTAGCAAGTATATGCATAACTAGGTAAACTGTACTAACAAGTATATACATCACAAGGTACTATACTAGCAGTATAAGCAGGGAAGCAATAATGAATGGTAAAAGAAGTAAGTAAAGTAAAGTAGTGCGGCACAGGTAAGTAAACCAATATATCTATACTACCATCACATGAGTACCTTAACTTATATGAATGCTCATACAAACTTATAAGTTAAGGTTTCCAGAATAATAACTTATCATATAAAAGAGCCCATACTAATTTATATGATAAGGGACTGCAAATTATGTTCTAAGGTTTATGTATGATATGATATGCATGCTATGAAATGATTCATACAAGTGCTACTCACACAAAGGACTCTATGATCACAGACCTTTCGTTCCCAATTTTTGGAGCTAGCTTCACTCTCTGGTACCACCATTGTGTCTACGGCAGCAGTGGAGCGGGCCTCCACTTCCTAGGCGAGTATACACACTACCATGCCTAGACCCTTCGTACGCCTCTGTACACGTCCTAGGTGCACTCTAGAGTCTTGCGTACTCTTTTCTGGAACCCACCAGTCTTTAAGGTCGGGTGTACATCTTTGGGGATTGTCCTCCAGACCGCAGTATAAACAACCTACTGGCCCCTCAAACCCTCACACCCGCCTAAGTCAACATTCTGCCGTCGGTGTGATGAGCAGTCCAGTACCAAAGACCCGCCACTAATTATGCACATGCAAGTTTCACAACCTGAGCCTCCAGCTCGCTGGACCAACTCGTCCTGATATACCACTTCCCGAGCCTCCAGCTCGCAGTACTAACCCGTCTTGATATACAACTTCCCGATCCTCCAGCTCACAGGACTAACCCATCCTGATATTCCACTTCCCGAGCCTCCAGCTCGTAGGACTAACCCGTCCTAATATACACCTTCCGGAGCCTCCAGTTCGCAGGACTAACCCGTCCTGATATACAACTTCCCGAGCCTCCAGCTCGCAGGACTAACCCATCCTGATATACAACTTCCGGAGATTCCAGCTCGCAGGACTAACCCATCCTGATGTACAACTTCCCGTGTCTCCATCTCGCATGACTAACCCGTCCTGATATACAACTTCCCATCCCCTAACTTGGGATGAAGTTACCAAACCTCTTATTCATTTAATTAGACTACTCTTGTCTAATTATTATTATACTTAGAAGTTTAAGATGAATCCTGGACTTCCCGAGGTCTACCCGGTGAAGGGCTCACAACGGTACCATGGAATACTATGAGCTAAATCCCACCCCCCTTCCCAAGTCAATTACTTTTATTGGTGGCTACCCATTTCCAAAGACCCACTCTCCTTATTACTCTTTATATCCTAAATGCTTTATGACTTATCCCTCACTCTATTCTTAAGCAACCATTCTCTTGAACGATGCTCAACATATAAGCTCTCTCATCCTCTAAATCTAGTACGAATGTTCTCCAAATATTCCACAACTCCTAGGGGATGATATAAATGTTATAACACAACTATGATCCAAGTTCTACTGATTTTCTATATGATCTTGACAATCCAATCATCACATTTTGTTTTTACTATTCGCAGTCAAAAATGAAAATGAACTAAATTTGTTTCCTATGATGCAATCTTAAACATATCATGTCCAATTGAGCTACAATTCATAAGTCCATATTGGATAATTTAAGAAGTGTCCAGATTTTTGACATATTTCAAATTAATTTGACCTTAATTTAAAATTCGTTAATCATTAGACATGTTCCAAATTACAAAGGAAGTACCATGTTAGTAATTTCAAACTTGCTAATAAAATTTCCAGAGGTGATAGGTGACAAAATAACATGATTTGCAAAGTTCCACAATTTTTCAGAGAATTTAAAATTATAATTTCCATATAAAATAAAAGGGGTGAAAATGTAACTTTACGCAGCAAGTACTAATTTATGCCTTCCAAAAATTCTAAGAAAATTACTAGAGTACTGTAATGACCTAGAAAGATCTCATCCAGAATTTCATAATTTTCCAGAAACATTTCACCATAGAAATTTCGTAAATTATAAAGTGTGACAAATTGAATATGTGGAATTTTACCATGTGTAATACATTCAAAAATTCTATCAAAAATTCCAGAGTTTCAAATCTAGATTCTAAAAGATTTTCCAGAGTTTCAAAATTTTCCTCAAGGTATTTGCCATAAGCATTTCACTAATACATAAATGTGACATATTTCGAGTTTATCAAATACTTAGGATTTTTGGTCCCAAAAATCCTAATATTTCCTGAGACAATGTATTATGTCATAAAGAGGGTGTGACCATAATCTCAGAGGCTAACACTAAGCCATATATGCCAAATACACAAGATATCCTTTTTGGCTATAAGCACTCCATATCACATAATAGACAAAGACATGCAAGTGGAATTACCCCACATATAAAGGTCCAATTGCTTCAAAATTTTAACCAGAGTTTAATAATGGCCTATCAAGCATGACACCCAAATTTGGGGTCATTAGGAGTCACAAAACTCCATAAATTTCATTTATTTGATTAGTTGAATATTGATCAAAACTATAGAGAAATATCCTCCAAAAATTCCCAATTTTTGGCAGGTGGTACTTCAGGGCATGACTCATGTATGCCCAAAATTTCAAGTCATTTAGAGTTATATTTCTCTTTAAATTAATTTTTAAATGTCTAGGGCTCCCTATGTACATGTCTCCCAAGAATGGGTGCCCAGGGAGATACATGGCTCCAAATTGAGTGATTAAAAGCCCATTAGGAAGGTAAGACCAGCAGCTACAACTTTCATGTTGAAGGGTTTTTCTAATTCTGCTTCTATGGTACCTAATTTTAAGCCACATATAACTGATCAAAGTGTGACAGAAATACTCTTTTAATATAAGTGTATAATAATGATGAAGCACGAATCTTAAAGCAGAATCTGACGATTCCTGCTCATCTTCTTCCTCCATCCAGCGGTGGAGATTTTCGGTTAAGAACAATAGAAATCCGAAATAGTATACCAACATTTCTGCTTCGATTTGAAAATGGAAGAAGGGGGAAGCTAGCACGAGGGGAGGGGAGGAGAAACCAGGCCAAAATGGGGGCTTGGGATCGCGTGATCCATCGGGGAGGCATGTTTCTCCGATGAGCTGCACAACTCCTAGAGCTCTCTGAAGGTGAGGGGAAGTTGCTGGAGCTCCTTGGGGTGTGAGGAAAAAGAAGAAGAAGGAGAGTGCTACTTCAGGTGAGGGAATGGAGTTTGAAGGCTAAGGGAGGAGAGAGAAAAATGTGCCTGATTTGAATTAATGGAAAGATATTTCCCATGCTTGGATTGGACAACACCTCCATGTGTCATTTTCTTATTGGCCAAAGCCACCTACTAGCCTTGAAATAAACAAAGATATAATATTTAAACTTAACGCCTCGGGAAGCAGCTTTTCCCAACTGCTGCCAGCAATCGACATGATGGTCCTATCGATCGATGGGAGGTCCCGTCAATCGACGAGACGTCCCGTCGATTATGACTTAGAGACTCAGGGAAAGCACCTTTCCTCTTCTGCCGCCGATCGATGGGACGGTCTCATCGATCGACAGGAGGTCCAGTCGATCGATGGGAAGTCACGTCGATTATGACTTAGAGACTCAGGCAAAACACCTTTGCCAGCTTCTACCGCTGATCGACGGGACGGTCTTGTCGATCGACGGAAGGTCTAGTCGATTTACGTGAAGTCCCATCGATTATGACTTAGAGACTCATGGAAAGCACCTTTCCCAGCTTTTGCCGCCGATCGACGGCATGGTCCCATCGATCGACGAGGTGGTCCGTCGATCGACAGGAAGGTTCGTCGATTTTGACTTGGCACACAAAATTTCCTCTTTTAAGCCAAAAATTGACCATGGTTGACTTGCCCCTCTAGTGGACAACATGTGAGTTCTCTCAACTCAATGTGACCTAAGGTCACTACCTAGCTCAAACCCACCACACTCACCATATGTCCTACCCTAATTGAAGTCAAGGGGTCTAGTAGGAAATGAGATGTTACAGTGTCAGCCCATCATATCTCCTAGTACCGTACGAGCCCTTCACCGGGTAGACCTTGGGAAGTCCAAGATTTACCTCAACTCTCTAAGTATAACTAAACACTAAGCAAGATTAGATTAAGTAGGTGAATAACGGTACTAGTAAACCTCATCCCGTGTTAAGGGATGGAATTGGTTGTGGAGGACTGGTTATTCCTGCGAGCGGGAGGTTCGATGTGGTTATGATATGGAGGACTGGTTAGTCCTGCGAGTCAGAGGCTCAGGTGGTTGAGGTGATACATTGCATGCGCATATGATGTGACGGGTCTTCGGTACTGGTGCAGACTACACACAGACAGAATTACGTTGACTCTGGTGAGGTGTAGTAGTTTAGAGGGCCAGTTGGTTATTTTTACTGTGGTCTGGAAGGAAAATCTTTAATAACTTACACTCGACCATAAAAGACAGGTTGTTGCCAGCAAGAGTACGCAAGAGTACTCTAAGGTGCATATAAGAGGCGCACATAAGTTCTAGGCATGGTAGTGTGCGTACCCGCCTATGAGGGGAGATGCCTGCTTCACTGCCTCCATAGCCATAATGGTGGTACCTGAGAGGATAGCTACCTCTGAATAGTAGGAACTAAAGGTTTGTGCGCACAAAGTCATGTGGTGAGTTACACTTGTATGAAGCATGACATAGCACATTTCATTGCATAACATAACATACATACCTTACAGATCCTCATCATATAAATTAGTATGAGCTCTTTTCTGTGATGAGTTACTTACCAGAAATCTTAACTTATAAGTTTGTATGAGCATTCATATAAGTTATGGTGCGCTTCTGTGATGGTAGTGTAGCTTGTTCTTTACTTTGCCTTACTTAAATTACTGCGCTACACTTTACTTAATTTTGCTCTTTACTACTGCTCTAATTTTTAGAACTGCTAGCATAGGTTCATTTAATGTTGTAGCACTTTTCACATATATACTTGCTAGTTAGAGCCATATCGCCTGCTTGTACATACTGCTTTTGATGTCTTACTTTTCTATCCTCCCGCCCGGTACCTAGGAGTCGCGGGGGGGGGGGGGGGGGGGGGGGGGGGAGGCATGGACAAAATGACTTAGTCTTTTTGACTAACAATCAGATGTGGTCATAAAAACCAGGAGGGCGTGGAGCCGGAGCGGGAGAAGTAACAACAATCCAGGGAAATGGAGCTTGAGGAGCCGATGCAGCGTACTACAACTACCACAACACTCCCTCAGATAGATGCGAGAGTGGAGTTTAGTTTGTTTCAGTGAGTTGATTTTGGAGAGATTTTGATGTTCCGGGCATAAACTGCAAGTGCACAATGACTCTAGAGGGGGGGGGGGGGGTGAATAGAGATTTAAAATTTTTCACAAAAATATGCATAGAATAATAATAATAATTCTAAATACTAAGCATCCAAAATTCCAACCAGAATAAATTAATCACAGAATAACAAAATTAAATATGTGACAACACTGAAAATTATCACAACACAAATGAGACAAGAGCTATAGTGGTTCCCCAAAATTAAGGGTACTCCACTCTTCTACCACCTTGGTAGGAATACACTATCATAGTGTCTGAGTCTTTTGATAAGAAGACTCTTAGAACTAGGGTCTGAGTCTTTTGTTAAGGATACTCGTAGAACCAAGATTAGATCTTTTGATAAGGAGATCTTGAACTAAAACTAGATCTTTTGATAAGGAGATCTTGAACCTGCTAGATCTCTTGTTAAGGAGATCTTGAACTAGACTGAATCCTTTGAAGAGGGATTCTTAGGACTCTTTACTCAGTTTTACAAGAGATAGAAAATAGAGTAAAAGGAGGAGAAGAGGAAGATGAAGATGGTTCTTCTATGATTGAATCCTCTTGCAACAATGAGGATTGTAGGCATTAAGTGTTTTCTGGATCGTTCTTTAGAGAATGAATCCTTGCTTGAGAAAGACACAAGGATTATGAAATCCCTGATCCAGTTGATGATCTCTGTATATTTTGTATGCTTCTTTCAAAAAGATAAAGGAAGAAGAAGAAGCCTTCTGTATATCTGTACAGAGATCTGTCGTGTATTCTGTTGAAGAGAAAGCCTTAGAAGAAGTAGAAGAATGATTGTTGTTGTCTACTTTTGAATTATGTATTTATTATTCTTTTGTCGAATGGATATAAAAGACTTTCCTCTTTTGATCTTTCTCCAATTGTAATGTCCAAGAGGTATTATTGCTTACTTTCTATTTGTATTCTCTATCCGTCAAGATCCTTTGTATAATTTCCACTTTCAGTGTGCAACCCCATATTCGTCGAGTGGGCCCCCAGGCCCCAGAACCCAAAGGATGAACAAAGCATCAGGGGGGCATTCACCCAAGTCAGAAGGGCATTCACCAAGGATATTAGAGGGGGGCGAGTGCAATCCTCATTCATCAAACACTCGCCCGCCTAGGAGTTTGGATGCACTGGCCCCTAGGCGAATGAGGGGCGGAATCCCACTCGTCTGGTAGGCCAGGAATCTGGCGAGTGGTTCCTTAAAAGACCACTCGCCTAGTAAGATCTAGAGAACCTGGTGCGCTGGAAACCTAGCGAGTGGTGACTTCACGGACCACTCGCCCAGTGGGGTCTAGAGGTGAATTTACTTGGATACCCTTTGTGGGATGCCAATAGCTCTTCAGGACAGTGGAGTTTGGCTGTTAGCAGATTAGTTTGGGGTGCGTGTACTAAAACCAAAAGGCGGAATAAAGCTATTTGCAGACCAGACTAGAAAAACTATAAATAGACCCTTAAGAGCACCTTGGAGGGATCCATTTCTTGGGTTTTCTCCTCCTCTAGTTAATTTTGGTTGGTTCTTAGTGCCCTCCAAGGTGCCTAATTCGGCATTGGTTTGAGGCGGGCTCTCTAAGCTATTCATTTTTCTTCGTCAATAGTCAAGTGTGCCAGTAAGGGAGAAGTAGGTGTAGGCTACAACCCCTGTGGGTCTGAACTCTTTTAGAGACTGGTTGACGGTTTTAACATTCAACATTCTTGAACCTCTGGAATTCTTCTTTCTCTTCTTGTATATATGTCCCATTATAATTAAAATAACTTACATATATCTTCTGAATAAGCCTCAAAATCTATTCTAGGAAGTATTCCAAAACTGTGTCTGTATTCGATGCCGGGTCGAATAACTTTGCTTTCTTATCGACGCACCTCTGAGTTCTACTTGAAGCAGCTTCAAAATCTTTCTTAGCTTTGAGTTGAACTTTGCTATCGACGTTGTGTCGATTCCTTATCGACGTATCCATCAAGATGAAGGCATAGACTTTAAACCTTGACTTCTGCGTCGAATATAATTCAAAGTTGCATCGTCTTCCAATGATTTGTCGACTGACTCTGGCTTCTACGATGAATACAATTCGATGTTGCGTCGACTTCAATTGATGCATAGACTGCTAGTCTGAGTTATCCTTACTTCTATTCGATGTTACTTCAACTTTCAATCAAAGCTACGTCGACTTCTTTTCGACGCAGAATTAACTCAACTCGATTTTGCACTCCCTTTGACTAGACTTTGACAATATATTGTGAGTGTGACATCCTAGGACATCTAAAGACCATATTACCCTCATTATACAACATGCGTAATAAATCCTAGAGGATGAAATCAGTTATAAATAATTTGTAAGATAAATCAAGAGGATATTTTCCCTAACAATCACCTCCTATTTATCTTAACAAAATTTACAAATTTTTTCAGTGATTTCAATTATATTAAAAAATAAAGGAGAGTACATAAAAGCATATCTTTATAGAATGATAGCATACACTATAATGGTATGGAAACCTTATGATTAATAGATATGAGTGTTCATCAGAATTAATTACCCAAAGAAGTTTTCTACTTTTTTCTTTCTGAGGAATGTAGATAAAGCTTCATTGATCTTCCTTTCTACATACTTGAAGTTAGTTGGTTTGGCATTCTTTGGATTCTTCTAATTTCTGTCATGCCCTTTGAATAGTTTCTTCAAGTCAGCTTCTACATCAGGGTATTCATAATTTACCTTGAATCTAAGGCAGATGATTTTTATAGACAGTTCATTTATTTCAATTAAGTCAAGTTCTTCTGAGTCAGGATCTTTCACTATGAAAGTTGACTGTGTGATGCCAAGAATTAGAGTTGTCTTGAAAACAACTTTTTTCTTCTTTTGGTATGGTTGACCTTCTACATCTTGATTACATCTAAGACCCCTTTTGTGAAGTTGTCCTTTATCTTTCAGGACTTTTGCTTGAGGATTCTTGGTAGCATATTTTGAAGAGCCAAATAATGTACTTGGAATTTTGTTTGCTTCTTTTATTTTCTATTTTTCCACTATGTACAACCCCGATATTTGCCAGGCCAGGAGGCACGGTTTAAGAGGGCAACAGGATGAAGGAAGTAATAAGAGAAGGAGGCCTTAGGGTCAAAGACCTCGCGAGAGGTACCTTGGAGAAGTCTCTCTCGGAGGGCTCGCTGAGAGGCGAGCGAGAAGGGTCTGCGAGATAAAACTCGCAGGCAATTTAAAGAAGTTTCCTGAGTTCGATGAAAGGAGTACTGCGTTCGACGAACTCTCCCGAGTTCGTCGAGCCCACCTGAGGTCGTCGAGCTCACCCCTGTCCGGCGAAATCATCAGAAGTCGACGAAGTGTTCTATGCTCATTAAAGCCAAAGGGACGTTCTCGCAAGAGGAGTCGCGAGATCCAGACCTCAGCATATATCTTCAAGGGAGGGGGCAAAACGAGGGATGGCAAACCAATACCTCGCAGGCCGCTGGCAGAAGAGACCCATGTTTAGTAAAGAGGTGACCAATGAAATATGTTCAGTGCGCGGCAAATACAATAAGCGATCACGCAGGAAGGCTCGCGAGTTTAGAGCCTCAGTGTCTGGCGATCTCAATTCTGCGTTCAACGAACGTCGAACGGAGCTCAGCATTCGTCGGGCGGCACTCGAAAAATTACAGCAGGGAAGCAGCGGTCGACAAACCGCCCATCTCAGCGGTCAACGAACGGTTTAACACTCTGCGTTCGTCGAGCTCGTCTGTGTTCGGCGAAATGTGTTCTGTGCACGACGAAGTCAGGAGGCGGTTTCGCAGGAAGGCTCGCGAGACCGGACCTCGATAGATACCGCCAGAATGGGCCAGCGAGGTCCTAGCAGGGCGATCGCCTAGGAGAAGTATCGTGAGCAGGGCTCGCGAGAAGGCCCGTGAGAGTTCGGCAGTAAGGTTCTCGCAGTTCCTTGCCCATAGGTTGATAGGGCCAAATTACCCTTTTACCCTTGGTGGTCTGCCTTTAGCCTTTCCAAACAGCGGAATTTGGCTGTTAGCAGACCCATTTGGGGTGCGGATAGTAAAATCAAAAGGCGGAATCCTGCTATTTGCAGGCCAGATCAGAAAACCTATAAATAAGACCTAAAGGGCACCTTTGGAGAGGACTTCACTTTAGCTTCTCTCTCCTTAGGCTCTTCCTGGCTGGCATTTCCAGAGCTCTCCAAGGTGCCCAAGTCTCAGCTTTGGCATGGGAGGGGAAGCGCTCAACAATCTTCCGGGTTAGTGGAGGGACCTCCTCGCTGTGACTAAAGTCTTAGTCTTTTTCCTAGTTTTCAGTCTACCTTCTCCAAGGGATCAGTAAGGGCAAGCTGCCCCTCATTTCGGTGAGGGCCCCGAGCTCCACAAGAGGCCGAGAAATCAGTTTCAACATTTTGGTGCGGTGAGCGTGGAGCGTGGCTGGTCCAAGAAAGTTCCAAGGAGCAGATATGAGAGGAGGCGAGGATCAAGGCGAGGAGTTCAGCGAGTCGCCGCAGGTGGTGATGCCGAGGATGTTCGCAGATTTCAGGAGGGAGGTGCTTGACACCTTCTGACTCACGGTCGCGGCGCTGCGAAGTGAGTTCGCGACCCCAGCCCCCCAGGTAACCCCTCCCCCAGCAGCGGTCGGAGAGAATGCCCCAGGGGGAAGGGCCGGAAAGGAAGTGGCCGGAGGGTCGGTGCAAGACTTGGAGGGGCGAGTGCTGTTCGCCAGTCTATTGAGCTTCGTGTCGGCGAGCACGGCGCAAGCGAGCACGCGCCCAGAGGATGTAGCGACTGTGGGAGTGGTCCAGGTGAACACCATTGTCGCTAGCGCAGTCCCCGCGAGCCCGAGTCTGGCGAGAGAGCTCGGGGGGCATGTGGAGCGAGAAAGGGTGGCAGGAGGGGGAAGTCCCTTCTATGAGTTAGTACTTTCTGCACCTGTACCGGCAGGGTTCGGAGAGTGGGACAGGGTGTACTACAACGGCAGGGATGACCCTGTCCAACATCTCCAGTCTTTTGAGGACTCGATATCTATCAGGCCGATGTCAGATGCTTTCAAGTGTCGGCTCTTCGTCGTCACCCTTAAAGAAAAGGCCAGGGACTGGTTTCATCAGCTCCCTACAGGGTCGATCTGCACTTTCGAGGATTTGCGCCGAAGTTTTCTGTTGCGATTCTCTACTTCAAAGAAGAGGAAAAAGGATGTCGAGTCTCTCTTTAAAGTGAAGCAGGAGCCGAAGGAGTCGTTGGCTCGCTACGCGGACCGGTTCCAGGAGGAGGTGCTGCTCACCCAAGAGATGCCTGGGTTTGCACTCCAGCTCGCCTTCACGGTTGGGCTGAGGGAAAGTTTCTTCAAGATGGCTTTGAAGAGGAAGGCCCCCATCTCCTACGAGGAGCTGATGGAGAGGGTGGCGGAGGAAATCGAGAGTGAGGAGGCCAACCCGGAACTCACCAAGAGGCTAGCAAAGCTCAGTGAGCTGGAGGTTAGGCAGCAAGAGGTGAGGAGAAGGGAAGAGCCCAGGGCCCCGGAGGGGGAGTGGAGGCATCATGGCAGAGGAATGCAAGGCCAGGGAAGGGGTTACGCCCCAGGGAGGGGTAACTTCAATGGGGGTCAAGGAAGACCTCATCTGTTGGGATGGAGGCAGGGTCCGAGGCCGATGACTCCTCCACCACAGCAAGACATGACAATCAGGCAGGGAAGAGGAGGAAGAGGAAGGAGATAAGAGGCGAGAGAAGAAGCAAGAGTGGGGAGGAGAAGAAGGAATAGGATGGCGGAGGCTGAGGCAGGAGATGTGACGTTGCCGTACTGTGACTTCCATGATGAGGAAGGTCACGCGACGACCACCTGCCCAGAGTTCCTGGAGACAAAAAGGGCCCGAGTGCCCGCGCCGCGACAGCAGCAATCGGTGAGGATTGAGGAGGTTGAGCCTCAGGAGGAGGAGGAAAGGTGCGAGGACCGGGCCGATTTGGGGTCCCGAGGGGGATCAGAGTGATCCAGGGGGGTAGGGATTGAGGCAACCCGGAAGGCGAGCCTCAATACTATCTACCGTCGTAGCATAGCTTCGACATCCCTAGCCCCGCCCCCGACAGAGAAGATTTCCTTCACCTAGAAGGATATGCCGAGTTATGAGGACCCATTCTGCGATGCGTTGGTCATTCAGACAGCGATCGAGAATTTCACCGTTTCCCGAATCCTGGTGGATAACGGGAGTTCAGTCAATGTTATTTTCAAGAAGGCGTTTGATGGGATGGAGGTAGAGGCGCGAAGGGTGCTGGCCTCGGACGGTCCATTGTTTGGATTCTCCGGGGAGAGGAAGGAAGTCATAGTGGATGCTCCCAGCAGTTATAGCGCCATCTTTGGGCAGCCACTCATCAGCGTGTTTCGCTGTGTCCCCTCCACATTCCACCAGTGCCTTAAGTTCAATGACGGGGGGAGTCCAAGTCCGAATCAGTGGAGATCCAAAGGTAGCGAGGCAATGCTACGTGACGGCAGTCAACACCATCTCTTGGATGGGAGAGGCAGAGAAATGGGACCAGGAGGTGGGTGAGCCCGCAGGGCTTGGAGGAGAGGGCCGGAAGGAGGAGATGGAGCAGAGGTCAGAGGAGCCGATGGAGGAGGAAGAGGTAGAGGGTCAGGCCCAGGGAGGAGGGGCAGAAGAGTTGATGGTGGTCGGAGAAGAAGGAAAGGAGGGTGAGGTCGAAGCACTCGCTAGTGGCGAAGAGAATGAAGGAGATTAGGGAGAGCAGTCCCGGTTGGAGGCCATGGAGGAGGTCGTGGAGCTCGAAGTCACCACCCGAGCCGGGGTGGTGGAGAAAGTCAGGATCAGCTGGGAGCTCGGCCTGGAGGAGCGGAAGCAGATTCTAGCCTGCGTTCAGGAGAACGTGGATGTCTTTGCTTGGAGCGCCGCGGAGATGCCCGGGATAGATGCGGATGTGGCTTGCCACCGCCCCAATCTCGACCCTGGCACCCATCCCATCCGTCAAAAGAGGAGGGCCATAGCAGACAAGCTGGAAGCACCCATCCGAGAGGAGGTGGGTAAGCTCATTCATGCAGGGTTTGTATCAGAGATCCAATATCCAGGCTGGGTCTCTAACGTGGTCATGGTGAAGAAAGGAGGAGGTAAGTGGAGAATGTGTATCGAATTTTCCTTGCTTAATAAATCGTGCCCCAAGGATTGCTACCCCTTGCTTAGAATCGACGCACTGGTTGACTCAGCCGTCGGTTTCCCTATAATGTCTTTTCTAGATGCTTTTTCGGGTTATCATCAGATTCACATGCATCCCCTGGACATCAAGGATGACTCCTTCATCACGGGGGATGGGTGTTATTGTTATAAGATGATGCCCTTCGGGCTCAAGAATGCAGGTGCCACATACCAAAGAATGATGGACAAGATCTTCCGAGAAACCCACCTCCGAGACCTTGAAGAGACCTTTAAGACTTTGCGCAAGTATAAGATGATGCCCAACCTCTTGAAGTGTGTCTTCGGGGCTAGCCGAGGGAAATTCCTAGGTCACCTGCTCACCCCGGCGGGGGTGGAGCCAAACCCGGACAAGGTCAAGGCAATAATGGAGTTGGGATCGCCCAGGAACTCGAAGGAGGTTCAGAGCCTCACTGGAAAACTGGCCGGACTCAGTAGATTTCTCTCCAAGGCGGGAGACAAGTGTGCCCCCTTTTTCAAGGTGTTAAGGGGAAACAAAAAAATTGAATGGACCTCGGAGTGTGAGGGAGCCTTCCAGGCCTTGAAAGATCAACTCACTCAAACACCTCTACTCCAAGGGCCGAGACCGGGAGAGGACCTATCCCTATACCTGGGGGTAGGGTCCGAGGCAGTAAGCTCAGTACTGATCCGGGAAGAAGGGAGAAAAAAGTTCCCCATCTACTACGTCAGCCGAGTGCTGAGGAAGGCGGAGCTCCGGTACCCGATTCTGGAAAAGTTGGCCTTCGCATTGGTAGTAGCGGCCCGGAGGATCCGACCTTACTTCCAGGAACATTCGATCAAGGTAGTAACTAATCACCCACTTCGCAAAGTCATGGAAGGGGTGGAACACTCGGGAAGATTGGCAAAGTGGTCCGTGGAGCTGAGTGAGTTCAATGTTACGTTCGTACCCAGGGAGTCGATCAAGGCCCAAGCGGTGGCAGACTTTATGTAAGATCCCTCTCCCGCACCTGGAGAGCTTCCAGATCTTATGCCCAGAACCGCCGCCTTACGGTGACACTAACACCCGAGTTAGCTACCTCCGCAAGACGCCGATCCTGCCGGCAAGAACGATCGACATGCCAACAAGAGTTAAGAAGGAAAATAAATAGAACCAAGTCCACAATCACACATTTATACAACAAAATATATATTGTCCATTAATGAGTACAAAAAAATGAAAGAGAAAAAGGGGCTTAAGCCCGGTACATATCCAAGCGAAGTACAAAAATCTCTCACTCAACATCTGTGCGGAAGCTAAACAAACTCTCAACTTTTGAACACCTGTCTTGTAGTAGAAGTAATGCGCGGTTTAAGCTCCTCAGGTCCTGTCTCCTCCTCTAGCTGGGGCTCCATCACCTCGAGTACCTACGGTCACCACCGACCGTTAGTCATAAAGACTAAGCCGATTTTGTCCCCGCCTCCCCCCGCGACTCCTAGGCACCGTGCGGGAGGAAGAAGCGGAGGACAACAAGATGGAGTAAACAAAAAGCAGGTGACAAATATTCTACGCTAATAAGAGTATGTCCATATAATTTCTATGCTAGCAGTATAAGCAGGTAAACAGTAATAAGTGCAGTAAGGTAATATCACAACAGTAAAAGAAGTAAGCATAGAGAAGCAGTGCGACGCAAGTAAAGTAATTTAAAAGTAACCATTGATTTATAGGAATGCCCATACAAACCTATAGACCAAGGGGTCGTTTAGCAGGGCCTATCGTATAAAAAGTCCTATACCAATTTATACGATAGGGGTAGGGGTTGAAATGCAATGTTCATGCTATGACATGCAAGGTATGCTGTTATGCTATGTTCATACAAGTGCAACTCACTCACTACGACTCTATGCGCATAGACCTTTAGTTCCCCCTTTTTGGAGCTTGCAAGACTCCCAGGATACTCCCGTAGTGGCAAACGGAAGCGGTGCGTTGGGCCTCGCCCACCTCTAGGTTGGTATTCACACTACCTAACCTAGACCTATCGTACGCCTCAACACAAAACCGCGGAGCGTCTGCGTACTCTTGCTGACTGGATCGCCAGACTTTCATGGCTATGTGTAATTACCACACTTGCAGAGTCAACGTATTGATGTCGGTGTGAACGACCATCCAATACCGAAGACCCACCACCTTCGTGCACATGCAACATGTTCTACTATATCTACCTCCGAGCCATAAGCTCCCCGGGCTAACCTGCCCGTCAATAATAACCTTCCGAGCCACCGGATCACCGGACCAACCCGTCCGTACCAACATACCCTACTGAGTCACAAGCTCACCTGACTTGTCAATCCGCTCTTACAAACACGGAGCTTACTACTCATAGCACCAAACCGACTAAGCTCCCGTAGCCACGGGGTGTGGGTGAGTGTGTTATTAAATTATTCTTGTATAACATCTTATCCCTACGGTTTACGGTTAATCTTGGACTCCCCGAGGATTACCCTGTAAGGTGCTCGCTACGGTACTAGGAACTACAATGGGATGACACCCCAAAGTTCCCTTTTTCAAGACACTTAGTATTATTGGTATCTACCCATAAGATTACCTTCTTATCATTCCACTTAAATTAAACCTCAGTGCTCTATGACCCTCTAAGGGGAAGGACGATCTTTCGTCAATCCCGAGCACAGCCTGACCCATAGCTCATCAAGCACTCTCATCGTCTAAACTCCTATTTAGACTACCCTTGTTTAGTTATTATTATACTAGGAAGTTTAGGGTGGATCCTGGACTTCCAAACGGCTACCCGGTGAAGGGTTCGCAAGGTACTAGGGTATGTGATGGGATAATGCCCAACCCCTTTCCAGGACAATTAACATTCTTGGTACTACCCTGACCTAACATTCCACCATCTCATTACTCTTTATATCTTAAGTGTTTTCACGCCTTATGTTTCATCCCGCTCCTGAGCAATCGTTCTTTTGGATTCAACTCTAATAACTTTTAGTCCTCTAAGTGGTCTATACTCATCTCTTGTTATAATCAAATTCTCACCGATTTCCTTGTGATTATATTGACCTATTCATCATAATGAGTTTTCACTATCCGCAGACCACGACATATAACTACTTAGATTCCTATGATGGAACCTTGGTCAAATCACTTCCAAATGACTTCTAATTTCTATCATAGGTTCATAGTGGATAAAATAAGGGATGATCAAAATCCAAGCAAGTTTCATATAATTTTGCCCTCTATAAAAATTCATTAATTACTAATCTGAATCTAAAATGTAAAGGAGGTATCATGCTAGTGAATTCAAACTTGTTACATATCCTTCCAGAGATGAAATGTGACATGATAAAAAGATTTCCAATATTTCAAATTTTTCTAGCAATTAAATAACCATGATCCCTAATTTTCAATGAATGAATAAAAAAATAATTTTACACATCAAGTATAAGATTTTGACTTCCAAAAATTCTGGAAAAATTACAGTAGCTTCATATGAACATAAAAATACTATTTCCAGAAGATTATATTTTTCCAAACAATTTAAACCCACAATTTTTATTTATCTTTAAAGGGGTGCAAATAGGGATTTACACAACAACTATCATTAATATGTCTCTATAAATTCTCAGAAAATTATCCTAGTATAATAATCATCTAGAAACACCAAATACAAAATTTCATAATTTACCAGAGTGTATTTATCCATAATTGCTATTTATTACAAATGGTGTGCCAATAAGGGTTTACACTACAACTACCATTAATATGTCTCTATAAATTCGGAGAAAATTATCCTAGTACAATAATTATCTAGAAACACTAAATCCAAAGTTTCATAATTTACCAGAGAGTATTTATTCATAATTGCTATTTATTACAAATGGTGTGCCAATAAGGGTTTACACTACAACTACCATTAACATGTCTCTATAAATTCTGAGAAAATTATCCTAGTACAATAATCATCTAGAAACACCAAATCCAAAGTTGCATAATTTACCAAAGAGTATTTATCCATAATTGCTATTTATTACAAATGGTGTGCCAATAAGGTTTTACACTACAACTACCATTAATATGTCTCTATAAATTCTGAGAAAATTATCCCAGTACAATAATCATCTAGAAACACCAAATCCAAAGTTTCATAATTTACCAGAGAGTATTTATCCATAATTGCTATTTATTACAAATGGTGTGCCAATAAGGGGTTATATAACAAGTACTATATAATGACCTAAAATTCATCTAAAAATTACGGTAAAATTTACAGAGCTATAGGATCACCAAGGAAACCTACTAGAATGATTTCATAATTCTCCAAGTGCATATGAGACCTAAATGTCATATTTGAATAAATTTGACCTAACCAAATAAATCAAATTCAGAGAAATAAATGAGGTCCAAAAATTCCAACAAAATTCCTAAATGTGCTTTTCCAGTCAAAGATCCATTTCCCAGAGTTTTGGATTTATCTCTAAGTTTTTGATTCAAATTATTTCATTAATTTAAAAGTGTGACAATTTTCATTTAATTAAAAACTTTAGGAAAATAACTTCCAAAAATCATGAAACTTATGTCAATGATGTATATCCTCATGACATACACTAACCCCAAGGTTTCAGAGGCATGCAAGGTGATTGCCACCTTCAATTCCATCAAAAAGCTCAAAAGCCCAAATTGACTATTAGCACCCCAATTTTCCTCTTAAGACCCAAACTTCATTTTGAAGTTCAGAGAAATATACTCATCCACATGTGATGAAATTTTAACCAGTGATCAATATATATATAAATAGCTTACCACCAAAATTTGGGGGTGTTTGGAGTTACACAACTCCATAAATACCAATTATTTACTATTGCTAATAACTGATATATCTCAATGAATATACCTCCATAAATTCTCAAATTTAAACCCTAGGTGTATCATCATACCATGCATGCATAGTAGAAAAATGAAGGGATTTGGTTAAGCCATTTAAAAGTTATAGCATTTTTAATTTCTGCCCTACACTAGGACCGGTCCTAGGAAAATGGGTGATGTAGGTGCTACAGTGCTCCAAATGACTTGATTTAAGTTTCTGTTGAAAGGTAACATCAAGGGCAACAAAAGTTGTCTCAGAAAACGTTTCATGAAAAGGCCTCTAAGTGGCCTAATTTTTACATGCAAAGTCTGTTAAAAAACTTAAGTAATTGGGGGGTGGTCTGCCTATAGCCGATCCTTGATCAAATCAATGGCCATGATTATCTCTTCTTCCTAGAGCCAAAGGCCACGGTTTGCCCGACCTGGAGCAGGTATTTTGGCCTCACTACAGCAATCTAATCCCTCCCATTGCCGGCCAACCACACCAACTCCTTCCTCTCGGCAAGAGCCATTGATGGGTGGTGGTCCGGCGACTTGGGGTGGCCGGAGTAGTGTTTTCCGGCGAGATCTAAAATCAGCCATTTCTTCATGGTTGTCCATGGAATCAAGCTCAAATGAGCTTGGATTCATTCCTATTTGATCTATGAAGCTAGCACCGAGGGAGGGGGGGGGGGGGGAGAAATCGTACCTTAATGAAGCTTGACGGAGGCGAAGGCGGCGGTTGGCCATGAATCTTCTCCTCTCCGGCGAGCTTGCTCAAAACTTCATTCCTCCACCATTTTCAGTGATTCAAAGGTCGATTTCATATGCTTTCCTCGTTCTAAAGCTAATGGTGGTGTCTATTTGGCCTGAGGAGGGCTCTAACCATTCCACCATTAAAGGGGAGCTCGGCCTACACCTTGGATGCTTCACCAAGGTGACACTTGGCATGGGGACAACAGGAATTCGGCTGGGAATTACTGAGGGAGCTCAGTGGATTGCTTTGGGAGGAGAATTGAGTGCCAATTGGCACTCAATCCATGAATTCCAATTTGTCTCTTCTGCAAATTGGGGGAAAATCCAATTTTGCCCCCTTGCATGTCAATCCCTCTTCAAATCTGAGGGAATGCATGGTCAAGTGCCATTGGGTTGCAGGATGGGCCTCCTATTGAGGCCTTAGCCCATAGGGTTTGGTTTAATTGATCCAAAGTTCCCAGTTAGCCCAATTTTGACTTATGATGACTTTAGTGGTTGACTTGGTCAACTAATGGGTTGACTCGTCCAAATTGTTGGTCTTGAGTCCCTTGACACCATCCAATGTTGATTGGGCCGTGGTGATTCCCTAATTGGGCCAATTTAGCCAATAAGTGTGATTTTGACCAAAATTGGGGAAAGTTTGACTTTGGTCAATTTGACCAATTTGATGATCACATGATGAGGCTTCTGAGTCCATTGGGTCTCTCTTAGGGATTGACATGTAATGGTGTGGTCAATTTGGTCATATGAAGTCTAATTGAGTCAATTTGGGTTGAATTGGGTTATGTTGCCTTATATTTGACTTTGGTCAATTTGGTTAAATTGGACAAACTTGGTGACCATATGTTAGGGATTTTGGGTTGACTTGGTCAACTGTTGAGAAGGCTGACCCCACATGGTGTCCATGAGGTCCATAGACTCCCTTTGGTGTGATTCATGGCTTGGTGAACCCTCTTTGGGCACTTTTGACCTATTTAGGTCTACTTAGGCTAAATGAGTCAAATGGTGATTTTGACCCAAACCCTAGATTTGTCTTGACCCATTGGGTTATTAGTGACTCATTGAGTTCCCTAGAGGATTAGGAAGAGTTAGGTGGGGTCAATTGGATCATTTTGAGGCTTAGACATCAAGTCTTAAACCTTGAAGTCATTTTGTCTATTTGCACACCAAGGTGTTTTTCACCTTTTCACCTTGGTTCTAGGGCAATCCTTGGTATCTTAGGGCATTGTTATGACCATGTCATGACAAAGTGCACCTTAGGGGTCTAGTAGGAAATGGGATGTTACAATTCCCAATAAACAAAAGAATAATTTCATCCTCGAAATTTAAGTTCGGGTCCATGGGGTTCCAGCCTCATGAAGATGAGAAGTCTCAAGGTTATCACAAGACTATCTGATAATTGTTATATTATCTTATCATCAATATCACAACCTATCCATTCTTCAAATATATTCCAAGGTTGCACTTGTGAAGTCAGTACGATGTCTTCTCAGTAATTAATTCCAACAATATTCCAAGATCTTCCTATTGATATAAAAGAAAGGTCTATATATAAAATTCTATAACAATCCATCAACAATAATTCATCGTATGAATTCTTCCAATTATGCGTTCAAATTCTACTCTGTGAAGGAAGTATCAAAATGTGTAACCATAAATTCCATCAAAATTTTCAGAAGTTCATATTGTTATCAAAAGTTCATGCACAAGTTTACATAGCTATTCTGTATCAATAATTCACGATCCGAGTTTCCTAAGTTATAACCTCAAACACTACATTGTGAAGGAAGTACCATATATATGGATATAAATTCCAGGAAAATTACCTGAGGTGTATAATATTATCACAAAGTTATGTCCAGATTTCTAGAATATTCCTAGTATCAATTATTCCAGGTATGAATATTCTAAGTTATAACTCCAAATATCCAGTCCAAGCAGCTTTAAGTTCATTAGCTTACTTGATTGTGGGATGAAGCAAAACGGGATAATTTAATAATTAATGATTAATGAACTATATTTTCATCAAAAATCCCACAAAGAATCTATAGAGTATAATCTCACTCTGTTAAGCGAGTCCCATAACTTATGTCTTTTCATAATGTTTTGACCTAAAAAAAGCTCTTTTAAGGTCTGTGTGATAATTTATATAAACTCCAATTCTCATTAGTTTTCATTTAATTTCATCGTATATGCTCTTGACATTAAAACTCTGTTCCCCATTGTTTCAAATTATCTTAATGGTGATTATGTTGACTTTTAACATATGTGATCCGGTCCTTGATGCTATCCGGGTGAAGAATCATACATGATGTACATGCCTTCGATATATTGTTCGTCAATTTCAAATTCTCTGGGTTATTATACCCTTGATATCATGTCACAACAATTTAATCTTGGTCGTTCAACATCCTGAAGTCCTTATCTGTCTTTTAGTATGAAGTCTGCAATTACTCTACTTAATTCAATCTACAAGTTTCCAATATAATGAATCGCTCAAATTGAAATGGTTTGGCTTTTGATTAAGGAAGCCAACTATGAACCACCTCCTAATGCCAAAAGATGCAAAAATCCTTGTTATAATTCTAACTTACAGGGACCTGGTTCTAGTCCACATATTCCAAAAGGTGATTTGCTTATCCCAAGCAACTAGCTTGACCATCCTATGCTTCTAACCAATCGACTAAATTCAGATTTTTATCTGACCAATTGTATTGCACTGTTTTACCTTGAATGTAAAACAGATCATCGTTTCTAAATTGAGGAGGTAAATCCACGGTACCACACCTATCATGAAATTATTTACATTTATTCGTCTCTTAAGATCACGAGGGTCTATTGTCTGTTTCGTTCTTATCCAGTCTGTATCTAACCTGGGTCCACACTAAGTCTATAGTTCATGTCGGGTCTCTCTTGCGTTCTTCATAAATTTGTTAATTCAATTCCTTAACCTGTAATATACTTACCAATGGTGCATTACGATATTAGAGTTAAGTTGGTGAAGTATCTAGGGGTATATTTTATTGAGGCAATAAATATCGCAACATGGGGTGAATAATCAATCAAGGCTCTGTGCTCTTATTTCGATTGCAAGTTTATAACGGTCTCATCGTAGTATTGATAATTCACATTTCTTAAGATAAAGGAGTTCTTCAATGGTCTCGACTTTTAGGAAGGGATGGTTATCAGACCAATTATGCATACTTCAGAATCTCCTCTTAAGCCGAGTAACGTTTGAATACTTCAAGATTGTTTACATTTTTGACGAACAATTCCAAAAGTAAGGTCTACGGAACTCGAGTTGGTACCTAATCTGGCCCCAATAAACAAAAGGGCTTAGCCCCCATACATTTCAGGCTAAGTTCCTGATATCATTATGATCTATTGTCCTAGGTATTCACTCACTCCTTAGGGCATACAAATCTAGACCTGGAGTTCTATCCTGAGGCCTATTGACATTTCACATAGTTTAGGCCATCAAGGTTACTAATTATCACAACCTTTTCAAGATTAATCTATGGGTAAACCACAAATGGGCCTTTCCTGAACTCGAATCCTTATCCAAACCCGGTGTTTATCACGATGATTATTTCGGTGTAACCTAGTTGTTGGTTTGGAGATTAAGTTTACGATTCTCCTACTATCCACTAATGGTGTTTGTGCACTGAATAGCTTGAGGCGGTCCTTCTCATTGGGTAGGGAGTGATGATATCAGTTGATATTAGAATTAAGGACGTCGGAGTTTTAAGCTTTAGGTAACTATTTTCTCAATAAACTCTTTCTTTAGTCACTTTGGGGGTCATAGCACCTTAATCCGTCTATGCCTGAGGTTGGTTTGGATTAGTGTACGCTATAAAATCATCTTGGTGCGTCAATCTAGAAAGATGTCCTAGTTGGGTTGGCCTAACTCATTGATTAATGGACTATTTTGTGTGATTTTTACACATGGGCACACCACTGCTTCCGCTGCTAGTTTGTCCTCAAACTAACTCGAGCGGGGGTGTCCCAGGGTTTGTGGACTTCTTTCTCGTTGGATCGTTGCACTCCGATACCAGTTATAAGATCCCTCTCCCGCACCTGGAGAGCTTCCGGATCTTATGCCCAGAACCGCCGCCTTACGGTGACACTAACACCCGAGTTAGCTACCTCCGCAAGACGCCGATCCTGCCGGCAAGAACGATCGACAGGCCAACAAGAGTTAAGAAGGAAAATAAACATAACCAAGTCCACAATCACACATTTATACAACAAAATATATATTGTCCATTAATGAGTACAAAAAAATGAAAGAGAAAACGAGGCTTAAGCCCGGTACATATCCAAGCGAAGTACAAAAATCTCTCACTCTACATCTGTGCGGAAGCTAAACAAACTCTCAACTCTCGAACACCTGTCTTGTAGTAGAAGTAATGCGCGGTTTAAGCTCCTCAGGTCCTGTCTCCTCCTCTAGCTGGGGCTCCATCACCTCGAGTACCTACGGTCACCACCGACCGTTAGTCATAAAGACTAAGCCGATTTTGTCCCCGCCTCCCCCCGCGACTCCTAGGCACCGTACGGGAGGAAGAAGCGGAGGACAACAAGGTGGAGTAAACAAAAAGCAGGTGACAAATATTCTACGCTAATAAGAGTATGTCCATATAATTTCTATGCTAGCAGTATAAGCAAGTAAACAGTAATAAGTGCAGTAAGGTAATATCACAGTAGTAAAAGAAGTAAGCATAGAGAAGCAGTGCGACGCAAGTAAAGTAATTTAAAAGTAACCATTAATTTATAGGAATGCCCATACAAACCTATAGACCAAGGGGTCGTTTAGCAGGGACTATCGTATAAAAAGTCCCATACCAATTTATACGATAGGGGTAGTGGTTGAAATGCAATGGTCATGCTAAGACATGCAAGGTATGCTGTTATGCTATGTTCATACAAGTGCAACTCACTCACTACGACTCTATAAGCATAGACCTTTAGTTCCCCCTTTTTGGAGCTAGCAAGACTCCCAGGATACTCCCGTAGTGGCAAACGGAAGCGGTGGGTTGGGCCTCGCCCACCTCTAGGTTGGTATTCACACTACCTAACCTAGACCTATCGTACGCCTCAACACAAAACCGCGGAGCGTCTGCGTACTCTTGCTGACTGGACCGCCAGACTTTCATGGCTAAGTGTAATTACCACACTTGCTGAGTCAACGTATTGACGTCGGTGTGAACGACCATCCAATACCGAAGACCCACCACCTTCGTGCACATGCAACATGTTCTACTATCTACCTCAGAGCCATAAGCTCCCCGGGCTAACCTGCCCGTCAATAATAACCTTCCGAGCCACCGGCTCACCGGACCAACCCGTCCGTACCAACATACCCTACTGAGTCACAAGCTCACCTGACTTGTCAATCCGCTCTTACAAACACAGAGCTTACTGCTCGTAGCACCAAACCGACTAAGCTCCCGTAGCCACGGGGTGTGGGTGAGTGTGTTATTAAATTATTCTTGTATAACATCTTATCCCTATGGTTTACGATTAACCTTGGACTCCCCGAGGATTACCCTGTAAGGGGCCGCTACGGTACTAGGAACTACAATGGGATGACACCCCAAAGTTCCCTTTTTCAAGACAGTTAGTATTATTGGTATCTACCCATAAGATTACCTTCTTATCATTCCACTTAAATTAAACTTCAGCGCTTTATGACCCTCTAAGGGGAAGGACGATCTTTCGTCAATCCCGAGCACATCCTTACCCATTGCTCATCAAGCAATCTCATCGTCTAAACTCCTATTTAGACTACCCTTGTTTAGTTATTATTATACTAGGAAGTTTAGGGTGGATCCTGGACTTCCCGAGGGCTACCCGGTGCAGGGTTCGCAAGGTACTAGGGTATGTGATGGGATGATGCCCAACCCCTTTCTAGGACAATTAACATTCTTGGTGACTACCCTGACCTAACATTCCACCCTCTCATTACTCTTTATATCTTAAGTGTTTTCACTCCTTATGTTTCATCCCGCTCCTGAGCAATCGTTCTTTTGGATTCAACTCTAATAACTTTTAGTCCTCTAAGTGGTCTATACTCATCTCTTGTTATAATCAAATTCTCATCGATTTCCTTGTGATTATATTGACCTATTCATCATAATGAGTTTTCACTATCCGCAGACCACGACATATAACTACTTAGATTCCTATGATGGAACCTTGGTCAAATCACTTCCAAATGACTTCTAATTTCTATCATAGGTTCATAGTGGATAAAATAAGGGATGATCAAAATCCAAGCATGTTTCATATAATTTTGCCCTCTATAAAAATTCATTAATTACTAATCTGAATCTAAAATGTAAAGGAGGTATCATGCTAGTGAATTCAAACTTGTTACATATCCTTCCAGAGATGAAATATGACATGATAAAAAGATTTCCAATATTTCAAATTTTTCTAGCAATTAAATAACCATGATCCCTAATTTTCAATGAATGAATAAAAAAATAATTTTACACATCTAGTACAGGATTTTGACTTCCAAAAATTCTGGAAAAATTACAGTAGCTTCATATGAAGATAAAAATACTATTTCCAGAAGATTATATTTTTCCAAACAATTTAAACCCACAATTTCTATTTATCTTTAAAGGGGTGCAAATAGGGATTTACACAACAACTACCATTAATATGTCTCTATAAATTCTGAGAAAATTATCCTAGTATAATAATCATCTAGAAACACCAAATCTAGAGTTTCATAATTTACCAGAGAGTATTTATCCATAATTGCTATTTATTACAAATGGTGTGCCAATAAGGGTTTACACTACAACTACCATTAATATGTCTCTATAAATTCGGAGAAAATTATCCTAGTACAATAATCATCTAGAAACACCAAATCCAAAGTTTCATAATTTACCAGAGAGTATTTATCCATAATTGCTATTTATTACAAATGGTGTGCCAATAAGGGTTTACACTACAACTACCATTAACATGTCTCTATAAATTCTGAGAAAATTATCCTAGTACAATAATTATCTAGAAACACCAAATCCAAAGTTTCTTAATTTACCAGAGAGTATTTATCCATAAATGCTATTTATTACAAATGGTGTGCCAATAAGGGTTTACACTACAACTACCATTAATATGTCTCTATAAATTCTGAGAAAATTATCCTAGTACAATAATCATCTAGAAACACCAAATCCAAAGTTTCGTAATTTACTAGAGAGTATTTATCCATCATTGCTATTTATTACAAATGGTGTGCCAAGAAGGGGTTATATAACAAGTACTATATAATGACCTAAAATTCATCTAAAAATTATGGTAAAATTTTACAGTGCTATAGGATCACCAAGGAAACCTACTAGAATGATTTCATAATTCTCCAAGTGCATATGAGACCTAAATGTCATATTTGAATAAATTTGACCTAACCAAATAAATCAAATTCAGAGAAATAAATGAGGTCCAAAAATTCCAACAAAATTCCTAAATGTGCTTTTCCAGTCAAAGATCCATTTCCCAGAGTTTTGGATTTATCTCTAAGTTTTTAATTCAAATTATTTCATTAATTTAAAGGTGTGACAATTTTCATTTAATTAAAAATTTTAGGAAAATAACTTCCAAAAATCATGAAACTTATGTCAATGATGTATATCCTCATGACATACACTAACCCCAAGGTTTCAGAGGCATGCAAGGTGATTCCCACCTTCAATTCCATCAAAAAGCTCAAAAGCCCAAATTGACTATTAGCACCCCAATTTTCCTCTTAAGACCCAAACTTCATTTTGAAGTTCAGAGAAATATACTCATGCACATGTGATGAAATTTTAACCAGTGATCAAGATATATATAAATAGCTTACCACCAAAATTTGGGGGTGTTTGGAGTTACACAACTCCATAAATACCAATTATTTACTATTGCTAATAACTAAAATATCTCAATGAATATACCTCCATAAATTCTCAAATTTAAACCCTAGGTGTATCATCATACCATGCATGCATGGTAGAAAAATGAAGGGATTTGGTTAAGCCATTTAAAAGTTATAGCATTTTTAATTTCTGCCCTACACTAGGACCAGTCCTAGGAAAATGGGTGATGTAGGTGCTACATTGCTGCAAATGACTTGATTTAAGTTTCTGTTGAAAGGTAACATCAAGGGAAACAAAAGTTGTCTCAGACAACTTTTCATGAAAAGGCCTCTAAGTGGCCTAATTTTTACATGCAAAGTCTGTTAAAAAACTTAAGTAATTGGGGGGTGGTCTGCCTATAGCCGATCCTTGATCAAATCAATGGCCATGATTATCTCTTCTTCCTAGAGCCAAAGGCCACGGTTTGCCCGACCTGGAGCAGGTGTTTTGGCCTCACTACAGCAATCTAAGCCCTCCCATTGCCGGCCAAATACACCAACTCCTTCCTCTCGGCAAGAGCCATCGATGGGTGGTGGTCCGGCGACTTGGGGTGGCCGGAGTAGTGTTTTCCGGCGAGATCTAAAATCAGCCATTTCTTCATGGTTGTCCATGGCATCAAGCTCAAATGAGCTTGGATTCATTCCTATTTGATCTATGAAGCTAGCACCGAGGGAGGGGGGGGGGGGGGGAATCGTACCTTAATGAAGCTTGACGGAGGCGGCGGTTGGCCATGAATCTTCTCCTCTCTGGCGAGCTTGCTCAAAACTTCATTCCTCCACCATTTGCAGTGATTCAAAGGTCGATTTCATATGCTTTCCTCGTTCTAAAGCTAATGGTGGTGTCTATTTGGCCTGAGGAGGGTTCTAACCATTCCAGCCATTAAAGGGGAGCTCGGCCTACACCTTGGATGCTTCACCAAGGTGACACTTGGCATGGGTACAATAGGAATTCGGCTGGGAATTACTGAGGGAGCTCAGTGGAATGCTTTGGGAGGAGAATTGAGTGCCAATTGGCACTCAATCCATGAATTCCAATTTGTCTCTTCTCCAAATTGGGGGAAAAAAAATCCAATTTTGCCCCCTTGCATGTCAATCCCTCTTCAAATCTGAGGGCATGCATGGTCAAGTGCCATTGGGTTGCAGGATGGGCCTCCTATTGAGGCCTTAGCCCATAGGGTTTGGTTTAATTGATCCAAAATTCCCATTTAGCCCAATTTTAACTTATGTTGACTTTAGTGGTTGACTTGGTCAACTAATGGGTTGACTGGTCCAAATTGTTGGTCTTGAATCCCTTGACACCATCCAATGTTGATTGGGCCGTAGTGATGCCCTAATTGGGCGAATTTAGCCAATAAGTGTGATTTTGACCAAAATTGGGGAAAGTTTGACTTTGGTCAATTTGACCAATTTGATGATCACATGATGAGGCTTCTGAGTCCATTGGGTCTCTCTTAGGGATTGACATGTAATGGTGTGGTCAATTTGGTCATATGAAGTCTAATTGAGCCAATTTGGGTTGAATTGGGTTATGTTGACTTATATTTGACTTTGGTCAATTTGGTTAAATTGGAAAAACTTGGTGACCATATGTTAGGGATTTTGGGTTGACTTGGTCAACTGATGAGAAGGATGACCCCACATGGTGTCCATGAGGTCCATAGACTCCCTTTGGTGTGATTCATGGCTTGGTGAACCCTCTTTGGGCACTTTTGACCTATTTAGGTCTACTTAGGCTAAATGAGTCAAATGGTGATTTTGACCTAAACCCTAGATTTGTCTTGACCCATTGGGTTATTAGTGACTCATTGAGTTACCTAGATGATTAGGAAGAGTTAGGTGGGGTCAATTGGATCATTTTGAGGCTTAGACATCAAGTCTTAAACCTTGAAGTCATTTTGTCTATTTGCACACCAAGGTGTTTTTCACCTTTTCACCTTGGTTCTAGGGCAATCCTTGGTATCTTAGGGCATTGTTATGACCATGTCATGACAAAGTGCACCTTAGGGGTCTAGTAGGAAATGGGATGTTACACTTTATGGCGGACTACACAACCGAAGTAGGGGAGCATGAATCTCCCCCCTCAGTGGCATGGAAGCTGTTGGTGGATGGAGCATCAGGAAAGCACTCCTATGGAGGGGGAATCATCTTAGTGAGCCCCCAAGGGACCAAGATCGAGCAAGCTTTGAACATCCACTTCCCGATTACCAACAACCAAGCAGAGTACGAGGTGGTGATAGCGGGCCTGCTGTTAGCTCGGGAATTGGGGTGCAAGATGTGGAAGTCTTGACAGACTCCATGGTGGTAGCATGCCATGTCAGGGGAGAGTTTGAGGCAAAGGACCCGACCCTCCTGCGGTACTTGGAAAAGGTCAAGGGGGTCATCGGGCATTTCCGCACTTTCTCTGTCAAGTACGTGCCAAGGGAAGAGAGCACCCCCGCAGACCTCTTGGCCAAGTTCGGCCCCCGAGCAGGGGGAACAGTTTCGGAACTCTTCTGGCCCACCATCGAAAAAGGAGAATTGATGGAGGTGGATCAGCGGGTCTCGTGGATGGATCCCTTCGTCACCTTCCTATCCTCAGGGAAGTTCCCTGAAGGAGACATAGACAGACGACGCTTCAGGTATAAGTCAGCTTATTATTCCTTGCATGCAGGAGGGCTATATAGGAAGACTCTCTCGGGACTCCTGGCCCGTTGTGTTTCCGAGGAGGAGGTCCCGAAAGTCCTAGAAGATATTCACTCCAAGGAGTGTGGCAGTCACTCCAGGAGCCGAAATCTGGAGGGGAGGGTGCTGAGGCAAGGCTATTTCTGGCCCACCCTCATCAAAGATGCGGCGGAGTTCGCAAGAAGATGTTCGAAGTGTCAGTTCTATTCTCCACTCCAACTCCTCCCAGCCCAGAGGCCCCGGACCATCACTGCTCCCTGGCCTTTTGCCATATGGGGGTTGGACCTAGTTCTCCCTTTCCCTCAAGCTATTGGCCAAAGAAGGTTCTTACTGGTCATGATCGATTACTTCTCTAAATGGGTAGAAGTGAAGGCGCTCGCCAAGGTAACATCTCAAGTTGTGAGGAATTTTGTGTGGGGAGAAATAATTTGTAGGCACGGCCTCCCCCTGGCTATAGTGATGGACAATGGGCCACAATTTGCTAGCGAACAATTTGTTAGCTTCTGCACCCAGCTTGGCATCGACCTCAGGTTCGCATCGATTCACCACCCGAGAAGCAACGACCAAGTGGAGGCGGCAAACAAAATAATCGTCAACCTGCTAAAGAAGAAGGTGGAGATCCTCCGGGGGAACTGGGTAGAGCAGCTACCATCCATTCTCTAGGCCCTAAGGAATACCCCAAACACCGCCACTGGAGAGACTTCATTCAAACTTTCTCATGGGTCCGAAGCAGTCCTTCCCATAGAGTTCGAAGTAAAGACCCCCAGGGTGATCGCCGCAGGTGAGGGAGACGAAGAGTGGCTAGTGGCTAATGATGAGGAACAAAGGATATCCTTGGACCTGGTGGAGGAACTCCGGTACCAGGCCACCATCAGGCAGGAGGAAATCAAGCGACGAATGGCTCGATATTTTGACAAGCACATCGGAGTAAGGCACTTTCAGAAAGGATATCTGGTCTTGAAAAAGGTCAACGCGGCCGGAAGAGGGGCCGCGGTAAGCTCAACCCCAATTGGGAGGGTCCATACATTGTAAGCGAAGTGCTCAAGTCGGGGGGGGGGGGGGTATCACCTCCGAGATGTGGAAGGGGTACCTATCGGCCGAGCCCGAAGTGGAGACGATTTGAAGCGATTCTACCCTTGAAAGTTTTGTTATGATATTAGTTGAATATTTTACTTCTTCATTTGATATTTATAACTGTTATGCGAGGGCAATCAAGGTGACAAGTATTGGTGCTGGAATGCCCTAGATCGATTCCGCTCCCGGGCTCTCACTAGACGGGGGGTTTCAGGTTGATCTCTGGAGAGGCTGGCAAGGTGACAAGTATTGGTGCTGGAATGCCCCAGATCGATTCCGCTCCTGGGCTCTCACTAGATGGGGGGTTTCAGATTGATCTCTGGAGAGGCTGGCAAGGTGACAAGTATTGGTGCTAGAATGCCCCAGATCAATTCCTCTCCCGGGCTCTCACTAGACGGGGGGTTTCAGGTTGATCTCTGGAGAGGCTGGCAAGGTGACAAGTATTGGTGCTGGAATGCCCCAGATCGATTCCACTCCCGGGATCTCACTAAACGGGGGGTTTCAAGTTGATCTCTGGAGAGGCTAGCAAGGTGACAAGTATTGGTGTTGGAATGCCCCAGATCGATTCTGCTCCCGGGCTCTCACTAGATGGGGGGTTTCAGGTTGATCTTTGGAGAGGCTGGCAAGGTGACAAGCATTGGTGCTGGAATGCCCCAGATCGATTCTGCTCCCGGGCTCTCACTAGACGGGGGGTTTCAGGTTGATCTCTAGAGAGGGTTGTATGGTGACAAGTATTTGTGCTGGAATGCCCCAGATCGATTCCGCTCCCGGGCTCTCACTAGACAGGGTGTTTCAGGTTGATCTCTGGAGAGGCTGGCAAGGTGACAAGTATTGGTGCTGGAATGCCCCAGATCGATTACGCTCCTGGGCTCTCACTAGACGGGGGGTTTCAGGTTGATCTCTGGAGAGGCTGGCAAGGTGACAAGCATTGGTGCTGGAATGCCTTAGATCGATTCTGCTCCCGGGCTCTCACTAGACGGGGGGTTTCAGGTTGATCTCTGGAGAGGCTGCAAGGTGATAAGTATTGATGCTGGAATGCCCCAGATCGATTCCGTTCCCGGGCTCTCACTAGATGGGAGGTGCAGGTTGACCTCTGGGGAAGTTGGCAAGAAGATGAGTTCTTCCTAAGGTCAGGTTGATAAGCCTCAGGTTGGCGAGCCTTCGGCGCCGAACCCGGGCCTTCTCGCTCGGCGAGAAGAAAGATCTCGCATAATAGTATATGAGTGAAGAGAATTAACCATAAGCACTCTGGGGTATCCCGTGCTCGGCAGAGAGGTCGCCGACACAAGGTAGGAGGCGAGCTCTCTCCGAAAAGGAAAGTATCTTGCAAAACTTAAAGGAAGTTGCATACCTAAAGGGTAATGATTCTAAGGCAAACGGCGAAAGGCCGGAGCAGCCGAAAATGTCCTATACTTATCTATTCGATAACATAATGTGCGAGAACGAACATTGCGAGGATAACTTTCGCGAAGATGAATATCGAGGTAAGCGAGAACGAGATATCAACACACGAAAATAACAAGACAGAAAAGGCAAGCACAATGAACAAAGCAAAATCGGCATCAACATTTCACGGTTCGATTACAATTCGCGGCTATCTCGCCGATCAAAAGAAACAAAAATAGGAATGGAGGCGACTTTCAGGAATCGCTCGCAGACCTCTCTTCGTCGTCGCTGATCTTCACTGGCGGGAGTAGAATGAAGAGCTCCGGGAAGATATCTTCCAGTGTCACGTCGGCCGCATCTGCGGCTAGGAGGCCGGCCACCTTCATCGTCTGGAAAATGTAGTGAGCCGACTCGGTAGACTCCTCGCGGATCTCCTCGTCTCGTGCTCGCCGCTCTTCCTTCAGACGGCGAGGAGAAGGGGGAACGACGGCACGGGTGAGCTCGCAGTTTAGAGCTTTTAGCCCGGTCACCTCACCCTCCAGGTTCTGGATGCGAGCGTCGGCTCTTCCGGCGGCATCAACATCCTGTAAGTAAGATAAATTAAAAAAATGAAATGGCCGAAAGAGATGAAGGTAACGAGGTCTAGGTAACTCACCACACCGCTCTCTACGGCGAGCAGGTTCTCCTTAAGCTGCGCGTTCTTGGCGAGGAGCCCCTGATAGGCTCTCGCGAGCTCCACGTTCTGAAGCTCCAGTTGCAGGCAGCGCCTCCCCTTCATGTGGGCGAGCTCGGCAGAGCGCAAATGAGACCTCGCTCTCTCGAAAGCGAGAGTCCTCACGGTCTCGTCCTTGTAAGCCCCCGCATCCTCGCGCCCATAGAGGACGAACGAGAAATCAAAGGCATTACCGCTGACGGTCTCCTTCTCCACCCAGGTTGGGAGGATGGTGGAGATGTCCGCCCGGTTCATCTCCGGCTTCCAGTTCACCAAGAGTTCGCCGGTCTCATCCCGAATCCTCTGGCCGAGACCGAAGTTATAATGGTTGACGGGGATGGGTGGAGCGGAGGTTCTGGCAGCCTCCTGGCTGGGCTCATCGTCCTCACCCCCCCGTGGAGAGGCCGGTAAGGTCGAACTCGTCAAATGCAGCCTCGCGAGGCTCCTTCCCCTTCGAGGAGGCGAGCGAGACCCGGCTTTTCTTATTCTTTTTCTTCGACGGAGATTTTGGGGGAAGGCCATGGCCGCTAGAAGCCCCCGATCTCTTGCGAGAGGATGGCTCCGCTGGCGTGATGGCGTTTCGGCAAGCATCCCGCCCCATGGTCGTGAGAGCAAGGGTAGCATCGGTCTTCCGATTGCTCGCGTAAGGGTGATGGAGGGGGAGATCTCGCTCGCCTAAAAAGTGTTGGAATTACAATAAATACGGAGTTACTTGGAATAGCAGGAGTTATTGAGCGAGATCTTTACCTTCCCCAGCGAGCACTGAAAGCAGCAAGTCGAGGTTGCGGAGGAGATGAGCAACCTCGAAGTTCTTCTTGCAGAAGAACTGATAAAGGACGGCGTTATGGCCGCCGAGGGCAGTGCGCCGATAGGTGGTCTCGCTGTGTTGGACTGGCGAGATCGGGATATTGCCGAAGTTCCCCTTGACGAGGAGGAACTTCTGGGCCCAGAAGTGGGCCTTGTTGACGGTCTCGACGACTTTAGGACCCGAGCCCACGAAGTAGGCGGTCCCGTCCTTATATGCGCGGAAGGAGAACAGCTTCTGAAAAACCGGAAGGCTGAACTCGATGCGCTCCTTGCGCAGGTAGCATGCGAAAGCGGTGACCACCGCCATGGCGTTAGGGGTAAGCTGACCCAGAACAACGCCGTAATGCTTGAGCACCTGGCGAGAAACGAGAAAACCAGTATTAGTTTATATAATGAGCGAGACTTGACCTGCAGAGAATAAGAAACGAGCGAGAGCGATTAGCACCTGGCAAACTTCCGGCCACAAGGGGAGATGCAAGCCGACCGCGAAATGAGCGGTGGGGATGGCCAGCTCGTCGACGAGTGGCACGTTGATCACATCGTTCTCACTAGGATGGCGCGCTGCGAATGGAGGGGTGAAGTATTCCTCATCTGTCAGGTTGCACTGAAAGAAACTATGCTCGGCGAAAGCCTTAACAATCTTTCGCCGACCCTCCGACTCGTTGGCATCACCACCCATTTCGAGAACCTGCGAGAAAGGAAGTAGAGCGAGAACGGGAAGGAGCGAGAGCTCTGAAGCAGAGGAGGAAGGAGGCGGACAGTAATTGCGGTGGTTGACTTAGTTATGACAGCATATTTATAGCAAAAGTAAAAGGGCGGGAAGAAGCCCAAGCGCCGGTGAGCATGGTTAGACAAAACATCACATCACGATCGCGAGCGAGAAAGGCCTGTGAGGTTAATACAAGCAACATCTTTGCGAGAACAGCACAAACAAACACAAAAGCGTAAGGGGGGCCGCCGCGAGATACATTCAGCTAGAACGGAGGCTCCCCGCGAACACAACATGGCATGAGAATGAAACAGAAATATTAACGATGAGCGAGAACTAATAAAAAGCTAGTAATAATTATTATCAGACGAAATAAAGCCAATGTATGAGTTGGAACTAATGCGAGATGGTCCAGAATAGCGGCACCCATTAACTGGTAATAAGAGTTCGCGACAACAGAGAAGTTAGCGAGAACCATGAGGAAGGCGTAATCCCTCATCCTTGCTATATGCACCTCCGGCGTCGTGACGTTCTCATCGTGATCACGTTGTCTCGTGGCCCGGAGCCTCGCACACTCTTCCATCAAGACAGCATGCCTATCCTCCGCGGCCTCTCTGTCCCGTCTCGCTTGCAGGTTGAGGTCCATCAGCATCCGACCATGTTTTCTAAGCAACTCCGCAACTCGTTGTTTCATCGTCTCAGGATCTCGCGGATCCCCTAGGAAGTCTTCCACTTGGTCCGGGAGGGGGGACATCTCGTCGTAGCCCAACTCGGAATCGGTAGGCGGATTTTTAGAATTCTCAGCGAAATATTACGAAAAGGTTAGATAACGCGCTTGAGTTCGCGCGGGGCAGGGGGGGCTGTTGGAACGCTTACCCAGAGGGGGGGTAGAGAGATTTACCCAGGCCAGGAGGGCAGGCTGCGCTGTTAGTCGGAGGGATCTTTGGCGGCACAGAGCCGCTGGTCTCCTCGCTCGTCAGGATTCGGAACCCTGGCTTATCTATGGTCTTGTCGGGAGGAGGCGGCGATGGAGGCCGCAATTCCTGGCGAGCCGGGGACTCACGGGGTGAGACTATAAGAAGCAGGGAATGAAGGTCAGATAGTTGACAAAAGGAGAGCTGACATGCGAGATTAAGGACGTACCTGCGACGTTTTTCCCAGCAAGGTTTGCATCCGCTGGCAGATTTTTGCGAGACCCACCAGCAGGTTCGCCAACATCCTCGTGCAGCGAAGCATCCTGCAAATAGGTATGAATCACATGCAAACTTATTGACTTAAGTTAGAGGGGTAGCTCATACCTTCTCGTGGGGACGGTCATCCGAGGAAGAATCCAGCAGCACGGAGCCATACTCGGTTTGGCAAGCCGCCTTCGCCTTCTTAGTCTTCGGCGACTGAGCGGCAGGCGACCGATTCATCTAGGCGGGGACCTTGGTCGTGGAGGGTAGACCGCCATACTTTATAGCACTCAGGCGAGCCTCAACTTCTTCAGAAAGCGGCATCTCCTGGCAGCTACAACATGGGACAAAAAAGAAAGAAAAGAAAGTGACGGCGCACGCCACTGAGGACTCGGGATGATATTTATAGCTCTCAGGGTGGGCCCTACCAAAGATTCCCGACAGATCATCAAGGGGCTGGCGAATACCAGGGGTTGGATGTTCCTTCGCGAGCCTAAATAACCTCGCGAAGAGCGGGGATTATGTACAACCCCGATATTCGCCAGGCCAGGAGGCACAGTTTAAGAGGGCAACAGGATGAAGGAAGTAATAAGAGAGGGAGGCCTTAGGGCAAATGACCTCATGAGAGGGACCTTGGAGAAGTCTCTCTCGGAGGGCTCGCTGAGAGGCGAGCGAGAAGGGTCGGCGAGATAAACACTCGCAGGCAATTTAAAGAAGTTTCCTGAGTTCGACGAAAGGAGTACTGCGTTCGACGAACTCTCCCGAGTTCGTCGAGCCCACCTGTGGTCGTCAAGCTCACCCCTGTCCGGCAAAATCATCAGAAATCGACGAAGTGTTCTATGCTCAATAAAGCCAAAGGGACGTTCTTGCAAGAGGAGTCGCGAGATCCAGACCTCGGCATATATCTTCAAGGGACGGGGCCAAGCGAGGGCTGGCAAACCAATACCTTGTAGGCCGCTGGCAGAAGAGAGACATGTTCAGTAAAGAGGTGTCCAGCGAAATATGTTCAGTGCGCGGCAAAGACAATAAGCGATCTCGCAGGAAGGCTCGCGAGTTTAGAGCCTCAGCGTCCGGCGAGCTCAATTCTACGTTCAACGAAAGTCGAACGGAGCTCAGCATTCATCGGGCGGCGCTCGACAAATTATAGCAGGGAAGCAGCGGTCGACGAACCGCCCGTCTCAGCGGTCAACGAACGGTTTAATACTCTGCGTTCGTCGAGCTCGTATGTGTTCGACGAAATGTGTTCTGCGCACGACGACGTCAGGAGGCAGTCTCGCAGGAAGGCTCGCGAGACCGGACCTCGGCAGATACCGCCAGAATGGGCCAGCGAGGTCCTAGCAGGGCGATCGCCTAGGAGAAGCATCGTGAGCAGGGCTCGCGAGAAGGCCCGCGAGAGCTTCAGTAGTAAGGTTCTCGCAGTTCCTTGCCCATAGGTTGATAGGGACAAATTACCCTTTTACCCTTGGTGGTCTGCCTTTAGCCTCTCCAAACAGCGGAGTTTGGCTATTAGCAGACCCATTTGGGGTGTGGATAGTAAAATCAAAAGGTGGAATCCTGCTATTTGCAGGCCAGATCAGAAAACCTATAAATAAGACCTAAAGGGCACCTTTGGAGAGGACTTCACTTTAGCTTCTCTCTCCTTAGGCTCTTCTTGGATGGCATTTCCAGAGCTCTCCAAGGTGCCCGAGTCTCAGCTTTGGCTTGGGAGGGGAAGCGCTCAACGATCTTCCGGGTTAGTGGAGGGACCTCCTCGCTGTGACTAAAGTCTTAGTCTTTTTCCTAGTTTTCAGTCTACCTTCTCCGAGGGATTAGTAAGGGCTAGCTGCCCCTCATTTCGGTGAGGGCCCCGAGCTCCACAAGAGGCCGAGAAATCGGTTTCAACACACTACATCTTTCCCCTTCTTGAGTCTTTCAATTAATTTCCTTCTGTTTTCCTCAATTTCTCTTTGAGAGGCATCACATTCATACTGCTATCTTTCTCTTATTTCTTCAAAAACTTTGTCAAGAATTGGGTCAGTACACACCTTCAACTGATTTTCAGGGACTTGAACTTTCTCATATGTATTATAATATGACTTGTCCTTTTTGAACTATTTTCTTTGTTCCTTAGTATACCTCTCCCAGATAGGTATTTTTCTCTCATATTGCCTTCCTCTGAATGTGTTCTTTCCTCTGAATGTGTTCCTATGTTTGGGATCTGATGCTAGAACTAGTAGAATAGGGACAAGAGGAAGCAGGGCAGGAGTAGGCACAATAAGTGATAAAGTTGTCTATTCTTCAGAGGCAATTTGATTTCTATGTTCTCAAGAATAGGTGACTCAGCCCATACTACAAACTCTTTCAGACTTGTCCAATAATCACTATCATTTGAGAACAAATCAGACTCCCCCTGAATTGAAGACTCCCCTTCAATTACAGCTCCCCCTGGATTGCAGGCAGGAATCTGTTTGGAGAAGATGGTGTAGGTGCCAAGAAGAGTTGTGAAGTGATTTCTGGTTCTACTCTAGAAGCATATGAAGAGTGTTAATATTGGTGCTTAATAGCAGTATACACTGTATTAGGAGGGGGCATGCTGTCACCCTTCTTCTCCCGCTTTATATCATTAAAGAAAGATATAAAGACCTCAGCGGGCAACATTGACGATTGCAATTCCTTCTCTATGGCTTTCATCTGGGCAGTGAGGTTCCTTAACCTGTGATGTTGTGCTGATAACCTGTGATAGCAATCTTCTGAGAAATCCAGGTATAAAGATGAGAACTGTGACAACAATGTCTCTAAAGCCAGATTAATCATATCAAGAATGTCTCTTGTAGAGTCCATTGATTGTCATTGTGTAACTGTAAAGAAGAAGGAAGCCATAAGTAGAGAGATAGGAAAAGAGGAGAGCGAGAGGGGATAAATTCAAACGCACAATGAAGTCCAATGACTGAGTTACTTTTAGAAGATGATTCGTCGCAATTTAGAGATATACTTGAAGCAGCATCGATAGGAATTAGATTTAGCGCGCCAAAATATGTCGAAGTAGCTTCTAGAAGCAAGGTATGCGTGCGCTTGAAAAGTCGACATGACGTCGAGTGGAATCGACATGGCTTCGAATGAAAAAAGTAACTATTAAGTCGGCTCATGCGTCAATAGGAATTCGATACTGCGTCGAGTGCTATACAAATGAACTATCCCAGTCAGCTCTCAAAGCTGACATCGAGTAGAAATCGATGATGTATTGATTTGTATTCGACGCAGCTTTGAATAAACATTTATATTTTTGTCAAATAAACTGCTGTTTTTCCAAGCAATAACTTTCTATGGAAAATAGGTTTATTACATAATAGATGTGACCTAAAGAGCTCCATCAAGCATTCCCAATGCATTGATGAAGAAATTGTGCTTGCTTTCATCAAGCGGCTTGTGAATATGTCAGCCCTTTGATTATTAGTAGGAATGTATTGAAGAGAGATCTTACTCTTCTCTACATTATCTCTGAGAAAGTGGTGTCTTATCTCTATATGCTTAGTTATACTATGGAGAACATGATTGGAAGTTATAGAAATAGCACTAGAACTGTCACAGATTATTGTGGTGTTCTCAAGAGTAAAGTTGTAATCCAACAACTAATTCTGCATCCACAATATTTGTTAGCAACAACTTCTCGTAGCTATATACTCAGCTTCAGCTGTAGAAGTGGAGATTGAGGTTTACTTTTTCTAAACCAGGAAATTAGTCTAGCACCTAGGAATTGACAAGTTCCTAAGGTGCTCTTTCTATCAAGCCTGCATCCAGCATAATCTGCATCTGAGTAACCTACTAGATCAAATCCAGATTCTGCGGGATACCATAAGCCAAGTTCAGGTGTTCCATTTAGATATCTGGGTATTCTTTTTACAGAACTCATGTGTTATTCTTTGGGGTCAATCTGAAACCTAGCACATATATAAGTAGCAAACATGATATATGACCTGCTAGCTGTAAGTCTTCTGATCAAATGACTTACCCTTTTCATCTCTATCAAGTATAATATTGGTAGCCATGTGGGGTTTTCATGATAGAGGCATTTTCCTTCCCAAATTTCTTGATAAGTTCTTTGGTGTTCTTAGATTGGGATATGAAAATGTCATCTGCACTTTACTTTACTAGGAGGCCAATGAAGTAAGATAATTCCTATGCTACTCATCTCAAACTTAGACTGCGTTAGGTCAGCAAACCTTATGCAAAGTCTTTGGTCCGTTGAGCCAAATATTATATCATTTACATATATTTGTACCAGAAGCAGCTGATTTTTATGTTCTCCAGTGAAGAGTGTTTTATGTACCTTGTTGGGAAATGATTTCTCTAAACCCCTGAACATAAGTTAAATATGAATTCCCAGAAAAGAAAATCAAGGTTAAGTAAATATGCGTCGAATAGTATTCGACACAACGTCGAGATAAAGTCGACGTTTCTATTAGAATGAGTCGAAGTAGCTCCAAGAAGAATTCGACGTATCCTATGTCGATGTAGCTCTGACTTCTAGTCGACGTATCTTGAGAAGTCGACGCACCCTAGTCGACGCACCTTCCTTATTCTCCTCTCGACGCTCTGCCAGGATGAATTCGACGCCTACATCGAATAGTAATCGACGCACGTCGATTTCTATGATTAATTCAAAAATCGCCAGATCTCTTTCCTTCTTTTATAGATCTGATTTATATGGAATCAATTTATTCTTTATAGCCGTTCTGAATCATTCTTTCCTCTAATAAATTCTTGGCTAAATTGATTAAATCCTTTATGGACATTATTTGAAAACTAATTGAATACTTTCCTTCTATGGATATAACTGTTATGGAAATTTCTCTTTCTTTCTAATACTCTGCCTGCTAATTGATTACTCTCCTATAGTGTTATTTTAATAAACAGAGCTATAAATAACCAAGGAGGTCGGCAGAGAAAAATATGAAGAGATCCACCATATACACGTTGAAAAAGAGGAAAAGCTCCCAAGTAAAAAGAAAGAGAGTTGAGAAAGATTCCTGCAGCAAGCATCAAGCATTCTTCTTCTTCTGCTTCCTGCTGGAAAATTCTGAAAAGCTTACAATCTCCTTCTCACTATAGAAGGGAGATTTAATTCACTACTTCTTGTGCTTCCAATCTTCTTGCTAGAAAGAAGATTCATTCTTGTCTTAAATACTTTTTTTCCTTTTTCTTATTTTCATTCTCACATATTGTAAAAGAGTTTTTAGAATCACTCTTCAAAAAATTCAGTTGTACTGGTTCTAAGAGTCTCCTTGTCAAAAGACTCAGTTGGTTCTAAGAGTCTCCTTGTCAAAAGACTCAGGGTGGTTCTAAGAGTCTCCTTATCAAAAGACTCAGTGCAAGATAGTGAATTTCCTACCAAGGGGGTAGAAGAGTGGACTACCCAAAGTTTGGTGAACCACCATATCTCTTTATGTTGTGCTGTGATTTTTCTTATTGCATTTATTTTTCTTTACTTGTTTAATTCTTGTTGGTGTGTGGGAAGCTCTAATCTGTGATCACTACACCCATATATATAATTATTAACTTTGCACAAAAATATTTTAAATCTCTATTCACCCCCTCTCTAGAGAATTCTAGTGAGGTTAACTGTGCACTTTCAATTGGTATCAGAGCTAGGTTGATCTAAAAAGGATAACTCCTTGATCAAAAAGGTCCTACCTCTTATATATATATATATATATATATATATATATATATTTTTAACAATTACTTTTCACATGGCACAAATCAAAGATTATGCTTCCACCAGACCACCAATTTGCAAGCTTGAAAAGTTTGCACTTTGGAAAACAAGAATTAGAATTTATTTAAACTCTATTGATGATGAATTATTTAATGTTATCTTAACAGGTCCCCCCAAGCCATTCAGAAAAGACTCAAGTGGAAAAGTGACTGAAACACTTGCTCCAAAAGCTGAGTGGACAGAGGAAGAAAAGAAAGCCCAAGGATATGATGCCAAGGCTATGAATATCATAGTCTCAACCCTCTCAGATGAAATCTTCCAAAAGATTGCTGATTGTGAGTAAGCTAAGGAAGTATGGGGCTCTCACCAAAATGGTAGAGGGAAGTGCTGATGAGAAAATGGATAGAAAGGCACTACTCATCTCTCAATATGAAAACTTTCAAAAGAAAGAAGGTGAAAGTGTTGCTGACATGTATGCCAGATTCAACCTCATAGTGAATGAGTTGAGAACACTTGAAAAGGACATATCTCTCACTTTAAATGACAAACTGCTAACTTGCTTCCCTAGCTCTTGGGATTCAAGAATCTGGCCAATTAGAGACTCCAGAAGTCAAAGAGAAATTTCAACAGATGTCCTGTTGGGCAAATTAAAATCTTATGAACATCTGTTGAAGACAAGAGCTGAGAAAGAAGAGAAAGAAAAGGCTCCTTCACTCTCAAAAGAAAAGAATATTGCATTGAAGGCTGTTGAAGGTGAACCCTCTACAAGTGATGAGGAGCTGATCAGCCTACTGGCCAGAAGGTTCAAGAAGTGGATCAAAACAGAAGGATCCATAGGAAGAGACTCAAAAACCAGGTATAATAAAACACCTACTAAAGAGATTATATGTTACTCTTGCAGGAAACCTGGACATATTGCACTTGAATGTCCTAAGGAGATCAGCAAAAAGAAAGATCTGAAAAGAACAGATCTACAGAAGAAAAAGAAGAAAGAGAAAGGTCTCATTGCTCAATCATGGAGTGATTCAGAATCTGAAGAAAGCACTTCATCTGACAATGATCAAGAAGAGGCCAAGCTGGAGGAAACCTGTTTGATGGCCACTGAGAAGCCAAATGATACATCTATGGTAAATATACTTGATGATATAGATTTCTCTTCCACTGATTTCAAAAACAATTTCAAAGAACTCTGTTTAAATCTAATCAAATCTGAAAAAGAAATTAAAGAACTAAGAAATGAATTAAACAATCTTAAACAAGTAAATACACAGTATAATAACTATGAGCTTAGCCTAAAAGAATTAGACAAAATCTATACAGAAAATCTAACACTGAAAAATGAGCTAGCAAAGGCAAAGGTCTTTGAAGACTCTCTAAATGGGAGAAGTTAGAAGCTCAAAAACATCTCTAGAAATCTTACTGAAAGACTTAGACAACTAGGAGATAATACTAACTTAGAACCAAAAACTCAATCACCTAGAAAATCTGTTTGGAGACATCCCATTCACTTCACTAGGGAAGGTCATTTGACAGGAGAAAGATCACAGGAAAATCCAGAAACAACCACTGTCTTTAATAAAACTAATCCCATTACATATGAAGGAATCCTAGGAAAATATCCTCAGAAAAGAGTCAAACATGCGTCGAATTCTTATCAACGCACGTCGATTTCTAATCGACACGTGCACCAAAGTGCGTCGACTTCTACTCGACGCAACCTCTCTCATGCTTCGACTGAAAACAAACAGCAGTTTCTCCATCTCCTCCTCCTCATACTTTCTCATCCTCTTCACCTCCATTATCACCAATACCTCATACATCAACTAACCTTTCTCCACCTTCATCACCACCTCCACCACTCTCTCCTCATCACCAACCACAACATGAACCATCTGCATCCACTGAAGCTCTCCTCACTCAGTGCATTGCATGAGCAGCTCAAACATTCCAAGCAATGTTGGATGAGCACTGCTGATCTATCAACCCAGTCATCTTCTCAATTAAACTGTCCTCCCCCTTTCTGACTTCTACAGAGAGGGTTTGGAGAATAGAATCCTTGAACTGTCCTACCTCATCAATAACCTTAAAGGTACTTTCCTCTTCCTTTGAAGCCATGTATTCTTGAGTTTTTCTGACTTGAATCACTTCTGCTAGAACTGTGGCTACACTTTTGATGGTGTGATCAATTGCTTTTCCTCCCTGAAAAACAACCTCTTTCAACTGATCTGAACTTGTTTTGAATTCTTTCAACTGCTTTGACATTTCTTTTTCAACATCAGATATTATAGCATGAGCTTCTTTGAAGGAGTAATCTATTTTGGCACTTTGTCTTTGAAGCATTAATTCAATTTTACCAAGAATTGTATTTTCATCAAAAAGAGATGGAGGAGGTAGGATTGGCAAAGCTTCTTCTGGTAGATCTTCAATAACAACTGAACTCTGGAGCTGCACAGGAGATAAAACAACAATCTTTTCCTGAGCATCCTTGTTTGTGTCTAAACAAGGCTCTTGCTCCCCCTCAATATGTACTGGGGGAGGAGATGAATCATGCACTGAAACATCATCTCCTTCCAGAGTAAAATCATAATCTGCTCCTGACCCACCCATGTGGTCACTAGTGCTAAGCACATCATCAGCACCTTTTAGAATTTCACTCACCACATCTGCTATGGTGGAATCTACTCTGTCTTCATTTATAGCTGGAGGAGGTGAGAAATGATCTCCTTGATCTTGTGAAGGAAAGGTATCTTCCATAGGAGTATCTGATAAAAGTTGATCATCTAGGATTGATGAAGTTTTGGAAGGAACTTGTTCTGAAGGAACTTGTTCTGAAGGATCTTGAGCTGATGGAGAAAGAACTGTGTCTGTTGGAGTAAGATTTGATTCTTCTGATGGAATGGTGTGTTGTGAAGCTAGAGATGGATCTGGATATGGAAATGAACTGAGTTGAGCTGGAGGTGGAGCTGGAGTTGCTGATGTTTCTGGAGGAGGAGGAGCAGGAGCTTCAAATTCAGGAACTGATTGAGCTGAAGTAATAGGCTCCCCCTGGGGACCTGCACCTGCAGCTGGCTTATTAATCCTGATGTTCCACCTTTGCATTGTGACAACATCTACCTTTTTCAAGTGATGAATAATAGCTCCCTTGGTCATGTCAAACACAACTGGATTTAGCTGATTCAGGTAGAGTGTCAGGATTCTTGCAAAATTGGGGCTCATTATGCTTTCTTTGATCTTATTGAATAAGAGATCTGCCCAGCTGAACCTTTTTCCACAAATAACCATTGCTACTAAGCTGAATACATCTGAAGAGACATGACCCAGGCTCCCAGTATGACAAAGTAAAACCTTTGAAATTATATCTACTATCAATTTTCCCACATCACTCATCTTTTGTCTACGAATAGTTGTTGTTCCTTTATCCAATCCACAAAACATTAGGGCATGAGCCCAATCCTCATTATTTAAAGAGTCCTCATGTTCTACCAAAGGAATTTTCAAATACTTGGAAAGGGATTTTGGATTAATCTTGATTTTGTAATCTCCAATACTAGATTTCATTCTATTTCCGTTTTTGTGAACTTTTATATTAATAAACAGATCCTCTACCTCATGAAATAGAATACGACATTGATGTTCTAGTAAGAACGAGAGTCCTGCTGCATCTAGAAGATAAAAAAGGTTTTGAAACTCATCTGACATAGACTGGAGACCTTCTCGCACAAGTTCACTGCCCACGCCGATCTTAGGTTTTCTGGAAGGAGCCATTAATCGTGAGGAGAACTTGAGATGAGGACTGGAAAGAGTGAAGATCCGTCTGAACTGGAACGTCGATTTTGCGTAAAAGAAGATGAACCGACGGCGCTTTTCGAGAGGAAATGGAAGTACCTCGCGTGACCTCTTAATTCATTTCGAGACTCTATTTATAGTGTGGTTCTGATGTGACAATTAATTAAAAAAAAACATTTAAGCGTACCTGGCACTTCATATTCTCGAAAATTTGAGAATAAAGTTTCCGAGAAGTATAAGACATTTCTCGAGAGGTTGAGAAGGTTCTCGAGAGGTCTCAGAACTCTGCTGATTTCCTTCCGAAAGATAATTAAGGTTCTCGAGGGATTACCCATTTCTCGAGAAGTGTGAGTTCATTTTTCGAGAGATGATGTCAAATTTTTCGAAATATTTTATCTTCAAACAACAGCAAGTCATTTCTCGAGATGTTCACTTCATTTCTCGAGAAGTTTAATGATGACTTGAAATTTTCATCTTTGATTTTTCTTCACTCCAAAGGATATGCCTGTGCTTCATTTTAGAACATAAAAATAAGATAAAATTTAAGAAAATTTACTTATCTTCTTCTCTTATCCTTTGTTTGATCAATATTCCATGTTGAGCATTCCAAGTTCTGTCTTGAAGAAGGAGAACTTGGTCTCATCCAGCGGCTTCGTGAATATATCTGCTATTTGCTTATCTGTAGAGACATAACTTAAGTTGATATCCCCATTCTCCACATGCTCTCGGATGAAATGATATCTTAATTCGATATGCTTTGTCCGACTGTGTGAGACCGGATTATTTGCTATAGCAATTGCGCTAGAGGAGTCGCAAAACATTGGAATATTCTTTATCTTCAAATTATAATCTTGAAGCTAGTTCCTGATCCATAGAAGTTGTGCGCAACAACTGCCTGCAGAAATATATTCTGACTCGGCTGTTGAGATTGCAACACAATTCTGCTTCTTGCTACTCCAGGATATAAGCCTTCTTCTGATAAATTGGCATGTTCCGGAAGTGCTTTTCCTGTCATCTCTGCTACCTGCAAAATCTGCATCTGAATAGCCTATTAGTTCGCTATCATTACTTCTTGGGTACCATAAGCCAAGATTTGGTGTGCCCTTAAGATATCTCAAAATTCGCTTTGCAGCAGTATAGTGAGATTCCTTAGAGTTCACCTGATATCTAGCACATACACATGTGGAAAACATTATGTCAGGTCTACTAGCAGTGAGGTAGAGCAAAGAGCCAATTATGCTTCTGTATTTGGTTTCATCAAAAGGTTTCCCTTTCTCGTCCTTGTCCAGAGACATAGCTGAGCTCATTGGAGTCCTCATAGAGGTTGCATTCTCCATTCCAAATTTCTTAATCAGCTCCTTGGTGAATTTTGTCTGTGAGATGAAAATTCCATCTTCAGATTGTTTCACTTGAAGTCCTAAGAAATATTTCAGCTCGCCCATACCGCTCATTTCAAACTTTCCCTGCATAAGTTTTGAAAACTTTTTGCAAAGATTGTCGTCCGTAGAGCCAAAAATAATGTCATCAACATAGATTTGCACTAGCAAAATCTTGCATTTTACTTCCCTAAGAAATAATGTTTTATCTATCTTTCCTCTTGTGAACTTGTTCTCAAGAAGAAAGTTAGACAGCGTCTCATACCAAGCTCGAGGAGCTTGTTTTAACCCATATAAAGCTTTTTGTAATAAGTAAACATAATTAGGGTGTTCAGAATCTACAAAACCTGCAGGTTGTTCTACGTAAACTTCTTCTTTTATGTTGCCATTTAGAAAAGCTGACTTAACGTCCATTTGGTATACGGTGAAACCTTTGTATGCAGCATAGGCTAAGAACATTCTGATCGCTTCAAGTCTTGCTACTGGAGCATAAGTTTGATCGAAGTCGATCCCTTCTTCCTGTCTATAGCCTTTTGCTACAAGTCTTGCTTTGTTCTTTATAATTGTTCCATTTTCATCCAACTTGTTCCTGTAAACCCATTTTGTTCCAATAATATTTTTATCCTTGGGTTTTGGAACTAGTGTCCACACTTTGCAACGTTTGAATTGATTTAACTCTTCTTCCATTGCAATTATTCAGTGGGGGTCTTCATTTGCTTCTTGAAACTTCTTTGGTTCTACCTGTGAAAGAAAACTTAAATGCATATTTTCGTTAGTAGTACCTCTTCTTGTTCTAATGCCGACTTGAGGATCTCCTATGATTTGATCAATAGGGTGGTCTCTCATATGTCTGAACTCAAGGTTCCTTGCATCAGTTTGAACATCTGGAGTATTATCAGCTACTTGAATGTCTTCTTCCACTTGTACAGGTTCTTCATCAATATGATCTTCTTCTTCATTTGTGATTGGGGAAGAGATCTTGACGAAGGTTTGAGCATCAACTTTGACTGGCTCATCTAAGCCAATATCTTGTGTCTTTGAACCTGCATCCTCACTAGAAGCACTAGAAGAAATGCTATGTAGCACGCTCGTTTCATCAAATACAACATTTATTGATTCCTCTACCACCAGAGTTTTCTTATTAAATATTCTATAAGCTTTACTATGGCTATTATAGCCTACAAAAATACCCTCAAAACTCTTTTCGCTAAACTTGGTTTTGTAATGCTTTCCATTATTAAGTACAAAGCATTTGCAGCCAAAGATTCTAAAATAAGAGATGGTTGGTCTCCTGCCTTTTAGTAGTTCATAAGGAGTCTTTTCATGGTTTTTGTTTATGAGAGCTCTGTTTTGCACGTGGCATGCAGTGTTGACGGCTTCAGCCCAAAGATATTCAGGTAGATAAGTGTCACTCAACATTGTTCTGCAAGCCTCAATGAGTGTTCTATTCCTTCTCTCAGCTACCCCATTTTGTTGTGGAGTTCGAGGTGAGGAAAACTCATGAAAGATACCTAGACTTTCACAAAAATCTGTCATAGCCCCAGATTCAAATTCTGTTCCATGGTCACTTCTGATTTTGACCACGGTGCATTCAAATTCGTTCTAGATTTGCTTGACAAACTTAGTGAAAATGGCAAACGTATCTGACTTGTGTTTAAGAAAGAATACCCATGTGAAACGTGAGTAATCATCTACAATAACTAACGTAAAAGACTTACCTCCTAAACTCCTAATTTGCAAAGGACCAAACAAGTCCATATGAAGTAGATGTAAACACCTAGTTGAATCTTTGCCTATAATGCTTTTAAAAGTAGCTCTTGTTTGCTTGCCTTTTACACAAGCATGACAAGGTCTATCTTTAATGCACTTAACATTTGGCGCATCACGTACTAAGTTTTGTGAAAACAACTTATTTATAGTTTTGAAGTTTATGTGTGCTAATCTCTTATGCCATTGATCAGCAAGAGATGCACTATCTTTTGCTAAAAGACATACTGGTGTAGAAGATGATAAACAAATAAAATTTAAACAGAAAATATTTCTATGACGAGTGCCTGATAAAATTGTTTCAGAATTTTCTGCCGACTTTATCAAACACTTGTCTTTACGAAAATCAACTATGTATCCTTTATCACAGAGTTGGCTTATACTTATCAGATTATGTTCTAATCCTTCCACATAAGCCACATCTAAGAAAGATACATTGCCATTAGAAATCATACCATAGCCTTTTGTAACTCCACGGTCTGATCCCCCAAAAATAACTTTTGGTCCATTCTCAACTGGAGTATAATTTTGCAGTAGACTTCTGGTCCCGGTCATGTGCCGAGAACAACCACTGTCCAAATACCAGATAGGATTTTTGTTGGCCTTTGGACATACCTGCAAGAACAGATTATCTTGCCTTAGGAGCCCAAACAAATTTGGGTCCTTGGTCCCTTGTTAGTTGAGTACCACGAGGAGCATTAACATTGCGAGTGGTCTTTCTTGCATTGTCAATTTGTGGTCTCTTGGAATATGTGAAATTGAACCAACAGTCTACGGCAAAGTGACCTATTTTGCCGCAACACCAACAGATAAACCTGTTGTACCTTCTCTTAATATTTTCCTGCTCAATTCTTTGAACGTTGGTTTTGGCAGGAGCAATCCTTCTGGATGAGGATGTTTCATGAGTACAGCATACACAGGGTAATGCTTTCTCCTCTGGCTTAGGTACAATAGTCTTTACTATTGGTGCTTTAACAGCACTTGGACCATGAACATAAGGACCATAATCTTTCAAATTTATTTCTTCATAAGGTGCTTTGAAAGCACTTTGACTTAGGTATTGAGGACGAGCCCACCCCTTATAGTCATTGACAGGTGCAAAATTAATTGGTCGTGTCAAGTGACCATAAGAGCTTTCCATGTCATAAGCATTTGTGGGAAGTAGAACTTTCTTAAATTCCACTTGTTCTAGATGGGCTTTTCCTTTTTCTTCAATAGTAGCTTTCTTAGCATTCTTATTTTTCTTCTTGGCACGGGTGCCTTTAGAAGAATTACTTGGCCCAGCCACATGACCTAAACCACTGCTACTTGCTTTAGCAGAGAAAGTATCAATGATTGGAAGAATGGTTTTTGGTTGTGAAAACTTTTCAACTAGCTTCTTCTCAGCGGCTAGCTGTTCCTCCAGGACTTTGATAGAGTTCTCTTTCCGATCAAGGAGCTCATCTGAGCTTTTGATTTTGTCTTTCAAGATTTGGTTTTCCTCTTTGAAGGAGGAAAGTTGTTCAACTTCCTTTCTCAAATTAGATTCCACTTCTTTGAGAGACATGATCTCCTTGGCCTGAATTTTGACTACCTTTCGGCATTTGTCAAAACTTTTAAGCATTTCAGTGTATTGGGTCATGAGGTTTGAATCATCATCTGAAAGATAATCCTTTTGTTCATCTAAATCAAATTCAGAATCAGATAAAATAGTGTTTGAATTTACCTTCCCGGTATATGGAGGTTCTTCTTCATCATCAGTCATAGCCATCAACCCGAAGTAGGCTTCTTCTTCACTACTTGATTTTTCCGAGTCACTGTCACTTAAAGTTTTGTTCTTTTTAGCGACTAGACTCTTTTCAGTCTTCCTTTTTCTGTGAGTGGATTTCTTTTCTTCTTTTCTTCCACCCTCCCTCTTTTTATAAGGGCATTCAGCAATCATGTGCCCTGGCTTATTGCAACAATAACAAACTATGTCAGAAGAAATATGTTTACCAGTTTTAGATTTATACCTGTCATGATTGCTAGAACTCTTTTTGTGATGATCACCATCACGTCGAGACTGTCTATTTTCAGAGGAAAACTTGTTCTTCATGTGTCTTCTTTTGTTTAGCAGTTTCTTAAACTGACGGGAGATAAGAGAGAATTCCCCATCAGACATTTCTGAGCTGGAGGAGCCGGCCTTAGATTCTTCTTCATCAGTAGATTCTTGTATTCTGGTTGGAGACAAGGTTCTGCATTTTCTAGAACTCTCGGCCTTCATATCCAAGGTTCTTTCCTTGCTTGAACCTCTATTCCCATCTTCTTCTGTTTTCCGAATGTTCATTTGTAGCTCGTGGGATAACAGTTTCCCAAACAGATTCTGAGGGTCTAGATTTGGTAACTTCCCAAATTCTCTGATTGCAACAATCTTGCTATCCCAATCTTTCGTTAGGGAACGCAGGAATTTATCATTCAGTTCACCATTTGAGAATTCCCGACCATAGTTTCTTAGGCCGTTTACGATTTTGAAAAATCTTTCATAAGCATCAGCAATGCACTCCTTTTTATTCTGCTTGAATGCCTCATACTCTTGATTCAAAAGAGATCTTCTATCATCTCTTACTTCTTCAGTACCTTCCATAAGAACTATTAAGGACGTCCACATTTCTTTTGCAGAATTACAGTGAATTAGATTTTGCAACATAGAATCATCCACTGCACTGGCAATGATGTTCTTTGCCTTTTTGTCCAAGGCAACGAGAGCGATCTCATCCTTTGTTAAGTCCATCATTTTCTTTGGTACTTGAACCGTAGGATTGATTTTTGAGGCAGTCATTGGCACATGAGGTCCTTCTTCCACAACTTGGAAGATTCTTGGGTCTGCGGCTTCCATATAAAATCTGACTCTTTCTTTCCACATAGGAAAGTTAGCCTTTGTGCATATTGGCAATTTCAACGAAGACGATTCCTTGCACTTTTCCATGATTTGAAGGCAAATAGAGTGAAAAGATCTTGTTCAAGGTGTTAACCTTTTAAGAACAACCAATCCTCTGATACCAATTGAAATATCTAGTTGCCAACCAAAATCACCTAGAGGGGGGGGGGGGGGGGGGGGGGGTGAATAGGTGATAACTGCGACTTTTGCGTAATTGAAATTCTTGAAAATAAAGAACGCACAAAATGCAAACCACAACCACAGACGACACAAGAAATTTATAGTGGTTCCCCGATATTGGGTACTCCACTTGCCGGCCTCGCCAATCTAGCTCCACAGCTAGACTTGACTACTTCACTAAAACTCGGATCAAGAACGATCCTACAATTCTCAGAGTCAAAACTCTTACAACTCGGAGACCAATCTCCTACCAACTTAGAGAGAACACCTCTCCTACAACTCGGAGAACACCTCTCCTACAACTCGGAGAACAATCTCTCCTACAATCAAGTATAAAATTGATATAGAAATTATACTTAACAAATCACAGATAGATCTGAAAAATTTGATGAAGATCTTCTTTCTTCTTGCAACAGAAATGACTTCGGCTTGATGTAGAAAACGAAGAATCGAATCGGCACAAGTCAGATCTTCTAAGGTCTTGATCAATCCAATAGAATCAGAACGTGTAAGGCAATGATCGATTGACCTTTCTCTTCCACTTGGAGACGAATTCAGATAACTCACGATCGAACTCCAATGATGGCGATGCGCGGCACTGACGACGATCTTGGATCAGATTAGGGTTAGGAGAAAATGAACTCTGATCTTTTGATTCTCAAAACAACTGAAAAACTTAATCAATCATAAGGAGCAATCATTATATAGAAGACATCCTAACGATTCAACCTTAAGGCGAGGAAAGACGTCACGTCAATTTGACGGAAAAGACTTGACGTCAAAACAGGAAAACAAAGTTTTCGAGAAATGATAGGACTAGACTTCTCGAGAATTTCAAGACTTCTCGAGAGAAATGACTAGTTCTCGAAAAACATCTTTAGAAAGAAAAGGTCAAAGATATATGACAGGACTTCTCGAGAGAAAAAGGACTTCTCGAAAACAAAGAAGACTTTTCGAGAGAACAAAGATATCTCGAGAAATACAAGAAACTACTCGAAAAATTTCAACAATTTCTCGAGAGATATCTGAAACAACTCTTCTCGAATATCCATAAGGACTTTTCGAAATCACTGAAAGACTTCTCGGAAAATATCCTTACTTCTCGAAAAGTTTACTTAGAGAACTTTCTCCTTTTGTCTTCAGACCAATGCTGCACACCTTAGCTTTGAACCTTTAAAAGTCTTGATCATAAAGTGTATCCCAATTGAGAGACCACACATGAGCCAACCCCATACCTCACACAATGAAGAATTACATTGCATGAGACTGTGCTTATTGACCCATTGTGACCTGACATTGGTCTACACTTAGCAGAGTGAGCCTGCAAGAGCATTACTAGAAAAGCATATCAAATACACAAACAATTCAATCTTGGTTCAAAGTTGACTTTCTACAAATCAAGGCTATTGTGGATACAATACCCAACAACTTCTCCCAGATTCTTTCCTCCATCCTACACATGCACACCCAAATAGATGGGGTCCGTGCCTCTGTGCAAAGTCTGAAGAACTCTCTCTCTTCCTCAAGAGTTACCAAGTCTTTCTTAACCTCCTTGGCCAAGAAGGTCAAGAAGGGGGAGAAGCTAGATGAAGAGCAGCCCTCCAATCTTAAATCTTCCTCACACAAATCCCCTCTTTCTTCAAAATCTGACAGTCTTGCACTGCTCAAGACAATTGGAATTGAGAAAGTACCTGAGCTACATATTGAAGAACAAACAATAGAGGTACTCAATATAGCAAGAGAGGCTGCAAATCAAGTGGTACTATTACAAGGGGAGGCAAGCAGGGCAGAAAATGAAGCTGAAAAGGAAGATGTGGCAGATGGTGAGAAAGACAAAGAAACTGAAACTCAGGGGGAGCTAGATACTACTATGAATGAAGCTGAAAATGAAAAAGGACAGCCAGATGCTGTGTTGGCTGAAGCTGAAGCTCAGGTGGAGCCAGATGCTGTTTTAACTAATGCTGAAATAGAAATAGAAGGCTCTGAAGTTCCATTCCAGGGGGAGCACACCACTGTGACTCAGGGGGAGCTGAGTGTACAATCTGCTACTGAGAAAGAGCAACCCACCAAAGTTTTCAAAAGAAAAAGAAAGACTCCTCCTACCCCTCCTGAACAGTGATTGAAAATAATGCTGATATACTTTACCTTATAATTGAATACTAAACATGAAGTCTGTTTATATAATTCTGGGAAGCTTGTTTATATGATCACTCTTTCTAATTTCTCTTCTGATTGTTTGACATATTTTTGTTCTATATAATTGCCTTGCTGAGTTGATTAAATGCTATTACAATTTCCCTCTAAATAGGGTTAAGACAAATAGGGGGAGATTGTTGGGAAAATGATTTCTCTTAACCCCTGAACATAAGTTGAATATGAATATCAAGAAAAGAAAATCAAGGTTAAGTAAATATGCGTCGAATAGTATTCGACACAACGTCAAGATAAAGTCGACGTTTCTATCAGAATGAGTCGAAGTAGCTCCAAGCAGAATTCGACGTATCCTATGTCGACGTAGCTCCGACTTCTAGTCGACGTATCTAGAGAAGTCGACGCACCCTAGTCGACGCACCTTCCTTATTCTCCTCTCGACGCTCTGCCAGGATGAATTCGACGCCTACGTCGAATAGTAATCGACGCACGTCGATTTCTATGATTAATTCAAAAATCGCTAGATCTCTTTCCTTCTTTTATAGATCTGATTTATATGGAATCAATTTATTCTTTATAGTCGTTCTGAATCATTCTTTCCTCTAATAGATTCTTGGCTAAATTGATTGAATCCTTTATGGACATTATTTGAAAACAGATTGAATACTTTCCTTCTATGGATATGACTGTTATGGAAGTTTCTCTTTCTTTCTAATACTCTGCCTGCTAATTGATTACTCTCCTATAGTGTTATTTTAATAAACAGAGCTATAAATAACCAAGGAGGTCGGCAGAGAAAAATATGAAGTGATCCACCATATACACATTGAAAAAGAGGAAAAGCTCCCAAGTAAAAAGAAAGAGAGTTGAGAAAGATTCCTGCAGCAAGCATCAAGCATTCTTCTTCTTCTGCTTCCTGCTGCAAAATTCTGAAAAGCTTACAATCTCCTTCTCACTATAGAAGGGAGATTTAATTCACTACTTCTTGTGCTTCCAATCTTTTTGCTAGAAAGAAGATTCATTCTTGTCTTAAATACTTCTTTTCCTTTTTCTTATTTTCATTCTCACATATTGTAAAAGAGTTTTTAGAATCACTCTTCAAAAAATTCAGTTGTACTGGTTCTAAGAGTCTCCTTGTCAAAAGACTCAGTTGGTTCTAAGAGTCTCCTTGTCAAAAGACTAAGGGTGGTTCTAAGAGTTTCCTTATCAAAAGACTCAGTGCAAGTTAGTGAATTTCCTACCAAGGGGGTAGAAGAGTGGACTACCCAAAGTTTGGGGAACCACTATATATCTTTATGTTGTGCTGTTGATTTTTCTTATTGCATTTATTTTTCTTTACTTGTTTAATTCTTGTTGGTGTGTGGGAAGCTCTAATCTGTGATCACTACAACCATATATATATAACTATTAACTTTGCACAAAAATATTTTAAATCTCTATTCACCCCCCCTCTAGAGAATTCTAGTGAGGTTAACTGTGCACTTTTATACCTTACCTCTTACAAAGGAGTGTTGTAGAAGAAAGGTGGATAAGGTCTCATACCATGCTCTTGGAGCTTGCTTAAGGCCATACTATGCTTTATCTAATCTATAAACAAAGGAGGGATGAGATGGATTAACAAAACCTGGGGGTTGCTCCACATATACTTCTTCTTGAAGTGTTCCATTTAAGAATGCACTATTCACATCCATCTAATATACCTTTATCTTCATATGAGTAGCATAAGCAAGAAACATCCTGATATAGAAAATTTCGGATTTGCAAGACGAAGGATTAAAGATGTTTTCTAAAATGATATCTGATAAAGGCAAGTGTACCTTATCGTCTATAATATAGGATATTTAGAAATACAAAGGTCGTATTCCTCAGGACGCGTTGATCACTTCTACTTTGAGTAGGTCACTATTATCTTATCGAATAGATTTTTGAGGCTTTGGTTTACTTAGCTAATAAGAGACAATTTGCAAGCTATAAGAAAGGTTTAAACGATGGTAAAAAGCTTAGTGCTCAATCAAAAATCACCTTGGAGTGAGAATAATCAAGTGAAAGAAAAATAAATCTAATTCCATTTAATTAAACTACTTGACCGTGGAGGTTCCCGAAGCTTGAACATGCCTCTCTCGAGGTTAATACCCAACTAAGTTTAGGATAAATCAACCGAACTCTCGTTCTATAATCGATTACCTAAAACTTGCTTTACGCTGTGAACCCCACAATTCGATTTGACTCCAATCCGGGAGATTTACGTCATCCTCTCTCGAAGGGTGCGTGCAACTCTCTTTACCCTTGAGTGATTGATTCAAACTTTGAGCCTCTCAGTTAGCTAAGTATGAAAACCTAAGCGAAAACCATACATCGAAAATATGGCCTCACTAGTTAAAAATCAAGGGTAATTCAAGTGTTAAAAAATGGAAAAAGAGAGATTAGAAAATCATAACTTGACTATCTCATCCTTGGATCATTTTGATCGAGCACTAATGAGAATTAGTTAATCATGGTGGAGAGGAAAGAGAGAGAAAAATAAAGTTGCATGAAGAAAATTAACTACAATAGAAGGAGAAAATGAAAGAGAGTAAACTAAATTTTATTGATAACAAAATGGATTACAAGCTTAAAGGGAAATTACAACGCTAGCAAGAAAAGATTACAAGATCATTAAACTATTGCATTAAAAGAAAACTAGCACATTACATGAAAGGAAGAGAAAAAGAGAACGTGTAAGGGAAAAACATGAAAGAAACATGAAAAAGCTCACTAACAACTCTAGCAGCACCTCCCCCTCTCCAAATTTCTGAACCCTGAACTCAAGGAGACCAATGGAATTTATAGGAAAAAATTCCAAGCTACACGCCCTAGGTCATGAGCGTAACTAGGGGGCGTGTAAGCACTGTTCATCTCAGCTCCGAAAGCAGCGTGGGTCTTGTGTGACGGCGCGGCGGAAAAGGGCATTACACGCCCATGTAATGTTGGTCATGGGCGTGTAATCTGGCAGCTTCATTAAATGCGGCGTGGGTCTAGATTGCGGCGCGGCGGTGAACAGAGATCATGCACAAATGTCATGGGTGTGACTTCTGGGTCACGGGCGTGACTTGGGTTGACTTCTCGATGACATCTCCACTTCTCGACGGCAACACTGCTGGCAGGATCCTATGTTTACCCTCCCCAGGTCACGGGCGTGACTCTTGGGTCACAGGCGTGACTGGGGGGCATACCTTGCTGTGGACTAGCTCAATTAGCGCGACATCGATTCTGGACTGATATTCAGGTTACACGCACCTAGGGCATGACTTGTAAATTTCTCCAATTTGTCCCAAAATTATGCAAAAATTGAAATTAAGCTAAGTTAGAATCAAAATTACAAAAGAACTACTTATAACCTAAAATTGACATGAAAAAGAAAAATTCATATTAAAAAATTACAAAAATTTTGATTAAAAAGTTATATAAATACTACTTATCAAATACCCCATACTTGAGGTTTTGCTATTCCAGAGCAAAAGTATGAGACATAATTTATAAGACATTCATAAAATTCTTAATTATAAACTAAAATTTCATTTAACGAAAAGTTAGGTTAAAAATAAATTCTAGGAGGAATTAAGTCCTAAGTTATGATAATGATTTGAAAAGAGAGGAAGTGTTTAGGCAAGGACTTCTCGAAATAACTAACTAGCAAACAAAATTGTAGAAATTATAAAACTAAATTAGATGAAAATTATAGGAACTCTACCTTAAAAGAAACTTAAGGAAAAATAACTTACTAAATATTGCTCTCTCCATAATTTAAACTAAATCTAGATCAATGATAATTGGCTAAGGGGGATTTCACAAAATTTGGCATAAGAAGAGATCTTTGAAACTCAAAATTTATTTTCTAATTTGTATATGTTAGGAGTAATGAATTTTATCCTCTTACTCCATGCCATATAATCTTTTATAATTCTCTTCTAATAAAAACCCCAAATGTATATGTTTAGGAGTAATGAATTTTATCCTCTTACTCCTTGCCATATAATCTTTTAAATGATTTTGGGTGCATATGTTTAGGAAATAATGAATTTTATCCTCTTATTCCCATGACATATGATCTTTTAAAACACTTTTTTATTCCATCAAAAGGGGTGAGTAGGAAAGATTTCTAGCTTATAAATTAAATTTTGTTGAGAGCAAATTCTAGTAATTTTAAATTTCCTAAGATCTAAAAAACCAGAAGAAAATCTAATAGAAATCTAAAGAGGTTTAGCAAATTTACTACAAAATGGAGCTACTTAAAATAAAAAGAGAAGTCATGTAAAAGAAAATTCTCTAATCAAGCTCAAAGCATAAAATGATTCTTAAAACAAGATTACCTACAATTTAGATTTAACAAACTATGATAAACAAAATTTTAGCCAATTAAAAACATAAAATGCTTATAAATATTCTCAATTAAATTTCTAAGAAATCACAAAAACAACAAGTAGGGGTTTAATAAAATTTTTTTTGGCTGTTGTTCTAAGTTTTTCATATTTTTTGGAATTTTGATAATAAAAAAAAAGAAGCTAGTTTTAAACTTGACAAATTATTTTTGTTAACTCTTGGATTTCCCGAGGTATACCCCTTGAAGGGTTCTCAACGGTACTAGGAGGTGAGATGGGATGATAGCCCAAACGTCCCTTTCCAAGATTTAAATTTTCGATTTTCTAAATTTTTTTTTTTGAATTTTTGGGTTTTACATAAATAAAAGAAAACATAAGAAAATATTTTTTTTGAAGATTTTCTAAATTAAGAACTACATTTTTAAGAGCTATTTACAACCCCCATACTTAAAGTTAAACATTGTCCCCAATATTTAAAACTAAGTATGAAGTAGAAAAAAAAAAGAGAAAAAGTAAATAATGTGCAAGACAAAACAAAAATAAATGCAAGATAAAAGAGAAGGAAGAAGAAGGAAAAATGGCTTCCCTGATTTTGAGGATGCGGGGGAAGTGGCGGTTACCTACAAAGCATATTAAAGAAGAAACAAAAATAATAGAAAACAATAAATAGATAACTTTGGGGTGCCTCCCAAAAGCGCTTTGTTTAAGATCGCGTAGCTTGACCCAATTGGCGCTCACGATATTGGTGGAAGAATTATTGAAGTACTCTTTTCGTCGACAGATCTCCTAGAAGATATAACTTAAGACGATGCCCGTTAACTTTGAAGGAACCTTTTTCCGGGTGGGAAATTAGAATTGTCCCATAGGACCAAACCTCTTTAACAATAAATGGTCCGGACCATCGAGATTTTAGCTTTCCCAGAAAAAGGCAAAGGCGAGAATTATAAAGGAGGATGAGATTGCCTGGCGAAAAAGTTTTTGGAAATTTTATATTTTTATCGTGATTAAACTTTGTTCGCTCCTTATATAATTTGTTACTTTCGTACGCATTCGCTCGCCACTCATCTAATTTGTTCATTTGAAATTTTTTTTGTTCGGCCGCTAACGTAGAATCAGGGTTTAAAAATTTAAGCGCCCAAAACGCACGGTGTTCTAGTTCGACCGGAAGGTGGCAAGCCTTGCCATAAACCATTTGATACAGTGTATAATGAATATCGGTCTTGTACGCCGTTCGATAGGCCCATAGAGCGTCATCGAGCTTAAATGCACAATCCTTCCGATTTATAGAAATAGTTTTTTTTTTAAAATCCGCTTTAATTCTCAATTTACGACTTCAACTTGGCCGCTCGTTTGTGGGTGATAAGCAGTGGATAGTTTGTGTGTGACACCATATTTTTCTAAAAAATTTATGAATTGGCTATTGCAAAAATGGCTGCCCCGATCACTAAATATAGCGCGCGGCGTGCCAAATCGAGAAAATAATTTTTGTAAGAAGTTAACGACAACTCGCACATCATTGGTGGGGAGAGCTTCCGCTTTTGCCCACCTCGACACGTAGTCGACCGCAACTAGAATATAGTTGTTTGAATAAGAGGGAGGGAGAGGACCAACGAAATCAATATCCCAAAGATAGAAAATTTTGCATTTTAAGAAAATATTTTGGGGCATCTCATCCCGGTGGGAGATGTTCCCCGACTATTGGCAGCTGTCGTAAGTACTCACAAGGGTGTGAGCATCTTTAAAAAGCGTGGGCCAATAAAAGTCTGCCTCCAGTGCCTTCCTCGTGGTTCAGTTCGCTTGGTAATGAACACCGGTTGGTCCCTCGTGACAATGTCGTGAATTTTTAAACCTTCCCCACTCGAGACGCATCTTCTCACTACCTAGTCTGCGCAAACACAGAATAAAAAGGGATCCTCCACAAAATAATTCTTTAAATCAGAAAAGAATTTCTTATTTTGCTGACTCGAGAATTCTTTTGGTAGGACCCGGGCTACTAGATAGTTAGCCAAATCCGCAAACCAGGGGGTGGAAGATGAATTTATATTTTCGAGAGCAAGGAGGCGCTCTTCAAGAAATTTATCATTAATGTCGTCTTCTATTAATGCTTCCGAAGTGGGATTTTCTAATCGGGAAAGATGATCGACGACCAAGTTTTCGGCTCCCCTTTTGTCCCAGATCTCTAAATCAAACTCCTGCAGGAGGAGGATCCATCGCAATAGATGGGGCTTGGCATCCAATTTACTTAAAAGATATCTAGTCGTAGAGTGATTTGTGAAGATGATAACCTTGGAGAGCGTGATGTATGACCTAAACTTATCAAAAACAAAAATGATGGCTAGAAGCTCCTTCTCGGTAGTGGTGTAGTTTGCTTGTGCCGATGTGAGTGTCTTGCTTGCATAATAAATTGGATGGAAATACTTACTCACCCGTTGACCTAATACGACGCTTACCTCCATATCACTCGCGTCGCACATAATTTCGAAGGGTAGCGACCAATCCGGCGCAACTAGAATCAGAGAGTTTATAAGCTTTTCTTTGATAAGTTTAAAGGCCAAATGGGATTCGTTGTTAAAAACGAAGGAAGACTCTTTCTCGAGGAGATTGGTTAACGACTTCGTGATTTTGGAAATTTTTTGTATAAAGCGCCGATAAAACGCTGCGTGACCTAGGAAACTTCTAATAGCGTTTACATTTGTTGGAGGGGGAGTTTTTTGAGAACTTTGATCTTGGCACTATCGACCTCGATCCCTTTGCCCGAAATTTTGTGGCCATGGACTAATCCTTCATTGAAAATAAAATGGCATTTCTCCAAATTAAGAGCTAAATTTGTTTCCTCACAACGTTCTAGTATGCGCTCGAGATTTTTTAAACAATTTTTGAAAGAGTTTCCAAAAACGGAAAAGTCATCCATGAAAACTTCCATCACTTTCTCTACTAACTCGTCGAAAATCGCCAGCATACATCTTTGGAATGTAGCCGACGCATTACAAATCCAAATGGCATCCTTCGATAAGCGAAGGTGCCAAAGGGAGAAGTGAATGTTGTTTTCTCTTGGTCGTCGGGCGAAATAGGGATTTGAAAATATCCTGACAAACCATCGAGAAAACAATAGTTGGAGTGATCTAAAAGGCTCTATAAGATTTGATCGATAAAAGGTAACGGGAAGTGATCCTTACGGGTGACATCATTTAGTTTTCGATAATCGATGCACCTACACCAACCCATAACAGTATGGGTTGGTATCAATTCATTATTTTCATTTGCTACTACTGTTACGCCGCCTTTTTCGGCACGAATTGTATTGGGATAACCCAAGTACTATCCGATATCGGGTAGATGATTCCTGCGTCTAAAAGTTTGATAGCTTCGGCCTTAACATATTCTTTCATATTAAGGTTTAGCCGTCGTTGAGGCTGGACCATGTTGCGGGAATTATCTTCGAGGAAGATTTTGTGTGTTCAGAAGGAAGGGTTAATACCCTTGATATCCGATATTTGCCACGCAATTGTGTGTCGGTGATTGCTTAAGACTATAGTCAATTCAGATATTTCTGAATTGCTAAGTTTGGATGATACAATAGCGGGTAGCTTAGAATCTTTTTCTAAAAATAGATATTTTAGGTGAGGAGGGAGTTGTTTCAATTCTAAAACGGGTGGCTCTTCATAAGAAGTTTTGATTTTTAATTTTTCTAAAAATTGTGGTTCGGGTGGTGTGGAGCGAGAGACTTCTTCTTCAAGACAAAAGAGCTCGGTGAGCTCGGAATCGTTACTCGATGTGGAGACTAACTCGGGAAGTGAATAAAACTCGTTCTCAAAACATTCTTCTAAATAGAAGCATGAATCATCATTCTCTAAGGTGTTTCGTATCGAGGGATTTATACTAAAAGTAACTTCATCATCTCCAACCCGAAGGAGGAGCTATCCGTTACTTATGTCGATAATTGCGAGCGAGGTTGCAAGGAAGGGGCGGCCGAGTATGAGGGGTACTTCAGCATCCTCTTCGATGTCAAGAATGACAAAGTCCACCGGGAAGATGAACTTGTCAACCTTAATGAGCACATCCTCCACTACCCCTACCAGATATTTTAATGAACGATCGGCGAGTTGAATACTCATTCGAGTGGGGCTAGGATTTCCTAGACCTAACTTTTTTAATAACGAAAAAGGCAAGAGGATGATGCTTACTCCAAGATCCGCCAAGGAGTGATTTACTAACGAATTGCCAAATAGACACAAGATGGAGAACCGTCCCGGGTCATTTGCTTTTTGAGGCAATTTGTTGAGTACAATCGCGGAGCATTTTGCGTTTAAGGAAATATGTGAAATATCTTCTAATTTCTTCTTATTGGAGAGCAACTCCTTAAGATATTTTGCATACTTCGGCATTTGAGAGATAGCCTCGCAGAAGGGTACATTAATATGAATTTGTTTTAAAATTTCAAACATTTTTTTTTCATTTTTCTCGGCGCACTCGCTCCTAAGCTTAGATGGATACGGAATATTTGAACTAGAAGTGTGCGGATCTAGCATAGCGGGCAAATTTGATGATAAAATAAGAGTAGGAGGAGGAGAGGAAGTTACCTTGGGTTCGTCCTGTTTTGAAACCACCTCCTTCCCGCTTCGGAGTGTAATCACGTTTGCGCTCTCCCTTGGATTTTGCTCCATGTTTCCCGGTAGTGATCCTTGCTGATGCTCGAAGAACATTTTTGCTAGACCAAGGACGAGTGGCGGAGGAAGCATACATCTCCGCCACTTGCTTTGTTAAGTGCTCAACTTGTAAAGCCAAATTAGAAGTAGCGTCTATTTCAAAAATTTCGGCTGGCTTATTAGACCGCGCTCAGGGCAAGTTCCATTGATAAGCATTCATGGCCATTTCCTCAAAAAACTCTTGAGCGGCCTCCAGGGTCTTTTTATTTAATGTACCCCCGCGGCCGCATCAATCATTTGGCTAGTTTGGAAATTCAAGCCATTATATAAGATTTGCACTTGTTGCCAAGTGGGAAGTATGTGGTGAGGGCATCTACGCAAAAGATCCTTGAAGCGCTCCCATGTATCATAGAGAGTCTCCGAGTTCATTTGCATAAATGATACGACATCTATTCGAAATTTGGCGGTCTTTGCAGGCGGGAAATATTTAGTGAGAAATTTTTCCTCCATATCGGCCCATGTAGTGATGGACTCCCTAGGAAGTGAGCCCAACCACTGCTTGGCCCTAGAACGCAAAGAAAAGGAAAAAGACGTAATCGAATGGCATCATCGATGACTCCATTAATTTTAAACGTATCGCAGATTTCGAGAAAATTAGAAATATGACAGTTTGGATCTTCGTCCGGCTGACCATCAAAGGTCACTGATTGCTGCACCATTTCTATGATGCTGGACATGATCTCAAAGTTATTGTTCGCCACCACGGGGCAAACAATACTTGACTGTGTGCCTTCCAGATTCAGCCGCGCATAATAGGACATGGTCCGTTGCGCGACCTAATTAGGATTTGGCATGTTAGGATTAGGAAGATTAAGATTAGGATCCATATTTGCCGCGTTAGTGTCCCCGATCGTCTCTTCGAATAATAAGTGTATTTCTTGATCACGAGAGCGGTGGAGCCGCGAAAGGGTTCGCTCGATCTCTGGATCAAAAAGAATATTCGAAGTGCTACCTCAGGTCAAACACTAAAAAGGAAAAAGGGAAAGCAGAAAGAGAAAAAGAGAAAAGAGAGAATAATAAAACTAAAAATAAAGAGGAAAACTTGATTATTATAAATATATATATATTTTTTCTTTTAGGCGGATTAAGTTAGTCTTGGATTTCCCGAGGTATACCCTGTGAGGGGTTCTCACCGGTACTAGGAGGTGCGATGAGATGATAACCTAAACGTCCCTTTCCAAGATTAAAATTTCACCCTCAAGATATTCGAAATTAGGAAAAGTAAAAATAAAATAACATGATAAAATTTATAGCTATCCTCTTTTCAAAATATCTACGCAAAGTCCCCCACAACGGCGCCAAAAACTTGATATAGAAAATTTCGGATTTGCAAGGCGAAGGATTAAAGATGTTTTCTAAAACTATATCCGATAAAGGCCAGTGTACCTTATCGTCTATAATATAGGATATTTAGAAATACCAATGTCGTATTCCTCGGGGCGCATTGATTACTTCAACTTTGAGGAGGTCACTATTATCTTATCTAATAGATTTTTGAGGTTTTGGTTTACTTAGCTAATAAGAGACAATTTGCAAGCTAAAAGAAAGGTTTAAACGATGGTAAAAAGCTTAGTGCTCAATCAAAAATCACCTTGGAGTGAGAATAATCAAGTGAAAGAAAAATAAATCTAATTCCGTTTAATTAAATTACTTGACCGTGGAGGTTCCCAAATCTTGAACATGCCTCTCTCGAGGTTAATTCCCAACTAAGTTTAGGAAAAATCAACCGAACTCTCGTTCTATAATCGATTACCCAAAATTTGCTTTACGCTATGAACCCCACTATTGGATTTGACTCCAATCAGGGAGATTTACATCATCCTCTCTCGAGGGGTGCATGCAACTCTCTTTACCCTTGAGTGATCGATTCATACTTTGAGCCTCTTGGCTAGCTAAGTATGAAAACCTAAGCGAAAACCATACATCGAAAATATGGCCTCACTAGTTTAAAATCAAGGGTAATTCAAGTGTTAAAAAACCCGAAAAAAGAGTGCTTAGAGAATCATAACTTGATTATCTCATCCTCCGATCATTTCGATCGAGCACTAATGACAATTAGTTAATCATGGTGGAGAGGAAAGAGAGAGAAAAATAAAGTTGCATGAAGAAAATTAACTAAAATAAAAGGAGAAAATGAAAGAGAGTAAACTAAATTTTATTGATAACAAAATGGATTACAAGCTTAAAGGGAAATTACAACACTAACAAGAAAAGATTACAAGATCACTAAATTACTGCATTAAGAGAAAACTAGCACATTGCATGAAAGGAAGAGAAAGAGAGAACATGTAAGGGAAAAAATGAATGAAACGTGAAAAATCTCACTAACAGCTCTAGCAGCACCTCCCCCTCTCCAAATTTCTGAACCCTGAACTCAAGGAGACCACTGGAATTTATAGGAAAAAATTCCAAGTTGTATGCCCTAGGTCACAGGCGTGACTGGGGGCGTGTAATAACTGTATATCTCAGCTCCGACAGCATCGTGGGTCTTGTGTGACGACGCGGAGGAAAAGGGAATTACACGCCCGTGTAATGTTGGTCATGGGCGTGTAATCTGGCAGCTTCATTAATTGCTGCGTTGGTCGAGATTGTGGCATGACGGTGAACAGAGATCATGCGCGAATGCCACGGGCGTGACTTTTGGGTCACGGGCATGACTTGGGTTGACTTCTCAACGGCATCTCCACTTCTCGACGTCAGCACTGCTGGCATGATCCTATGTTAACACACCCTAGGTCACGGGCATGACTCTTAGGTCACAAGCGTGACTTGCTATGGACAAGATCAATTAGCGTGGCATCGACTCTGGACTGATCTTCAGGTTACACGCCCTTGATCACGGGTGTGACCGATGGCATGACTTGTAAATTTCTCCAATTTGTCCCAAAATTCTGCAAAAATTGAAATTAAGCTAAGTTAGAATAAAAAAATACAAGAGAACTACTTATAACCTAAAATTGACATGAAAGAGAAAAATTCATATTAAATAATTACCAAAATTTTGATTAAAAAGTTATATAAATACTACTTATTAGATCCTAATTCCTTCTAGTCTAACCACTGGAGCAAAAGTCCGATTGTAGTCAATTCCCTCTTCTTGCATGTATCCTTGAGCAATAAGTCTGGCTTTGTTTCTTACTATCATTCCATTTAAGTCCATCTTATTTTATATACCCATTTTGTTCCAATAATTGGGTAATTCCTTAGTCTTTCAACTAGAGTCCAGACTTTGTTTCTTTCAAATAGTGCAAGCTCCTCTTGCATGGTAGCTATCTAGTGAGGATCATTGTCTGCTTCTTCAAACTTCTTTGGTTCATATTGAAAGAGGAAGTTCTGCAACATGGTTTCATTTGTGATCTTATTTTTGGTCTTCACTCCCACCTTCATATCTCTTATAATTTAAGATGGAGTGTGATCCTTTATGGTTATTCTAGTTCTTGCTGAACTGTTGAGTGGATTCACATCCTCTTAGATTTCTTTTTCTTCATTGGCTGTAGTAACACCATTTTCTTCCCGTTGAATAATTCCTATTTCTGGTAGGCTAGGTGTCTTGATGACATCATCATCTTCAGTAGAGTCTTCATCTGATTCATTGTTAGTTCATTGTTTTCCTTTATCCTGACAGCCTACTGTGTGATTCATGATACTTAGCCTTTCAACATGATCTGTAAGTTGATCTTCTTCCTGCAATGTAACATTGGTGGAAATTTCCTTCCCCTTGGAGAACATATTAGTCTTATCAAACACCACATGCATTGACTCCTCAATTTTGAGAGATCTCTTATTATAACATATATAGGCCTTGCTTGATGAGGAGTATCCCAAGAATATCTCATCATCAGCCTTCTTGTCAAATTTGGCAAATTGACTCTTTCCATTGTTTAGAATAAAGCAAGTACACCAAAAATCTGAAAGTATGTGACTATAGGTATCTTTCCTTTCAATAGCTCATAAGGAGTCTTTAACTTAGTTTTGTGGATGAGACTCCTATTCAGAATATAGTTGGTTGTATTCACTGCCTCATCCCAAAAAGAGTTTGACAAATTGGATTCAGCCAATAATGTCCTTCTTGATTCAATTGGGGTTCTATTTTTTCTTTTAACCACCCCATCTTATTGGGGGATTCTAGGAGCCAAAATGATTTGCTTTATCCCTTCATCCTCACAGAATCTACAGATTAACTAATTCTCAAACTTTGTACCATGATCACTCTGGATCATATCAACCTGAGTATTGAATTCAGATTGAATTTGTCTAATGAATCTTGAGAGGATCTTGAAGGTTTCTGACTTAGCTTTTAGAATGAACACCCAGTTGAATCTAGAAAAGTCATCTACAATGGCTAATGTATAAGACATACCTGCTATGCTTTGAGTGGAGATAGGACCAAAGAGATCCATGTGCAATAGATAGAGGGTTAAGGGGAATCTTTTTTACTGATTGGTATGAATGAAGATTTTGTTTTTTTCTAGTTGGCAGACTCTAAAAGGATGATCCTTTTTGAACTTATCATTTGGTAAGCCACTTACTAGGCGCTATTGTTTTAAAATTTAAATGACTAAGCCTCCTATATCATAATTCATTATTTTCTCAGTTTGAATTAAATAAACACACTTCAGATTTAGAGTAATTAAAATCTACTACATACACCTTACCTTTTCTAAGGCCAGTTAATACTATTTGATTAGTTACTGAGCTAACATTATGACATAAAGACTTAGTGAATACAACTTTGTATTCACCATCACATAATTGACTAATACTGATTAGGTTATGTTGAGGACTTTCAACATAATCTACCTAAGAGAATGAGATTTCTCCAACTCTGAGCACACCATATCCTCTGGTCTGACTAGAGTGAGAGTTACCAAAGATTACCTTAGGGCCTTCCTTAGCCTTGTAGTTTTCCAGCACATCTTTTGATCCTGTCATATGAATGGAGCATCCATTGTCCAAATACCACTGCCGGTTTGTAGTAGAACAGTTTCTTTTCTACACATAAATTTAAACATTAGTATGAACCCTCACTTGCCGGGGTCCATTTCTTCTACCATTATAAGGAGTTATGAAAGAATAGGTTGGTATTTCAGGATACCCCTTAAGCTGAAGAAGTGCTGGTTTATTATGCCAAAAATGTTTGACCTTGTGTACAATCTGAGAACAATAAAAGCATTTAGAATTGAAATGAGAAATGACAGAGGGATGTCTAGATGTTGTAAAACATTTGCTGAAAACATACATCGAGAAGAAATCGACACATCTCTAAAGTTGCGTCAAATGTAATTCAACGTGTCTGCAAAGTTGCGTCGATAATAAGTCGATACAGAATATTGGTTGCATCGAGTGTAATTCGACTCACCTTCATACCTGCTTCGAGTTGATGTTGAAGCACATGCAGAACTCTGTTGAGTTGCATTCGATGCATTTTTAAAATTGCGATGAGTTCTATTCGACACATAATTCTTTTCTTAACAATCTGATGATTATTGATTGATTTTTCTAAGGGGTGCTTGCCTAGAATTCTTTTTTGGTCAATAATGGTTACCCTATTGAATACAGTGATCTTATCAGGGTTGTTATTCAATTCTTCACAAGATTCCTTATTGTCATTAGATTGATTTTCACTATGTCTAATGAGTACTATAGGATTTTACCGTGCTTGTGGATAAATCTGCTCCTAAACCAAGATATCTAAATCTCATAGAGAAATTCTGTGTGATATCTTTTAGCTTTTGACTCCTCTCATTGAGTGAGTCTTCAAAGGTCTTTGCCTTTGTAAGCGCTTCTTTTAGTGTTTAATTTTCATTAGTTAATTCATTTATCTCTGTTTCCTTTTTATATATCTGATTCCTTAATTCATAGTTCACAGAGTACATATTATCTTTCTTAAAATCTTCTAATTCTTCTCTAACTATTTTAATTTCTTTTTGAATTTTAAGATAATCATTGCAAAATTCTTTAAAACCATTCTTAAAATCTTCTGAAGTGAAATCAAAGTTATCAAATAGGGATACCTGATCTTCTTCAGATGAATCTTCCAAAGCCTCTTCAGCAGCAATTTCTTCATCACTTTAAGATGAAGAGCTTGACTTAGATTTTGAGTCGTCACTCCAGGTTTCAACTATGAAACCTCTTCCTTTCTTCTTGTCATTCTTTTTGAAGGACTTATTCTTATGCTCCTTCTTGCTAATTTTGTCCTTTGGTCTTCAGGGCATTCAGGGGTAATGTGCCCTGGCTTCCTGCATGCAAAACAAATTACTTCCTACTTTGGAGTCTTATCAAACCTTGGTTTGTTTGATCTCATTTCCTTTCTTCTTGAGTCTTCAGTCTTGACCCATCTTCTAAACCTTCTGGCCAAGAGATTAAATATCCTTTCTTCAGAAGTAGAAGAACGTCCTTCAACTACCTTCAATGTTATAGTCCTTTCTTTTGGAGTTGAGACTTTCTCCTTAGCTTCAATCTCAACTCTACTTTTCAGCAGCAACTCATAAGACTTGAGCTTGCCAAGTAAGACATCAGTTGAGATTTCTCTGTGGCATCTGGACTCTCTAATATCCCAGATCATTGAGTCCCAAGTGCTTGAGAATCACATGGGAAGCACATGAGAAGCTTGTCATTGATCTCAGTTAATGAGATCTCCTTATCCATCCCCTTAAGCTCATTAATGACGATGTTGAATCTTTCATACATTTCAACAACATTCTCTTCATCTGTATTTTGAAAGTTCTCATATTGGGATCTGAGAAGGGACTTCCTGTCTTTTCTTTCATGCTAACTCCCTTCAACTAATCTAGACTGACTTCTAGATTTCCTTTGTTGATTGACATTCAACCACCTTCTAGAATATGTCATCTGACATAGTTGACACAAAGATGTTCATAGCCTTAGCATAACTGGCTTTCACCTTCTTCTAAACATCAGTCCACTCAGCTTTGGGACAAGTTCTTATGTCACAGTCCCAGTTGGATCTTTTCTGTATGATATTGAAGGACCTGACAAAATAACATCAAAAATTTCGTCATCAATAGAATTCATATAAAGATTTATTCTGAACTTCCAGGGTGTAAACTTATTCAGATTACTCACTGGTGGTCTAGTGAATGCATAGCCCTTAGAACTCATTTTCAGAAAATAAATTTAAAATATAAAAATTTGAATGAGAAGATCTTTTGATCAAGGTGTTAACCTTTTTCTAATCAACCTATCTCTAATACAAATTGAAATTGCACAGTGACTCCCCTGAGTATTCTCTACAGGGGGGATAAGGATTTAAATCTTTTCATAAAAATGTACACAAAACAATAACAATTCTAATTACTAAGCATCCAAAATTCCAACCAGAATAAATTAATCACAGAATAACAAAATTAAATTAGGGACAACACAAAAAATTATCACAACACCGATGAGACATAAGCTATAGTGGTTCCCCAAAATCTGGGTACTCCACTCTTCTACCACATTGGTAGGAATACACTATCATAGTGCCTGAGTCTTTTGATAAGGAAACTCTTAGAACCAGGATCTAAGTCTTTTGTTAAGGAGACCCTTAGAACCAAAAATAGATCTTCTGATAAGTAGATCTTGAACCAAAACTAGATACTTTGATAATGAGATCTTGAACAAGTCTAGGTATTTTGTTAAGGAGATCTTGAACCACGCTGAATCCTTTGAAGAGGGATTCTTAGGACTGTTTTCTCAGTTTTATAGGAGATAGAAAATAGAGTAAAAGGAGGAGAAGAGGAAGATGAAGATGGTTCTTCTATGAATGAATCCACTTGCAATAATCAATGAGGATTGTATGCACTAAGTGTTTTCTGGATCCTTCTTCATAGAATGAATCCTTGCTTGAGAAAGATGCAAGGATTATGAAAGCCTTGATTCAGTTGATGATCTCTGTATATTCTATATGCTTCTTTCAGAAAGATAGAGGAAGAAGAAGAAGCATTCTTTATATCTGTACAGAGATCTGTCGTGTATTCTGCTATAGAGAAAGCTTTAGAAGAAGTAGAATAATGATTGTTGTTGTCTACTTTTGAATTCTGTATTTCTTATTCTTCTGTCGAATGGAGATAAAAGACTTTCCTCTTTTCATCTTTATCTAATTGGAATGTCCAAGAGGTATTATTGCTTTCTTTCTATTTGTGTTCTCTGCCCGTCAAGATCCTTTGTATAATTTCCACTTTCTGTATTATAGAATCTCTGGAATTCTTCTTTCTCGATCTTATTCATATACGACCCATTATAATTCAAATTACTTCCATATATATCTTCTGAATAAGCATCATAATCTATTCCAGGAAGAATTCCAAAACTGTGTCTGTATTCGACGTTACTTCGAATAACTTTGCCTTCTTATCGACGCACCTCTGAGTTCTACTTGAAGCAACTTCGAAATCTTCCTCAGCTTTGAGTTGAACTCTGCTATCGATGTTGCTTAGATTCCTTATTAACATATTCGTCAGGATGATGATACAGACTTTAAACTCCGACTTCAGCGTCGAATATAATTCAAAGTTGCGTCGACTTCCAATGATGTGTCGACTGACTCTGGCTTCTGCATCGAATACAATTCGATGTTGCGTCGACTTCAATTGATGCATCGACTGCCAGTCTGAGTTATCCTTCTATTCGAAGTTACTTCGACTTTCAATCGAAGCTGCATTGACTTCTTTTCGATGCAGAATTTACTTAACTATATTTTGCACTGCTTTTGACTAGACCTTGACACTCTAATGTGAGTGTGACATCCTAGGACATCTAAAGACCATATTACCCTCAATATATAACATGGGTAATAAATCCTATAGGATGAAATCACTTATACATAATTTGTATGATAAATCAAGAGGATATTTTTCACAACATAAGCTCTTCTCATTCTTACCTTTGTACTCATTATTAAGTTTTATTGTGGACATATTTATACTATTTGTGAATTAGTGGACTTCATAGCTTCATTCATTGTTATTAATTCATAGGTTGGCACTGTGTTGTTTGGTGTTTTCCAGCAGGATATACGTCTTATAGTGGATGCTAGCCCATGTGTTGGCTCTACAACAAGGTGGTTGTCCTGGGCATAAAGCTCCCCTCGGTCGTGCCCAATTACTGGGAGGTGGAGTTTTACACTTGCCTCCACCAGAGGTCTCGCCGCTAGAACTCAAAGACAAATGAAGGTCTTGCCAACACCAAAGATCTTGACAATCGCTAGTAGAACATGCATATAAATGAAAGTCTTCTTTGCACTAGAGGTCTCGATAGGCCAGGAAGTATTCAAAGATGGCTTACAATTATTTCCAACCCCTTTTTCTGCTTCATGCATTTAGATTTTTTTGTACAGTGAATCATTCTTGTATAGTCCTTTCTTTTGGAGTTGAGACTTTCTCCTTTGCTTCAGTCTCAGCTTTAGTTTTCAGCAGCAGCTCATAGGACTTGAGCTTGCCAAGTAAGACATCAGTGGAGATTTCTCTATGGCATCTGGACTCTCTAATATCCCAGATCCTTGAGTCCCAAGTGCTTGAGAAGTACATGAGAAGCTTGTCATTGATCTCAGTTAATGAGATCTCCTTATCTAGCCCCTTAAGCTCATTAATGATGATTTTGAATCGTTCATACATTTCAACAACATTCTTTTCATCTTTCTTTGGAAAGTTCTCATATTGGGATATGAGAAGGGTCATCCTGTCTTTTCTTTCATCTGAGCTCCCTTCAGCTAATCTAGACTGATGTCACAACCCGCATTTTCCCACGAATTTAAATAAATATTATCAGAGCAAGGGGAAAATACATGCTATGATGCCACGTCAAGCAGGGGACAACTACCGACGCTCAGGCAAACACTCCTTACGATTACTTTATATAAGACATAAATGTGCTTCGATTAAAAAGAGAATTTGACATTTTTTCTTAAGACCATGTCCCCGGTCCGGTGGAACATCTAGTCCACAAATAGAAAACTATACATACGTAGCGGAAAATAGGTTCATTTTAGCCTACATGAGCATGAAGCTCAACATTCCAGAAATGATATGCACATATCTATGTTTAGTATAGTAAGAAAGGATTTTCTACGATCTTCAAAATATGTGACATTTACTTAAAATCATGATATGCAAGAATGACATTTTTATACCAATAAAGTAACTAATGAATCCTAGCATAAAGCTTCCCAGAGAGCAAGTAGGTAAACAACCCGATAGTAACAGATAAACAACTAGCAAGTAATCTAGCACAAGAAAACTAGATCTATGGGTGTCAACAACTGACACGAGCCCATAGAAAAACAAAGTACAAGCCTAAATCTGAAACAGAAGGAACAACTACCTCATAATCGAGAGGGGAGAACGAACCACTGCAAATAACTGCAGCTCTAGAGAACACCAACTCTACTAGACGAACAGCTACGACTCCGAGCCTGAGACATTCAAAAGAAAAGAATGCCTCAGCTAGAAAGTGCAAGAAAACCCAAGGTCAGCAGCAATCAGAAATAAAAGATTTCAGAAAGGACTAATCAGATAAGCATCTATAATCTTACAACAACTCGAGCCAGCTCAAACGAGTGCACTCGATAAGAGGAAAGGCCTGCACCAGAAGGTAATAGCCAAAACAATCAAAGCCAACCACTTGTCCGCCATTGCTGCTCAGAGGTGGTGGTTATACACATAATATCATAGAACACATATATAAGCATATATGTTTATAAGCGCTTGAGACTGATCAGCTCGAGGGAAGAGAGTCCCCCAAAAGAAGGCACTGCGATGGTGGTATCTTCCACAAACGCCCGCAGCCCAACAAACAAACAGGAGTGTTGCGGAGGTGGCTCCAATCAACTCAAACCAACAGCCCAAAAGAGGCGCTGTGGCGGTGACTTTTAGCTCACATGTCCAACAGACTCCAATATAGCACCAGAAGCAGTGGTGCATAAACATATATATATATATATATAAGTATGTATATTTATATATAAGTATATAAATAAAACACACTACATATCACCAGAAAACACTCGGAGTATTAGACAACAAAGCATACTTAGCTCATAAATCCAACATAGCAAACAGAGGAGTGCCAGGAAGGAAAATAGAATTTCAGATGGTTGTAACCACATCTCAAGACGAGAGAATCAGTAAGCACCAGGTTCAGCAATTAATCAATATATCAATATTCAACTTACAACAAGGTTGAAGATTTCAGAAAGCCGACACCATGCAAGGCTTGGGGTAGGAACAAGAAGAAGATAAACTTAACACTAAGGCCAAACACCAGAACAGTACTCAACGATTCATCTGGAAACACTTGGTGAGTCCATACTTGACTCCCAACGAACTTCTCGTAATAGTACGATGAATAAGACACGAAAAGACACCATAAAAGATCGCTAACCAAATACGGGACAACTCAAAGAATAAAGCATAGCTTCATCAAAAGTCTCAACAAAAGGGCTTAAAATGCTTGATGACATCGCTTAAGATACCCGTGAACACCCGACAAAAGAACATATAAATATATGAGGAAATAATTCAGAATAAGCGATGAAGTCGACAGAAAAACTTATCAAAAGTTGACAGGAAAACTTAACAAAAGTAGAAGGGAAAAGACTTATATCAAAGTCGACGAGAAGGACTTATATCAAAGTTGACTAGAATACTTCATGTCAAAGTCGAAGGGAAACTTCATAAAAGAAGAAATAATTGCACGATCTTAGGGCGAGCAAACTTTTCTAAACCTAGTGAAGTCTTATCAGACTACCTGGTAGCATAACTAAACAGGTAAAGAAGCTATCCAGATTCCAAGGGGGATGACAATAGGAATCAAGAACCCAGAACACCAATCAAGACCCCCAAAAGGAAAACACAATATCCACTAACCTAAAGTCAACAGGTTAGGCAGACAAGGAAGAAGAAAGGACTGAAATGAAGGACTTTCAATCACCCAGCAAAATCAAGCCAAGGGGACTACTACTACTTGAAGGACACAACCAATAAGGGAGCCTAGTATAACTAAGCTTCAAGAAACAAAGTCATTAAGGAGAAGGACCGCTATATGCAACCCACAACTACTAAACAGAAATCTTTACATTCAACCAGATTGCTAAGATAGTGAGGAGGAAACATTACCCTTCACTAAGAAAGTTAACACAAAAATTACATGGAAGACTGAGTCTGGAAGGGTTTAAAATACTCAGAAATAAAAGACAGATTACACAAAAAAGACCAGGGAGTTTTGGGCAAAAATTCTGGACAAAAGGCTTGAAAATTCAGGAACTACACAGAGAGAACTTCTAAACAAGTCTATGGTATAAACAGGAATGAAAATGCACAAGAAGAACTTGATTTCCGAGAATACACAGAAAATGACTTTTTTGAGAGAATCTATCAGAACAACAAAGAAGAACACAAACAGAACTTCACTTGCATAAAAAGGGGGAGAAAAAAAATCAAAAGATATATATATATATAAAGAAGATTTAGAGTTCTGAAGAAACATACAAGCCCAGGGAATTTAGGATCTGGTTCCTCATACCGTTAAGAATTAGCTAACAAGATTCCATGAAACTTAGCCATAAAACCAACCATACCTTTTACCAAGTATATATATATAATCAGAAATAAAACTATCCATGGTTGAGCCAGGCAATAATATTCAGGAATAAAGCTAACTAGTTTTTAGCCGCTCAGAATTAACCATTTATTTATGTCTAGGATCCGGCAAACTATCCATCTTCTAGTCAATTGTATAAATACCTATCCGGAATCCAAGCTAATGACGAGTGCGGAGAATGACAAGTGCAAATTTTAGCCGAGAATATACCTACAACCATCCAAATTTCCAACAATGACAATGTAGAGAATAACAAGTGCAGAAAATGACAAGAGCAGAGGATGACAAGTGCAGGATTTAGCCGGCAACATAATCAGAAACGCCAAAATGGACCAAGCAAGCAACCCCACCAAAGCGGGAGTCCAGGATTCAATAGCATAAATTCTGAAATTCTGCTAGCACACACACACACACACACACACACACACACACACACACACACACACATATATATACCCCGAAATTAGCTAATACCAGCCCGAAATTTGATAGCATAAATCAGAAATTTTTGATAACAAAAGCTAGGGAATCTGCTAGCAAAACTCCATAACAAACCTGTACACATAAACTAGGAATTATGCTAGCATAACATCCAGAAATTTTGATAGCAAGTTAGGAAATCTACTAGCATAACTCTCCAAAAACAATTTGCTAACAGGACTAGGAAAATTTGCCAGCATAAGCTACATAAATCTGTTAACAGGAAATGAAAAAAAATTGCTAGCATAAGCCCCATAAAACTGCCAACATAAGCTCCCCAAAATAACCAGATAACAAGAACTAGGAGAACTGCTAGCATAAGCTCCAAATCAGGGCCACGATTGGTAAAGCAACAGAAAAGAGATAAAGGGGAGGAGGAGGAAGAGTTTTCTTGCCTCGATTCAATCGATGACCCGCCGGATCGTGACAAGCTTGACGAGGCCGATCGATACTCTAGCCCCGACAACGAAAGCAAGGCCCGACAACCTCCAAAACTCCTCTGATGGCCAACACCTCTGGTACCCGGCGACTTCGGCGAAAGCCCTAGGTCGCTTCTACCTCACTCTCGGAAACGCTGGAGCCATCGGGGGAGGGGAAAAAGGAAAAGATGAAAGCTCCACCAAACTTCTCTGCATATAAATATATATAGCCTAATGAATATCAAATTTTATACATATATATACATTGTATTTATGTATGTATGTATAAATTCTTATATATAATCTTTGCCCCTATACATATATAATGTATAAGTATATATATATACTTTATACAACCCCCTATAAAACGTCAAGCATGCATACACATATGAATATATGTATTCGTATACATTTATAATAGTATGTTTATATATAAATTTTTCTTATACATGCTTATAATTATATATTATACCTATATACGTATATATATACACATTTACATACATATATCCGCATTTACGCCCCCATCTAGAAATAACTCACCGGACGACGAAGACAACGATTCTGAATGGTAACGCCCCCTCACATTTACACTACGCAATGATAATTTCATTTTTAAGTCATTTTCATTTCGCATCCCCGCTTAAAAAGCTGTAAGAAAACCTGGGGCGTTACAACCACCCCTCCTTAGAAAAAGTTTCGCCCTGAAACTTTGCGACAACAATACCAAACATGGAAAAACACAAGAGATGAAGACTTACTGGGGAAACTAGCCGAAAAGATGAGGATAGGACTCCTTCATTGCTGACTCTAGCTCCCAGGTTGCACCCCGAACATCCTAATAACCCTAGAGGACCTTCTCCATAGGGATAAACTTCCTTCGCAATACCCGCACTTGCTTCTCCAAGATACGAACAAGCTGCTCTACATAGGACAGACTTGGTTGTAACACTGGCACAAAATCAAGAACATGGCGTTTACTGAGGATGCACGCCTAACGATTCTTTACCTTAAACTCTCCTATAAAGCGGATACACAACTAAACAAGAGAAAGAAAACTAGGGCAAAAGCTGAAAGCTTAGAGTTAGATTAGAATCTAACCTGGAATCACTGGGGGGAAAACTGCTCTCCTTCCTTTGTTACTACAATTAACTCGGCCTCTCCTCGATCCAACTGTCGCTATTGAGGCAGTGGCGGTACAGGAGCTGGAAGGGCAAGCTACTGGCCGACCGACTGGAACTACGAACAACGGGATTTCACATGCCCTTTCTGCCCGCACTTATAGCACGTTCTATCCTTCAACCGACATCGAGTCGCATCATGCCCTATTTGCCCACAATACCCACATGACTTATCCTTCTTCCAACACTGCGTAAGATCGTGCCCCGCCCGACTGCAAAAAGTGCAATACTTGACATCCTTCAGAGCACCTTGAAGAGCCAATGACTGAAACTGCATCTGCTTCACCTGAAGTTGCTTCTGCACGCCCAGTCTCTTGAAACACTTCTCGACACCGCATCTTGACCCACAACAGGGTTCTGCACCCCAGGCTGCTGCCCAAAAGTAGCCGCCATCAAAGTCTGAATCCGCGCCCGCATCTCAACCACATGCCTCGACAACGCCTTGCTACTCTGACACAACTCCTCAATTACCGCTTCACTGCGTGGACCCGAAGACTCGCCCTCTGACTGGGGAGTCGACTCCGACGCACTACGCTCTGGAGTCATCGACTGCAATTATGAACAAACACCTCACTACACCTAGCTTAGGACACAACAACTAGGAACTAGAATTTCCAAACTCGACACAGATCAGAAAAGTGTAGATACTTGCTCTTGATGTTACCTTGCTTTGGGAATTCATGAAATGATGTTATGCTTAACTTAGGATGATATAACATCATCCTATCAACTTATGTGCATATAACATAAATGCATGAATGCCAAATTTTTATTTCAAATCATGTGTGTACGAGCGTCATCCTATATGTCTTTAACTTGACACGTGTGCTAATGTTATGTTATGATGTGCATGCAGTGCTATGCAATCTAAAAAAGGCCTTAATGGATGCTATCAGTGGCGTACACATGCGATCTTATGCATCTCATACTACATATTATCGCATGTAACGAAAAAGAAAATCTAGTGGACACGCATGCGACCTACGTTATGCATCCCATACTACATAACAATCGTATGTTGTCACCTATGAGGATCCATATACAAACACATATTATGCATCCCATACTACATAATATGCCCCATATACTTCTTACCATGCTATGAGTGTAGTGTTCATGCTTCAGCCAAGACATACAGATGACCCTTTGGTGTGTGTATGCAATGAATAATGATTCTCACCAGGCGGTTAACCGGTCCAACTAGACTATCCCAGCAACCCGGCTAACCTATCTCTGATACCAACTGTCACAACCCACAATTTCCCACGAATTTAAATAAATATTATCATAGCAAGGATAAAATACGTGCTATGATGCCACGTCAAGCAGGGGACAACTAGCGACGCTTAGGCAAACACTCCTTATGATTACTTTATATAAGGCATAAAAGTGCTTGGATTAATAAGAGAATTTTACATTTTAGCTTAGGACCGTGTCCCTCTGTCCGGTGGATAATCTAGTCCACAAGTAGAAAAATATACATACGCAGCGGAAAATGGGTTCATTTTAGCCTACATGAGCATGAAGGTCAACATTCCAGAAATGATATGCACATATCTATGTTTAGTATAGTAAGAAAGGATTTTCTACGATCTTCAAAGTATGTGACATTTACTTAAAATCATGATATGCAAGAATGAAATTTTTATACCAATAAAGTAACTAATGCATCCTACCATAAAGCTTCCCAGAGAGCAAGTAGGTAAACAACCCGATAGTAATAGCAAAATAGCTAGCAAGTAATCTAGCACAAGAAAACTAGAGCTATGGGCGTCAACAACTGACACGAGCCCATAGAAACACAAAGTACAAGCCTAAATCAGAAACAGAAGGAACAACTACCTTACAACCGAGAGGGGAGAACGAACCACTGCAACTAACTGCAGCTCTAGAGAACACCAACTCTACTAGCCGAACAACTACGACTCCGAGCCTGAGACATTCAAAAGAAAAGAATGCCTCAGCAAGAAAGTGCAAGAAAACCCAAGGTCAGCATCAATCAGAAATAAAAGATTTCAGAAAGGAGGACTAATCAGATAAGCATCTATAATCTTACAACAACTCGAGCCAGCTCAAACGAGTGCACTCGGTAAGAGGAAAGGCCTGCACCGGAAGGTAATAGCCAAAATAATCAAAGCCAACCACTTGTCCGCCATTGCAGCTCAGAGGTGGTGGTTATACACATAATATCATAAAACACATATATAAGCATATATGTTTATAAGCACTTGAGACTGATCAGCTTGAGGGAAGAGCGTCCCCTAAAAGAATCCACTGCGACGGTGGTATCTTTCACAAACGCCTGCAGCCCAACAAACAAATAGGAGTGCTGCGGCGGTGGCTCCAATCCACTCAAATCAACAGCCCAAAAGAGGCGATGTGGCGGTGACTGTTAGCTCACACATCCAACAGACTCCAATATAGCACCAGAAGCAGTGGTGCATAAACATATATACAAGTATGTATATATAAGTATATAAACAAAACACACTACAGATCACCATAAAACACTCGGAGCATTAGACAACATAGCATACTTAGCTCATAAATCCAACATAGCAAACAAAGGTGTGCCATGCAAGAAAACATGATTTAAGATGGTTGTAACCACAACTCAAGACGAGAGAATCTGTAAGCACCAGGTTTAGCAATTAATCAATATATCAATATTCAACTTACAACAAGGTCGAAGATTTCAGAAAGCCGGCACCATGCAAGGCTTGGGGTCGCAACAAGAAGAAGATAAACTTAACATGAAGGCCAAACACCAAAACAATACTCAACGGTTCATCTGAAAACACTTGGTGTATCCAAACTTGACTCCCAACGAACTTCTCGTAACAGTACGATGAATAAGGCACGAAAAGACACCATAAAAGATCACTAACCAAATAAGGGACAACTCAAAGAATAAAGCATAGCTTTATCAAAAGTCCCAACAAAAGGGCTTAAAATGCTTGATGACATCACTTAAGATACCCGGGAACACCCGACAAAAGAACATATAAATATATGAGGAAACAATTCAGAATAAGCGATGAAGTCGACAGAAAAACTTATCAAAAGTTGACAGGAAAACTTAACAAAAGTTGACGGGAAAAGACTTATATCAAAGTCAATGAGAAGGACTTATATCAAAGTTGAATAGAAGACTTCAGGTCAAAGTCGAAGGGAAACTTCATAAAAGAAGAAATAATTGCACGATCTTAGGGCGAGCAAACTTTTCTAAATGTAGTGAAGTCTTATCAGACTACCTGGTAGCATAACTAAACAGTTAAAGAAGCTATCCAGATTCTAAGGGGGATGACAGCAGGAATCAAGAACCCAGAACACCAATCAAGACCCCCAAAAGGGAAACACAACAACCACTAACCTAAAGTCATTATGTTAGGCAGACAAGGAAGAAGAAAGGATTGAAATGAAGGACTTTCAATCACCCAGCAAAATCAAGCCAAGGGGACTACTACTACTTGAAGGACACAACCAACAAGGGAGCCTAGTATAACTAAGCTTCAAGAAACAAAGTCATAAAGGAGAAGGACCGCTATTTGCAGCCCACAACCACTAAAAAGAAATCCTTACATTCAACCAGATTGCTAAGACAGTGAGGAGGAAGCATTACCTTTCACTGAGAAAGTTAACACAAAAATTACATGGAAGACTGAGTCTGGAAGGGTTTAAAATACTCAGAAATAAAAGGCATATTACACAAAAAAAAAACAAGGGAGTTTTGGACAGAAATTCTGGACAAAAGGCTAGAAAATTCAGGAACTACACAGAGAGAACTTCTAAACAAGTCTATGGTATAAACAGGAATAAAAATGCACAAGAAGAACTTGATTTCCAAGAATACATAGAAAATGTCTTTTCCGAGAGAATCTATCAGAACAACAAGGAAGGCTACAAACAAAACTTCACTTGCAGAAAAAGGGGGAGAAACAATCAAAAGATATATATATATATATATATATATATAAAGAAGATTTAGAGTTCTGAAGAAACATACAAGCCCAGGGAATTTAGGATCTAGTTCCTCATACCGCTAAGAATTAGCGAACAAGATTCCATGAAACTTAGCCACAAAACCAACCATACCTTTTAACAAGCATATATATACATATATAATCAGAAATAAAACTATCCAGGGTTGAGCCAGGCAATAATATTCAGGAATAAAGCTAACTAGTTTTTAGCCACTCAGAATTAACCATTTATTTATGTCTAGGATTCGGCAAACTATCCATCTTCTAGTCAATTATATAAATACCTATCCGGAATCCCAGCTAATGACGAGTGCGGAGAATGACAAGTGCAGATTTTAGCAGAGAATATACCTACAACCATCCAAATTTCCAACAATGACAAGTGCAGAGAATAACAAGTGCAGAAAATGACAAGAGCAGAGGATGACAAGTGCAGAATTTAGCCGGCAACATAATCAGAAACGCCAAAATGAACCAAGCAAGCAACCCTACCAAAGCAGGAGTCTAGGATTCAATAGCATAAATTCCGAAATTCTGCTAGCACACACACACACACACACATATATATATATATACAAACCCCGAAAGTAGCTAATACCAGCCCGGAATTTGATAGCATAAATTAGGAAAATTTGAATACAAAAGCTAGGGAATCTGCTAGCAAAACTCCATAACAAACCTGTAAACATAAACTAGGAATTATGCTAGCATAACATCCAGAAATTTTGATTGCAAGTTAGGAAATCTACTAGCATAACTCTCCAAAAACAATTTGCTAACAGGACTAGGAAAATTTGCCAGCATAAGCCCCATAAATCTGTTAATAGGAATTGAAAAAGAAACAGCTAGCATAAGCCCCATAAAACTGCTAAAACATAAGCTCCCAAAAAAAACCAGATTACAAGAACTAGGAGAACTGCTAGAATAAGCTTCAAATCAGGGCCACGATCAGTAAAACAACAGAAAAGAGATAAAGGGGAGGAGGAAGAAGAGTTTTCTTGCCTCGATTCAACCGATGACCCGCCGGATCGTGACAAGCTTGACGAGGCCGATCGTTACTCTAGCCCCGACAACGAAAACAAGGCCCGACAACCTCCAAAACTCCTTTGATGGCCAACACCTCCGGCGCTCGACTACTCCGGTGAAAGCCCTAGGTCGCCTCTACCTCACTCTCAGAAATGCTGGAGCCATTGGGGGAGGGGAAAAAGGAAAAGATGAAAGCTCCACCAAACTTCTCTGCATATAAATATATATAACCTAATGAATATCAAAATTTATACATATATATATATTGTATTTATGTATGTATGTATAAATTCTTAAATATAATCTTTGCACCTATACATATATAAAGTATACATATATATACTTTTATACAACCCCTATAAAACTTCAAGCATGCATACACATATGAATATATGTATTCGTATACATTTATAATAGTATGTTTATATATATAATTTTTTTTATACATGCTTATAATTATATATGTATACATATATACGTATATATATACACATTTACATACATATATCCACATTTACGCCCCCATCTAGAGTTAACTCGCCAGACGACGACGACAACGATTCCGAACGGTAATGCCCCCTCAAATTTATAATACGCAATGATAATTTTATATTTAAGACATTATCATTTCGCATCCCCGCTTAAAAGGCTATAAGAAAACCTAGGGCGTTACAACTGACTCCCAGATTTCCTTTGTTGCTTGACATTCAACCATCTTCTAGAATATGTCATCTGACATAGTTGACACTAAGATGTTCATAGACTTAACATCACAGGCTTTCACCTTCTTCTCAACATCAGTCCACTCAGTTCCGGGGATAAGTTCTTGTGTCACAGTCCCACTTGCATCTTTTCTGTATGACATTGAAGGACCTGACAAAATAACATCAAAACTTTCATCATCAATAGAATTCATATAAAGCTTTTATTCTGACCTTCCAGGGTGTAAACTTATTCAGATTACACACTGGTGGTCTAGTGAATGCATGTTCCTCTCATTTTTTGAAAATAAATTTAAAATGTAAAAATTTGAATGGGAAGATCTTTTGATCAAGGTGTTACCCTTTTTCTAATAAACCTACCTCTAATACAAATTGAAATTGCACAGTGACTCCCATGAGTATTCTCTAGGGCGGGGATGAAGATTTAAAACTTTTCACAAAAATGTGCACAAAACAATAACGATTCTAATTACTAAGCATCCAGAATTCCAACCAGAATAAATTGATCACAGAATAACAAAATTAAATAAGGGACAACACAAAAAATTATCATAACACAGATGAGACAAGAGCTACAGTGGTTCCCCAAAATCTGGGTACTCCACTCTTCTACCACATTGGTAGGAATACACTATCATAATACCTGAGTCTTTTGATAAGGAGACACTTAGAACCAGGATTTTAGTCTTTTGTTAAGAAGACTCTTAGAACCAAGAATAGATCTTTTGATAAGTAGATCTTAAACCAAAACTAGATACTTTGATAATGAGATCTTGAACCAGTCTAGGTCTTTTGTTAAGGAGATCTTGAACAAGACTGAATCCTTTGAAGAGGGATTCTTAGGACTCTTTACTCTGTTTTATAGGAGATAGAAAATAGAGTAAAAGGAGGAGAAGAGGAAGATGAATATGGTTCTTCTGTGAATGAATCCTCTTGCAACAATCAATGAGGATTGTAGGCACTAAGTATTTTCTGGATCCTTCTTCAGAGAATGAATCCTTGCTCTGATCTAGTTGATGAAAGCTGCAAGGATTATGAAAGCCCTGATCTAGTTGATGATCTCTGTATATTCCTTATGCTTCTTTCAGAAAGATAGAGGAAGAAGAAGAAGCCTTCTGTATATCTGTACAAAGATCTGTCGTGTATTCTGCTGTAGAGAAAGCTTTAGAAGAAGTGGAATAATGATTGTTGTTGTCAACTTTTGAATTCTGTATTTCTTATTCTTCTGTCAAATGGAGATAAAAGACTTTCCTCTTCTGATCTTTCTCTAATTAGAATGTCCAAGAGGAATTATTGCTTTCTTTCTATTTGTGTTCTCTGCCCGTCAAGATCCTTTGTATAATTTCCACTTTCGGTATTGTTATAACCCGAGCCGGGGCCACATCCCCAGACTCGGTTGACTGCAGTCAAATGGCACAAGCATCCCCAACCAAATCTCCCGGGCGCCACCTGGGGGCCGCCCAAACATGGCATAATTCCTGGGTAGGTTGTTGAGGCCGGGGATAGAACCCACGACCTCCTTTATAAGAGCATTTTAACATCTCCTCCTATACCCAAGTGTTCTGCACACTTGGGTATAGGAGGAGATGTTAAAATCCTCTTATAAAGGAGGTCGTGGGTTCTATCGCCAGCCTCAACAACCTACCCGGGAATTATGCCATGTTTGGGCGGCCCCCAGGTGGCGACCGGGAGATTTGGTTGGGGATGCTTGTGCCGTTTGACTGCAGTCAACCGAGTCTGGGGATGTGGCCCTGGCTCGGGCTCTAACAGGTATTATAAAATCTCTAGAATTCTTCTTTCTCTTCTTATTCATATATGACCCATTATAATTCAAATAATTTCCTTATATATCTTCTGAATAAGCATCAGAATCTATTCCAGGAAGAATTCCAAAACCGTGTCTGTATTTGACATTGTGTTGAATAACTTTGCCTTCTTATCGATGCACCTCTGAGTTCTACTTGAAACAACTTCGAAATCTTCCTCAGCTTTGAGTTGAACTCTACTATCTACGTTGCATCGATTCCTTATTGACAAATCCATCAAGATAAAGATATAGACTTTAAACTCCGACTTCTGCGTCGAATATAATTCGACGTTGCATCGACTTCCAATGATGTGTCCACTGACTCTAGCTTCTGCATCGAATACAATTCGATGTTGCGTCGACTGCCAGTCTGAGTTGTCCTTACTTATATTCGAAGTTACTTCGACTTTCAATGGAAGCTGCATTGACTTCTTTTCGATGCATAATTAACTTAACTAGATTTTGCACTCCTTTTGATTAGACTTTGACCCTCTAATGCGAGTGTGACATCCTAGGACATCTAAAGACCATATTACCCTCACTATACAACATGAGTAATAAATCATAGAGGATGAAATCACTTATACATAATTTTTGAGATAAATCAAGAGGATATTTTTCCTAACATAAGCCCTTCTCATTCTTACGTTTGTACTCATTATTAAGTTTTATTGTGGACATATTTATACTATTTGTGAATCAATTGACTTCATAGCTGTAACGCCCTGGGTTTTCACTAATTATTTTAAATCTAATTATTAATTAGTTTAAATATAATTATCTTCAAAATGGCAGTGTGAGGGCGTTACTGTTTTGGGGTGCGTGTAAATAATGAGTAAAGAGCGAGAACCAAAACAAAAGGATAAAAATAATAATAATAAGATATATATATATATATATATTATATTATATATATGAAATATGTTTATACATGATAAAATAGTTAGAAAAGAATGCTACCATTCTTATTTTTTATAGTCTCATTATTTTGATTAATCATAACGATTAAAATGTTAAGATAATATAAAAGACTTAAATACTTGTGATTTGTCCAAAAGATTTTATATAAAAAGTGCTATATGTATGTATAGGTATATAAAATAATAAGATAATCTAAAATTTATAACAACACTATATATATAAGAGCCCTAATTTATCATAATCATGAATTATTATAATTTATATATAAACATAAATTAAATCTTATATCTGTTATCTTTTGGTATTATTATTATTATATATATAATAAGAATTATTGTAAGTATATATATAATGAGATTTCAAGCCTAAAGATGAATCAGTTAGTGGATGAAGATATTTGTATATAAAATTAATAATTTAGGTGAGTGGGTTTTTAATTAATTCACTTATGTTATTATATTATATAAGTTACGTACCTTTCTTCTTCTTCCCCAAGCCGTCCAGGCATTTCTTTTCTTTCATTTTTTTCGAGGAGAGCTAGCTGGTTCGGGAGGGAGAGTTCGAAAGAGGGTTTTTCCTCTTTCCGTTGGCCGTCAAGGGAGCTCGAGAGTTCGGATTCATCGTCAGAGCGTAGATTTGGAAAGCTCTCGCCGAGATCTTTCTGTGTGCGGTAATTTTTCCATGTTTCGTCGAGTTTTGTCGTCGAGCTTAACCCTAATGGTTGGATTTATTCTTCTTTCTTCATGTATAGCTTCTTCCCTTGCCGAGGAGTGCTAATCGGCGAGTCGGCTCGCAAGTTCGAGGCAAGTTGCAGTATTTCTTTTTCATATTTCTTTTCCTTTATTGCTAGCAGCTTGGATTTTTCTATGATTGTTGTGGGTAGAATTTCTGATTTGGTATGAGCAATTAGATTTTTTTTCCTCTTTGATCTATGGGGTGAGTAGATTTTGGTAAATGTAAGAGGTCTTCTTAGTGGGTGGTCTACAAATAGCAGTTCTTTCCTTCTTTGTTGCTTTTGTGATTTTTCCTAGTCATGGTGATTTTAATCCTTGCTGTCATTTCTTCTTCTTTCTCTTTTAATGTTGTTTAAGTACCCCTTCGTTTTGCTGAATCTGGATGGTTAAATTTTCAGACTTAGGCATGCTAGAAGTAGTCTGATATGTTTCCTGTCAAATTATTTTCCTTAGTTCTTTTCTGAATTTTTTCTGTTTGAAGTCCCGTCCCGTCGATCGACACCCCATCCCGTCGATCAACTAGAGAGGGCAGGGTGGTCTTGTTTGTCGAGTTTTCTAAGTAAGAATTGACAGGACACCCATCGATCGGGCTCCCGTCCCGTCGATCGGGCTCCCGTCCCGTCGATCGGGCTCCCATCCCGTCTATCGGGCCTTCTTCAATCCAATGCTTTTGTCTTAAGTCTTTCCCATCGATATCGAGTATTCTTCCCGTCGATTATAAGTAAATCTTCTAGTCGATTATAAGTTATTCTTTTCCCATCGATATCGAGTATTCTTCCCTTCGATTATAAGTAAACCTTCCAGTCGATTATAAGTTAGCCTTTTCCCATCGATATTGAGTATTCTTCCTGTCGATTATAAGTAAACCTTCCATTCGATTATAAGTTAGCCTTTTCCCATCGATATCGATTATTCTTCCCATCGATTATAAGTAAACCTTCCAGTCGATTATAAGTTAGTCTTTTCCCGTCGATATCGAGTATTCTTCCCATCGATTATAAGTAAACCTTCCAGTCGATTATAAGTTAGTCTTTTCCCATCGATATCGAGTATTCTTCCCATCGATTATAAGTAAACCTTCCAGTCGATTATAAGTAATCCATTTCCCATCAATATCGAGTATTCTTCCCGTTGATTATAAGTAAACCTTCTAGTTGATTATAAGTTAGCCTTTTCCCATCGATATCGAGTAAGCTTCCCGTCGATTTAATGTTAGCTTTCCCGTCGATTATGTTACATCTCTTCCCGTCGACTTGTCTATATTTTTCCCATTGACTTGAATGTACTTCTTCCCATTGATCGGCCAGTCTTCCAGTCGAATTTTCTAAAGTGTTTCCAGTTGACTTTTTCTTAAGTCTTCCCGTCGATCGTGCAGTCTTCCAGTCGACTTTCTAAAGTGTTTCCAGTCGACTTTTTCTTAAGTCTTCCCGTCGATCGAGCAGTCTTCAAGTCAAGCATGAAAACTCACAATGTTTGGTTTTGGCTCTAATTCTTGAATTTGTTTAGTACCCGTGGAGGGAGAATTACATGCATTTTCTAGAAATTTTGAAATTTCATAAGCGATGCTACAAGTAAAAATATGTTTAAAAATTTTGTTATCAATCATATAAAATAGGAAATTCACTATCTTTGCATTTAATATGAAATTGTTTTACTCAAACTAACCAAATTCACTTAATAGTCTTGGGAATATAAACATTATTAATTAAAATAGATGGCGAGATATATTTTTTAATGGTTACATTTCATACATCAATACTTTGAGAAGTATGAAAATTTTTCATTAATATTTTTCATGTAAGATAAAGAAAACCAATGAATAATGGTAGAATAAAAGATGTTCTATCAATATTCAACATTTCTCTAAAGGTTGCCATAATATAATCTAGGTTTTACAGCCTAAAGATGAGTAACCTCAGTCTGATACAACTTGTTCAATCTATAGGCTTCCTTGGAGGATTGTGAATAAGGATTATTAAAAAATTCATTAATTTTTCTTTTCATAAATTAATATCTTGAATGATAAAGAGTTATCACAATGGAAATTAATATTTAAATTAGTTATAAGAAAATATTATCATTTAAAAATGAATCTTGATACATATAGGTATTTCTTTTACAAATTGATTAAAATGTTGTACAATTGGAAAAAAATTATTTTAAGAAGATTAACTCAAGACCGTGTTTAAAAGAAAAATATTTCAATATAAATTAATTAAGAGGAATGATTATAATGGTTCAGATCTACTAACACAGATCACATTGATAATTTTTACTCTTTGGTTGTCTACACCAACTCGCAATTCGAACTTATTGGCCCTAGTCAATCTACCCTCGGATTGGCCTCACGACTACACCTAGCTAATCCACCTCTAGGTTAGCCTTAAGCTTCTTCTCCCTGGAGACCTCCATTGATCTGACCTGATACCTAGTCACCACACTCGAGTAAATTTTTTGCCTTAAACCTATCCCAATTATCAATTACAATTTTCAACTTAAGAGTTTATCTATATTGACTAAAATTTTCCTATTTTTTCAGCTTCTTCAAGTGTTGCAGACATGGCCCTAAACATAAACTCAAGTAGGGAGTATTTTTAATTACTTGTAGTGCACTCAAATGAATAATCATTTGTTAAATCATCTAATTCAATTTCTCTTCTCTTTGATGTGCATTCCTTACTGTAGTTGAAGCAAGAATTTTCTTTAGTGGTCTTGCAAGTGTGTACACTTATAGTCTCTGATTGTAGATTGGAGTCTTTTACGAGTTCATTACCAAAGGATGGAAAAGCACAAGTACTCTCAATGAATTTCCAAATGTCATAATATATTTCAAGAGATCAAATGAGCTTAAAACTTTTGGGGCAGAAAGCATCCCAACTTCACACAATAGAAAAAGGAAGAGATGGGGGACTGTGAGTGGGCGAGTACTCAGTGTCATGAATACTAGGAGAATAAGTAAAAGGGTATCATGAGTAGCGAGACCAAATTTTGCATAGCGTGAACCATAGTTGTGCACTGCTAAGATGGTGAAAGGGGTAGAGTGAAAAATGCACTTCATGAACTCATGCTCTGCTAAGATGGTGAAAGGGAGGAACCTGAGAGTGGCTACTTTTTGCTCACTGAGGGTGAGCTCGAAAGAGCAAGAAGAGATGTTGCGAGCAGCAAGGCTAGGCTTCTTACAACTGCAACTTTGTGTTGCGGGTGATTTTATTACTAGCTGAGAAACGATTATAAAGAGAGAACCACTATGAGGAGATTGGAGTAGCTTGAAGGTCACACAATTGAGTTTGCAGGATGTAGAAGCAGATTCTCGGATCCCTTTTTCAGTTTTGTTCCACCTATTTATACTAGTGGGGACCTACCGGAATGGGAAGGTAGCAAAAAAGATGGGCTACCAAGATTACAAGAGAAACTTGCTGGGATGAGAGGCTACACGATGTGCAAATATTCTTAAAATCTAGACTGTGTGAAGACAACATGAGTGTCCAAATGAGCTTAGCCAAAAGAGCTGCACTAAGAAAATAAAACTAAACTATCTAAGGGTTGAGGGTCTCTAAAGGCTGCCCGACTAAGCTAACAAGGAGGAAGCCTCCTACCATACAAGGCTTGGGTTACTAAGCTATGTGAACAAGGAAAGACTACCCGCATAGACCATAGAGGGAGGCACTGGCTTGCCTGGAGAGAGCTAAAGTCTATGGCCGAGCGGACTCCCGACAGAGACTGCCCAAGCTACTAGGGAACATAATAGATGAATTGAAGGTATCCAGAGTGCCAAGTTGAGAGGTCACTAGAAGACTGATAACCAAACTTTTGTGGATAAATGGAGTTGCTTCACTTGCCTAATAACAAACGTTCAGGGAGGACTGCAAAGGATATCCTCAAGGACTATTATATAGATGATTCTGAACAATCCCAAGGTCACAGGATTTAGGCTAAACATAATCCCCACACATTTTTAAGTCTGTGTAGACTACAAAAATGTACAACTTAACCACAAAGTTTGCAAGACATTAAATATTCTGAAAACTCCATAAATAGTATTGGGGGCTTGTGGATTCAAAACATTTTCTAAGGGGAACCTTTTCGCCGGTCATAGTCTCCCTCTTCAGAAAAAAATGGGGCTAGTGATACCAAGAGTTTGATGGCGATACTTTCAAAGTAGCTCCAAGTTGTTAGTATATTTCCTTTCTAAACATGTGCTTGTGCAAGAAAGATCAAGATGTGGAAGAGTGACAGGAAGTAGGAGAAGAAGATAATGGCATTGCATTCATAGTGATTTCATTGATTTATTATTGCTGATACATGGCTTTATAGGTACTAGATCATGGAATACAAAGCATCATTAGAGTCATTGATGTTATATTAATAAGGGTGATAAAACAGTTACACGAGACTTTTAGACTTCAACAGCCAACTAATGCTTCATAAAGAGGGGCTGGCATGTTCAACTTTCAACATTCCCCCTTGAATCGGGTGACTCGGTAACGTTTAGGTCTGCCCTAAGATTGATAAAGCGACTTCGATGCATGGCTTGCTAAATAATTCGGCGATCAGGAGTTCCGACAGGCAGTGCTCCATCCTAGCTTCTCCTTTCTCAATCTTTTCTCTTATAAAATGGTATTTGATCTCAATATGTTTGCCGCGGTTATGGAACACTAGGTTTTTGGATAGTGCGATGGCTGAGATGTTATAGCACTTAAGTAGTATATCTTCTTCTCCTTTCCAGTGAGCACTTCTATCATCCTCTGCATCCATATACCATCACATATAGCTGAGGTGATTCCCATGTATTCTGCTTCTGTTGTAGACAGGGCTACAGTCTACTACTTCCTGTACCTCCACGAGACGGGATTTGAGCAATAGAAGAATATATATCCCTTGGTGCTTCTTCAGTCATCATGCGAGCCTCCCCAATCAGAGTCACAGAAAACTGTGAGCGATGCGTCGAGATCCTTGGTGTAGAGAATCTCGAGAGAGGTCATCCCCTTAGAAACCTTATAATGTGCTTAGATGCCTCCATGTGCACCTTGGTTGGTTAACTCATGAACCTGGACAAGAGATTAACATAGTGCTCCATGTCTGGCCGGGAATTAGTAAGATAAATAAGAGACCCAATTAAATTTTTGTAAGTATCCCGATCAGTGGTTTTGTCTCCTTCCTTGAATTTGCACAACTTAGTGCTTGTGCACATGGGGGTTTGACTGGGATTGCATTCCCACATATTGAATTTTGTAAGAAGTTCAATTGCATATTGTTCTTGTGATAGGAAGTAGGCAGCATGGCATCTTTTTATTTCCATTCCCAGGAAATACTTAAGATGACCAATATCAGACATTTCATACTTTCTTTCATTTTTGCCTTGAACCTACATCTTCTGACCCTCCAGTAACCAGAAGGCCGTCAACATAGAGACACACTATGATCTTCTCACCACTTTCTTCAGTTTTAATAAACAGAGAGGGTTCAAACTTGCTTGCAACAAGTTCTTCTTGATTGATGAACGTAGTGATATTTGCATACCATGCCCTTGGGGCCTGCTTTAATCCATACAAGGCTTTATTTAATTTGTATACGTCATTTTCTTTCACCATTTTTATGTACCCTTCAGGCTGATCAACATAGACTTCTTCAGATAAGACCCAATTTAAGAATGTTGATTTTACATCTAGTTGTTGGATTGCATAATCATTTCTTGCAACAATGGAGAGAAGAAGTTGAATGGAATCCATTCGGTCAACGGGGGAAAACATTTCTTCATAATCCCCTCCAAACTTTTGGGTGTACCCTTTAGCAACGATTCTAGCTTTGTGCTTAACAATGATTCCCTTCTCATCATGCTTGAGCTTGTATATCCATTTCAAACCAATGACAGGCTTGTCGATTGGTCTGGGAACTAAAGACCAGGTATTATTCTTCATTCATAGCTTTTCTCCATTCTTATTGGCTGGCAGCTGCTTCATAACTTGTTGGGGTATGGTGGAAAAGCACAATGTTTGTATTATCATAAATATCTTGAAGTGATCGAGCCTGTGAAGGCAGTGATGTCTCATGTGAATCATGTGAATCACGGGCTTGAGGTGCAAGCTCCTTTTCAGGATTTAGTACTTCTTGTAACACTTGGAAGTGGTTCGAGTTGAGCTCATCTGTGCTGTAAGTAGTAGGATTCACATCTTTGTCCGATGCCCAAGACCAACCCTGTTCTTCATAAAAAAAATACATCTCTTGAAATGATTAGTTGCTGGAAAGTTGGATCAAACAACCTATATATGCCTTCTTGTTTTCAAAGTATCCCAGGAAAACACATTTTGTTGCCGTTTGATCTAGCTTGTCCCTTTATTCTTTAAGTATGTGAGCAAAATCTATGCAACCAAAAGTTCTTAGGTGCCCTATTTTGGGTTTTTTTATTGAACAACATTTCATAAGATGTTGTGATGTTGTTTACCTTGGTTGGCACACAGTTCAACATATGAACACCTGAGCTTGCCGTTTCTCCCCCGAATTTCTTTGACATGCTTTTGTGAAGAAGAATTGATCGAACCATCTCCATAATAGTTCAATTTCTGCGTTATATTACACCATTTTATTGTGGTGTCCCGAAGGCTGTAAATTCATGTTTTATTCCCTCGATGGTGCAGAAATGTTGGAAAGTATGGGAAACAAATTCCCCTCCATTGTCACTCCTTAGAGTTTTAATGTTGCTTTCCAACTTTTTCTCAATTTGTCTTTTAAATTCAGTAAAATAGGACAGTGTTTCTGATTTTTGTTCAATCAGAAATAGCCATATATACCTTGTAAAATCATCAACAATGAGGAAAATATACCTTTTACCTCAAGTCATAGGGGATGAGGATGGCCCCTATAGATCATAGTGGAGCAATTCATGTGGCTTTGAGCATCGATGTGTTTGTTGGGGAAAAGGTTGGCGGTGAGATTTTGCCAGTGCACATGTATCACATGGCAGTGATGAATCTTGAGCTCTGGAGGCCCAGTTCCTAATTTGTTTTCAAATAATTTCTGCATGGAGTTGAAGTTGAGATGTCCCAATCGACTGTGCCACTTCAGGACCATATCAGAATTGGGTTTGATTATTGCAAGAGCTGTAGGATGGGTTGCCTCTAGTGAGAGAGAGAATACTCTATTTTTTGACATTGTTGAGGTAGCTACATGATTGCCACTAGTGTCAGCAATGATGCATGTTTTGTCTTGAAATGTTACACTGTACCCCTTGATCATTAGTTGGCTGATGCTAAGAAGATTCTGAGCCAATGACAACACGTTTTGGACATCATGGATTACTTTGTTTCTCCCATCCGAGCCCTTTACTGTTATGTCCCATTTTCCCTCAATATGTGTGGAGTTGTCATCTCCCAGGTAAACAGTTGATTTTTTTGTCTCATTTAGCTGAGTGAAGAGCATTTTGTTATTTGCCATATGGTTTGAGCATCCAGAATCGATGTACCAATTGGAGGATAACTCTTGCGTAGTAGTCTACTCACTACAAGTTAGAGACAACTTTTCATCTTTCTCATCTTTTCCATTTTTTGTAAACTTTGCATCTTCTTTGTTTTTGAACCAATAATCCCTATCAAAATGTGTGGGATTCTTGCACAGTTTGCACTTAAAATAACACTTAGAGTTGTCATGGTTTGATTTTTTTTGCATAGGGTGCAATAAACTCCATTTCCTCTGTCATTGTAAATTTGCAGAGGGGGATTTTGGCGATGGTAGTTTGGAGGCAATTGCTTCCAGTGAGATCCACATGATCTAGGATGTTTACTTGAGTTCACAACCTTCTTTCCATTAGGGTGCTGCTTACATAGATTCATCTTTGTTTGCAAAGCATGGGTGAGAGATGGTTGGTGTCGTTTCAACCACTCCTCATGGGATTGGATTTTCCCTATGAGTGCAGCAATAGGAAGTGCTCTATGTCATTACTTTCCTCAATTGCTGCTGCAATATGATCATAATTCTTTGGTAGACTTGTCAATATTTTGAGAACAACTTCATTTTCAAGTACAGGAGCCCCAAGATTGCTTGTTTGATTAGTAAGGTTTGTGAGTTTAGGCATAAACTCAAAGATTGTTTCATCTTCTCTCATGGAGAGTGAATCAAATTGCTTCTTAATGTTCAATTTTTGAATAAAGATTACCTTTCTATATCCTTGGTAAATTTCTTTGAGTGTATCCCACGCAAGTTTGGTTATTTTGGCTCTCATAATCCTTGGGAAGACATTGATTGTGACAGCTTGTTGAATGAGTAGTAGTGCCAAGGAGTTCTTTTGTTTTTCTCCTTTGTGTATTCTTACTTCCTCTCCTTCTTGTAGCTTCTCATTTGGATCTGTCTTTGGCCCATTTTAAATGATCTCCCAGAGATCTTGTGACTCAAGGAGAGTCTCCATCTTGAAAGCCTAGTGGTCATACAGCTCCCCATTGAAAAGAGGAACATGTTGTGGAGGATATGTTATAGTGTTGGTAGATGATGAACCAATGAGAGCCAAATGCACAGGAATGTAGGATATCAAGCTCGGATACCAGGTTAGTATATTTCCCTTCTAGACATGTGCTTGTGCAGGAAAGATCAAGATGTGGAAGAGTGATGGGAAGAAGGAGAAGAAGATAAAAGCATTACATTCATAGTGATTTCATTGATTAAATGTTGCTGATTAAGGACTTAATTTATAGGTGTTAGAGCATGGAATACAAAGCACCATTAGAGGCATTATGTTACATTAATAAGGGTGAGTAAACAGTTACAAAAGACTTTTAGACTTCAACAACCAACTAATGCTTCATAAAGAGGGGCCGGCGGGTTCAACTTTCAACACAAGGTTGATCTTCTCCGTAGAGGAAGCAAACCGTAGAGGAGAAAGGAGGATAGAAGAGAATGACGTTTAACCCACCGTTCTAAGGTAGCGTTTGGGGGAGCTTATTAACTCTGGTGCGGCAGGGTGAAACCTCCGTTTACACAAAAATCCATGTTTGGTATCGAGAAGCAGGTATAAGTTGTTTCTAAAATAAGCTGTTATTAGGTTTAGCGTTGCCGCAGGAAATTCCTCCTTCTCAACCGCATCGCAAGCGTGATCTTTTGCTCCCGACCCCTGCAGCCGCGATTCGCTCCCCCTCACGCGCGGCATCCTTTCTTCTTCCTCGGCTGTCCATCCTTTTGCCAATCTCTTAGGGCACATACACGCTCGCTCTCTCCCCTTCGACACCTCCGTCCTTGTCGAAGCACATCCCGTTGGAGAAGCTACTGCAGAGGGCGTGTTTGCAAGCCGTCCATTCTTCTACCGACCACCTAGAGTACGCTCGCTCTCTCCCCTGTTCAGTTTGGAAAGAAGAACCTCCATTATTCAGATCTCCCCCTTCACGAATTCTCCGACGCAGATCTGTGTGTGCTTGCAAGCCTTACCGCGAATCTCCTCTCCCAATTGGCTACCATCTTGGAGGTATAAATTTTTTTCCTCATTCCAATGTTTTCCTGTTTTTCACAGATTTTATATATTTTTTTGGAATTGAATTATGTATCTTGTATGGATGCTTTGTTTTGTAGTTGTATGTATATGCGGTTGTGTGTGTGTGTGTGTGTGTGTGTTGTTGTATGGTTATTTTGTGATTTTGTGGTTTTATGTGTCTGTGTAGTTGTATGTGTAGGTGGTTTTGTAGTTGTATGTGTGATTTTGTGTAGGTGATTTTGTGTAGTTGTATTTGTGTTTTGTAGTTGTATGTATGCTTTGTTTTGTGTGTGTATGCATATGTGGTTATGTGTGTGTGTGTTTTGTAGTTGTATGTGTAGGAGGTTATGTGTGTGTGTGTTGTTGTATGTGTAGGTGGTTATGTGTGTGTGAAGTTTGTGTGTGTGAAGTTTGTGTGTATGTGTGTGTGATGTTTGTGTGTGTGTGTGTGAAGTTTGTGTGTATGTGTGTGTGAAGTTTGAGTGTGTGTGTGTGTAAAGTTTCTTTATGTGTGTGTATGCGTATGATTGTTTGTGAATGTGTATGATTGTTTGTGAATGTGTATGATTGTTTGTGAATGTGTATGATTGTTTGTGTGTGTGAAGTTTGCGTGTATGCGTATGTGTATGTGTGTGTGTATGATTATTTGTGTGTGTGTGTGTTTGTATATGAGTGTGAGTGTGTGTGTGTGTATGTATATGAGTGTGTGTGTGTGTATTGTATGTATATGATCGTGTGTATGTGTGTGTGTGCTTATGATTGTGTGTGTGTTTGTATATGAGTGTGTGTATGTATGTGTGTGTTGTTGTATGTATATGATTGTGTGTATGTGTGTGTATTTGTGATTATGTATGTCTGTTTATTTGTATATGAGTGTGTGTATGTGTATGTGTGTGTGTATGTGTATGATTATTTGTGTGTGTGTGTGTGTGTGTGTGTGTGTGTGTGTGTTTGTATATGAGTGTGAGTGTGAGTGTGTGTATGTATATGAGTGTGTGTGTGTTGTTATTGTTGTTTGTATATGATTGTGTGTATGTGTGTGTGTTTGTGATTGTGTATGTGTGTGTGTATGTGTACTACGCGATATGCCAAGCTATTGCTTTGAGCAACAGACACATAACGTCGTAACGACAATGGCTTTGCATAATTTTATATGAAGGCATCCATCACGTATAAATCCTGGTTTTAGAGAAAGTGAGGGAATGCGTATGGGAGGCGGAGTAGACTCACGGAGACAACATGATACATGCATTAATGCATCTAGTGGAGTAGACGAGATGATAACACTGCGTGAGTCTATAGTGCAACAACTCTATGAGGAAAGAAGGTAAAATTCATTCCCCATTTTTTATATTTTAATTTAATATAAGAATCTAATATAAAACATTTTCAATCAGGTAGGTGATACACCGAAATACTTGGATGCAGCCGATGGATCCGTGCGTCGAGAGTTTAAATTTTTTTGTAACGTTGGTTTGTAATATCTGAAAAACATTCAAATTTTATTTGGTATGTCGCGTGACGTTCGTTTTAAATGTTTAAAACTATTTCAGGTATTGGACAAAAAAGTTAAATTATTATAAAAAAAAATTAACCTAAAAAACTCCATTTTCCCAAACAGTTTTGTAAAAACAGCTTATCAAAAGCTCGGCAAACTCCATTTCACACAAACAGGTTTTTAACAAAATTCTATTTTCCAGAAACAACACTTTTACTATCAGCAACTATACATCAGCAGCTTTTCATCAGCAACAGCTCACCCAAACTGGACCTAAATCCTACTGCGGATGTTCTTTCTGAGCCATTGCCTATTATCAATGTCACAAAAACCCTAAACTCTCCTCAACAGGACTTTAGGATGACTGCGCCTTAGTAAGAAATTGATGCGGAGAAGATAATTGAGACCTTCATCCACTCTGACGAAGAGCATGTAGTTAATATTACCACTAAAAAATGTCTGTAGAACCTATGGCTAAAGAAATTGGAGAACCTGCCCTGCAAACTGGGACAAATGAGGCTTCTATGCAAGAATGTTTGAGACATTTTGCGTCTTTTATGACAAAGAAGCTCCATAGTTGGAAGTTGGTCACAGAGGACGTTGAAAAGAAGAACATCAAGAAGAAGAAAAGGAAGGCTTCTGAAGGCTTTTTAAAGGAGGAGGAGAAGAAGAAGAAGAAGAAGAAGAGGAGGAGGAAGAAGAAAAAGTCAAGGCCCAGGAAAAAGCTGGAAAGCAGATTGCAGGCAGTCTAAATGCCATGATTCTTGAGGAAGGTGTATTCCCACACACACCTGAAGAACCCGCATCTAAAACTATGATGGTTTTTGAGACTTAAGGTCAAGGTTCCCCTGCAGATACTACCATTGCGAGCAATTTTAGTCCTCCTAAAGGGGTAGAGAAATAACACCCTGAATAAGTCCTAGGGGAGAGATCTCGGGCACCGAAATGACTATTGAAGAACTATTTGTTGAGAATATTAATGTTGAAGACATAAATGAAGACAAGAAGATGAGAAGCCATATTAAAGAATTCAAGAAGCCAGAAATTAAAGCTTACTGGAAGTCGAAGCAGCAAAATCTGGGGAATTACCAGTGATGAAGCCGATGGAATTTTTCTCTTACCTGTTTTATTTAACTGCATTTATGTTACCTGCATTATATATATCTATGTAATCGTTTGTGAATGTTGTAAGCACACGATGCTAATGAATGATACAATTCAATGGAGAGGCCATCAGAGGAAGGATGCTCGATCATCTGAATTAACATTCATATCGACATTCCATCCTTTGTCATCATATGGCTGCCTCTAATTCACCCCACATGTTTCAGTTTACTCAATCCGGTGTTCCCATCTTTGATGGAGAACACTGTGATTTTTGGTCTACCCACATGCAGCTAATTTTTCAGTCTCAAGCTCTCTGGCTTTTTATGAAGAATGAAGCAGCAGTGAAGGCAACAGAATTATCCAAGGGAAAAGACAAGGATGATCCTGCTACTCTTAAAGCAAATGAAGAAGAAGCAAAGATGGAAGCAAAAGCTCTCCTCATATTGCATCAAAGAGTATGCAAGGACATCTCCCCAAGGATAATTGGGGCTACCACACCAAAAAAGGCATGGGACATCCTTTTTAGTGAATTTCAAGGATTTGAAAAGGTAATCTGTATCAAGCTTCACATCAATGGAAATTGTTTACAAACACTTCAATGAAGGAAACAGAATCCATTAAAGAGTTCGTAACTAGAATGACATGGATTGTCAATCAAATAAGGATTATTGGAGACAAGATTAAGGAAAAAAAATTGCACCCAAAATCTTGAGGTGTTCACCACTAAAGTTTAATCTTATTGTCACCACAATAAAAGAGACCAAGGATCTCAAAGCCCTTTCAATTTCAGAGCTTATGGGATCTCTCCAAGCTCATGAGGAAAGGATAAAGGGATCCTCTAGTGATCTTGAGCATGCCTTCCAAATAAAAACAAATCTATCGTTTTCTGATAAAGCCCCTCCCAGAAATTCAAAAACCCCCATGAGAGGTAGAGGGTGAGGTAGGCAAGGTGAAACAAGAAATGCTGATCTTAAGCCCAACACTCAAGCCTTTTATACCTTATGCAAAAGAACAAACCACACTACATTTGATTATTTTTATAAATGCAAAAGGTGCAAAAGACCCACTCATATGTAGGGTTGTTGGTCTAAGGACAAAGAAGAAAAGAAAGAGGAAGCTTAGTTTACAGACACAACAGAAAAGCTTCTCATCTCCAGAATTAATCCTGAAAAATATGAAACATGGTTCATAGACAGTGGTTGTTCTAACCATATGCCCCCCTTCAAACAATTCTTTGTTAAGCTCTATGAATCTAGCAAATCGCATGTTACAATAGGGGATGGAAAGCAGTTAAAAATAGAAGGAACATGGGCTGTTGCTGTAATGTCTAAAGATGGGCAGACAAGGTACATTGAAGATGTGTGTTTTGTACCCTTACTCACTCAGATCTTGCCCAGTGTGGGGTAGCTCATGAGAAATGGGTATACCTATAATACCCTCTCTTTTTTGCACGCTCCCGGGTCTTACCTCCCAAAACTGCCGTCTTGCGGTGGCATCATTTTACCAAATGGTCGCCGCCACAATACGTCGATTCTACCGGCTAATCAACATATGCAGGCCAACCAAAAATCACAGAAATAAGATATTTAAAAAAGCACCAGACCATAGCAATCACCATATAATTAAAAACTTATCCAAATGAGATACAATATGACATAGAATATAAAATCAGAGTGCTAGCAATTGAAAGGGGCTTAAGCCCGTTACATTATATTTTTCTTGGCCTCTCTCTTGGCAAGGATAAAACACTGTAAACACTGACACGGACTAATGCCCTCATGAATGTATAACTCCTTGCTTTTCCCAAGTTAGATGTGAAGAGTGGGTGACGGAAGAGGATTGCTCACCGGTGCTCTCCCTACAGCAACTGAGAGTCCAAGTCCTGGCTTTGATACCGTGTCAGGTACCTCCCTCCTATTGAGGGTCTGCTCTTCTTGGCGCTCTTGTTTGTTATGACACAACCGACCATCAGTTTATAAGACAAAGCATGTTCCTCACTGCTTCCACTCGCGACTCCTAGGCACCGTCCGGGAGGAGGAAGCAGAGGACAACAAGGGGTACAAGGAATCAAGTAGGTGACATGGGTCTAACTAACAAGTATATATATACATCAAGCACATTTTCTCTAGACATTTTCCGGAGTAAAATATACGTACGATAGTATGATGTGAGTATACTACTACAGCTTACGTGGTTCCAATATCAATATAAGAAACGTCAAGCATGGCAACCATATCTGGAGTATATACAAGGAAGCAACATCATGTAAAAAGATCAGCTATAAAAGTAACCTTAACTTATATGCGTACACACAAAGCACATAAGCTAAGGGATTTGGCACTAAGGTAAACTCATCGTATAAAAGAGCACATACTATTTTATACGATGAGGTCTTTGCTTTATGCAAGGATGCTATACTATGTTGTGCACTGCAATGATGCATCTCACCCACCCGACTCTGAACGTACAGACCTTTGTTAGTTCCCTCTATTCGAGTGTGTCAACTCAGGTACTCGGTTGAGGCAAATAGTGCAGTGGATCAGGCTTGTCCACTTTTAGTCTTAAGTCACACATCTCTCAGCCTAGACCTTACGTACGCCCCTAAAAACACACAGGGTATCCATGTACTATCTGGTAAGAACCACCTCTATCCCTCTTTTTGATTCTCCTCTCAAGTACACCCAGTTGAGTCAAACAGGGGGAGTGGATCGGGTCCTCCACTCTTAGGCCAGCATGACACCTCCCAGCCTAGACCTTACGTACACCCCTAGGAACACACAGGCTATCTACATACTACTTGATACGATATTGCCTCTAAGTGAAACATCGAGCCCTCGGCTAGGAGGAATCGACCAGTCCTTCCTTATACTATCGAGCCCACCGCTCGCAGGACAACCTGTCCTGACATCATAAAATTCCCGAGCCTCCAGCTTGCAAGACTTAACCCGTCCTTGTACCGTTCTTTCCCAAATTTGGGGTGATGTTTACTTATCAAGTTTCCCCTACTTACTACTCATATCTATCACTTAGTTGGACATAGAAATTTTAGGGTTAACCTTGGACTTCCCGAGGGCTACCCCGTGAAGGGCTTGCAGCGGTACTAGGAGGTGCGATGGGATGACATCTTAATCCTCCCTTTCTCAAGATACTTAGTATTGTTGGTGGCTACCCATTTTTACATACCCACTACCTCTATAGTTACTCTAAAATCCTAAGGTGGATTACAAATAGGCCGGACAAATGAGCATCGATATTCAATTGAACATCGAACCCTATCTTTCTTAGAGGCAAACATTTTTGCATGTCATCACTCAACACCTACTTAAGATACCAATTCATACATCTATCTCACTTATGCTTGTTGATGGGTCATTCTTCACATCTCCTATCATATCATTGTCAATTCCCGAATTGGTGATTTTACTAAACGCACCCCAACCCCTTTCTTCTAATATATTTCATTAATGGTTAATCCTTTAATCAATCTATGTCTTCATAAAGTCCAGTCCAATAAGTTAATCATTCTATGTGTGATGGTCAGGAGTGGTCCAAATCACGTAATTCAGTTTTACCTATTCGCAGTCTGGTTTGCCTTTAAGTGAAACCACGTGTCCTACAAGGTTGACTATATGATTACTAACTAAGTATGAGACCATTTTAGTTCCAGATATTCGCATTGGTGTCAAGGGTCTATGTACAAATTTCTATGATATTCCAGTAATAATAATTCAAGAAACTAATTTCTCAAATTATAAGTCCAAATGCTACTTTGTGAAGGAAGTATGAAGTTTACTTAAAGATTAATTCTAATAAAATTTCCATAGCTTCATACTGATATAAAAAGACCTTGAACAAATTTTCATAACAATGCAGCATCCAGGGGATTAATTTCTCAAGTTATAAGTCCAATTGCTACTTTGTGAAGGAAGTATGAAGTTTACCCGGAGATTAATTTTAATAAAAATTCCATGGCTTCATACTGATATAAAAATACCATATACAAGATTTCATAACAATCCAGCATCAGTAATTCAGGGAATTAATTTCTCAAGTTATATGTCCAAATGCTACTTTGTGAAGGAAGTATGAAGTTTACTCAGAGATAAATTCTAATAATATTTTCATGGCTTCATACTGATATAAAAAGACCATATACAAGATTTCATAACAATCCAGCACCAGTAATTCAGGGAATTAATTTCTCAAGTTATAAGTCCAAATGCTACTTTGTGAAGGAAGTATGAAGTTTACTCAGAGATTAATTCTAATAAAATTTCCATGGCTTCATACTGATATAAAAAGACCATATACATGATTTCATAACAATCCAGCATGAGTAATTCATGGAATTAATTTCTCAAGTTGTAAATCCAAATGCTACTTTGTGAAGGAAGTATGAAGTTTTCTCAGAGATTAATTCTAATAAAATTTCCATAGCTTCATACTGATATAAGAAGACCATATTCAAAATTTCATCACATATGAGTAAGTTTCGACCCTATAGTTACTCACTTGGTGTCTATGTGGCCAAACCATATGAAATCAACTTTCCTAGGGAAATTAACACAAAGGTTAATAATTTTCACTATAGAGTATTGTCATATGATCCTAAGTGCTTGTTTAAAATTTCATGAAAGTTGATGGAAAACCATTAAATCCTCAAAAACATTATTACCTAAGAGCCTTATTGTTCACCCTTTATCACTTAGATTTTGGCATGTGAATTTCATTCATATAAAAGAGTCTGATTGGGATCAACCACCTACTAGGGCACATTCATGGTCTTGTTGTCATGCCACCCAAAATTGGGTTAAGATAAGTTGATTTATCTATGTAAATCTAGTGTTACATGGCAATGTTATATGCACACCAAATTTCCCTTATGCATGCATGTGGAATAAACCTACATGCAAATGTCCAAAAGACCTAAAATTTTAACCATGGACTAAATTAGATCTGATTGACATGTTACCCAAAATTTGGGTCCATTTGAGTTGATTTACACATGTAAATCTAATACCACATGGTTATGTTATATGCACACCAAATTTCCCTTACACATGCATGTGGAATAAACCAACTTGCAAAGGTCCGAATGACCTTAAATTTTAACCACGGACTATTATTCACATATTCAACCTCCCAAAGGATAAATGGGGTGATTTGAGTCCAAATCACCCATAATTTACATCATGCATGATTTATTAAATTCCTACAAATACTATAGATACTATGCCCCAAATATTATGATTTTTGGGCACATAGTAGATCTAAGGTGCATACACACATGATTAAATTTTCAACCTCATATCATCTATAATATAAAAGTTATTTACAATTTTATATTTTTCCTTCTCTAAGACCAATCTTACTAAATTTGCCATACAGATTGTTGCAGGGCTCCAAATGATGAGATCTCACTTCCTACAGCTAGTAGACACAAAAGCCTTCAAAGTTGTCTCGGTCTACTTTTCATTTTAAGGCCTCTATGGGCCTCAAAATTTGATAGCAAAAGGTCTATTTCTCTAGGGCAAACCACATTGATGTTTCCTAAATAAAGGTTCTATAATTATTTTAAGCTACATCCCATAATTACTACATGCAAGCTTAATTAAAATCCCAAATAAACTTTAGGAAAATTAATTCTAAAAATTCTCAAATTTTTACAGGAGGTGCAATAGGGCATGACTCATGCATGCCCAAAAATTCAAGCTATTTGGAGTTGTAGAACACCACAAATAAATTTTCAAAGATCTAGAGCACCCTATGTACATGCTACACTAAAATGGATGCCCAGGGTGCTACAGAGCTCCAAATCTAGTGAAATACATTTCTAAATTTTGTCCAGTCCAGGGGCTACATTTTTTATTTAGGTGACTTTTCCTGAATTAACACCTATAATTGACTATAATTATTTTAAACTACATCCCATGTTAGGTTATTTCAACATTTAAATATTCCTGAAATTAAATAAAATTGGTCTGTGACTATCACCAGGATCCAATCCAACTATGCATGTTCATCATCTCCAGCTAGCCGAGGGACCTGATTCGTCTTCCCAGGCCTGACATTGCCTCCAAATTCTGGCAATTTTTCCGGCCGTCTCCGGCAAAACCCCCAAGGCACCACCTCCGGCCGAGGTTTGGTCATCGACAGACGGTGACATCTTGGCCGGAGGTGGCCGGAGCTACCCCCCCCCCCCCCCCCCCCCCCCCCGTAGAAATCATTTTTTGGCTAAGAATATAAAATTTAAAATGGTGAAGCCATCATTACACAGCTTGTTTTGAAAATGGAAGATGAAGATCTCTAGCACAGGTGGAGAGGGAGAAGATCTTGCCTTAGTTCGAGCCACATGTCGGTGGTTTCTTGGTTCGCCATTGCCGACCTCAACCAGATGTTCAAGTAGGTCTGCCTTCTTGCAGATGACGACTGTTCTAGTCGGTCTGGTTACTGAAGGAGTTCTTTGCTTTGCAATAAGACCGGGCAGTCTGCTTTTCGGAGACTGCGGTAACCGGGCGGTTTGTGATATCCATTTGGTTCAATAAAGGGAGCTGCTAGCTTTGCTGAACTCGGGCGGTCTGTTTTGTGAGACCGCTCGCAATCTGATGGGCGGTTATTGTATCCCAGTTTGTGCGGTGACGACATCCGTCTGTTCGCCTGTAAATAGGGGTGCAGGGCCCGTCATTCATAACGAGAACTATAAGAACCAAAGTTGGCTTGATTGTGCCGGTCTCACTTTGAGGTCACGCGGTCACCTTGTCTCCCTTCTTCCAGCTTTAAATAAACCAGTCCAGGTGGACTGTGTTTAGGTGTTCTTGGTTTGTGCAGCAGACTCAGTTGATTAGGCGGTCTTAAGTGGCTAGGCGATCTTGAGTTGCGGTCTATCGCAGGTAGCAGTTCTTTGTTTAGAGTTTGCGGGTTCTTCTGTGATCAAGACTGTGCGGTCTGGGCGATCAAGAAGTGCAAACTGTTTGTTTGTTCAGTAAAGGAATAAAGCAGTAGGTCGGCGATCTGTCAAGTGTGGCTTGTACTCTGCTTGCGCGGTCTCAGGTGCTACCGTCTGGCTTGTCTGTTCGCGCGGTCTGGCGGTCTGGCGGTCTGAAGTGCTCAAGTCGCCAGTAGCTTGTTTACCTTTGTGTTTTGTTCTTCTCTCCTCTGTGATTCTTATGAATCATGTCTCACCATGTATACCTCGAAATTGTAAAGAGAGAGTTAATACCATAGCACAATTAGTTCTTCCCATTGTCACTGTTGTGCTACACTTGTGAAAAGTTTGTGAAGTGTTTTCCGCATTTTTACTTCACCTCCGGACCTCAAGTTTTTCAACATGGTATCAGAGGGAGGTTGCTGAGGTTGCTGAACAGAAATTGCTGATACTTCTCTCGAGTTTCTCAAGTTGTTAGCAATCAGTGGGATAGCAATGGAAGGAGGATATGCTAGAGGTCTTGGTATTGAGCTCCTTACGCAGACTAACTTCAAGAAGTGGAAGTCTTGCATGGAGAGCTATCTTTTTGGCGAGGATTTGTGGGAGGTTGTAGGAGGAGAAGCGAGACAAGCTGTTATTCCAACTGAAGGGAATGCTGAGCTCGTGAAGGATTGGAGGAGAACGAATGCTAAGGCGGAGTTCGCTCTCAAGAGAGCTATCATTCCAAAGTTGTTTGATCACATCATCGGGTGTGGATCAGCTGCAGAGATTTGAACAGCCTTGGATGGCTTGTTCAATAAGAAGAATGTAGCGAGGCTATAGTTCTTGGAGAATGAGTTGGCAAAAGCAACTCAGGGGGATTTGTCTATCTCAATGTTCTTCTTGAATATGAAGAAACTCTGCGCAGAGATATCGGCTTTGGACCCAGATGAGCCTATCTCAGAAGCTAAGCTGAAGAGGCACATAATCCGCAGCTTGCGGAGGGAGTATGTGGCCTTTGTGACTTCTGTTCAAGGCTGGGCCAATCAGCCATCGTTTCTGGAGCTGGAGAACTTACTTGCTTCACAAGAAAGTTTGGCTAAGCAAATGGTTGGGATGTCTGTCTCTGGGGGAGAAGGCGAGGTTCTCTTCTCTGGCAAGAAGAAGAGATGGGACAAGAAGAAGAAGACATCTATAGATGATGGTCCATCTACTTTATATCAACAGGAGAGGAGCTATGCTCCTAAGCGTGATGGGAAGAGGCAGGGAGGACCTAGATGCTTCAGGTGCAACAAGCTTGGTCATTTCAAAAGGGGCTGCAAGGTCAATCTTCAGCTAGGGCATGTTGCAGGTAAGGAGGAGGCTTGTTCCAATTCAGAAGGTAGTTGGGGTGGTGGAGGTGCATTCATGACGGGCACATGTGTTCGAGCTATAACTTCCATTAACTATAAGGATGATTGGATAGTGGACTCTGGGTGTGTTCATCACCTCACCGGGGATGTGTCGAAGTTCTCCTCATTGCAGGCATATACATGTAATGACGCTATCATTACGGCTGATGATACTATTCATGCAGTTGAGAAGGAGGGTGTGGTTTCATTGAATGATGATAGAGGTATTCTTACGTTGAAGAGTGTCTATCATGTTCCGGGGATGAAGAAGAACCTCTTCTCGGTGACCAATGCGGTGGATGCTGGATATCACGTTCTGTTTGGTCAAACATAAGTGAAATTTCTCTGAAATGTTTCAGCTATGAAAGCTGAGGTCACTCATGTTGGGAGAAAGGTGAAGGACTTGTTTGTTCTTTCAACAAGTTCTTATGTTGATAAGATGAGGGCTAACGACAGCGCTGCTATCTGGCACGAAAGACTTGGACACGTTGGAATGGATAAGCTGAAAGCTATGGCGGGAAGAGGCCGGGTGAAAGGTCTGCCTAGCTTGTCATCTTTTGGGGATGGTCATGTTTGTGCAGGTTGTCAATTTGGTAAAGCTCAGCACTTTCCATTTGACAAATCACAAAGCAGATGTAAAAGACCATTGGAGTGTATCCATGGTGATCTGTTTGGACCTACCAACAATACCAGTCTTGGAGGTAGCAGGTATATGCTGATTTTGGTTGATGACTTCACCAGATATACTTGGGTATATTTTCTGAAGGAGAAGTCGGAGGCGTTCGAGAGATTTGTGGAGTTCAAGGAGCTGGTGGAAGGTCGGCTAAACCTGCGGGTGAAGAGGTTCAGAACTGATAATGGAGGGGAGTTCACCTCCAAGGAGTTCTTTAACTTCTGCAGAAAGCATGGCATCCAATGTGAGCTTTCTTGTGATCACACTCCACAATAGAACAGAGTTGCAGAGTGGAAGATCCGTCACCTGACGGAGACCTGCAATTGCTGGATTCATCCCAAGAGTATCCCAAAGTCCTTCTGGGCAGAGGGAATGTCTTGTGCAGCCTATGTTATCAACCGGATGCCTCTCAGTCCCATCAACATGAAGACCCCTCATGAGTTGATGTTCAAGGAGAATTCAAGCATGGAACACTTTCGAGTGTTTGGTTCTACCTGCTTTGTGCATGTTCCGGATGCCCTTCGAACGAAGCTAGATGATAAGGCAAGGAAACTAGTCTTCGTCGGTTATGATGACCAGAAGAAAGGCTGGAGATGCATGGATCCCGAGACACGGAGATATGTGGTCTCTAGGGATGTGGTATTTGACGAGCTGGCATCATACCAAGGTGGCTCTTCTATTGAGTTACAAGGAAGCAGTGTAGATGGTGGACCAGAGGAAGCTGCAAAGGAAGTTCTTGTGGAGTTACCTGTTTCTCCAGGTGCTCCTAGTATTTCTTGCTCTGGGTCAGGTGCTCCAGGTGCTGGAAGTAGGGGGAGCGATGCTCCATGTTTACCTAAAAGGAAAGCTAGTCCAAAAGCTGCAGCAAAAGAGGTGGTTCAGAGTCAAGCTCTGAGGAGGTCAAAGAGGACCATTATTCCACATGATCGGTATACGGGCGGGAACTTGGTAAGCTTTGTTTCATGTTTCTTCGCAGGTCCCCTAGATGAGAGAGAGACATCTTGCTATGAAAATGTCGTTGGAGTCAAGGAGTGGGAAGGAGCCATAGATGAAGAGATGGCTTCCCTCAGGAAGAATGAGACTTGGGACTTGGTTCCTAGGGTTGAGGGAGTTACTCCGGTGACTTGCAAGTGGGTTTTCAAACTGAAGAAGAAGGCTGAAGGAAGTATTGAGTGTTACAAGGCTCGCCTTGTAGCTTGAGGTTTCTCTCAGAAGTATAGGGAGGATTATGAAGAAACGTTTAGCCCCATTGCCAAGATGACTTTGGTCTGGGTGGTGATCGCATTGGCAGCTTGCCAAGGGTGGAAGATTTGACAAATCAACATGAAGAATGCTTTCTTATATGAGGAGATTGACAAGGATATCTTCATGGATTAGCCACCTTGTTACGTATCCGAAGAGCACCCAAGATTTGTTTGTAAGCTCAAGAAGGCTCTTTACGTCTTGAAGCAAGCGCCTCGGGCGTGGTACGGGAAGATCGCTGAATACCTCCAGTTCTGCGGATATTTTGCTTCTGATTCAGATTCAAGCTTATTCGTAAAGAAGACAGGGGAGATTCAGGTCTTGGTGTTGTTGTACGTTGATGATATGATCATCACAGGGAATTCTGAGATGGAGGTAGCTAGGCTTCGTGCTGAGCTAGCTATCAGATTTGAGATGAAGGATTTGGGTGAGCTCCACCATTTGTTTGGGCTCGAAGTGGAGAGGAAAGAGAGCGGTATGCTCGGTTCCCAAAAGGGCTATGCGGATAGAATCGTGAAGAGATTCGACATGGAAAGGGGGAAGAGCAGCTCTACTCCACTGGAGGTTGGAGTTCATCTTCGGCGAGATGAAGGAAAGGTTCTTACCGATCCTTTGGTGTTCCGGGCTTTGGTCGGAAGCTTGATATACTTGACGATCACGAGGCCAGATATTGCTTATGTAGTGTGCAGGGTGAGTCAGTTTATGGCAGACCCTCGGAAGCCTCATCTTGTGGCGGCTAGGAGTATATTGAAGTATGTCAAATCCACCTCAGATTTGGGTCTCTTCTATGGGAGAGATTCGGGCTTTTGCTTGCATGGGTACATGGATGCTGATTATGGAGGAGATTCGGATGATTGGAGATCGACGTATGGATATGTCTTTATGACAGCCTCTACAGCTATATCATGGTGCAACAAGAAGCAGGATTCTGTGTCTGTCTCTACCACGGAAGCGGAGTACAAAGCTTCAGCTTTGGCGGCTCAGGAAGCCATTTGGCTTAGGAGGATTGTGGAGGACATTCATAGGGAGGTGCGAGGTCCTACTCTGCTATGTGGTGACAACGAGAGTGCTCTGAAACTGGTGAACAATCCAGTTTGTCACGCGCATACGAAGCACATAGAGATTCATCACCATTTCATTCGTGAGAAGGTGTTGGAGGGATCTCTGACTATGGAGCATGTGCAGAGCAAGGAGAATGTTGCTGACATATTTACTAAGCCGCTGGCGAAGGGACCATTTGGTCAGTTGCGGAGTTTGCTTGGGCTGACTTCCACTTCCCACTTCAAGGGGGAGTGTTAAATTTTTGAAGTAGAAGTGGAAGGGTGCTAGGCGGTCTGGAGGTTGGAGACTGCAGAGACCGCACGGTCTGCGCTGGTTCTCTGGTCGGTTCTGTCTCAGCGGTTTGTTTGAGGCGGTCTGATCTGGGAGACCATTATCTGTCTGGGCGACTTACGCGGGTTGATCTAGCGACTTGTTCAAGTCGGCTAGATGTTCAAGTAGGCCTGCCTTCTTGCAGTGACCGGGCAGTCTGATGACTGTTCTAGTCGGTCTGGTTACTGAAGGAGTTCTTTGCTTTGCAATAAGACCGTGCATTCTACTTTTCGGAGACTGCGGTAACCGGGCGGTTTGTGATAACCGTTTGGTTCAATAAAGGGAGCTGTTATCTTTGTTGAGCTCGGGGGGTCTGTTTTGTGAGACTGCACACATTCTGATGGGCGGTTATTGTATTCCGGTTTGTGCGGTGACGACATCCGTCTGTTCGCCTATAAATAGGGGTGCAGAGCCCATCGTTCATAATGAGAACTGTAAGAACCAAAGTTGGCTTGACTGTGCCAGTCTCACTTTGAGGTCGCGCGGTTTGAGATTTTTTCTGACCATTTTGTATGTTCGCAGGTTAGCTGCTAGCAGCTCGCGGTCAGCTTGTCTCCCTTCTTCCATCTTTGAATAAACCAGTCTGGGCGGACTGTGTTTAGGTGTTCTTAGTTTGTGCAGCGGACTCAGTTGATCAGGCGGTCTTAAGTGGCCAGGCGATCTTGAGTTGTGGTCTGTCGCAGGTAGCAGTTCTTTGTTCAGAGTTCACGGGTTCTTCTGTGATCAAGACCGTGCGGTCTGGGCGATCAAAAAGTGCGAACTGTTTGTTTGTTCAGCAAAGGAATAAAGCAGCAGGTCAGCAGTCTGTGGTTGCGGTCTGGCAGGTGCGGCTTGTACTCTGTTTGCGCGGTCTCAGGTGCTACCGTCTGTCTTGTCTCTTCACGCGGTCTGGCGGTCTGAAGTGGTCAAGTCGCCAGTAGCTTGTTTACCTTTGTGTTTTGTGCTTCTCTCCTCCATGATTCTTATGAATCATGTCTCACCATGTATACCTCGAAATTGTAAAGAGATAGTTAATACCATAGCACTATTCGTTCTTCCCATTGTCACTGTTGTGCTACACTTGTGAAAAGTTTGTGAAGTGTTTTCCGCATTTTTACTTCAGCTCCGGACCTCATGTTTTTCAACACCTATTCCAATGGGGATTAAGTCATGGTGGGGTCATATGGGGCTTATTTGCACATAATTGCTTATAGGGGAAATTTGGTGATTTTGCCCTAATCCTGCAAAATTGAATGTACACCTTGGTTTATTTAGGTCTCCTATACTCCCCATAGGGTTTATGATGGGTTGTGCTAGGTCAATTTGGCCAATTGAGGGCTAATTGAACCATATAGGGCAAAATTGTAATTTGGGGCAATTTGGTAATTTTGCCTAATTTCCCACAATTGGTTTATCCCAAGGGTCTAATGTGGAACCATTAGTCTCCCTTAGTGATCTTGGAGTATTAGGGGTGATCAATTTGACCGCTTATGACCAATTGAATGTCAAGTTGGGGGAATTAGTTTATTTTAGTCAAATTGGGGCTTTTTGGTAATTTGGCAATTTCCCCAAAATTGTTCCACCCCAATGGGTCAATGTTGCCCCACTAGTATCTCCTAATGGTCATAGAGGGTTTGGTGTGATCAATTTGATCACATTGGGCCAATTGAAGGTCAATTGCGGGGATTAGTTCATTTTGGTAAAATTGGGGCATTTTGGGTAATTGACCTAATTTCCCAAAATTTACCAATTCCATTGGGTCCATTATTTCTCATTAGTCTACCTTAATGTTTAAGAAGGGTGTGGTGTGGCAAATTTCACCATACTCAGGCTAATTGACCTATACTAGGGTTAAGTATGTCAAGTTTGGCCATTATGTGTAACTTGACCTAGTCAGGTCAAAGGCTCGTATAGTGATCAAGGGGCACCCTTTTGGTTTAAGGAACCATTTATGTCACCTAACATGCATTAATTTAGCCTAGGTGTTCTTCTCATGGTTATAGGTGATGCATAGGGTGCTTTACCCCTTTTTGGGTTACCCTTGAAGTTTCCTTAAATTGGGGTGACCCATGGTGGCTAAGTGCACACCATGGTGTTCTCCTCCCATTCAACTTGTGACCAAGGTACCCTTGGTCACTTATACTATTTTTTTCATGACTTTGTCATGACAAAAAATTCCTAGGGGTCTATTAGTTTGGGGGATGCTACAAATCCCAATACAAAAGAAAATAATTTTGTCCTCAAAATTAAGATCGGGTGTACGGGGTTTTAGATCAAGTTGATTAATCATGAAAACTTTAAGAAATTAAGTTTTACCTGTTTCAAAAAGTTTTGGTTATTGTTGCTGCATTAGATCCAGTGGTTCCCATGTATGTTCTTCCCGGCCGTGATTAGACCAAAGGACCTTTAAGCGGAACCTTCCTTCGTCGCAAGACTCAAACAACCGTGTCATCAATCTTTATCGGCTCCAAACGGACTGTTCGGTCGGATGCTATCGAGCTCGTTGAAGCAGTAATTAGTTGCTCTGGTCGAAGGAGTGCCCTCCTAAGTGAGGAGACATGAATGACGTCATGCAACCCAGCCAACTCCTGTAGCAGCTCCAGTCTATAGGCCAATGGGCCGATCCGCTCCAGGATCCTATATGGCCCAATGTATCTGGGACTGAGATTTTTCAGTCGCTGCACCCGTGACCCCTGTGTCAGATGTATTTTCAAAAATATTCTGTCTGCTTCCTGAAATTCCACCTTTCGATGCCACCCGTCGTAATATTTAACATGCCTGCTCTACGTCAATAGCATCTGGTCATGCATTAATCGTATTTGGGCATCCATGTGTTCTATGTATTCCGACCCCAGCGCCTTTGGGTCCTCATCCTAAAACTAAGATAGGGGGGGGTCTTATACTTCCCGTCGTAAAGAGCTTCCTAGGGAGCCATGCCAATATTAGACTGCTGACTCATATTGTAGGAGAACTCGATGAGTGGCAGCAATCCTTCCCACGACTCTCCATTGTCTAAGATGCATAACCTTAGCAGGTCCTCCATGGTTCAGATAGTATGTTCTGTCTGTCCATCAGTCTGAGGGTGGAACACGATGCTGAATGTTAGTCGTGACCCCAGATATGCCTGAACCGCCTTCCATTCCTTTGAAGTAAATCAGCCATCTCGATCCGACACGATCGATCTGGGTACTCCATGGTACCTCACGAATTGTTCCACGAACAACCGCACCAGGACACTGACGGGAGCACCCTTTTTAATGGGGATGAATCTGGCCACCTTCGTCAATTTATCCACAATGACCCAGACGGAGTCATGCCCAGAGAAGGAATGAGGTAACTCATGCCTGAAGTCCATGGAAATGTCCTTGAATTTCCATTCTGGCACTGGCAACGACTACAAACACCCTCCCAGTCTTTAGCACTCAGCCTTCACTAGTTGGCATGCCTCACAGTAGGTCACAAAGCGGGTGATATCCCTCTTCACTCCTGGCCAATTAATTGTTCTTTTCAAGTCCACAGTCATCTTGGTGATCCCGGGGTGTACTGAATATCTACTATGATGTGCTTCTGTTAGAATATCCTCCCAAATGTTATCCCATACTGGTATATAAATTCTACCCCAATAGTGCAAGATGTCATCCTTCAGTGAATAATCTCCCGCGGTGCCTGATTCTAGGGCCTTGAATACCGGTTCTAATTCTGCATCACATCCGTTTGCAGCTTTGATTCGATCTCAGATATCACAAACTAAGCTCATCGAGGCAAGATATTCCTGGTAGACCTCCGTATCATCTCTGGATACTAGTGTAATATGCATGTTGTCCAGCATCTGTGCTAGTTCCATGGCCATTAGCTGGGGTCCTTATCCGAGGTATTAGCCCTCCTGCTAAGTGCATATGCTACCGTATTTGCCTTTCCGGGATGGTAGTGCATTGTGTACTGATAATCACACAAAAACTCTACCCATCTCCTCTGCAGGATGTTTAAGTCCTTTTGAGTGTCTACATATTTCAGGTTCTTGTGGTTCGAAAAGATGTCACAGTGAACCCCATATAGGTAGTGTCTCCAGATTTTTAGCGAAAAATGATGGATCCCATCTCTAAGTCATGCACAAGATAGTTTTGCTCGTGCTTCTTCAATTGCCGTGAAGCATAAGCAATCATGTGTCTGTGCTGCATTAAGACCGCACCCATCCCCTGGTACGATGCATTCGTGTACACTTGAAACCCTTCCTTCCCAGATGGATGTGCAAGAATCAGAATGGAGATAAGTCTACTCTTTAGCTATTGGAAAGCTGCTTCACATCGCGGAGTACATACGAACGGTGCATCTTTCCTTGTCAGTGATGTGAGAGGGAGGGAAATCTGGGAGAATCCTTCCATGAACTTCCGGTAGTATCCGACAAGTCCTAGGAAACTCTGCACGTCTGACACTATTTCTAATTGAGGACAGTCTTACACTACCTAAATCTTTGTCGGATCCACTGCCAATCCGTCCCCACTGATATGCCCTAAAAAGGCTACCTCCTTAAGCCAGAATTGGCACTTTCTAAACTTAGCATATAACTTATGCTCTCTATGCCTTTCAAGAACGAGCGACAGATGTTGTGCGTGTTCCTCTTTTGTCCTTGACTAAATCAGTATATCATTTGTCGTTAACTAAATCAGTATATCATCTATGAACACGATAACGAAGACATCCAAGTAGTCTTCGAACACGCAATTCATTAGACTCATGAATGCGGAGGGGGGATTTGTGAGTCCAAAGGGCATTACCGTGAACTCGTAGAGACCATATCGACTGCTAAAAGCCGTCTTCAGAATATTTTCTTCTTGGATTCGTAGTTGATAGTAACCCGATCTCATGTCAAGTTTTGGAAACCAATGCGCTCCCTCCAACTGGTCAAACAACTCGTCGATCTGGGGAAAAGGGTATGTTTTCCACACAATTAGTCTGTTGAGTTCCTGGTAGTCGATACACAACCGAATAGTCCCGTCCTTCTTCTGTACAAACAGCACCGGATCTCCCAATGGTGAGGAGCTCGGCCTGACGAACCCTGAGTCCACCAACTCTTGCAGTTGGGTGCGGAACTCTGCCAACTCCTTTGGATCCATCCGGTAGGGTGCTCTGGATACAGTTCTAGCTCCTGGCATTTACTGAATCTGAAAGTTCTTTTTCCTGTGCGGTGGTAACCCGGGTAGTTTTTTTGGAAATACGCCGGGAAAGTTTTGAACTAAGGGGATATCAGTTAGGGCAATCTCTACCTCCTTCATCTCAAAATAAACAATGTAGACTTCGTCTCCCTTTAAATGGGCCTTTACAGCCTAAGTAGATGAAATTAAATGACGGGAGGTGGGTCTAATGCCTTCGATCACAACTTCAGATTCCTTGTGTCTTAGCATAATTTTTTTTGTCGGGCAGTCGTTCATAGCGTTGTTCCAATGTAGCCAGTTCATGCCAAAGATCAGATCATAATCTTTCATCTTCAAAAGTGTCACCGATGCTTCAAACAACTTCCCTCCAATCTCTACATTCATGTTGCACTTGGTGTACGATACTATCTCCGATCCGTCTGGAAGTCACACCTTCCTTTGGAAGCCTTCGAAGTGCTGCACTTGATCCAGGTCATCTATGAATTCCTCTGAGACGAACGAGTGCGAGGCACCCGTATCAAAAAAGGTATATGCGGGCTTGCCGCAGACTGGTACTATACTTGGGTGATTTTGTTATTTGGTTCATAATTAAAGTAAAACTAAGGTCTTGTAAGGTACTATGTAATTATAAGGGAAAACACTAAAGTACCTGTGGTGACTTCCTCAAGGTTTCGGGTTTCTGCAAGGTCCATTGCATACACCTTCTCTGGCTGTCGGCCTCTACCTTGAGGTCCTAGGCCCTGACCTTGTCCTCGGCCTCATCCCTACTGTGCTGGAGGGGCTGCTGGAGGTAGAGGTGGAACCCTTTGGGGATAGTTGATGCGGATGTGGCCTGGTTGGTGACATTGGTAGCATACTTGTGGAGGAGGTACTCCTCCACCTTGTCTGGGTGGTTCTCTGATCTGTAGCGGCTGGGGAGCCAGTAGTGCCGGAGGCCTCTGCTCCTGCCTGAAGTCGGGATGGGGTCGCCCCCACCCCTCCTCTGCTACACAAACCTGCCTCTTTGCTGTCCCCTACTGCCCAGCCTCGCGTCTTCCACTGCCCTTTTTCCTCTTCCCTTCACCAGTAGCTGATCCGCTTCTAGCCTCCTTACTGCTTCGATGATCCGGGCTAATCCAGGTTCTGCCACATACTGCAGGGCTTGCCCGAGGTCATCTCGGAGGCCCTTGAAAAATCTCTTGGCGTATCAGTAGTCATCTAATTAATGGGATGTGGCGAAGCGGGCTAGGTGCGAGAACTCCGGTTGAAATTCTAATGCTGACAGGTTTCCCTTCTTCAAGTGCAGGAATCGTTCCTCCAATTCATCTCTAGATGTTTGGGCATGAAGTGCACCAGCAATGCCTCCTTGAATTCTTCCCTTGTGATGTCGACATACTCTAGGTCGGCAAAGGTGCTGTCTAGGGCCGACTTCCACCACCACTTGGCATGAGATGTCAAAGCAGAGACGACCAATGACACTGCCACATCAACCAGACAATAAATCCCGGCCAACATTTCATGAATTGTGTCCAACCATTCCTCCGTTTGTACCACTGACTCAGTCCCCGCATAAAATGGTGGGGAGAGGCCTCATAAGACACTCAACCAGTTTGCCCCAGGGATGGGGGACTGGACTGGGGCCTGCTATTGAGAGAAGGCCTGCAGGATAGCAGCCAGTGTCTGTCGTAGATATGTTTGTTGGAATGGGTGGGAGCCGGTGGGCAGGGACTGCATTCTGCATGGGAGGAACTGCATTCTGCACGGGAAGAACTGCATTCTACACAGGGGAACTGCATTCTACATCGGGGGAACTGTATTATGCATGGGGGGTATCGTCGCCCTGGTGGGGACATTCACTGGAGGCTACATAAGAAAAGGATTTAATTAGAAGGGTTGGCCTAAACATCTCATTTTGATGGACAATTAAAGTGATTTTTCCTATGGGCACACCATTGCTTCCGCTGCTAGTTTGTCCTCAAACTAAGCTCGAGCGGGGTATCCTAGGGTTGTGGACTTCTTACTTTGGATCGAAGTTGGCTGAGATGATACCAGTTTGCAAGACCCTCTTTTTTTCCACGCTCCCGGGTCTTACTGCCCAGAACTGCCATCTTGCGGTGGCACCATTTCACCAAATGGTCGCCAGCACAATATGCTCATTCTGCCGGCTAATTAACATAACCAGGTCAAACAAAAATCACAGAAATAAGATATTTAAAGAAGCACCAGTCCACAATAATCACCATATAATTAAAAACTTGTCCAAATGAGATACACAAGACATAGAAGATAAAATCAGAGTGCCAGCAATTGAAAGGGGCTTAAGCCCGATACATCATATTTTTCTTGGCCTCTCTCTTGGCAAAGATAAAACACTGTATACATTGACATGGACTAATGACCTCACGAATGTATAAATCCTTGCTCTGCCTAAGGTAGATGTGAAGAGTGGGTGACGGAAGAGGGTTGCTCACCGATGCTCTCCCCGCAGCAGCTGAGAGTCGAAGTCCTGGCCTTGCTACCGTGTCAGGCGCCTCCCTCCAGTTGAGGGTCTACTCTTCTTGGCGCTCCTGTTTGTTATGCCATTGGAGCTCAGTGCTAGAGAACATTTTCAAGGATCCATTGGAGCTCAGAGCTAGAGAATTTAGTGTTGTGATGAACAAACCCGGGTGAAGACACTACTAGGAGGAGGTGATAGCTTCTCCCGTATCATGGAACCATCCAACAAGGAAGTGGATGAGCTAGTGGACCAGGTCGGGCTCCTATTTGAATCCGAAGAAGAGTCTCCCATTCTCTCCATGCCAAGGAGTGGTAATCTGTATCATTCCATTCTCTCTTAGAAAGTTTGTAATTTATCTTGAAGTATTCCCTAAAGCATCTATGTACCATGACCATTTGGCATAGACATTCATTGGTTCACTCTTAGTTGTGGATGATTTGGATTTGTGAATGTTATTGTTGTTTTGATGGTATTGTGCTCTTGAGATTTTAGTCTTGTTAATGCTGATAGATTTTTGGTTATGATCTTGTGATTGTGAGTTTGCTGCATCTTCGTCGAGTTAGAAGTGAGCAAGCGAGGTTGGACTTTGTAAGAGTAAGGCGCAACGTGAGTGCGAAGCTGAGGTGTGTGACCCGCGGAGGTAAGAAGGGCTTAAGGTGACTCTCACTGTGAGAGTGTGAACAAAGCAGTGGAAGGTGACCTGTTGTGGGGTGAACCAGTGCTTATGACCCACGAAGAAGCGAAACTGTGATGGCGACCGCACAATAATTTAGTTTTCTTTTATGCAGTTGTCGTAGCCAAACCCCCTGATTTCTGGTGAATTAAAACACTATCCAAGACTTAAATCTGAAGTCATTTCTTACAAGATTACTACACCCCGCCGTGTTCCACGTGATTTGATACTCACGGATTTATTGTCCATTTTATATTACATGAACGAACGGTACTCATTCCGTGACACATCAAATTTTTGGTGCCATTGCCGGGGAACATGCCACGTGTGAGTATCTTGAGAGAGTCAAGATGTAGAAGTTTTTCTTCCAGTTATTTATTGCGGTTTCATGTTTCTGTCGTCTTTCAATTTTATTTTATATATATTTAAATAACCTTATGATGCGTAAAATTTAGGATATAATTTTCTCCAATTTCTACGAACTATAGGCAAGATTACCAATCATTCATAGTATAGGATATTTAAAAATAAATATCATGTGTCGTATTCCGCGGGGTTGTTGAGTTCTTCTACTCGCGCAAATTATTATTATTTTATCGATAAATAAAATGGAGATTTTGAAATGAAATAATTAAAGAAAGAAATTATTGACCGAGAATCAATCTTAAGTAAAATAATTAGTAAATCTATAATTCATAAGTGATGATTGAAAATAACTCGACCGTGGAGGTTCCCAAATCATGATAGCACCTCTCTCGAGAAATACTACCAACTAACCTTAGGTTGATTGATTAAGACCCATCGGCCAGTCAAAATCCCTAAGCTTGCTTTACGATGTGAACCCCTCTATTGGATTTTACTCCAATCCGGAAGATCTATGTCATCCTCTCTCGAGGGGTGCATGCAACTCCTTTCACCGATGAGTGATCTTCTTGTATTCACGGATCTCTCGATCAACTAAAATATGGATCTAAATTGACTATCATATACTAGCAATATGAAATCAATAAATTAGAAAATAAAGGTGAAACGAGCTTTCTAAATAAAAAGCTATGAAGATAAAATAATTAAATATTTAGCAAAAGAAATCATCCGATCAAATGCTAAAAGATTAGCTAGATATGTTAAAGGAAAAGAATATTTTATATCTAAGAAAAGAAATTACAATTGCAAGAAATTAAATTCTAAAGTAAGATGCATAAAAGAAAAGTACAGAAAATGAAGCTAAAAATGATCCAATTGAAGCATGGACTGGATGGGGAACTCTTGGCAGCAGCTTGTTGGTACAAAAAATGTACCTCCAAGACTCTCACTAAGAGAAGAGGAAAGGGACTGCGGAGTGCAGGTTACATAGGATGAAGAATGCCAGAGGAAAGATCTCTGAGGGAAACTTCTTTGATTTATTTCAAAAAAGGATTACAGAGAGGGGTCTAAAACAGGCCAGGGGAGAGGTAGTAAAGCGATAGAATTCGAGACCACTTACACAGGTTGTAAGCTGGAGGCTCGAAGCAAAAGTCCTATTTCAGGTACCCCTACCCCCATATTTATAGACGCAGAGACTATCCAAACGGGCAGATCCAAAAATTACGGGCTGCCCGAGATACAGCAGAGCCAGGGCAGAGATAAGAGGAAAAATGAAGCAGACCGCCTGGTCTTGGCGGTCTCCAATATCTGACCGCTGGGCCTTAGACAAAATCCAGGAGGGGTACCTGGCGATCTGCGCGGTCTCCAAACCCTAAGACCGCTGGGAAAGGTTTTTCTGACTGGAGAGGGAAGGTCGCGGACTTCCGGGTAAACAAGATCCCCGCACATTTTCAAGTTTCGCTGGAACTTTGGAAATGTTCTCTTTGACCGCTGAGACCGCAACCGCCATAAATGCGAGAGAATCTATAAATACGGCTTGGGGGGGGGGGGAGGGTTCAGAGTCCAGAAGCTCATGGAAAAGAAAGTGAGCTAGATGCCTGAGCGGTCACTATTTCTGAGTCCGGAACGAGATTGAAGATGGTGAGTGTGCTGGATCGCATCTCCAAGCGATCTCCTAAAGCTTCTCCAAAAGAGAAAAAGAAAGGGGGTGTTAGCTCAAAAAAGATGATAGCGGTCAAACCTCCAAAAGATACCGCCAAGGTAGGAGCGACGAAGGAGATCGCCGAAGCTCTTGAAAAACAAACTGTACTGCCAGATAAAGCGGTCTTGCCGGTCTCAAAAGTTGTAGATTTGCCGACCACTTCTTCTAAATCCTCTGCACTTGATCTTACAGATATGAAGATTACCTTTGATTGTCATAAATCTGAGGAAGCTCATAAGTAGTCGAACATATCGGAGAGTCTGCATCTATTGAAAATATAAAAAACTCGTCTGCAAGAGCAGGCAGCCTCGACCGGGAAGTTTAGGCAACAGATCGCGGATAAACATGAGGCCGCAGCTGGAACAAAAAGAAAAAACTCAAGTCCTAACAAAGCAGTTAAGAAGAGAAAAATTGAAGAGAATAATTCTACGACCGCTAAGGGAGCGGTCTCACTCCCTGAAAAGGCTCCTGAGAAGTTAAGGAAGACTGTTCCTCTTTTTTCTTTGACGGTCTTTCTTCCTTTTGTGGAAGCGGACCCAGAATTAATCGCTTATCTTGATTGTGATTCTTATAACGACCTCGTCCGCTCGATCTCACAGGTGATCGTTCCTTTTGAAGCAGAGGGCCTTCGAGAGGCCTCGGAGAAGCAAAAGAAGAAGATCACGGAAGAAGCTATAAGACAATAGGCTGAGGTGGTGAGGAAAGAGAAAGAAGATAAGGAGAAGAAAGAGGAGGAGAGATGAAGAAGAAAGTGGAGGAGGAGAAGAAGAAGAAAAAGGAAGAAGAGAAGGCGAGGAAGATCGCCATTGAGCAGAAAGAAGATGAAGAAAAGAAGAAGGCAGCGATGATCGCTGCCGAGAAGCTTGAGGAGGAGAAGAAGGTAGCACAGCGCGCTACTGAGAAAAAGAAAGACGAAGAGTTGAAAGCAACTCAGATCATCGCCGACAAGAAAAAAGAAGAAGAAAAAGCGGCTCAGGTCGCCAAAGAAAAAGAGCAGAAAAAGAAGAAGACTACTGAAAGTGGAGAGGAGACGGAACGGATCAGGCAAATCAGAAAAGAGAAGACCGTGCTAATCGGCGGGCTGACAAACGTCTCCGCCGACTAGGAGGATCAGTTGAATAAAGCAGTGGCAGACCGTGCTACGATGGTCACCGCCATGCGAACTGGTAAGGCAGGATCTGCTGTGAGACCGATCAAAATCTTTCCATTGCCTGCACCTCGACCTAGATCTCAAAAAAGCGAACGTGAGATCGTCATTATCGAAACTGACGATATCCTTGTTAGTAATGCCGAATTAAAGAGAAGATGAAAAGAAGGAGAGAGGTCGCAGAAGAGGGAATTGGAAAAAATGAACCTTGAACGCTTTAGGGGATCAGACCGCCTTTTGCTGACCGTGGACCTTACGGTCACAAAAGATATTGAAAATAACTTACGCATCAGCGGTCTTGATTTCTTGAGTATTCTTCTTTGCGCGAGCTCTTTAACTTTTGCTTTATTTGAGGCTAGACTAATCGTTCTTTGCTTCTGACCGCAGATGATGATGAGACTGACGTAATTCCGGAGGAGGGCGAAATTCAGCAGCAGACGCAGATTCTACCTCCTCAGTTTGCTGATATCCTCAAACCTATGTTTGAAGATGTTAGGATAATGCAAGCCCGGGAGCGGGCTCTTGAGGATCAACTGCGGGTGCTGTCCGCTGATTTTGAAGGGAAGCTGCGAGCTAAAGAAAAACAAGTTCGTGATGAAAGTGAACTGAAGATTGGCGACCTTACCAGGGCGCTCCGCAAGGCTGAAAAAGACACAAAATATTATAAAGGAAAATCTGCTGCATTGATCGTCGAGGTCGCCTCTCTCAAATCTGGCCCTACTCCTATGGTAATGAAGCTGGGGGCTTCTGGCGGTCACTCAGAAATGAGACCGACCTCAGAAATCATGGTCATTCCTATGGAGCAGGTAGATAGGGAGGTCACTAAAATCCATTGTGCTGCAATGTCAGCAAACCAAAGCTTAGCGACCGCTCTGTCCACTGTTAACGAAATGCAGGATGTTGCAGCCTTTATCGGAAGAAAACGCCAGTAGAGGAGATAGACATTCGTTCTTTTTGTTTCAAGCGGTCTTGATAACTCTGAACAATTTGGCTCTGTAATATACTTACGACAATTTGATTTGATTGGTGTGATTTTTTGAATGTTGTGACATCGATCTCTTTACTTTGCTTATTTATGTGTTGCTTGTTAGATAATTGTTGCGATCTCCTCTTTTTGAGATCGAAGTTATTGTGTGCTGCATTTCATTTCTTCATCAGGTTCAGCGGTCTTAGCGTGCTTACTGGGTGGTCTCGCGGAGTTGTAATGATTACGATATCGCCCTTCCTTTCTTATAAATATCTAGCTTTTCCTTCTTCATTCCATGCTTTCTTAAATGCGACCGAAACACCGATCTCAGCGGTCTCACAAAATGGTGTCTTTCAGAGCTTCTTCAGCTGAGATCTTCTTGAATGCCGATCACAAGCCTTCTAAACTTTCTCAAGATGAATACTTAACTTTCTTGGCTAAGCACATGATTCAGACCCAGATCTTTGTGAGAGCGCCGAAGGAGAATGAGGGACTAAGCTTTGGAGGGGATATCAAGTTTATAATCCCTATCGATCACTACGAATATGGCCTAAAATTCCCTCTTACCAGGGAAATTTTAGAAGTGATGGAGTATTATGATTTATTGCTCGCCCAGCTGTCTCCAAATTCCATTGGCCTGATGAATGTTTTTGTAAATTACCTGCGATCAGAAAAGATAAAGTTTTCTATGGCCCTTTTCCGAGCGACCTTTACTGTTAAATCGCTAAGGGAAGGTCGGAAGAAGGAAGAATTCAAGGGATTAGTTTATTTCTCGTGTGATGGGATAAAGGTTTAGAATCTCCCCAACAAAATTCCCTTTTGGACGGAGAGATATCTAGTCCTTGAAGGTGACCTCGGCGGTCTCAACAGCCAACCGTCTCCGCGAGCAGAGAGGGTTTGTAGAAAGTTGAGATTTTTTTCAGAAGGCGAGCTCAATTCTTGGCCTTCTTGGTGGGCAAGCGCCTTGACCTTGTTCACTACCTGGCGATCTGGCCTCAGATCGTTGCGGTCTCACCGGAAGATAGTAAGCATTTTATATCCGCGACTTGTTGTGATCTCATTATGAGTTCTCTTATTTCTTCAAACTCTCTTTCTTCATCAGTGGCCTTATGGGAAAAACAAAACCAGAGAAATCAATGATATTGAGACCGATATGCTCCCTGATACCTATTCGCAAGCGACCGCCAATAGTACAATCTTGAACCATCATATGGGGCTGTCTCTTCTTGGTGCCCTGAGGGAGAACGAGCGCCTGCAGGAGGAATTAAAAGTAAGACTTTTACCTGCAATTTTTTTAATTTGTTATTATGACCGCACGATATGATCATTTCTCCTTCTGCAGCGATTAAAAAAGGGAGCATATGATGCAGATAATGAAAATTTCTAGAATGCTCTGATGCACCATGTAAAAGAGACCGCAGAGTAAACAATCTCAGAGCTTCGTGGTCGCGGAGCTTTTATTGATGAATATAAAGATGTAAAGTTCGCTGATCTTTTCCCTGATGCAACTAGGGTAATTGACAAACAATCGATCATGATTGGTGAGATCGCTGCCGAGGAGGAAGAAGACGAAACAGATGTTGATATTGAAGGATATGCTGATGAAGCGAGCGGAAGTCATTATGATGTAGGCAATGACACAACCTCGGCGGCGGACTCAAGTTCAGGTTCCAAAGTTCCTCTCACAAATTCAGAAGAATCTTCGGACGAGGCCAGCTCTTCTTCATCAGATGAGCGATCTACGAAAAGTTCAAAGAGCGAGTAGATTTTCTTTTGTACATTTTAATGTACTTGCCCGATTACCGGTATTGAGATTGGTTAAATAGTGTAACAAGCATGGTTGATGATATATATAGAGAATTTTGTCATACCTTTCTTTCGTGAATGAATGCTTGTATTTAACTATACTTATGTCGATCACTCTCTTTTTGTGATCGAACTAACTTTTATTACTGGCGGTCTCGTTGGATAATTTCCATTATCAGCGATAATTTTACTCGGATAATTTCAGCAATTACCTTCCTCTCAGCGGTCTGAATTTAATGAGGTAGGAAATAACATTCGATCTCAGTGCTTTTAGGTCTTGTTGAGCTCAAATAAATGAAAATATAAGAGAATGTTGTATAATAGTTGGAGAGCAACAATCAATAGTAGCGATCTCGTAGTTGTTAGATCGCCTGGAGCATGATGAAAATTTGTATGAGTTTTATGATACCTGCAGGAGACTGCATGTCATATGGCGATCTTGAATTCTTAAGACCCTCAAGAGATAAAGAATCATAATTCATGAATATCGATCCCCGAATAGCCTTTAACAAGAGCAAAAGTGGCGATCTTCAATGACTCGGACCGCTTCTTCCATGGATATTCTCCAGATAGAAAAGATCTTTTAAATAAAATGCCCAGTGATCACTTATTTTTAGATAGCTATCCTAGCTTCTGAAATTTGTAGAAACCATATTTTGAAAAATTATGATTCCCAAGTGCTCCTGAGATCGAATAACTAGGTGATCTCATACTTTTCAGAACAAATTACAAATAGATATTTGAAGTCATATGATCATATAAGAAAATGGTCGGCGATCTCTTGTATTAAGACTTTTGAACTTGGAAGAAACCCTGGCAGCGATCTCAAAATTTTCAGACTGCCCTTCATAGCTTGGAGTCATAAAAGTTGACCATTCTGAAAAAAAATTTATAAGGCCTTGAAGAACCTTTGGCAACAGTATCAAATGCTCTAGACCGCCCCATTCCCAAAAATGATCCAATACAGAGATCACCGATCTCCACAAATCTTAGACCGCTCTATCATAATAAAGGACTGAAAGATAGAATCTGCAATGATCTAAAGGGCAGGTGTGGCTAGGCCAGCATTGCTTTCCTCAAGAGAACATTTAAAAGTACATTTATCTTTAGCCACTCAAGGGCTTAGATGACGGCCATAAATGAAACCAACCGCCTCTTGGCTATCCTTACACCAATGAGCATTCGAGAGTCACAAAACAAGATGATCCATTGGGCAGGTGTGGTCATACTGCAGGGGTTACATCGACATTGCTTTCCCCAGAAAGATCATCAAGGTTATAACAATGTCCTCCTACAATGTATGACAGAGCTGAACATTCACATAGACTTCACTTGATGCAGAGGTGTGTCAGATATCAGCAAGGACCCGACATCTGAAAGCTCCTCCACACGAGCTTGGCGAGCTACTGCTACACAGATGCGAAATCTCCCCGCTACCTGTGGTCCTGGTAGATTTACATCTCAAGCTTCAAGTCGAGAGGGAATAAAGTAGGATCCGTCGATACCTCTCTTGGTAGGACCTTAGCCTTCAAAAAGTTAGCCAATATACCTCAAGAATTTCTTTCTTTCTAATATGCAAGAAGCAAGAGTTTACATCCACATCATAGTAACACTTGCAAAGGGAAAGAAAGAAAAATAGAGATAGAGAAATACAAGTTTTAGGAAAAGAAACGCTTGAGATCATCTCCGCTCCAAGTGTGAGATAAATCATCCCCTTCATAAGATTGGAGAGGGTACGCCCCATACTTGAGATGCCATTACTAGAAAATCTATTTTGACTTGAACATCTTCGATTCCCAATTCTTTTGCAAACCTGAGACTGGCGAGCAGAGCTTCATATTCTGCTTGATTGTTCGTCGTTGAAAAGTAAAACTTCAAGGCTTGGTCCAACCTAACTCCATTTGTGTTGATCAAGATAACTTCAGCCCTAGAAGAATTCCTTCCCGAAGCTCCATCAACAAAAATTGTCCAGGCAAGAGGTGTCCCAACTTCTTTTTCTGAGCTAACCTCCTTTGCATCGATTATGAAGTCTGTTAATACCTGAGCTATGATAGCTACTCTGGGAATATAATATATATCAAATTCGCTGAGTTCTATTGCCCACTTTGCCTATCTTCCTGAATGCTCCGGCTTTTCTATAACATTTTTTAATGGGAGATCGGTGACAACTTGAATTGTATGAGCATGGAAATAAGGCCTCAACCTTCGTGCTGAAGTTACGAGCATCAGGGCAAACTTTTCAAGAATTGGGTACCGGGTTTCTGCACTCTTCAGAATTTTGCTTAGGTAATAAACTGGAAACTGCTTCTTCTTTTCTTCCCTGACCAAGACCGAACTGATGGCATCAGAACCAACTCCGAGATATAGAAAAGGTCCTCTCCCTCCCTAGGGCTCTGGAGCAAGGGAGTTAACGTCAGCTGCTTCTTGAGCTGATTGAAGGCATCATCACACTTCTTTGTCCATTCAAACATGGCCCCTCCACGGAGATTTTGAAGTGGAGGAGAGTTTTGAAGAAGGGGGCACTCTTATCTCCAAAGCGGGAGATGAAATGGCTCAAACCTTCCATCCTCCCACCCAGCTGCTGAACTTCCTTAGGGTCTTGGGAGGTGATATTTCTAGGATAGACTTCACCTTATCGGGATTTGGCCCCAGCCCTTCCGAATTAAGGAGATGGCCAAGAAACATTCCCTTGCTAGCTCCAAAAATGCATTTCAATGGGTTCAACCTCATATTGAAGGTTCGTAGGGTTGCAAACGTTTCATTTAGGTAGTTAAGGTGAGCTGAGAAAAGCTTTCTTTTGATTAAGAGATCATCAACGTAGACTTCTAAATTCCTCCCTTTGTGGTTTTAAAAATGGTGTCCATCATTTTCTGATAGGTTACACCGGCGTTCTTTAGCCCGAAAGGCATCACAAGATAGCAAAAACATACGTCATTCGTGATGAATGAGGTATGAGGAATATCTGGCTTATGCATTCTTATTTGATGATAACCAGAAAACGCATCCAAAAAACTCATGCAGGAAAACCCCACCGCCGAATCAACTAAAGAATCTATTCGAGGCAAGGTGTAACAATCTTTGGGGCAAGCTTTATAAAGTTTGGTGAAGTCTATACACATACACCACTTCCCACATGCCTTTTTGACCATTACAATATTCGACACCCAATCAGGGTACTGAATCTCCCTAACAAACTTAGTCTTTAGCAGTTTCTCAACCTCCTCCCAGATTGGTTGGGCGAGAGTCTCTGCCACTACTCTTTTCCTTTGTTTGATGGGGGTGAAGTTTGGATCGATGTTAATGTGGTGGCAGGCAACATCTGGATCAACTCCTAGCATATCATCCGCCGTCCAGGCAAAGACATCCAAGTTCTTCAGGAGGCAAGATATAAGTTGATCCTTATCAGCTTTGGGCAATTCAGTGTTGATCGAAAGCCTCTTGCTCTTATCTTCTTCACTGATTGACACAGCTTGAATCACATGTGCAGGTTCCAAGCGAGCTCCATCTCTTGCATCTTCTTCTTCCATCTCTTCTGCCACTTTGACTTGATCAGGAATTTGAGGCCCTGAGGATATATCCATTACCTAGAGAGGAGATGATTCGATCACATTAACCGTCCTGACGTAGCAATCTCTAGCCTTCCTCGGATCGCTCCTAATCCGGTACTGTTTACCATTCAAAGCAAACTTCACGGCTTGATGATAAGTTGAAATTATTGCTTGGTATTCGTTCAGGACTGGCCTTCCAAAGATTGCGTTGTAGCTTCTCGGGGCTTCAACTACTATGAATTTTACCAATTTCACAATTCCTGCTAATGTCACTGAGAGGGTGACAACTCCTTCCACCTCCTTCTTCTCCCCTGAGAAGCCATAGAGTGGCCCTCCAGTGGAAAGAAGAGCTTTCCCAGTCTTCAGCGCCTCGAAAGCAGGTTTAAAGAGGACATTCACAGAACTTCTGGTGTCCACTAAGATCTTGTCCACGGTATAATTCTCGATTACCGCCTTGATAACGACTGCGTCGTTGAAAGTGTTGGTGGTCAAAGAAAGGTCTTCCTGCCCGAAGGTGACTATTCCTCGAACTGTAGCTGAGGAGGAGGTAGTTGCAACCTCGGATTGATAGACTCTTGCGAGGCTAGCTTTCCTGGAAGATTCATGTCCTGCACCTCCATGAATGCAAAAGAGATTACCTGAAGTACCTTCGTCATTTGCATCTATGCATTCACCTTGATATCTGATGTTGCCGAGAGAGCCAACATCGTTGACTTCCTCGCATTCCCAGAGAACTTCTGCTACCTCCTTGCACTTGGAGGTTGAGGCTTTGGAAGGATCTCCCTTCTGGAACAGATCTTTGAATTTTCCTTCCTTTAGGAGTTTCTCTACCAGCAGGCGGAGAGCTCTGCAATTCTCGGTCACATGGACTCTTTCCCTATGGTGTTCACAGTAAAGAGCCGGATTTCTAGTTCTCGGGTCAGAGCTGATCGGGTGGGCCTTTTGTAAAAGGGCTGCTTTTGAAGAACCTGAACCACTTCACTCATATATATGCCGAGGTTGGTGAAGGATTCTTGGGAATCATTGAAAAGTGGCTGAGAAGGGGTTGACATAGGTGGCTGAGAATATTGGATCTGGTGAACTGGTGTGGATTGCTGAATTAGGGTAGTCGGGGTTGACAACGAGGACCCTTCAGGCTGGATCTATTGATTTCCCTAATGAGGGCAATAATGACGGGAATTCCTTCCTTTTTGATAAGAGGGCTAGAACTCTTGGCGAGGCGGTTTGGATGATGGCTAGGCCGGATAAAAACCTGCCGATCCTTTCTGGACAGCTTTATTCGTTAGATGGGAGACATAGACGGGGTTATTGCTCTCCCCCTCTATGTGGCGGTTGGCAATACTAATCAACTCTTGGTATGAGCTAGGCTCCTTGGTTGTGACCTCAAACTTAAGAGGTCCCTCTTGCAGGCCGTTGATCAGGGCCACCATATAGAGAGAGGGATCTACATCCCTTATTTTGAGAATTTCCTTCTGAAACCGATCAATAAAGAAAGCTAAAGTCTCGCCTTCTTCCTTCTTGATCTTGAGGTGGGCTGCAGAGCCACTCTTCCTCTTATTAGATGTTGCAAACCTCAAAAGAAGCTCGTGCCTCAGGATGGCGAAGCTCGGGATGGATTGGGAAGGCAGCTTATAAAACCACTCCCTGGCTTTCCCATCAAAGGAAGTGATCAAAAACTTACACTTCACAGCATCAGAGAGAGTCCTTAGAGCCACAACAGACTCGAAGGACTGGAGATGGGAGATTGGGTCACTCTCCCCGTGAACATTGGCAGACGGGGTTCCCTGAAGCCGTTGGGAATTGACTACCAACAGACTCTATCAGTAAAGGGGGAAAGCTCCTTCGCTTCAATATCGTCGAAAGGAGCAGGAAAGGCAACAACAGGGGCTGGAGGATAGGCACAATCCTCTTGGAAATTCAGGGTCTGAGCAGGAGGTTCCTGAGCCACTGTTCTGAAGAAATCTTGGCGAGCTGCGAACTCCTCAACTTGAGGTCGCACGGGAGTTGCGGGATGGGAGGTCGCCTAATCGCAAGGGTGATCGGCAGCCAAGCAGTCAGGGGTGGCTGCCTGACTTAGTTGGGGGAGAAGCTTTTGAGATATCGCGACCAGGGTCTGACTCAGAACTTCAAACTGCCTGACAGACTCTTGATGAGCCTGGGCAGTCTCTTGGCGAGCTCGGGTGGCCTCTCGAAGAGCTTGCTCGATACGAAGCTCAAAATGACGCTCCAAATCTTCTAAGGAGGTCAGATTGTTCGAGGGGCGACCGCTGGGAGACCGGCGAGAATGATGCTTAGCATCTGACATCTTGAATGTCCACTGATTTCACCTAAGCACTCTGATCTGAAGGTCGCGTGTTTGTTCTGTTGGTACAAAAAATATACCTCCAAGACACACTAAGAGAAGAGGGAAGGGAATGCGGAGTGAAGGTTACTTAGGATGAAGAATGCCAGAGGAAAGATCTCTGAGGGAAACTTCTTTGATTTATCTCAAAAAAGGATTACAGAGAGGGGTCTAAAACAGGTCAGGGGGAGAGGTAGAAAAACGACAGAATTCGAGACCGCTTACACAGGTTGTAAGCTGGAGGCTCGAAGCAATAGTCCTTTTTCAGGTACCCCTACCTCCCTATTTATAGACACCGAGGCCTCCCAAATGGGCAGATTCAAAAATTACGGGCTGCCTAGGATACAGGAGAGCCATGGCAGAGATAAGAGGAAAAATGAAGCAGATCGCCCGGTCTTGGCGGTCTCCAATATCTGACCGCTAGGCCTTAGACGAAATCCAGGAGGGGTAACAGGCGATCTGGGCGGTCTCCAAAACCTGAGACCGCTGGGAAAGGTCTTTCTGACTGGAGAGGGAAGGTCGCGGACATCCGGGCAAACATAACTGGCATTTTATAGTTGAAAATTTCAGGAGTCACGCCCTCGTTCACTCCCATGACCAAGGGCGTGTACTTAAGAAAAATCGCCAAACTAAAGCATTGGAATGTTGCTAGAAAAACTGCCAAAATTTGTCGTAATTCGTTGGTCACGCCCGTGACCTAGGGCATGTCTACTGCAAGAAGAAACTAGCGTGAAACGGGCAAAACTGGTTGTTTTCTGCGGTTTCTGGACAGGTCACGCCCTAGGTCACGCCCGTGGGCGTGACCTAGGGCGTGTCTAGTGAATTTTTTTAAAACTATTCCGAGATTGTAGATGACATCGTTCTCATCTCAAAATGGGGTGACACGTCCCATAACTCTTCCTGGATAGAAAGTTATGGCCATTTGAAATTCTGGAATCAAAACTACAAAATTTCATCATAAAAGTGTGTTACACGCCCGTGACCCTATGGTCACGCCCGTGTTCAAGGGAGTATTCTTAAGAAACTTTTCTAGAATCGTAGATCACGTCGTTCTCATCCCGAAATGGGGTGGCACGCCCCGTAATTCTTCCTGGATTAAAAGTTATGGTCATTTGAAAATTCAGCAATAAACATGGCCTTTTGATGTTTCTGGACTGTACACACCCTTAGGTCACACCCATGACTTGACTACAGGCCCCCTTGGTCACGGGCGTGACCTAGGGCGTGTAATTTTAAATTCTGAAATTTACTATTTGCACACCAAAATTCTGATTTTTTACTATTCGTAGACCAAAATGCAAAAACTTCTCCATGACCTCCCTAAAGCCCTGAAAACACAAAAACAAAGTAAATTAGACTTTGAATCAAATAAAAATACTAATAAATTACTAAAATGAAAAACTAAATTATGATAAATTTGTAACATCCCTAAGGCTACTAGAACCCTTGGCTGAATTAGAGCATGCTAGGTGGCATAAATGTTTCCTTGAACCAATATGGTGTCCCTTGATCACTATAGGAGTCTTTGACCTGGCTAGGTCAAGTTACATATTTAGGGACCAATACTATCTCACCTAGTCAAATTGGCCTCACCCTTACATCAAAATCCCTAGGGTGCCCTTAGTAAACTATAAACATCACCTTGGGTGAACCAAATTTGGTAACTAGGTTCAAGCCCAATAAAGGCCCAATTTGACATAGTTCACCCTAATATGGGTCAATTAGCCTGAGTATGATGAAATTGACCACACCACACCCTTCCTAAACACCAATGTAGACTAATGAGACAAAATTGACCCATTGGGGTGGGTCAATTTTGGGAAAATTGGGCAAATTACCAAAAAGCCCCAATTTGCCCTAAATGACCTAATTCTTGCAAATGACCTTCAATTGGTCATATATGATCAAGTTGAGCACCCCTAACATTCCAAGTTCACTAAGGGATTTTAACGGGTCCACATTGGACCCTTGGGATAAACCAATTTGGGGAAAATAGGTAAAATTACCAAATTGCCCCAAATTACCATTTGCCCTAAATGGTTCAATTGGTCCTCAATTGGCCAAAAAATTGACCTAGAAAAATCTCTCCTAAACCCTAAAGGGAGTGTATGAGACCTAAATGAATCAAGTGCACATTCAATTTTGGAAAATAAGGGCAAAATCACCAAAATTACCAAATTGCCCCAATATGCAATTATGTGCAATTAAGCCCCATAAGGACTCACCATAACCTAATTCCCCTTGGAATAGGTCCATAAGGGTCTAAGGCACCAATATGGGTAAGCCACATTGGTTGGCGTGAGCTTGGGTCAAGTCCAAATTCAAAAGTCTCAATTTGGTCTATTTGGGTCAAGTGAGCCCAAGCTCAAAACTTATTGGACTTAGCCCAACCCAAGATCCCATTAGCAATCCCACATAAACTCTGAGCCTGGGACCCTTTGAATTTCAAAATTAAGTGGTTGTCCAAGGATTTTTGAATTCAATGCTTGGGAAGAGGACAAGAAACATGGAGGAGGGAAATGGGGGATAGGTGCCAAATGGCACCCCACTTCTATTCCCCAAGCTCTTCTCTGAGCCGGGGAGTAAATTCCCATCATTTTTGGGCAGTGGGGGAGAGGCCTTGATTGGCTAAAATGGGCGGCAAGGAGTTGGCCGAGAACCCATTAATGGCATGAAGGCATATACACCACCTCCCCCTCATTTATCCTCTCCATCACCCTCAGGACCTCTAGAGCATTTGAACCCCGAACCTTGGAGAGGAAATCAGTAGCTGCAAGCCCAAAATAGCAATGGCCCCAAAGAGCTCGATACCGACAATGGCGACCCGTTTCAACCACCAGCAATGCAGATCAAAATGAGGCAAGATCCTCTCCCTCTCCATCTGTGCTAGATCTCTAGTTGATTAGGATGAAGATCCCAACTCAACTAAGCTGGGATCAAGCTTTCTTTTCGACAGTTTTTCAGTCAAAATGCCCCTGGTTTAGATCCTTATTTCGGCCACCGCCAGCCGGCCTGAAGCCCAATCTCGGTATCCCCCACCTCGACGAAGGTGGTGGCAGTGGTGGTTGGCCGTGGTGGTGTGAGGGTGGCTGGGAAATTAAGGCCAAAGGTGGCCCAAGCGCAAGCAACCTGGGTAGTTGGCTGCCTGGGAATGATGGCCCAGAGTCATCCAATCTTAGAGATCTGACAAATGCAGACCAGTCTTAATTAAATGCGCATTTTGTCACAGATAATTTGATCTTTTGTTCTCAAATATTGAGGCCTTTAGAGGCCATAAAATGAAAAATTGGCTGAGACAACTCTTGTAGATCTTTGAGTCTACTTTCTATAGGAATTAAAATCAAATCATTTGGAGTTTTACAGCTCCTTGTAGGGCAGTTCTAGTGGGCTGGTCTTTGGGAAGAATAGAACTTTGAAGATGAATAACTTTCATATAGTAGTTTGTATGAAGCTGAAATTTGGACCATATATGTGTATACCTTAGACCTACTGTGTGCCCAAAAATCAGAATTTTTGGGGCACAGTTTTCTAAGGTTTTAGTAATAATTTAATAAAACATTTATGGTGTATAATTTGGGTTAATCTTACTCAAATACTACCAAATCTTCTCTGAAAGATTGGTGGTGTGTATAATAGTATCTGGTAAAAATCTTGGGTCATTTGGACCCTTGCATGTGAACAAATCTAAGTTTCAAATGAATCTTAGTAGAAAAATTTTAAGGATGTGAAATGAAGAGTATTTTGTGAATTTTTCCCAAATCCTTGGGAGAATGATCCAGAAATTTCTAACATAGTTTTAATATACCTATGTTCACCCTCTCCCCCAAAATGAGTAATATTGGGGAACATTTTCCCATGGTTTTTTAGATATTTATTATAGCATGTGTGTGCGTCACACATGTTTAGATAACACCAAATGAACCCAAATTTTGATGGGTGATGAGGTAGGCCCCTATGAACCTCTGGTAGAAATGTGAGACCAGAAGGGTTCATCCATTGGTGGCAATCCAACTTTTTTGGTTAAGTGGAAGGTCTTGGTGTCCTAATAGCACTAATTTATAGATAAAAAAATTTAGGGTAAAACCAACTCATTTTGAACAAAAATTGGGATGACATGATAATAAGACCATGAATATGCCCTAGTTAAAGGTTGAGCCCAATTGGACTCTTGTATGTGAAGGAAATTGACAAGCCAAAAATCAAGGTGTTAAAAGGTGTTCAATAAGTTAATTAGGCAATAATGTTTTGGGAATTGAAGGGAATTCCCTTGGTCAATTCTCATGAAATTCTTATATTAGACATTTGATATCAGTATGAACCACTAGAAATTTTGTTAGATTTAATTACTGAGAAGACATCATACTTCCTTCATAATGTAGAACCTTGGATTATAACTTGAAAAATTGATATCTTGAATTATTCTTGCTGGAATATTATAGAAATTTGTACATAGATTTTTTATATCAATATGAATCTCTAGAAATTTTCTTAGACTTAATTATTAAGAAAACATCATACTTCCTTCACAATGTAGAACCTTGGATTATAAGTTGAAAATTTGATATCTTCAATTATTTTTGCTAGAATGTTATAGAAATTTGTATATAGACTTTTGCTATCAATATGAACCTCTGGAAATTTGGTTAGATTTAATTACTAAGAAGACATCACACTTCCTTCACAATGTAGAACCTTGGATTATAATTTGAAAAATTGATATCTTGAATTATTGTTGCTGAAATGTTATAGAAATTTGTATATGGACTTTTGATATCAATATGAACCTCTGGAAAATTTGGTAGATTTAATTACTAGGAAGACATCATACTTCCTTCACAATGTAGAACCTTGGATTATAACTTGAAAATTTTATATCCTCAATTATTGTTGCTGGAATGTTATAGAAATTTGTATATTAGACCTTTGATATCAATATGAACCTCTGGAAATTTTGTTATATTTAATTACTGAGAAGACATCATACTTCCTTCACAATGTAGAACCTTGATTATAAATTGATATCTTAAATTATTTTTGCTGGAATGTTATGGAAGTTTGCTTATAGACTTTTAATTTCAATATGAACATCTGGAAATTTTCTTAGAATTATTTGCATGTGACAAAAGCTACCTCATGTTCAAATCTAGTCTCACTAGGTTTATAAGAATTAATTAAATAGGCCCAAATACATTCATTTGGTGAAATAAAAATTAGAAATCTGAATGTGGGTAACCTTGCAACTTCAGGAACTAGAATGGACTCACTATTATTTAGGATTCATATAGTTACCCCTTTTAGGACAAGTGGATTTGTTTAAAGGCCGCCGATCTGCGAATAGTAAAAACTGAAATATTAGATTTAGACCCCTACCTTCTGGTAACCACCCCTGGAGGTGCTAACCCTTGGGTATTTGCATGTGCATATTTGATCGATGAGTTAAACAGTAGTGGGATACATAAGTAGTGGAGGTTGGGGTGCGCTTAGTAAAATTATCAAACAGAGATTTTGATACTTCAAGCCAAGTATTAAGGGGGGGAGGTCTACAGTAACTAGAACCCCAGTTAATATTAGGTCATGGAACTTATAGATCATGTTTAAAAGTGGTCAGAGATTCAGACCACCATTAAGGCAAGGCAAGGACCGGAGTTCATTTGAGCTCCGTCGCTTCCCTGTCCATGAAGATTGAAAACATCCTTATAAGACAGCATAACCTGAGAGATATTACGAAAAATGGAAAGGGTATTCACCAATAAGATTAAATTCCGTGAGAAAGGGAAGTTTGGGATGTCACCCCATCATACTTCCTAGTACCGTTGCGAGCCCTTCACCGGGTAGACCTTGGGAAGTCCAAGGTTCACCCTAAACTGCTAAGTACGTATAACGGTAAAAAATAGATAACTAAGAGAACTGTAATGGTTGTTTTCGTCCCAAATATTAGATGGAATAGTACAAGGATCGGTTGGCCATGAAAGCGGTAGGCTCGATATTTTCAAGAAGGACTGGACAGTCCGATGAGCGGAGGCTATATGAATTATGAATTAAGAGGTGGCTACTTATTGCATAGAATATGAATACCCTATGTGTTCTTAGGGGCGTACGTAAGGTCTAGGACGGGAGGTGTGAGTAGAAGCCTAGAAGTGGACCTGCCCGATCCACTGCCCCTGTTTGCCTCAACGGGGTACCTGAGTTGACATACTCAAATAGAGGGAACTTCTAAGGTCTATACGTACAGAGTCGAGTGGGTGAGTTGCATCATTGCATTACATTGCCTAGCATAACATCATTACATAAATAAGACCTCATCGTATAAATTAGTACAGGCTCTTTTATACGATGAGTTTACCTTTGTGCCAGATTGTTGGTATTTCCAAGGTGATCTCATAGCAATCAAGCAGTTAGTCTCACTGCCAACGCGATATGAGTCTACGGGGTCACACACAAAAGTGTTTGGAGAAGTTGGAGGAAGGATTGCGTTGCCCTTACTCATATTGGATATGAGTGAAGGACCAATCCTTTGAGTCACTGGAGTTAAGTCAAATTGTCTAAGTGTTGAATAATATCGTCTTGATTGTCAAGATGATGTTTTAGTCTTCTCGACGATATATGTGTGTCCTCTCGACGATATATATGTCTTCTCAACGATATATATGTCTTCTCGACGATATATATGTCTTCTCGACGATATATGTCATCAAGAGGATATCATCGAGATCATCTCGATGTTACATGTTATCACGACGATATCGTCGAGATTGTCTCGACGGTACATGTTATCACGATGATATTGTCGAGATTGTCTCGACGATATTAGTGATCATGACAATACTGACTAAATACTCCTATTAAGGATTGGGGTCTACAGATATCTAATTTTAGCCCTAGGAATAAATAGGGCAACAATTAGGTTTTCCACATATCAATCATTCTTCCCTTTTGAGATAGAGGCAGAACTGTTCCGCTAGTTCCGCGAGATCCAGTCCGCCATCACCGCCTATCACTTGGTCGGATCTAGCAATCTGTGGGAGACATTGAGGGCACTCCTTCTCCGACCCAGACCTTGTTAGACAAGTAGTTTGGGGTTCTCCTTCGCTCGTGTGGACTGCTATAGAGGCACATATATACTTTCTGTGCTGGGAACTCAGCAGCACAATTTCAAATCTGCTATTGGAGCATCTTGGTTGAGTATCGACTCAATGCCCTTCAGGTATATTGTAATGCGCCGTTGCTTTATTTATTTCTTGATTCATGAAATTGCAAGATCCGAAACTCTTTTGGGTTGTTCTTGTTTGTTTCTTTCCGCTGCGCACATATGATGTGTCTCAAGAAGAAAACCCAACATAGATCCCGTAAATTATATGTTTGTATGGGCATCCATATTAGTTAAGATTACTTTTGTAACTTCTCTCCTTATATAGAATTAAGCATTCAGATACTTCTTGCTGTTGGAACATGGTTTTTCGCATCCCTTTGATTTGAGAATAACAAATCCTACTTGTATTTGATCTTGTTTGCCATTGTGTTTTTAGCATGCAGGTTTGTACTATATTGACACTAGGATGCTACATTGTTGGTCTGGATTTGCTTACAAGCTGAAATGATGAAAGTGATCTAACGCCAGACGTTAGGACTTAACGCCGACGTTGACACTCGACTTTATGGCATGGAGGGAAGCTGTCATGATTGCATGAGCATTTTAGGAATGATTTGACTTAACGCCAGCATTAGCCTCAATGCCAGCATTAAGGTTGCAAAAAATGAATGTTTCTAAAGATGCAGTATTTCCTTCCTATTTTGAAGATCCAAGCCATCAAGTTTTTTCTATATTTGGTCAACGCCTGGCGTTAGCCTTAATGCTGGTGTTAGCTTGCCGCCTTATAAATAGGCGGTATTCATTCTTTTCAATCATAGATTTTAGTGAGCCTTATTCCAGCACTTTAGAAACTCTGTGAGCGCCGTATTTTCCAGACCACCATCTCCCACACAAATTTAAGAGAATAATTCAAAGGAGGATCAGATCAATGCACACCCAATGTGAAAAAAACATGCTTTGACTTCGACGATATTCAGCGAGTCTTCGTCATATCCAGAATTCTTCATAGGGAGTTTTACTTGTGTTTTATATTTTGTTGTAACTCTTTTATTACGATTGTTTAGTGAATTCGTCGTGGATGTTGGCGACTAAGTCCATGTGCAGCTTATGTGGAATTCACTGCGGTTGTGGCGACTAGGTCTAGAGTGTAGATCTAGGGGATGCTCAAGGCCTTTCTGGGAATAGAAAGGCTAAAGCGGCTTGAGGCTATATCTGGGGAAAGATCGGCTAAAGCCAACCAGTTCTTAGTGAGAAGAGTCGGTATAGAAAATGAAAAGAGTATTTCATATTCGCCTTTCATTTATAGCGTCATAAAACTCATATTTTGTAATCAAATTTTATAAATGATAATCATGTCTTTCATGTTAATTAAAATTGATTTCATATTTTTAGCACTTTACCTTTTGTTTCAATTTACTTATTAGAAAATCACAAAAGTTTTCTTAAAAACCTAAAGTTTTCTAAAACCCTTATTTACCCCCTTCTAAGGGCGCCTCAAGATCCAATAAGTGGTATCAGAGCTAGGTTATTCCAAAATGGTTTCACTATCGGGATTAATGGCGCTCTTTGATCATGATCTCGCTTCTACGAGTGAGGAGAAATTTTATATAAATTAAGAATCACTAGCACCTCTGTTATTTGAAGGAAAAAATTATAATGAGTGGAAAATTTTAATGAAAAAATTTCTTAAGTCCTTAGATATCGAAACATGGAATATAGCAATAGTAAGACTAGCAGATGAGTCAAATAAAAGGGAATGTCACCTAAACGCAAAGGCTTTGAATAGTAATTTTTGTGCTTTATCTCAAGATATTTTTAAATTGATATATTGTTTTCCTAGAGCTTACAAAGTATGGAAATTTCTTGAAGTAATGTATGGTCTTCCTCTCACATGTATTGAACAAATGCAAGAAGTGGAGAACATACAAGCTTGCACAAATGGTCAAGAAATCTCCTCTTACAATGGATCAATGGAGTACACATCAAGTGGAAGAAAAGAAGAAATCTTATCTTTAGAAGAGGAGTGCCAAAAAGATGAAGATAACAAGGGAACTCTATGCTCAAATCTCACTGCATCCAAAAGCACTATAAGAAAATCAAATTCCCTTATTGTTTGCAATTCTATTTCTACTTTACCATTGCTACAAATTACAAAGTGCAAAATTAAGAAATTAAAAAATGCTAATGCGCTTAGAAAATAAAGGATTAAAAGCAAAAGTTAATGTAGAATCAAATTCTGATTTATCTAGTTTTACACATGTCTCTTTAGTTAAAAATATTACACCTTGTACAGAATTTAATGAATTAAATGAAAAATACAAGGAACTTGAAAAGGAACTTATCATTGTAAAAGAATACAATGAAAAATTATCTTTAGAAAATTCATCTTTGAAAAGTGATTGTGCTATGTGCCAAAGTTATAAAATTGAAATCATGGAGATGGATGAAACATTTGAGGAATTAAGAAATGACTATCAAACTCACATTGACTCCATTGTCACCACTCTTAAAAATACCACAATTGCTTATAATAAAGCAAGACATAATCTCAAAGTTAAGAATTATGAATTAGAAACTAAATCAACTCACTTAAGGAAATCATAAAGGAAAACTCTCAAAACATACATTCACAATATCAAGCAAAATTCAAAAACAAGTTGAATACAAATTTCCAAAATTTATCTCATCAAAACATAGGAAATAAAAAACAACAAAAACTTGTAAAAGAATTTCCAAAACATCATCATTTAGTACATAATGGTTTTCCCAACATAAATTTAAATGCAAATAAATTTCCCTTAAACAAACTCAAAAGTCATTTTTATCCAAATAATCAAGTAAATAACAATGGAAATTTGAAAAATAAAATTAATGTCTTTCCAAGATATGAATGGAGACCCATACGTAAAAATGACGCACTAATGTCAAATAGAAGGGTCCACTCATCCTTGTCTTCTCAAAAGCAAACTCGATGTATTTGGGTACCCCAAAGGAACCATCCCTCTTGATCCTTTTTGGATACCTAAATCTCCGTGTCATTAGGAATCATACAATTACATGAAGAAGACCCAAATGAAAATGAACAACCAATAATCTTCTTCATGATATACTTAAAACTCCTTCTATTTTATTGTCATTTACTATGGTTACTTTCATATATTTATCTTAAAAATATGAATCTATCTCATAAACCTAATGATAAATTGATCAAAAATAAAATTAAATAAAAAGTCATATCAATGCCTTTTTATCTTATCTTTACAATGTCATTCATTAAATAATTTGAATACTAAAATTGTTAAGCTAATACAATTTTTTTTAAAAGAAGCCATTTTGAAGTTTTCTTTTTATAAACTCATATCATTATAAAAATTATTTAACATGACTAAATCCACCAAAGGTTGTGTGAAGACCTATTAAAGCAATAAAATAATACCTATACAAACCTGAATAAAACCAAAACACAACAAGGAGACATTTCACAAAATAAATAAAACTCAGAAAAAATAAATTATAAAAATCTTGGTAACTGATAACGCCTGGCGCAAGTGTTAACGCCATTGTTATACTTTAGTTTTCAAAATTTAAAACTATTATTATTACATAAAAGGAAACTCCCTAAAACTCTATACTCTCACTCATATAAACTGTCCCCTCAGTACTGGAACTTCCTCGATCCCTTGACCTTCGAGTATGGCAAGTTAAGAGGCATGGAGGATCCTCCATGGGTACATCCCACTCCATCTCCTTCGTCGGTGTCGGATTCAACTTCAGGGCCTTGATCATATATCACATCATCCTCTCCATCTGTGATATATGACGTGTCACGTTCTGCCTGAAATCTTCAAATGACTCCTGATGCTATGGACTCATCTCACGGAGCAAGACTCCTCGTCGAAGGGGTGGTCAAGAAGATGATGGTACATCTCGTGGTCGAGGAACTCGAATGGTTGAAGTAGAACAATGCTCTGGGATAAGATTATTAATATAGTTCTTTCGAGTTATGTATTGCTACTTCTCCATCACCACCCATTGTATAAGTCCACCTAAGGGAAGAGTGTTAAGATGAGACCTTCTTGGATCATTCAACTTAAGCGTATACTGAATCTGTGAAAGTAGAAGATCTGCCACGTCAAATCCCTCTTCCTGTAAAATATGTTAAGTAACAATACTAAGCTGAGCAGTGATCTTCTTAGTATCTCCGGACTGCAACTTTATGGTGTGATGCAAAATATCCTGAATTAAGAATGTGTCTTCCCTAAGTGAAGAAACATCAGTAATCTGCTCTCCACTATCTTTCCCATGCAAAACAAATTCACCCGTGCCCAGTCTCGCTCTGCCCGATACTTTTCCGCCGCATCAAGATGATTCTAACTCTCCATTAACCCAAACTCATTCCTCAAATCTTCATGAGTGATCTGGAAAACTTCATATTACATCGTCGACATCACTCCTCCATTGAGTTATGTCTCTGATAGAACAATTAGATTATTATAGAACTCATGGACAAAGTCTGTTGAAAAACAATCATCATGAATCACTAATAATACCCCTGATGCAGCTAGGAGATTATGTATATGTGCATGTCGGGGAAGGTCTATCTGCATACCAACCCTACACCAACTGATGCCTTCTCTATCCTCGTATAAGACTGAGAAGACTCGTGTGGTGTATGGGAAGAAGATTTTCTGGCACAAACCCCATGAGAACTGGAAGCGGCCATAACCTACATATTAAAACACGACAGAAAATCAACACAAAAACCATTATATCAACACCCAACGTTACTATAAATGCCAGGCGCATGATACTAAATTTTCTATCATCTCCAGTACACAATATTGATCTTCACTCACTCCTAGAACTCAAACAATTTCATAAAAAGTGAAGAATAAAGGGAAATTATCAATAGAACTCAAAACTCCTAAGAATTCAAAGAAAAATATAATATTTGGTAAAAATCTCAAAAATAAAACTCTATAACTCAAAAACCAAAACCCTAGATCTCAAAATTCTAGATCCACCATCTACCATTATGAAACACTTCAATACTTCAAAGGAATACTAATTAAGGGTAGAGAAAGGATTTAATTAAAAATAGAAGAAGAAAAACAAGAAGTATACCTTGATCTAAGAAGGGGGCTGTCAACAAAACTAGCAGAAAAATGAGTTAAAATGAAGGGAATGAGGGAAGAACTCAGGATTTGGGGTATTGATATAAAGTAGGGTCAACGCCATCGTTGAGCTTAACGCCAGGCGTTATCTTCTCTTTCCTTATTTTTTGAATATTGATCTTGCCTATTCACTTGCATACCTCTTTATATATATGTCTACATATTATTCACACTTCTGTCACTGGAAAAATCAAATACCCTAACAAAATAAAATACCATTTTAAAACTACAAAAAACATGCCTAAATAGCCTTCTAATCATCTCCAAATTCTCTGAAATTTCTACATTAAGAAGGTCTATATACATAAACTCTATTTCAAAGAAATCTTTTCAGAAAACCTAAGAAAATAATGGTCCATTTGGGCGTTAAGAAGTTAACGTCATGCGTTAGCTCCTTTGGCCGAATGTTCATTCTATGTTTTCTAAAATATTTCTGGTATTTTTCTCATGCATATTCTCTTTTTTGTTTTGAATTGTTTCTTAATTATCTTATTTCAAAAATACAAAAAAATTTAAATAATCCAAAAAAAATTGAAAAAATATGTTTTTAATATTTACAAAAATATCCTTTGATTATAAAAACTTCACTTGAGAGAAACATCTTAGTATTTTCATTTCCAATGGTCAAAATTGATATGAAATGCACTTAAAGATTTCCCTTCAATGTCTAATTTTCATTTCAAGTTTCCTAAACATTGTTTTATCTTGTCATGCCTTGACCTTAATCTTATCATGTGCAAAGAAATGGTCTTTAAAAAATTATGTAAGATTGCCTAGCATGCCTATAAGTATGAGTAATGTTTTATGTTAATCAATGATTCATGCACTCACTATTTTGGTAATCTACATGTGCTCATAATCTTAGTCTTGCATGATTGTGTAGTATAATAACTTTAACAAATTAAGTTGCATGTCTAAAATTACCTACACCATCTTTCAAACAAAATATTTCTTGCACATATAGATGTGTTAGTTCCATATTGTTAGTGTTTGCAAAAACAAGTGAATTCAGAGACTTTTGTCCAAAAATTAAAAATATGGAAAAAAATGACAAAGATAACTCAACCAAGCACTACTCACCCTCCTGATAACTCTTAATGAGCATTGTGAGGTTGAGAACCTTCAAAAGAATTGTAAAGTGTCTTGTGCAAACACATTTTCTTTATCACTTCTATTTTGTACACCGGATCACTCAAAATAAAAATAATAAAACTACTTATGATCCCCCAAGTAATACTTCACTCCCTGATAAGTCTTAATGAGCATTATATGGGCGAAGCACCTTGGTAGTTGTACTATTTTATTTTGCTTTGAAATTTTAATTTAGAATTGATGTGTGAAAGTAATTAGAAGACTACAATCTTAATATTGTTTAACTATTTCATTACATATGTCATGTGTTTTGATTATTTCACTTGTTTGCTCTTATCAAAACACTTTTATGCACACATCATTATTTTTCATAAAGCTTATACTCATGAGAATTGGATCCTAATGCAGATTTATATAATTATCTAAAAACTTAAGTAAAAGCACTATATTGCAATGCATGATTTCTATAATGTTTTCTTCACTTGAAATATGAATTAGTTACATTGTAGATCTTATCTCTTTGAATATATCAAATCATGCGTGCCTATAAGTTATGGAAAATATTCAAAGTTAATGCTCAAATGTGAAGAGTCTAGACATATTATTAAACCAAAACAAAAAATATTTCATACAAATTTATCAATCATAGTAACTTTGTTTTTTCTTTTCCACATTATTTGATATGTACTTTTATCATGCTTATTTTCTTCGGTCTCTTCTTCACTTGTATCTTTCAAAATCTTTTATTCATTATTTTGTAATAAGTGGAAGAATGATTTGTTTAAAGAGCATGGGATATTATTACTCACGCTTATCATATTATTTTTCTGCTATGCTACTCTATCTTTAGCTCGGTCATGACCTACTTTATGCTTAAAACAAAACACTTATCCTCTCTTAGTTTGACCCAACTTTTGTCTTCTTTACTCTAGTTTTTTTTCACTCCACCCACTTTTGGTAATAACAAAAGGGGGAGAATAAAATGATAAATCTTAATGATTAATGGAGTAGGATTCACTAGCTTAAGGGGGAGCATGAATCTAGTTTATGGGAACATACACTAAGGGGGAGCACTTAAGTAGGGGGAGCACAATTTAATAAACTATATTTATAACTCTTATCTATATGTTGCTTAGTGTCATATATCTTTCTAAAAACACATCTCTTTTTTATGATTCTGATTTATCACTATTGGATTTGTTATTATCAAAAAGGGGAGATTGTTGGAACACGGTTTTCTGCATCCCTTTGATTTGAGAATAACAAATCCTACTTGTATTTGATCTTGTTTGCAATTTTGTTTTTGGAATGCAGGTTTGAACTATATTGACATTAGGATGCTACATTGTTGGTCTGGACTTGTCTACAAGATGAAATGATGAAAGTGGTCTAACGCCAGGTGTTAGGACTTAACGCCAACATTGACACTCGACGATATGGCATCGAGGGAAGCTGCCGTGATTACAGGTGATAGTTTATAAGGTAGTAGTCTAATTCACCTATAGGGGGGAGGGGTGAATAGGTCTCTTTGATTTTTCTTGTTATCAGCTAGCTGTTGTTAGATAATATGCAAAGCAAAAGCACTACACAGAAGCACACAACCTTTTATAGTGGTTCCCCAAGACAGTGTGTCTCTGGGTAGTCCACTTTCCCTCTACACCTTTCTAACAGTGTGTTAGACAAGGCAACCTCCTCCAAACTCAGCTATAAGAGCTTACAAAACAGATCTTACATGATCTCTCAGGTTTGCTCCAAACCCTACCTCAGGCCCAAACAGCCCTAACTCTCAGAGTGTTCTTACTTTCTGATTATTTGATACTGCAGGTGTGGAGGGATGGAATTCAGGTACCATAGTGAATGGATCCATGACATGCTCTTCATGCTCCCCCTCAGCCTAAGCAGGGATATGATCCTTCTTAATTGCATCATCAGTCTTGGCAGCATCATTATCTCCTGTCTCCTTACTTTCTTTTCCAGCTGAGCCTACTTGCTCCTCCACATTTAGAGCATCCTTATCTTCTTCATCAGATGAGTACTTCTGTTGCTCCCCCTCAGATGGGGCACTCATCCCTTCTTGATCATCACCCCAGTAGTATGTTGGTTCATTTGGGATTAGTTTAATTCTTCATTCTAGATTTAATACAAATAAATCAATCTTACTTTGTAAGTCATCAGCAGTGTCCAATTGTTCATCTTCATGATCTTTTGAAGATGAGGGCACATTCAGTGCATGGTTATCAACTGCTTGAGAGTTAGGAGCATCGCTTTGAGTATGATCTCCTCTATGTTCATCAGGCTTTTCTTCAATATCATTAGTATCTCATCATTCTCATGCTCTTCAGCAGCAACATGAACTTCATGTCCTTCAGTGTCATGGTCTTCATGAACATTTCTTACTGGACTACTGGCATGACCTTGATTTTCCTCATTAGGGACATTTTCTGTAGCCTATAACTCAGAATTAGAACAAACCATTCTGGTCTTCTTTAGTCATGTGACTAATTTCTTTTTCTTCACCTTTAGCTCAAAGGGCTGACTTATTGGGATCACCCTTGAGAACCTGTCCAAGGTCTTTATGTCCATTATTTCCAGGTAGTGAAGGTTGGATCCTTTTGACTTATCAAAATCCTCATGATAGGCGTTCAGAAGATATAGAGAAAAAATTATGCCTAGGATGGGGGCCTGCAGACATTCCTTTATCCTTTGGAAAATTACAGCAGCCTAGGAGGTCTTTTTCTTCAAGACCACTCTTCACATCAATTCAAAAATGAGTTTTAATATTGTATCATGTGACCCTGGCTTGCACAACAATGCCTTGCCTACAATATCAGATATCACCTTTCCTTTCTGATTGAAGAACTTCCTCTTCAGTGAGCCTATTTTGGCATCACTGTACTTACACCATTTGAGGACATTTTCTTAGTCTTTTCAGACACACCATCTTCCTCATTATGACTGCATGATGGCAGTTGAAATGCTTTCTCCATCTTTCTTGGAGATATCTTTATCTTCAAGCATCCAATCTTAGACTTTAATGAGGAGTTAGAAGTTTATAGCTTTGCATTGTTGTATAATTCCAGAACTACATTTCTGAGAATTACTGATGGCTCTGATAGAAGGTATTCTAATCCTTGATCATCCAGAAGTTGAATCACTTCTTTAATCTCAGATTGGGCATACTGGAATCCATTTATTATGATCTCATAGCCTGGTTGGAGATCTTTTGACATTTTTGGCTTCATTTCTTCTGAAAGATGAGTCGTTGAGACGGGAGGGAAGATGGTTCGTCTCGCAGGCTATGGTGAAAAGATTTGTAAGTTATTTAATCAACATTGCTCTATTTATAGAGGCTTGGCTGAGGTTTAGAATTGCCCTAATGATAGATGTTGATTTGGCTTATCAATTTAATTGATTTTTATTACTGAATTTTTAATTAAGACATAATTTAATTGAACAAGACTGTCTCAGCGGAACCGCTGAGACGGAGTGACAACCTGCTTGGACAAGGTATTGCCAACCGCTGAGACTATTTTAGCCGTCTCTGCGGTTCAACTGATACTTTCTCAGTTGTCTCAGCGGTTCAACTGAAACTTTCTCAACAGTTTCAGCTGATCTTACTCCCAAACAGTGACTAGTTTTAAATTTGATTGTCCTTCCTCCTAATCATGTCACTAAATAATCTGAGGCATTATTATTTTCTAGCAAAGCTTAGGAATAATACAACAAGTATGGTAGACAAAATGAAATGTTGAAGCCTATTCTAAGTTCAACATTCCTAGCTCAATTTTGAAAGCATTAAAGTTAGCTTCATCCAATGGCTTTATAAAGATATCAGCTACTTGATTATCAGTGGGGACAAATTCGAGGCAGATATCTTTACATTCTACATGCTCTCTTATAAAATGATACCTTATCTCTATATACTTAGTCCTACTATGAGAGACAGGATTCTTAGCAATCGAGATAGCACTGGATGAGTCACAATACAATGGATAGTGACTTACCTTGAGGTTGTAATCCTCTAGATAGTGTTATATCCACAATAGCTGTGCACGACAGCTCCCTGCAGCTATATATTCAGATTTAGCAGTGGATATAGCCACACTGGTATGCTTTTTGCTGCTCCAAGAGATCAACCTCCTTCCTAGGAATTGACTAGTCCCACATGTACTTTTCCTATCTTCTTTGCATACTGCAAAATATGTATATGAAAAACAAGTCAGTTTAAAATCATTGTTCTTAGGGTACCAAAGACCAAGATGTTGGCTGCTTTTAAGGTATCTCAATATCCTCTTTGCAACTGAGTAGTGAGATTCCTTAGGGCATGCTTGGTACCTAGCACAAACACATGTAGCAAACATAACGTATGGTCTACTAGCAGTCAGATACAACAGGGATCCGATAATGCACGTGTACATGGATTCATCAAAGGGCTTACCCTTCTCATCCTTATCCAGGGAAATGTTGGACACCATCGGAGACTTCATGGTGGAAGAAGATTCCATCCCAAACATCTTGATAAGCTCCCTAGTGTACTTGGTCTGAGAGATGAATATCCCCTCATCAGACTGTTTCACTTGAAGGCTTAAAACTACTTGAGCTCTCCCACACTGCTCATCTTAAACTCCCCCTGCATAAAGTTGGCAAACCTTTTGCAAAGGTTGTCATCAGTAGACCCAAAGATTAGGTCATCAACATAAATTTGGACTAGGAGACATTTACCCTTTGTTTCCCTAAGAAACAATGTACTGTCTATCTTTCCCCTTAAGAACTTTCCCTTGATGAGAAAGATAGATAAGTTCTCATACCAAGCCATAGGGGCTTGCTTTAGACCATATAATGCTTTCCTAAGTAAATAGACATGACAGGATAGAGTTGGATGAACAAAACCCGAGGGCTGCTCCACATATATCTCTTCCTTCAAATCTCCATTTAGGAAGGATGACTTGACATCCATCTTGTATAGTTTGAACCCCTTGTGGGCAGCATAGGCAAGAAATAGCCTTATTTCTTCTAACCTTGCAACCGGGGCAAAAGGTTTAATCAAAGTCATTACCATCTTCTTGCATGTATCCTTTGGCCACCAGTCTATCCTTATTCTTGATGATGATGACATTCTCATCTAGCTTGTTTATGTAGATCCATTTGGTGTCAATGATGTTGTGTCCTTGAGGTTTTGGCACCAACTTCCACACCTTGCATCTTTTGAATTATAGCGGCTCTTCTTACATTGCTTGAATCCAGAAGGTGTCTTGATTTGTTTCTTCAAGCTTCTTGGGCTCCATCTATGATAGAAAGCTCAAGAATTGAGCTTCATTATGAGCCCTGCTTCTGGTTACCACCCTTTGGTTCTCATCTCCAATTATCTGGTCTTTTGGATGATCCCTCATGTGCCTGTTTGCTGCAGGCAATCAATCAGTATTCTGCAGCTCTTCTTCTAGAGCAGCAGCTTCTTCAGTTGCCTGCTGATCTTCATCTTCAGGAAAAGAAGCATCTGAATAGATTCTACTAGTGCCGGGTATGTCTTGGATAGACATGTCTTGCATCATCTGTTCATTACCTATCAAAATAGGAGAACTGGACCAGCCCTTATAAAATAGGCCGGCTGGTCTCATCAAATATAATATGCATAGACTCTTCTACAATATGAGTCTTCTTGTTGAATACTCTATATGCTCTACTATATGGGATATAACCAACAAGAACCCCAACATTGCATTTTGCAACAAACTTTGTTAATTGAGATTTTCTATTATTTAAAATATAGCATTTGCAACCAAAGATTCTAAAGTATGAGATTGTTGGTTGTTTGCCTTTTAGAATCTCATAGGGGGTTATTCCAAGGGCCTTATTAGTGGAAGCTCTGTTGAGATCATAACAAGCAGTATTGAATGCCTCAGCCGAGAAATTTTTTGGAAGTGAGGAGTCACTAAGAAATGTTCTCCCAGCTTCTATCAAGGTCCTATTCCTCCTCTCACCCACACCATTTTGCTGTGGAGTCCTTACGGAGGAGAATTCTTAATTGATACCAAATTCTTGACAAAACTTTGTCATGGCCCCAAATTGAAATTTTGTGCCATGGTCAGTTCTAGTCTTGATGACAGTACATTGTAGTTCATTCTGGATTTCCTTGACATGGTTTATGAAGATATCTAAAGTATAAGATTTCTTCTTAAGGAAGAATACCCATGTATATTTTGAGTGATCATCAATAATCACTAAAGTATACAATTTCCCACCTAGGCTCTGAATTGGCAAAGGACCAAACAAGTCCATATGCAACAGATAAAGACATCTTTCAGTGTCTTTGGAGCCAATTCTTTTAAATGTGGCCCTAGTCTGCTTGCCCATTTGGCATGCATGACAGGGACCACTTTTAATACATTTCAAATTTGGACTATTCCTAACAAGGTTTTTAGAAAATATTCTATACATTGTCTTGTAGTTAATGTGGGCAAGTAACTTGTGCCATTAAACACAAAGAGACTCACTTTCTTTAGCCACAAGACACACAAGGGATAAATAATTATTTCAAATAAAATCTAAGCAATAAACATTCCCACTCCTAGTGCCTGAGAGAATGATCTCTAAGTCATTTGACTTTTTGATCAAGCACTTGTCATTGTGGAATTCAATGACATAGCCCAAGTCACATAGTTAACTTATGCTTACAAGGTTGTGTTGGAACCCTTCAACATAAGTTACCCTTGCGATTAAGACTAAGCCATTAGAGATCATACCATATCCTTTGGTGACCCCATTTTTAGAACCTCTAAAGATAACTTTAGGTCCATTCTTCACAGCGTTGTAATCCTGTAGAAGACTCTTGGTACCTGGCATGTGCCTTGAGCACCCACTGTCTAAGTACTCCTTAGGCTGGTACTTGAACTATCCTACAAAAAGCAATTCATTTTCCCTTAGGATCTCAATTGATTTTGGGTCCTAGGCCTTTGTTAGCATAACAAGACTTACTCATACCTGCTGCAGCCTTTGTAGGAAAGCTCCTCTTTGCATTAGGCACATTGGGATTGTGCCAACAATCTACGGCGAAGTGTCCAACTTTAACACAGCACCAACATTCATGGATGGTGTATCTTCATTTCTGAACACCCTTTGAGGTGGATGGAGAATTAATGTGCTTGTATTCAGTGAAGAAGCTGACTACATTCTTCCTATTCCTATAAGCAATAACTTGGCTAGTTGACTGCCTATAGTTAGTCTTAGCAGACTTTATCTGAATGACATCAGCCTGTCTTAGCTTGGCAGCTAAGAAAGAGTTGATGGCATCAGATACTGAGCTGTTGGACTTGCCTATAGGCTTGACAACAGCCACGTGTTTTGCTAAGAGGGATTCGGAAGAACCAGCTTCCTTATCCTTGAATGAAGGGGCTGAAGTACCAAATACAAATGGTACAAAATAGCCCATTTGAATCTCTTCATGGGGAGATTTCAAAGCACTCATCCCCATACCCTTTCTTCTACTATAGGAGTATTTTCCTTCCTATAGGAACTTCCATTCTTCCAGTGACCATACATGTTGTCCTGGTCATACTTGTTGGAGGGAAGCAACACCTTTTGAAAGGTGGTATGGGAATTAGCTTTAGCCTGCCCTTTTCCTCCATTTTCAGCACCAAATGCCACTTTATTGAACCTAGCCTTCTTCTATTGGTTTGTGAGGAGAAGGTGTCAATGATGGGCAATATGGATTTGGGTTTGGTTAATTGAGCCACCAATCTCTTTTCTTTGAGAAGATTCTCCTCAAGGTCCTTGATGACCTTGTTCTTTTGGCTGATGGTGCTTAATTCTAAAATTATAATTCCCTTCAGTTGGCTTATTTCTCTACTCCTCTGAGACACCTGGGTAGATGACTCAATGCAATAATGCATTGTCTTCTGAAGGGAAGCAATTTCTTGAGCTTGCCTCTTAGCTTGTTTCTTGCTCCTTTTCAGAGCTTCCAAAAGAGCATCATACTTGTTAAGGAATTGATTGACATTCACTTCAGGTTCTGAACCATTTTCATCATTAGATGAGCATGCTTCAGAATCTGGTATTGACTCATAATCAGAAGAGGAGAGGAGAGGATTTGATACCTGATCAGGATGATCTTGATTTTCTTCATCATCTGATATGGCCATTAAGCCACAACATTCTCTGTCATCTTCATCCTCCTCTATGTCACTATCTGAGTGTGACAAAGGGGCCCTGAAGCCAACCTTAGTAGCAGAATAGGCTTCATCCTCTTCAGCTGCAAACAACCCAATGTAGGCTTCCTCTTCTTCTTCTTCTGAATCTGAGGATGAAGACTCAGATTCACTCCAGCTTTTCTCCTTCTTTACTAGGAAGGATTTTTCACCCCTCCTTCCCTTCTGGTGATGAGGCTTCTTATCACCTCTTTCCTTTCTCTTGACTGTACAGTCAACTATGACATGTCTAAGCTTGATGTAGTAATAACATATAATATTATTTGAAATATGTTTAACATGTTTAGGGTCATACATGTCACCCTTGGGGTGCTGCCTTTCTGATCTGTTGTGATCCTTCTTGGGATGTGAGGAGGAGGAAGTTTTGTTCTTCCACTGCTTCCTCCTCATCAGCTTCTTGAAGTGCCTTGAGAAGGCAACAAATTCCTTATCAGATGAGGTGTTGTTTGATGTGCTGGGCAAAGAATTTTCTGATTCAGCAACCCTTCTTGGTGGAGAGGGTATTCTGGCTTTGCTCTTCTTGGAGCTTTCATCTTTGAGAGCCACAACTCTCTCCCTTGCATAAGGCCTGATGGATGTGTCCTCCTCCTTCTTTGCAGACATCTGTATCTAATAGGAGAGCAGCTTTCTAAACAGTGTATGGGGAGGAGTCTCACCCAACTTTGCCACTTCTCTGATGGAACATATCTTTGTATCCCAATCTCTTGTTAAAGATCTTAAGAATTTTTCATTCAGCTCATAATGACTGAAGACCCTTCCATAGGTCCTCAACTCATTTACCACTCTGAAGAATCTCTCATAGCAATCAGCTATGCATTCCAGGTTGTGTTTCCTGAAGGCTTCTTACTCCTGATTAAGGAGGGATTTCCTATCATCCCTAACTTCTTCAGTACCATCCATATACACTATGGGCGTATCCCACATATCCTTGGCAGTCTCATAATGCACCAAGTTTTGGAAGGTGGAATCATCAATTGCATTTACTATTATTGAAAGGAGAGTTTAGTTCTTATTATTATTAAAACTCTTGTTTAACTTTGTTTCAAAATAAGTGATATATATATATATATATATATGAGTTTGCTGATTGAGAAATAAACACAAACAGTTAGTGAGCATAAATATCACAGCACAGCAAAACTGAAATAAAACAAAGCAAACCAAAGCACACAACCAGATGACACAGAATATATAGTAGTTCCCCTCAACTGGGTACATCTACTCTTCTACCCACTGGTAGGAATCCACTGGAGGTTGTTGATAAGGTGCCCTCACACCAAGGTGTTTTTGGTAAGGTGTCCACACACCAATGGAGGTTTTATCAGGTGCCCAATTCACCCATAAGATTTTGATCAGGTGCTTATAAACCAAGATGCAGGTTTTTGCTAAGGTGTCCTGTCACCGGGAGTAAACTTTTGAAGGGAGTTTTAACCCTTTACAAGATGGGAGGAATAGAAGAAAACAGAAAAGATTATGCTGTTCTTCTCTTTGCTGAGAAGACACTTGATGAAGATGATGAAGAGAGCTCCCCCTGTCTGATGTAGTTTGATGACAGCATGTGGAGGATCCTTCTCTTGGTTGCAAATATTCTTCTTCTTCTTGCAGTTTTGATCCTGAGCAATTGATAGTGTTTGGTGTCTCAGGATATGTATAAGATCTGCATGAAAAGGATTAGGCAAAAAGAGGATATAATATATATTTGATATGTTCTTCTTTTTGCTCCTCTGCTTCTCTTCTTCTCCCTTTTCCTGTACAACAAGTGTTAATGTATTTGTTCTGTCTATATAAAATTTGTACAACAATATATGATATATATGATCTGTCAAGAGAAACAACTATATATTATCTGCTATATAAATAATCTGCTGCATATATTTATCTGCTGTATAATATATTGACTTCTGCTGTCGTGTATAGAAATTGTCCTCTTTTCCTGGGCTGATTTGAATCCTTGTCGACCAAAGAGGAAGGGAGTAATGTCTCTTTCATTTCCCAGATCCTCGAGAAGATAACTTGTTGTCTTTGGCTTGCTGCAACGGCTACAGTATTTATTACTTTGCAGCCAACGGCTATAGCATTAAATGCTTCATGCTGTAATGTCAGATCAGTAATATATAGCAATATATAAATAGAATAAATAATAAATATTACTATAATAAAGTCTGACAGCATATAAGTAATATTTAATTATATAAAAATAATGTTGCAGAAATTCATCGAACTGATGTCCAAGTTCATCGAGCTCATCATTTGCTTCGTCGACCTGAACATGTGATTTACTGTTTCTGAACATCTGCTGAAATTCGTCGAACGCAGACTTGAGTTCGTCGAACGGAACTTTTCGTCGAACGCAGAGCCTGGATGATTACGTCGACCGCTGAAGCTTTGATAAATTCTTCAACCGCTGAGACGGGTTCGTCGACCGCTGAGACGGGTTTGTCGAACCGCTGAGATGGTCTTTAGGGTACCTAAGCAAAAAAAGTCTTTAAAGCTTAAGGGATAGAGATTATTTTCTAATTTTTAGGGTTTAGGATACCTAAGCAAAAAAAAGTCTTTAAAGCTTAAGGGATAGAGATTATTTTCTAATTTTTTTTAAAACTAAGCAATTTTAGATTTCCTAAATTTTGATTTAATAGGATTTTTAATATGTGAATTGCTAGCTGTTAATGGATTCTAAGAATTTTTAAAATAAAAAAGACATAGCCTGATAGCTTCTTTCTATAGAATCCCCTTAATCAGAAGAGACTCACACTTAGTGCTTTGATCATTTCTGATCTATGCAATCTGACTAGAATGCTCAACATGATTTTAGGAGAAAAATCTGCAAGAAAGTGAAGTCTATCTGACTTGTTTTTAAGATAGAAAATTTCAAAAAAATCTTAAAACTGTTGTTTAATTATAATCTGAGTTAAAATATTAAAAAGTTTAAAGATTTGCCTGATAGATAGATATTTTGGCCTTTTTATTTCATTAAAGTATAAATTTGTAAACTTATTTTTATTTTGCTGAACATAAGAAATTTCTTTTTCTTTAGCTTTAATTAATTGTTTAAAGTTTTCAGCCTTAACTAACTTATTTTTCAAACATGTAATCTGTTCTTCTGAGGATTTTAAGTTTTCTTTAGGTTTGTTATATTCAGAAATCAAATTAGTTATTTTTAACTCTTTTCTAATTTTGTTTTTAGAATTGTAATTTTCAGCAATTATGAAATCTGTACATAATGAATTGAAAACAGATTTATCATCAAAGGTAGAAATAAAATGTGAAGATACCTATTTTAGCTTTTCTATTTTATATTCAGATTCTGATGTGTAATATGAACCATATATGGCCATCATACAGAATTTTCTAGCCTTTTGTTCTTCTTTTTCTCCTTCTTCACTTAGAGTAAGTGATGGTTCTGCATCAAAAATGTAGTTAGTGAAAGAAGTAGAAGAGGGTTCATTTACCATCCTAGAGAGGGAGTTCCAGATGCCCTTTGTTGAAGTGCAATCAGCCACTTTAAGAAGAATGTCTTTGGACATTGATTTAGCCAATATCTCCATGGCCTTGGCATCAACACTTTTCAGCCTTATGTGATCATCATATGAAGAGATTGAAGATGGAATTCCTGTCAAAATGGAATTATAAATATTTTCATCTATTGCATTCATATATAACTTAATTCTAACTTGCCATAACTCAAATCTATCCAAATTACATAAAGGTGGATCTGAAATTAAAAAATCTGAATGTGTCATTTGGAAAAACCTTTTTTAAAACAAAATAAGAACTAAGTGATATTTGTGATTCAGGTGTTAGCCTGTGTGAATAATCAACCTGCTCTGATACCAATTGAAAGGAGAGTTTAGTTCTTATTATTATTAAAACTCTTGTTTAACTTTGTTTCAAAATAAGTGATATATATATATATGAGTTTGCTGATTGAGAAATAAACACAAACAGTTAGTGAGCATAAATATCACAGCACAGCAAAACTGAAATAAAACAAAGCAAACCAAAGCACACAACCAGATGACACAGAATATATAGTAGTTCCCCTCAACTGGGTACATCTAATCTTCTACCCACTGGTAGGAATCCACTGGAGGTTGTTGATAAGGTGCCCTCACACCAAGGTGTTTTTGATAAGGTGTCCACACACCAATGGAGGTTTGATCAGGTGCCCAATTCACCTATAAGATTTTGATCAGGTGCTTATAAACCAAGATGCAGGTTTTTGCTAAGGTGTCCTGTCACCGGGAGTAAACTTTTGAAGGGAGTTTTAACCCTTTACAAGATGTGAGGAATAGAAGAAAACAGAAAAGATTATGCTGTTCTTCTCTTTGCTGAGAAGACACTTGATGAAGATGATGAAGAGAGCTCCCCTTGTCTGATGTAGTTTGATGACAGCATGTGGAGGATCCTTCTCTTGGTTGCAAATAATCTTCTTCTTCTTGCAGTTTTGATCCTGAGCAATTGATAGTGTTTGGTGTCTCAGGATATGTATAAGATCTGCATGAAAAGGATTAGGCAAAAAGAGGATATAATATATATTTGATATGTTCTTCTTTTTGCTCCTCTGCTTCTCTTCTTCTTCCTTTTCCTGTACAACAAGTGTTAATGTATTTGTTCTGTCTATATAAAATTTGTACAACAATATATGATATATATGATCTGTCAAGAGAAACAACTATATATTATCTGCTATATAAATAATCTGCTGCATATATTTATCTGCTGTATAATATATTGACTTCTGCTGTCGTGTATAGAAGTTGTCCTCTTTTCCTGGGCTGATTTGAATCCTTGCCGACCAAAGAGGAAGGGAGTAATGTCTCTTTCATTTCCCAGATCCTCGAGAAGATAACTTATTGTCTTTGGCTTGCTGCAACGGCTACAGTATTTATTACTTTGCTACCAACGGCTATAGCATTAAATGCTTCATGCTGTAATGTCAGATCAGTAATATATAGCAATATATAAATAGAATAAATAATAAATATTACTATAATAAAGTCTGACAGCATATAAGTAATATTTAATGATATAAAAATAATACTGCAGAAATTCATCGAGCTGAGGTCCAAGTTCGTCGAGCTCATCATTTGCTTCGTCGACCTGAACATATGATTTACTGTTTCTGAACATTTGCTGAAATTCGTCGAACGCAGACTTGAGTTCGTCGAACGGAACTTTTTGTCGAACGTAGAGCCTAGATGATTTCGTCGACCGCTGAAGCTTTGATAAATTCTTCGACCGCTGAGACAGGTTCGTCGACTGCTGAGACGGGTTTGTCGAACCGCTGAGACGAGCTTGAAGCACGTCGTTCGTCGAACGCAGAATGTAAGCCTTTTCGTCAAGCGCAGGACGCCATTCGTCAAACGCAGCTAGTCGTTCGTCGAACGCAGATAATATATGTAAATTTAATTTCTCTCTTATTTTTCTGCCTATTAAATATATGTATATTTCAGCCTATTATATATATGTATATATATATATATTTCTCAGTATATATTATATATATATTCCTTAGTATATTATATATATTATTGTATATTTCTTATTATATATATATTAATTATATTATTGAATATTTCTTTTCAGCCTTTTACCTTAATAGGATTTAATCTAAGTTATTCAATATGTTGTGATATAAACTTAGACACTAAAGGTGGATCCTAACTCAAATCAAAACTAAGGTTCCAACAATTATATTTTGTGGTCTCTTGTCCATGGTATCAAGTGCAATTTCATCCTTAGTAAATTCAGCATATGACTTGGCCACTAGCCTTGTAGGATCTATAGTGGAGGGCTTTGTGAAGACAAAGGACCCTTCTTGACAGTAATATATATCCTAGAGTCTGAGGGTTCCATGAACAACATTACTCTTTGCTTCCTTATGCAAAAGTCTCCTTTTGGCATATGGGCAACTTCACAGACCCCATCTCCTTCTGACCTTCAGTGGCATCCACTAGATTAAGATTTGACTACTCCTTTGTAGGATCTGGTCAGACTGTTAAGTCCTTATTGACCAACCTCCCTCTGATACCACGTGATAGTTTATAAGGTAGTAGTCTAATTCACCTAGAGGAGGGGGGGGGGGGGGGGGTGAATAGGTCTTTTTGATTTTTCTTGTTAGCAGCTAGCTGTTGTTAGAGAATATGCAAAGCAAAGGCACTACACAGAAAGCACACAACCTTTAATAGTAGTGGTTCCCCAAGATAGTGTGTCTATGGTTAGTCCACATTCCCTCTACACCTTTATAACAGTGTGTTAGACAAGGCAACCTCCTCCAAACTCATCTCCAAGAGCTTGCAACACAGATCCCACATGATCTCTCAGGTTTGCTCCAAACCCTACCTTAAGCCAAAACAACCCTACCTCTCAGAGTGTTCCAACTCCTACACCTCAAAAATCCACTGATTTCCTACCTTAGGCCTTTCAAGAAGCCCTACCTCAGGTCTTCATAGAGATCCTACACATCAAGCTAAGAGTACAACTCTACAAGTTCAGGCTTAGCAGCGCTACAAACTCAGGCTCAACAGCCCTACAAATAAGTCAAAATATCTTACAAACTCAGAACACTAATGTTCTTACATAGGTTATAATATATGCTTACAACAGAGGACTATAAAGATGTATCCTTCAACTTTTGTCTTCTGTTGTTGATTTATTGTTGTTGCTGTCTTGAAGCAGGGCTGAAAGGCAATAGCTTCAGTCCTTGCTCCTATCTGATCTTTCTCTTTAGTAGATGAAGAAAGATCAACTTGCTCTTCTTGAATGAATCATGAAGAACTATCTTCTCTCCTTTTATCTGCTAGTAGGTTCAGGAAGTAGGGAGAGATCACTTATGGAATCCGTCAATAGAACACTGATTTCTTTCAGATTTGTTTTCCACATTTCAGCACACTCTTCCACAATGACCTAACATGTTCTTTTATACCTCTTCCATCAGCAACATCTCTAAGGAGGGCCTTGACACAGTATGGATGGGAATAAAAAACTTTATCTAGCTTTACCGCCACTTACGCCAAAAGCAGATCACGCTAGTGCTTTATTCAAAACTGAATCTATCTCAGCGGTTGGGCTGAGATAGTCTTCAATATTAGCGGATGAATCTATCTTCGTCTCAGCGGATCCACTGTGATAGATAGTCTTCTCAGTGGATTCTGTCTAAATACAGCTCAGTTGAGACAGACTCCCTCTCAGCAGCTCCAGGCCTCGTCTTAGCGGTTTAGCTGAGACAATGATGTCGTCTGAGCAGTTTTGACTGCAAGACCACAAAACTATTCCATTGTTTGGAATAAGCTAACCATGCATATACATGCGCAAGAGGGTTTATCAATACAATATTTACTTAGCATTGAGTGTGATGCCTCTTCAAATCAAGGGAACATTGAGGGCAATATTCCCAATAGCTGGAGAATTTTAGGAATGATTTGACTTAACGTCAGCGTTAGCCTCAATAATAGTGTTAAGGTTGTCTAAAATGAATGTTTCCAAAGATGCAGTATTTCCTTCCTATTTCGAAAATTTGAGCCATCAAGTTCTTTCTATATTAGGTCAACGCCTGGCGTTAGCCTTAATGTCGGTGTTATCTTCCAGCCCTATAAATAGGTAGCATTTATTCTCTTCAATCATAGATTTTAGTGAGCCCTATTTTAGCACTTCAGAAACTCTGTGAGGGCTGTATTTTCCAGACCACAATCACCCATATAGATTCAATAGAAGAATTCGAAGGAGGATAGGATCAACGCTCACCCAACTCGAAGAATGTGCGCTTTGACTTTGACAATATTCAGCGAGTCTTCATCATCTCCAGAATTCTTCATAGGGAGTTTTACTTGTGTTTTATATTTTGTTGTAACTCTTTTATTACGATTGCTTAGTGAATTCGTCGTGGTTATTGGCGATTAGGTCCGTGTGCGGCTTAAGGGGAATTCACCGTGGTTGTGGAGACTAGGTCTAGGGTGTATATCTAGGGGGTGCTCGAGGCCTTTCTGTGGATAGAAGGCTAGAGCGGCTTGAGGCCGTATCTGGGGATTGATCGGCTAAATCCAACCGGTTCTTAGTGAGAAGAGTCGGTATAGAAAACAAAAAGAGTATTTCGTATTCACCCTTGATTTCTAGCGTCATAGAAATCAGATTTTGTAATCAAATTTTATAAATGATAATCATGTCTTTTCATGTTAATTAAAGTTTATTTCATATTTCTAGCACTTTACTTTTTGTTTCAATTTACTTATTAGAAAATCACAAAAAATTTCTTAAACACCTAAAGTTTTCTACAACCCTTATTCACCCCCTCTATGGGCGCCTCAAGATCCAACACTTGCTATGATTACTATGGCTTGGTATTTCATTATACTGCTATTTAGAACCTTCTGAATTGTTGTATTGTAAATATGGCTTACTTATATAAATTGCTAGAGATAGACTATACTTTATTTGTAAATATGTTTGTTAGCTAGTTCCATGTCACCTGCTTGATATATTACCCATTGTTGTCCTCCACTTCCTCCTCCCGCACAGTGCCTAGGTGACGCGTGTGGAAGGGGAGAGGAACCTGCTGAGTCTTATAGATTAACGACCAGGAGGAGCAGACAAACAGGAGTGCCAGGAGGAGCAGACCCGCAACCAGAGGGAGGAACATGACACAGTAGCGAGGCCCAGACTTGGATTCTCAACAGCTGCAGGGAGAGCACGGGTGAGAGACCATCTTTTGAATGTCATCCTTCATATCTACCCTCGTCAGAGTAGAGAGTTAATCATTCGTGAAGGCACCGTCGAATGTCATTGCTTATAATGCTTTATTTTTGCCAAGTGAGAGGCCAAGAAAATATGATGTATCGAGCTTAGGCCCTTTTTATTTCTAGCACACCTATTATGGACTCTATTTTATTTTATCTCATTTGGACAAGCATTTAAATATATCATGATTGTTGTGGACATGTAATCTCTTTATTATTCTATGATGTGTGGTTGGCCTGGATAAATGATTAGCCAGTATGATCGGCGTCTCGTGGTGGAGTCCTCCCCGAGTGGAGGTATCACCGCAAGGCCGAGGTTCTGGGTGGTAAGACCTGAAGGAAAAAAAGTTGGTCTTATAAATAAATATATAAAATATGTATTATCACCTTCCAATACTCTATTTTCATTACTTGGATTATGTGCATAAGTTTTGATTTGACACTTAGTACAACACTGCATTCGAATTCTGTGTCAGGTTCTGCCACCATGCATGATTTTGAGATTTCTTTAAGTGAATCTGATAATTCCCCCTTTGACCATTTTAAATCCCCATGAATCTAATTCAAATTATCAAACAGTCATTACAATTTGGCGGTCTTCTAGGGGATGATGCCATCCATCACAATCAAACATTCCTCGAAATCTGCAACACTTTTAATTATGTTAACTCAAAGAATGATATGCTTAAAATTCATCTTTTCCCATTCACTTCAGAAGAAAGCTAAAACTTGGTATCAGGATTTGTGTAAGGACTTCTTTTCTACTTGGGAACAGTTGGGGAAGGATATCCTGGCTCACTTTGTCCCCCTTAGCAAAAATTGGAACAACATTATTGGATTTTGAATTTTAGGAAGAATGAGAGTGAGTTGGGAAATCTTTAACAATGCCTTTGATTTGTTTAAAATCTGTAGCACCACCTTTTATTTTAAGGTATAAATTATTAAGGGTGGAAATTATTAATGGAAAAATTTCTTAAATTTTTATATGTAGAAGTTTGGAATATTACTATTAGAAAGCCCCTGAGTGGTCTAAGTAGAAATGAATGTTATTTAAACGCTAAATCGATGAATAGTTTATTTTGTGCACTTGACAAAAAATAATTAAAAAATTATGGGATTCTTAATCGATGAACAGTTGGGGAATAATTTCCTGGCTTACTTCATAATCGATGAGGGATTATGTGGCATCTTCATGTGGTGATAGTTGTTTGAAAAACAATTCATTTGGGATTTATGTTTGTTGAAATTGTTTTTCAAAATATATTGTTGTTGATAATCATAATAGATTTTAGAATAGTAATTCTTTGGAAATTTAATTATTTGTTGATAGAGTAGGTAACAATAGTCATTAGATGATTGATTTTTATTTGTTTGTTGTTTTTCATTTCCACACTTTTTAGGCAAACTTTCAAGTGGAGTAAATCTATTAAAGTTCTTATTTATAATTGACATGAAAGTTTTTTCTTTTTTGAAATTTTTTGCATAATTAATTTTAATGAATCTAGCTTACTAATGAGAGCATTATTTTCATTTAGCGATTGTCTACTATGCTCTTTTGCAATGGAAAGTTCTTTTTCAAATACCTTAAAAAAATTTATTTCGTTACAATCAAGGCAAGGTTTACTATTTTCAAATGTAGCGCATGAGGAAGAATTAGAGACATCAATATCAGATTCTATATTAAGTTTTGCTTTTAAAGTATTATTTTCTAAACATAATTTAGAAATTATAATTTTTAATTTTTTAATCCTACGTTTAGCAAATTCAAGAACATGAAATATAGAAATAGAATTTGTAACAAAGAAGAGAGGAATTCGTTTTGCTTACAATGCTATTTGGCTTGAAATTTTGATTTGAACACAAGCTTCCTTCATCAACTTTTTCGTGGCTTGATGTGTTGCTATCTTCCCTTTCCCTTGATGTGCACTCCATGGATTCATCAAAGGAGGAGCTTTCTTGAATATTTATGCGAGCTTGCGAATTCTCCAGTTCTTGCGATTGTTCCACGCCTATAGAAGGAGAATCATAAGTTACTTCAAGAAAATTCTAAATCTCATAAGCAGTAGGTAAAGTATAAATAAGTTTGAAAATATTTTGGTCAAGTACACAAATAAACAATTCATCGATTTAGCATTTAAAGAACATTCATTTCTACTTAGATCACTTGTGGGCTTTCTAATAGTAATATTCTAAACTTCTACATCTAAGAATTTAAGAAAAATTTCCATTCTAATTTCTACCCTTTATTATTTATACCTTGAAATATAGGTGTCGCTAAAGATTTTTCATTAAATGAAAATGCATCCCCTCTATTAGATGTGAGATCATGATCATGAAGTGCCATTATTCCCGGTGGTGAAACTATTTTGGAATAATCTGGCTCTAATACCACTTCTTGGATCTACTGGCGCCCTTAGAGTGCGGGGGGGGGGGGGGGGGGGGGGGGGGGGGGGGGGGGGAGAGGGGGGGGGAGGGGGGGGAGGGGGGGGGGGAGGGGGGGGGGGGGGAGGGGGGAGGGGGGGGGGATGGGGGGTTAATAAGGGTTTTTTGAAATTTAGTTCTATAGTTATTTTCCGAAATATTTTCTTGAAAAACTTCGCTTATCAGAGAAGGTTATTTTTAATATGATGAAGAAGGAAAAGTTCAATCTCAGTTACCTACTGCCGGTGGTAGCTTTTACCGCCGAGCATTATCTTGCAGAGATTGATCCTTCTAGAAAGCTAGGCTATAATCATTTTACTTTGAATTCCTTAGGTAAAATAAAATTAAATTGATAAAAAAGCAAGACATAATTTTATTTCATAAGATAATAGGTTACAAAATGTTGATTTCTATAATGCTAGAAATCAAGGCGATATATCTAAATTTCCCATTTGTTTTCTATACCGACTCTTCTCCCACGAACCAATTGGCTTTAGCTTATCTATCTCTAGATAAGGCCTCAAGCTACTCTAGCCTATCTTTCCCAAAATAAGGCATCGAGCACCCCTAGATCTAATCCTCTAGACCTTGTTCTCAACAGACGCAACGAATTCCCCTAGTCCTTGCAAGACCCTAGTCGCCAACCACTATGAAGAATTCTTCTACCGTTACAGCACAAGTAACAAAACAAGAAAAGAGAAAATACAAGATAGATGTAAAAGTAATAAAGAGAAGGAATCCCCTCTAAATAGAACCCTTGATGTTGATGTCATTTTTCTTGCAAAGGTTCGACCATTGTGGCTTGAGAGTCTTCCTCTTCAATATCCTTTAGATAATTTAAGGTCTCCGCTTGATGAGAGTTTGTCGTAGCGAGAATCCTCCAAGTGACTATTAGGAAGAAGGCTTCTTGATCATCGTTTGATAGCCATCAATCCTTGCGCATGAATTCCTTTTGATGTCCTCTGAAGAACACTCTCTTTAGATGTGTGGGAAAGACTCCTCACTTTTCTCTAGAAGGCTAGGGCTTTCACTCTTGAAAATTTGTCCAAAACTATTCCAGCAAACTCAATTTCGGACTGTTTAAAATATAGGTTGATGTATAAGGAGCTACCACCAGGAAGTATCACTATAGCGGGGCACTAACGAGCAGTATTTAATTTCCTTCCGTATTTTCTCTTCAATTTCATGGATTTTACTTTCATCCTTGGAAATAAGTTTTTCCCCATGAAAATATGATATATTCTTGCCTTCAAAATGATATTGGATGCTTCTTTTGGTTTCTCAATAAAATAATGATTGATTGGGGTTTGCTAAAGAGTTCCAATGGCTTTCATCTTTGTAAACAATTGTTGTCCCACGAAAATATGATTTATCCTTGCCTCTAAAATGATATTGCATGCTTCTTTTAGCTTCTTGATGAGGTTACTATGTATAGATTTACTGCCTGACGTCAGTGATACCGCTCTGTGGTAGTATCCTTCCATAAGTGCATCATTCTTCCCACCAGAGTTCTTCCCTTGAAATTCATTTTAGCGTACTTGCATATTCCATAGATAATACTGGGCGTTAGAACTATCTATTGGGTTTTCCTTAGGGGTAGTCACATCATATGTGCGCAACGGAATATACAAGAACAACCCAAAAGAGACATATGGATCTTGCTAAAACCATGAATTATGAAATTACAGCAATAATAAAATTACCTTTGCGGAATTGAGTCAATACTCAATCAGATATTCCAAGAAAATTTTTCTAGGAATCGGAATCCTATTCCGAGTCCTTCCTTTGTGCTTCCTTCGGTTCTGTCATGATTGGATTGCTCGTCGGAGGAGTTAGTGTAGAAATAAGTCCACGCCTCTATAGAAGCCCACACAAGTGTCGAAGAACCCTAGAACCTTATCACACAAGGTTTATGTCGGAGAAGGAGAAATCCCTCTGCGTCTCCACAGATTAGTAGATCCGTACATAGGAGAGGTGGCGGCGGTAGCAGTCGGTCGAGCGGCGGGAACCGAGAGGAGCGGAAGTCTTCCGTCTCTGTTGAGATTGCCAAACCTTCGCAAAGCCTTGGATGACTAAGAAAATCTAATCTTACCTTCTCATAGAAAACCTAAAATCTGTCCTATCTATACCCATAAATATAAAGCAGATAAAGTTTCTGCTATCCGCATACCCAAAATAGGAGTTAAAAGAAATTCGGCGCGAACAAATTTGTTGAGACATTATGACGAATTCTTCGAAACACTTTTGACGGCTTTGTCGAGATATCACGATAACATTCTAAATGTCACGACAAATTCGTCGAAACCCCTCAACAGATTTGTCGAGACATCACGACGAATCGTCGAGTCCCACTCGATGAATATAGGTTTATCGAGACATCACGCCGATTCGTCTAGTCAAACTCAACTAATTTGAGTTTTCGAGACATCTCGATATCACTCAATGAGATAGTCTCGACGAGATCGTCGAGTGACCATGATATTAATCGACGAAGCGTCGAGTCATCACAATATCAATTGACAAATCGTCGGGTCATCACGATGACTCTCGAAGAAATCGTTGAGATATCTCTATGACACTAATCATAAGTCAATATTCGCAATATCTCCTTGTGATCCCGACGACATGCTCCATACATTATATTGAGGAGCAATTAATCGAACAACCAATACTCCAATTAGTCTTAGGATTGGTCCTTCACTCATATCCAATATGAGCAAGACCAACACAATCTTTTCTCCAATTTCTCCAAGCGTTCTTATGTGCGACCCTATAGGCTCATATCACATTGGCAGTGAGACTAACTGCTTCATTTCTTCTAGATCACTACAGAAGCTCCAACAGTCTCCCACATGATCGAGAAGGTATCAACAAAAGTCTCATAAGGAATGAGGGCACCTGGCAATGCATCATTACTACCCAAGCAATAAGAGTTCATAACTCAAACAAACCTATTCGTGACCAATGTATCAGTGTTGTAACGTTCCTTTATCCCTTACATCCAGATTGAACTAGAGGCATGGACCGTGTCACCCTCATGATTGTTCAACCCTTGATTTCTTGATCTAGACTAGACCTTTAGGGAGTGGTAAGCTCAATATCACATATTGGCTCAACCCAGCATGACCATGCATTTCTTGGTCTCATTCCATCAAGGGGCCCTTGGATGTAACTCCTATCATATAGGAGGACAAATTCCATTTTTGTCCACACACAAACACCTAAATGATTCGTAATATACCCAATAACCACCCTTATCATCATCCTTTCTCAAGGAGGACTTTAGATGGCATCAAAGTACGCTCTTCCTCAATTGATGATTGTTGTGACTTCAAGTCAAAGAACCACAAACACCATTGTCACTTGAACACTACTTGTGACACGTTCATATAACAATCCACAAAGTAGTCTCATTGTGGGTCTATCCAGTACAACTTGTTCCTAACAAGTACCCATATGATGACTTAATATCACAATATCATGAACTGTGAGATCTGGTCATCAGTCAATGCACATGCTAGTCTTATGGTCTCATCCTCGCCCTAATTTCTAGGTTGATACCTCGACTAGGAACCATTTAAGAATGAAGCTTCATTTAAACATAGGCCATAACATTAAAGTCACGCACTTGATTTCTTATGGAAGCAAACACTCTAAGGGCATTCATTATGTTAATTAATCTATCATATAGAAAGAGTTGACATAATAAAAGAACTTGCCATAAGTGTAGACTGAAATAAACAACCAACAAACGTACAATCCACAAGGCTCCCACTAAAGATTATCATTCATGTATCTAATACCCATTGATCTAACATGACCATCATGCTTCCTTTGCGCAAGAGGCATTGTCAGTGGATCTGCTATTTTTTCTTCAGTCGGTACTCAGCAAATGTTCACATCTCCTCGACCGACAATCTCTTGAATAAGATGGAACCGCCGAAGTATATGCTTGGAGCGCTGATATGATCTAAGTTCCTTAGGTTATGCAATAGCACCGTTGTTGTCATAGTAGAGAACTATGGGAACAACAATGTTAGGAACTACATCTAACTCGCCAATGAATTTCCTAATCCATACAACCTCCTTTGCTGCATTTACTGCAACAATATTCTCGGCTTCTGTCATAGAATCGACAACTGTCTCTTACTTGGAACTCTTCCAGCTTACAGCTCCTCCATTAAGGCAAAATACAAAACCTTATTGGGACTTTGAATCTTCCCTATCAGTTTTGAAGCTAGCATCCGTGTAACCATTTATAATGAGCTCTTCCTCTCCACCAAACACCAAGAACATAACCTTAGTTCTTCTCAAGTACTTTAGGATATTCTTGATGGCTATCTAGTGACCATCACCAGGATCAGACTGATACCTGCTAGTCATACTCAAAGCATATGAGACATCGGGTCGAGTACACAACATTGCATACATGATTGATCCAATTGCCGAAACATATGGAATCAACTTCATGTGGTCCTTATCTTCCAAAGATTTAGGACATTGGTCCTTAGAGAGACTTACAATATGTGACAAGGGAAAGAATCCCTTCTTGGACTCAAGTATGTTGAATCATTTCAATACCTTCTCAATGTATGTACTCTGGGTCAAACCCAACAACTTTTTCGATCTATCTTTATAGATCTTAATACCAAGTATGTAAGTCGCTTCACCCAAGTCTTTCAAAGAAAAGCAGTCTCCTAGCCTGTTCTTAACAGCTTGCAGGGTCAGAATGTCATTCCCGATCAGCAGTATGTCATCCACATACAATATCAGGAAAATGAAAATGCTCCCACTAATCCTCTTGTAAATAGAAGGCTCATTCTCGTTCTTGATGAAACCAAACTCTTTGATCTTCTCATCAAAATGTAGATTCCAACTTCAAGAAGCTTGTTTCAATCCATAAATGGATCGATTCAACTTGCATATTTTAGTGGCTTCACTTGGAGATAAAAAAACCTCGGGTTGTGTCATATACACTTCCTCAAGGAGGTTTTCATTAAGGAAAGCCGTTTTGACATCCATTTGCCAAATCTCGTAGTCATAGTATGCAGCAATAACAAGTAGAATTCTGATGGACTTGACCATAACAACAGGGGAAAAGGTCTCATCATTGTCAACACTTTGAATTTGCCAGAAATCTTTAGCCACCAATTACCCTTTGAATGTCTGTACATTCCCATCCATATCGATTTTCTTCTTGAAGACCCCCTTGCACCCTATGGGTCATACCCCTTCAGGTGGTTCCACCAAGGTCCAAACATGGTTTGCATACATGGAGTCCATTTCAGATTTCATGGCATCAAGCCACTTCTCGGAGTCTGGTCCATTCATAGCCTCTTGGTAGGTTGCAGGCTCATCAACATGATCCATAAGCAACACACTACCTATTTGAGACATGAGAAATCTATATCTCTCAGGCTTAATTCTAGGTCTACCAGATCTACGTAGGACTTGTGTTTCTTGAGCAGGTTCTCTAACTACAACATATTGTAGTCTTTGCTCAGGTTCCAATTATGGTTCTCATTGTTTGTGGTTTTTGAACCTCTTCAAGTTCTACCTTGGTATTTTCTCTAGACAAAAACTCTTTCTCTAGAAAAACACCACTCCTCGCGACAAACACTTTGCCCTTGGATCGCAGGTAGAAGTAATATCCTTTGGTTTCCTTAGGATAACCCATAAGATAACACTTATCTAATTTGGGTTCCAGCTTGTCAGACATTTGACGTCGCACGTATGCCTCACATCCCCAAATCTTAATGAAAGACATACTAGGACGCTTCCTAGTCTATATCTCATATGGTATCTTTTTAACCGTCTTTGTCGGAACTCAATTTAGTGTGAAAGCAGCAGTCTCTAGAGAAAAACCCTAAATGGAAACGGGCAAATCTGCATGACTCATCATCGACCATACCATGTCTAACAAAGTACGATTCCTCCACTCAGAAAAACCACTATGCTATGGTGTTCTAGGTGGAGTGAGCTGTGATACAATACCACACTCTTTCGGATAATCACAGAACTCCTGACTCAAATATTCGCCACCTCGATCAGATCAGAGTGCTTTAATTGTTTTTCCTAGTTGGTTATGTACTATATTCTAATTCTATTACACGCCTAGTGGGCAAAGAAAGACAATAGACACCAACGACAATGACAACAACTCTTGCTCCATTTCCAACACGCAGGTCTACCTTCCCTTTACCCAGCATTCTTCTCCTTCCCAGTTCCTGGACATTTGTACAAATTTGAGAACCGCATCCGGTATCCAATACCCAGGATGAAGGAGCAGAACATTTTATTTCCATAACAAAAATACCTGAAGCGGAAGTCACACTTCCCTTCCGTTTATGCAAATCCTCAATATAGAGGAGACAGTTCCTCCTCCAATGCCCTGCCTTACTGTTGTGGTGTCACTTTCCTTCCTTCGCCAGACCTTTCCTTTTAAGTGCAGAAGATTTGGGATCAAGATGGGACTTAGATCCTATCTTCTTCTTCTTTGATCTATTGTCCTTACCCTTGCCTTTATGCACCATCAATAGGGGGCTAGCAGGCTTGGCCTTCTTCATATTGTTCTCGGTAGTTCTCAACATACCTAGAAGCCCGGGCAGTGTCTTGTCTATCTCATTCATGTTATAGTTCAAGACGAACTGCTCATAACTGTCTGGTAACGATTGCAGGATCAGATCAGTGGCCAACTTTTGGCCCAAGGGAAAACCCAGTCTTTCAAGGTTCTCTATATATCCAATCATTTTGAGTACGTGAGTCCCTACTGAGTCCCGAGCTCCCATTTTGCACTGAAATAATGCCTTAGATATGTCAAACCTCTCTTGTCGAGCTTTCCCCTCGAACATTTTCATGAGATGCTTGATTATCTCATAACCACACATGCTCTCGTGTTGCTTCTGAAGCTCAGAGGACATGGTAGAAAGCATGAGGCATTCCACATCCACGGTATCATCCTAATACTTTTTAAAGGCATCTCTATCTGCTCGGGGAGCATTTCCAGTTGGCTCTGTGGGGGCTTCCCCTTCCAAGACATAGAGCTTGCGCTCTTGCCTAAGGACAATCCTCAGGTTCCTATACCAGTCAAGGAAGTTTGTCCCATTGAGCTCATACTTCTCAAGGATGGCTCTCAGGGACAGAGTGGAGTGTGGTGTGCTTGCCATGGAAATTCTAGAATTAATTTGCAAAACATTTTAGTACAATATTTCAAAATACATTTTTATATTAATAAGGACTTTAATTAAAAGCTCCCGCTACTTTATTCAAATTGATAATCCTTAATATGAATTCTGAGAGTTTATGCGAGCTACTCTCTTAGTGGATAAGATCCGTATTTTACTGCCATCGTAAGTCATCTTTGGCTGATCACCCAAAATGTGGCTATTTAGGTAGACAACATTTGCCAATTGCATCACTATGCAACTCTTGTATGGTTGGTGAATAATTCTTTATTCATATCCATCATATGTCGTATGCCAGCCCTATGCCTCACTCAACCATTGAGGTCACCTAGTTAAGCTGGACCCAATGTCGACAGTGGGATATCACAATTATCCACTGACACCCTTACCAAAATAGATTAATACACCTTGCTTTGGCAAGCCCACATTTCATCGATCCAGGCAGGAAGAGTGCATCCATTGGAAGGCATCCGAGTACTTAATATTTATTTTAAGGGATTTTCAAGATAATTGATTAACAATTAATCTTGATTAACATTTAATCTATGTGCACACAATTCACTATCATGAAAAAAATAACAAGCTTAACCCGGATACATTCCAGATGCACAAAACCATCAACACTTAATGATATGGATTAAATCTTAATATTTAAAACATTTCTAAGTCTTTGGATTTACATGTAACGGATGCTAGCAGTAGACAAGCTTGCCTATCTATGTATTTAGTTTCACAAACTAAACTAGAGAAAAATGGTTACTACAAAGGGAACAATTTCTGAAACATGGAAATAGCAGAAACCTGGCTCTGATACCACTGTTGGGTTTTCCTTAGGGGTAGCCACATCATATGTGCGGAGCAGAATATACAAGAACAACCCAAAGGAGACATACGGATCTTGCTAAAACCATGAATCAAGAAATTGCAGCAATAATAAAATTATCTTTGCGGAATTGAGACAATACTCAATCCGATGTTCCAAGAAAATTCTTCTAGGAATCAAAATCCTATTCTCAGTAAATCGAAATACTCAGTCCTTCCTTTGTGCTTCCTTCGGCTCTGTCAAGATTGGACTTCTCTTTGGAGGAGTTAATGTAGAAATAAGTCCACGCCTCTATAGAAGCCCACATAAGTGCCGAAGAACCCTAACACCTTGTCACACAAGGTCTAGGTCGGAGAAGGAGAAAGACCTCTACGTCTCCACAGATTACCAGATCCGTACATAGGAGAGGCGACGACGGCAACAGTCGGTCGATTGGCTGGAACCGAGAGGAGTATAACTCTTCCGTCTCTGTTAAGATCGCCAACCCTTCGCAAAGCCTCGGCCGACTAATAAGATCTAATCTTACCTTCTCATAGAAACCTAAAATACGGCCTATTTATACCCATAAATATAAAGAAAATAAAGTTTCCACTATCGGCAGATCCAAAATAGGAGTTAAAAGAAATTCGGTGTGAACAGATTTATCAAGATATTATGACGAATTCGTCCAAACCCTTTCGATGGCTTCGTCGAGATATCACAATAAAATTCTATACGTCACGACGAATTTGTCGAAACCCTTTCAACGGATTCGTCGAGACATCACGACAAATCATCGATTCCTACTCGATGAATATAGGTTCGTCGAGACATCACGCCGAATCATCGAGTCATACTCAATGAAGTCGAATTTTTTAGACATCTCGATATCACTTGACGAGACAGTCTCGACGAGTTCGTCGAGTGATCATGATATCAATCGAGGAATCGTTGAGTCATCACGATATCAATCGTCGAGTCATCACGATGACTCTCGATGAAATTGTTGAGATATCTCTATGACACTGATCATAAGCCAATATTTGCAATATCTCCTTGTGATCCCGATGACATGCTCCATATAATCTACACTATATCTAGGGGCAATTAATCGAACCACCAATACTCGAATTAGTGTTAGGATTGGTCCTTCACTCATATCCAATATGAGCAAGACCAACACAATCTTTTCTCCAATTTCTCCAAGTGCTCTTATGTGCGACCCTATAGGCTCATATCGAGTTGGCAGCGAGACTAACTACTTGATTTCTTCCGGATCACTGCAGAAACTCCAACATTATCACCTAGATGTAATGGATTTATCATCGAGAGGCATATCGACAAGAAGACTCCATGTCAACTAGTCCAGCATCCGACATGAGGAAAATATCGACTAGACGCTAACGCCAATGCTAGTGCTGTTGGGAACACTGCCCAGTAATATTCCTGATTTGAAGAAGTGCTCAAGTCAATGATAAAAACACTGTATATTTGATGTTTTATCCTATTTATGAATGCAATGTATAGTTAGTATGTCCAGTTCTTCTCAAATCTCTCTAAGTCCAAAATTGTTGAGAAGGACTGGACATTTCGTTGAAAAAGTACAAGTCTATCATTGAAATGGGTGCTTTACTGAGATACTTCAGGAGTCAGATGTGGAATTCAGACTAAGTTAAAATATCATTGTGAAGGAGTTATATCGTCTTGAAGTCTATGTTAGATATCGTAGAGACATAAAATACAGCTGAGATGTTCCACATCATCAAGATGATCAAGATGATATTAACGTGAAGACCATATGTCAACATAACAGAAAATGTTGTTGAGACATTCCATGTCGTCGAGATACCTATTACAAGTGAATATTTCAGAAAAATTTAAGAGTTGTCTAAGTCCAAGATGGATCACTAAAACGAAAAGTTCTGTCGTCGAGATATTGTTCATATCGTCGAAACAGACAAAGACATTTTGAAACGCACTGTCTGCATTTAAAGTCACCGTCAAAGGGTCCAATCAATGGATTTTGTTAAGAAATGGGCTTCTGAAAATCTAGAGACCTCGGAATAGACTTTTAGACATCCTTGTCATATATAATGATAAGATGTTTACTCTACAAAAACAAACCGGACTGACGAATCAAAAGATTGTAATGGCTATCAGTACGGCTGAAGGAACATTTTCGAGAAAAAACTTCCTGCACTGTCAGCTCTCCAAGGCTCAGTCAGGCGCCATCGACCGATAAGTATTGATCCATATTAAAGAAGAGGATCAAAGAGAAGCTACTTGTTGGACATGTGGGTCACAACCCTTTGTTTGAGAATAACAAATCCCAAATTGTATTCGATCTTGCTTTTTGTGTGTTTATAGTGTGCAGGAACTATAGGTGCAATACTCCACAGGTAAAAAGCATCTTGGAACCAACAAACTGAGCTGAAGCACTACCTCCAGCGTTAGGGGTTAACGCAGGCAATGGCGCTATCGCCAGCGCTATCGCTACCGCCTGGCGCTAGCTCAAGTTCGTGCACAGCGTCACGCCGCCGACAGTTTTGCAACTGCTCTACACGAACGATACCGCAGGCGCTAGGAGCTACCGCAGGCGCTATCTCCAAGGTCTATAAATTGATGGGTTCTCTCTCATTTTGGTTAGAGCTTCCAGAGAGATTACTTGTGCCAAATTTCCAGAGCTGTTACTCTGCCGAAAGTTCATCTCCCACTCAAAGCCAAAGAAGAGTTCTGGAGAAGGAAGTCCCCATGCTGCATCCGAAGAATGATCGCTTCAACCTCGCGTGTGCTACCATGATCCTTCATCCTCAACTTCAGAAATCTCATAGAGGGAGTTTTTGTTATTTGCTTTATTTCATTATTGTAATTTTTGTAGTAGAATTTGCCTTGTGTTGGCGACTAGGTCCTTGCACAGCTTAGGGGGTAATTCGCCGCGTGAGTTGGCGAATAGGTCTAGGAGATTATATCTAGGGGGTGCTCGAGGACATATCCGGGGAAGGATTGGCTAGAGCAGCTTGAGGCCATATACGGGGAAGGATAGGCTAAAGCCAACCGGTTTGTGGGGATACAAGTCGGTATAGAAAAGGAAAAGATATTTACTTTTGTACGCCTCCGATTTCTAGCGATATTGAAATCAAATTTATGTAAACTCTTTTTTCATATAATACAATCATGTCTCTTTTTGTGTTTACTTGATTTCTTTTATTTGGCATAAATTTTACTATATTGGTTACTAAGCTTTCAATTCAAATCACTTTATCTAAATTGTTTATTTTAATCTCTTTCATCATATAACAATTTAGCACTTGTTTCTAAATTATAAAATTGCAAATTACAATTGTTTCTTCCTTTAAGCTAAATTATTATTTCGTTCTAATTTACTTTAAACAATTTAGTAAATTGTCTAAAAATTATAAAAAGAATTTTATTCCCTTATTCACCCCCCCCCCCCCTCTAAGGGCGCCTATCGATCCAACAAGTGGTATCAGAGGGAGGTTATTCCAAACGGTTTAAAAACCAGGAATAATGGCGTCTTATGATCTTACTTTTCTGAGGGTCAGGGAATTAGTAGACCTCCACTATTTACTGGGTCAGATTATAATTATTGGAAAAATAGGATGAGATGTTTTCTTATGACCCTGGATATTGAGGTTTGGAATATGGTAGAAGAGGAATACTCTCCTCCTACAGTTGTAGTTGGATATGTAACATTATAAAAACCTAAGGATAAATGGGATGATAGGGATAAACTCAAATGCAAAAATAACGCAAAAGCCATGAATGCTCTTTTTGTGCGTTAGATAGAAATGAATTTAATAGAATTTCTGCATGTACTACTGTTTGTGATATTTGGAATCATTTGGAAATTACTCATGAAGGTACATCGCAGGTTAAAGATTCAAAGCTTTTCCAACTGGAGTCGGAATATGAAAAGTTTCGAATGGATGAAAGTGAAGATGTTGATGCCATGTACACGCGCTTCACCAAGATCGTCAATGCCTCCAAAGCTCTTGGAAAGACCTTCTCAAATGGCGACTTGGTCCGAAAGATCCTTCGTTCCCTTCCTTCAAAATTCAACCCGAAGGTGACGGCCATTTCAGAATCGCACAATCTAAGAACGCTCCAAGTTGAGAGCCTCATTGGGAATCTCAAAACCCATGAGGTAGAACTCAAAATCCAATATGATGAATACAACAAGGAGCCAAAGAAGAAGGCGTTGGCACTAAAGTCAAAAAGGGAGTGCCAAGAGGATGAGGATGAAGATGAAGAAAGCCTTTTGGTGAAGAACTTCCGAAAGTTCATGCGAAATCCGGAAAGGAGAAACACTTTCCGGAAATTTATCCAAAAGGATGCAAGATGGAAAGGGTCATCTTCAAAGAAGGAAAATGAGAGTGACGATGAAGAAGAAAGACCTCCACCGGAATGCTTTCATTGTAGGAAGACCGGGCACATTCGGAGCCAGTGCCCAAAGTTCTTAAAGGAGAAGAAGGACAAGCAGCACAAAGGGAAGGAGAAGAGGAAGGTGCTAAAATCTAGAACATGGGATGACTCCTCCTCTTCCAAAGGATCAAGCGGGTCTTCATCAAGTGAAGATGAGGAAGCAAACATGTGCCTCATGGGATACGGAAATGACGACGATGACACCAGTGTTCTTAGCGACACTGAGGTAACTCCTCTCACTTATGATGAACTCTTTAATGAATTTCTTGAAACTTGCAAAGCTTTTGATAAAAATAATGAAAGATAGTATTTTATTGAATCGAGAAAAAGAATCTCTTATTAAAGAAAATCAAAAGCTTTCCAAGAAATTAATTATTTTAGAAATGAGAAAGGTTTCTTGCCAAGAGTGTGATCATTCCACTAAATTGGCAAAAGATATTGAAGAGTCACTTTCTACATCCCTCTCTCATGCCAAAACTCTTACAAAAGAGAAGGGGGAATTATAAAGGAAATTAGAAGCCTCTCTTTTGCAAATAAAAAATAATAAAAAAAGGTTTTGAAAATAGGTGTGTCATGCTTGCGAAAGAAAATTCTTCACTTAAAGCGCAAGTTCATGATCTCAGCATGGCCATTAAAAAATTTGGAATAGGCCAAAAATCACTGGAAATGATTCTAGGGAACCCGTGCCATGGTTCTGGAAAATTTGGTCTCGGATATCGAGGTGAGGGCTACCGCCCAGCGCTAGCCACTAACGCCTGCGCTAGCACCTCAAACAAGAAAGCTGGATTTTCTTTTTCAAAATGTTTTTCTTCTGTAAATCCAATTTCTTCCAGCAAGAAAATATTCTAGAAAAGGGTCTCAACCCCCTTTATTTCGTGTGCAAACTGTTATAGGTTAGGTCACACATCTAGTTCTTGCAGGAAAATAAAACAAACCACTTTAAAGCAAATCATATTCCATGGGTGGTACCACCTGGGTATCCGAATCTTTACTCTCATCTTCTTTCTAGATGTGCAGGCAGGCTAAGGACAATGAAGACATGTGGTACTTGGATTCTGGATGCTCCAAGCACATAACGGGGAATAAAGCAAAGTTCCTTAGCCTAGAGAAGAAGAAGGGAGGGATCGTGACGTTTGGCGATAATGGAAAAGGAAGGATCATGGGATTTGGTACAGTTGGTAACGAATCCTTTACTATATCTAATGTTCTTTATGTGAAAGGATTAAAACACAATTTAATTTCTATTAGCCAATTATGTGATAAAGGATTAGATGTGTTATTTGAATCTTCCACTAATCTATGCAAAATATCTAATCCTACTACAAAAGATATTTTACTAACTGCACCAAGAATACATAATGTTTATATAGTTTCTTTTCATGATCTTTCTAAATCATCTATAAAATGTTTTATCACTAAAAATGATGAATTAGAACTTTGGCATAGAAGGCTAGGGCATGCTAGCACAAAGCTCATTGTAAAACTTGCCAAAAGTGATTTAATTAGAGGATTGCCTAGGTTAAATGGAACTTTACCTTCACTTTGTTCACCATGTCAAAAAGGTAAATTTTCTAGATCCTCTTTCAAAAGTAAAAATTTCATTTCTACTACAAGACCCTTGCAAATAATACATATGGATCTTTTTGGTCCCGTTAGCATTGCAAGTCTTGGTGGTAGATTATATACATATGTTTTAATAGATGATTTTTCAAGATATTGTTGGACATTATTTCTCTCTGCAAAATATGTACTCATATTCAAAATGAAAGTGATTTAAAAATTAAATGCATTCACTCGGATCATGGAGGAGAATTTGAAAATAAAAAATTTACATCTTTTTGTGATATGTTAGGCATTAAACATGAGTTCTCTACACCACACACACCACAACAAAATGGTGTTGTAGAAAGATAGAATAGGTCACTTTAAGAACTAGCACGCACTATGTTATGTGAATATAAATTACCTAAGTCCTTTTGGGTCGAAGCCGTAAATACATCATGTTATGTTATGAATAGAACCATGCTTCGCCCATCTCTTAATCTCACACCATATGAACTTTATTTTCAAAAGAAGCCTAATGTATCATATTTCAAAGTTTTTGGTTGTAAATGTTTTATTTTGAATACAAAAGATAGCTTGGGAAAGTTTGATGAAAAATGAGATGAAGGAACTTTTCTTGGGTACTCTTCAACTAGTAAAGCTTATAGAATTTTTAATAAAAGAACTAGTAGAGTTGAAGAGTCAAAAAATGTGAAATTTGATGAGTTTGTTCCTTGTGTAGAAAAACTTTCCGCAGGCAACGAGGATGATCTCTTACATCCTTTGGAGCATGGTGATGAGGAACCTTCCAAAGAAGAAGAAGAGGAGGCCAAGGAAGATGAATATGTACCTCCAAGTGCCTTGAAATTCAAAAAGGATCATCCACAAGAATTAATAATTGGTGAACCATCCATCGGAGTAAGAACTCGCTCTTCTCTTCATGAATCTTATTCAAATATCTGTTTTGTTTCCGAAATTGAACCAAAGACTATTTCTACCGCTTTAAATGATGAATTTTGGTTTTTGGCTATGAATGAAGAGTTAGAACAATTTGAGCGACATAATGTTTGGAAATTAGTAGAAAGACCATCTAATCACACGGTTGTAGGTGTAAAATGGATTTTGAAAAAAAATTAGATGGTGAGTCTAGAATCACTAGGAATAAGGCACGCTTAGTAGCACATGGATATTCAAAAATCGAGGTGATAGATTTTGATGAAACTTTTGCACCCGTTGCTAGGTTGGAATCCATTTGAATTTTTCTAGCATTTGCAAGCTTTAAAAGAATAAAACTATTTCAAATGGATGTAAAAAGTGCTTTTCTTAACGGTTTTGTTAAAGAAGAAGTTTATGTTGAACAACCCCCCGGTTTTATTAATGAAAAATTTCCCAATCATGTTTATAAACTAGAAAAAGTTGTTTGTGGTTTAAAACAAGCGCCCCGTGCATGGTATGAAAGACTTACATCATTTTTATTAAAGCACGGTTATATTATGGGAAGTGCCGATAATACTCTCTTCATTAAGCATAATAATGATGATTTAATTATTTTGTAAATATATGTTGTTGATATAATCTTTGGATCTACTAATGAAGAGTTGTGTAATGAAGTTATTAAAGTGATGAAAAATGAATTTGAAATGAGTCTAGTAGGAGAACTTTCTTATTTTCTTGGTTTTCAAATATCACAAAGAAATGATGGTATTTTTATATGTCAAACCAAATATGTCTATGATATGCTTAAACGCTTTAGATTTGAAAACCTTAAACATGCTTCTACACCAATGAGTGCATCACTTAAATTAGGAAAAGATGAATCGGGAATTTCAATTGATCAAACCTTATATAGAGGTATGATAGGATCCCTACTTTATCTTAGTGCAACTAGACCCGATATTATGTTTGTCATATGTTTATGTGCTCAATTTCAAGCCAATCCAAATGAATCTCACTTAAAAGCGAAAAAAAAAATTTTAGATATATAATTGAGTCATCTAGATTAGGATTATGGTACCCACACAATAATTCATTTACACTTCACGGCTACTCCGATTTGGACTATGCTGGATGCTCACTTGATAGAAAAAACACTAGCGGTACTTGCCACTTTCTAGGATCTTCATTAGTTGCATGGTCTAGTTGCAAACAAAATTCGGTTGCACTATCCACCATGGAGGCCGAATACATTGCACTAGGGAGTTGTTGTACACAAGCACTATGGATTAGCCTAACTTTAGAGGACTTTGGTTCTCATCTAAAACATATTGAGTTAAAACGTGACAAAAGAGTGCCATTGATCTTACAAATAATCTGGTACACTATTCTAGATCCAAACATATTGATGTAAGTCATCATTTCATAAGGGAGCACATTAAGAAAGAAAATGTGAGAATAAGTTTCATTGGCACGGACTCTCAACTTGCTGATATTTTCAGTAAACCTCTTCCCGATGCAAGGTTTTAAATGTTAAGGTTGGAATTAGGAGTCTTAGACATCTTAGGATAAATGATATGTAAAATGCTAGTGTTTTACGCAATTTGAGCAATCAAAACATCTCTGAAAATTACAAAATTTCTGCATAAGACTACTCTTAAGACCCCTAATCAATATCAAAAAATAGAATTTTAAAATCTTCAATATTTCACTTACTGTTTCCAGTGCTTGCGCTAGCGTGAGTGTTTGAATTTTGTGATTTTCAAAATTTCTAAAAAACTACAAAAATATTTTAGTTCATATTTACTACTTCAATTTTGTACTTCTGACTTTTGTTATTTTTGTTTTATTTATTTTATGGAAAATCAACTATAAAATTTCAAAATTAAAAAATACACAAATATGTTTTTGTGGTTTTCTGTTTTTCCTTTCATTAAAATTTTCAAAACAAAAAAAACTTTATGAACTTTATTGCTAATATCAAGCATGAATATGAATTCTATAATTTAGAATTATTTACAATGTTAAAACTTGTTTCTTCATTTTACTATGAACACTGTTGTGTTTATCATGCTTTGATATATCTAATTAACTGCATCAATTGTATTTAAAAATATGTGTAAAACCAAGCTTAGCATGCCTCTAAGTATGAGTAAATGTATTGTGATTGATAATGATACTTTTACACTCACTTATGTTTGGTAATGTATATGTATGTTTAAATATAAAAATGCTTGCTTGTGTATTGTAATTGTACAATGAATTAAAATTTGCATAAGTTTATTATATACACTACATTTGAATTGCACTTAAAAATTAAGAAAAGTGGTTGGATTTGAAAATTTATGTTGGGTTTGCAAAACAAGTGTATTCGGAGAATGTTGTAACAAAAAATAGACAAATATAACTCCACCAAGCACTACTTGAACCTCCTAATAAGTCTTCATAAGCATTATGAGGTTGAGCACCTTGGAAAGAATAGTAAAGTGTCTTGTGCAAACCTTGATTAGTACACCACTTTTTATAAAAATATGTACATTAAAAGTGTGTGAAAGTTAATATACTTGTGTTTTATTGTTCATTTTACTCTACATATGTCTTGTATTTTATGATTTAAATCATTTGTTAACATTGCTCAAAATACACTTATGTGCAATTCATTATCTTTGATAACACTTCTTCTCATTATTATTGGATTCTAATGCTTTATCTATACTACTCCTTATATACGTAATGCATTAGATAACCTTGCATGATCTCTACAATGTTTGGTATCTCTTAAACTTGAAATTAAGTAACATTGTAGTACAATCTCTCTTTGATATGTTCATTTCATGCTTAGTATCTTTATGAAAAACTTTGAGATTTCAAAAAGGTTAAAACATGTTTCAATTTTGAACTTAAACTCATATTTTTACTTATGCTTTTCATGCTTACAAAAAGATGTTTCTTATAATCTTCCGCTTGCTTTCAACTCTTATCTTTTTATTTGAAATCTCTTATATATATTATGCTTAAACTCTTTATCATTATCTATATTACGAAAGCTCTATCATGCTTTAAAATTTATAAAGAGTGCCTCCTTACCACCCTCACCCCACCTTCTTTTGATAATACCAAAAGGGGGAGATTAATTGAAGAAATCTAGAGGAGAAATCTAGAAGATTAAGGGGAGACTAATTCTTGTATTTTAGGGGGAGTAAAACATAAATTGCATTTATGTAGGGGGAGCATTAAGATAGGGGGAGTTTGCAGTATGCTCATGCTTATCATATACTATAGTTGCACTTTTATCTCGCTTATCATTTACCATAAACACCTTTGTTGATTTCTTTCTAAGAGGATTTGTTATTATCAAAAGGGGGAGATTGTTGGACATGTGTGTCACATCCCTTTGTTTGAGAATAACAATTCCCAAATTGTATTTGATCTTGCTTGTCGTGTGTTTATAGTGTGCAGGAACTATAGGTGCAATACTCCACAGGTAGAAAGTAGCTTGAAACCATCAAACTGAGTTAAAGCACTACTGCCAGCGTTAGGGGTTAACGCAGGCGCTAGCGCTACTGCCAGCACTAGCGCTACTGCCAGCACTAGCGCTACTGCCTGGCACTAGCTCAAGTTCATGCACAACGCCACGCCGCCGACGGTATCGCAACTGCTCCACATGAATGCTACCGCAGGCGCTAGGAGCTACCGCATGCGCTATCTCCAAGGTCTATAAATTGATGGGTTCTCTCTCATTTTGGTTAGAGCTTCCAGAGAGATTACTTGTGCCAAATTTCCAGAGCTGTTACTCTGCCGAAAGTTCATCTGCCACTCAATGCCAAAGAAGATTTCTGGAGAAGGAAGGCCCCACGCTGCATCCGAAGAATGATCGCTTCAACTTCGCTTGTGCTACAGTGATCCTTCATCCTCAACTTCAGAAATCTCATAGAGGGAGTTTTTGTTATTTGCTTTATTTCATTATTATAATTTTTGTAGTAGAATTCGCCTTGTGTTGGCGACTAGGTCCTTGAATGGCTTAGGGGGTAATTTGCCATATGAGTTGGCGACTAGGTCTAGGAGATTAGATCTAGGAGGTGATCAAGGCCATATCCGAGGAAGGATTGGCTAGAGCGGCTTGAGGCCATATCCGGGGAAGGATAGGCTAAAGCCAATCGGTTTGTGGGGAAACAAGTCGGTATAGAAAAGGAAAAGATATTTACTTTTGTACGCCTCCGATTTCTAGCGATATTGAAATCAAATTTTTTGTAAACACTTTTTTCATATAATACAATCATGTCTCTTTTTGTGTTTACTTGATTTATTTCAATTTGCATAAATTTTACTATATTGGTTACTAAAATTTCAATTCAAATCACTGTATCTAAATTGTTTATTTTAATCTCTTTCATCATATAACAATTTAGCACTTGTTTCTAAATTATAAATTGCAAATTACAATTGTTTCTTCCTTTAAGCTAAATTGTTATTTCATTCTAATTTACTTTAACAATTTAGTAAATTGTCTATAAATTATTAAAAGAATTTTATTCCCTTATTCACCACCCCCCCCCCCCCCCCCCCCCCCCTCTAAGGGCGCCTATCGATCAAACACTACTGTGCATCAGTTTCTAGTTCTTCAAAGCCTTCTCTTCAGATCTAGAGGATGTCTACTTCAGGCCTCAGAAGTCTCTCCAGGCAATTTCTATTCTTTACTTTGTGGAGTGTTCTTCTACTTTGTAAACTCATTACATTCTCTATGGTACTCTTTTGAGCCTGAGTTATAGGGTTCTGTGTGAACCTGAGGTAGGATCTGCTGTATATCTGAGTTTTAAGTCTTATTGTGCCTGAGCTGTAGGATTCCAGGAACTTGAGGTAGGATCCTAAGTGGATCTGAGTTGTAGGGCATGTTGTGCCTGAGTTGTAGGATCTGTGGGGAGATCTGAGAAATTAGAGGAGTTTGCCTAAGCTAGTTGCTTTCTAGATAGGTGTTGGGGGAATGTGGTTGTACCATCTTTGGGGAACCACTATAAATCATGTGTCTCTGTGTGCTGAGTTGTATGGATGTGTTCTTTTTTGTGGTTTATTTTAATTGTTATAGGTTTAATTTTAAAAATAGTCACATCACCTATTCTCCCCCCATCTAGCTGATAGTTTCATAAACAATAAGTGGTATCAGAGGGAGGTTGGTCAAAAAGTGACTTCACAGTCAGATTTGGATCCTTGGAACTATTCTCAATGGCTGGAGGTGATCAGTACAAAGAGATGAGGTCTATGAAGCTTCCAGTGTGCTCTAAAGAAAACTTCCCTCTCTAGAAATAAAGAGTTTGGTTATTTATGGAGGTCGCAGATCCCAGGGTCTTTATTATTATTCAAGAGGGATCCCATATACCCATGACAGCCTCTACCATAGATCTTACCAAGAGAGTTCCAAAAAAGTACTCTGATATGAGTAAGGATGAGCTTGCCTTGGTTGCCCTTGATAAAAGGCACAAAATATTATAGTAAATGCAATTGATGACTCCACCCTCCAGAATCTTAATCACTACAAATCTGCAAAGGAGATGTGGGACTCTTTGATTATCTACATGGAGGGGACAGAGAAGGTAATGGATGACAGGAAGTCCCTTCTGAACCAAGAATATGAGGCCTTCAAGCAAAGCAAGAATGGAACAATCTCTAACTTCTATGAGAGGTTTTTCAAAATTGTGAATGACCTAAGAAACTTTGGAAGGGAGTTCACAAATTTGGATCTTAATGATAAATTCCTTAGATCCCTCACTAAGGAATGGGACATCGAGATATGTGCCATCAGGGAGATGGGAAATCTGGGCATCATGGAGCCCAAAAATCTGTATTGAAATCTTCTGTCCCATAAGCTTCAACTCAACACAAGAAAAGCTCATAGGGAAGCACCAGAGAAAGTTCTGTGGCTCTAAAGGCAGAGAGTATCGTGATAACCAAAGACAAGACTCCTCTATTTTTGGAGGAATCTGAAAGCAGTGAGGCTTCTGATGCCCATACATCAGGATAAGACAACACAAACAAGGCAATGACACTCTTCTCCAAACAATTTAAAAAGTTGATGTCTAGAAGGAGAAGAGACAACCACAGATTATCCTCATCAATCTACAGGAGATCTGGTCATCATGACAGATCCAAGCCATTAAGGGAAGATAGGTATAATTCTAAGCCTAATAAATATGATTTAGCTAATACTGTATGTTATTGTTGTATGAAAATAAGGCATATGATAGCTGGCTGCCCTCTAAAAAGAGGGAGTCAAGGAAGCCCGAATACAGGAGAAATCCAAAAGATAAGAAGAAAACTGAAAGAGGATTTATTGCAAAGAAAATCAGAACATTAAGTGATTCTAATTCAAGCTCCTCAGAATCTGAGGAGGAAGCACTTATTAGCCTCATGACCATAGATGAAGAAATCCAGGATGAGGACACCTCTCCTGGGAAGGTACTTATCAGAGCCCCCCATATGCCTCTGATTTTGAATCAGTGGCAGATTCTATGCATGAGAATGAATGCGAGTCTGCTTGCAATAGCACTTCCTCAAGATCCCCACATGAGGATGAGTCTGAATTGATGCAGCAGTATGAAGCTTTGTGGGATTCTTTCAAGAAAAACAAGAAGTGCTTCCTTGAAAAATACCCAATCTGAGCTCCAGGAGATAGCTGAAAAGTTGGCTGCTATAAGCAAAAAAGTGGATAAATATAAGGAAGCCACAAAGCTTAGGAATGCTAAATTAGCACAGAAAAATAAGGTCATTAAGGACCCTGAGAAAATGTTATTGGCTGAAAAGAGAATGGTTGCCAGCTATTCCAAGCCCATGACTGTCCTTCCAATTATTGATAGTTTTTCGGCACCATATATAGGTGGTGTTGGATTTACTGAAGAGACATCCAAGGGCAAGGCTTCTGAATCCCAACCCACCTTTAAGAAGGTGTTGCTGACATCTAATCCTTTTGATCAGGATTCTGCATATGGTCATTTGACCAATGCCTGCTCTACCAGTGGCAGCAAGCCATCTACCACAAGCCAAAGAGCATGCATTGGGCTGAGTACTTTTAAAGCACCCCATGAAGAAGTTCAAATGAAGAATCTAGGTCCCTTTGTCCATGGACCTGCAGGAACAACAACCAAGAGAAAGGGTAAGGCATCTCCTACCAAGCCTGCCCATAAGAAGGTGAACCAAAAAGTGGTGAGATCAACTCCACAACACACTCACATTTCTATGGTTCACCAAAGACCTATTAGGACAACAGTCTTCTCTCCTGCCCACCAACACTACCATCCCACCTAGATGGTGAGGTAGAAGAGAAGATACATTACGTATGAGTGTTGGTGCTGTGGTATGATTAGACACTTTGCTTTGAACTATTGGTTCAACTCAACAGTGCCTAGAGAAGGAAAGGTGCAGGACACTCAAAAGTTTAGTTTCCCAGATTATTTCCCTAACAGTAACCATGGTCCCAAATATATTTGGGTGCCTAAGGTAAAGTAATTCTTTTTGCAAGTACGTCCAAAGGCCAACCAATCTCCTATTTGGTATTTATATAGTGGTTACTCCAGACATATGATTGGAGTAAAGAGCTACTTGAGGGACTACACCCCAGCGGAATATGGACCAACAATGATATTTGGAGTTTCAAAAAGAGGGGTGACCAGAGGATTTGGTAACATCTCCAATGGTCTAGTCACCAAAACAAAGGTAGCTTACATGGAGGGATTGAATCACAGTCTCATAAGAAAAAGTCAACTTTGTGATTTATGTTTTGTTATTAATTTCTACAAGAATAAGTGGTTAGTTAAGAAGTCCTTGGATTCTGAGGCTACCTTAACTGGCACTATGAGTGAAAATATTTATTGCCTTAATTGTTGAATTTTTTGAAGTGAAGTGGAGGAGACTGGGCGGTCTGATTTTGGGAGACCGCCGAGACAGCGCGGCCTGTGCTTGTATTCTGCCAGTCTGGCTCTGCCAGTCTGTTCTGGCAGTCTGCTGGTTCTGCCGGTTTGTTCTTTGAAGCTGCGGTCTATTCCTGAGTTGGTGTGATGGTTTGGCCTGTCTTTTTTGTTGGAAGACCGGGCGGTCTGTTCCTATGTGTGACCGCCTGTCCAGGCGGTTTGTGCTTGGCAATCTGGCGACTTGTTCTAAGTCGGCCAGATGGCTCCTGGTTTGCTCCTGGTGGTCTAAGGAAGGAGTACCTTTGTGACCGCGCAGCTTGTACGCGGTCTCGTGTTCGCGCGATTTGTGCGCGATCTGCCTGTTGTTCTGCGGTCTTGGTCGGATGGTCGTCCAAGTGGTCTGATCGCGCGGTCTGCCTTATGAGACCGTTGGCGATCTGACGGGTGGTGACTATATCCCAGTTTGTGCGGTGACGACATCCATCTACCCGCCTATAAATAGGGGTGCTTGGCCCGTCATTAAAAATGAGAACTGTAAGAACTGAGCCTGGGTTAATTCGTGCGGTCTCACTTTGAGGTCGGGTGGTCTGGAAGCGAGTTGACTATTTGTTGTGTTTGCAGGTTTGCTGTCAGCAGGTTGCGGTCTTCTTCCATGGTGATTCCCAGCGGCTTGAATAAACAGTTCGGCAGCGGTCAGTCTGCGAACTGGTTTATGTTCGTTCTTGTGCTGTTCGCAGCGAGCTCTGCGATCAGGCGACCTTCAGCAGTTAGGCGATCTGAGTTGCGGTGTGGCGACAGCTTCAGTTCTTCATTCCAATAAAGCTTGTTGGGAAAATGATTTCTCTTAACCCCTGAAAAAGAGTTAAATATGAATTCTAAGAAAGGAAAATCGAGGTTAAATCAATATGCGTCGAATAGTATTTGATGCAACGTCGAAGTTGTATCGACGTTCCTTTCAGAATGAGTCGAAGTAGCTCCAAGCAGAATTCAACGTATCCTATGTCGACGTCGCTCTGACTTCTAGTCGACGTATCTTGAGAAGTCGACGCACCCTAGTCAACGCACCTTCCTTATTCCCCTCTCGACGCTCTGCCAGGATGAATTCGACGCCTACATCGAATAGTAATCGACGCACGCCGATTTATATGATTAATTCAAAAATCGCCAGATCTCTTTCCTTCTTTTTTAGATCTAATTTATATGGAATCAATTTATTCTTTATAGCCGTTCTGAATCATTCTTACCTCTAATAGATTCTTGGCTAAATTGATTAAATCCTTTATGGACATTATTTGAAATCAGATTGAATACTTTCCTTCTATGGATATAACTGTTATGGAAATTTCTCTTTCTTTCTAATACTCTACCTGCTAATTGATTACTCTCCTATAGTGTTATTTTAATGAACAGAGTTATAAATAACTAAGGAGGTCTTCAGATAAAGACAACAAGTGATCCACCATATACACATTGAAAAAGAGGAAAAGCTCCCAAAAAGTGACAAAAGAGAGAATAGAGAAATTGTTCTGCAGCAACCATCAAGCATTCTTCTTCTTCTACTTCTGAAGCCATACTGCTGCAAAATTCTGAAAAGATTACAATCTCCTTCTCACTATAGAAGGGAGATTTAATTCACTACTTCTTGTGCTTCCAATCTTCTTGCTAGGAAGAAGATTCATTTTTGTCTTAAATACTTCTTTTTCCTTTTCTCATTTTCATACTCACATTCTGTAAAAGAGTTTTTAGAATCACTCTTCAAAAAATTCAGTTGTACTAGTTCTAAGAGTCTCCTTTTCAAAAGACTTAGTTGGTTCTAAAAGTCTCCTTGTCAAAAGACTCAGGGTGGTTTTAAGAGTCTCCTTATCAAAAGACTCAGTGCAAGATAGTGAATTTCTACCAAGGGGGTAGAAGAGTGGACTACCCAAAGTTTGGGGAACCACTATATCTCTTTGTATTGTGCTGTGATTTTTCTTATTGCATTTATTTTTATTTACTTGTTTAATTCTTGTTGGTGTGTGTGGGAAGCTCTAATCTGTGATCATACACATATATATATATTAACTTTGCACAAAATATTTTTAATCTCTATTCACCCCCCCCCCCCTCTAGAGAATTCTAGTGAGGTTAACTGTGCACTTTCAAACAGTTCGTGCAGTCTGAGGTGCGGTCTTGCAGTGTTGGCGGTCTGTCCGGTTTCTGTTCGCGTGGTCTCAGGTCAAGCCGGGCGACTTCTGGAGTCGAGCGGTCTGTGCGGTCTCAGCTTGTCTAGCCGCCAGATTTGTTTTTGGTGTGTTTTGTTCTTCTCATCTCCGTGATTCTGATGAATCATGTCTCGCCATGTATACCTCGCACTGTAAATGAAGTTTGTGTTTCAATAAAGTTTCTTGTGTTGCTGTGTGGCATTGTGATTGTTTGGATTTAACTCAGTTGATGCAACTCCTGCTTACTCCTAAACGATTCAAATCAAAAATTTTAACATGGTATCAGAGGGAGGTTGTTGGAGTGGATAAGCAGTGATCAACTTGAGTTGCCATCGTATTTGTGAAGAAGAGACCACATAGATTGCCATGGAAGGCGGATTCGAAAGAGGACTTGGTATTGAACTCCTTACATCGACTAACTATAAGAAATGGAGGTCGTGTATGGAGAGCAATTTACTTGGCAAGGAGCTATGGGAGATAGATGGAGGATAAGACACACAAGAGGTGTTTCTAGTAGGAGATAATATGGCAGAGGTGAGACTTTGGAGGAGGACGAATGCTAAGGTAGAGTTCTCTCTCAAGAGGGCTATCTCACCGGAGCTGTTTGATCACATCATTGGATGTAAATCTGCTGCTGAAATTTGGACGTCTTTGGACGGGTTGTTTAATAAGAAGAATGTTGCTCGGCTACAGTTTCTTGAAAATGAGTTGGCGAAGGCCTCTCAAGGCGATCTTTCTATTTCTACCTTCTTTCTCGAGATGAAGAACCTCACAGCAGAGATTTCTGCTTTGGACCCTGATGAGCCCATCTCGGAGGCAAAACTGAAGAGGCATATCATCCGCGGGTTGCGGAAGGGGTATCTTGCCTTTTTGACTTCAGTTCAAGGTTGGGCAAATCAACCATCTCTGTTGGAGCTGGAGAACTTACTTGCTTCGCAAGAAAGTTTGGCAAGACAGATGGCGGGGACTTCTATCTCTGGGGGAGATAGTGATGTGTTATTCTATGGGAAGAAGAAAAAGAAGTGGGAGAAGAAGAAGCCGGGTTATGATGGACCCTCTACTTTAGGTCAGCAGGATAGGGGTTATGCTCCTAAGTCTGATGGGAAGAAGAAGGGAGATGGACCAAGATGCTTCAAGTGTAATAAGACCGGCCACTTCAATAAGGATTGTCGGGTTAATCTTCAGTCGGGACATGTAGCGGAGAAGGAGAAGCCAAAGTCTGATGCTGGATGGGGAGGAGCCTATGCGGCTAATATGACGGCGATGCCCGTTAAGGCCTTGGCTGCCATCAACTTCGAAGAGGATTGGATTGTTGATTCAGGGTGTGGACATCATCTCACCGGGGAAGAATCAAAGTTCTCTTCTTTGGCGCCTTACTCAGGTAACGATGCTATCATTACGGCTGATAATTCTTTTCATGTTGTCGAACAAGAAGGTGTTGTCTCCCTGAGCAGTGATAAGGGTCCACTCACTTTGAGGAGTGTTTATCACGTGCCTGGTATGAAGAAGAATCTCTTCTCTGTGACCAATGCGGTCGATGTCGGTTATCACGTTCAGTTTGGCCCAACAGAAGTGAAGTTTCTTAAAACTCAACCTGAGATTAGGGGAGATGTTATCCATATTGGAAAGAGGGTGAAGGACTTGTTCGTATTATCGACAAGTACCTATGTTGATAAGATGAAGACCAACGATAGCGCGGCTATCTGGCATGAAAGGTTGGGGCATGTTGGCATGGACAAATTGAAGGCTATGGCGGTAAGGGGCCTTGTCAAGGGCTTGCCTAGCTTGTCCGCTTATCGAGACGGTCATGTTTGTGCTGGATGTCAGTTTGGTAAGTCTCATCGACTTCCATTTGATAAGTCGCAAACAAGATGCAAAGCGCCGTTGGAGTGCATCCACGGTGACTTGATGGGTTTGACAGCCACGCCAAGCCTTGGAGGCAATAAATATATGTTGGTGTTGATTGACGATTACACCAGATATGTCTGGGTGTATTTTTTGAAAGAGAAGTCAGAAGCCTTTGCGAAGTTTGTGGCGTTCAAGGAGTTGGTGGAAGGTCGTTTAGGCCTGCGGGTGAAAAAATTGAGAACTGATAATGGTGGGGAGTTCACCTCTGGTGAGTTCTCAAGTTTTTGCAAAAAATACGGCGTTCGGAGAGAGCTCATTTGTGCCCATACTCCACAGCAGAATGGCATTGCGGAGAGGAAGATCCGTCATCTGACAGAAACCTACTAATGCTGGATTCATGCCAAGAGTATCCGAAAGTCCTTTTGGGCGGAGGGAGTGTCTTGTGCGGCTTACATCATCAACAGAATGCCTCTAAGTCCTATCAACATGAAGACCCCTCACGAACTGATGTTCAAGGAGAAACCGAGTGTTGCTCACCTTTGGGTGTTCGGGTAAACCTGCTATGTGCATATTCCTGATGCTCTTCGGACAAAGCTAGATGCAAAAGCAAGGAAGCTAGTCTTTGTTGGATATGATGAGAGGAAGAAAGGATGGAGATGCATGGATCCTGAGACACGGAGATCAGTGGTATCTCGGGATGTGGTGTTCGATGAAGTGACTTCCTACAAGGGGAGTTCAGGAGTTGAACTACCGAAGAGCAGTGTTGATGAAGCAGGGAAAGCTGCGGGAAGTCTTTAAGTGGAGTTGCCTGTTTCACCAGGAGCTCCAGCTGTGTCAAGCTCTGAGATGGAGGCTTCAGGTTCTAGAAGCAGGGGGAGCGATGCTCCAAGTTCGTCTGGAAGAGGAGCTTGCACAGAAGAAGCAGCTGAGGAGGTGGTTAGTCAGGTGCATCCTCTTTGGAGGTCGAAGAGGACTATCAAGCCACCAGATCGATACACAGGAGGAAACATGGTGAGCTTCGTCTCATGTTTCTTCGCTGGTCCCTTGGATGAGAGGGAGCCGTCGAGATTTGAGAAAGCTAAAGGTGTGAAGCAGTGGGATATTGCTATGCAAGAATAGATGGATGCTCTCAAGAAGAATGAGACTTGGTCTCTAGTGCCCAGGCCTAAGGGCATTACCCCTGTAACATGCAAATGGGTTTACAAACTCAAGAAGAAAGCTGACGGCACGATCGAGCGATACAAGGCTCGCCTTGTAGCTCGCGGGTTCTCACAGCAGTATGGTGAAGATTATGATGAGACGTTTAGTCCAGTGGCAAAGATGACTTCGGTCCGATTTGTTATTGCTTTGGCGGCATCTTATGGATGGGAGATTTGGCAGCTTGATGTTAAGAATGCTTTCTTGTACAGAGAGATTGACAAGGATATCTTCATGATCCAGTCGCCGGGTTTCACTCGGAGGATCATCCGTACTACGTCTGCAAACTGAAGAAGGCCTTATATGGGTTAAAGCAAACGCCTCGGGCGTGGTATGGAAAGATCGCGGAGTATCTCTTATTCTGCGGGTTCTTTGCTTCAGACTCTGATTCTAGCTTATTTGTCAAGAAGGAGGGGGCGCTTCGGGTTATTTTGCTGCTGTATATGGATGACATGATTGTCACCAGGAACTCGAAGGAGGTGGTAGCACGGCTGAGAGCTGAGCTTGCTATCAGGTTCGAGATGAAGGATCTGGGGGAGCTTCACCATTTCCTTGGACTCAAGGTCCAGAGGCAAGAGAGCGGAGTGCTCGTTTCTCAGGAAGGATATGCGGAGTGGATCGTTCAACGATTTTGCATGGAAGAAGGGAAGAGCAGCTCTATACCTCTAGAACAACATCATAAACTACGGAAGGATGAGGGAAGAGTTCTATCTGATCCATTGGTGTTCCGAGATCTGGTTGGGAGCTTGATTTACTTGACCATCACGAGGCCTGATATTGCTTATGCAGTTGGCAAAGTGAGTCAGTACATGGCGGAGCCACGGAAGCCTCATCTTCTGGCGCTAAAAGGGATTTTGAAATATGTGAAGTCGACCTCTGATCTGGGTCTCCTATTTAGGAGAGGGCCAAGCTTGGAGTTGCATGGATACATGGATGCTGACTACCGGGGAGACGTGGATGATCAGAGATCAATGTCTGGTTATGTCTTTATGACGGGCCCCACAACTATCTCTTGGTGCAGCAAAAAGCAGGACTCGGTGTCCGTATCTACCACAGAAGCGGAGTACAAGGCTTCGGCCTTGGCAGCTCAGGAAGCCGTTTGGTTCAAGAGGTTGGTGGAGGACGTTCATGAGGAGGTTTGAGGTCCCACTATGCTACGCGGGGACAATGATAGTGCTCTCAAGCTGGTTAACAATCCAGTCTGTCACGCGAGAACTAAGCATATTGAGATTGAGCACCATTTCATTCGTGAAAAGGTGTTGGGAGGATCTCTTATGGTAGAGCATGTTCGGATTGCGAACAATGTCGCAGACATCTTCACAAAGCCGCTGGCGAAGGGACCGTTTACACGGTTGCGGAGTTTACTCGGGCTAGTCTCCACTTCCCACTTCAAGGGGGAGTGTTGAATTTTTTGAAGTGAAGTCGAGGAGACTGGGCGGTCTGATTTTGGCAGACCGCCGAGACCGCGCGGCCTGTGCTTGTATTCTGCCAGTCTGGCTCTGCCGGTCTGTTCTGGCGGTCTGCTGGTTCTGCCAGTTTGTTCTTTGAAGCTGCGTTCTGTTCCCGAGTTGGTGTGCTGGTTTGGCCTGTCTTCTTTGTTGGAAGATCGGGCGGTCTATTCCTATGTGTGACCGCCTGTCCGGGCGGTTTGTGCTTGGCAATCTGGCAACTTGTTCTAAGTCGGCCAGATGGTTCCTGGTTTGCTCCTGGTGGTCTAAGGAAGGAGTACCTTTGTGACCGCGCGACTTGTGCGCGGTCTTGTGTTCGCGCGACTTGTGCGCGATCTGCCTGCTGTTCTGCGGACTTGGTCGGATGGTCGTCCAAGTGGTCTGATCGCGCGGTCTGCCTTATGAGACCGCTGGTGATCTGACGGGTGGTGACTGTATCCCAGTTTGTGCGGTGATGACATCCATCTACCTGCCTATAAATAGGGGTGCTTGGCCCGTCATTAAAAATGAGAACTGTAAGAACTGAGCCTGGGTTAATTCGTGCGGTCTCACTTTGAGGTCGGGCGGTCTGGAAGCGAGTTGACTGTTTGTTGTGTTCGCAGGTTTGCGGTCTGCAGGTTGTGGTCTTCTTCCTTGGTGATTCCCAGCGGCTTGAATAAACAGTTCGGCAGCGGTCAGTCTGCGTACTGGTTTATGTTTGTTCTTGTGCTGTTCGCAGTGAGCTCAACGATCAGGCGACCTTCAGTGGTTAGGCGATCTGAGTTGCGGTCTGGAGACAGCTTCAGTTCTTCGTTCCAATAGAGCTCCAGTTTGTGCAGTTTGAGGTGCGGTCTTGCAGTGCTGGTGGTCTGTCCGGTTTCTGTTTGCGTGGTCTCAGGTCAAGCCGGGCGACTTCTGGAGTCGAGCGATCTGTGCGGTCTCAGCTTGTCTAGCCGCCAGATTTGTTTTTGGTGTGTTTTGTTCTTCTTGTCTCCGTGATTCTGATGAATCATGTCTCACCATGTATACCTCGCACTGTAAATGAAGTTTGTGTTTCAATAAAGTTTCTTGTGTTGCTGTGTGGCTTTGTGGTTGTTTGGCTTTAACTCAGTTGATGCAACTCCTGCTTACTCCTAAACGATTCAAATCAAAAAATTTAACATTAATTTCTTTCATTCACATTCTTCTAATCCAGTGTGCTTTGTAGCTAATGAGAAAGATGCCCTTTGTGTTTAATGGCACAAGAGACTTGCTCACATTAACTATAAAACCATTACAAGCTTTTCACTCAAGACTTAGTTAGAGATGGATCCAACATTAAGTGCATTAAAGAAGGTCGATGTCGTACATGCCAACTTGGCAAGAAAACTAGGACTAGCTTTAAGGGCATTATTATTAAAGACTCTACAAGGCGCCTCTACATGTTGCATATGGATCTATTTCATCTTATGCCAGTTTATAGCTTAGGAGGGAAAGCTTATACTCTTGTAGTAGTTGATGACTATTCAAGGTTCACTTTGGTTTTCTTCCATAAAAAGAAGTCAGAAACCTTAGATAACTTGAAGAATTTTGTTAGACAAATCCAGAATGAAATAGGTTGTACTGTTGTCAAATTCAAAAGTGACCATGGTACAGAATTTCAGTTAGGGGCCATGACAGAATTTTGCCAAGAGTTGGGTATCTCCCAAGAATTCTCCACACCCAAAACTCTCAACAAAATGGTGTGGCTAAGAGGAAAAATAGAACTTTAATAGAGGCCAACATGACAATGCTGAGTGATTCCTCTTTACCAAAATTTTTCTGGGCAGAGTCTGTCAATATAGCCTGTCATGTGATCAATAGAGCCTCCATCATCAAAGAACACAAAAAACTCCCTATGAGCTTATGAAGGGCAGAAAACCTACTCTATCCTACTTTAGAATCTTTGGTAGCAAATGTTATTCCATTAATAATAGGAAAACCAAGCTAACCAAGTTTGTAGAGAAAAGCAATGAAGGTATTTTTATTGGCTACAACTCCTACAGTAAAGCTTATAGGGTGTATAACATTAATAGTCAAGCAATAGAAGAATCTGTACATATTGTATTTGATGAGACTCATCTTATTCACAAAGGCTCGTCTAGTTCTTTAGTGGATACAAGTACATCTGAGAGAATGAAGAACTTATCCATTGAAGACAAAGCTGAAACTTCAGTAAAAGTCAAAGATCACTCACCTGCAGTAGACTTGGAAGAAGATGTTTTAGAAGTATTGGATACATCATAGGAAGCACAGCCTGCAGAACCAGTCATAGAAGAAACCCACAAAAGACTGCCAGCTACATCTAGACACTTCAGGCATCATCCAGAGGAGCAGATCATAGGATATGCCAGTCAAGGAGTGCTGACAAGGAGCATGGCCTTGAATGAAGTCATTTATCTAAGTTTCCTTTCTCAAGTTGAACCCAAGAAATTTGAGGAAGCAAATTCAGATCCATTCTGGATTGCAGCCATGCAGGAAAAATTATATCAATTCAGGAGATGCATAGTGTGGAACTTAGTTCCTAGACCCCAAGGACACAATATCATAAGAACCAAATTGGTCTCCAGGAACAAGTTGGATGAAAATGGAGTGATTACAAAGAATAAGGCTAGGCTAGTTGCAAAGGGATATGGACAAGAGGAAGGCATAAACTTTGACCAGACCATTGCCCCTATTGCAATATTGGAAGCCATCAGATTATTTATAACCTATGCAGCCCACAGAGGATTCAAGGTCTACCAGATGGATGTGAAGCCAGCCTTTCTAAATGGTGATCTCAAAGAAGAGGTGTATGTAGAGCAGCCCTCAGGTTTTGTTGATTCTGAACACCCTGATTATGTTTATTTTGATAGAAAGGCTTTGTATGGGTTGAAACAGGCTCCTAGAGCCTGGTATTAAACCTTGACAAGCTTTCTCATTGAAAACAAGTTCTCAAGGGAGATGATTGACAAGACATTGTTCATAAGGGAAGTAAAAGGCAAGATCTTGCTAGTGCAGATCTATGTGGATGACATAATATTTGGATTTACAGATGATCATCTCTGCAAGAAGTTTGCCAACTTGATGCTAGGAAAGTTTAAAATGAGTAGTATGGGAGAGCTCAAATACTTCCTAGTTCTCCATGTGAAACAGTCTAGTGATGGCATATTCGTCTCACAAACTAATTAAGTTCACAAGAGAGCTAGTCAAGAAATTTGGATTGGAGAGTGCTTCTTCCATGAAGACTCCCATGGGATCTGATGTGACTTTGGATAAGGATGAATAAGGAATACCCTTTGATGAAACCAAGTACAGATCCATGATTGGATCTTTTCTCTACTTAACTGCCAGTATGCCTGATATAATGTATGTCACATATATGTGTGTGTGTGTGTGTGTGTGTGTGTGTGTGTGTGTGTGTGTGTGTGTGCTAGATACCAAGTGAACCCCAAGGAATCTCATCACTCCTCTGTCAAGAGGATCTTAAGATACCTCAAGGGTACACCCAATCTTGGCTTATGGTATCCTAGGAACAATGATTATGAGCTAACTGGTTATTCATATGTAGATTATGCAGGGTGCAAGGAAGATAGTAAGAGCACTTCAGAGACTTGCCAATTCCTGGAGGAAGACTCATTTCATGGAGCAGCAAGAAGCAAACAAGTGTGACAATCTCTACATCAGAATCAGAATATATATATATATGCAGGGAGTTGTGGTGCTCAATTGTTGTGGATCCAGCATCAGCTCCAAGATTATAATCTAAAGATGACCAAAACACCCTTGTTTTGTGACCCATCTAGTGTCATCTCAATTGCAAAGAACCCTGTCTCACTTAGCATGACTAAGTACATTGAGATCAGGTATCACTTCATTAGGGAGCATGTGGAGAAAGAAGATATCATCTTTGAGTTTGTCCCTACAGACAAACAAGTGTTTGATATATTCACAAAGCCCCTAGATGAAGCTAAGTTTAACATCTTCAAGTTTCAATTGGGGATGTTGAACTTAGAATGAATTCTAACTCAATTTCAATTTTCCATCATCTATTTATAGTCACTGATAACATGCATGCTGAGTGATGCAGGTACCACTCAAGAAGTGATTGAAATTCACTAAGTCTGGAAAATATTTGTGCCTTGTCGCAACGACATCTTTAAATGTCTCGACGACACTACAAGAATCTCAGCGACACAATGTTTTATTTGTATAAACTGAGATAGACCTATAGAGTCGGTGGAGGAATGCTTGGCGGGAAAAAAATTCGACGACACAATGTGTATTGTCGTAGCACAACCCAACTATTTAAAATAATATTGGATCTTTCAATCTGAGTCATCCGATGATTGATTAATCAAATCAAATAGTATGAACGCACACTTATTATTTAATTTTCTTTATTTGATTCTACTTGTTATCTGGCATTTATCATTGTGGTGAGTTATGACTTCTTCAAATAGGGGGAGATTGTTGGGAACAATGCCCATCAATTTTCCTGATTTGAAGAAGTGTTCAGGTCAATAATAAAAGCACTGTGTATTTGATGTTCAATCTTATTTTATGAATGCAGTGTATAGTTACTATGTCTAGTTTTTCTCAAAGCTCTCTAAGTCCAAAATCTCTGAGAAGGACTGGCCATATCGTTGAAAAGGTATAAGACAATCATTGAAAAGGCTGCTTTGCAGAGATACTTCAGCAGTCAGAAGTGGAATTCAGACTAAGTTAAAATATCATCGTGAAGGAGTTATATTATCTTGAAGACTAAGTTATATTTCGTAGAGATAGAAAATACAGCTGAGATGTTCCATATCGTCAAGATGAACACGACAATATCAAGGTGAAGACCATATGTCGTCATAACAGAAAATGTAGTTGAGACATTCTGTAACATCCCCCAAACTACTAGACCCCTAGGAAATGTTTTTCATCACAAAGTCATGACAAAAATAGGATAAGAGACCTAGGGTAACTTTGTGACAAGTTGAATGGGTGGAAAACACATGGGGTGCACTTAGCCACCATGGGCCATCCTAACTTAAGTAGAATTCAAGGGTAACTCCAAAGGGTCTAAAGCAACTTATGCATCACATATAACCATAGGAATACCCCATAGGCTGAATTAAAGTACAGCAGGTGGCCTAAAAAGGTTCCTTGAACCCAAAATGGTGCCCCTTAACCACTCAATGAGCCTTTGACTTGGCTATGTCAAGACACATATAAAGGCCCAATTTGACCATAATATAGGTCAATTAGCCTGAGTATGATGAACTTAACCACACCACACCCCTCCTAAACACTTGGGTAGACTAATAAGACAAAATGGACCTACTGGAATTGGTCAATTTTGGGAAATTAGGCCAAATTACCAAAAAAACCCAAATTGACCTAATTGAACTAATTCCCTCAATTGGCTCAATATAATCAAATTGATCACACCAAACCCTCTATGACCATTAGGAGAGACTAGTGGGACAACATTGACCCATTGGGGTGGACCAATTTTTAGAAATTAGGGCAATTACCCAAAAAACCCCAATATGACCTAACTGAATTAATTCCCTCAATTAGACATTCAATTGGTCATATGTGATGAAGTTGATCTCCCGTATCCCTCCAAGATCTCCAAGGGAGCCTAATGGGTCCACATTGGACCATTGGGTAAACAAATTTTGGGAAATTAAGCAAAATTACTAAATTGCCCTAAATTACATCTTTGTCTAATATTGCTCAATTAGCCCTCAAATGGCCAAATTGTCCTAGCACAACTTCTCCTAAGCCCTAAGGGGAGTATATGAGGCCTAAATGAACAAAGGTGCACATTAAATTTTGGAAGATTAGGGCAAGAACACCAAAATCCCCAAATTGCCCTTAAAGCCCTAAATATGTAATTAAACCTCAAATGACCCCACCCGAACCTAGTTTCCCTTGGATTAGGTCCACAAATGTCTAAGCCACCAATGTGGGTCAGACACATTTGTTGGGGTGAGATTGAGTCAAGCCCAACCTCAAAAGTCCCAATTTGGCCTATTTGGGTCAAGTGAGCCCAAACCCAAACCCAAACTCAAACTCATTGGACTTAGCCCAACCCCAGAGCCATTAGGCTCAACCCCGCCTAATCAAGTTCACTAGGGATGAAATTTCCTAAGAGGCATTGGGCCCATGGAGGTGGCTCATCAATGGTGGTGGCCGGTCACCCCCAAGGTTGAATTAATGGGGTGGTGGCCACTTGGCCACCACTCCCTCTTTCCTGGATAGCTCTCAGCATCCCCAAGAACTCCAGCTGCAATTGGGCAGAGTTGGCAGCAATTGAGAGGGGGAGGAGAGAGAGCTCAACTCCACTTGCCAGCCACCATTAATGCCCCCACATCTTAACTCAAGTATGTTATGATCTTCTCTCCCCTGGCAGAAATTTGAACTCAGGATTGATTTCCTGATGAGATGGAGGGTTGTGGTTGGCTGGCTGAGGAGGTGGCAACATAGGGGAGATCACCGATTAAAGGCCGCTAGCCATATACACTCCCCCGACCTAAATCACCCACATCACCAACTTTAGAATTGAGAGAGGAGAAGAAGCCCTCAGTCAGCTGAAGGAATTTTGCCCAGTTGTACGGACATTGCTAGGAACTCGTAGGAAAAGCTTTAATGGCACCCAAGAGGAACACCAGGGCTACCACTCATAATCAGGTCAGGTTCTCTCCTCCTCCACCTGTGCTAGTTCTCCCCCTTTCTTCCTCTCTAAAATCCTTGGCGGAAATGGTGTATCACCATCGCCATCTTTTGATGTTCTGGGCCAAAAAGTGCAAGATGGTGGAGGGCTACTCCAGCCATCTCAAGCCAAATGGCCACCGCCAATCGGAAGCCCTAGGTCGGGTGATGGTGGTGGCGGGAGGGTCTCGCCACCACCCGCCGGAAATTGGCCTGCAAAATTCCCCAGTCTCAGGAAATCCCAGCCCTAGGCTTATCAGGGAAGATGATCCCGCGACCGTCCAATTTAGAAGGCCGTTAAACGCAGACCAGATTTATAATAAAAAGTTATTTTGTCACATTTCAATCCAGATATTTGTTTAATTTTCTAGGGTACTTTGAAGAAAAATAATGAAATATGCTCAACATCAAAGTTGTAGGGAATGCTCTTAACAAATTTTAGAAATTTGTTTCATGTCATTTGGAGCTCTGTAGCTCCCTAGGCACCTGTTTTGGTGTACAAAGTGAGCATGAATGGGTATTTTGAGTATATCTCCATAAATACACCATGCAGTCAAGTGAACTTTGGACCACAGGTGTGTATACCTTAGACCTACTGTTTGCCCAAAAATTAGAATTTTTGGGGCACATTTTTATAAAGTTTTACCAATAATTTAATAAATCATCTATGTTGTATAAATTAGATTAAATTAACTCAAATATTGTCAGATCTCCTCTGGATTATGGGTGATGTATATAATAGTGTCTGGTAAAAGTTTTGGTCCACTTGGACCCTTGCATGTGAGTAAAATCCAAATTTCAAATGAACCCTAGTATGAAAATTTTAAGAATGTGACACAAATGTATTTTGTGAATTTAAACAAAACCATTCCATAGCAAGCCTTGAAATTTTAACCATAGCTTAGATAGGACCAATTATATAGCCTATCCAAAAATGGGAATTTTTGGTAGACATTTTTCTAAGGTTATAGAAATAATTTAATTAATCATGCATGGCATGATAGTTGGGTTGTATGAACCCAAATCCACCCAAATCTTTGGTGGAAGGATCATTAGGTTATGTTAGGTCACTGGACAAAATTTGGGACCATTTGGACCCATGCATGTGGAGCTATCTGCATGCAAACCAAATCTAGTAAGGTTAAACTTTAACATGTGACCTAGGGGAAATTTTGTGAAATTCTCCCAAACCCCTTGGTCAATAGGCCAGAAATTTTAAACAGTGGTGTGTTATGCCTAGTCCCACATGCTGGCCATATTTTGTTATTTTTGGAATTTGTTTTACTATAATTCCATTTATTATTTAAATAAGCATGAATATATAACATTCATGGCTTGGTGATAAATAGTGACCCCGAAATGTGTTAAATGATTATAGGGGTCAAAGTACATCTCTGGTAGAGTTTTAAAGTAAATTGTCTTGGTGCCTGTGGGAAAATTCACCTACAAGTGTATGTAGAGTGGGAAGGGGTGCTAATAGCACAAAACACCTTTCTTGAATACTTATCTCAATTTGGCTATTGCAAGAAAGGAATAACTTGCACATGCATAGGATAGGAGGAAATGTAACCCCTTCGGTAATTTGGGAATTTTTGGTACAAAAATTCCCTAAGTGTTTACATAGGGTATAAATATTGCAAATGTCAATTGTTTACCCAGAAATCGGCGATCCATCCAAAGATGACGAAAACAATCCGCACGGTCTTAGAAACCCAGGCGGTCTCGCAGTGACCGGGCAACCTCCGACAATTTTCCAGCCCCGGGCGATCTCGCCAGTTCGGCGAGCCTGGGCGGTCTCCCACTGCCTGGGCGATCTAGCCAGTTCGACGAACTCGGGCAGTCTCCCACTGCCCGGGCGATCTCGCCAGTTTGTTGAGCCCGGACAATTTCCCACTGCCTCGGCGATCTCGCCAGTTTGCCGAGCCCGGGCAGTCTCCCACTGCCCGGACTATCTCGCCAGTTCGCCTAGCCCGGGCGGTCTCCCACTACCCGGGCAATCTTGCCATTTCGCCGATCCCGTGCGGTCTCCCATCGCCCGGGTGATCTCTCTTCCGCAAGTCACTCATGGCTCGAGTAGCCCGCTTTTCCTGGCCCTACCCGTTCGGGTAGGTCCTGCGCCTATAAATAGAGGGGCAGGGGTACCAGTTGGAGACTTCAGAAAGTTTCCATCCCCTAGCCGGTGACTTGAGCGGTCTCCATTTTTTAGATCGCGGAAAACTCTTCCTTCTTTCTTGGGCGATCTCCCACCTTCCGGGTGATCTCCCTCAGCGACCTCAGTGACTCCAACTCCCATCTCCCCCTGTGACCTCTTTCCTGCTCGCGACCATCTCTTTTCTCTCTCTCTCACTCCTTCACTCGTAGCTCAAGGTAACCGACCACCCAACAGTTTTCCCCCTCCTTCTCCAGCTTGAGCAAGTGTGGACTTGGTACATTTTTGGTGCCAACAGAACTATCACGCGACCTTCAAATCTTGAGTGGTTGATGAACAGCAGTTGCGATGAAGATGTGGGATTTTGCCAAAAATGACACCCAATCTTAAAATAGCCATAACGTTTGATTCATTTGTCCGTTTTCAGCACACAATAGCTTTTCGGAACCAGATCGGAGCCATCCATCCAATGTCAAACATGTTTCCTCATTCAAGTCAGTTTTGCGCCCTCAAATTGCCAAAATTCAACTCTGTTTAAAAGGATCGCATTTTTTCTCTTTTGGCAATTTCAGTAATTCTTGTTTTTGTGCGCGTGACTAGCCATGGCTGACCATGTGTTCGCCCAGCATCTAGTCAAATCTATCCCAGGTAAATCATTCATCTGGGAAGCCTTTGGTAAGTATCATCGTGAGGTCGCTCATTATCTCGAAACCTTAAACAAATCCTTGGTCACCCTCCTCCAGCAGTTGCCACCTCAAGCTCCTTTTGAGGAAGCTCCTCCTCCTCCTCCTACAAGATTTTCACATCCGATCGCTCCTCTCCCGTCTCAATCTGAGGAGTTCAAAACTACTTGCCATGACTAATTCAGATCAGCTGCCTAGTAATATTTAGCAGAAGTGCTGAACTTTTAGGAGGACTGGGCTTATTTTCCGACCCCTGCTTATGCTGCTTATCCTTTAGCTCCTCCGATTATTATTGAAGTGGAAGATCCTTCCCCCTTCTCATTTCAAGTTCGTTCAGAGTATATTTCTAGTGAGTTTAGAGAGCCCCATCTTTCAGTCTTCTTAGGAGGAGAAGATCCCGTCAGCCATTTTCAAACTTTCGAATCTGCTATCTCATTGAGGACTATCTCAGATGGGATTAAGTGCAAATTATTAGTTATATCCTTTGATGGTCAAGCTAGAGATTTGTTTTACAAGATGCCACCTCAATCAATCACTTGCTTCACTGATCTTCGAAGAGCACTTCTCTTGAGGTTTGCTACCTCGAGGAAATGGAAGAGAGGCCCAGCAGCTGTTTTTCAAATCAAGCAAGGATAATGAGACTCTTGCTCAATTCATTGACAGGTTCCAAAAGGAAATTCTTGAAATTGTTGATGTTAATCAGGACTTGTATAAAATCGCCTTGATAAATGGATTACAAGAAGTTCCTCTAAAATTTGAAGTCAGCATAAATGAGCCTGAGAATTATGGATATCTTATTAGAGTAGCAAATCAATTTGTTGAAGGAGAGATAGCAAATCCTAACTATGGTTCTTCTCTGAATCGAAGGACCCAACAACGACAAAAGAATTCTTATTATCATCATCCAACTTCATCACAGAATTTTCCGCGAGATGAATACTTTAGATCTTACTCTTTTCCTCAGAATATACCTACTCGACACCAAAAGCAAGATGCATCACCTAAATTTCTGGAAGTATGTCTAATCCAGTCTTACAATATGAGTACACTTGAATTCAAAAACTATCCAGGAGAGTATACTCAGCTCAATGTTCCCATGGAAAAAGTTCTTATGATCATTCAAGAAAGGCCAGAGTTTAGAGTTCCTCGACCAATGAGATCAAAGGCCAAGTATCGTCATAAAGAACTCTTCTGCAAATATCACTCAGACATTGGTCATGATACAGAACATTGTCGAGCTCTTCAGAAGCTAGTAGATGAACTATGGGAAGCAGGAAAGTTACAAGGCCATCTTGCTCAATAATCTGATATTTGATTCTCCACCAGAAGCAATTTTATAAGCAAAGGGTTTTTCATTCAATAAAAGAAGTGCATAGAATAAAGATGAGAAAAAGTGTCATTTCATTTCTTGTTTCTTATACCTCCCATTTGTTTAGAGTTTTTTCTGCATCTTTTCTTTTCTAGCATTACTTGTAATAAGCATAACGGTAACTCAGGTCCTATCAGTAGCCACCATTACGAAGACCTTCTCAGCAGTGAGATATATTAAACCTCATATCCATACCAATCGCCGTATCCTTCACTGCAGACTTTTATCCAATTATGTCTTATTTTTTTTCATTAACTCTACTTCCTGCTATTTTCATTAGCACTTATAAGAACTGAGTGGGTGTGAAGGGTGGGAATACCACCTCTGTTGTTTGATGTTTGATGTGAAGGGTGGTGTTGCGCAAATCCTGCACACCGCTATAGGCGGTAGCGAGACTGCGATCCGAACGGCAGTGAACCGGTCGCTGTCAAGTAATAATATGAGGAAGTAAATCCCCAAGTATCGAATCTCTCAAGGAACACAGTAAGGTGGAGTTTACTATTGAGGCAGGACTTGAGATTGAAGTCCTTTAGTCGGATGGAACGCGAAGGGGGGTTGTTTGGGTTATGGAAAATAAAAGTAACAAAATTAAACTACTCCTATGCAGGCCATGTGCGCACTGCTTCGCTAGGCGGGATGGAGACTGCGTAGGCCTTGAACGCACTACTTCGAAAGGGCGGATGGGCGAGTAGGCTAATGGAATGGAATGGAGAGAACGGCGGAATGAGGGTTGCAAGCACCTCGTCAACAAGCACGCCACTAGCAATTGCTAGTGCGGCACCGAAAACAATGACGAAATAAAAGTTAAATGGGGGGCGCACCTCATTAAGCACAAATGAACAATACAATCTCAAATAAATGAAATAAGCATTACATAACTAGAATCATTGTGCACATCATGAATAATGTAGAGGAGACTAACCTAAACAAACATCAACATAGAGAAAGAAAAAGAGAGTAAAGTAGTCGACCAAATCTGAAGCCTTGCCGAAGATTCACGGTTGGAATCGCAGGGTTGTCAATCCGCGTCCAAACTCGGTCTTCAACTGCGTCCGAGGTAGAGGAGGGCTGTCACTTCCTCCCAATGGCTCGTCTTCTTCGTGTCACGATCCGATTTACTCCGATACACAATCTCCTTACTCGATGTGGGCGATCTTTGGGCTGGAAATCTCTCCTTGGGGCTCAAGGATGATGGAGGAGGCCTAGGGGGGTGAAAAACCAGCGGAAAGGGCGAAAACGGCGGACTGGACGGAGTTGCAAAGCGTGATCCCGCCCTAATTCGCGAATAGGGCATTTTATAGGCACTGGAATAAACAGTGCGCACGGTCGTTGGCGCACGACCAGTGGTCGTGCGCACTAGAATCCTGTGATCGTGCGCCTGACTGGACGGAGCCTGCAAGGGAAGAAAATTATAAAATACAAAGTTCGCACGACCAGTGGCGCACGACCAGTGGTCGTGCGCACTATCGTAAGTGGTCGTGCGATAAGCCAGATAGAACTCATGAAATGGGCGTTAAGTGCGCACGAGCAGAGGCGCACGACCAGTGGTCGTGCGCAAAGGAGCCAGTGATCGTGCGTAGTGTTCCTGTACAGAATTGTACCGGGAACACCTGCACGACTCCTGTTCCAGCATACGACACCAATCAAGCCACTGAAGGTGGCACTTAACACAGCATGACAACTAGTAACAAAGATAAACAAGAAATAATCACCAAAACGGGCCAAAACGTGCACCTAGCAGAGAGTGATAATTATGAGCTAAAATGGGGCTAAAGTGCAGTGGAATGAATGGAAAAATGGCCCGGATGAGTCCAAATATGTGTATAAGATGAGGACTCATCACACCCCCAGACTTACCTGTTTGCGCGTCCCGAGCAAACATATCCGGCGGAGTAGGAAAAGCATAGCTAACCAAAAAATTGCAAACATGGAATAGAATGCGAAGTTTCCTACTAGTGTGCATAGAAGTTCATTAGAAGAAGTTTTTACATATGCTAGCTACTTTATAAAAGTGTAAATGCATAAAAATGAATTTATTTTTACTCAAAAATGGAATGTTGGTGAATCTCGTGGTCTCGCGTAGTACGAAAGTAAGCTAGATGCGCAGGTGAATGTTACCCAAGACCGGAACTCGGAATTATCTCCGTTGAAATCCATCAACGTTGAGAACCATATGCTCGCCCGGTCACACTCTCTCCACGGCGCTAGTGAACTCACAAGACGAATCGATAGGACTTTAGGTATACAAGAGGCTTGGGTTACGGTTTGGAATGCAAAGATAAACGTGAAGGCTAATCGCAACCCAAATGAGCACACAAAAGTGCTAAATCATAGCAGCCCCAATAATACACGTGTAACACACCCCCAGACATGACTTTGAAACCGGGTGTGCACACGGCCTACAACAATCAATACCAAAATATGCTTCAATTAAAGCGCTAGGGATAAATATATATATATATATATATTTCTTTTTCTTTTTCTTTTTCTTTTCCTTTTATCCCCAAATTAATTAGCACAATTCTCAGCACGAAGACATTTTTTTTTAAAACTTCCACATCAACACTGAAGTTACGCATCACCGCACCGCATTGAAAAATTACAATTCATAAATGCTCTTAGGTTAATTTTTGGTTGCGATAATCGGATTAGCTTTTAGGCCTTGGTGAAGTATGGTGGGGCTGAATCAAAAGATCGGGTAGGCACAAAATAGGCTAGCAACGGGTAGTGTATAGGAGTGGTAGAACAAAGCTCAAGCTTGCCAAATAGATGGCCTATGTCACGCTCAACTTGCAAGTCATTCGCACCCATGCTTCGAGAGTCGCTTGGGGCAAGTTCTTAACCCCCGAGAAAGGTAATCCTTCCTCCCGACTCGAGCAACACGAACCTCACATTCGCCTACACACAATACCACGCTACCGCAAGATTGAACCACATTCACCATTTTGAGTAAAATAAATTAAAATCTACGCAAATCTATAAATTATAAATTAGAAGCATAAACAAAAACTAATTCTACTCAAATCCCTATGCAAACACGAGTATTCAACTAGAGCACTACAAGAGTCAACATTCCACTCCATCTTGCAATTATTTTGGCTAATACAGCACTTCCTACATCACATCCAAGAATTGAATATACGGAAGCATACAAACAAGCGAGTGCGCGCTAAAGTGGGTGCAGTGGTGTACAGTGAAGATGAACAATACTAAATAACTGAAATTAAAATACTTCTAGTATGCAAATGAGATGTGCACGTGCAGTGGGTAACATATAACGGCTCTCCCCCAGACTTAATCTAAACAATACAACATAATGATATGACAGTGAAAATCAAAATCGAAAGCTAGGGAAGAAGTTACCCAATGCTCAGCAAGTGAGCATACCAGAAGGTGCGTGGAAATCTGAAGCAAACCCGCCATTCAGAATTTGCAATGAGTACCTGCAGGGGTGAGCTCCACAAAAACAAAAGAAAAAGACAAACTAAAATAAACTACAGCTAACTAAACATGATTAGAAGAAATAAAAAATGCAGGAAAAGTAAGATAACTACTGGGGTTATTGTCCTCCCAGCACGACTTATTCAAATTGAAAACAGTTCTAGCTAATGGGTCTATGAAAAGAGAAGTGCACAGGTAACTGTTTTAATATGCGTGTCGGTAGCGGGTACCGATATGGCAACAGAACAGTCACGCCTCTACCCGAATATAAATAATACCTGCTCGTCACAGGTAGAGGGAATAAAAAATAAGAAGAGGAGGAATCCTCACTCAACTCACCAAAAATATCCTTGCCCAGCAAGGTATCATCTCCAGGGAGGTAGCAGGAGGAGAAGGAAATGAGTGGAGCTTCCTCTACGGAGGGGGGATCAACCTCCTCACATATGAGGATACACTCATCATTGACTTGAGCAACATGCTCCAAGTCCTCCTGGGATGCCTGTAAAGATTCAACCTGCACAGGCTCAGGTGAAGAAGGGGGGTCAAGAAATAAAAGAGAAGAAGGACAAAAATAATCAGAAATCGGGGGAGTGGTCCCGGTCTCACTCCCAACAGGATCCAAGGATAGATTGCTATCATCATCGTAAGTATCATGGAGAGGGGAACCCAAGAACTCAAGGGCCTCAGTGGTGGTTTGGACCTCCTCGTCCCATGAAGAAGTGCAAACCTCCTCATCAGAGAGAGTATCCTCCTCAACCCACTTTGGAGCATCCTCCGAGTCCGAAGCATCACCCCACTCCTTTACTTTGATAGGATCATAAAGAATGTGTGTAGAAAAATCTTGCAAAAAAACTGGAGGAACACAAAGATTTGGCTCCTCCACAAAAAGATCTGCTGACGCCTCCCCGATGGAAATAATACTTTCCTCATCATACTCAGGTGCATCTAGGAGCTCCCATTCCTCTCCTTGTTGGCTAACAGATGAGTGATCATCATCACTGGGAGTGAAGCCATACACAGGGAGTGAGGAGTCCATGCACGAGACAAGCTCAGGGGTAGAGGGCGCAATTGCCTCCATGGGCACAGAATGAGCGATAGGGACACTGTTGTCATGAGTGGAGGAGCAGCGGTCAGGATTGAAAAGACTAGGACAGTCCTTCAATTCATGACCCTCTCCTCGACACAACAAGCAAACAATGTTCCTACACTGCCTAGCATTTAACTCATTCATTTGGTCCATATAATAAACCATGTCATTAAAGCTAGGTGAAATATCCCATGACGACATTTTCAATAATTAAAGCAGATAAAATGAAGCTGAAATTCTTTGCAAGGAAATTTACACAAACTAATAAAACTCCTTGGATTAAACTTGCCTAAAAAAAAAATTAAAACGGGAAAAGGGAAATAGTAAAATTAATAAACGCAAAAATTAAATAGAAAACAAACAAAATGACAAGAGGACTATACACAATGGAAGAACTTCTAACTCTTGTCTCCCCCTACAACAACTCACACATCTGTGTTCCCCGGCAACGGCGCCAAAAACTTGTTGTGCAAATCCTGCACACCGCTATAGGCGGTAGCGAGACTGCGATCCGAACGGCAGTGAACCGGTCGCTGTCAAGTAATAATATGAGGAAGTAAATCCCCAAGTATCGAATCTCTCAAGGAACACAGTAAGGTGGAGTTTACTATTGAGGCAGGACTTGAGATTGAAGTCCTTTAGTCGGATGGAACGCGAAGGGGGGTTGTTTGGGTTATGGAAAATAAAAGTAACAAAATTAAACTACTGCTATGCAGGCCTTGAGCGCACTGCTTTGCTAGGCGGGATGGAGACTACGTAGGCCTTGAACGCACTACTTCGAAAGGGCGGATGGGCGAGTAGGCTAATGGAATGGAATGGAGAGAACGGCGGAATGAGGGTCGCAAGCACCTCGTCAACAAGCACGCCACTAGCAATTGCTAGTGCGGCACCGAACACAATGACGAAATAAAAGTTAAATGGGGGCGCACCTCATTAAGCACAAATGAACAATACAATCTCAAATAAATGAAATAAGCATTACATAACTAAAATCATTGTGCACATCATCAATAATGTAGAGGAGACTAACCTAAACAAACATCAACATAGAGAAAGAAAAAGAGAGTAAAGGAGTCGACCAAATCCGAAGCCTTGCCGAAGATTCACGGTTGGAATCGCAGGGTTGTCAATCCGCATCCAAACTCGGTCTTCAACTGCGTCCGAGGTAGAGGAGGGTTGTCACTTCCTCCCAATGGCTCCTCTTCTTCGTGTCACGATCCGATTTACTCCGATACGCAATCTACTTACTCGATGTGGGCGATCTTTGGGCTGGAAATCTCTCCTTGGGGCTCAAGGATGATGGAGGAGGCCTAGGGGGGTGAAAAACCAGCGGAAAGGGCGAAAACGGCGGACTGGACGGAGTTGCAAAGCGTGATCCCGCCCTAATTCGCGAACAGGGCATTTTATAGGCGCTGGAATAAACAGTGCGCACGGTCGTTGGCGCACGACCAGTGGTCGTGCGCACTAGAATCCTGTGATCGTGCGCCTGACTGGACGGAGCCTGCAAGGGAAAAAAATTATAAAATACAAAGTTCGCACGACCAGTGGTCGTGCGCACTGTCGTAAGTGGTCGTGCGATAAGCCAGCAGAACTCATGAAATGGGCGTTAAGTGCGCGCGAGTAGAGGCGCACGACCAGTGGTCGTGCGCGAAGGAGCCAGTGATCGTGCGCAGTGTTCCTGTACAGAATTGTACCGGGAACACCTGCACGACTCCTGTTCCAGCATACGACACCAGTCAAGCCACTGAAGGTGGCACTTAACACAGCATGACAACTAGTAACAAAGATAAACAAGAAATAATCACCAAAACGGGCCAAGACGTGCACCTAGCAGAGAGTGATAATTATTTGCTAAAATGAGGCTAAAGTGCAGTGGAATGAATGGAAAATCGGCCCGGATGAGTCCAAATATGTGTATAAGATGAGGACTCATCAGGTGGATATACCACCTCTGCCTATTTCCTCTGGGGTTGTAAAACCCACCAAGACCACATCGTGCAAGTATTGTCCACAGATGTGTAGTGGTAGCCCCTCTCTTCTTCTTAGGATGTCACAAACTTAATGATATTTTTAGGAAAGCAATGGCGGTGTAGCTCCTGCAGCATGACTGCACCTGCCCTTTTGATCGTTTTTGAGTTGTGCATCTCTCTCTCCCTCTCTCTCTCTTTCTCTCTCCAATCCTCTATAATTGATTATCATTGATTGCAATTATATCTGTGTCAAGTTAATCGACTTGAGTTGCTTGAATATAGATATTTCCATTTGGTAATGGATTGATTGTAATAGACTACTAACAATTGATGTTAGATGGTGTGATATAATTTGCAAGAGAAACAGACTAATTTTAGTATGTACCACAATGCACTGCCAAATAATTATGCAATTATTTGTTAGGTACTAATTTTGTAGGTACCCTAAAATACCATATGCATCACATCCGGGTTCCTGGATTTCTGGATTTCATGATTAATCTATTTATAACTTCAGGTTTCTCAAATCATACATTGAGTTGAGCATCAGCTGACATAATATCATTAACAACATAAAAATGGTCAATTCAAAAATCATCCAGCTATATTAGTTGTAGGCTCACATTTTTGGGAGCGTGTGAATATGAAGATATCAGAATGTTGGCTTTCTCCTTCCGCATACATGAGTGATGTCTCATTTCTTCACATAGAGATATTATTTCAGCAACATCAAAGCAAGTGATTATTAATAAGCGTTCATACCCTCTATAAAGGAGATGTTCCTTCTTATACACTTCAAACTGAATAAAAATAAGTATCAGCAAAGTTGTTTCAGGTACCTGACATATTTTATTACTTGACATCATATACCTATATTTCATATCTTTTGCAGAGATATACAGGTGTTTGCGAGTTCTCTTCAGGTACTCGCATATTCTATGTTTCATATACCTATTTTTCATATCTTTTGTATAGATATACAGGTGTTTGCGAGTTCTCTTCAGGTACACGCGTATTCTACGATTCATATACCTGTTTTTCATATCTTCTGCAGAGATACACAGGTGTTTGCGAGTTCTCTTCAGGTACTCGCGTAATCTATGTTTCATATACCTATTTTTCATATCTTTTGCAAAGATACACAGGTGTTTGTGAGTTCTCTTCAGGAACTTGCATATTCTATGTTTCATATACCTGTTTCTCATATCTTTTGTAGAGATATACAGGTTCTCGTGAGTTATCCTTCAGGTACTCACGTATTATATTTTCATATGCATGTTCTTATGTCTTTTTCGCAGATAAAAATAAGTGTTCATGAGTTCTCCTTCAGGTACTCGCGCAATGTTTTCCTTTCATACATACTTTGATTACTCATTTGCAGAGATACACAGGTGTTTGCGAGTTCTCTTCAGGTACTCGCATATTCTATGTTTCATATACCTATTTCTCATATCTTTTGCATAGATATACAGGTGCTCGTGAGTTCTCCTTCAGGTACTCGCGCAATGTTTTCTTTCACTCATACTTTGGTACTCTTTTGCAGAGATACACATGTGTTTGCGAGTTCTCTTCAGGTACTCTCTTAATTTATGTTTCATATACCTGTTTCTCATATCATTTGAAGAGATATACAGGTGCTCGTGAGTTCTCCTTTAGGTACTCACATATTATATTTTCATATGCCTGCTATTATGTCTTTTTTTGCGGATAAAAATAGGTGTTCGCGAGTTCTCCTTCAGGTACTCGCGCAATGTTTTTCTTTCATACATACTTTGATTACTCTTTTGCAGAGATACACAGGTGTTTGCGAGTTCTCTTCAGGTACTCGCGTATTCTATGTTTCATATACCTGTTTCTCTTATCTTTTGCAGAGATATACAGGTGCTCGCGAGTTCTCCTTCGGGTACTCACATATTATATTTTCAAATGTCTGTTCTTATGTCGTTTTTGCGGATAAAAATAGGTGTTTGTGAGTTCTCCTTCAGGTACTCGCACAATGTTTTTCTTTCATACATACTTTGATTACTCTATCATAGAGATAAGACAGGTGCTCGTGAGATTCCTATTCCGGTATTCACATAATATACACACTTTTTATACGCATGTTCAATCATGTCCGAGAAAGTGGATCTTGATTCTCGTGGGTAAGTTCTATTTTTTTGATGTTTTTCAAAACTTCAAAAAATGCGGGGATTTTGTTTACCAAGAAATCGGCGATCCATCAAAAGGCGACGAAAGCAATCCGCGCGGTCTCAGAAACCCGGGTGGTCTCGCAGTGCCTGGGTGAAAGATTATAGGTATATGATCTAGTTCACCTAGAGGGGGGGGGGGTGAATAGGTCTTTTGATTTTTACTTTCCAGATATAAACAGTTTAAACTATTCTATGCAAGAAATCAAGCACAACCAGAAAACACACAAGTGTTTATAGTGGTTCCCCAAGATAGTGTGTATATGGGTAGTCCAGTTTCCCCCTTCCCCCTTCTAACAGTGTGTTAGACAGGGCCAACTCCTCCAATCTCAGCAAAAATAGCTTACAGCACAGATCGCTCAGGATCTCTCATGTTTTCCCAACCCTACCTCAGGCACATCAGCCCTACCTCAGATCAGCCACTGATCCTACAACTCAGACCACATCATGTCCTACAAACTCAGGCCTAAATAGCCCTACCTCTTTGGAATCCACCTCCTACATCTCAGACCCCTTCCAGGTCCTACCTCAAAGGAATCCTCCTCCTACAGCTCAGGCAATAATGCCCTACAACTAAGGCTAACCAGCCCTACAGCTCAGGCCTTCAGCCCTACAAACTCAAGCAATAGCCCTACAGTAAAAGAGTATTTGAAGCTTACTACAACAAACAGCAGAGAGTAGAAGTCTTCTGTAGTTCCTGCACAGCTAGTGCTATCTTGTAGCTGGAGATGTTGATGGCAGCTACAAATTGATCTTCCTTTTCAGTTGAAGGATGGAAGATCACCTTGCTCCTTCTTGTAGAGGAGCTTTCATTTTCTCTCTTATTCTTCTTGCTTGTTCAGTAAGCAGGAGGAGAAAGACGAGAGCTCTCGCCGTCAATGGAATAGTAAATTTGATTTAGCACTCAACCAGCAGCTTTCCAAAGTGCCCTAACTTCTTCTTTTATTCATCCCCAACCTTCAACGGCTCTTAGCCGACCTTCTGACTAGTATGGGAGAGACTGGTGGACCCCCATAAAGTCTTTCTGCAGCTTGCTCCAAAAGCAGAACACGCAATCTGCGTTCAATGAACTCGCCATACTGCGTTCGACGAACTAAGTTCTGCGTTCGATGAACTCGCCATACTCTTCTGCGTTCGACGAACTCGCCAGACTCTGCGTTCGACGAACTCGCCAGACTCTGCGTTCGACAAACTTGCCAAACTCTGCGTTCGACGACCTTCATTCTTCGTTCAACGAACACGCCAAGTCTCAGCGCTTGCTTCTGTCCCGTCTCTACGTTTGACGAACTGAGTTCTGCGTTCGACGAACACACCAAGTCTCAGCGGTTTCTTCTATCTCGTCTCAGCGTTCGACGAACTGAGTTATGCGTTCGATGAACTCGGTTCTGCGTTCGACGAACTTCATTCTACGTTCGACGAACATGCCAAGTTTCTTCTATCTTCAGCTCAGCTTGCCCAGATGCCTTCTCAGCGGCTCAGCTGAGACAGTGATATCTTCTCAGCTGATTAAAGAACATACCTTTGAATATATTCCAATGTATGGAATATCATCTCCCTGTATAAAACTTGAGACAAAATAGATTGTATCAAATACAATATGTACTTAGCACTGTGAGTGATGCCTCTTCAAATCAATGGAACATTGAGGGCAATATTCCCAATAATCTCCCCCTATTTGAAGAAGGCAGAACATTCCCAATGCTAAGGTACATAGCCAACAAAAACCTATCATACAAATACTCTATTTAGCATTCATGATATCATTGCTTCTAGAAAATAACATTGTTTAAGCATTAACATTGTTTAAGCATGCTTTGATACCTCATGACAGATTATGTTAAGCTTTGACTAGCTCATAGGTTATCTCCCCCTTTCCAACTCAGATTATATGGCATATTCATAATAACTAACTCTGATAACTTTATCAGAGGGCTAACTCTGATTTGGCCATAGCATTGGCCATCTCCCCCTTTCTGGTTTCTTCAACTATTTTTCCCTCTAGGGATTGGGAGGGAGCAGCTATAGGCCCTGGGAAGGTTTAGAAAGCATTTTCCAAATCCCCCTTAGGTCAACCTTCATCTCTTAAAATTGACCATCTCCCCCTCAACCTGAGCAGGAACTTGATCCCCCTCAATGTGAGTATTATTAGCTTTATTAGCTGTTCTTGTTCATTTTGAACAACCCTTTCTAGCTCCCCCTCACTTGGAGCATTAGTATTGACCTTTTGATTGTAAGTGTAAATGAAATTACATCCTATGCCTGAGTTCGTCGAACTCAGAGTTGAGTTCGTCGAACTCAGACTGGAGTTTGTCGAACTCAAGGCTTAGTTCATCTGAACTCATCATAGAGCTTAGTTTGTCGAACTCAGAGTTGAGTTCGTCGAACACAAGCTCGACGTTCGACGAACCCAGGAAAGAGTTCGTCGAACCCAGAATTTTTCCAGCTGTTTAAGGGTAACCTGAAGCTCAGCTAATCCAGATTTTTCTGATCCAGCTGATTATACTACATTATACTGTTCTACATTTAACATTGTAGGGAGATTATCTACCCTATCATGTGGACTATGCCTACTATAAAGTTGATCAATTCAGATTTCAGTTTATCATAACAGTACATATTGTGGGAATTGTACAGATGAGAACATAAGCATTTTAACAGTGGATATTGATTCATAAATGAACTCATTCTAAATTCAACATTCCTAATCCAATTTTGAAAGAATTGAACTTGGCCTCATCGAGTGGCTTGGTGAAGATATCAGCTACTTGATTGTCTGTGGGGACATATTCAAGTTTGATATTTTCACACTCTACATGCTATGTGTTTGTTCCTGCTATGGGAAACAGGATTTTTGGCAATAGAAATAGCACTGGATGAGTCACACAGCAGGGGAGATTGACTAACCTTTATGTTGTAATCCTCCAATTGATGTTGGATCCACAGAAGTTGAGCACAACAGCTACCTGCAGCAATGTACTCTGACTTAGCTGTGGATATGGCCACACTGGTTTGCTTTTTGCTGCTCCAAGATATCAGCCTCCTCCCTAGTAATTGACAAGTTCCACTTGTGCTTTTTCTGTCTTCTTTGCACCCTGCAAAATCTGCATATGAATAGCCTATTAGTTCAAAGTCATTGTTCCTAGGGTACCAAAGGCCAAGATTTAGTCTGCCCTTGAGGTATCTCAAAATCTTCTTGACAGAGGTGTTGTGAGATTCCTTAGGACAAGCCTGGTACCTAGCACAAACACATGTAGTATACATAATGTCTGGCCTACTAGCAGTCAAGTACAACAGGGATCCAATGATACACCTGTACGTGGATTCATTAAAGACCTTCCCCTATTCATCCTTGTCTAATGATACATTAGATCACATGGGTGTTCTCATTGTGGAGGCTGATTCCATCCCAAATTTCTTGATGAGCTCCTTGGTGTACTTAGTCTGGGAAATGAAAATTCCATCATCAGACTGTTTCACTTGGAGCCCAAGGAAATATTTAAGTTCACCCATACTGCTCATCTCAAACTCCCCCTGCATTAGATTGGCAAATCTCTTGCAGAGGTTATCATCAGTAAACCCAAATATTGTGTCTTCAACATAGATTTGGACTAAGAGACACTTGCCCCTTGTTTCCCTAAGAAACAATGTGCTATCTATCTTCCCCTCAAGAACTTGTTCTTGATGAGAAAGCTAGACAATGTCTCGTACCAAGCCCTGGGGGCTTGCTTAAGACCATATAGAGCTTTCCTAAGTAGATAAACATGAGATGAGAGAGTAGGATGGATAAAACCTGATGGTTGCTCTACATAAACTTCCTCTTTCAGATTTCCATTCAGGAATGCTGATTTGACATCCATCTGGTACACTTTGAAGCCTTTGTGGGATGCATATGCAAGGAATAGCCTTATGGCCTCCAACCTTGCATTTGGGGCAAAGGTTTGGTCAAAGTCTATTCCTTCCTCTTGCCTATACCCCTTTGCAACCAGCCTTGCCTTGTTCTTGATGATTGTCCCATTTTCATCCATCTTATTTCTGAAGATCCATTTGGTGCCAGTTATGTTGTGTCCCCGTGGTCTTGGCACCAACTTCCATACTTTGTATCTCTTAAATTGCAACAGTTCTTCCTGCATTGCCTGAATCCAGAAAGGATCCAAGTTGGCCTCTTCAAACTTCTTAGGCTCTACCTGTGATAGGAAACTGAGGAACAAGCCCTCATTGTGATCCCTGCTCCTAGTTGTCACACCTTGCTGAACATTCCCAATAATCTGCTCCAAGGGATGATCCCTTAGATGTCTTATAGCTGCAGTCAGTCGGTTCTCAGCTTGCTGTGCTATTTCTGCTGGTTCAGCAGTATCTTCATTAAAATTGACTGCTTCCTCTTCAGGGATGGCAGCATCAGAATGAGCTTTGCTGCTGCTTGGTGTGTCTTGTATAGACATCCTTTCCAAATCTTGTTCATTTCCTGTCAAGACAGAAGATCTAGACCAACCATTATATATTAGGCTGGTCTCATCAAATACTACATGCATAGACTCCTCTACAACATTAGTTTTCTTGTTGTACACTCTATAAGCTCTACTATGAGAGCTATAGTCAACAAGAACACTTACATTGCATTTCTCTGCAAACTTTGTTAATTGAGATTTTCCATTGTTTAAAATGTAGCATTTTGAGCCAAAGATTCTAAATTATGAAATTGTAGGTTGTTTGCCTTTCAGAATCTCATAGGGAGTTATTCCATGAACCTTATTGATGGAAGCTCTATTGAGAACATGACAAGCAGTATTGACTACCTCAGCCCAGAAGTATTCTGGGAGTGAGGAGTCACTTAGCAGTGTTCTCCCAGCTTCTATCAAGGTCTTATTCCTCCTATCAGCCACAACATTTTGTTGTGGAGTCCTTGGGGAGGAGAACTCTTGGGTGATACCATATTCTTGGCAAAACCTTGTCATAACATCAGATTGAAATTATGTGCCAAGGTCAGTTCTAGTTCTGACCACAGCACATTGCAAGTCATTCTGAATTGCTTTGACATGAGTTATAAAGATATTTAGAGTATCAGACTTCTTCTTTAGGAAGAATACCCATGTATATTTTAAGTGATCATCAACAATCACCAAATTATACAACTGTAAGACCCCCATCCCGGAACACAAGACACGGCCCAGGGGAGTCCTATGCCCAGGATAGCCGCCTTGCGGGAGCTCCAGCACACGAGCTAGCCTCCCTCACAAGACGCCTATCCTGCCGACCAAACCAACTGAACAGCGCCAACCCATCAATAAAGTAAAAGCAAGAAGCCATTACAATATTTTCACATAAGTAAGAGTCCAGAAGTACAAACACAAGAGCTCCGAGAGCTCCTGCAAAAGTATCAGAGTATCAAACTAAATGCCCCAGGGGCTACATCTCAAAACACTCGCTCGCCTCTTCCACAAATGGCAACCAAGGTACCATAGCCACCAACCCTGCACACCTGACCTGTCTGGCCTCCTCCAGCATCGTGCGCCGCTGCTCCAGGGTGCGCTCCTAAAAAGAGGGACGTAGCAACCGTTAGTCATAAAGACTAAGTGGCTTCACATCTGCTCCCCCGGCGACTCCAAGGCACCGGGCGGAAGGAAAGGAAGGAAAGCTGCAATATAAGCAATAATATACAAAACAGGTGACATGAATGGTTGTATATACATGTCGGTTGTATATACATGTCGGTTGATTATACATGTCGGTTGTATAAGTACCCAAGTACTTGCAATAACTCTAACTAACAGGTACAAATACAAGCAAGTAATAGTAACAGAAGGAAGTAAGCAGAGTATCAATATCGTACTAGTAACAGAAAGGAGTAAGCAAGTACTAGTAATAAGAAAGCATGAGCAAAGTATAAATATACCGAATTGAACTTAACTTATAAGGATGCCCATACAAGCTTATAAGGTAAGGATCTGAACGTGAAGGTAACTCATCATATAAAGGTGCCCATACAAGTTTATATGATGAGGATCTAATGCGGTGCAATGCAATGATATGAAGGATGAATGCAATGCAAAGATTATGATATGAAGACTCACCCATGCAAAGTTGCTATGTCGACATAGACCTTTAGTTCTCGCTTTTTGAGTGGTAGCTAACCGCTCAGGCATCTCCCGTCGTGGCCAGACGGAGACAGTGGAACGAGCTCCTCCACTACTAGGAGGGTATGAACACTACTAGTCCTAGGCCTCTGTACGCCTCGACGCTAAGAACACACAGCGGAGACCCTGCGTACTGCTCGACACTAAGAACACACAGCGGAGCCTCCAAGGACACAGAAGGGGACTTGGGTAGGTGAGCACCAAGAGTCCAACCCAACCGGTCTAGAGTCTACTGCCGGCTTCTGTCGGTGTCACGACTAGCAAGCCCGTAGACCCGCCACAAGTAATCCTCCCCAGCGGGGTCCATTTGTATCCGTGTATTAACATACACCAGGACTTCTAATCCAAGTCCTTCTATACAATCCGTGTATCTACGTACACCAGGACTTCTAATCCAAGTCCTTCTATATAATCTGTGTATCTACGTACATTGGGACTTCTAACCCAAGTCCTTCTATACAATCCGTGTATACACGTACACCATGACTTCTCATCCAAGTCCTTCTATACAATCCGTGTATCTACGTACACCAGGACTTCTAATCCAAGTCCTTCTATTCAATCCATGTATCCACGTACACCAGGACTTCTAATACAACCCTTCTAAACAATCTGTGTATCTACGTACACCAGGACTTCTAATCCAAGTCCTTCTATACAATCCGTGTATCCACGTACACCAGGACTTCTAATACAACCCTTCTAAACAATCTGTGTATCTACGTACACCAGGACTTCTAATCCAAGTCCTTGTATACAATCCGTGTATCTACGTACACCAGGACTTCTAATTCAAGTCCTTCTAAACAATCTGTGTATCTACGTACACCAGGACTTCTAATACAAGCCCTTCTATTTCAAGACAACACTTTGTTCTCCCGAGCCCATCTTGGTTATTCATTTTCAGTCTCTAACGGAGTTCAGCAGCATAATAATTTACGACAATATATTTAATTAAGAACCCATATCAAATCGAGCCTTGCTGAAACTTCTACCGTAGTGCCGCTAGCTTGTTATGGCCATTATCACCAAATGTTAGCCCCATCGGCATTCCCAATTATTATTTACGGAGCAATGCGGGAAAGAACTATGATCGGCAAAATAACAACGTATATCCTCCCAAAACTCATGAAATTCAACAGAGGTTAGCACAATATCATCAATTTGATTTCTACCAATTGTTGAGAGCATCAGACAAATATTATAAGAGATATCCCAAAAATTATCGCAATTCAAACTACAACGACGCTGATTAACAAAACTGAGTTTCTGGGAGTTCTAATCCACCCCAAATTATGTGCCACCCCATTTTGGAAAGCTCTCACCAAGGGCTACAACATTCATGTTGAGTCCTAAACCCAGATCACAGTGGATCCTATCTAAGATCTGCTCTGAAGTCAACTACAATAATCTGGACCGCAAAAACAGCACACACTTAACCACATCCCAGCTTTCTGGACAGCCAGACCTTTAGGGAGCTACATGGCACTTCAAAAAACGGGTGACCTATCATCGGAAAGCTCTTTCCGAGGGCTACAACTTTCATGTTGAGCCCGAAGCCTAGTTCTAGCAGGGTCAAACCTAAGAATTGGCTTGAACCCAGCTGCGCACCGATTCATCCCTTAATAACCAAGTGAAATGTTATAGATTGAAACTTCTTTAGCAAGGGGGTTATCATCACATTTATCACACAAATATATAATTAACAACCCTAATTAACAGAGGGATGTTCATCATCTTTCCCAAACAAGGGTTAGGTTAAATCCCTAAATGCCATTCCCCTCACTCTCCCACAATGACCATGGGTCTACCCCAAATCAAATCCCATCTCTTCCTTTTGAAGAGAAGAAATGATCCCCAGAACCTCGCGGCGAGCGACGCCCTAATTTTGAGGTTCCGGCTTGGTCTTCCTAAGGAAACTCCATTAAAGCTCACACGAGAAGCTCTCTTGAGCCTTCATCTCTCCTATTGTGATCTAAGAGGCTAGCACCAAGGGAGAGGGGAGGAAGTCACCTGATTTCCGGCCGACGTTTGCGGTTGTCTCCTCCGCGGCATGGCGGCAGTTGGCCAAGACTGATTAAAGTGCCCTGATATACTTCTCCTGATGAAATAAGAAACTCCACCGCCAACATACAAGAATCTCAACATATATTTTCTACAACAAAATAGAGTTAGCACGAAGCATGTATATAAACAGATTTAGGAACCTGAACTTAAAGGCGAGTATTTTTTTGGATCATCTAGATTCGATGTAGAATACTTATCCATTGATAAAAATAGATCCAGATGATAACCACCTCAATTTATCACGATGTGGCAAATGAACATTTGTCCGGCCTTTATTTTCCAGGATTAAATAAACCAAAAGAAAAATAAAAGGTGCAGGTTACCTTTGGTTGTAGGGAGAAATGAATTTGATCAAATAGCTTCCTGCTTCTCATCTCCAAAGCTAAACGACAGCCTGGATGATTCTCCGATGGATCGGCTATGATTTTCTTCCAAAATTGAGTAGAAGCATGATATCTAGAGTTGTTCTCTTCAAGCAAACCGAAATGCCAACATAACTTCCAAAGTTAACACATACCAATAAGCTTCTAAATGCCCTATTCCTCCCCAAAATCCCCACATAAACTCAAAACATAAGAAGATAAGAGAGCAATAGGAGCTTACAGTGCTTCGGGAGAAAAACCCCAAGGTCTTGTTTCTCCAAGAATCCACGACACGACCTAATCCCTGCTCAAACACCGCCGACAACCACCGACTTCAAAGCTAGCCACGATCTTCTATTGCTTCTATGAGGGATCAAATTAGGAAGAAGAGCTTGGAGAGAAGATCGGCGCCGAGCCCTAGAGCGACATCGTCGAGGAAGAGGTAAGAGATGAAAAGATCTGATCTGGATAAGAACTCAAATGCCGAATATTAATAATTCCACTGCCTAAACAGCAGTCTTTCCCTATTAGCAACCCATACATCTTAAGCCCTCTTTAATATAAAATGCCCCCATGCAGCTCATATACAAATCCTCTAATAGCACCCCAAAAACTTCAGCTATAAGGGAACCCTTTATAGCGCACCAATATCAGCTAGAAAGCAACCTTTTATTAGCACCCCACGTTACTACCAATATCCGCTCTTTTAAATAACCGATTTCAACACAGCGAATACGCTACTGGCACACCAAAGTATAATGAAAAGTGCAGTAATAGTTGTCATATAAGTCTCTTCCCAAAAATTTACAATATTCACATATATCTTTATATAGATTGCCAACATGTAAAATATAGGAAGAAACAACAATATAGGAAAAGTTCATATTTCTTTAAAAACATTTCGAGTGCCGCAACGCGTCAATTAAATTCATTCTCAACTTCAAAGGAACTCTAGACAGCCAAAACAATTAAATCGCTTAATATAGATGATAACTATCGGCCAACACTAGACAACCAACTTCCAAAACCATAAGCAATATAAACCGAGACGGGAGAAATAAAGAGGAAGTCGGTAGCAATAAAGTCCTCCACCGCCACTTAAAAGCCAGTCATATAAAGATTAACTTAAGCAATTGCTATCAGTACACCTAATAGGCATCGGGACAAGCCCAAACAGAGCTCCCAATAGGGTAAGTAAATTAATCATCTCTTGCTGACCGTGACTCAAACCTGATCACCTCGGGGTCCTAGGGCTTCTACCGAGTCTGAGTCAACCTCCGGTGACACAACACACTCATGGGGATGCCTAGCACGCACTGGGATGTTATAACAACTTCCCACCTAAGCTCTGAATTGGCAAAGGACCAAACAAGTCCATATGCAAGAGATAAAGACATCTTTCAGTGTCTTTGGTGCCAATACTTTTAAAGGTGGCCCTTGTTTGCTTACCCATTTGGCAAGCATGACAGAGACCATCTTTAATACATTTTAAATTAGGACTATTCCTAACAAGGTTTTTAGAGAAAAGTCTATACATTGTCTTGTAGTTAATATGAGCAAGTCTCTTGTGCCATTGAACACAGAGAGACTCATTCTCATTAGCTACAAGACAAACAGATGTAAGTGAATTACTGCAAATAAAATCTAAGCAATAAACATTCCCACTCCTAGTGCCTGAGAGAATAATCTCTAAGTCCTTAGACTTATTAATCAAGCACTTGTCATTGTGGAATTCAATGACATAGCCTAGGTCACACAGTTGACTTATGCTTACAAGGTTGTGTTGCAACCCTTCAACATAAGCTACCCTTGTGATGGAGACTATGCCATTGGATATCATACCATATACCTTGGTGATTCCTTTTTCAGATCCCCCAAATATAACTTTGGGTCCATTCTTCACAGGCTTGTAGTCCTATAGAAGACTCCTTGTTCCTGTCATGTGCCTTGAGCACCCACTGTCCAAGTACCAAATTTGGTTTAGGCTGGTACTTGAACTAACCTGCAAGAAGAAGCTTAGTTATCCTTAGGAGCCCAAAAAAACTTTGGCTCCTAGGTGCCTGTTAGTCTGATGAGAAAATCTCACACTAGCTGCACTCCTAGCAGGAAGGCTCTTCTTTGCATTAGGTACATTGGGATTGTACCAACAATCTATGGCAAAGTGTCCCACTTTACCACAACAAAAACATTCTTGAATATTGTATCTCCTCTTTTGAACATTTCTTGAGGGGAGTGCAACACTGTGCACATGTTCAGGAGGAGAGACAGTTGCATTCTTCCTGTTTCTCTCAGCAATGATTTGACTGAAAGTCAATCTATGTGTTGTCTTGATGCTCTTATTAAAATTTTTGATTTGAATCATTTAGGAGTAAGCAGGAGTTGCATCAACTGAGTTATAGCCAAAAAACCACAATGCCACACAACAACAAAATAGTCTTTATTGAATCACAAAACTTCATTACATTTCGAGACATACATGGCGAGACATGATTCATAAGAATCACGAAGGAGAGAGGAACAAAACACACCAAAAAACAAATCTGGCGACCTGACAAGCGGAGACCGCACAGACCGCTGAACTCCAAAGACCGCCCGGCTTTTCCTGAAACCGCACGAATAGAAAACAGACAAGATGCCTGCACTGCAAGACCGCCACCTTAGACCGCACGAACTGGAGCTTATTGAATTGAACAGAGAACAGAAGCCGTCGCCAGACTGCAACTCAGATCGCCTAACCATAAAAGGTTGCCTGATCACTGAGCTCGCTGCGAATAGCACAAGAACAACATAAACCAGTCCGCAAACAAGCTGCTGCTGAACTATTTATTCAAGCCGCTAGGTAATCACCAAGGAAGGAGACCGCAATCTGCTGACCGCAAACAGTTCTCATTATGAATGACGGGCCCTGCACCCCTATTTATAGGCGAGAGGACGGATGTCATCACCGCCGCAAGAGAGGTATGGTCACCACCCGTCAGATCGTGAGCGGTCTCATAGAGCAGACCGCGTGATCACACCACTTGGACAACATCCTGTCCAAGACCGCAAATCAGCAGCAGACCGCGCACAAGCCGCGTGGACACAGATCACACCTTCCTTAGACTGCCTGGAGCAAACCAAGAACATCTGGTCGACTTCAGACAAGTCTCCAGATCGCCCAGCATAAGCCACCCGGTCACAACGGTTACATAAGAACAGACCGCCCGGTCTTCTATAAAGCAGATAGACCAACCAAGCAGAGCAGACCGAAAGAGACAGGAACATACTAGAACAAACTGGCCAACACAGCAGACCACCAGAAACAGACCGGCAGAGCACCAACACAGAGACCGCGCGGTCTCTGTGGTCACCAATAAATAGACCGCCGACCAACTTCCACTGCACTTTAATAATTTCAACACCCCCTTGAAGTGGGAAGTGGAAACTAGCCCGAGTAAACTCCGCAATCTAGTAAATGGTCCTTTTGCCAGCGGCTTTGTGAAGATGTCTGCAACATTGTCCACACTTCGAACATACTCGACCATAAGAGATCCTCCAAAAACCTTCTCACGAATGAAATGGTGCTCAATCTCAATTTGCTTGGTCCTCGCGTGGCAGACTGGATTATTAACCAGCTTGAGAGCACTCTCATTTTCCCCACGTAGCATAGTGGGACCTCAAACCTCCTCATGAACGTCCTCCACCAACCTCCTGAGCCAAACAACTTCCTGAGCTGCCAAGGCCGAAGCCTTGTATTCCGCTTTTGTGGTAGATATAGACACCGAGTCCTGCTTTTTGCTGCACCAAGAAATAGCTGTGGGCCCTTCCATAAAGACATAACCAGACGTTGATCTCCGATCGTCCACGTCTCCCCCGTAATCAGCATCCATGAATCCATGCAACTCCAAGCTTGACCCTCTCCTATATAGGAGACCCAGATCAGAGGTTGACTTCACATACTTCAAAATTCCTTTTGCCGCCAGAACATGAGGCTTCCGTGGTTTCGCCATGTACCGACTCACCTTGCCAACTGCATAAGCAATATCAGGCCTTGTGATCGTCAAGTAGATTAAGCTCCCGACCAGAGCTCGGAACACCAACGGTTCAGATAGAACTCTCCCCTCATCCTTCTGAAGTTTATGATGTTGTTCCAGAGGTATAGAGCTGCTCTTCCCTTCCTCCATGCCAAATCGTTGAACGATCCGCTCCGCATATCCAGCGTGAGAAATGAACACTCCGCTCTCTCGCCTCTGAACCTCGAGTCTAAGGAAATGGTGGAGCTCACCCAGATCCTTCATCTTAAATTTGATAGCAAGCTCGGCTCTCAGCCTTGCTACTGCCTCCTTCAAGTTCCCGGTGACAATCATGTCATCCACATACAGCAGAACAATAACCCGAAGCACCCCTCCTTCTTGACGAACAAGCTAGAATCAACATCTGAAGCAAATAACCTGCAGAATAGAAGATACTCCGCGATCTTCCTATACCACGCCCTAGGCGCCTGCTTCAACCCATACAGGGCTTTCTTCAGTTTGCAGACGTAGTCCGGACAATCCCCCGAGATGAAGCCCAGCGGTTGGATCATGAAGATATCCTTGTCAATCTCTCCGTATAAGAAAGCATTCTTCATGTCGAGCTGCCAAATCTCCCATCCACTAGATGCCGCCAAAGCAATAACAAATCGAACCGAAGTCATCTTTGCCACTGGACTGAACGTCTCTTCATAATCCTCTCCATACTGCTGTGCGAACCCGCGAGCCACAAGGCGAGCCTTGCATCACTCGATCATGTCGTCAGCTTTCTTCTTGAGCTTATAGACCCACTTGCATGTCACAGGGGTAATGCCCTTGGGCTTGGGCACTAGAGATCAAGTCTCATTCTTCTTGAGAGCATCCATCTCCTCCTGCATAGCAATCTCCCACTTCTTCACGCCTTTGGCCTTCTCAAAGCTCGACGGCTCCCGCTCATCCAAGGGACTAGCAAAGAAACATGAGACGAAGCTTGATAAAGTAGTTTTTATATAAGTTTTTAATAGAAAATTTTGTAATTATTTTATATGAATTTTCCTTTTTATGTCAATTTTAGGTTATAAGTAGTTCTTTTTGTAATTTTGATTCTAACTTAGCTTAATTTTAATATTTGCAGATTTTTGGGACAAATCGGGAAAAATCACATATCACGCCCTCGGTCACGCCCGTGACCAAGGGCGTGTAACCTGAAGATCAGTCCAGAGTCGCAGCCGTGCTGTTGAGCTAGTCCACACCCAGTCACGCCCCAGGTCACGCCCGTGACCCAAAGTCACGCCCGTGACCGGGGGCGTGTAATTTTAGCATCTGCCACGTAGAGCCGCCGTCGAGACGAGGAGATGCTGTCGAGAAGTCAACCTAAGTCACGCCCGTGACCCACATGTCACGGCCGTGACCTTCCAGCGTGATCCTTGCTCTGCCGCCGCGCCGAACCGAGCCCACGCCGCATTTAATGCAGCCGTCCAAAGTCACGGCCGTGACCCAACATGTCACGCCCGTGACATGTCACTTTTCGCCGCGCCGTCCAGAAAGCCCACGCCGCTATCGGATCCGATGCTGCAGAGATTACACGCCCTTGGACACGCCCGTGACCGAGGGCGTGTAACATGAAAATTTTGCCTATAAATTCAGAGGCTCTCCTTGAGTCCAGGGTTCAGAAATTTGGAGAGGGGGAGGTGCTGTTAGAGCTGAGAGTGAGTTTTCAAGTGCTTGTTCATGTCTTTCCTTTAGTTTTCATGTTCTCTTATTTTCCTTTCATGCAATGTTTTTAAGTCTTCATGTACTAGTTTTCTTAAGCTTGTAACTTTCTTTTTCCTTAGCTTTGTGCTCTTAAAGTAAGGCTTGTAATAGTTCCTTAATTTTCAATAAAATTAGTTCTCTTTCATGTTCTCTTTCCCTCAAGCATTTTCTTCCTTTTCATGCAAGGTTAAATTTTCCTCCCTTTAGTAATGTTCTCTCTTTCATGCAATCTCAATTTCTCTTTCTTTTCATGCAATGTTCAAGCTTTTCATTTAGTTTGAATTTAGTTTTAATTTTAGTTAAGCAAAAACAAACAACCTCAAATTTCCGTCGATAAGATAATGGTGATTTTCCTCGAAGTAGAAGTAATCAACGCGCCCCGTGGAATACGACCTTGATATTCCTAAATATCCTATACTATAGACGATAAGGTACACTTGCCTTTATCGGATATAGTTTTGGAGAAAATCTCAACCCTTCACTAAAATTCAAAACACGAAAAATCAATATCAAGTTTTTGGCGCCGTTGCCGGGGACTTTGCGTAGATATTTTGAAAAGAGGATAGCTATTAATTTTATCATGCTTCTTTTTATTTTATTTTGCTTTTTCTAATTTTCAAAAAGAAAAAATATATATTTTTAGTTTTTCTTCTTCCTCTTTTCTATTTTTGAAAATCTTAAGGGTGAAATTAAAATTCTTGGAAAGGACGCTTTGGGCTTGAATTCCCATCACAGCCTCTAGTACCTTGCAAACCCCTCACCGGGTAGATCTTGGGAAGTCCAAGACTAACTTAATCCGCCTAAAAAGAACAAAAAAATTATTCTCTCTCTCTTCTTCTTCTTTCCTTCTCTTTTTAGTGTATGACCCGTGGTAGCACTTCGATTCTTCCTTTTGATCCGGAAATCGAGCGAACCCTTTTGAGGCACCGCCGTTCTCGTGATCAAGGAAATCAAGTAGAATCCGAAGAGTCAATCGGGGACACTAACGCAGCAAATATGGATCATAATCTTAATCCTCCTAATCTTAACGAGCCAAATCCTAATGAGGACGCGCAACGGACCATGTCCTATTATGCGCGGCCGAATTTGGAAGGCACACAATCGAGTATTGTTCGCCCCACGGTGGCGAACAATAATTTTGAGATCAAGTCCAGCATCATACAAATGGTGCAACAATCGGTGACCTTTGATGGTCAACCGGACGAGGATCCAAATTCACATATCTCTTACTTTCTTGAAATTTGCGACACTTTTAAGATCAATGGCGTCACCGATGATGCCATTCGATTACGTCTTTTTCCTTTCTCTTTGCGGTCTAAGGCCAAGCAGTGGCTGGGCTCCCTACCAAGGGGATCCATCACTACATGGGCCGAAATGGCGGAAAAATTTCTTAATAAATATTTCCCGCCTTCAAAGACCGCTAAATTACGCACGGATATTGCATCGTTCATGCAAATCGACTCGGAGACTCTCTATGACACATGGGAGCGCTTCAAGGAGCTTTTGCGTCGATGCCCTCACCACGTACTTGCCACTTGGCAACAAGTGCAAATATTTTATAATGGCTTAAATCTCCAAACGAGGCAAATGATTGATGCGGCCGCCGGGGGGACATTAAATAATAAAACCCCGGTCGCCGCTCAAGAGCTTTTCGAAGAGATGGCCACAAATGCGTACCAATGGAACATGCCCCGAGCGCGGCCTAATAAGCCGGCCGGAATTTTTGAAATAGACGCTAACGCAAATTTGGCTTTACAAGTTGAGCGCTTAACAAAGCAAGTGGCGGAGATGTCTGCTTCCTCCGCCACTCCTCCTTGGGCTAATAACGTTTTAATTGAAGAACATGTTGACTACATGGGAAATCCACCTCGGCCTTCCTATAACCCGAACACCGCTCCGTATAATAACACCTACAATGCGGGTTATAGGAATCATCCGAATTTCTCATGGAGCAACCAAGGGAATGCTCAGCGTCCTATGAATTCAAATCACCCTCCCCCTAATCAACTTCTTAATTTAACTCCGCCTCAAAATTTGATTTCTCAAAATTATAATCCACCCGGTTTTCCACCGCAACAACAAAAACTCTCTCCGATTGAAGAGGTTTTTGCAAAATATGTTGCTACAAATGAAACGAACATCCGGAACCTTACCAGATCGATCAAAAATTTAGAGAATCAAGTGGGCCAACTCGCAAAGATGATTTCTGAGCGTCAACAAGGAGCACTATCGGGGAACACCGAGCAAAATCCAAAGGAGAGCGCGCACGCGATTACACTCCGAAGCGGGAAGGAGGTGGTTCAAAAACAGGACGAACCCAAGGTAATTTCCTCTCTTCCTCCTCCTACTTTTTCATCTTCGAATTTGCCCGCTACGATAGCTCCGCACGCTTCTATTTTAAATCCGCGCTCTCCTACTTCTAATATTCCGTATCCATCGAAATTTAAACATGAAAGCGCCGAAAAAAATTATAAAAAGTTTTTAGATGTTTTAAAACAAATCCATATTAATGTACCTTTCTGCGAGGCTATCTCACAAATGCCTAAATATGCGAAATATCTTAAGGAGTTGCTCTCCAATAAGAAAAAGTTAGAAGATATTTCGCATATTTCTTTAAACGCAGAATGCTCCGCGGTTGTACTCAACAAATTGCCGAAAAAAGCAAATGACCCGGGACGGTTTTCCATCCCATGTCTTTTTGGCAATTCGTTGGTAAAACACGCCTTAGCAGATCTTGGAGCAAGCATCAACCTTATGCCGTTTTCTTTGTTCAAAAAGCTAGGTCTAGGAAATCCAAGGCCCACTCGAATGAGTATCCAATTAGCGGATCGTTCTTTAAAATATCCGATAGGAATAGTGGAGGACGTGCTCATCAAGGTTGACAAATTCATCTTCCCGGTGGCTTTTGTCATTCTTGACATCGAAGAGGATGCCGAAGTACCCCTCATACTCGGCCGCCCCTTCCTTGCCACCTCCCGTGCTATTATCGACGTAAGTAACGGAAAGCTCCTCCTACGGGTTGGAGACGATGAAGTTACTTTCGGCATAAATTCCTCGATGCGGAACACGCTAGAAAATGACGATTCATGTTTTTACTTAGAAGAGTGTTGTGAGTTCGATTCATCCCTCGAGTTAGTTTCATCGGCGAGTAGTGATTCCGAGCCCGTAGAGCTCTTTTGTGATGAAGAAGAAGTTTCTCACCCCACACCACCCGAACCATTATTTTTAGAAAAATTAAAAATCAAGACTTCTTATGAAGAACCACCCGAATTAGAGTTGAAACAACTCCCCCCTCACCTTAAATACTTGTTTTTGGAAAAAGAGTCTAAGCTACCCGTCATCATTTCATCCGATCTTAGCAACTCAGAAATTTCTGAGTTGACTATAGTCTTAAGAAAGCACCGCCACGCAATTGCGTGGCAATTATCGGATATTAAGGGTATAAACCCATCTTTCTGCACTCATAAAATATTTCTCGAAGATAATTCCCGAAATTCAGTCCAGCCTCAACGACGGCTAAACCCTAACATGAAAGAAGTCGTTAAGGCCGAAGTTATAAAACTTCTGGACGCGGGAATCATCTACCCGATATCGGACAGTACTTGGGTTAGCCCAGTACAAGTCGTGCCAAAGAAAGGTGGTGTTACGGTAGTTGCGAACGAAAATAACGAATTGATCCCAACCCGTACTGTTACGGGTTGGCGGATGTGCATCGACTATCGGAAATTAAATGATGCCACCCGTAAGGATCATTTCCCTCTACCATTTATCGACCAAATTTTAGAACGCCTTTCGGGTCACTCCTACTACTGTTTTCTCGATGGTTTGTCGGGATACTTCCAAATTCCGATTTCACCCGACGACCAAGAGAAAACCACTTTCACTTGTCCCTTTGGCACATTCGCTTATCGAAGGATGCCATTCGGTCTTTGTAACGCGCCAGCTACATTCCAAAGATGTATGCTGGCAATTTTTGACGAGTTAGTGGAGGAGGTGATGGAAGTATTTATGGACGATTTTTCCGTGTACGGGAGTTCATTTGAAAATTGTTTAAAAAATCTCGAGCGCGTGTTGCAGCGATGTGAGGAAACAAATTTAGCGCTTAATTGGGAAAAATGCCATTTTATGGTCAAGGAAGGACTAGTCCTTGGCCATAAAATTTCGGGCAAGGGGATCGAGGTCGATAGGGCCAAGATTGAAGTAATTGAAAAACTCCCCCCTCCCACAAACGTAAAAGCTATTAGGAGTTTCCTAGGCCACGCGGGGTTCTATCGGCGCTTTATACAAAATTTTTCAAAAATTACAAAGCCGCTAACCCATCTTCTCGAGAAAGATTCATCTTTTCTTTTTAGCGATGAATGTCATTTAGCTTTTCAACTTATCAAAGAAAAACTTATAAACTCCCCGATTCTAGTCGCGCCGGATTGGTCGCTCCCTTTTGAAATCATGTGCGACGCAAGTGACATTGCGGTTGGTGCCGTTTTAGGCCAACGGGTGAGTAAGTATTTCCACCCTATCTATTATGCGAGCAAAACTCTAACGTCGGCACAAGCAAATTACACCACGACCGAGAAGGAACTTCTAGCAATCGTTTTCGCCTTCGATAAGTTTAGGTCGTATATCACCCTCTCGAAAGTCATCGTCTTCACGGATCACTCCGCACTTAGATATCTTTTAAGCAAATCGGACGCCAAGCCTCGTCTTTTGCGATGGATCCTCCTCTTGCAGGAGTTTGACTTAGAGATCCGGGACAAAAGAGGAGCCGAAAACTTGGCGGCCGATCACCTTTCTCGTTTAGAAAATCCCTCCTCGGAAGCATTAATAGAGGCCGACATCAACGATAAATTTCCCGAAGAGCGCCTCCTAGCTCTCGAAAATTCTAATTCATTTTCTACCCCTTGGTTTGCGGATTTGGCTAACTATTTAGTAGCCCGGGTCTTGCCAAAAGAATTCTCGAGTCAGCAAAAGAAGAAATTCTTTTCTGATTTAAAGAATTACTTTTGGGAGGACCCCTTTTTATTCCGAGTATGCGCAGACCAGGTTGTGAGAAGATGTGTTTCAAGTGAGGAAGGCTTTAAAATTTTACATCATTGTCATGAGGGACCCACCGGTGGTCATTATCAATCAAACCGAACCGCGAGGAAGGCGCTGGAGGCGGGCTTTTATTGGCCCTCGCTCTTCAAAGATGCTCACACCCTTGTGAGTACTTGCGACAGCTGCCAGAGGTCGGGGAACATCTCTCGCCGGGATGAGATGCCCCAAAACATTTTCTTAGAATGCGAAATTTTCGATCTTTGGGGCATTGATTTCGTTGGTCCTCTCCCTCCTTCGTTTTCAAATAAGTATATTCTAGTAGCGGTCGACTACGTGTCAAGGTGGGCGGAAGCGCAAGCTCTCCCCACCAACGATGCGCGAGTCGTCGTTAACTTTTTAAAAAAATTATTCTCTCGATTTGGCACTCCGCGCGCTATTGTGAGTGATCGGGGCACCCATTTTTGCAATACTCAATTCACAAAAATCTTAGCAAAATATGGTGTCACGCACAAATTATCCACTGCATATCACCCACAAACGAGCGGCCAAGTTGAAGTTGTTAATCGAGAATTAAAACGGATCTTAGAAAAAACAGTTTCTATTAATCGGAAGGATTGGGCAATAAAGCTAGATGACGCGCTATGGGCCTATCGAACGGCGTACAAGACCGCTATCGGTTGTACACCGTATCGAATGGTTTATGGCAAGGCTTGCCACCTTCCGGTCGAATTAGAACACCGCGCATTTTGGGCGCTTAAATTTTTAAATCTCGATTCCACTCTAGCGGGAGAACAAAGAAAATTTCAAATGAACGAATTAGATGAGTGGAGAGCGAATGCGTATGAGAGTAACAAATTATATAAGGAGCGAACAAAGTTTTATCACGATAAACATATAAAATTTCCAAAAACTTTTTCGCCGGGCGACCTCGTCCTCCTTTATAATTCCCGCCTTCGCCTTTTTCCGGGAAAACTAAAATCCCGATGGACCGGGCCCTTTATTGTTAAAGAGGTTTGGTCCTATGGGACAATTTTAATTTCCCACCCGGAAAAAGGTACATTCAAAGTTAACGGGCACCGCCTTAAATTATATCTTCCGGGAGAGTTACCAAATGAAAAGAGTGATTCAATTGTTTTTCAACCTTTAATATGACCGGCAAGTGGGTCAAGCTACGCGACCTTAAACAAAGCGCTTTTGGGAGGCACCCCAAAGTTATCTTTTGTTATTTTCTCTCGTCTTTTCTTTTCTTCTTTAACAACTTTTGCAGGTAATCGCGGCTTCCCCACAAAAGCTTCAAAAAAATCAGGGAAGCCCTTTTTCCTTCTCTTCTTTCGTTTTTGCATTTCTTTTTGTCTTTTCTTACTTCATACTTATTTTTAAACATTGGGGACAATGTTTAACTTTAAGTATGGGGGTGTAAATAGTTTTTTTTTGTAAATAGTTATTAAATTAGAAAATTTTCAAAACAAAAAAAATATATATATATTTTCTTATGTTTTCTTCTATTTTAGCACTTGTAAAACCCAAAAACTCAAAAAAAATATAGAAAACAGAAAAATTTAAATCTTGGAAAGGGACGTTTGAGATTTTATCCCATCACACCTCCTAGTACCTTGCGAACCCTTCACCGGGTAGCCCTTGGGAAGTCCAAGACTTGCAAAAAAAAAATTTTGTTAAGTCTTAAAGCTAGTTTCCTTTCTTTGTAAATAGTTTTTAATGAGAAAAATTCAAAAAAAAGATAATATCAAAAAATTCAAAAAAAATTATAATATCAAAAATTCAAAAAAAAATTCTTATTTCCCTCCTTGTTGTTTTTGTGATTTCTTAGAAATCTAGTTGAGAATGTTTATAAGCATGTTTAAGTTTTTAATTGGCTAAAATTTTGCTTATCATAGTTTGTTAATTTTAAATTTGAGGTAATCTTGATTTAAGAATCATCTTATGATTTTAATTTGATTAGAGAATTTTGTTAGCATGACTTCTCTTTTTATTTTTAAATGGCTTCATTTTGTAGTAAATTTCCTAAACCTCTTTAGATTTCAATTATACTTTCTTCTAACTTTTTAGATCTTAGGAAATTTAATTTTACTAGAATTTGCTCTCAAAATGATTTAAAACTAGCTAGATTTATTTTCCCCTACCCTACCCCCTTTGATGGCATAAAAAAAAATGTATTAAGAGATCATATGTCATGGGAATAAGAGGATAAAATTCATTATTCCCTAAAACATATGCACCCAAAATATTTGAAAAGATTATATGGCATGGAGTAAGAGGATAAAATTCATTACTCCTAAACCATATACATTTTGGGTTTTTATTAGAAGAGAAAAAAAAAAAAGAAAGAAAATTTCATAAATTCCATTTCCTCCATTCAAAAATTTCTCTTCTTATGCCAAAATTTATGAAATCCCACTTAGCCAATTATCATTGTTCTAGTTTTAGTTGAAAATTATGGAGAGAGCAATATTTAGTAATTTACTTTTCCTTAAGATTCTTTTAAGATAGAGTTCTTATAATTTTAATTTAATTTAGTTTTATAATTTCTACAATTTTGTCAAACTACTTAATTTTCTTGAGAAGTTATTGCCTAAACATTTTTTCCCTCTTTTCAAATCATCATCATAATTTAGGACTTAACTCCCCCTTGAATTTACTCTTAACTTAACTTTTGGTTAAATGAAATTTTAGTTTTAAATTAAAAAATTTTAAGGATGTCTTATAAATTATGTCTCACACTTTTGCTCTGGAATAGCAAAACCTCAAGTATGGGGGTATTTGATAAAGTAGTTTTTATATAAGTTTTTAATAGAAAATTTTGTAATTATTTTATATGAATTTTCCTTTTTATGTCAATTTTAGGTTATAAGTAGTTCTTTTTGTAATTTTGATTCTAACTTAGCTTAATTTTAATATTTGGAGATTTTTGGGACAAATCGGGAAAAATCACATGTCACGCCCTCGGTCACGCCCGTGACCAAGGGCGTGTAACCTGAAGATCAGTCCAGAGTCGCAGCCGTGCTGTTGAGCTAGTCCACACCCAGTCACGCCCCAGGTCACGCCCGTGACCCAAAGTCACGCCCGTGACCGGGGGCGTGTAATTTTAGCATCTGCCACGTAGAGCCGCCGTCGAGACGAGGAGATGCTATCGAGAAGTCAACCTAAGTCACGCCCGTGACCCACATGTCACGGCCGTGACCTTCCAGCGTGATCCTTGCTCTGCCGCCGCGCCGAACCGAGCCCACGCCGCATTTAATGCAGCCGTCCAAAGTCACGGCCGTGACCCAACATGTCACGCCCGTGACATGTCACTTTTTGCCGCGCCGTCCAGAAAGCCCACGCCGCTATCGGATCCGATGCTGCAGAGATTACACGCCCTTGGACACGCCCGTGACCGAGGGCGTGTAACATGAAAATTTTGCCTATAAATTCAGAGGCTCTCCTTGAGTCCAGGGTTCAGAAATTTGGAGAGGGGGAGGTGCTGTTAGAGCTGAGAGTGAGTTTTCAAGTGCTTGTTCATGTCTTTCCTTTAGTTTTCATGTTCTCTTATTTTCCTTTCATGCAATGTTTTTAAGTCTTCATGTACTAGTTTTCTTAAGCTTGTAACTTTCTTTTTCCTTAGCTTTGTGCTCTTAAAGTAAGGCTTGTAATAGTTCCTTAATTTTCAATAAAATTAGTTCTCTTTCATGTTCTCTTTCCCTCAAGCATTTTCTTCCTTTTCATGCAAGGTTAAATTTTCCTCCCTTTAGTAATGTTCTCTCTTTCATGCAATCTCAATTTCTCTTTCTTTTCATGCAATGTTCAAGCTTTTCATTTAGTTTGAATTTAGTTTTAATTTTAGTTAAGCAAAAACAAACAACCTCAAATTTCCGTCGATAAGATAATGGTGATTTTCCTCGAAGTAGAAGTAATCAACGCGCCCCGTGGAATACGACCTTGATATTCCTAAATATCCTATACTATAGACGATAAGGTACACTTGCCTTTATCGGATATAGTTTTGGAGAAAATCTCAACCCTTCACTAAAATTCAAAACACGAAAAATCAATATCAAAGCTCACCAGGTTTCCTCCTGTGTATCGATCCGGTGGCTTGATAGTCCTCTTCGACCTCCTAAGAGGTTGCACCTGACTAACCACCTCCTTAGCTGCTTCTTCTGTGCTAGCTCCTCTTCCAGGCAAACTTGGGGTATTGCTCCCCCTGCTTCCAGAACCTGAAGCCTCCATCTCTGAGCCAGACACAGCTGGAGCTCCTGGTGAAACATGCAACTCCACTTGAAGATTTCCCGTAGCCTTCCCTTTTTTCATCAACCCTGCTCTCTGGTAGTTCAACTCCTGAACTCTCCTTGTAGGAAGTCACCTCATCGAACACCACATTCTAAGATACCACTGATCTCCGTGTCTCAGGATCCATGCATCTCCATCCCTTGTTCTGCTCATCATATCCAACAAAGACTAGCCTCCTTGCTTTCGTATCTAGCTTTGTCCGAAGAGCATCAGGAATATGCACAAAACAGGTTGACCCGAACACCCGAAGGTGTGCAACACTTGATTTCTCCTTGAACATCAGTTTGTGAGGGGTCTTCATGTTGATAGGACTTAGATGCATTCTGTTGATGACGTATGCCGCACAAGACATTCCCTCCGCCCAAAAGGACTTTGGGATACTCTTGGCATGAAGCTAGCATTTGCAGGTTTCCGTCAGATGACGGATCTTTCCCTCTGCAACGCTGTTTTGCTGTGGAGTATGGGCACAAGTGAGCTCTCTCCGAACGCCATGATTCCTGCAAAAACTTGAAAACTCACCAGAGGTGAATTCCCCACCATTGTCAGTTCTCAATTTTTTCACCCGCAGGCCTAACCGACCTTCTACCAGCTCCTTGAACTCCACGAACTTCGCAAAAGCTTCCGAATTCTCTTTCAGAAAATACACCCAGACATATCTAGTGTAATCTTCGAACAACACCAACATATATTTGTTGCCTCCAAGGCTTGGGGTGGTAGTCGGTCCCATCAAATCACCGTGAATGCATTCCAACGACACTTTGCACCTTGTTTGCGATTTTTCAAATGGAAGTCGATGAGACTTACCAAACTGACACCCCGCACAAACATGACCGTCTCCATAGGAGGACAAGCTAGGCAAGCCCTTGACAAGGCTCCTTAGCGCCATAGCCTTCAATTTGTCCATGCCTACATGCCCCAACCTTTCATGCCAGATAGTCGCGCTATCATTGGTCTTCATCTTGTCAACATAGGTACTTGTCGATAAAACGAACAAGTCCTTTACCCACTTTCCAACATGAATAACATCTCCCTTTATCTCCGGTTGAGTTTTAAGAAACTTCACTTATGTTGGGCCAAACAGAACGTGATAACCGGCATCGACCGCATTGGTCACAGAGAAGAGATTCTTCTTCATACCTGGCACGTGATAAACACTCCTTAATGTGAGTGGACCCTTATCAATGCTCAGAGAGACAATACCTTCTTGTTCTACTACATGAATAGAATTATCAGCCATAATGATTGCATCGTTACCTGAGTAAGGCGCCAAAGAAGAGAACTTTGATTCATCCCCGGTAAGATGATGCCCACACCCTGAATCCATGATCCAATCCTCTTCGAAGTTGATGGCAGCCAAGGCCTTAACGGGCATCGCCGTCATATTGGCCGTAAAGGCTCCTCCCCATCCAGCTTCATCAGACTTTGGCTTCTCCTTCTCCGCTGCATGTCCCGGCTAAAGATTAACCCGACAATCCTTCTTGAAGTGGCAAGTCTTATTGCACTTGAAGCACCTTGGTCCCTCTCCCTTCTTCTTCCCATCAGACTTAGGAGCATAACCCCTATCCTGCTGACCTGAAGCAGAGGGTCCATCATGACCTGGCTTCTTCTTCTCCCACTTCTTGTTCTTCTTCCCAGAGAACAACACATCACTATCTCCCCCAGAGATAGAAGTCCCCTCCATCTGTCTTGCCAAAATTTCCTGCGAAGCAAGGATGTTTTCCAGCTCCAACAGATATGGTTGATTTGCCCAACCCTAAATTGAAGTCACAAAGGCAAGATACTCCTACCATAACCCGCGGATGATATGCCTCTTTAGTTTTGCCTCCGAGATGGGCTCATCAGGGTCTAAAGCAGAAATCTCTGCTGTGAGGTTCTTCATTTTGAGAAAGAAAGTAGAGATGGAAAGATCACCTTGAGTGGCCTTCGCCAACTCATTTTCAAGAAACTGTAGCTGAGCTACATTCTTCTTATTGAACAGCCCGTCCAAAGACGTCCAAATCTCAGCAGCAGATTTACATCCAATGATGTGATCGATAGCTCTGGTGAGATAGCCCTCTTGAGTGTGAACTCTGCCTTTGCATTAGTCCTACTCCAAAGTCTCACCTCTGCCAAATTATCTCCTGCTAGCTGAACTTCTTGTGTGGCATCTCCTTCAACTATCTCCCATAGATCTTCGCCAAGCAAGTAACTCTCCATACTCGACCTCCACATCTTGTAGTTAGTCGATGTGAGGAGTTCAATACCAAGCCCGCTTGCGTATCTAGTTTCCATGGAAAACTATGTGGTTTCTTCTTCACAAAGACGATGACAGCTCAAGTTGAACACTGCTTATCCACTCCAAGAACCTACCTCTGATACCATGTTAAATTTTTTGATTTGAATCATTTAGGAGTAAACAGGAGTTGCATCAACTGAGTTATAGCCAAACAACTACAATGCCACACAAAAACACAATAGTCTTTATTGAATCACAAAACTTCATTACATTTCGAGACATACATGGCGAGACATGATTCATAAGAATCGCGAAGGAGAGAGGAACAAAACACACCAAAAAACAAATCTGGCGACCTGATAAGCAGAGACCACATAGACCGCTGAACTCCAGAGACCGCACGGCTTGTCCTGAGACCGCACGAACAGAAAATAGACAAGATGTCTGCACTGCAAGACTGCCACCTCAAACTGCACAAACTGGAGCTTATTGAATTGAACAGAGAACAGAAGCCGTCACCAAACCGCAACTCAGATCGCCTAACCACAGAAGGTCGCCTGATCGCTGAGCTCGCTGAGAACAACATAAGAACAACATAAACCAGTCCGCAGACAAGCCGCTGCTGAATTGTTTATTCAAGCCACTGGGAAATCACCAAGGAAGGAGACCGCAATCTGCTGACCGCAAACAGTTCTCGTTATGAATGACGGGCCCTGCACCCCTATTTATAGGCGAGTGGACGGATGTCGTCACCTCCGCAAGAGAGGTACAGTCACCACTCGTCAGATCGCGAGCGGTCTCATAGAGAAGACCGCGCGATCACACCACTTGGACAACATCCTGTCCAAGATCGCAAATCAGCAGCAGATCGTGCACAAGCCGCGCGGACACAGATCACACCTTCCTTAGACCGCCTGGAGCAAACCAAGAACATCTGGCTGACTTCAGACAAGTCGCCAGATCGCCCAGCATAAGCCACCCGGTCACAGCGGTTACACAAGAACAGACCGCCCGGTCTTCTATAAAGCAAATAGACCAACCAAGCAGAGCAGACCGAAAGAGACCAGAACATACTAGAACAAACCGGCCAACACAGCAGACCGCCAGAACCAGACTGGCAGAGCACCAGCACAGAGACCGCGCGGTCTCTGTGGTCACCAATAAACAGACCGCCGGCCAACTTCCACTTCACTTTAATAATTTCAACATCTCTTTGTCCTGATGTCATCAGCTTGCTTTGGCTTGGCAGCCATACAAGATCTGATGGAATCTGACACTGAGCAACAAGCCTTGTCAACAGATTTGATATCAGTTATGCTCTTTCTTGAAGCATATTTGAAAGAGCTTGCATCCTTATTCTTGAATGGAGGGGCTGAAGTACTAAATACAAATGGTCCAGGTTGGTCCATTTGAATTTCCTCATGGGGAGCCTTCATAACACTCAATCCCATGCCCTTTCTTCCACTATGGGAAGGAGTATTTTCCTTCCTATAGAAACTCTCATTCTTCTAGTGACCATAAATGCTTTCATGGTCATACCTGTTGGAAGGAAGTAACACCTTTTGAAAGGTGGTTTGAGGCTTAGCCTTCTCCTTGATCTTCTCTCCACTCCCTTCTCCTACTTCCATTTTATTTAATCCTAGTCCTCTCCTATTGGTTTGAGAGGAGAAGGTGTCAATAATAGGGAGCACAGATTTGGGCTTGGAGAATTGAGCCACCAGGCTCTTCTCTTTCACAAGCTTCTCCTCAAGGTCCTTGATGACCTTGTTCTTTAGGGAAATAATGCATAATTGCACAATTGTTAACCCCTTTAAATGACTTATCTGTCTACTCATCTGAGCCACTAGGGAGGTAGGTTCAGTGTAGTCATTTTTAGTCATTTAAGGGAAGCAATTTCCTGGGCTTGCCTCTTGGCAAGCTTCTTGCTCTTCTTCAGAGCTTCCAAAAGAACACCATACTTTTCAATCAATTGATTGACTTCTTCTTCAGCTTCTGAACCAATTCCACCAATTGATGAAGGTGCTTGAGATTCTGGACCAGTCTCATAATAAGAAGAGGATATGGAATGAATTAATACCTGCTCATGTTCTGAATTGTTGTGGCTATCCTCATCTTCAATTAGAGCCATCAGCCCATGGTCATCTTGAATGACTTCATCCTCCTCTACATCATTGTCTAAATGTGATAGAGGGGCCCTGATTCCTATCCTGGCAGCTGGATAGTCCTCTTTCTCCTGAGCAGCAAATAGCCCTATGTAGGCTTCCTCTTCTCCATCTGAATCTGAAGATGAAGATTCAGATTCACTCCAGCTCTTTCCTTTCTTGGATAGAAAGGATTTTTCTCCCTTCCTCTCCTTCTGGTGATGGGTCTTCTTGTCATCTCTTTCTTTTCTCTTGACTGTACAGTCAGCAATGACATGTACAGGCTTACTGCAGCAATAACAAATGATGTTATTTGAAACATGTTTACTAGATTTAGAATCATACATGTCCCCTTTGGGGTGCTGCCTTTCAGATCTATAGTGATCCTTCCTAGGATGAGAGGAGGAGGAGGGTTTGTTCTTCCATTGTTTCCTCCTTATCATCTTCTTGAACTGCCTAGTGAAGGCAGCATACTCCTCATCAGAAGTGGAGCAGTCTAAAGTGCAGCTCTCAGACTTCTCAGATTCAGCTATCCTTCTTGGAGGTGACTGTAACCTTCCCTTGCTCTTCTTTGAGCTATCAGCTTTGAGAGCTACAGTTCTCTCCCTTGTGTGAGCCCTGGAGGAAGTATCATCCTCCTTTCTTACAGTCAGCTGCATCTCATATGAGAGCAGTTTCCCAAACAGTGTGTGGGTAGGGGTTTCTCCCAGCCTTGCCACTTCCCTGATGGCACAAATTTTTGTGTCCCAATCCCTAGTTAGAGATCTAAGGAACTTATCTTTCAGCTCATAGTTGGATAACACTCTCTCATAGGTTCTTAATTCATTCATTGTCCTAAAGAACCTCACATAGCACATGGAAATGCTCTCCTGGATCATCTGCCTAAAGGCTTCATACTCTTGGTTTAGGAGTGACTTTCTATCATCTCTCACTTCTACAGTCCCTTCCATATAAACTACTAATGTGTCCCACATTTCCTTGGCAGTAGTGCAGTGTACTAAGTTTTGAAATGTGGAGTCATCAATTGCATTTACTATGATGTTCTGGGCTCTCTTGTCCATAGTGAACAAAGTGAGTTCATTTGTGGTTAAGTCATTAAATGCCTTGTCCACCCTTCTGGTTGGATCTATTGTGGAGGCAGTTTTGAAAGTGAAGGGACCTTCCTTGACAGTAATATAGATCCTAGGGTCAGATGCTTCCATGAACAATCTAACCCTCTGTTTCCATATGCCAAAGTTGGCTTTGTTGCATATGGGCAACTTCATAGAGCCCATCTCCTTCTGCATTCCACTAGAGGCCATCTGATTCAGAATAATCAATACCTATGTAGGATCTGGTCAGACTATTAAGCCTTTCTTGACCAACCTCCCTCGGATACCACTTGAAAGATTATAGGTATATGATCTAATTCACCTAGGGGGGGTGAATAGGTCTTTTGATTTTTACTTTCCAGATACAAACAGTTAAAACTATTCTATGCAAGAAATCAAGCACAACCAGAAAACACACAAGTGTTTATAGTGGTTCCCCAAGACATTGTGTCTATGGGTAGTCCACTTTCCCCCTTCACCCTTCTAACAATGTGTTAGACAGGGCCAACTCCTCCAATCTCAGCAAAAATAGATTACAACACAGATCCCTCAGGATCTCTCAGGTTTTCCCAACCCTACCTCATGCACAGCAGCCCTACCTCAGATCAGCCACTAATCCTACAACTCAAACCACAGCTGGTCCTACAAACTCAGGACTAAACAACCCTACCTCAGAGGAATCCATCTCCTACAACTCAGACCCCTTCCATGTCCTACCTCAAAGGAATCCTCCTCCTACAGCTCAAGCAATAATGCCCTACAACTCAGGCTAACCAGCCCTACATCTCAGGCCTTCAGACCTACAAACTCAGACAATAGCCCTACTGTAAAAGAGTATTTGAAGCTTACTACAGCAGGCAGTAGAGAGTAGAAGTCTTCTGTAGTTCCTGCACAGCTAGTGTTATCTTGTAGATTGAGATGTTGATGGCTTCTACAAACTGATCTTCCTTTTCAGTTGAAGGATGGAAGATCACCTTGCTCCTTCTTGTAGAGGAGCTTTCTTTTTCTGTCTTATTCTCCTTGCTTGTTCAGTGATCAGGAGGAGAAAGACGAGAGCTCTCGCCGTCAATGGAATAGTAAATTTGTTTTAGCACTCGACCAGCAGCTTTCCAAAGTGCCCTAACTTCTTCATTTATACATACCCAACCTTCAACGGCTCTTAGCCGACCTTCTGACTAGTATGGGAGAGACTGGTGAACCCCCACAAAGTCTTTCTGCAGCTTGCGCCAAAAGCAGAACACGCAATTTGCGTTCGACAAACTCGCCATACTGCGTTCGACGAACTCGCCATAGTCTATGTTCGACGAACTCGCCAGACTCTGCTTTCGATGAACTCGCCATACTCTACGTTCGACAAACTCGCAAAACTCTGCGTTCGACGACCTTCATTCTTCGTTCGACGAACACGCCAAGTCTCAGCGCTTGCTTCTGTCCCATCTCTACGTTCGACGAACTGAGTTCTGTGTTTGATGAACATGCCAAGTCTTAGTGGTTTCTTCTGTCTTGTCTCAGCGTTTGACGAACTGAGTTCTGCGTTCGACGAACTGAGTTCTGCTTTCGATGAACTCGGTTCTGCGTTCGATGAACTTCATTCTGCGTTCGACGAACACACCAAGTTTCTTCTATCTTCAGCTCAGCTTGCCCAGATGCCTTCTCAGCGGCTCAGCTCAGACATTGAAATCTTCTCAGCTGATTAAACAGCATACCTTTGAATATATTCCAATGTATGGAATATCATCTCCCTGTATAAAACTTGAGACAAAATAGATTGTATCAAATACAATATGTATTTAGCATTGTTAGTGATGCCTCTTCAAATCAAAGGAACATTGAGGGCAATATTCCCAACACCGGGACCTCCTCCAGTTTTCCAGCCCTAGGCGATCTCACCTATTCACTGAGCCCGGGCGGTCTCCCACTGCCCGAGCGATCTCGCTAGTTTGCCGAGCCCAGGCGGTCTCCCACTTCCCGGGCGATCTCTCCAGTTCACCAAGCCCAGGCGGCCTCCCACTACCCAGGCGATCTCGCCAGTTTGCCGAGCCCACAAAGTCTCCCACTGCCCGAGCGACCTCATCAGTTTACTGAACCCGGGCAGTTACCCACTGCCCGGAGGATATCGCAAGTTTGCCATGCCCTGGCGGTGTCCCATCACCCGGGCGATCTCCCTTCTACCGGTCACTCGTGGCTCAGGAAGCCCACTTTTCCTGACCCTGCCCATTCAGGAAGGTCCCGCGCCTATAAATAGAGGGGCATGGGTACCAGTTGGAGACTTCATAGAGTTTCCATCCCCTAGCCTATGACTTGAGCGGTCTCCATTTTTGAGACCGCGGAGACCTCTTCCTTCTTGACTGGGCGATCACCCACCTTCCTTGCGATCTCCTTAGGCTACCGTAGTGACTCCAACTCCCATCTCCCCCGGTGACCTCTTTCCTGCTCGCGGCCATCTCTTTTCTCCCTCTCTCACTCCTTCACTCGTAGCTCAAAGTAACCGACCACCCAACAGTTTTCCCCCTCCTTCTCCAGCTTGAGCAAGTGTGGACTTGGTACATTTTGGTGCCAACATTAATTAAAAAAAATCTTTTGGAGTAAAACCTTAGGGAAAAAACTGAGACTTAGGCATATGGTCTTGTATGATGAAATAAACCTCTGTAGATTTTGTGAGAATTATTTATTGAGAGGACATCATACTTCATTCATAATGTAGAGTTTGGAGTTACAACTTAGAAAATACATATCCTGAATTATTGACACTTGAATGCTATAGAAATTTGGACAAAGACTTGTGATAACATTATGAACCTCTGGAAATTTTTATGGAATTTATGATTATATATATTTGGAACTTCATTCACAATGTAGAGTTTGGTGTTATAACTTAGAAAATTCATATCTTGAATTATTGACACTAAAATGTAATAGAAATCTGGACATAAACTTGTGATAACATTATGAGCCTCCGATAACTTTATGGGATTTATGAATATATATATTTGGTACATCATTCACAATGTAGAGTTTGGAGTTATAACTTAGAAAAATCATATCTTGAATTATTGACACTGGAATGCTATAGAAATTTGTACATAGACTTGTGATAACATTATGAACCTCTGGAAATTTTTATGGAAATTATGATTATATATATTGTACTTTATTCACAATGTAGAGTTTGGAGTTATAACTTCGAAAATTTATATCTTGAATTATTGACACTGGAATGCTATAGAATTTGGACTTATACTTGTGATAACATTATGAACCTCTGGAAATTTTTATGGAATTTATTATTATATATATTTGGTACTTCATTCACAATGTAGAGTTTGTAGTTATAGCTTAGAAAATTCATATCTTGAATTATTTACATTGGAATCCTATAGAAATTTGGACATAGACTTGTGATAACATTATGAACCTCTGAATATTTTTATGGAATTTATAGTTATATGTATTTAGTACTTCATTCACAATGTAGAGTTTGGAGTTATAACTTAAAAAATTCATATCTTGAATTATTGACACTGGAATGCTATAGAAATTTGGACATAGACTTGTGATAACATTATGAACCTCTAGAAATTTTTATGGAATTTATGGTTATATGTATTTTGTACTTCATTCACAATGTTGAGTTTGGAGTTATAACTTAGAAAATTCATATCTTGAATTATTGAGACTGGACTACTACAGGAATCTGGAATAAACTTGTGATAACATTATGAACCTCTGGCAATTCTTATGGAATTTATGATTATATATATTTGGTACTTCATTAATAATGTAGAGTTTGAAGTTATAACTTAAGAAATTCATATCTTGAATTATTGACACTGAAATTCTGTACAAATTTATACCTAGACTTTTGATAGAATTATGAACATCTGGATTTTTTTTTGGAATTATTAGTAGGTGACAAGGTCTACCTCATGTTCAACTTTAATCTCATTAGGTTTATAAGAATTAATTATATAGGCCCAAATACGTGTGCTCGGTGAAACAAAATTAGAAATAGGAATTTGGGTAACCCTACAACTCCTGGAACTAGAATCGACCCATTCTTAATTAGAATTCATATAGTCACCTCTTTAGGACATGTGAGTTTGATTAAAGATAGTTGGACTGCGAATAGTAAAAACTGGAATGTTAGATTTAGACCCCTCCCTTCTGGTGATCACCCCTAGAGATGTTAACCCTTGGGTATTTGCATGTGGATAGTTGATTGATGAGTCAACCAGTAGTGGAATACACTAGTAGTAGAGGTTGGGGTGCGATTAGTAAAATTATCAAATCGGGATTTAATAACTTAAGATATGTTTTAAATGGGGGGAGGCCTACAATAACTAGAACCCCAGTTAATACTAGGTCATGAAACTTGTAGATCATGTTTAAGAAAGGTCGGAAGAGACAGTCCACTGCTAAGCAAGGCAAGGACTGGTGCTCAATTGAGCTCCGTCGCTTCCCTGTCCATATAGTTGAAAACACCCTTATAATACTGCACAACATGAGAGGTATTACGGTAAAAATTGGGTAGTCACCAATAAGAGTAAATATCATAGAAAGGGGGATTTGGGCTTCAGCCAACATCGCATTCCCTAGTATCGTTTAGAGCCTTTCATCGGGTAGACCTCGAGAAGTCTAGGATTCACCCTAAACTTCTAAGTATAACAAAATGATAGACAAGAGTGGTAAGTAGGAGATCTCGATAAGTAATCCTCATCCCAAATTTGGGACGGAATGACACAAGGACTACATTGTCCTGCGAGCGGTAGGATCGGCATTGTCTAAGAAGGACTAGATAGTCCTGCGAGCTGGAGGCTCCGCAAATTATAATAGAAGTGTGCTTGCCAACTAGTATGCGGATACCCTGGTGTGTTCTTCAGGGGCATACAAAAGCTCTAGGTCAAGATGTGTTTGAGAAGAGACTAGAAGTGGACGTGCCCGATCCACTGCCCTCATTTGCCTTAACAGGGTACTTGAGTTGTCATATTCGAACAAAGAGAACTAACAAAAAGGTATGTACGTACAGAGTCGAGTGGGTGAGTTGCATTACTGCATTGCATAGCATAGTTTAGCATTATTGCATAAACAAGATCTCATCATATAAATTAGTATGGGCTCTTTTATACGATAAGTTTACCTTAGTACCTGATCCCTTAACTTATGTGTTTGTGAGTGTATACATAAAAGTTGAAGTTACATTTATAGTTGTTCTCTTTATATAGATTTGCTCTCTTTCAGGTACTTTTATTATGAATGCTTTGGCTTGATGTTTCATTATACGGTTGTTGGAACTTGTGAACTCTTTGATTGTGCTTATGGCTTACTTTGGTACATATGGCTTACTTCTGGAAACTGTTAGAGATAATGTGTTTTATTCATAAATATACTTGTTATCTAGTTCCATGTTATCTGCTTGTCTTTTACCCATTGTTATCGTCCGCTTCCCCCTCCCGCACGGTGCATAAGAGTCACGGGTGGAGGCAGTGAGGAACCTGCTGAGTCTTATTGACTGACGGCAAGGTTGTGGCATAACATACAGAAGCGCCAGGGGGAGAATACCCTCAACCAGAGGGAGGAACAGGACACGATGGCTAGACCTGAACTTGGTCTCTCGGCAGCTGAGGGGAGAGCACTGGTGAGCGACCCTCCCCCGATATGCACTCTTCACATCTACCCAGGGCAAAGCAGAGAGTTATTCAATCGTGAAGGCACTAGTCCATTTCAGTGCTTACAGTGCTTTATCTTTGCCAAGAGAGAGGCCAAGAATGCATGCTGTATCGGGCTTAAGCCCTTTTTATCTTTAGCATTTCCTTATTCAGTACTTATTCTATTATTATCTCATTTGGACAAGCATTTAATATCTTAATGATTATGTGATTGCTTTGGGACATGTTCTCTTTAATTATTAATGTGGTTGGCATGGATGAATGATGAGCAGGCAGGATCAGCATATTGTGCTGGTGACCACCCTGTGAGTTGGTTCCACTGCAAGACGATAGTTTTGGGCGGTAAGACCCGGAAATAAAAGAAAAAAAATGTCTCTTACACATTCCATGTCATCGAGATACCTATTTCAAGTGAAAAATTCATAAGAATTGAAGAGTTGTCTAAGTCCAAGATGGATCGCTGAAATGAAAAGTTCTGTCGTTAAGATATTATTCATATCGTCGAAATAGACTAAGACTTTTGAAATGCGCTGTCTGCATTTAATGTCACCATCTAAGGGTCCAATAAGCTGATTTCGTTAAGGAATGGGCTTCTGACAATCAAGAGACATCAGAATAACCCGCTAGACATCCCTGTCATATATAATGATAAGATGTTTGCCCTAAAAGAACAAATAAGGCTGACGAATCGAAAGATTAAATGTCTATCAGTACGGCTGAATGAACATTTTTGTGAAACAATCTCTTCTGCACTTAGTTCTCCAAGGTTCAGTCAGGCACCATCGACTGATAAGTGTTGTTCCAGATTGTAGAAGAAGATCAAAGAGAAGCTACTATGCATTAGATTCTTGTTCTTCAAAGCCTTCTCTTCAAATCCAGAGGTCGCCTGCTTTAGGCATCAAAAGACTCTCCAGGCTATTTCTATTCTTTACTTTGTGGAGTGTTCTTCTATTTTTAAAACTCATTACATTCTCTGTAGGACTCTTTTGAGTCTGAGTTATACGGTTTTGTGTAAACCTGAGGTAGGATCTGCTACAAATCTGAGTTGTAGGGCAAGTTGTGCCTGAGCTGTAGGATTCTAGGAACCTAAGGTTGGATCTTAAGTGGATCTGAGTTGTAGGGCACGTTGTGCCAAAGTTGAAGGATCTGTGGGGGAGATATGGGAAATTGGAGGAGTTTCCTAATCTAGCTTCTTGCTAGATAGTTGTTGGGGGAAAGTGGATGTACCCATCTTTGGGGAACCACTATAAATCTTGTGTCTCTGTGTGCTGAGTTTTGTGGTTGTGTTCTTTGTTGTGGTTCATTTTAATTGCAATAAGTTTAATTTTAAAAATAGTCACATCACCTATTCTCCCCCCACCCCCATCTAGGTGATAATTCCATAAACAACAAGTGCTAATGCCATGCGTTAGTGATCACTTTGCATCTTTTCCCTTGATCAATATCTCATTCAGCATGTAGCATCCTAGTGTCATACCTATGAGTTCCTGCGGGCTATAAACACAAAGCAAGTTTGATCAAATACATTATGAGATTTGTTATTCTCAAACCAAAGAGATGCAAAAAAACATATTTCAACATTTTGAGCTTTTGCCCTCAGCATGGTATCACTGACGCTACCTTGCTACATGTGTTTTATTTTGTTATTTGTCTTTCCTTTCACACACTTTTCGACACTGCTGCAGGTGGAGCTATTTTGAGAAAACCTCTGCATGAGGTGAAGCTATTTATAACTTCTTTTGCATTCACCAACCACCAGTGCCCGAACTCTTATATTTTGGGGGATTCTCCTGCGGTTTGCGCTTCTATTTTAGCACCATTAGAGACTGAAGACTTTAGTAAATGCCAGAAAGGCTTGGAAAAATTTTATGCATTTTCTGACTAGGCTGATCAAGAATTTTGGGAAGTGTAGCAATCGATTCTGAGGTTGTAGGATTGTATTACTATGCTGACCAGCATGGTTGTTCTGATTTTTCAGGGAGAACAAGGTACTTTAAATTCTTGGTAGCTCCGCAGCGAAAGGGAACTCCCAAGCACCGATCCTAGACCTCTTACATCCGAATTTAGGGATCACCCTACTCAAACTATAGAGGGAAATCTGCATCCAACTGAGTTGCCACCTATTATCAATACTACTACGCCCACACCTAGTCCTCAGTTTCCCCATCGTTTGAAGAATGTGAAGAAGGATGTGCATTATCTCAAATTTTTGGAGATGATGAAGGGACTACATGTCAATATACCACTTATTGACGTGTTCACTCAGATATCAGGCTATGCTAAATTTCTAAAAGAGATGTTGTCAAATAATAATAATTGAGGAGGTATATTGGTGAACTTGTCAAAAGAATGTTCAGATAGAATTTTGAATCAACTCCCTAAAGAGCTAAAGGATCTAGGAAGCTTCATAATACCATGATTGATTGGGTAGCTTGACTATGGTAATGCACTCTACAACCTCGGTGCCTACATTAATCTCATGCCATTATCTATTTTTAGAAAATTAGAAATCAGAACCTTATGCCACATGTGCATAACACTTCAACTGGCAGATTGCTCAATAAAAAATTCAAGGATTCATTGAATATGTTCTAGTGCAAGTAGGGGATTTTTCTTCTCGGTGGATTTGTTGTTCTTGAAATGGAGGTAGATAAAAAGGTTCTGATAATCTCTGATCGCCCATTTATGGCTACTCTCTGCGCTCTTGTTGATGTAGAGCGTGGAAGACTTACGTTAAGAATTGGGGATGAGTTGGAAATTTTTGACATGCATAACGAAATGAAATCCATGTATACGGATTGCTCTGACAGCTACATGCTTGAGGATGTCTTCCCCTATGAACTTTTTTATTCGTATTGCTGCAAGATTTCTCTTGAATCCTCATAAAATTACAGTTATGCCGGGGCAGTGGAACCAAATTTGTGGTGTTCTTCACCCACTGAAATTTCATTTGCAAATTCCTTATCACTTGACCAGTCATCTGCTCCTATTCCTCCCTTGGCTCAACAACCTCTCTGCCCTATGTTGAAGCCTTTACCAAGGCACCTGAAGTATGCCTACCTCGGGAAGCATGACAGGCTACCAGTTATTATCGCAACGTTGCTCTCTCCCGATGATGAGGCCTTTTTAGAGGAAGTTCTCCATCGACATAAGGGGCATTCAGTTGGACAATTGCTAATTTGAAGGTAATTAGTCATGCCATATGCATGCAAAACATCCTTATGGAGGAGAACTTTGTACTGCTTGCCCAACCACAACAACATTTGAATTCTAAAATGCAAGATGTTGTAAAGTAATCAAGTTACTCGATGCTGGAATTATCTACTCGATCAGTGATAGAAAGTGGGTCAGCCCTATTCAGGTTGTTCCCAAAGAAGGGGATAATCATTGTGACAAATGAATAGAAAAAAAATTTCCCCACTCATACTGTCACAGGTTGGCCTGTTTGCATTGACTATCAAAAGTTGAATCAGTCAACAAGGATAGATAACTTCCCTATACCATTTATTGACTAGAAGTTAGAAAGACTGGTTGGGCAAGAGATCTATTGCTTCCTAGATGGATATTCAGAATACAATCAGTTTTTCATAGACCCAAATGATCAGGAAAAGACTACATGAACCTGCCCTTTTGGCACTTTTACTTTCAGATGGATGCCCTTTAGTATTTGCAATGCTCATGCAACCTTTCAATGATGTATGATTGCGATCTTCTGTGATTTGGTAAAGAACTTCTTGGAAGTATTAATGGATTACTTTTCTCTTTATGGCCAAATCTTTGATATCTGCCTCCGCAATCTTTCCAAAGTACTATAGCACTTTGAGGACACAAATCTCATTCTAAACTGTGAGAAGTGTCAATTTATGGTCAAGGAAGGAATTATGTTGAAGCACAAGATTTCTAATTTGGAATCAAAGTGGGCGCATTGGCTTTTACCTTCGATTCATAAAAACATTTTCTAATACTGCTAAGCCCCTTTTCAATTTCCTAGCAAAGGATGTCGCCTTTTAGTTTGATGACAACTGCCTCTATTCATTTTTGAGTTAAAGGAAAAATTGGTCACTTCCCTAGTTTTAGTCTCTCCTGAGTATTCATTGTTGTTTGAGTTGATGTGTGATGCTAATGACCTTACAGTCAGAGCCATTCTTGGGCAGCACAAAAACAAGGTTTTTCACACTATTCACTATGCTAGTCGCACCGTAAATGATGCTCATGAACATAACTATACCACCACCGAGAAGGAGCTCCTTGCAGTTATCTTAGCCTTGGATAATTTCCATTCCTATCTAATCTTATCAAAGGTTATAGTTTATAATGACCATGCTGCTTTAAAATATCTTATGGCAAAGAAGGACGCCAAGCCATGACTCATACATTGGATTCATTCTTGTGGCTGATCACCTCTCCCGTCTAGAGGGACATGCGGACCTGGATTCAAACATCATTGATAGTGGCGATTCATTCCCTGATGAAGAGTTATTCACAGATGCTTCAATAGGAGTGTCCCCTTAGTTTACTAATCTTGCCAACTTCCTTGCTTGTCGTTTTCTTCCTCCAATCTTGACCTTTCAGCAAAGGCAAAAAAATTCAATGAAATACAATTTTTTTTGCATGAACCCCTTCTGTTTCATATGTGGGATCATAATATTATTCGCAGATGCATCCTTGTTGAGAAGATTCCTCCATCCTTTTTCACTGCCATGATGTGGAGGTCGGCAGACATATGGGACCAATCAAAATTGTCCAAAAGGTGGTGCAGTCAGGCTTCTTTTGGCCCATTCTCTTCAAGGATGCTCATACCTATGTCACAAAGTGTGATTGCTGTCAGCGCTCTGGAAATATTTCAAAAAGGGGTGAGATGGACCTGAATAATATTTTGGTCTATGAGCTATTTGACTTTTGGGTTATTAATTTCATGGGTCCACTCCCAATATCCTTTGGGAAACAGTACATTCTTGTGGCGGTTGATTACATTTCCAAGTGGGTCGATGCCGAAGCCTTCCCAACCAATGATGTTAAGGTGGTGCTGAAATTTTTACATTAAAATATTGTCTCTCGCTTCGGCACGCCTCAGACAATCATTAGTGATGGGGGAAGTCACTTTTGCAACCGCCCTTTTGAACTCCTTCTAAAAACAATTGGTGTGCTCCACAATATTACTCTAGGCTCTCACACACAAACCAGCGGGGAAGTAGAAGTATCTAACGATGAGTTAAAATGCATTATTAAAAAATATGTGCACACCAACAGGAAGGACTGGGCAAATAAACTCGACGATGCATTGTGGGCCTACCACACAGCTTTTAAAATTCTAATTCGCATGTCTCTGTTTAGACTTGTGTGTGGGAATGTATGCCATCTAATGAATGAGCTCAAGTGTCGTGCATTTGGGGCCACCAAATATTTAAACTTTAACATGACTATGACTGGGAAATGATTCCTTTCACAGCTCTACTCCTTGGAAGAATTCTGTCATGAAGCTTATGAAAATGCATGGATTATTAAGGTATGCATAAAGAAATGGCATGACCAGTGAATCCACCAGAAGGAGTTTTAAAAAGGTGATCTTGTCTTGCTATATAATTCCTGAATGTGCCTTTTTCCAGGAAAAATTTAATCCAGGTGGTACGAGCCCTTCTCAATCTCTCGTGTCTTCTTGTTTGGCTCTATTGAGTTGTATGGCGAGAAGGAGAGGCTATTTAGAGTCATCAGATAATGTTTGAAACTATATGATGGTGGTGCTTCGAGCAAGATTGCATTATTATTGAGTTAAATGATACTAATGACTGAACAATTTATATAATGCTTAATACAACTATTTGGTTCAGCTCAAGGAAATTAAACAAAGCGCCCTTGGGACAACCCAAACAAGCAGCCTAGTTGAAATTTTTGAGTGTGTTTGCATTCTTGTATTGATCTTTATGCTAATCCACTTGTTAATTTGTATCTTCTTGTGCTTTTGTTGTCACTAATTCCCTTGTAGATTCTGGGGAGCTCACAGATATTGTTTGGCCGAGCCAGGACCGGAAGCATATTCTTAGTTTCAATTCATATTTTATGTCTCCACAGAATGGCCCATTTTTGGGCATTGTGTAATGCATCTCTATCCCAACATGTTTTTCTAATTCTCATTTGCATCAAGGGCAATGCATGCTTTAAGTATGGGAGGGGGGGTGTAGATAGCCTTATCTGATTTCTCACCCGTGCACTCATTTTGCATTCTGTGGGCATTATTTTTTTTCAAAAATGTTCTCCAATTTTTATATTTTTATCGCTCAAGTGCATCCATTACTGACCCCATGCGCTTAGTAGTCGGACAATTATTTATTTTCATGTTTTCATAATCTTTTTCATAGGTGTTAGGTTAGTTTAAATTTCTATTAGAATGTGAGTAGGGGAGTGAATAGCAACTCATGCAGTACTCCTAGTTTAGTACACATGTGTGTCAATTGGATTTCTTTCTATAATTAACTTCTTTATATGCTTCATTGTTTACTATTTTTTACTTTATATCTACTGTGTATATCCACTTCTAATTAGAAAGTGATTTTGTCTGTCTATTAATGTAGCAATGTGTGTATCAAACCACTAATTGGGTATTATCAGACATTGATGAAAAGGTATCCTTTATCAGTTTCTAGAACTTGCCCCTAGAAACTCTCAAAGCATATGATTAGGATAGTTTAATTTTACAAAAATGACTTAGGCCTTTCTTTGGATCAATTGAGCCTTTGCATATGTGCCTACTCTTATCTACCATTGCATACAATTTTGGGCCTTACACCCATACTTTTGTCTCACCCCACCACAAAATCACCAAAGCCTAAAATATCAACCAAATCTCACACTAATATTTGAGCTTGAAATTCAAATTTTGATTTTTCTACTTGTGGTTTTTAAAAGTTGAAATGTTGTGAGGAGGTGTGCACTCAAAGCCTATTATATAGGTGTTTTTAAATTTTTTTAAAGGAAATATCATTTGAAAAATAGAAAAAAGGAACAAAATAAAAATGAAAATAGAAAAAGAATAATCTGAATGAAAAAGGAGACTGGTGTTTGGTGAAGTGAGAGTGACCACATATGCAAAAATCCAAGTCTGGAGGTGTCACTTCTCACTTCTTTTTATTGGTAAATTGATTTTGATGCTAGCTCTCATTTTGGTTTAAGGGTCACTTAAGCCTTTGTGTTCATCTTTGACTCACCTCACCTTAAACACAAATCCTATTGTTTATCCCAATACCGAGTCCTTTCAATTTGTAGAATTGGATTTTGTCAACGTAGTGGAGAGTGTGTGACCGGGCAAACTTATGTCCATCATCATTGATGGAATTCTTCAGAGGCTACCATATAGTCTTAGGTGGATGATGCTAAGCTCAATGGCCTCTTTACTTTCTTTCCACACTATGTCTAGGATGATCCATATTTCTCTCGTAGGAGTGCATATAACATCTTGATATTTTGTTTTGAAAAATGTAAATATTAAGTATACATAGAAGTTCCTTCTAGTTTTCCTCCTATAGAACCTCAAGCATAGAACTTCTCTGTTTACTCCCAACTTTCATTTTCTATTTGATAATGTTGCCTCATCTAATACTTGTTTGGAGACTGGTTTTTCTGAGATGAGCAATCGTTCATTTCTGGGGGGATTTGATGAGTGATTTCTATATAGAGATTTGGGCAACTTTCTTGCACCATTTTCATATTGTTGTCGCTCATTCCTTGTTAATATTCCTATCTTATCGGATTAAATCTCTAAAGTAGTCACTTGAGCACATTCCTTCTAGATAGGTTATGATTTTGGCATTTCTTGCATGAGGGAGATCACCTCTCCCTCTCATTCATATTTCAATTATTATATATGTTCTATTTTACTTGTTTATATCTACCATGATCATATGTTTGGGTTCTGGGAGGTCCGTGATCAATTTTGAGGCACAAATGCATCTTCTTGTGCATTTTGAATACACATAGTCATGCATTTGTTCACGCATGAGCATACGTCATCTATCTACACATCGCACAATCAGGCGAAGTTTGTTCTCGCACGAGCACCTTCTATAAGCGCTCTATCATGTGTGTGTTATTTGGATGATCCTGAGAACCCCCCCCCCAACCTAAAAGGGCCTCCTCGTGCATTCTTATCCATGATCATGTGCTTTCCTTCATGCATGATCATCTGCCATTTTAGGATGCCTCCATTTTCCTGCGCTGGTTTCCATTCCTTCACGCATGATCAAACGCATAATCATGTTCTTTTAATGGGCATGATCATCCATAAGTTATTTTATAGGTGGACTATAAATATGCTCTTATGCGATTTCTTTTGTATCTTTTCACCGAGAGCGCTGCTTTCCCCTGTTTCACTTATAACTCTAGGTTTTGACCCCTAGCCATCTCTTACCTCCCCAAGTTTCCTAAGATTGCTAGAGAACATTTGTAAGGATTCATTGGAGCTCCAAGCCGAAGCAATCTCTGTTGAGACAAATAGACCCAGGTGAAGATGTGACTAAGAGGAGGTGATAGCTTCTCCTGTATCGCAGAAGAAATCAACAAAGAAGAGGAAGAGCTGGTGGACCAAGTCGGGCTCCACTTTGAATTCGAGGAAGAGTCTCTCATTCTCTCCGTACCAAGGAGTGGTAATCTGTTTCTTTCCATTCACTTTTAGAAAGATTGTAATCTATATTGAAGTATTCTCTAAAGTGTCAATGTACCGTGACCATTGGGCATAAGAGTTCATATGTTCACTCTTAGTTGTGTATGGTTTGGATTTGTGAATGTTATTGTTTTTTTGATGGTATTGTGTTCTTGTCATTTTTCTCTTGTGAATGTTGATGGCTTTTTGGTTGTGATCTCGTGGTTGTGAGTTTGTTGCATCTTCGTTGAGTTAGAAGCAAGCAAGCGAAGTTGGCCTTATAAAGAGAATGGTGCAACGTGAGTGCGAAGCTAAGGTGTGCGACCCGCGGAGGTAAGAAAAAGTGAAGGCCACCCTCATTGTTAGACTGTGAGCAAAATAGAGGAAGGTGACCCAAGATGGTGCAAAGCGGTTCTTGTGACCTATGGAGGAGCAACGCAGTGATGACAACTCGCATGTTAATTTAGTTTTCTTTTCTGCAGTAGTTATAGCAAAACCCCCTAATGTCCGATAAAAGCGCCGACAAAGACTTCAATCTCATGTTTTTTTCTTATTAGATTACTCCACCTCGCCGTGTTCCACATGATTCAATACTCGGGGATTTAAAATCCATTTTATATTACTTGAATGATCGGTACCCGTGTCATGATGCATCAGTTAGTCATCATTCGGACGAGGTCATAATAGTTTTGTATGGGAAGAAGAATCTTCAGGAGCTACAAAAAACTCCTTTGGTGGATCTCCATTCCATGGCCTCCAAATCAATGACAGGAACTACAATTTTAAACTAATACATGCATTGCAAATTCCGTAATGCTCTATCAGTGATCAATAGCCTGTAGGAGAATCAAAAGTAAGCACAATTTACAATGTTTACCGTGATCATACAAACATGTCTGCTAGGGATAATGGTTTACTCTCCTTTTCAGAATGTGTATAGCTTGGATAACCCTCTCTTCTAGAGGACTATATTCAAGTAGATTAAGGAGTCTTTACAAGATAACATTGATTGGTTAAAAGTGTAGGGGGTGATTAAAGACAATTTCACAGGAATAAGCTTCACATCTATGTATCCAGATCTTGCAGATGTGACATTTTTTGCTAATGATCGCTAAGAGTTTGGTGATGAGGAAGAAAACAAGATAAATAAGAAGATGAGAAGAAAAATGACATGAAGAAGAAGAAGAGACAATAAAGAGTTCTTGGTTAAAGGTTGTCGATTCCACTTCTAGCCTTGACCAACAAGATGTGAACAGTGAAGAAATGGAAAACACCAGCGGGTTCAGTGAATCTTCTTCTACATCTTTGTCTCTTCAATCCTTTCTTATAAGGGCTCGATTGGTCATTTACGTCATAAGGAAGACTCATTTGGGAGTAAGTCCAACACTATGCCTAGGATGAAAAAGTAAAAGTTGGGCAGAAATTGGAGCGACGTCCAAGAAGATTAACTTTCATCCTTAATGTATTTTTTTTTATTTTGACATGTGTCTGCATGCTCTTTTTTGTAAATGCAGGTACATAGAAACATTGTATAAGCTTATTTTTAAAAGAATGAGCAACAAAGTTGTTAGCATTACCTGCCTTCGTCAACGTAAAGTTGCTTTTTTTTCTTCGCATTACCTATTGATGTATTTATGATTCTTTTTCATATTATGGCTTTTCATGGTCTGAGTGAATACATCTTCATAGTTTGCGGCTTATTCAAAAGATGGACCACTTCTTCCATTTGAATATATAGATATAGTTTGCACAGGTGCGAGATGGATAACCTCCCAAGCCCTTATATAATAATGTTTATGAGACCAGGATGAGGTAAACATGATGACGAGTGCATGTAAATTTCATAATGTTTCCAAAATATTTTGAATATTTTTGAAGTCAGATTAGATATAACTCCTAGCGAATATTAGGCATTGTCCACATTCAAATATTTCACTGATCATTTGTAATGTACCCAACAGTAATATATTCTATGGTCCCAAGATGAGTGTTGATGATGCTTGAATTATAACTATTTATTCTGAGCATCAACATTGTTTATTTGTTTTAAATTGATTATAATGATTGAAATTAGTATTTTATATTATATTAAGTATTTAATATTTGTGTAAGTGTGTAGACACTGGTTAAATTTAGATTCAGATGAATCTGGACACTTTTTGGCCATAAAATGGATCAAATGATGAAGAACCACATCCCAAATGACTTGGAGAAGCTTTCATTCGCGACCCAACATGTCATGGCAGTATCAGGGATCAAAAGATGTGATTTTTGGAGACACATGGTCCAAGACACATGCCCGTGTGCCTAGGTAGTGTGTCAGTTTTTTGGTAGTTGTCGTCTCTATACTTTCCCATGAGTGAAGCGGCACGATCTTTGAGGTACACGAGCGCGACACAAGCCATATTCCTAGAGCGTGTGCGATGCTAACTTCTCCCAACAGACCGCCTCTATAAATTATAGACTTTGACCTACAGATCTCATGCTTGATTCGACCCCGAAGATCTCGAAAACTCTAAGAGATGGAAACAACATGGAGGAAAGAAGAGAAGCAGAAGAAGACTTGGAGAGTGGAATTCTTTCATAGGATGGTTCTATATGTCTGTATTCTTCTTCCCTCCTCTCTACTCTTCGTGTCTTGTTTTTGTTTGTTTATGTAATCATGTCTTGCCATGTTATTTCTATGTCATATCTTTACTTTATTTTAATCAAATAAATACTTTTCTCTGTCCCACCTCTCTCGTTAAGATTTATCTGTGTTTATAATAGAATGAGTCGGTAGGTTGCAATTATCAATTTCATACAGGTTACAAGAGAACTCAAGACTTATGATTTTGGGTATTATTGTTATGTTTGATATTGCATTAGGATAAAAAAGGGTAGGTTGATTTCCTATTAAAATATGAAACCTTGCTCTTTTGTCTGGGACGTTGCAAAACCTAGTGGCGGGGTTCACAGTATGATATGGCGATCCTTATAGCCCCTACTCATAATTCAAATGTCAGGTAGACCACTATAAAATTAGTGCTCCGATTATCCCGCCCAAGGAAGTCAGGGTGGCATGGAACCCCAATGGTCTAGCACTAAGAGAGATAAGAGAAAAGTCATCTTTAAATAAAAATAAAGAAATCTATATTTTCTACATCATAGAAAATACTACTTTTCATAAAACAATACTAATATATGTTAATTGTTGGAACATGGTCTTCCGCATATCCTAGGTTTGAGAATAATAAATCCTATGTGTATTTGATCTTGTGTGTTCAAGTGTGCAGGTTAACATAGTCCATATTACTCAAGGAGTACTCATGATGACTGCCCCCAAAATTGAAGCCAGAATTCGAAGAGGCTCACTAGCGCCGGCGGTAGCACCTAGCGCCGGGCGCTAGCGATGAAGAGCGCAATTTCGGGAGATGTTATAGAAGGCGCTAATGCCTGGTGGTAGCGGATAACGCTGGCGTTAGCGCTGAACACAGAAGGAATAAAAGCAAGGTTGCCGCGGATTGAAGATCCTGCCGCGCAAAAAGTTTCTTAATCAGGGATAGCGCCGGCGGTAGCTACTAGCGCTGGAGGTAGCATGGCGCACAAAAGGCATAGAGCAAAATGTTGCCGCGGATGAGAGATCCTGCCGCGCAAAATCTTTACTAATCCGGGCTAGCGCCGGCGGTAGTGCTAGCGCCGGCGGTAGCGCTTGGGCTATAAAGGACCCCCTCTCCTCTTGTTTTTGGACACCCATTGCATACACCTCAGAGAGAGAGTACTAGAATTCCAGAGGCTTGTCTTAGCCAAAATTTGAGGTCGCAGTGAAGCTCTGCCAATTTCTGAAGGAGAATTCCATCACGCCGAATCCAGACGAAGTCCGCTTCAACAAACGCTGATTCTACAGCGGATCTTCATCTCCGACTTCAAAAGTTCATCTTAAGGGAGGTTTTGTTATTTTATTTCTCTTTCTTCTTTGTAAACGGTAGTGAAATCGCCTCGTGTTGGCGACTAGGTCTGGGGTAGACTTAGGGTTGCAAATAGCCTCGCATTGGCGACTAGATCTAGGCTAGTTCTAGGGGGTGCTCGAGTCCACATCTGGGGAAGGATTGGCTAGAGCAGCTTGAGGCCGAATCCGGGGAGGATAAGGCTAGGGCCACCGGTTCGTGGGGAAGCGAGTTGGGATAGAAAATAAAAAGAGCTTTTTTATTATTCGCCTCCGATCTCTAGCGTCATCGAGATCAAGTTTTGTAAAACTTATTTATCATTAATAAAGCTTGTCTCTCTTTTTGTTTTACTTAACTTATTTCATGTCTTTAATCTTGCAATAATTCAAAGTTTAATAAATATAATCTAAAGTTTTTGAAAACCCTTATTCACCCCCCCCCCCTCTAAGGGCGCCGACCGATCCAACAAGTGGTATCAGAGGGGTTTTGTTCCAATCAGATTAACAACCGGGAATAATGGCGTCTCATGATCTCTCTTCAACTAGTGGGGCAAATTTCTGTGAAGATGAAATATCACATAAACCACCCTTGTTTGAAGGAACAAATTATAAAGGATGGAAAATCTTAATTGAAAAATTTATTAAAACTTTAGACATCGAAGTATGGAACTTAGCAATTATAAGACTTGCGGATGAATCAAATAAAAAAGAACGTCAGCTAAATGCCAAAGCCAAACACTACTATCTAATGAAATTTTCAAATTCATATATTGATTTTCTAGTGCATACAAAATATGGCACTTTCTTGAAGAAATGTATGATCTTCCTCTCGCAGGTGTGGAACAAACACAGGAGGAAAACTCATCTGTGATCGAGGAAGGACTAAAAGATGACAAAGGAACTTCATGCTCATATTTTGCCTCCTCCAAAAGCGCTGTAAGAAAGACTAAATCTTCGTCTTGTGTAATAACCTCTATCTCTAGTTTCAACATATTAAAAATAGCTAAACGAAAGATCAAAAAATTGAAAATTGCTAATAAAAATTTACGTTTAGAAAATAAGAGGCTAAAGGCAAATGAATCAAATTATGACGTGTCTTCATCATCTTGTTTTTTACTTGAAAATACAAAATCTTGTTTTGATTGTAATAATATTAAAGAAAAAGTCAAAGAACTTGAAAAAGAAATTATTTGTGTGAAAGAACATAATGAAAAATTATGTTTAGGAAATTCATCATCGAAGAATGATTGTGCTAAATGTAAAGACTACGAGATTGAAATTAAAGAGATGGACGAAACATTTGATGAATATAGGGATGAATATGAAAAACATATTGAATCAATTGCCACCACTCTTAAAAATAGCACAATCGCTTACAATAAAGCCAGACATAATTTACAAACTAAGAATGATGAATTAAATGCCAAAATCAAATTGCTCAAGGAAATCATATAGAAAAACACTCATTCACAATACCATGATATATCTAAAAGCATGTTAAATATAAATTCTCAAAATATTAATAAATCAAACAATGGAAATAAAAGACATCAACAAATTAAAAATGAAATTCCAAAGTACAATTATTATCATCAAACTTCTCCCAACATAAAACTTCACAAATTTCCTATGAAAAATGCTTTCTATAATCACTACAATTATAATCCTAAAGATAATGATTATCACAATAGAAATTTGACTCATAATAATAATATTAAACCACAGTTTGAATGGAGGCCCAAAACCAAAGATGAAACAAAAACACCACAAAAAGGGGCCCATTCATTTCCATCTCCCCAAAAGCAAATACGTTGTATTTGGGTACCCAAAGGAACCATCACACCCGGTCCTCTTTGGATACCTAAATTTCTCTTTCATTAGGTACCACAAAATGCATGAAGTAGAATATTTTCAAAAGAGAAATATACAATTTTTCTACTTCATGATGTGCTTTAATGTCTTTAAATCTTCTTTGTTTTCTTATTTCTTTGAAATTATCATGTTATGGTCATCTTGTATAGGAAACATGATCAAAAATTTTAATGAGCCTATAACTCAAAATCTTATTAAGATGACCTACTTATTATTCATATATTCATTATACATATATTTATCAACAATTAAATTCAAAATCTTCTATGCGGTGGTAAAATATTTAAGATTTCAAAAAGGTATACCACATAAAAATTCTTCCTAAATATCACCACTTCATAACATCAAATTATAAACGAAACATTCTAGTCAAACATCCAAAAGATAACAACATAAACATAATTCAAAGAACAACAACATCCAAGATATATGTTCAAATTCCTGAATTATTACATAAAAATTGTTCCTCTCATAACTACTCCTACTCATCTATGTCCTCCACACTAGGACTCGGGAGCGTCTCCTGCGAATCCTCCGGATCAAGTGGCGGGGCAGATCTGAAACTGGACTCTCCCACTCCCTCCGCTCTGGTGTAGATGGGTTTAAATTTAAAGCTTTCATCATAAACTTCATCATTTTTTTGATCCCTGTGACATCCTTCCTTATCACAAAAACATCCTTCTCCACCCGTGTCATCCGCTCACCCATCTCCTCTCGAAAGGACCCATATGGAGCATCTCGAGCCGCTCGAGAAGATGCTCCTCGCCGGAGTGGTGGTTGAGTTGATGATTGGCTCGTCCGAGACAAAGGATGTTCGCAAATGCGAGGTACTATAAATAGGAGGATAGCAATCTACTAAAAAGAAACCTAAGTCAATAGTAGGATACAACCTGAATAACTCGCTGAATGATGCCACCCAGGGGCAGGTTGTTGAATCTCTGACGGGTTGGTTGCCACAACTTGTAGGAATAACGGATCAAGGAGAGTAACAAATCCACCACATCAAACCTCTCCTTCTCTAAAATAAAATAGGTAACATAACTTAGTTGCGCTGTGACCTTGGCAGTATCACCCAACTTCAGTAGGATTGTATGGCGCAACACATTTTGCATGACCAAGGCATCCACGGTGAGAGTCGAAATGGAAGAGATCAGACTCCTACAATCCTTGTTATGCAGCGCCATGTTCACTTGAGTCCAATCTCTGTCTGCCCTGAACCTCTCAATAATTTCCAATCTATGTGAATGTTGAGTCAATCCGAACACGATCCTCAACTGTTCATGGGTAATAGTAACCATCTTCCCCTGCACTTGTGACTGGACTCCTCCATCCAGCTCTGTCGTTGATGGATCTTCCAAGTGCATGTAAAAATCGCGCACCAACTCAGAAGAAAATCCGTCAGGAATAAACAAGCTCAACACCTCTGCGGTAGCAAATAGCTCCATAATGTGGTGGTGTCACGGCAAGTCAAACTCAACGACGTATGGCAGTCCCACTACAGCTGCCTCTACGGCCAACTCAGTATTCTTCTTTCCCTTATAACCCGGTGCCATCTGCAACATTACAAAAAATTATTAAAACAAGAAAACAAAATCCTCATTTAAAAACAAAAAATTTTATATCTCCTTAAAATTAAAATAAGTTCATATCCTAACTTAAAACCAAGAAATCCACATATTCAAAACCAAAAACCTCATCAAAACCACAAACCTTAGAGAAAACCTAACGGTGTAGATCTAGTTCCTAAATCTACCTAAAAACTTCAAATATCTTCATCTCTCTAACATCACAATCAAGCTTTAAAACAAAAATCGTAAGAAAGGATGAAGAATTACCTCAGATCTGCGCGTAGAATGAGTCGTCTTCTAGGGTTTTTTGGGAGGAAATGAAAGATAATGACGGATCTGAAAAAAGAACTCGGTTTTAACCAAAGCCTCGATAGCGCCAGCGCTAGCGCTAGCGCAGGCGGTATCGGACCCTTTTGAGTTTTTCATATAACAAAATTCTATTAAATACCTAAATTTATTATCTACTTAATGTACTAGTTGGTGATGCAAGATTTCATTTATTTTAACTTGTGTTAAGTGTCCTAGATCTTTCAAATTAACACAAATTCAAAAATGCAATTTTTGGTGTTTAACCATAAAAAACATCTCCTGAAATTCTGCAATTTCAGCATGAAACTTCTATTGGGACACCTAATCAAAATCAACAATCAAAATTTTCAAAATCTTCAAAAATCACTTACTGTCTCCTGCGCTAGCGCTACCGCAGGCGCTAGCGTCCATGTTTGTTTTTCTGTATTTTTTAATTTTCTAAAAATCCCATAAAATATATAAATCTATATTTTCAGCTTAGTTTTGCACTTCTGTGTTTCTTTATTTTTTTGAAAAATCAAATACAAAACTACAAAAACCAAAATTACAAAAATATGCTTTTATTTGCTAAAATCAAATACAAAAATATAAAACTTTAAAACTATCAAAAAAAATCTATGATTTTTTGTGAAAAATCAAGCATGATTTAATCTACTATTTAGAAATTCTACAATGTTACAATTTATCTCTTCAAACTACTTTGAACATTGTCTTTCTTTATGCTTTAATATATCTATTCCAATGTGCATCAATTATAGTTTAAAAGTTGTGTAGGATCAAGCTTAGCATGCCTCTAAGTACGAGAAATGTTTTATGTTTGATAATGATATTTATTCACTCACTTTTTTGGCATTGTCTACATATGTGTTTAATCTAAAGAATACTTGTGTATGTTTTGTATTAGTACAATGGATTAAAATTGCACAAGTATCTTACCTACACTCCCTATTTTGCACTCTTAAAAATTAAGAAAAGTGGTTATGTTTTTTCATAAAATCTATTGATTTGCAAAACAAGTGTATTCGGAGAACTTTGTACAAAACAAAATTATAAAATAAATGACAAAGATAACTCCACCAAGCACTACTTGAACCTCCTGATAAGTCTTAATAAGCATTGTGAGGTTGAGCACCTTGGAAAGAATAGTAAAGTGTCTTGTGCAAATCAAATCTTTCTTTCAAAAATAAGAAAAACCACTTACTCTTAAGTACACCGGATCACTAGTTTCAATCTTAAATTTCAATATGTGATCCCCCAAGCACTACTTTGCACCCTGATAAGTCTTGATGAGCATTGTGTGTGCAGAGCACCTTGGTAGTTGTACTTTTTATTGTGCATTAAAAGTGTGCGGAAGTAATCTTATTTGCGTTTTATTGTGCTCGTACTTTACATATATCTTGTATTTTTTGATTAAAACATTTGTTTACATTACTCAACAATACACTTTTGTGCACATCATTATCTTCCATAACATTTCTTCTCATGAGTATTGGATCATAATGCTAATTCTATATTACTTTTTACTTATGAAATGCACTAGATAACCTAGCATGTGTTCTACAATGTTTTGTATGTTTTTGAAATTATGAATTAAAGTAACATTGTGGTAATCTCTTTTTGATAAACATTATTTCATGCATGGTTATTATAAAATTTAAACATCTAACTGCAAAATGATTTACAAAAACATCATCTTTTGTGAACTTTAACTCATATTTTTGGATTATCATTACTATTTGATGTTTTTGTATTGCTATAAGTCTTCCGCATCTTAACCGTATAAGTGTTTTACCTTGCGCTTTCATGCTTACTTAATATCTTGTATTCTTTGCATCATCACTTATTCTTAAAAATTTCTATCTTTCATAAAGTGATAGATTTACTTGGAACACTTTTTATTGGTTACTTCAAACATAAAAATCTTTTATGCTACAAACTCTGAAAATTTTGTAATGCTCATAACTCTGATCTATTTCAATAAAAAACAATTCTAAAACTCCTAATCATTTACTTAAAAAAAAAGCTCGATCATGCCTTCTCTTCTGTTTACAAATTCTTTGGTGCTTTGTTTCCCTACACTCTTTTGATAATAACAAAGGGGGAGAACTAACATGATAAATATAACCCGCTATCATAAACCCAACATGACAAATTCAGATGATAGCTTACATATTAGGGGTGCACTCACTTAGGGGGAGCATGTATTTAGGGGGAGCAATTCTAAATGCTAAAATCAATAATTATCCTAAGTCATCACTCTCACACACACACACAAGTAGAGTTTCATCATTCTTATCTATTAATGCTTTGATTTATCATTAATGGATTTGTTATTATCAAAAGGGGGAGTTTGTTGGAACATGGTCTTCCGCATCTCCTAGGTTTAAGAATAACAAATCCTATTTGTATTTGATCTTGTGCGTTCAAGTGTGCAGGTTAACATAGTCCATATGACTCAAGGAGTACTCATGATGACTGCCCCCAAAATTGAAGCCAGAATTCGAAGAGGCTCACTAACATCGGCGGTAGCACCTAGCGCCGGGCGCTAGCGATGAAGAGCGCAATTCCGGGAGCTATTATAGAAGGCGCTAATGCCTGGCGGTAGTGGATAACGCTGGCGTTAGCGCTGAACACAGAAGGAATAAAAGCAAGGTTGCCGCGGATTGAAGATCCTGCCGCGCAAAAAGTTTCTTAATCAGGGATAGCACCGGCGGTAGCTACTAGCGCTGGCGGTAGCATGGCGCACAAAAGGCATAGAGCAAAATGTTGCCGCGGATGAGAGATCCTACCGCGCAAAATCTTTCCTAATCCGGGCTAGCGCCGGCGGTAGCGCTTGGGCTATAAAAGGACCCCCTCTCCTCTTGTTTTTGGACACCCATTGCATACACCTCAGAGAGAGAGAGAGTACTAGAATTCCAGAGGCTTGTCTTAGCCGAAATTTGAGGTCCCAGCGAAGCTCTGCCAATTTCTGAAGGAGAATTCCATCACGCCGAATCCAGACGAAGTCCGCTTCAACAAACGCTGATTCTACAGCGGATCTTCATCTCCGACTTTAGAAGTTCATCTTAAGGGAGGTTTTGTTATTTTATTTCTCTTTCTTCATTGTAAACGGTAGTGAAATCGCCTCGTGTTGGCGACTAGGTCTGGGGTAGACTTAGGGCTCAAAATCGCCTCATATTGGCGACTAGATCTAGGCTAGTTCTAGGGGGTTCTCGAGGCCACATCCGGGGAAGGATTGGCTAGAGCGGCTTGAGACCGAATCCGGGGAGGATAAGGCTAGGGCCACCGGTTTGTGGGGAAGCGAGTCGGGATAGAAAACAAAAAGAGCTTTTTTATTATTCGCCTCCGATCTCTAGCGTCATCGAGATCAAGTTTTGTAAAACTTATTTATCATTATTAAAGCTTGTCTCTCTTTTTGTTTTACTTAACTTATTTCATGTCTTTAATCTTGCAATAATTCATAGTTTAATAAATATAATCTAAAGTTTTTGAAAACCCTTATTCACCCCCCCTCTAAGGGCGCCGACCGATCCAACATTAATCTCTATTTTCTTACTTTGGAATGTCAAATCAATACATCAAAATTATCTTACTCTAGGACAATCATATCTTAGAATAGGAATTTATCTTTATATTAATTAGACATGATAATAGAAGGAGAGATGAAATACAGTACTTACAAAGACCCTATGGGATACAAACTTAATATAGTGAATCAACTACTATAAATGATAGGCGGGCTTGCCTAAAATATGCACACTATCTATATAATAAATTGTGATATGATCCACGTGTATCAAGTTTATGGCGTCTTTGTCGGGGAAGCAACTTTGTAATATCTGAAAAATCTCAATCTCTATTAATTACGTCATATATATATACATATATATATAGTATTTATATGCATTTGCTTATTTGTTTGTGTGTTATGTTTATTTTTGTATAGTTGCAACTTGGATTAAATTTGCTTGATCTAGTTAAAAGGTAGGAAGCACGAGATTTTTTTAAGAATGATGAAGAAATTTTAGAAATCAGTGTGTACCCAAAATATTAGTGGACATGTGCAACAAATTCAAGTGCTTAATGGAGTTGAACATGCCACATGAAATGGTCACACGAGATTCGGATATCTGACAACGTAAGACTAGAAGAATTGTGGATCAGAAGAAAATCATTATTCAAGGGTCAGGAAAGATTTCTATCGCATTTCCTTTTATTATTTCGTGAATTATCTTAGTTCAAAATGTTAGTATTTAAAAAATTGCTTAGATATTTAACTTATTGTTGTATAAACCTAGGTTATTATCCATGCTAGATAAGATTCAATAGATTTTTATTTGAAGACTTACAAGAAAATATCATTTTCAAGTGTGATAAAACAAACCATCCTTTACCTTTAAAATTTGGGCTAATATGATTTTGGTCTTTGTTTGTCATATTTTTGGATCAGAGTGCCCTAATTAATTGAAAATATATATAAGACATGTCGGTTTTCCAACAAAATTATTTTGATGAATTTGAAATGTATTGTCCCAACTTTGTGAAAACTTCTTAGGAAGAAAATAAATATGTTTATATTTATTTGGAAGTCATATTTATTTATAAATTGGAAGAATAGAAATACTTTGCCTTTGGAAGAATATAATTTCAAAATAAAAGATGATATGATTAGAGAATCTTTGTTATTTGGAAGAGAAATACTTAAATTGTAAACACCAGAAATCATATCTAAGACAGAACGGAGAATAATGCCAAATTTCACGAAATTTATTTCAGAAGATTTAAATTCCCCTTCCTCAATAATTTATTTTCCAATTCCTCGATATTAGATGATTTCCCATTTCTTCTACTATTAGTGTCTCATATTTCACTTGCTCGCACTTTTCTTTCTATATATATATATATATTGGAACACGGTTTTCTGCATCCCTTTGGTTTGAGAATAACAAATCCTAGTTGTATTTGATCAAGTTTGTCATTGTGTTTTTAGTATGCAGGATTGAACAAGGATGACACCAGGATGCTATATTTTGTTCTAGACTAGCTCAATGTGCTAAAATGAAATGATATGGTCTAACACTAGGCGTAAGAGCGAACACCGGCGTGACCCTCGATCTTACCATTATAAAAATGCTATGGAGGGAAGCGAACGTGATTGTAGGAGTATTTTGGGATTGATTTGGCTTAACACCAGGCCTTAGCCTTAATGTCAACGTTACGGTTTCCTAAAAGGAGAAGTTTCTAAACATGCAATATCTTTTTCTAGGAATGAGGATATGTGCCTTTAAAATATTTCTAAACTCATTCAACGCCTGGTGTTAGGTCTAACACAAGTGTTAGCTCCCTCTTATATAAGAGGATGACATTCATTCTCTTCAACTTTACAACTCAAGGATCCCTAATACACCACTCTGAAATCTCTGTGAAGGCCGTATTTCCAGACCACAAAAGTTCTCCCATTTAAATTCAATAGAAGGAATCAAAGGAGGATTGGATCAAAGTTAACTCAACACGAAGAATGCAGGCTTCGAATTCAATGATCTTTAGCAGTTCTTTGTCGTCTCCTTCAAATTTCTTCATCGGGAGTTTCAATTTGTCTTTCATATTTTGTAATACCTTTTATCTTTGTGATCATTTCATGAATTTGTCGTGGTAGTTGGCGACTAGGTCCGTGTGCAGCTTAGGGGGAATTCACCACGTGTGTTGGTGACTAGGTCTAGGGCTTAGATCTAGGGGATGCTCAAGGCCTTTCTTGGGATAGAGCGGCTTGAGGCCGTATCTGGGGATAGATCGGCTAAAGCCTACTGGTTCTTAGGGAGAATAGTCGGTATAAAAAATAAAAAGAGTTTTTCATATTCGCCTCAATTTCTAGTGTCATGGAAATCATATTTTGTAATCAATTTTAATCATTTCTCTATTTGTTTAATAAAATTGATTTGGTTTTCAATTCTAGCAATTTACTTTTGATCTAATCTATTTCTTATAAAATATCAAAAGTTTGCTTTAAAATTATTAAGATTTCAAAAAGCCTTATTTACCCCACGCCCTATAAGGGCGCGCGTTAAGATCCAACAAGTGATATCAGAATGAGGTTATTCCAAAATGGTTTCACCACCCGAAATAATGGTGCTTCATGATCATGATCTCACTTCTACTAATTGGGAGGAATTTTATATAAATGAAGAATCACTAGCGCCACCTTTATTTGAAGGGAAAATTATAAAGGGTGGAAAATTCTAATAGAAAAATTTCTTAAGTCCTTAGATAATGAAGTTTGGAATATCACAATAATCAAACCACCGGATGATCTAAATATAAAGTAACGTCATTTAAATGCAAAGGCTATGAATAATTTATTTTGCGTAATGTCACAAGATATTTTCAAATTGGTTTATTGTTTTTCTAATGCGCACAAAATTTGGAAATTTCTTGAAGAGATTTATAGTCATCCTCATGTAGGTTTGGAGCAAGCACAAGATTTGGAGAATATGCAAGCATGCATATGTCTTCAAGAATAATCCTCATTTGATGAATCCATGGAGTGCACGTCAAGCGAAAGGAAAAATGATAACCCATCAATGAAAGAGGAAGAAGAAGGTGTTAAAGGGACCTTGTGCTCAAATTAAAATTACAAGCCAAATAGTGTTGTAAGCAAAAAAAATTCCGCTCTTCTTGTTGCTAATTCTATTTCTTCTTTTCATATGCTTGAAATGGCCAAACGAAAAATTAAAAAATATTATTTTGAATTTACATGTAGAAAATAAAGCTCTTAAATTAAAACATATTGAGAATTCCAAAATTGATTTATCTAATTCTCCACTTTTCCCATCACTTAAAAACACCATTCCTTGCTTTGATTGTAACTCTCTAAAAGAAAAATTCAATGTTTATGAAAGAGAGCCTCTTAAAGAACATAATGAAAAATTGTCTTTAGAAAATTCATCATTGTAAAGTGATTGTGCTACGTGCAAAAATTATAATATTGAAATTAAAGAAATGAATGAAACATTTGAAGAATTGAGAAATGATCAAAATCATATTAGTTTTATTATCTCAATTCTTAAAAATAGCACACTTGCTTATAATAAAGCTAGACATAGTCTCATGATTAAGAATAATGAATTGGAAACAAAAATCAACTTGCTCAAGGAAATTATGAATAAAAAATTGTTGGAACATGGTCTTTCACATCTCCTAGGTTTGAGAATAATAAATCCTATGTGTATTTGATCTTGTGTGTTTAAGTGTGCAGGAAAACAAAGTCCATACGACTCAAAGATTACATAAGAAGGTTGCCCCGAAGTTTGAGCCATCAAATCCAACACTCCCACTAGCGCTGGTGGTAGCACCTAGCACCCGGCGCTAGCGATGATCTCCACAATTCCGAGAGCACATATAGAAGGAGATAGCGCCTGGCGGTAGCCGATAGCGCAGGCGGTAGCGCGGAGCACAGACGGCAAGGGAGAATTGTTTCCTCGGATTGAAGATTCTGTCGCGCAGAATATGTCTTAATATGGGATAACGCCGGTGGTAGCACTAGCGCAGGCGCTAGCGATGAGGCTATAACATTGACCCATTGGACCCGTCTTCCTCATCCTCTTGAGATCCAAAATTCCATAGCTTCGCGCCACAACATAGAGAGGAAAGTTTCAGAGAGATACTCCCACAAATCCATAAAGACTTAAGGAGATCCGTGGAGAAGATTTCAACACGCGTCATCATCGTGACGAAAGACCGCATCGACTACGATCATACTATGCGGGCCTTCGTCCACTTCTCCTAGAGATCCATATAGGGAGTTCTTATATTGTTGTTATTTCATTTATCCATCTCTTTTTAAAATCATGTCGTAAATTCGCCTCGTGTTGGCGACTAGGTCTGGGTAGGACTTAGGGCAGAAATTCGCCTCGTGTTGGCGACTAGGTCTTGGGTGTAGGTCTAGGGGGTGCTCGAGGCCGGGGAAGGGTTGGCTAGATCGACTTGAGGTCATATCCGGGGAAGGATCGGCACAAGCCAACTGGTTCATGGGGATACGAGTCGGTATAGAAAACAAAAAGAGTCTTTCATATTTCGCTTTGATTTCTAGCGTCATTGTAATCAAAATTTTGTAATCAATTTTATTAATAATAATCATGTCTCTCTTTGTGTAATAAAATTGATTTGTTCTTCATTTCTCTAAATTGTTTATTATGCTCTCCTTTATTATAAAACAATTTAGATCCTTAAACAAAATCACTATTTTGATCTCTTATCATAAGCAAGTATTTCAAAATATAATATAAGTTTTTAAAAAACCCTTATTCTCCCCCCTCTAAGGGCGCCGACCGATCCAACAAGTGGTATCAGAGGGGTTTTGTTCCAATCGGCTTAACAACCGGGAATAATGCGTAAAAGTTAAGAAAAGTGGTTATGTCTTAATATTAGTGATCCGGTGTACTTAAGAAGATTCTATCGCGCAGAATATGTCTTAATATGGTTTATTACATTGTTTTCTTCATGCGTTGATATATATATATTAATATGTGCATCAATAATATTGAAAAGTTTGTGTAGAACCAAGCATAGCATGTCTCTAAGTATGAGTAAATGTTTTATGTTTGATAATGATATTTATTCACTCACTTATTTTGGCATTGTCTACATATGTGTTTAATCTAAGAATGCTTGTGTATGTTTTGTATTAGTACAATGAATTAAAATTGCACAAGTATCTTACCTACACTACTTTTATTTGCACTTTTAAAAGTTAAGAAAAGTGGTTATGTTTTCATAAATTATATTGGTTTGCAAAACAAGTGTATTCGAAGAACTTTGTACAAAACCAAAATCATAAAATAAAGTGATGAAGATAACTCCACCAAGCACTACTTGAACCTCCTGATAAGTCTTAATAAGCGTTGTGAGGTTGAGCACCTTGGAAAGAATAATAAAGTATCTTGTACAACCATATCTTTCTTTCAAAATAAAAACCACTTACTCTTAAGTACACCGGATCACTAGTCTCAACTGTACAATAAAATAAAATATGTGATCCACCAAGCACTACTTTGCACCCTGATAAGTCTTAATGAGCATTGTGTGTGCAAAGCACCTTAATAGTTGTACATTTTTTGTGCATTGAAGTTTGTGGAAGTAAAACTATTTGTGTTTTATTGTGCTCTTTACTTTACATATTTCTTGTATCTTTGATTAAAACATTTTTTTACTCTATTCAAAATACACTTATGTGCACATCATTATCTTCCATAACACTTCTTCTCATGAGTATTGGATCCTAATGCAAATTCTATACTACTCTTTATTTATGAAATGCACTAGATAACCTAGCATGCTTTCTACAATGTTTGGAATATTTTGAAATTGTGAATTAAAATAACATTGTAGTAATCTCTTTTTGATAACATTATTTCATGCTTGGTTACTTTATTGTTAAATATAAAGATTTTAATTGAGCAATGATTTACAAAAACATCTTCTTTATGAAATTTAAATCATATATCTTTTTATGGATCATCATTGATTACAATAAGATGCTTCTTTTATTTCTATAAGTCTTCCGCATCATAACCATATAATTGTTTTACCTTGCGCTTTCATGCTTACTTAAAGTATTTTATTTTGTGTGCATCATCACTTGAATCTTAAAATTCCTTTCTTTCAACAAGTGGTAGACTTGCTTGGTAAACTTTATATTGGTTACTCTAAACAAGAATATTTTTTGCTAAAAACTCAGATTTATTTCTATGAAAATAGTGTTATATTAAAAACTCTGATTCATTAATGGATTTCAAAATAGCTATGTGAGTGTTTTCATAAATTCAAATAAAAATATAAACCCATAGGCTATGAACTTATCACTAAATTTAAATGCTTAATGTTTCCAATAATTATTATCCATGATTACATATCTCACCATAGTAGGGGCGTAGGGTTGTAGACATTAGATAACCTTATCTATATTCATGTCTTGTCCTCAACCGTGGAGGGTTCCAGTGGGGCCTTGCGAGGCAATAGGGGAAATAGTGCTAGGTTAAGTTTTGTCTAGTGTTTACATATGGGACTAACACCCCAACCTACGTCATGTATGCAGCTCCTCAAGCCCATCTGTCACTTAGTACGGGGCTAGGGTGTCGATATATTGTCTGGGTAGATTGGTTATTTTGAAATCATTACCTTTTTATGCCTAAAACTCTTATATAAAGGAGAAAATTAACATTACAATATGGATAACTTGGAAAATGTTATATTGTTCATCTTTAAGCTAAAAACTCTGATCTATCTCTATAAAAATTACTCTAAAACTCATTATTTCATTCTCTCTAAAAAGCTCGATCATGCCTTTATCTTATTATCAACTTTTAAGTGGTGTCTCCTTACCCACTTTTGCTAATAACAAAAGGGGGAGAACTAACATGATAAATATAATCTGCTATCAAAATAGAAAACTAACATGCTTAATTAAGATGATAACTTACATATTAGGGGAGCATTCACTTAGGGGGATCATGTATTTAGGGGGAGCAATTCTAAATGCTAAAATTAATAATTATCCTAAGTCATCACTCTCACACACACACAAGTAAGTTTCATCATGCTTATATATTAATGCTCTGATTTATCATTAATAGATTTGTTATTATCAAAAGGGGGAGTTTGTTGGAACATGGTCTTCCGCATCTCCTTGGTTTGAGAATAACAAATCCTATGTGTATTTGATCTTTTGTGTTTAAGTGTGCAGGAAAACAAAGTCCATACGACTCAAGGATTACATAAGAAGGTTGCCCCCAAGTTTGAGCCATCAAATCCAACACTCCCACTAGCGCTGGCCGTAGCACCTAGCGCCCGATGCTAGAGATGATCTGCGCAATTCTGGGAGCACATATAGAAGGAGATAGTGCCTAGTAGTAGCCGATAGCGCAGGTGGTAGCGCGGAGCACAGACGACAAGGGAGAATTGTTTCCTCGGATTGAAGATTCTGCCGCGCAGAATATGTCTTAATATGGGATAACGTCGGTGGTAGCACTAGCGCAGACGCTAGCACTGAGGCTATAAAATGGACCCATTGGATCTGTTTTCCTCATCCTCTTGAGATCCAAAATTCCAGAGCTTCGTGCCTCAACATAGAGAGGAAAGTTTCAGAGAGATACTCCCACAAATCCATAAAGGCATAAGGAGATCCGTGGAGAAGATTTCAACATGCGTCATCATCGTGACGAAAGACTGCATTGACTACGATCATACTTTGCGGGACTTCGTCCACTTCTCCAATAGATCCATATAGGGAGTTATTATATTGTTGTTTTTTCATTTATCCATCTCTTTTTAAAATCGTGTAATAAATTCGCCTCGTGTTGGCGCCTAGGTATGGGTAGGACTTAGGGCAGAAATTCGCCTCGTGTTGGCGACTAGGTCTGGGGGGTAGGTCTAGGGGGTACTCGAGGCCATATCCGGGGAAGGGTTGGCTAGAGCGGCTTGAGGTCGTATCCGGGGAAGGATAGGCTAAAGCCAACCGGTTCGTGGGGATACAAGTCGGTATAGAAAACAAAAAGAGTCTTTCATATTTCGCTTTGATTTCTAGCGTCATTGAAATCAAAATTTTGTAATCAATTTTATTAATAATAATCATGTCTCTCTTTGTGTAATAAAATTGATTTGTTCTTCATTTCTCTAATTTGTTTATTATCCTCTCCTTTATTATAAAACAATTTAGATCTTTAAACAAAATCACTATTTTGATCTCTTATCATAAGCAAGTATTTTAAAATATAATCTAAGTTTTTAAAAAACCCTTATTCACCCCCCTCCCCCCCCCCCCTCTAAGGGCGCCTACCGATCCAACAAAAATCACAACACAAAAATCCACAATATCAAGCAAGATCCAAAAGCAAGTTGAATAAAAATTTCTATATCTTAACTAAGCCACAAAAAATGAATGAAAAACATCAAAATCTTATAAATGAAATTCCAAAACACTATCATCCTTATCATTTACAACATCAATCTTCTCCCAACAAAAAATTGAATGCAAACAAATTTCCTTTAAATAATAAATTCAAAAGTCACCATTATCCAAAGACTCAAGTTAATGACTATGGAAATTTGATAAATAAAAATAATGTTTTTCATAGCTATGAATGGGGACCCATTGTTAGAAACAACATATTAACTTCACTTGAAAGAACTCATTCATCCTTGTCTATAAATGAGTCAACACAATTATTTGTGTACCCAAAGGAAACAGCATACCTGGTTCCCTCTGGATACCTAAATTTCATATTCATTAGTATTAAATCAAATGAATGAAGTAGAAACAAATCAAAATTGAGTATTCAAAATTCTACTTCATGATATGTTAAACTTAAAATTAAAAATAAAAATAATTTTCTTTTCTTTTTGGTTTGTACAATTTTTCTTTTACTTTTTGATCCAACATCCGTATGGTCACTTTATACATAATGTGATATGACACAATCACCTTGCATAAGCTTAAAACTTTAATAAATCAAATTGAAAGAAATTAAAAAAAAAGTCTTATTATTTGAAGTGATCTATTTATCCTCTTTTTAGTTATTATCCTTGTTAAATCCTTTGCCTATAAATGTCTTATATTATCATTATAAATTGATTACTAAATTTGTTATGTTATATTATCAAAACTAATATTCTCAAAAAAATTATATGGATTTAAATAAGATATTTAGGGGTCTTTGGTTAAAATATAAAATGCACAACTTGTTTGTTTGATTTTGTTACTTTATATGATAACCCCTATCATATTAAATCATAATCATAAAAATTGGAATTGAAAAATCTCAAAACTAAAATTATCAAGATAGAATCCTAAAGCATAAAATGACTAATCCACCAAAGTTTGAGTGGAGTCCTATTATTAAAAGCAATAAGTTATAATTGTAAATAAAAGCCACTAAGAAGATTCTACAATACTTCAAAGGATTACTTAATAGGGGTAGAGAAATCAGTTAAAAAAAATCTAAGAATAAAATCAAGGGCTTTACCTAGATTCGAGAAGGGCTTGACAGTGAAACCTAGGAGAAAAATAGCTTGGATTGGAGCAAATGAGTTTGGAACTCCCTATTTGTGCTATTATAAAAGCGGAGTTAATGCCAGCATTGAGTATAACGTTGTGTGTTAGCCCTATCTATTGGTTTTTCACTCTTTGGTCTTTATATCTCCTATTATAATCTTCATTATACACTCATATACTCTCAATTCCATTATTTGAATTAAAATTGTTCAAAATAATTTTCATCTTATTCATGAAAAAGTATTCAAGGATTTTGAGCCTACTAATCATCTCTAAAATGTCTTAAATTTCTACACTAAGAAGGTTTCTATGTAATAACTCTAAACCAAAGAATATTTTTTTTTTTAAAAATACACGAAATAATGTATTGTTTCGGATTTAAGAGTTAACACCAGTGTTAGTGGTCAATGCCTAGCATTAGAACTCAATGCCTGGTGTTGCCCTCTATGCTCCAATTTCCATTTTTTACTACTAAAAAATCACTGATATTCTATCATGCATATTTTCTTATTTGTTTCTTTGTTTTGAAAGATTTTATTTTTCTAATAATCTTTGTTTTCATTTATTCAAAAAAAATTTCAAAAACTCAAAAATTTATGTTTTTGTCAAGCTTTTGTTTTAGATTTTCAAAACTTTAAGCATATATTTTTCTTTATCAAAAAACTTTGTCTTTGTTTTTCTAATCATCTTTGTTTTTCTTTATCAAAAAATCCAGAAAAAATTCAAATTTTAAAGAAAAATTTTCATGCTTTTGATTTAAATTTAATAAAAAAATGTTTTGTTTTACTACTTAACTATAGGATTTCACATAAGCAAAATTCTTGCTATTTCTTCACAAATGGTCAAAGTTGATTAAGAATACTCTTAAAGATTCTCTTGAATGTTTAATTTTCATTTCAAATTTTGTTTTATTTTGTTATGCCTTGACCTTAATCTTGTTATATGTAATGAAATAGACTATAAAAAATTTTGTATAATCGCCTAGCATGTCTCGAAATATGAATAATGATTTTATGTTAAATAATGATTCATTCACTCATTCTTTTGGTAATCTACATGTGATCATAATCTTAGTCCTGCATGATTGTGTAGTGTAATAGTATAACATGTTAAGTTGTATGTCTAAATTACCTACACCTTTTCAAATATCAATTTCTTGCACATAAAGATGTGTGATTTCAAACTTTTTGTTGCTTGCAAAAAATAAGTGAATTCGAAGACCTTTGTCCAAAAAATATATATCTATACTACTTAAAAATATTTATGAGATGGCTTTTAAAAACCATGAATTTAAAAGCCATTGAAAATATCCCGGCCTTTCACTCATACTCCTGGCCATCCGATCCCAAAGACAGCCCCTTAAAATATCCATGGTTCTCTCTCCTTATTCCTGATCATCCTAAACCATCGCTCTTCTTTTTTATTCCCCCTCGCAATGCCCTCCTAACACTCTCCTGATGCCGCATCTTCCTCGATCAAAACCTGGATGCATCCCGTCGCTACTTCCATAGCCCATCACAGCTCCTCTTCCCTGAAGTCCTCCTACGACGAGGGAACTCTTGTGGTGACGTCTACCCTAGACGAAGGCTATCCTATGATGAAGCATCTATGACCGTTAATCTCTTATCAGTGCTCATTCCCACCATCACGGCCTCTCCTACCACTGACGACCAATGATAGATCCTCACTGTAAACTCCAACCAAAACTTATTTGATATTTTTATTGCATCGTTCCCCAATCCATGCTCCCCCGACCAGCCACTTCCCATGCCTTCATCAACTGGATGGAAGGATCACTAGCAGCAGCTTAGTCCTCCTTTTATTCTTCTATGACCTTCAAGAACCGCACTTGGGTAGATCTCCTCTGTCGCGGCACCACTCTCCCTTTTTACTGTAACATCCCCCAAACAACTAGACCCCTAGGTTGGTTTTATCATGACTAGGTCATGACAAAACCCTAGGATGCGCGAAGAGAACATAAGACTTTGGCAAATAGATGAAGACCACATTGGTCTGTAAATAGTACATCCCAATTACCCAATCTAGGGATTGACATTAGGGCTTCACCTTGACCCCATCATAACATGCCTAAGACATTAAGGGGTCCCTTTGTAACACCCCAATTGTCCAATAGTAGAAGGAAAGGTGTTTTGAATTCTAAGCTAGCGCTGGCGATAGTGATCAAATCGGCGAGCTTCGTTCTGTGAAGAGGATAGCGCTGGCGCTAGCTCTAGCTTCGACTGTAGCTCAATCAACGGGAGGTGGACATGATAATTTTTGGTGGCCAAATTCATGGCCAAGGGAGGCCAAAAGTTCTCCCAATTGATGGGGATTCATTTCCCCTATCAATTAGGAGAAGTATAAAGGGTTTTGCAACTCTTATGGGGGATGAATTGGATGGCTTTTGGTGATGGACGAAATTTTCACCATGAATGGTGTTAATGGAGGAATCACAAGCCTTGCCTCTTCCCCTCCCTGAATTGTCTCTTTAAAAATCCTCAAGGGGTGAAGGGAATGAGTTTCCCCCACTTTCTAGAAGAGATCAAGCCCCTAAGCACGTAACGGCATGGCACCCAAGAGCTCACGACCAATAATGGCAGGACGGCTATCGACACGGCTACAAGACACCACTTAGGTCCTCTACTCCTCCTCTCTCTTAGTGGATAGATCTTATCTTGTTGGCCACAAGGTTTGAGGCTAATTGTCCTTGGATCGGCATGGCCGAATGCTTGGATTCAAGCTTTAGCTTCCTTACCTTAAACCCTGATTCTGGCTGCCTCCGGCCGGTCAACCACCGTCTATCGCTGGCCGCCACCTCAATAGAGGTGGTGGTGGCATTGGCCGATAGGGAGAGGGTCTAGGTGGCCAGGAAATCACCTCCCTAGTTGGTGCAGGATGGGTCGATCGTGGTGTTTGGATGATTGGAGAAGTTGAACCGATGACCTCAAATTAGAGAGTTTATTAATTTTATAATTATTTAACGACATATTTTCCCTAGAAATACACATACTAGAAACTGGAATTTGAACCCATTAGACGCCGTTTCAGGAAAAATGGCCAGAGACAAAAGTTGTAGGTCATTACGTCTAGTTTATTTTAAAATTGATTTGAGCCGATTTGACCCACTGGTTTTGATTGCATCACTCAAAATGGTGCAACGTGTACATTGGGTTAACCAGAGATTGATTTGAGTTCCCCCACTACACTGCTCATCCAAATTCTTTGAAGTTTAGAGCATAGGCTAGACTTACCCTTACCCTCAACATATCCAAAAATGGGCATTTTTGGAGAACCTTTTTCTATAGTTTCTGTAGAAATTTAACAAATTTTTTGTGATTTAATTTTAGGGTCTAGAGACCTCTACACCTGTCTAAATTTCGGTGGGTGGTCCTTACGGTTATGACATGAATGTGGTAAAAATTTCAACCCATTTGGTATTGATTTGGTTGGGTAATTAAGTAACCCAAATTTGGTCAAACTATAATATATTAGATCAAAAGTGCACTTGATGGATTTGGGAGATCAACCCTCATCCAAATGTTGTGCAACTTTGACCACTGACTTGATGTCACATAAAATACCCCCACAAGTTGTTTTCGGTGGTTTGGGGTGGATGTGCCCTAGAACCCCGGTTCAAACTATAGGGTTGTATATTGAACCTATTGAAGGACATATGGTTATATGTCATCGGATTAACTTGAAACTTGGTAGAGAGGTTCATAGGGTGGTATTATACCCTAGATAATTTATCTGGAATTGTAGGAACTTTTTTCCCCTCTGAACTAACTAAGAACCAACTAGTGCACTTTCTTATATTAAGAATTTACATAAGCATATAACCTTGAATGTTCAAGAAATTTTGGCAGTGAGCTTATGTTAATGATATTGTTCTTTGATAATTTTATTGTGAATTTTAGATTGAGCTATACAGTACTTCATTCACAGGTCCATTGTTTACCCTTTTTATAAAGGGAATTAATTAAGGGTTAAATATATATTGGAAAATCATGACAGGGCAGAGGACTTTTTAGGGCAATTAGATGATCTGTTAATTTTAGTATAATTTTTGGAGGAGTTTTTATATGGTTCTCTTCACAAAGTGCCCTATGAATTGTTTATTTGAATATAGGATTTATATGGTCAAATGAAACTGGAAAATTATGAAACTCAAGCAGTGGACTTTTCCGATCATCTTAGACACCGATTAATTGTCTTGTACTTTTTGGATGAGTATTTTTGGTACTTTCTTTGTTAACCCTTGATTTTGATAAATTAGTCAATATTTTATATGGAGGTCAAAACCTTTCTAGAAATTTATGAACTTCATATATGAATGTTATTTTGAAGATATATAGTTGTACAAGTTTTATTAAGGCCATAGCTTATCATAAAACCATACTTGGTGTTCAAATTCATAGGTTTCTTGATTTTGAGGAAATTATAATAAATGCCAAATAAATTAGGAAAATTATGAATTTCTGGATATAGTATTAAAGCGTCATGACACACCCCCAATAATAATATTGGGTCATTTGGATGATTATTTGGAGTACCTATTCTCTTGCACCTCATGTAGTTCAAATGGTCAGCGTATAGTGAAAATACTGAATTGAGATAAGCATGTAGGTCTTACTTGGAGAGTTAAAGAAGTTAGTGCACCTAGACTAAAGGATTTGGAAGGGGTAACCAAGGGAAAGTAGGAGTAAGATGTCTGGTTGACTAAGAGATGAGAGTGTGCTTGGGATCGACGAAAGATCGTCATTCCTTTGGGTGAAGTAAAACACACTTAGCATTAGTAGATGTAACATTAATAGTGGTCGGGTCAAGGGTAGACACCAATAAGAGTAAGTGCCTTGGAAAGGGATCTTTGGGGTTAAATCCATCATAGCTCCTAGTACCGCTGCGATCCCCTCACAGGGTAATCCTCGGAAAGTCCATGGTTAACCCAAAATCGTAGGAATAATTTGTTATGCAAGATTAACTCAATAATACACTCACCCACACACCGTTGCTATGGGTGGTTAGTTGGTTTGGCCTTATGAGCGGTTGGCACAGTGGTTGTAGGTCCGGACTGGTTAGTCCGGCGAGCCCGTGGATCGGAAGGTTATGGTGACGGGCAGGTTAGCCCGGAGAGCTTATGGCTCGGAGATATATAATAATCGTAATTGCATATGCATAAAGGTGGTGGATCTTCGGTATCAGACGGTCGTTCACACCGACGTCGATACGCTGACTCAGCAAGTGTGGTTTTGCACTTAACCAAGGAAAGACTGGTAGTCTAGCCAGCAAGATTATGCATGCGCTCCGCGGTTGTGTTCTTTGCGCCGAGGCATACGATAGGTCTAGGTTAGGTAGTATGAATACCAACTTAGAGGTGGGTGAGACCCAACCCACCACTTCTGTATGCCACTACGTGGGTATCCTGGGAGTTTTGCTAGCTCCAAAAAGAGGGAACTAAAGGTTTGTGCGCATAGAGTCAGGTGTGTGTGTTGCACTTGTGTGATCATAACATTAATCAACATAACTCTACATATCATAGCATAAGCAATGCATTTCAACCCGTACCCCTATCGTATAAATTGGTATGAGACTTCTTATACGATAGGCCTTGCTAAACGAACCCTTGGTCTATAGGTTTGTATGGGCATTCCTATAAATCAAAGGTTACTTTTATATTCTATACTTGTCTTTACTTACCTTTCTTTACTTGTTCTTTACTCTACTTTATTTACTGCCTCAATTATATATATATATACACATGTGTAGTGGTAGATATTCCTGTAGCTAGGCCATGTTATCTGATTTGATATATACCCCTTGCTGTCCTCTACTTCATTCCTCCCACACGGTGCCTAGGAGCCACTGGGGGATGGGTGGTGGGAAACGAGGCATAGTCTTTTTTGACAAACGGTCGGTGGACCACATCATTTTAGGGGACCAAGGAGACGCAGCACCACCAGAGGGCGGCGCAGATGGAGGCGGACTAGTCTAGCACAGGAGCACCAGTCTGAGGATCCGTGAATGTTTACTAGTAGATTTTGCTTCCACGAGTGATCTTGTAGTGAGGACATGATGTACTGGGCATGAGCCTTTTTTATTGCTACCTCTTTATTTCATTTATTATCTGTGGACATCTTCCACTATGATTTATATATTATGTGATGTGGACTTGAACTTATAATTGGTTCAATTGTACTTTTCTTCTTCTATGATCGATATGGCCGGCAGGATCGCTATTTTGTAGTGGCGACCTTCCTGAGTGATGGTGTCACCGCAAGGCGGCGGTTCTGGGCATAAGACCCGATTTAGGTAGCAAATAAATGGGGTCTTACATTTACTACATTGAGGTTGGCTATGGGAAAATGTGTTGGTTGTTTTTATAATTTCGTCTTAAAAGTGGTATCCGTTGAATGGATTTTAATTTACACCCAGATGTTCTTTTGATGGCCGGTCAGTGTTCTTTATTGAAATATTTGTGTTTTTTATTTATTGAGGTCGGTTGTAACTCATTAAGGCTTAATCTTGAATTTTCTTTATTGGCACGCCTATTAAACTAAACATGTTAGGGGTTAAATTATGGAATTTGCTATCTTTGTATTAAATATGTAGATGCTTTGGATGGAATTGATTTCATTTTTGAGAGTTTATTGAAGGTTTTTTGGATGTTGGATTATATGGATGAAGTGACCTCTTTGTTGCCCGACTGTTATATTCAATGCTGGATTAATTATTCTTTAAAGTTGAAACTCTGGATGAATGAGATTAGCTTCGTATATATATATATATATATATATATATGGAAACTGATTGCATATGTTTTGTTGCAGAGTTAATCATCAATTGGTTTCCAAGATGGGAAGATTTTATCCCGGTGATGAGTCATCCTATGTACTCGAAAGTTGCGCTCACGTGAAGAGTTCTTGTCCATGAGATCCAGTTGAGGAGTTACTATCTTTCATTCCTTCACTATTCTACACCAATTGTTTCATTAACACGCTATTTTGGGTTCATTTTGCAGGTTTGAAGGAGTCTGGGGATTTTACAAAGGCATTACACCCAATTTCATTATTCTCACAAATTCTTAAGCTCATGTGAATGTAATGGCGCAACTTCTAATCATAATTATTCAATAACTTATTTGTGTGTATAATAATGGGAATTAAGGGGATTTATAGTACTGTTTGTGTGCCTGTTGCCTTTTTTATGCTTTTTTGATATTTTTGCTGATTAGCCTATGCAATCTTGTAGTTGCAGGAATTAATCATTTACCCTTCGAAGAGAATATCATATAAAAAAATTGGTACTATACTTCTCTACCGTCAACCTCTATTTTTCATTTAAAGGTTTTCGTTACATGTTTTGATAGATTTTACTTCATTCATCATAACATATAATTATGCTTGGTTAATCTATATTACAATAGCTAATGATCTATTTGTATTATAATGGAAATTATGGGGATCTATAGTACTGCCTATGTGCCTGTCGCCATTTTGTTTTTTGTATTAATATTTTTGTTCTTTAGTGATATTTTTGCTGGTTGGCCTATGTAATCTTGCAGCTGCAAGTATTAATCTCTTACCCTAGGAAGAGAATTTCATTTACAAAAAATTGATACTATGCTTATTGTACAACCCTGTATTCGCTGAGTAGGTTCTTGAGCCAAGAGGCATTTCAGAGTATCATTTCTCCGCGAGGTACCCCAGTTAGGGGGCTCGCCGAGACCAGCAGGGTGCTCGCCGAGACCCGCGAGGTACCCCAGTTAGGGGGCTCGCCGAGACCAGCAGGGTGCTCGCCGAGACCCGCGAGGTACCCCAGTTAGGGGGCTCGCCGAGACCAGCAGGGTGCTCGCCGAGACCCGCGAGGTACCCCAGTTAGGGGGCTCGCCGAGACCAGCAGGGTGCTCGCCGAGACCCGCGAGGTACCCCAGTTAGGGGGCTCGCCGAGACCAGTAGGGTGCTCGCCGAGACCCGCGAGGTATCCCCTCTCGCCTTGTTCCGGGGGGAGGGGTCGGTCTGCGTTTAGCATTCCAGAACAGCGGGATTTGGCTATCTGCAGCCCAATCCGAGGATATTTTCGTAATTCCGCGGGCCAGTTCTTGGCTATTTGCAGCCCAAATCCAGAAATCCTATAAATAGGACCAAGGGGGCACCATTTGGAGGCAAGCTGATCCTAGGCTAGCTCTCTCTCCCTCTCCCTCCCCAGGTCTCTCTCTAGTGGGGTGAGGAGAGCCTCCAGTGGTGCCCAAGCCCGACATTGGCTTGGGAGGGGAAGCGCTCTAAAGATCTTCCGGGTATGTGGTGGGATCTCCTCGCCAAGCCCTTGGTCCAGTTCATAGTGCCTCATCCTTCAACCTAGAGCTCTCCCTTCGGGGGAGTAAGTGTTGGTCGCCCCTCAGCTTGCTGAGGGCCCCGAACTCCACAGAGACCGAGGCTTGTTCATCAAGTTGCCAGTTTCAACATTTTGGTGCGGTGAGCGTGGAGTGTGACCGATTCAAGAAACTCTCAAGATGAGCTCCGTGGACGGAGGTGGAAGAAGTTCTGACCCGAGTCACTCGCAGCCCCCGGTGGCTGGGGTGACGTTGGAGATGTTCGAAAATCTCAAGCGAGAGGTCATGCAGACCTTGCAGGTAGCTTTCTCCTCGATAAGCGAAGGCAGGAGAAAAGTGGTCCGGAGGCCTCGCCTCAGCAGGTTGGCGAGAACATCCTCGGCCAGGCATCCAGGAAAGAGGTGCCGGAAGGGGGCGAGTGGGGAGGTACTCGACCCCCACTCGTCGAGACCAAAGTGGGCGAGTGGGGAGGTCCTCGACCCCCACTCGCCGAGACCCAAGTGGGCGAGTGGGGAGGTCCTGGACCCCCACTCGCCGAGACCCAAGTGGGCGAGTGGGGAGGTCCTCGACCCCCACTCGCCGAGACCCAAGTGGGCGAGTGGGGAGGTCCTCGACCCCCACTCGCCGAGACCCGAGTGGGCGAGTGGGGAGGTCCTCGACCCCCACTCGGCGAGACCCGAGTGGGCGAGTGGGGAGGTCCTCGACCCCCACTCGCCGAGACCCAAGGGGGCGAGTGGGGAGGCGCCAGGCCCCCACTCGCCCAGCCCCAAAGGGGGCGAGCATGGGAAGTCCTTTTTGTGAGCAGATCCTCTCAGCCCCGGTTCCAGAGGGGTTCAGGGGGGCGGAAACGTCCCACTACTCTGGCAGGAATGATCCAGTCCTACACCTACAGTGGTTTGAGGATATGGTCTCTATCAGGCCCATGACGGATGCATTCAACTGTCGACTCTTCGCGACAACTCTGAAGGAGAAGGCTAGAGATTGGTTCCACCATCTCCCTGCGGGATCCATCTATGCCTTTGAAGACTTGCGTCGAGGCTTCCTGCTACGCTTCTCGACGTTAAGGAAGAGGAAGAAAGATGCCGAAGCACGTTTCAAGATCAAGCAAGAGCCAGAGGAGTCGCTGGCTCACAATCTGGAACGGTTCAGGGAGGAGGTTCTCCTCGTCCAAGAAGTGCCCGGGTACACCCTCAAGCTCGCCTTCACGGTGGGGCTGCGGGAGGGCTTCTTCAAGATGGACCTCAAGAGAAGAGCTCCTTTGTCCTTTGAGGAGTTGATGGAAAGGGTGGCAGAAGAAGTTGAAAGTGAGGAGGCCAACCCGGAGTTCATAAGAAGGCTGGCCAAGCTGAGTGAGCCAGAGGCAAGGCAGCATGTGAGGAAGGTAGAGGCTCCCAAGAGGAAGTTCGACCAAGAGGAGGACGACTTTCAGGAAGAGGGGGCCGACCTCCCGAGGTGGAGGCAGGGGAAGAAAACACCCCTCCACCGCCCCAGCAAACCATGTCAATCGGCCAAAGAAGAAGAAGGAACCGCGCGGGAGGAAGAGGGGGCATCCGAGTGGAGTTACCTTACTGTGACTTTCACGAGGAGGAGGGGCACGCGACATCCGCCTTCCCCGAGTTCTTGGAGTTAAGGGAGGCGAGGTGTCCGATGCCGCAGCGTCAACAACCAGAAGAGGTCGAGGAGGACCATGCCTGGGAGTAGAAGCCCGAGTCCCGGTCTCCGTGCTTAGTTTTTTCTTTGAGTCCATGTAGTAGGATGGAGTGTTTTCATACTTAGTTTTTCCTACATATAACCGAATGACTAATGTAATAAAAGTTCTTTCCAAAATACTTTTCCCCTCGGATGGTTCCGCTGACCGGGCCCTCGCTAGCCGGCAGGACAGGTTGACCTCCCAGGGAGGGTAGGTGTTGTTCCCCTCGAATGGTTCCGCTGACCGGGCTCTCACTAGCCGGCAGGCCAGGTTGACCTCCCAGGGAGGGTAAGAGATGTTCCCCTCGGATGGTTCCGCTGACCGGGCTCTCACTAGCCGGCAGGCCAGGTTGACCTCCCAGGGAGGGTAAGAGATGTTCCTCTCGGATGGTTCCGCTGACCGGGCTCTCACTAGCCGGCCGGCCAGGTTGACATCCCAGGGAGGGTAAGTGTTGTTCCCCTCGGATGGTTCCGCTGACCAGGCTCTCACTAGCCGGCAGGCCAGGTTGACCTCCCAGGGAGGGTAAGAGATGTTCCCCTCGAATGGTTCCGCTGACCGGGCTCTCACTAGCCGGTAGGCCAGGTTGACCTCCCAGGGAGGGTAAGAGATGTTCCCCTCGGATGGTTCCGCTGACCAGGCTCTCACTAGCCGGCAGGACAGGTTGACCTCCTAGGGAGGGTAAGAGATGTTCCCCTCAGATGGTTCCGCTGACCGGGCCCTCGCTAGCCGGCAGGACAGGTTGACCTCCCAGGGAGTGTAAGTGTTGTTCCCCTCGGATGGTTCCGCTGACCGGGCTCTCACTAGCCGGTAGGCCAGGTTGACCTCCCAGGGAGGGTAAGAGATGTTCCCCTCGGATGGTTCCGCTGACCGGGCTCTCACTAGCCGGCAGGCCAGGTTGACCTCCCAGGGAGGGTAAGAGATGTTCCCCTCGGATGGTTCCGCTGACCGGGCTCTCACTAGCCGGCAGGACAGGTTGACCTCCCAGGGAGGGTAAGTGTTGTTCCCCTCGGATGGTTCTGTTGACCGGGCTCTCACTAGCCGGCAGGCCCGGTTGAGCTCCCAGGGAGGGTAAGAGATGTTCCCCTCGGATGGTTCCGCTGACCGGGATCTCACTAGCCGGCAGGCCAGGTTGACCTCCCAGGGAGGGTAAGAGATGTTCCTCTCGGATGGTTCCGCTGACCGGGCTCTCACTAGCCGGCCGGCCAGGTTGACATCCCAGGGAGGGTAAGTGTTGTTCCCCTCGGATGGTTCAGCTGACCGGGCTCTCACTAGCCGGCAGGCCAGGTTGACCTCCCAGGGAGGGTAAGAGATGTTCCCCTCAGATGGTTCCGCTGACCGGGCTCTCACTAGCCGGTAGGCCAGGTTGACCTCCCAGGGAGGGTAAGAGATGTTCCCCTCGGATGGTTCCGCTGACCGGGCTCTCACTAGCCGGCAGGACAGGTTGACCTCCCAAGGAGGGTAAGAGATGTTCCCCTCAGATTGTACCGCTGACCGGGCCCTCGCTAGCCGGCAGGATAGGTTGACCTCCTAGGGAGGGTAAGTGTTGTTCCCATCGGATGGTTCCGCTGACCGGGCTCTCACTAGCCGGCAGGCCAGGTTGACCTCCCAGGGAGGGTAAGAGATGTTCCCCTCGGATAGTTCCGCTGACCGGGCTCTCACTAGCCGGCAGGCCAGGTTGACCTCCCAGGGAGGGTAAGAGATATTCCCCTCGAATGGTTCTGCTGACCGGGCTCTCACTAGCCGGCAGGCCAGGTTGACCTCCAAGGGAGGGTAAGTGTTGTTCCCCTCGGATGGTTCTGTTGACCGGGCTCTCACTAGCCGGCAGGCCCGGTTGACCTCCCAGGGAGGGTAAGAGATGTTCCCCTCGGATGGTTCCGCTGACCGGGCTCTCATTAGCCGGCAGGCCAGGTTGACCTCCCAGGGAGGGTAAGAGATGTTCCTCTCGAATGGTTCCGCTGACCGGGCTCTCACTAGCCGGCCGGCCAGGTTGACATCCCAGGGAGGGTAAGTGTTGTTCCCCTCAGATGGTTCCGCTGACCGGGCTCTCACTAGCCGGTAGGCCAGGTTGACCTCCCAGGGAGGGTAAGAGATGTTCCCCTCGGATGGTTTTGCTGACCGGGCTCTCACTAGCCGGTAGGCCAGGTTGACCTCCCAGGGAGGGTAAGAGATGTGCCCCTCGGTTGGTTCCGCTGACCGGGCTCTCACTAGCCGGCAGGACAGGTTGACCTCCCAGGGAGGGTAAGAGATGTTCCCCTCAGATGGTTCCGCTGACCGGGCCCTCGCTAGCCTGCAGGACAGGTTGACCTCACAGGGAGGGTAAGTGTTGTTCCCCTCGGATGGTTCCGCTGACCGGGCTCTCACTAGCCGGCAGGCCAGGTTGACCTCCCAGGGAGGGTAAGAGATGTTCCCCTCGGATGGTTCCGCTGACCGGGCTCTCACTAGCCGGCAGGCCAGGTTGACCTCCCAGGGAGGGTAAGAGATGTTCCCCTCGGATGGTTCCGCTGACCGGGCTCTCACTAGCCGGCAGGCCAGGTTGACCTCCCAGGGAGGGTAAGTGTTGTTCCCCTCGGATGGTTCTGTTGACTGGGCTCTCACTAGCCGGCAGGCCCGGTTGACCTCCCAGGGAGGGTAAGAGATGTTCCCCTCGGATGGTTCCGCTGACCGGGCTCTCACTAGCCGGCAGGCCAGGTTGACATCCCAGAGAGGGTAAGAGATGTTCCCCTCGGATGGTTCTGCTGACCGGGCTCTCACTAGCCGGTAGGACAGGTTGACCTCCCAGGGAGGGAAAGAGATGTTCCCCTCGGATGGTTCCGCTGACCAGACTCAAACTAGCCAGCAGGCCAGGTTGACCTCCCAGGGAGGGTAAGTGTTGTTCCCCTCAGATGGTTCCGCTGACCGGGCTCTCACTAGCCGGCAGGCCAGGTTGACCTCCCAGGGAGGGTAAGTGTTGTTCCCCTCGGATGGTTCTGCTGACCGGGCTCTCACTAGCCGGCAGGCCAGGTTGACCTCCCAGGGAGGGTAAGAGATGTTCCCCTCGGATGGTTCCGCTGACCGGGCTCTCACTAGCCAGCAGGCCAGGTTGACCTCCCAGGGAGGGTAAGAGATGTTCCCCTCTGATGGTTCCGCTGACCGGGCTCTCACTAGCCGGCAGGACAAGTTGACCTCCCAGGGAGGGTAAGTGTTGTTCCCCTCGGATGGTTCCACTGACCGGGCTCTCACTAGCCGGCAGGCCAGGTTGACCTCCCAGGGAGCGTAAGAGATGTTCCCCTCGGATGGTTCCGCTGACCGGGCTCTCACTAGCCGGCAGGCCAGGTTGACCTCCCAGGGAGGGTAAGAGATGTTCCTCTCGGATGGTTCCGCTGACCGGGCTCTCACTAGCCGGCCGGCCAGGTTGACATCCCAGGGAGGGTAAGTGTTGTTCCCCTCGGATGGTTCCGCTGACCAGGCTCTCACTAGCCGGCAGGCCAGGTTGACCTCCCAGGGAGGGTAAGAGATGTTCCCCTCGGATGGTTCCGCTGACCGGGCTCTCACTAGCCGGTAGGCCAGGTTGACCTCCCAGGGAGGGTAAGAGATGTTCCCCTCGGATGGTTCCACTGACCAGGCTCTCACTAGCCGGCAGGACAAGTTGACCTCCCAGGGAGGGTAAGAGATGTTCCCCTCAGATGGTTCCGCTGACCGAGCCCTCGCTAGCCGGCAGGACAGGTTGACCTCCCAGGGAGTGTAAGTGTTGTTCCCCTCGGATGGTTCCGCTGACCGGGCTTTCACTAGCCGGCAGGCCAGGTTGACCTCACAGGGAGGGTAAGAGATGTTCCCCTCGGATGGTTCCGCTGACCGGGCTCTCACTAGCCGGCAGGCCAGGTTGACTTCCCAGGGAGGGTAAGAGATGTTCCCCTCGGATGGTTCCGCTGACCGGGCTCTCACTAGCCGGCAGGCCAGGTTGACCTCCCAGGGAGGGTAAGTGTTGTTCCCCTCGGATGGTTCTGTTGACCGAGCTCTGACTAGCCGGCAGGCCCGGTTGACCTCCCAGGGAGGGTAAGAGATGTTCCCCTCGGATGATTCCGCTGACCGGGTTCTCACTAGCCGGCAGGCCAGGTTGACCTCCCAGGGAGGGTAAGAGATGTTCCTCTCGGATGGTTCCGCTGACCGGGCTCTCACTAGCCGGCCGGCCAGGTTGACATCCCAGGGAGGGTAAGTGTTGTTCCCCTCGGATGGTTCAGCTGACCGGGCTCTCACTAGCCGGCAGGCCAGGTTGACCTCCCAGGGAGGGTAAGAGATGTTCCCCTCAGATGGTTCCGCTGACCGGGCTCTCACTAGCCGGTAGGCCAGGTTGACCTCCCAGGGAGGGTAAGAGATGTTCCCCTCGGATGGTTCCGCTGACCGGGCTCTCACTAGCCGGCACGATAGGTTGACCTCCCAGGGAGGGTAAGAGATGTTCCCCTCGGATGGTTCCGCTGACCGGGCTCTCACTAGCCGGCAGGACAGGTTGACCTCCCAGGGAGGGTAAGAGATGTTCCCCTCAGATGGTTCCGCTGATCGGGCCCTCGCTAGCCGGCAGGACAGGTTGACCTCCCAGGGAGGGTAAGTGTTGTTCCCCTCGGATGGTTCCGCTGACCGCGCTCTCACTAGCCGGCAGGCCAGGTTGACCTCCCAGGGAGGGTAAGAGATGTTCCCCTCGGATAGTTCCGCTGACCGGGCTCTCACTAGCCGGCAGGGCAGGTTGACCTCCCAGGGAGGGTAAGAGATATTCCCCTCAGATAGTTCTGCTGACCGGGCTCTCACTAGCTGGCAGGCCAGGTTGACCTCCAAGGGAGGGTAAGTGTTGTTCCCCTCGGATGGTTCTGTTGACCGGGCTCTCACTAGCCGGCAGGCCCAGTTGACCTCCCAGGGAGGGTAAGAGATGTTCCCCTCGGATGGTTCCGCAGACCGGGCTCTCACTAGCCGGCAGGCCAGGTTGACCTCCCAGGGAGGGTAAGAGATGTTCCTCTCGGATGGTTCCGCTGACTGGGCTCTCACTAGCCGGCCGGCCAGGTTGACATCCCAGGGAGGGTAAGTGTTGTTCCCCTCAGATGGTTCCGCTGACCGGGCTCTCACTAGCCGGCAGGCCAGGTTGACCTCCCTGGGAGGGTAAGAGATGTTCCCCTCGGATGGTTCTGCTGACCGGGCTCTCACTAGTCGGTAGGCCAGGTTGACCTCCCAGGGAGGGTAAGAGATGTTCCCCTCGGTTGGTTCCGCTGACCGGGCTCTCACTAGCCGGCAGGACAGGTTGACCTCCCAGGGAGGGTAAGAGATGTTCCCCTCAGATGGTTCCGCTGACCGGGCCCTCGCTAGCCTGCAGGACAGGTTGACCTCACAGGGAGGGTAAGTGTTGTTCCCCTCGGATGGTTCCACTGACCGGGCTCTCACTAGCCGGCAGGCCAGGTTGACCTCCCAGGGAGGGTAAGAGATGTTCCCCTCGGATGGTTCCGCTGACCGGGCTCTCACTAGCCGGCAGGCCAGGTTGACCTCCCAGGGAGGGTAAGAGATGTTCCCCTCAGATGGTTCCGCTGACCGGGCTCTCACTAGCCGGCAGGCCAGGTTGACCTCCCAGGGAGGGTAAGTGTTGTTCCCCTCGGATGGTTCTGTTGACCGGGCTCTCACTAGCCGGCAGGCCCGGTTGACCTCCCAGGGAGGGTAAGAGATGTTCCCCTCGGATGGTTCCGCTGACCGGGCTCTCACTAGCCGGCAGGCTAGGTTGACATCCCAGAGAGGGTAAGAGATGTTCCCCTCGGATGGTTCTGCTGACCGGGCTCTCACTAGCCGGTAGGACAGGTTGACCTCCCAGGGAGGGAAAGAGATGTTCCCCTCGGATGGTTCCGCTGACCAGACTCAAACTAGCCAGCAGGCCAGGTTGACCTCCCAGGGAGGGTAAGTGTTGTTCCCCTCAAATGGTTCCGCTTACCGGGCTCTCACTAGCCGGCAGGCCAGGTTGACCTCCCAGGGAGGGTAAGTGTTGTTCCCCTCGGATGGTTCTGCTGACCGGGCTCTCACTAGCCGGCAGGCCAGGTTGACCTCCCAGGGAGGGTAAGAGATGTTCCCCTCGGATGGTTCCGCTGACCGGGCTCTCACTAGCCGGCAGGCCAGGTTGACCTCCCAGGGAGGGTAAGAGATGTTCCCCTCGGATGGTTCCGCTGACCGGGCTCTCACTAATCGGCAGGACAGGTTGACCTCCCAGGGAGGGTAAGTGTTGTTCCCCTCGGATGGTTCCACTGACCGGGCTCTCACTAGCCGGCAGGCCAGGTTGACCTCTCAGGATGGTAAGAGATGTTCCCCTCGGATGGTTCTGCTGACCGGGCTCTCACTAGCCGGCAGGCTAGGTTGACCTCCCGGGGAGGATAAGTGTTGTTCCCCTCGGATAGTTCCGCTGACCGGGCTCTCACTAGCCGGCAGACCAGGTTGACCTCCTAGGGAGGGTAAGAGAAGTTCCCCTCGGATGGTTCCGCTGACCGGGCTCTCACTAGCCGGCAGGCCAGGTTGACCTCCCAGGGAGGGTAAGAGATGTTCCCCTCAGATGGTTCCGCTGACCGGGCTCTCACTAGCCGGCAGGCCAGGTTGACCTCCCAGGGAGGGTAAGAGATGTTCCCCTTGGATGGTTCTGCTGACCGGGCCCTCGCTAGCCGGCAGGACAGGTTGACCTCCTAGGGAGGGTAAGTGTTGTTCCCCTCGAATGGTTGCGCTGACCGGGCTCTCACTAGCCGGCAGGCCAGGTTGACCTCCCAGGGAGGGTAAGAGATGTTCCCCTCGGATGGTTCCGCTGACCGGGCTCTCACTAGCCGGCAGGACAGGTTGACCTCCCAGGGAGGGTAAGAGATGTTCCCCTTGGATGGTTCCACTGACCGGGCTCTCACTAGCCGGCAGGCCAGGTTGACCTCTCAGGGAGGGTAAGTGTTGTTCCCTTCGGATGGTTCCGCTGACCGGGCTATCACTAGCCGGTAGGCCAGGTTGACCTCCCGGGGAGGGTAAGAGATGTTCCCCTCGGATGGTTCCGCTGACCGGGCTCTCACTAGCCGGCAGGCCAGGTTGACCTCCCAGGGAGGGTAAGAGATGTTCCCCTCGGATGGTTTCGCTGACCGGGCTCTCACTAGCCGGCAGGACAGGTTGACCTCCCAGGGAGGGTAAGAGATGTTCCCCTCGGATGGTTCTGCTGACCGGGCTCTCACTAGCCGGCAGGCCAGGTTGACCTCCCAGGGAGGGTAAGTGTTGTTCCCCTCGGATGGTTCCGCTGACCGGGCTCTCACTAGCCGGCAGGCCAGGTTGACCTCCCAGAGAGGGTAAGTGTCGTTCCCCTCAGATGGTTCCACTGACCGGGCTCTCACTAGCCGGCAGGCCAGGTTGACCTCTCAGGGAGGGTAAGCGATGTTCCACTCGGATGGTTCTGCTGACCGGGCTATCACCCGACGGCAGGACAGGTTGACCTCCCACGGAGGAAAGTGTTGTTCCCCTCGGATGGTTCTGCTGACCAGGATCTCACTAGCCGGCAGGCCAGGTTGACCTCCCAGGGAGGGTAAGAGATGTTCCCCTCTGATGGTTCCGCTGACCGGGCTCTCACTAGCCGGTAGGCCAGGTTGACCTCCCAGGGAGGGTAAGAGATGTTCCCCTCAGATGGTTCCGCTGACCGGTCTCTCACTAGCCGGCAGGACAGGTTGACCTCCCAGGGAGGGTAAGTGATGTTCCACTCGGATGGTTCCGCTGACCGGGCTCTCGCTAGCCGGCAGGACAGGTTGACCTCCCAGAGAGGGTAAGTGATGTTCCCCTCGGATGGTTCCGCTGACTGGGCTCTCCCTAGCCGGCAGGCCAGGTTGACCTCCCAGGGAGGGTAAGAGATGTTCCCCTCTGATGGTTCTGCTGACCGGGCTCTCACTAGCCGACAGGCCAGGTTGACCTCCCTGGGAGGGTAAGAGATGTTCCCCTCGGATGGTTCCGCTGACCGCGCTCTCACTAGCCGGCAGGACAGGTTGACCTCCCAGGGAGGGTAAACGATGCTCCCCTCGGATGGTTCCGCTGACCGGGCTCTCACTAGACGGCAGGACAGGTTGACCTCCCAGGGAGGTAAGTGTTGTTACCCCTCGGATGGTTCCGCTGACCGGACTCTCACTAGACGGCAGGAAAGGTTGACCTCCCAGGGAGGTAAGTGTTGTTACCCCTCGGATGGTTCCGCTGACCGGGCTCTCACTAGACGGCAGGACAGGTTGACCTCCCAGGGAGGTAAGTGTTGTTACCCCTCGGATGGTTCCGCTGACCGGACTCTCACTAGACGGCAGGACAGGTTGACCTCCCAGGGAGGTAAGTGTTGTTACCCCTCGGATGGTTCTGCTGATCGGACTCTCACTAGCCGACAGGTGCAGGTTGACCTCCTAGGGAGGCAATGTCCTTTTCCCCCGAGATGGTCTCGCTAGCCGGCAGTGTTGGAGGAACTCTAGGGGATGCTATATGTTTTTTCCGAGATAGCACTGTTAGCCGGATTCCCAGCGACACTCGTCGAATATGCAGGGTTGGATGTTTCTTTCCGAGCGTGTACATCGCTCGAAAAGAGCGGGGATTGTGTACAACCCTGTATTCGCCGAGTAGGTTCTTGAGCCAAGAGGCATTTCAGAGTATCATTTCTCCGCGAGGTACCCCAGTTAGGGGGCTCGCCGAGACCAGCAGGGTGCTCGCCGAGACCCGCGAGGTAACCCAGTTAGGGGGCTCGCTGAGACCAGCAGGGTGCTCGCCGAGACCCGCGAGGTACCCCAGTTAGGGGGCTCGCCGAGACCAGCAGGGTGCTCGCCGAGACCCGCGAGGTACCCCAGTTAGGGGGCTCGCTGAGACCAGCAGGGTGCTCGCCGAGATCCGCGAGGTACCCTAGTTAGGGGGCTCGCCGAGACCAGCAGGGTGCTCGTCGAGACCCGCGAGGTACCCCAGTTAGGGGGCTCGCCGAGACCAGCAGGGTGCTCGCCGAGACCCGCGAGGTACCCCAATTAGGGGGCTCGCCGAGACCAGCAGGGTGCTCGCCGAGACCCGCGAGGTACCCCAGTTAGGGGGCTCGCCGAGACCAGCAAGGTGCTCGCCGAGACCCACGAGGTACCCCCTCTCGCCCAGTTCCGGGGGGAGGGGTCTGTCTGCATTTAGCGTTCTAGAACAGCGGGATTTGGCTATCTGCAGCCCAATCCGTGGATATTTTGGTAATTCTGCGGGCCAGTATTTGGCTATTTGCAGCCCAAATCCAAAAATCCTATAAATAGGACCAAGGGGGCACCATTTGGAGGCAAGCTGATCCTAGGCTAGCTCTCTCTCCCTCTCCCTCCCCAGGTCTCTCTCTAGTGGGGTGAGGAGAGCCTCCAGTGGTGCCCAAGCCCGGCATTGGCTTGGGAGGGGAAGCGCTCTAAAGATCTTCCGGGTATGTGGTGGGACCTCCTCGCCGAGCCCTTGGTCCAGTTCATAGTGCCTCAACCTTCAACCTAGAGCTCTCCCTTGGGGGGAGTAACTGTTGGTCGCCCCTCAGCTTGCTGAGGGCCCCGAAATCCACAGAGACCGAGGCATGTTCATTAAGTTGCCGGTTTCAACACTTATCTACCTTCAACCTCCTATTTTCATGTGAAGGGTTTCATTACATTTCTTGATAGATATAACTTAAGTCATCGTAATATTTAATTATGCTTGGTTAATCTACATTAGAATCTAATTACGTTTGGTTCTTCGAGAGCATACGTGATGTAACCCAGTCAGAACCTCAATTTAATAAAATTGACAGGAAGAGTTCTATAGTCAGGGGGAGTGTGAGCTTAGTGAGTGTCGTCGTGCGAAGTCCGTATGGAGAGCACAAGTGAGGTTGGGAAGATATCATCATTGCAGACACAAGTGGGAGAAGGAAAGATGTGCGAGTACCATTTTGTGGGAATGAGGGGGTGGGTGTCTCCGCTTGATGTCGCCGCCCCCATCGGATGTCGAATCCCATGCCAGATGCTTCCACACACGACGGATGTCACCGCCCTTGATGGATGTCTCCACCCATGATATTTATTGTTACCCACGACAATTGTCGTTGCCCACAACGTTTGTCGTCGCCCAGACAAATGTCACCGCATATGACATTTGTCGCCACCCATGACAAATATCGTCGTATACGACAAAAGTCGCTGCCCACGACAAATGTCACCACCCACGACAAATGTCGCCTTGGATAGGGGCAGAGCCTGTGCCTGTCACTCGTATATATATATATATATATATATATATATATATATATATAATATATAATATATATATATAATATTTATATATATATATAAACCAAAATACCAAAAAATATATATAATGCTTATGTGATCCCCTAAGCAATACTTCGCTCCCCGATAAGTCTTAATGAGCATTGTGTGGGTGAAGCACCTTGGTAGTTGTACTCTTTTATGTGCTTTGAAATAAACAATCTAGAATTGGTGTGTGGAAGTAATTCTAAGACTACACTCTTAATATTGTTTTACTACTTCATTACATATGTCATGTGTTTTGATTATATCACTTGTATACTCTTATGAAAACACTATTTGCACACATCATTATCTTTCATAAAATTTCTACACATGAGAATTGGATCATAATGCATATCTACATAATTCTCTAAAAAACATAAGTAAAAGCACTAGATTGCAATGCATGATCTCTACAATATTTTCTTTACTTGAAATACGAATTAGTTACATTGTAGCTATTATCTTTTTGAATATGACAAATCATGCTTCCCTTTAGTTGTTGAAAAAATTTCAAGGTTGACGCTCATGGTTGAGAATTCTTACAAATTGCTTGCACTTCTCTTTTTAAACATCAAAACTAAAAATAAAAATAAAGCCACTCTAACAATTAAAATGATTATATTGGTTACTTTGTTTTTTGCACTATTGATATGATCATGTATTATCATGCTTATCTCAAGTCTTAATTTTGAAGTCTTTTCATCATTTGTGTTTTATAACACTTTCATTTTGTTTCAACAAGTGGTAGATTTACTTGGTAAATTACAAGGGATTTTGTTTCTTACACACTTATCATATGTTTTTCCTCTACACAAATTCCTTTAAGCTCGATCATGACTTCCTCTATTTTACAACAAAACTCTTAACCCTCTCATTGTAGTCCTAACTTTCACTTCTTTACCTTATTATAGCCTTGTTTTGTTTCACTCCACCCACTTTTGTTAATAACAAAAGAGGAGAATAAAATGATAAATCTTAAATGATTACAGAGTAGGATTCACTAGATTAAGGGGAACATAAATTATATGGGAGCATACACTAAGGAGGAGAACTTAAATAGGGGGAACACATATCACTATAAATATCTATCGTAAAAATCTCTGAGTAGCATAGTGACATATATCTTTATAAAAACACATCATTTACCTTTGAAATCTGATTTATCGTAATTGGAATTTTATTATCAAAAGAGAGAGATTGTTGGAACACGGTTTTCCGCATCCATTTGTTTTGAGAATTACAAATCCTACTTGTATTTGCTCAAGTTTGTCAATGTGTTTTTAGTATGAAGGATTGAACAAGGATGACACTAATGTAACATCCCTAGAATAACTAGACCCATAAGATGCATTTTGCCATGACAAGGTCATGGCATTGCTCTAAGAGACAAAAATGGCCCTAAAACCAAGGTGAATAAGTGAAGATCACTTTGTGTGCAAATAGCCAAACTTTACTCCAAGGTTTAAGACTTGATATTTAAACTTCAAAATGAAATTGACCACCCCAAATCCATCCTAAGCACTAGAGTACACTAAGGAGACAAAATGGACCTTCTGGAATTCGTCAATTGTGGGAAATTAGGCTAAATTATCAAAAAACCCCAATTTGACCTAAATGAAATAATTCCCTCAATTTGACAATCAATAGGTCATAAGTGGTCAAATTTGTTGGTACAAAAAATGTACCTCCAAAACTCTCACTAGGAGAAGAGGGAAGGGACTGCGGAGTACAGGTTACTTAGGATGAAGAATGCCATAGGAGAGATCTCTGGGGGAAACTTCTTTGATTTATCTCAAAAAAGGATTACAAAGAGGGGTCTAAAACAGGCCAGGGGGAGAGGTAGAAAAGCGACAGAATTAAAGACTACTTACACAGGTTGTAAGTTGGAGGCTCAAAGCAAAAGTCCCTTTTCAGGTACACCTACACCTCTATTTATAGACACGGAGGCTGCCCAAATGGGCAGATCCAAAAATTACGGGTTGCCAATGGTACAGGAGAACCGGGGCAGAGCAAAAGGGTGTTAATAACAAAAAAGGAAAAAAAAGGTGCAAATTTCGCGGTCTGGCGATCTGGGAGAAGCTCGACTTCCTATGCCTTGGGAGAAAATACTGGAGGGAGAGCAGGCGATCTAGGCGGTCTCTCAAATCTGAGACCGCTGGAAGGGTCCTTTCTTACTGGAGAAGAGGTCGCGAGAATTCAGGGCAAACATGATCCCCGCACATTTTCAAGTTGCGCTGGAACTTCGAAAATGTTTACTTTGACCGCTGAGACTACGACCGTCATAAATGCGCTGGCACTACCAGAAAATGGACTTTTAGCCAGGGCAAATTGCCGTGGCTAAAAGTCCCAAACCGTGGCTAAAACCTTTTAGCCACGGAATGGCCGTGGCGTATAGGCGTGGCTAATGCGAGTGTGGCATATACCTTTGCCACGCCCAGTCCATGGCAAATACGCTTTTGCCATGACCTTTAGCCGCGAAATTTACCTTTTGCCACGCCAAGTCCGTGGCAAATACAATTTTGCCACGTCCATTAGCCACAGAATTTAACCGTGGCTAAAAGTCTCAGTTTATCGATTATTAGCCACGAGTAATCTGCTGTGGCTAATAATACGGTTTTATTGTTATTTAACACAAAACTAGACTGTGGCTAATGCTTTCGTATTTCTATAACTATTTACCATGGCCATTTGCCGTGGCTAATAGTCTAATTTTATATTTATTAATGACGTCATAATCCCGTGGCTAAAAAAAATCAGCTTTGATTAATTATTTGCCACGATTTCACCCCGTGGCAAAAACTTTTTTACATGTTTCATTATACAAAATTTAATAAAATTTTAATTAATCTTTAAAGATTAAGTACGATAATCTTCAAATACTAATAAATTAAGCAATGAACACCCGCAAATAGGTGTTTATATTCTCTTATTTTATCTCCTTATCTCTTCGACGAACTTTTTGTGTACTCCCCAATACTATGAACTTTCTGTGTACTCTCAATACACAGCTTTTTAGAGAAACAAATGGTAGAAAAATAGTGTATATTAAAAGAAGACAATTTTTAATTCAAAAAATATTTATGCATAAAAAGTAAAATATTAATTCATATAAATTTGTCTTCAATAGTTTATAGCACAAGCCAAAATGAAATCATCCATAAACTTCAAAAGTAATCATTCCCAATCCACAAAATAAAACCAACCAAAAAACTATAGCATATATATTAGTTTGTTGAATGATGCATCATGCCCTCCAACTCTCCATCTTCTAAAGCATCATGTTCATCTCCAACCTATAAAATTTCAAATATTAGAAGCTTGTAAAAAAAATAGTAATTGAAAAGTAACATTAAATAAAAGCCTGTCCAGTGCTAGATGGAATGGAAGGTTCATCACTTCTATTCATTGTTGGTGTTAATGGAATGCCAACACGATCTAAAAGCACTTGCATGTTTTGTTGAACATGTGTCATTTCATCCATTTGTGCTTTCATTTGAGCAATTTGAGAATCAAATTGAGATTGCACCTCCTCTCGAATTTGCGAATGAATTGAATTTTATGCTTCCTCACTTGATTGTGGATTGCTTATACCGGAACTCCATGTACGCACACGACCATGGCCATCCTCTCCCATGACCTTAACAAAGCAAGCTTCTTTATATTCTGCAGTGCGCTCCTCCTCAGGTAACTTTTCATACAAACTATTCACATCATCCTGCATTATGAAGATACAAAATAATTTTATTAATTCATTTTTTTTCTTGGAATGAAAGTCTACAATAAAAAGAGAACTTACAATAAGCTCTTTAGCTTCATACTCAATCATGCCATGTTTGTCAGTTCGTGTTCTTTTAAAAACACTAAGTCTATCCATTTCAATTCCCTCTACCTCCATCTAAAATATCAATATAATATATAACATTAATCTCAATTGTATGCATAATTATAAATATTTTTAGTTAATTAACTACCTTTTATCGAATTGAGTGAAATGACGATCTGCCCATCTTATGATATCCTCCTTGACACTCACGGTTGAATTTATTTTGTACTGATATAGACTTTGTAGTATCTTGCCTCCAGTACTGAACAAGTGTCCTCCACTGATCAGCAACAACACGATCTGGGACGATAGATAAACGCTCCTCATCTGCCTTATATATATTATAGTTACGATGTTTGATGTAATGTTTCCATTCTCTCCATCTCTCTCCCATTATATGCAAGCATTTAGTTCGAAACTCTGGAGGTGCATCTGTGTTATCTGCACTTACACAAAAACTTAATTTGAATTAACAATATTATTTATGTTTTTAACTTGTTAAAAGAATAGCATACCTGTATCTCACGCCTCAACCCATTAAGAACATCATCAGGAAAATCACTATATTGTGCATATGTTAGCGATACTTTAAATCCATTCCTCGCTAGCAAACCAAGTTGTCTTATTAAAGGTTTCTCACACTTATAGGCAACCCATGCTTATCAAAATCAATATGAAACTGCTCTCCCATGCCCCATGTTGAAATTCCTTGAGCTCCACCACGTCCTCTCTTGCTACTTTTTAAGTTTGAGGCACCTTCATAAAAATGAAAAAAGTATATAACATAATTCTCAAGTAATTATGCAATGAAAAATTCAAGTACCTGCATATGCACTTGAAGTTGAATTAGATGTCGGCTGGGAGAGGGATGGTATGTGTACGGTGGCCGGTTGGGAGAGGGATGGTACATGTATGGTGGCCAGTTGGGAGAGGGATGGTACATGTATGGTAGCTGGTTGGGAGAAGGATTGTACATGTATAGTGGTTGACTAGGAGACTGGTGGTGTATTTGTGGTGGGCGGAAAGATTGATGGTATTGGATGTTTAGTGGATCGAAACAGAGACTTAATAGTGGTGGTAGGAATAGAGGGTGGTGGATGTGTAGTGAGAGGGGAAACTGAAGGTGTAGTGGTGAATGGTTCAGCTAGTGATGGTGGATGTGTTATGTGCAAAACGAGTTGCATTTTTGCATTCATAGTCTGTCCTGCAGGTTTTTTCTTTCCCATTCCTGCACAAAATTTTAAACGAAGATAAATACAGTGATAGTAAAATTCACATTAACTTTACTGAGAACTGGGCGCCAAAAATTGCGACAATGTGTCCAAAATGCTCTCCAAAACTTTCTGCGGTTATAAATATCAGCAACAAGCTATACCAAAACAAACAAACAAAAAATCAATGAAATTGGAGCTTATCTATCATCCCAGATGGTCCTAGATAAGCTCCAATTGTAGTAACCTGACCATGAAATTGGAGCTTATCTGCTAAACGCTCCACAAGCTCTGCTTTTCCGGCAACCTTCTTAATCAACATCGCAATATTCCTTTAAAAATATACATACAAAACGCTGCTCTGATGCTTAGTGGAGACGCATATTCTGACGCATGGAGCATTTGATGGAGATTCTGACGCATGGAGCATAAGTTCAAATTTTTTTTTGATAAAAATTTAATGTATGCCTTATGTTTTTTTATGTTATTGTTAGAAATGCTAAGATTTGTTATTTTCTATTGCTAAATACATGTCTGTACTCCTTCCAAAAGCAATACAGGTAATATAATCCTTGAAATATTCTCTTTAAGCAATGCAACATGTGGTTATGAGTACTTGAAGATACCCCCAATATGACAATTCAAAAACGATACTCTTTTTTTTCCAACCAAGTATTTGACCAATATTACTTACAATTTAAAAAAACATTGAAATTAATACCTCAAGAGCCACAAGCCAAAACTCAGCTCACTTTTATTTTCAAGACGATTTCAAGACAAAAGATGAGAAACTATAGATTTCGTCAAGCAAATTTAGAAAAACAAAATTTCTTTTCAACAAATATTATTAGAGGAAATCTAGATTGTTAATCATCTTTCATATCTAAAAGATGAGAAACTATAGATTTAAAGAAGTTAACTAAAAAATCTTGCGACATGCAAAACAGAGATATGTGCATGGTATGAGTGCTTGTGAGATACAAATAACTGGTTTAATATAATAGATGTAAAGTGATTTTGATAATTATAAAAACAACCATTCTCATTTGGGTGGATCTTCCTTTTGGCAATGATGATACAAATAATCGATTAACATTACATATGCTGTAAACTTGCAGGTTTGAAAAGGATCGAACATAATGAACACTCCAAATAGTAGGATAACCTTCTATGGACCTTGTGCCATAGTTAGTTCAAGTAACGAAGAAGAAGAAAACTAATTCTAAAATAATATTCGTATCTAAGATGAATCTAGGGGAGAAGAGGGATTTACGCATGGCAGACCTCAAACCTGCCAGAAATCTTTTCATCGGCCTTAGAACACAGGCTCCCAGGAGAAAATCAAACTCATGTAAATTTCTACCCATAGAAATAATGAGAACAAAAGGGATCAAGATGAAAATACTCGGATACTTTTACTTGAGAAGCAAACAATTTAATTTCAAATTTGAACCTGGAAAAGGAGAGGCTCTGGTGGCTAGTTATGATCAGATAAGCAAAGGCTTCATCAACGATGAACTGATGTGGTGGCTCGCTGGCGCGACAGAGACCTCAGAAGGAAGCTTCGTCGACGGAAAATAAAGCGACGGCGAATCCATAACAAAGCTTCGCGGTGGTCGTGTTCTGATGAGTGTATAAACCTTTGACGATGGAGAAAATGCTCGCGATCAATAGAGGAATGGGGAAATTAGAACCGTAAAGCAAAAGGACGGTGCTTGAGCGTAGAGGATGGGACGATGGAAATCCCAGCCGGAAGAGTCGGAAGCCTGGAAGGTAGGGTTTTATGGTTTGGGGGCAAAATTGTTTCCACAGCTTATTAATATTTTATAAATGTATTATATTAGAAAATTGTTTTATGGTTTGGGGCCACGAATTAGAAAACTGTGGTTAATAGTATCTTTTTAGCCACGAATTTGATAAACCGTGGCTAATGTGTTCTTTTTTGCCACGAATTTGACATCCGTGGCTAATACTTGCTTATTAGCCAAGAATTAGGGGTCGTGGCTAATACTTAACTATTAGCCACGATTTTTGACCCGTGGCAAAAAAAATTGTGGCTAAAAGTCATTTTTCTAGTAGCGTGGGCTCTATAAATATGGCTTCAGATCTTCAGAATTCAAAAAGAACAACGAGCTTGAACTCAAGCGATCACCTCCTACAAAAATGATCTCTTACAATGATGACTGTTCAATCTCGGCTGAACAAGCGATCATCAGGAGCAGTTTCTCCAAAGAAAAAGGAGACCGCTAGCTTGAAGAAGAAAATGGACAAGGCTTCCCAAACTCTGGTTGAGGCGAGCACATCAGAAGAGACCGCTCGATCTTCTCCAAAGAAAAAGCCCGACTTGCCGGAGAGAACGGTTTTGCCAGTCTCTACCGTTGTTGATTTGTCGAGTAGTTCTTCGGGTCCTCCCGTGCTGAACTTTCCTGATCTCTCTATTACTTTTGATTGTCAGAAAATCATTGAGGTCCTTAACCAGAACGCTATCCTATCTAGAGAGACCTCTTCGACCGAAGCTATACTGGCTGGAATGCACGAGAAGAAAGTTGAGGCTGAGAGGATTAGGCAGAAGATCGCTAATTCTCATGAAGCTGCAAAAAACAAAAGAACTCAAGCTCTTCTGCCAAAGCTGCCAAGGAGAAGAAAAGCGAAGAAAGTAAAGGTGTGACCGCTCCGGAGGCGGTCATTCTTCCTGAGAGTAGCGGTCTTAAACATCCCGAGGATGTTCCTGAGAAGACAAGTAATGGGGTTGGTCTCCATTTCCCTTCTGCGATCTCGGCTTCTTCAAGAGAAGCGGACTCCGAGCTGATTGCTTATCTTGATGAAGATTCTTCTAATGACCTCTCTTGTTCGATCTTGTAGGTGTTGGACCCTTTTGAATCTAAACGTCTTCGGGAGGCTTCCACAGAGAAGGAGATCGTCGAGACGGAGAAGGAGACCACTGCAAAGGTATTCAGATTAAAGGCGGAAGCCGAGAAGGAAGAGAGGGAAACAAAAGAGAAGGAAGCACGAGTTGCTGAAATGAAGGAAAAAAGAAAAGAAAGCTGCACTGCTCGTTGCAGAGAGAGAGGAAAGAATAAGAGAGGAAGGTTGCTCTGCTTACTGCAGAGAAGAAGAAGGAAGAGGAGAGGAAGGCCGCTCTGCTCACTACAGAAAAAGAAAAGAAAAAGAGTTCTGACGAGGAGAGAGCTCGCCAGATTGAAAAGGAGAAAATTATACTTTCTGGCGATCTGGCGAAACCCTCTGCTGCTCAGATTGCCAAGATAAACAAAGCGGTGGCAGATCACGCATCGGTGGTCTCGGCCTTGCGGACTGGTAAGACAACGATGGTTGCAAAATCATTAGAATTCCTTCCCCTGCCTGTTGTTTGACCTAGATCTCCAGGGAGAAGGCGTGAGATCGTCATCATTGAAACAGATGAAATTCTTGTTAGCAACGTGGAGTTAAAAAGGAATAGAAAAAGGGAGAGAAATCGCAAAATAGGGAATTGGAAAGAATGGACCTTGAGCGCTTAAGGAGATCAGACTGCCTTTTGCTGACCACAGAACCCGCGGTCACAAGAGATATTGAAAGTACCTTGCATGACTGCGGTCTAGATTTCTTTCCAAGTATTCTCTTTACACAAAAACTTCTATCTTTGAGTCAGTTTGTAGTCGAGCTAACTATCGAACTTTTCTGATCGTAGATAAGGAGGTCGCGGAGCTTTTAGCGGAAGGAGAGCTCCTTCCGCAAGAGATGGTGGTTCCAGCTTAGCTCGCTGACATCCTTAAGACAATGTTTGAGGATGTCCATTGCATGCTGATTCGGGAGCGATCGCAAAATCATTAACTCCGTGCTCGAGCGATCAGCTCCAGGTTTAGACCGCCGACTTTGAAGAAAGACTACGAGATAATGAAAAATGAGTCCGCGAGGAGTGCGATCAGAAGAATGCCGAGCTCATTCGGGCGCTTCAGAAAGTTGAGAAGGACGCTGAATACTACAAGGGAAAAGTCACAGCTCTGTACGCTGAGGTCACCATCCTGAGGGGTGGTCCTACAAAGATGACAATGAGACCGGGGACTTCTGGCAATCACGTGGAGGAGAGACCAGCGTCAGAAATTATGGTCATCCCTATGGAGCAGGTGGATAGACAAATGTCAAAAATTCACAGAGCTGCAATGTCTGCTAATCATAGTCTGGCGTCTGTTCTGACCTCCGTGAATGAGATGCAAGATATTACGGCTTTTGTAGGGAGAAAGCATACGAATAGGAGATAGATTTTCTTTATGCGATCTTGAACTTCTGAACAATTTGATCATGTTGTAATATATATGCCGACAATAATTTTTATTTATGCGATCTCTGTGATTTCATGATATCGATCTCTTATTATTGTGTGTCACTTGTTTTTCTTTTATTCATATACTTATCGTGGTCTGGGATTTCGCGGTCTCTCTTTAACGAGACCAAATATATAGCGATATTTCCAATCTTATGCAGGTATTCCATCGGTCTGAGCGATTTTACTGGGCGTTCTCAGAAAAATCATCATTACGAAAATATCCTTGGACTCCTATAAATATCTGGCCATTGATTTTTCATTTCATACTTTTTGAATGCCTAAGCACCGATCTCAGCGAACTTCAATTATGGTGTCCGCGCGAGCTTCTTATGCCGAAGTTTTCTTAGAGGCTGTCCACAAACCCAGCCATATTTCAAAGGATGAATACATCTCCTTTCTTGCAAAGCATATGATCCAAAACCAGATCGCGGTAAGACCGCCTAGAGAGGAGAAAGGATTAAATTTTGGAGAGGAGAACAAGTTCGTGATTCTCATCGATCACTTTGATTATTGGCTGAGATTTCCTATTCCTTGGGAAATTCTCAAAGTGATGGAATATTATAGATTTATGCTCGCTCAGCTGCCTCCAAATTCGATCAGTCTCATCATGTCTTTATAAATTACCTGAGGTCAGAAAGAATTAAATTTAGCATGGCGCTCTTCCGAGCGACCTTTACTGCAAAAGTTCTGAAAGAAGGACCAAAGAAAGAAGAGTTCAAGGGGTTAGTTTATTTTTCATGCGAAGGAGTAAAAATTTTGAATCTTCCAAATAAGGTTCCTTTCTGGACGGAAAGGTTCCTTATTTTCAAAGGCGACCTCGGCGGTCTTAGTAAACGACCATCTCCGAGAGCAGAAGGCATTTTCAGAAAAAACAAGACGATCTCAGGAGAGGAGCTGAACTTTCTGGCCTTTCTAGTGGGCATGGGACTGGACCTCCTCCATTATCTAGCGATCTGGCCTGAGATCGCTGAGATTCCTCCGGAAGAAAGTGAGTATTCTCCCTGCGGTCTTACATGTCCTTTCCATAACTTCTTGATTTTTTCTAACTTTTTCCTTTTTTAGTGACCTTTGCGATCCCTACAGCCGACCCGGTGGCACCAGTTGAAGAGGTGCTCGCCCAGAGGGAAAGAAGAAAAAGTAGGGAAGAAGTGCATGAGACCGCTGGGCTTGGTGATACATTGGAGACTGCCATCGATCAATTCCCTATGACTGGTTTCATAAAGAAACAAAAAGACATCAAGGGAAAACCCCTTCTTAGATGGGGTGCAAAAGGGAAGGCCGTGAAGGTGTCCCCCGATCTCCCTCTTTGGAGCGGAAAATTATCGCACCATGCTTTTGCGGTCACCTCGACCATTTATGGGAAGAAAAATCTCCAAGAAGCATACAATTTCGAGACCGAGATGCTTCCTGACGCCTGCACTCAAGAGACCTCCAGGAGCATGGTCTTAAATCACCACATGGGGCGGTCTCTGCGAAGATCCCTAAAAGAGATCGAGATCCTGCATGAGGAGTGAAGTGTAAGATAACTTTTACTTGAGGTATCTAGCTTCTTTTATGTAACTATGCAATCTAATGATTTTCTTTTCCAGCAATCAAAAGAAGCAGCGTATGATCCAGACAATCCTGAATTCCAGAATGCTCTAATGCAGCATATAAAAGAGACCGCATGACAAGTGATTTCATAGCTTCACGACTGTGGCGGTCTTACTGAAGAATTTAAAGATATCAAGTTTGCCGATCTTTTCCCTGATGCTGCGAGAGTAATAGACGAACAGTCGATCACGACTGGTGAGGCCGCCACTGAGGGAGAAGAAGAGGAAGCAGATGATGATATTGAAGGGAATGCTGATGAAATGAGTGGAACCCAGTATGTTGTTGGTAATACAAGCTCTGTCGCAGACTCAAGCTCGGGATCAAAAGTTCCTGCCAAAGATTCGGGAGAGCCCTCAGACGAGACCGACTCTTCTTCAGATGATGAGCGGTCTCCCAATAGATAGCAAATAGATCCAGTTGTAATTTTTTTTCGCATCTGCAGATTTTGTGACCGCACGATCTGATGTAATGAACATTGAAAGTAGAAAAATAGCATTTTTGTATACCTTTGTCTTCTCTGCGAATGATTGTCTTTCTTGTACCTTTCTTTTAAATGTCGATTGCATTATTCACGGTCTCATTATAATGATTTAGAACTGGCATTCGATCTCAATGCATTAGATTTTACCTAGCTCGGGATGACTACCTTAAATATTTTAATTGAGTGATTCAATAAAGGCGACCTCACACTTTTAAGATCGCATTACCGGGAGATGAAGTATCAGTTTTAATAAAGCAAGAATGAAATTGTGAGAGCTATAGATGGGCAAGATCTCTTGAGGCTGGCGATCTCTGACTATAATATATCCATATGAGACCGCTTATCATATTTGAGGTCGACGACCTTTAAGTTCTGCCTAGATAACATCAATTTGTAGATATTAATTTTTAATAACTTCGAGCAGGAACATAAAATATGATCTTCCATGGTTGAGGCCGTTCCTGGAAAAATACAGCCCTTTCATAGTGGATAGTCCATGATCTTTAACTCTTTTGGCCATTCCTCGGATATTTGGAAGAAATCTTTTATGATAACCAGCGATCTCCCATATTTATAAGATATCTATAAGTTGGACCCATAGTCTTTATTTTTCCACACCGGTTAATATGAAGGTAGATAACAATTCTGGTTAAACAAGAAATGAGATCATGAGATCGCCAGGGATGAACAAGACCGCTTATGACCGGCGATCTCTGGCTATAATACATCTTCACGAGGCTTCCTATCATATTTGCGACTTCTGGTTTTGAATCATTTGTCAAGATAAAAAGTGAATTCGTAGATGCTGATTCTCAAACAAATAAATATAAAACGCGATCTTCAATATTTGATAGGCTGCCTTTTTAAAAACTGGCGATCTTGAATTTGTAAGATCTCTAGAGACAAAAGGTCATAATCCATGTGATTCCTGAAAAGTCTTTAATGATCTATAATGTCGATCTTCCAATGATTCAGACAGTCTCTTCCTTGGCTTGGAACGATAAGCCTGCTGTAAGCTACGCCACTTGAAAATTTTATAGGGTTTTAAAGACTTTTAGGCGGCAGTCTTAATTGCTTCAGACCGCCCCATGCTCAACACAATCCAATACTGAAACTGGCAGTCTTCAAAAACCTCAGACCTCCTCATTATAATAAGAGTTTGATGGATGTAATTTGTAATTGTTGGAACATGCTTTCAACATCTCTTGGTTTGACAATTACAAATCATATTGTATTTGATCATACTTGTTTTGTGTTTATAGTATGCAGGATTCTGTGCTTTCAAATCTCTATGGTGCTGTGTGTTGTTGCTACCGCGCCGCGCTAACCTTACCGTTGGCGCTAGCACTAATGAAATCGCTGAGATGAAACCGCTGAGACGAAACTGCTGAGACGAAACCGCTGAGACGAAACCGCTGAGACGAAACCGCTAAGACGAAACCGCTGAGACGAAACCGCTAAGATGAAACCGCTGAGAAAATCTGAAAGCTCTACTGTGCCGCGTTAATCCTACCGCTGGCGCTAAAAACCGCTGAGAAGGAATCCAGCGCTCGACGAACTGGATGCTGCGTTCGACGAACTGGGTTCGACGAACTCGGTGCTCCGTTCGACGAACTGCATGCTCTACCGCAGCTCTCGACGAAATGAATGACATACCACAGAGCGGTAATACTACCATTGGCGCTAGTTTCGTTCGACGAAATTCATATCAGGACATTCGGCAAAAGCTGAGGGCCGATCGACGAATTGCTGCTCTACAACAGAGCGTTAGCACTAACGCTGGCGCTAGCGTCCGAAAGACGAAATGGTGTTTGAAGAAAATGATGTTGTTCGACGAACCAGATTGAGATCGACGAAATTCTGTTTGACGAACCAGATTGAGATCGACAAAATTCCGTTCGACGAAAGCAGAGCCCCGTTCGACGAAAATAACTAACTACCATGGGCGTTAGTGGATCGACGAAATGAAGATGTTGGTCGACGAAATTCATGCACTACCGTGGCGCACTAGGATGATCTCGACGGTTGGCGCTCAGAAGTTGCCAAAACTGCCACAAGGCGTGTGTTTGATCGTGTGGCTAACGCGGGGCGTTAATGCTACCGCGGCCGAATGTAATTAAAGGTGTGCGCTTCCTCCAATTGTTGCTGGCTGTTGAAGAAATTGAAGTCATATTTTTTGAACATTTGTGAGAGCCTTTAGAAGCAGCCCAAAGTACTCCGTCAACGTTCGTGAATGCAAAAGAACTTGAAGACCGATTCGATCGCATCTACATCGACATCAAGTTCTTCTCTTTGAGGGAGTTTTTAGTTCTTGTCTTGTTCTTAGTTTTTCAAATTGTTACCTTCATATCTTGTGTTCGTTAGAGGAATTCGCCACACTGCGACTAGGTCTTTAGTGGCTTAGGGAGGAACTCGCCACACGGCGACTAGGTCTAGGGTGTAGATCTAGGGAGTGCTTGAGGCCTTTCCGGTGAGGGAAGGGCTAGAGCGGCTTGAGGATTTGTCTAGGGAGAGATAGGCTAAAGCCAACCGGTCCTTGGGAGAAGGGTCGGTATAGAAAACCAAAAGAGTTTTCATTGGTCGCCTCTTTCCAAGCGTTATTGGGAAAAATTTTGAAATTGTATTTATTTTCAGTTGATGATTAATGAAAATATGTTTATTGTTTCATCTCTGAGTCGTACTCTGTGATTTTCATTGTTCAAACGTAAAAGGATTCTCACTATTGCTAACGCCGAGCAATAACACTACCGCTGGCAGTAGTGTATGAGAATTATTTTCTCTCATAATCTCTGAAATTTTAAAACCCTTATTCACCCCCCCCCCCTCTAAGGGCACCTACAGATCCAACAAGTGGTATCGTAGGCAGGTTATTCCAATTCGGTCTAACAACCGGGAATAATGGCGCTCCGTGATCTCGCTTTCCATGAGGGGCAGGGAATAAGTAGACCTTCGTTGTTTACTGGTACTGATTATAATTACTGGAGAACGCGTATGCACTGTTTTCTGATAAACCTAGATCTTGATGTATGGGCATGTGTTGAAACTCCATACACTTCTCCTACATACATTGTTGGAGAAGTAACAATTATAAAACCTAGGAAAAATGGGACGATGGAGATAAGACTAGGTGTAAAAATAATGCGAAAGCGATGAGTGCTTTGTTCTATGCTCTTGATAGGACTGAATTTAATAGAGTCAGTGCATGTGAATCTGCTTATGATATTTGGAACTTATTAGAAATAACGCATGAAGGTACCTCGCAGGTCAAAGACTCAAATCTATTTCAATTGGAATCTGAATTAGTGAGGTTCAGGATGGATCCGAATGAGGATGTCGATTCCATGTACACTCGTTTCACCAAGATCGTCAATGCCTCTAAAATTCTTGGGAAAACGTTTTCAAACGGCGACTTGGTGAGAATGCTTCTTCGATCACTCCCACCAAAGTTCAATCCAAAGGTGACGGCAATTTCCGAATCGCATGATCTTAGGCGAATCCAAATTGAGAGCCTCATTGGGAACCTCAAAACCCATGAGGTAGAACTTAAGATTCAAGAAGAGGAGTACAACAAGGAGCCGAAGAAGAAAGCCTTGGCACTAAAGTCAAGAAAAGAAGATGACGACGACAAAGATGACGAGGAGAGTTTATTTGTGAAGAAGTTCACTAAATTCATGAAAAATCCAGAAAGGAGAAACACCTTCCGGAAATTTTTCCGCAAAGGCTCCTAATCCAAAAGAGAGAAGAAGGAGAAGTCTAGTGACGACGACGAAGAGTGGCCACCTCCTGAGTGCTTCCACTGTAGGAAGACCAAGCATATTAGAAGTCAATGCCCAAAATACTTGAAGGAGCGCAAAGAAAAAAGGGCTAAAGGAAAGGAGAAGAAGAAGGTCCTAAAAGCTGCAACATGGGATGACTCTTCCTCCAGATGCTCGAGTATATCAAGCTCAAGCGATGCTGATGAGGCAAACTTGTGCCTCATGGGGAAAAACAATGAATCAATTGACGACGAGTGCAGTGTCCAAAGCGACACTGAGGTAATCCCCTATAATTATGATGATCTTTATTCTGAATATTTAAGAACTTGCAAATCTTTTGGCAAAACTTTAAAAGATCATGATCTACTTAAAACTGAAAATAAAATTCTTTTGAACAAAATCAAAAATTAAATAAGGAAGTTTTTGCTTTGGGAAAGGAGATGGAGTCTTGCCAAAAGAATGATGATCTTTTGGCAAGGACTAGCAAACTCGAAATTGATCTTTCTAATGCTCTCTCAAATATCGAAACACTCACGAAACAAAAGAGAGACTTAGAAAGAAATTTAAAACTCTCTCTTTCTAATGTTGAAAATGAAAAGAAAATTTTTACAAATAGATGTGGAAATTTAGTTAGTGAAAATTTTTCTTTAAAAGCCAAAATCCATGACCTTAACTTAGCCATAGAAAAATTTGGTGTTGGCCAGAAAAGTCTTGATATGATCTTGGCCAACCAAAGGCATGGTAGTGCAAAAACTGGTCTAGGTTTTGTTTCTGCTAACTACCGCCCGACATAAACTGCTAACACTGGCGTTAGTAACAGAAATAGTAATTCATGGAATAATAAAAAAATTGGAAGTTATTCTGCTGATTCCCCATCCTCCAGCAAGAGTCCACAACAAAAACTGAAAAAGGTCTCAACCCCTTTTGTGTTATGTGCCAAGTGCCATCACTTCGGGCATATCCTGGACTCTTGCAGGATGAAGGGTCGATGTACTGTCAAGCAAATCTGGGTGCCTAAGGTTTCCACCTATTCTATGGGAGGAACCACTCGGGTATCCGGATCTTTACTCTCATCTTCTTGTTAGGTATGTTGGTAGGCTAAGGAGAAGGAAGACATGTGGTACTTGGACTCAGGTTGCTCCAAGCACATGATGGGAGATAAAGCAAAATTCCTTAGCCTCACTAAGAAGAAAGGAGGAATGGTGACATTTGGGGACAATGGAAAGGGAAGGATTTTAGGCACCGGTACTGTGGGTAACAATTTTTTCTCTCTAACTAATGTTTTATATGTAGAAGGTTTGAAACATAACTTGATTTCTATTAGTCAGCTTTGTGATAAAGGCCTAAATATCTTATTTGAGTATTCTACTGATTTATGTAAGATTATTGATCCTAATACCAATAGTACTGTACTCACTGCACCATGAATTCACAATGTGTATCTAATTGCCTTTCATGATCTATCACATACGTCACTTAAATGTCTTATATCAAAAAATGAAGAACTTGAATTATGGCATAGGCGTCTCGGTCACTCAAGCATAAACCTAATCTTAAAACTGTCAAAGAGTAAACTCAGTAAAGGTTTGCCTACGCTAAATGGAAATCTGTCTTCCTTATGCTCGTCATGCCAAAAAGGAAAATTTTCAATAACATCGTTTAAAAGTAAAAAGGAAATATCCACCTCAAGACCCTTACAACTAATTCACATGGATCTTTTTGGACCCATTAGCACGTGTAGTCTTGGTGGTAAGAAGTACACATTTGTTTTAATTGATGACTTTTCTAGATTTACGTGGACTTTATTTATTACCTCCAAACCCAATGCATTTACAGAATTTACAAAACTGTGCAATCGTATTCAAAATGAATTAGATCTAAAAATCAAGTGTATACGATCAGATCATGGAGGGGAATTTCAAAACAATAGCTTCACCACGTTTTGTAATAATCTTGGAATTAAGCAGGAATTTTCCGCTCCACGCACCCCCCAACAAAATGGTGTGGTGGAGAGGAAAAATAGAACCCTTCAGGAACTTGCACGCACTATGCTATCCGAGTATGGGTTGCCTAAATATTTTTGGGCCGAAGCCGTAAATACATCATGTTATGTCATAAATCGTGTTATGCTTCGCCCTATTTTGAAATTAACTCCTTATGAATTGTACTTTCAAAAGAAACCTAATGTATCGTATTTTCATGTCTTTGGTTGTAAATGTTTTATCTTAAACACCAAGGATGCATTAGCTAAATTTGATGAAAAATGTGATGAGGGTATTTTTGTTGGTTACTCTTCCACTAGCAAAGCATATAGAGTATATAATAAAAAATCTAACAAGGTTGAAGAGTCTATTCATGTGAAGTTTGATGAACTTGTGCCTTGTGTAGATTCTACTTGTGCAGGAAATGAAAATGAACCTCTATCACCATTGGAGCATGATGATGATGATCCACTTGGAGAGGAAAAAGTAGTAGAGACGGTGCAAGAGGAGTTCGTGCCTCCAAGTGAGCTTCGATTTACAAAAGATCATCCAAAGGAGCTTATCATTGGAGAACCATCAAGAGGGGTAAGTACACGTTCTTCTTTTAATGAATCTTTTTCAAACTTATGCTTTGTTTCTGAAATATAACTGAAAAATGTCTCCACCGCTTTGAATGATGAATTTTGGTTTATTGCTATGAATGACGAATTGAACCAATTTGAACGCAATAGGGTTTGGAAACTAGTTGAAAGACCATCTAATCACCCGGTTATCGGTGTCAAATGGATATTTAAAAATAAATTAGATGGAGAGTCTAGAATAACTAGGAACAAAGCTCGATTAGTAGCATAAGGTTATTCTCAAATCGAGGGGGTAGATTTTGAAGAAACATTTGCACCCGTTGCTCGCCTTGAATCGATTAGAATTTTTCTAGCATTTGCGAGTTATAAGAATTTAAATTATTTCAAATGGATGTTAAAAGTGCTTTCTTAAACAGGATAATTAAAGAAGAAGTCTATGTCGAACAACCCCCCGGATTTATTGATGAAAAATTTCCAAATCATGTATATAGATTAGAAAAAGCGCTTTATGGTCTAAAACAAGCGCCCCGTGCTTGGTATTAACGCTTAACATCTTTTTTATTAAAGCACGGTTACAAAATGGGTAGTGCCGATAACACGCTCTTCATTAAGCATTGTGATAATGATTTGATTATTTTACAAATATATGTTGACGATATTATTTTTGGAGCCACTAATGAAGAGTTGTGTAAGGAAGTTATTCTAGTGATGCAAAATGAATTTGAAATGAGTCTAGTGGGTGAACTAACATATTTTTTAGGATTTCAAATAACCCAAAGAAATGATGGAATTTTTATATGTCAATCCAAATATGTCCATGATATTTTACAACGCTTTGGCTTTGAAAACTTAAAACAAGCTAGTACTCCAATGAGCGCATCACTAAAATTAGGAAAAGATGAAGCCGGAATTTCAATTGATCAAACTTTATATAGAGGTATGATTGGATCCCTACTATACCTTAGTGCATCTAGATCCGATATTCTGTTTCTCGTATGCTTATGCGCTAGATTTCAAGCAAATCCAAAAGAATCTCATTTAAAAGCGGTGAAACGAATTTTTTGTTATCTAATAGGCACATCTAAATTAGGACTTTGGTATCCAAATAATGATTATTTTCTTTTGCATGGGTATTCAGATTCTGATAATGCGGGTTGTTCACTAGATAGGAAAAGCACTAGTGGTACATGCCACTTCTTAGGTCCTTCTCTAGTTGCATGGTCAAGTAGAAAACAAAATTCTGTTGCCCTCTCCACCACCGAGGTAGAATACATTGCACTAAGAAGCTGTTGTGCCCAAGCTCTATGGATGACACAAACCTTAGAATACTTTGGTATTCATTTAACTAATATTGAACTTATTTGTGACAACAAGAGTGCTATTGACTTAACAAATAACCCCGTTCATCACTCTCGATCTAAACATATTGACGTAAGACACCACTTCATAAGGGATCACATCAAAAAGGAACATGTTCATGTAAACTTCATTGGAACTGAATCACAACTTGCGGACATCTTTACCAAGCCTCTACCCGATTCACGATTTCATCTACTCACACTAGAACTAGGGGTTTTGGACTTACAAGCTTGAACTTGGGAAATCTGGATTTTTATGTATGCATATCTCTGATTTCTTTCCTAAACTACATTGTCAACAATCCGGACAAATATTTTCAGAAGAAAAATTCTGAAAAATTCTTCATTTTCCCGAAAATCGAGATTTCTGTCACTACAGCCCGGCAATAGCTGGGTACCGCTGGCGATAGTGGATACTTCTGTATTTCCAATCTCTTTTTCACTCTTATCTTTTAGTTTTTGCAATTTTCTCTTACAATTCCAAAAACACAAAAAAAAAACAGTAGAACAAATCAAAATCCAACCAAAAACATGCTTTCAATTATTTTCTTTTTGTTTTTAAAAAAAAACTTCAAATCTATAAAAACTGAAGTAGATTTTCAATGTTTCAAGGATGATATAGTTTATCTTGCCTAGCTTAGTATACAATGTTTCATTCTCTAGTTCAAGTATCTTAATAACATTGTTTTTTGTATCATGCCTTGACCATTATCTTATGTGTGCTTTGAAATTGATGATAGAAATCATGTGTAGTATTGCATAACATGCCTCTATGTATGAGTAATTGGCTTATATTTGTTAATGATTTTGTTTCACTCACACTTTTTGACAATCTACATATGCATTTAATCTTCTCTTACATGATTATGTAGTGTAACAACGTCATATTATTGTTAGGCATGCTTAGTTTTTACCTTCACCACATGTTAAAATCTTTTTCATGCACCTATCCTTGTAGAAGTGTGTCTTTTCAAAAATCTTTTTGTTTGCACATACAAGTGAATTCGAAGACCTTTGTCGTTAGCAAAAAATTCAAATGAATAATTGACAAAGATAACTCCACCAAGAACTACTCACCCTCCTGATAAGTCTTAATGAGCATTGTGAGGTTGAACCCCTTGGAGAGAATTGTAAAGTGCCTTGTCGCAAACATTTTTTTTATACTTCTTCTTGTACACCGAATCACAAATAAATTAAATTCAAAATAATACTTGTGATTCCCCAAGCACTACTTTGCACCCTGATAAGTCTTAATAAGCATTGTGTGTGCAGAGCACCTTGGTAATTGTACAATTCTTCTATGTGCATTGAAAATTTTATATAGCTTTGTGAGTCGATGTAATTCTAAAAGTGCTTTTTCAATAATATTGTGTTTATTCCATTATACATGTCATGTGGTTTGATTAACTCATATGTATACTTTTATCAAAAGCACTATTTTGTACTCATCATTTTCACTTGTAAGCCTTCTACTCATGAGAATTGGAGTCTATTGCATATTAATATGTATTATCTAAATTCTTAAGTAAATGCACTAGATAGCCTTGCATGATCAATACAATATATAAGTGTACTTGTTTTCTCAATTTAGAACATTGTATTCTTCCATCTTGACTTGATATCTTGTATCATGCTTACATATTTCTTTCCGCTACGACATAAATACTCTGTATTGCATATCTTTCAAAACTAGTGCATGGCTATGTCTACTCAAATTGCTACAACATCTATTTTGTTTATGTTTAAAACGCTTAATTATATGCTATACTTCTAAATTCCTACATAAATGTTCATTTCCAAAAAAAAAAATTTATTTCGTCATGCTTTCCACCTCTTTACTACTTGTACGCTCGATCATGAATACGTTATCCCAACAAGTGGTTCTTTATGACAAATTCTTCACATTCCTTTCTTTTGTCTCTCCTATCTTTATATTTTTTCCTAAGTATTTAACTCTTTATCATGATCATTCCCTCTCTACACAGTAATTGCACACTTATTGTTGGCCTTCCTCTCCACCCTCTTTTGATAATACCAAAAGGGGGAGAATAAATTTGAAAGAAATTCACATGTTTGGGGAGTCATGTTCATAGGAAGTTTTGTTGTAGGGGGAGCATTCACTTATGGGGAGAATTCATTTAGGGGGAGCATATGCACATGTCTTAAATTTCATGCTTATCTCTATTATAAACACAAATTCCTAACATTTGTATTATTTCTTTCTAAGGGGATTTGTTATTATCAAAAGGGGGAGTTTGTTGGAACATGCTTTCCGCATCTCTTGGTTTGACAATAACAAATCATATTGTATTTGATCATACGTATTTTGTGTTTATAGTATGCATGATTCTGTGCTTTCAAATCTCCATGGTGCTTTGTATTGTTGCTACCATGCCGCGCTAACCTTACCGCTGGCGCTAGCACTAACGAAACCGCTGAGACGAAACTGCTGAGACGAAACTGCTGAAACGAAACCGCTGAGAAGATCTGAAAGCTCTATCGCGCCCCATTAATCCTACCGCTGGCGCTAACAACCGCTGAGAAGGAATCCTGCTCTCGAAGAAAGAAAGAAAGAAGGACAGAAAAATATATGTTTTAAGAAAAGAAATGCTTGAGGTCATCTCCACTCCAAGCGTGAGATAAATCTTCCCCTTCATAAGAATGGAGACGATATGCTCCATTCTTGAGCGCTTTTTAACAATGAACGGCCCTGTCCAGTTTGGACTAAGATTCCCAACTGAGCCAGATCATGCTGCTGCGTCAACTTTCTTGAGGACTAGGTCTCCAATAACAAATTCTTTAACTCTTACATTTTTGTCGAAGAATCTAGCCATCCTCCTTTTTACTTCTTCTTGTCTGACAGTTGTCGTATCCCTTAGTTTTTCGATGAGATCAAGGCTGCATTTCAACTCTTCATTTTTTCTTCCATCCAATCATCTTGATGTTGTTGGGATAATAATACTCTCAGGCTTTTGACTTCAAATTCAACGGGAATGAGAGCTTCTGAACCATGTGATAATTTGAAAGGAGTCTCTCCAGTGGTCGAAGTTGGAGTTGTTCTTAAAGCCCATAATACTGAAGATAGTTGTTCTGCCCAGTTTCCTCTAAGATTTTCCACTTTCTTCCTCAAGAGGTTGATTATGAGTTTATTGGCAGCTTCTACCTGGCTATTGCTCCGAGGGTGATGTACGGAGGTGAATCATAATTCAGTGCCGATCTGATCACAGAAATTTATAAGACTTGAGTGATTAAATTGAGGGCCATTATCTGTTATTATTGCCATGGGAATTTCGTGTCTATAAACTATCTCCCCCAGATGAAATTCCTAACTATCTGAGTAGTAGTCTTAGCTAACGCCTTTGCTTCAATCCATTTACTGAAATAATCAATCATGACAAAAATGAATCTGCGCTGCCCGCTTGCTAAGGGAAAAGGTCCAATCAAGTCCATTACCCAAACTGCAAACGGCCTTGGGGTGGCTATAGACTTGAGCTGCTGAGCTGGATGATGCTGAAGGGGAGCAAACTTCTAGCACTGAACACATTTCTTTGCGAATTTTTCTGCATCTTTCCTCATTTGGGGCCAGAAATATCCTTGTCTTAGAATCCTCCTTTCCAGGGTTCTAGCTCCTGAATGACTACCACATTCTCCCGAATGAACCTCTTGAAGGATAGTTGGAATTTCATCTTCGGAAACACATTGGGCAAGAGGCGAAAGAAAGATTTTCCTGTAAAGAATTCCTGCAAAAAGATAATATTAGGCTGCTTTAAGCTTAAACCTTTTTCTATCTTTTTACTGTGGAGTGAAATTCCCCAGTCGGGAGATAGAGTATGAAAGGATCCATCCAAGATGGACATTGATTTATCTGCATGACTTCTCCCTCCTCGATAGTTGGATGAAATAACTCCGAGGTAGTTCCTCCTGAGAGAATACCAAATTTTGCTAGCTCGTCTGCCTCCTTATTCTCTTCTCTTGGGATATGTTAGATCGTAAAGCTCTTGAACCTGCTTATCTCAATTTTCACCAGAGCTTGATATTGCATCAAAATGTGATCCCTAGTCTCAAATTTTCTGTTTACTTGGGACGCCATCGCCAGAGAATCTGTTTTGACTTGAACATCCTCGATTCCCAATTCACTTGCGAATCTAAGACCAGCGAGCAAAGCTTCATCTTCTGCTTGATTGTTTGTTGTGTGAAAATAAAACTTCAAAGCCTGATCCAATCTAACTCCATTTGGACTGACCAAAATAACTCAAGCTACGAAGGAATTATTCCTGAGGCTCCATCAACAAAGATTTTCTAGGCAAGAGGGGTTCTGAGCTCCTTCTCTGAATTAACCTCCTTTGCATCAATCATGAAATCCTTTAGTACCCAAGATTTGATTGCTACTCTAGGACATAACAAATGTCAAATTCGCTGAGCTCTATCGCCCACTTTGACAATCTACCTGAATGCTCAAGCTTTTCTAATACATTGTTTAGCGAAAGATTGGTGACGACTTGAATTGAATGGGCTTGGAAATAGGGCCTCAACCTTCGTGCCGAAGTCACGAGCATCAGGGCTAACTTCTCAAGAATTGGGTACCGGTTTTTTGCATTCTTCAAAATTTTGCTCACGTAATAAACTGGAAACTGCTTCTTCTTCTCTTCCTGACGAAAACCGAGTTGATGGCATCAGAGCCAACTCTAAGGTACAGAAAGAGGTCCTCTCCTTCCCTAGGGCTATGGACAAAGGGAGTTGATGTCAATTGCTTCTTGAGCTGATTGAAAGCATCATCACACTCCTTTGTCCATTCAAACTTGGCCCCTCCATGGAGAGTCTTGAAAAAAGGAGCACTTCTATCTCCAGAACGGGAGATGAAATGGCTCAAACCTGCCATCCTCCCACCCAGCTGCTGAACTTTCTTAGGGGTCTTGGGAGATGACATTTCTAATATAGCTTTTACCTTATCGGGATTTGGCTCCAACCCTTCCGGAGTGAGGAGATGACCAAGAATATTTCCCTTGCTAGCTCTGAAAACGCACTTTAATGGGTTCAATCTCATATTGAAATTTCGGAGGGTTGCAAATGTTTCATTCAAGTCGTTTAGATGAGTTGAGAAAAACTTGCTTTTGATTAAGAGATCATCGACATAAACTTCTAGATTTCTCCCTTACTGGGTTTTAAAAACAGTGTCCATCATTTTCTGATAAGTTACGCTGGCATTCTTTAGCCCAAAAGGCATTACGAGATAACAGAAACATCCATCATTCATGATGAATGAGGTGTGAGGAATGTTGGGCTTATGCATTCTTATTTGATGATAGACGGAGAACGCTTCTAAAAAACTCATGCAAGAAAATCCCACCGCAGAGTCAACTAAAGAATCTATCTGAGGCAAGGGGTAGCAATCTTTAGGGCAAGCTTTATTAAGTTTGGTGAAGTCTACACACATCCACCACTTTCCACCAGCTTTTTTGACCATCACAACATTTGATACCCACTCTGGGTATAGAATCTCCTGAACAAATCTAGCTTTTAACAATTTCTCCACCTCCTCCAGGATTGGTTGAGCGAGAGTCTCTGCCACTGCTCTTTTCTTTTGCTTGATTGGGGTGAAGTTAGGATCGATGTTGAGGTGGTGACAGGAAACATCTGGATCAACTCCTGGCATTTCATCCGCCGACCAGGCGAAAACATCCAAGTTCTTCATGAGGCGAGAGATAAGTTGATCCTTATCAGCTTTGGGCAATTCAGCATTGATCGAAAGCTTCTTGCTCTTATCTTCTTCGCAGATTGACATAGCTTGAATCACTTGGGAAAGTTCCAAGCGAGCTCCAATGCTTGCATCTTCTTCTTCCATCTCTTCTGCCACTTTGACTTGATCAGGAATTTGAGGTGCTGAGGAGATATCCATTACCTGGAGAGGAGATGATTCGATCACATTAACCATCCTGACGTAACATTCTCTAGCCATCCTCAGATCGCTCCTAATCCAGTATTGTTTACAATTCAAAGCAAACTTCATGGCCTGATGATAGATTGAAATTATTGCATGGTACTCGTTCAGGACTGGCCTTCAAAAAATTGCATTGTAGCTGCTCGGGGCTTTAATGACTATGAATTTTACCAATTTTACTATTCCTGCTAATGTAACTGAGAGGGTGATAACTCCTTCCACTTCTTTTTTCTCCCCTGAGAAACCATAGAGCGGCCCTTCAGTTGAGAGAAGAACATTCCCAGTTTTTAGTGCCTCAAAAGCAGGTTTGAAGAGGACATTCACTGAGCTTCCGGTATCTACCATGATCTTATCCACGGTATAATTTTCGATTACCGCTTTGATAACGACTGCATCGTTGAAAGGATTGGAGGTCGGAGAGAGGTATTCTTTCCCGAAGTTGACCGTTCCCCGAATTGGAGCATAGGAGGAGGTAGCTGCAACCTCAGATTGATAGACTCTTGCTAGGCTAGCTTTCCTAGAAGATTCAAGTCCTGCACCTCCATGAATGAAAAAGAGATTACCTAAAGTACCTTCGTCATTTGCGTCTATGCATTCACCTAGATATCCAATGTTGCCGAGAGAGCCAACATCATCCACTTCCTCGCATTCCCAGAGAACTTCTGCTACCTCCTTGCACTTAGAGGTTGAGGCTTTAGAACGATCTCCATTCTAGAACAGATCTTTGAATTTTTACTCCTTTAGGAGCTTCTCTACCAGCAGGCAGAGAGCTTTGCAATTCTCGGTCACATGACCTCTTTCCCTACGATGTTCACAGTAAAGATGCGGATTTCTTGTTCTCGGGTCAGAGATGATCGGAGCAGGCCTTTTGTAAAAGGGCTGCTTTTGAAGAACCTGAACCACCTCACTCATAGAGATGCCGAGGTTAGTGAAGGATTTTTGAGAATCGTCGAAGGATGGCTGAGTAGGGGTTGGAAAATGTGGCTGAGGATATTGGATCTGAAGGAATGGTGCGGAATGCTGAATTGAAGCAGCCGGGGCTGGCAGCGAAGACCCTTCAGGCAGGAACTGCTAATTCCCCTGACGAGGACGGTAATGACGGGAATTCCTTCCTTTTTTTAAGAGGGCTAGAACTCTTGGCGAGGCGGTTTGGATGATGGTTGGGCTGAATAAAAACCTGCCGAGCCTTTCTGGATGGCTTTACTCGCCAGATTAGAAACATAGACGGGGTTATTGATCTCCCCCTCTATGTGGCAGTTGGCAATACTAATCAACTCTTGATACGGGCTGGGCTCCCTGGTCGTGACCTCAAACTTGAGAGGTCCCTCTTGCAGGTTGTTGATCAGAGCTACCATATAGAAAGATGGATCTACTTCCCTTATTCTGAGAATTTCCTTCTGAAACCGATCAATAAAGCGAGCTATCTCACCTTCTTCCTGCTTGATCTTGAAGAGGGCTACAGGGCCACTCTTCCTCTTCCTAGAGGTTGCAAACCTCAAAAGAAGTTCGTTCCTCAGGATGGCGAAGCTTGGGATGGATTGGGAAGTCAGCTTATAAAACCACTCCCGGGCTTGCCCATCGAAGAAAGTGATCATCAGCTTACACTTCACTGCATCAGAGAGGGTCCTTAGAGCCACAGCGGACTCAAAGGCCTGGAGATGGGAGATTAGGTCACTCACCCATGAACATGGGCAAACTGGGTTCCCTGAAGCCGTTGGGAATTGACTCCCAATGAACTCTATCAGTAAAGGGGGAAGGCTCCTTCGCTTCAACAACGTCGAAAGGAGCAGGAAAGGAAACAGCAGGGTCCATAGGATAGGCACAATCCTCATGGAAATTCAGGGCCTGAGCAGGAGTTTCCTGAGTTGTTGTTCTAAAGAAATCCTAGTGAGCTGCAAACTCTCCAGCTTAAGGTCTCACGGGAGCTGCGGGCTGGGAGGTCACATGATCAAGAGGATGACCGCCTGCCAAGCAGTCGGGGGTAGCGGTCTGACTAGGTTGGGGAAGAAGCTTCTGAGAGTTCGCGACCAGGGTCTGACTCAGAACATCAAATTACCTGGCAGACTCTTGCTGAGCCTGAGCGGTCTCTCGGAGAGCTCGGGCGGCCTCTCAAAGAGCTTGCTCGACGCAAAGCTCGAAGTGGCGCTCCAAATCTTCTAAGGGGGTCGGATTGTTCGAGGGTCGACTGCTGGGAGACCGGCGATAACGATGCTTGCGGTCTGACATATGGAACTCCACTGATTTCACCTATACACTTTGGATCTGAAGGTCGCGTGTTCATTCTGTTGGTACAAAAAATGTACCTCCAAAACTCACACTAGGAGAAGAGGGAAGGGACTACGGACTGCAGGTTACTTAGGACGAAGAATGCCAGAGGAGAGATCTCCGAGGGAAACTTCTTTGATTTATCTCAAAAAAGTATTACAGAGAGGGGACTAAAACAGGCCAGGGGGAGAGGTAGAAAAGCGACAGAATTCAAGACCGCTTATCAGATAGTCCCTGGAATTTGGAGTTTAGAGATGAGATTAGGGCTAATTTGGGATAAGACCCAAATCAAGAGAGACAAAAATGAGGGATTTGGGGCATGAGTGCCAAATGGCACTCAATTTCCCTTCCCAAGCTTCTCTCTGAACCCAGGGAGTAATTCCTAATAATTCCCAACCGGCCATCTGCCAGGTGGAGCTCAATTTGGAGCCTATTGGCCGAACAAATGGTGGCTTTAATGACAACTTTGAATTAAGCCACCCCAGCCCCAATCGAGCTGAGGACCACATTCAAGATCTCCCAAGGAGTAGAACTCCTCAGTCAATTGAATATTTCGAGCTCAGGGGAGGGAAATTAGCTTGGAGTTGGAGAAGATCACAACAATGGCTTTCTGGCGAGTTACACGATCCCAAGCACCCAATGAGGCATGTATTCCCTTCCTCCTCACCTAGTGCTAGATCCCTATCTCTTCTATTTCGAACCTTGTTGAGAAATGGCGATTTAACCATGCCCATGTTTGAGCTTTCTAGCTCTTTAATGCACCGCCCCCATTTCGGGTATAGGCCACCTCTGGCCTCCAATCCTCTGAAAAACGATGGCCAGCCCTCGGTCGGAGGTGGCAGCGTTGGTCGTTTGGCCGGAGACGACCTCAGGCGAGGTTGAGCTCCAAGGAAACTCTAAGAAGGAGCTATCAGGACCATTGTCTTATCGGGGAAGACAATCCCCTAGCCGTCTGATCTATGGGATCAACTATTCGTAGCCCTATGTTATTATTAACACTATTGTTTCATTTTCTATTATATATTCAGCGTGCACCTTGCTTAATTTTTTTCGGCCTCTTAAGCGCATAGTCAGAAGAAGTCTACTATATAAAAGTTGTAGATCTATGTCTCAACTAAATTAGAAATTGAGTTTACTCAATTTGGAGCACTGTGGCTACCTGGGCATCCATTTTTGTGAGACATGTATATATGGAGATCTAGGACTTTAGAAATTAATTTGGGGAGATATATAACTCTAAATGAGTTGAAATTTTGGGCATGCATGAGTCATACCCTAAAGCACCCCTGCCAAAAATTGGGAATTTTTGGAAACAATAATTCTAAGGCTTTGATCAACATTTCATTTTCCTTGAATGGCTTAGATCTAGGGTCATATTGGTCCTAATCCTCTCAAATTTTCTATGGATGATAGACCAGGACAAATATAGAGTCTGTTTGGCGTGGAGGTTGGAGGAGCGGCGGATTGGAGGAGCGGCAGTTGGAGGAGTGATCCACAACCGTGGGTACATAGCGGTGGTTGGAGGAGCAGCATTTTTCCGCTGATTCAGCGGAGACGCTGCAAACCGCGCCCCGCATCCGCTCCGCCAAACGAAAAACTATCCACGACTGCGGATCAAGAATCTCTCTCTGATCCGCAGCCGCTCTGCCAAACAGAGCCATAGTCTATTGTATAAATTTAAGGTCATTTGGACCACTACATGTTGGGCTAACCCACTTGCATGTCTTGGCATGGTTGAGGTGTGGTGTGCATATAGCCTAAATGGTTATTATTTGACCTTAGCTCATTTGACTTGGTTTTAGTCCTGAAATTTTAGCCACACTTTTGTGATGATATAATACATCACCTAACCAAAAATTAGAATTTTTGGGACACATGTTTCTAATGTTTATGTAGAAATTTATTAAATCATGCATGGTGTATACTATGAGTTACCTTGACTCAAATCACTCCAAATCTCCTTTGAGTGGTTGGAAATGTGTATATTAGTCTCTGGTAGAAATTTTGACACAATTGGATCCTTGCATTTGAGTAGATCTATTTCTTACTGAACCATCGAAAAAAACCCGTGTTTAGGTCACACTAAAGGTTGTTCTTGCTATAGTGAAATAAATCTAATGCACTCAAAGATTGAGGCCCTCAGAGGCCTTAAATGAAAAGTAGGCAGAGACAACTTTTATAGGCCTTTGTATCTACTATCCGTAGAAAGTGAGATCACATCATTTGGTGTGCTACAACTCTCTGTAGGGACGATTTTGTAAGGTTGGTCCTAGAGAAGGACATATCATAAATTGTAAATAACTTTTATATAGTCGATAATATGAGGTTGAAAATTTAACCATGTGTGTATGCACCATAGATCTACTTTGTGCCCAAAAAATCAGAATTTTTGGGGCACATTTTTCTAATGTTTTTATAGGAATTTAATACATCATGCATGGTGTAAATTAAGGGTGATTTGGACTCAAATCACTCCAAATCTCCTTTGAGAGATTGGTTATGTGAATAATAGTCCATGGTTAAAATTTATGGTCATTTGGACCTTTGAATATTGGTTTATTCCACATGCATGTGTAAGGTAATTTTGGTGTGCACATGGCATAACAATGTTGTATTATATTTACATGTGTATCACTCAAATGGACCCAAGTTTTGGGTAGCATGTCAATCAGATCTAATTTAGTCCATGTTTAAAATTTAAGGTCATTTGGACCTATGCATGTTGGTTTATTCCACATGCATGTGTAAGGGAAATTTGGTTTGCATATAGCATAACCATGTGGTATTAGATTTACATGTGTAAATCAACTTATATTAACCCAATTTCGGGTGGCATGACAACAAGACCATGAATATGCCCTAGTTAGTGGTTGAGCCCAATTGCACTCTTGTAGATGAGTGAAATTTCATCTGGCAAAATCTAGGTGATAAAGGGTGAACAATAAGGTTCTTAAGTAACAATGTTTTTGAGGATTTAAAGGTTTTCCCTTGATCAACTTTCATGAAAATTTAAACATACACTTAGGACCATATGACAATACTCTATAGTGAAAATCATTAACCATTGGGTTAATTTCCCTAGGAAAGTTGATATCATATGATTTGGTCACATAGAACCAAAGTGAGTAATTATAGGGTCAAAGCTTACTGAAATGTTATGAAATTTTGTATAAGGTCCTTTTATATCAGTATGAATCTATGGAAATTTATTTAGAATTAATCTCTGAGAAAATTTCATATTTCCTTCACAAAGTAACTTTTGGACTTATTACTTGAGAAATAAATTCCTTGAGTTACTGATGCTAGATTGTTACGAAATTTTGTACAAGGTCCTTTTCTATCAGTATTCTATGGAAATTTATTTAGAATTAATCTCTGAAAAAACTTCGTACTTCCTTCACAAAGTAACATTTGGATTTATTACTTGAGAAATTAATTCCCTGAGTTACTGATGCTAGATTGTTATGAAGTTTTGTACAAGGTCCTTTTATATCAGTATGAATCTATGAAAATTTATTTAGAATTAATCTCTGAGAAAACATCATACTTCCTTCACAAAGTAACATTTGGACTTATTACTTAAGAAATTAATTCCCTGAGTTACTGATGCTATATTGTTATGAAATTTTGTACAAAGTCCTTTTATACCAATGTGAAGCTATGGAAATTTATTTAGGATTAATCTCTGAGAAAACTTCATACTTCCTTCCCAAAGTAACATTTGGACTTAATACTTGAGAAATTAATTCCCTAAGTTACTGATGCTAGCTTGTTATGAAATTTTGTACAAGGCACTATTATATCAGTATGAAGCTATGGAAATTTATTTAGAATTGATCTCTGAGAAAACTTCTCACTTCCTTCACAAAGTAACATTTGGATTTATTACTTAAGAAATTAATTCCCCGAGTTACTGATGCTAGATTGTTATGAAATTTGGTACAAGGTCCTTTTATATCAGTGTGAAGCTATGGCAATTTATTTAGAATTAATCTCTCAGAAAACATCATACGTCCTTCACAAAGTAGCGTTTGGACTTATAAGTTGAGAAATTAATTCCTTAAATTATTATTGCTGGAATATCATAGAAATTTGTACATAGACCCTTGACACCAACATGAATCTCTGGAACTAAAATGGTCTCATACTTAGCTAGTAATCATATTATCACCATGTAGGAAAGGTGGGTTCACCTAAAGGCAACCGGTCTGCGATTAGTAAAAACTGTATTACATAATTTAGACCACACCTGACCATCACACATAGAACTATTATCCTATTTATCACTATGGACGCATATATGGATTAAATAATTAACCATTAGTGTCATTTATTAGAAGAAAGGGATTGGGGTGCGTTTAGTTAAGTACCATTTCGGGAATTGACAATGATATGGTAGTAGTGTTGGATCGGTCGGCGCCCTTAGAGGGGGGGTGAATAAGGGTTTTCAAAAATTTTAGATTATATTTATAAAAACTTTGTAATATTGCAAGATTAATAAAGAGACATCAAGTAAAACAATAATAAAGAGATATGCTTTATTAATATCAAATAATGTTTTACAAAACTTGATTTCTATGACGCTAGAAATCGGCGGCGACTAATAAAAATTCTTTTTCGTTTTCTATACCGACTCGTATCCCCACGAACCGGTTGGCTTTAGTCGATCTCTCCCCAGATACGGCCTCAAGACGCTCTAGCCAATCTATCCCGAGAAAGGCCTCGAGCACCCCCTAGACCTAGCCTAGATCTAGTCACCAACACGAGGCGAATTTCAGCCCTAAGTCCTACCCCAGACCTAGTCGCCAACACGAGGCAATTTCACTACCATTTACAGAAAAGATATGAAATGAAAAGACAATAATATAAAAACTCCCTCTATGTGGATCTCTTGGAGAAGTGTACGAAGGCCCGCAGAGTATGATCGTAGTCGATGCGGTCTTTCGTCACGATGATGACGCGTGTTGAAATCTTCTCCACGGATCTCCTTAAGGCTTTATGGAATTGTGGGAGTATCGCTCTGAATCTTCCTCTCTCTGCTGTGGCACAAAGCTCTGGAGATTGGGATTGGAGGAGGATGAAGAATTCGGAGCCAAAGCATCCAATTTATAGCCATAGCGCTACCGCCAGCGCTAGCTCTACCGCCAGCGCTAGCCCGGATTAAGAAACAATTTGCGCGACAGAATCTCCCATCCGTGGCAACATGCTGCACTATGCCTTATATGCGTCACACTACCGCCGGCGCTAGTAGCTACCGACGGCGCTAGTAGCTACCGCCGGCGCTAGTAGCTACCGCCGGCGCTATCCCCGATTAAGAAACTTCTTGCGCGGCAGGATCTTCAATCCGCGGCAACGAGGCTTTCATTCCTTCTGTGTTCACCGATACCGCCGGCGTTATCCGCTACCGCCAGGCGTTAGCGCCTTCCATAACAGCTCCCGGAAACGCGCTCATCATCGCTAGCGCCCGACGCTATTTGCTACCGCCGGCGCTAGTGAGCCTCTTCGAATTTTGGCCTCAATTTTGGGGGCAGTCATCATGTGTACTCCTTGAGTCATGTGGACCTAGTAAACCTGCACACTTGAACACACAAGATCAAATACTCATAGGATTTGTTATTCTCAAACCTAGGAGATGCGGAAGACCATGTTCCAACAAACTCCCCCTTTTGATAATAACAAATCCATTAATGATAAATCAAAGCATTAATAAATAAGCATGATGAAACTCTACTTGTGTGTGTGTGAGAGTGATGACTTAGGATAATTATTGATTTTAGCATTTAGAATTGCTCCCCCTAAATATATGCTCCCCCTATGTGAATGCTCCCCTAATATGTATGCTATCAACTTAATCAATCATGTTGGGTTTGCATTTTGATAGCGGATTATATATTTATCATGTTAGTTCTCCCCCTTTTGCATTTTATCATGTTTGTTCTCCCCATTTGTTAATAGCAAAAGTGGGTAGGGATACGAAGCACTAAAAAAATGTGTAAATAAAAGAGAAGGCATGATCGAGTTTTTTAGGTAAATGATAAGGAGGTTTAGAATTGTTTTTCATTGAAATAGATCAGAGTTATTACAAAATTTCAGAGTGTTTAGCATTAAAGATTTTTATGTTTGAAGTAACCAATAAAAAGTGTTCCAAGGAAATCTATCACTTAATGAAAGATAGGATTTTTTAAGAATAAGTGATGATGCAAATAATACAAGATATGAAGTAAGCATGAAAGCGCAAGGTAAAAAACACTCATATGGTTAAGATGCGGAAGACTTATAGCTAATAGTAATGATAATCCAAAAAATATGAGGTAAAGATCACAAAAAAATGATGTTTTTGGAAATCATTTTGCAGTTTTAAATTTTAGAATAACCAAGCAAGAAGTAATGTTTATCAAAAAAGAGATGACCACAATGTTACTTTAATTCTTAATTTCAAAAACATACAGAAACATTGTAGAACACATGCTAGGTTATCTAGTGCATTTCATAAAGAAAAAGTAATATAGAATTAGCATTAGGATCCAATACTCATGAGAAGAAGTGTTATGGAAGATAATGATGTGCACATAAGTGTATTTTGAATAGAGTAAACAAATGTTTTAATCAAAAATACTAGTAATATGTAAAGTAAAGAGCACAATAAAACACAAATAATTTTACTTCCACTCAATTCAATGCACAACGAAAAATGTACAACTACCAAGGTGTTTTGCACACACAATGCTCATTAAGACTTATCAGGGTGCAAAGTAGTGCTTGGGGGATCACATATTTTATTTTGAATTTTGAGACTTGTGATCCGGTGTACTTAAGAGAAAGTGGTTTTTCTTATTTTTGAAAGAAAGATTTGATTTGCACAAGACACTTTATTATTCTTTCCAAGGTGCTCAACCTCACAATGCTCATTAAGACTTATCAGGAGGTTCAAGTAGTGATTGGTGGAGTTATCTTTGTCATTTATTTTATAATTTTGTTTTGTACAAAGTTCTCCAAATACACTTGTTTTGCAAATCAATAGATTTTATGAGAAGAAAAAAAATATAACCACTTTTCTTAATTTTTAAGAGTGCAAAAGAAGGAGTGTAGGTAAGATACTTGTGAAATTTTAATTTATTTGTACTAATACAAAACATACACAAGCATTCTCAGATTAAATGCATATGTAGACAATGCCAAAAAGGGTGAGTGAATAAATATCATTATCAAACATAAAGCATTTCTCATACTTAGAGGCATGCTAAGCTTGATCCTACACAACTTTTAAACTAGAATTGATGCACATTTGAATAGATATATCAAAGCATGAAGAAAGACAATGTTCAAAGTAGTTTGAAGAGAAAAAATTGTAACATTGTAGAATTTCTAATGAGTAGATTAAATCATGCTTGATTTTACAAGAAAAAATCATAGAGTTTTTTTGATAGTTTTAAAGTTTTATATTTTTGTATTTGATTTTAGCAAGTAAAAGCAGATTTTTGTAATTTTTGCTTTTGTAAGTTTTTGATTTTTGTAAAAAGATGAACTTTAAACAAAGGAAACAACAAAAACAAACAAAGGAAAATATATTTTTTGTAATTTTTTTGTTTTTGTAGTTTTGTATTTGATTTTTGCAGAAAAAAATGACACACAAAGACAAAATGAAAAAAACATTGTTTTTTGTAATTTGGTTTTCTATTTTTGTATTTGATTTTTCAAAAAGAAAAGAAAAACAGATGTGCAAAAGCTAAATAGGACATATAGATCAAAATATTTTTTAGGAATTTTTAGAAATTTTAAAGACACAGAAATTCGAAACTCGACGCTAGCGCTAGCGCGGGAAACAGTAAGTGATTTTTTAGGGTTTTGAAAATTTTGATACTTGAACTTGATTAGGTGTCCCATTAGTAGTTTCATGCTGAATTTGCAGAATTTTTGGAAATGTTTTTGATGGTTAAAAATGAAGAAAATTGCATTAGTAGGCATGTTTTAATTTGAAGAATCTAGGACACCCAATATAAGTCAAAATATACGAAATCTTGCCTTACCAACTAGTACATATTGTAGAGAATAAATAGAGGTATTTAATGGAATTTTGATTTATTGAAAAATCAGAGGGGCCCGATACCGCCGGCGCTAGAGCTAGCGCTGGCGCTATCGAGGCTTTTGTTAAATCCCCCTAATCTTTTCTGATCCGCCGTTTGCTGCCATTTTCTCCCGAAAAACCTTGAAGAACACTCTGTTCTACGCCCAGATCTGAGGTATTTCTTCACTGTTGCTTATGATTTTTGTTTTAAAGCTTCATTGTGATGTTAGATATGAAGAAATATGAAATTTTAGGTAGATTTAGAAATTAGATCTACACGGTTAGGTTTTCTCCAAGATTTGTGGTTTTGATGAGGTTTTTGTTTTTGAATATGTGAAATTTTTGATTTTAATGTTAGGATATGAATGTATTTTAATTTTAAAGGAGATTCTTAAATTAATTTTTTCATGAAAGCGTTTCTCGGATTTCTTGGATCTAGTAGTTGTTTAGAAATTATTGAAAATATGAAAATAACTAGTGGATTTTGATTTGGATCTAGTAATTGTTTTTGATTTTGATTAACTTGATTTTTGATGTTAAATTCTTAGATCTACCTTGATTTTGATTTTTAGAGTATGTGTGAAAACATTTTTTTACTAGATGAAAATTTTGTCATTCTTGTTTTTTAATAAGTTTCTATAATGTGGCAGATGGCCCCTAAAGGAAAGAAGAGTACAGAGTTAGCAGTAGAGGCAGCAGTAGTAGGCGTTCCATACATCGTGGAGTTTGACTTGCCACAACACTCTCACATTATGCAGTTATTTGCTGCCTCCGAGGTGCTAAATTTATTTATTTCTGACAGATTTTCTTCCAAGTTAGTGCGAGAGTTCTATACGCATTTGGAAGACCCATCACAGACCAGGATGGATGGAGGAGTGCGGTCACAGGTAAAAGGGCAGGAGGTGACTATTACTCATGAGCACCTGAGGCGCGTGTTTGGATTATCCCAGCATTCACATCGGTTGGAGATTGTGGAGAGTTTCAGGGTGGGCAGAGATTGGACTCAGGTGAACATGGTGCTACATAATAAGGAATGCAGAAGTCTGATCTCGTCGGTGTCGACACTCACCGTGGATGCCCTAGTTGTTCAGGATGTATTACGCCACACAATTATGCTGAAGTTGGGTGACACAGCAAAGGTCACAGCCCAGCTCAGTTATGTCACTTATTTTATTTTGGAGGAGGAGAAGTTCGACGTGGCGAACTTACTACTTTCCCTGATTCGCTACTCCTACAAGTTGAGGCAACCCACCCGACAGAGATACAACAACTTGCCCCTGGGCGTCATCATCCAGCGGGTGATTCAGATGTTGTATCCTTCTATTGAGCTGGGTTTCTACTTGATAGATTGCTACCCTCCTATTTATAGTACTTCACATTTGCGAGCATTAATCAACCCGGATGAGCCATCGACATCAGCTCAACCTCCACTCCGGCGAGGTGCGTCATCTCGAGGGGCTCGAGATGCTCCATATGGGTCCTTTCGAGAGGAGATGGGCGATCAGATGACACGGATGGAGAAGGATGTCTCAGGGATCAAGAAAATGATAAAGTTCATGATGAACGCTTTATATTTGAAGCCATCTACTCCAGAGCGGAGGGAGTGGGGGAGCCCATTTACGGATCTGCCCCGCCACTCGATCCGAAGGACTCGTAGAAGATGCTCTCCAACTCCAAGTGTGGAGGATATAGATGAGGAGGAGTAGATGTGAGAGGAACAGTTTTTTTTTGTTATGTAATAATTCAGGAATTTGAACCTTATGTCTTGGATGTTGTTGTTTTTTGAATTATGCTTGATTTTGTTATCTTTTGGATGTTTGACTAGAATATTTTATTTATAGTTTGATATTTATGAAGGAAAAAAATTTATGTGGTATACCTTTTTGAAATCCTATGATTAACTATTTTACTACCACATAGACGATTCTGAATTCACTTGTTGATAAATATATGTATAATGAATATATGAATAATAAGTAGGTCATCTTAAAAAGGATTTTGAATTTTGATTAATTTTATAGGCTCATTAAATTTTTTTATCATGCTTCCTATATAAGATGACCATAGTATGATAATAAAGAAATAAGAAAACAAAGAAAATTGAAAGACATTAAAGCATATCATGAAGTAGAAAAATTGTCTATTTCCTCTTGAAAATATTTTACTTCATGCATTTGGTGGTACCTAATGAAAGAGAGTTTTAGGTATCCAAAGAGGACCGGGTGTGATGGTTCCTTTGGGTACCCAAATACAACGTATTTGCTTTTGGGGAGATTGAAATGAATGGGCCCTTTTTTGTGGTGTTTGTGTTTCATCTTTAGTTTTGGGCCTCCATTCAAACTGTGGTTTAATATTATTATTATGAGTCAAATTTCTATTGTGATAATCTTTATAATTGCAGTGATTATATAAAGCATTTTTTATAAGAAATTTTTGAAATTTTATGTTTGGAGAAGTTTGATGTTGTATATGATAATAATGATTGTACTTTGGAAGTTCATTTTTAATTTGTTGATGTCTTTTATTTCCATTGTTTGATTTAACCTTTTGAGAAATTATATTCATCTTGCTTTTAGATATATTCTGAAATTGTGGATATATGTTTTGTGAATTTTTCTTTATGATTTCCATAAGCAAGTGGATTTTGGCATTTAATTCATCATTCTTAGTTTTTAAATTATGTCTAGCTTTATTATAAGCGATTGTGCTATTTTTAAGAGTAGTAACAATTGATTCAATATGTTCTTCATATTTATCCCTATATTCATCAAATGTTTCGTCCATCTCTTTAATTTCTATTTCGTAGTCCTTACACTTAGCACAATCACTCTTTAACGATGAATTTTCTAAGCATAATTTTTCATTATGTTCTTTTATACACATCAATTCTTTTTCAAGTTCTTTGAATTTTTCCTTACTATTATTACAATCAAAACAAGGTTTTATATTTTTAAGTAAAAGACAAGATGGGGTAGGCACATCACAATTTGAATTTGAGTTAACATTAGCTTTTAGTCTCTTATTTTCTAAACGTAAATTTTTATTAGCAATTTTCAATTTTTTGTCTTACGTTTAGCTGTTTTTAATATATTGAAACTAGAAATGGAAGTTATCACACAAGAAGAAGATTTTGACTTTCTTACAGCGCTTTTGGTGGAGGCAAAATGTATGCATAGAGTTCCTTCGTTATCTTTTGGCCCTTCCTTCATCATGGATGAATTTTCATCTTCCCTTTCTCTTGGTGCATTGTTCTCCTTTATTATTTCAATATTCTCCATGGCTTCACTCCGAGAGAGATCTTCTTGAATGATAATGGATGCTTGTTCGTTCTTTTCCTCCTGTGTTTGTTCCATACCTGCGAGAGGAAGATCATACATTTCTTCAAGAAATTTCCATACTTTATAAGCACTAGAAAAACAATACACAAATTTGAAAACTTCATTAGAGAGACCACAAAATAGATAATGTTTAGCTTTTGCATCTAAATGAAGTTCCTTTTTATTTGATTCATCTGCACGTCTTATAATTGCTAAGTTCCATACTTCGATATCTAAAGTTTTAATAAAATTTGCCATTAAAATTTTCCATCCTTTATAATTTGTTCCTTCAAACAAAGGTGGTTTATGTGATATTTCATCTTCACAGAAATTTGCCCCACTAGTTGAAGCGAGATCATGAGACGCCATTATTCCCGGTTGTTAAGCCGATTGGAATAACCTTGCTCTGATACCACTTGTTGGATCGGTCGGCGCCCTTAGAGGGGGGGTGAATAAGGGTTTTCAAAAAATTTAGATTATATTTATAAGAACTTTGGAATATTGCAAGATTAATAAAGAGACATCAAGTAAAACAATAATAAAGAGATATGCTTTATTAATATCAAATAATGTTTTACAAAACTTGATTTCTATGACGCTAGAAATCGGCGGCGACTAATAAAAATTCTTTTTCGTTTTCTATACCGACTCGTATCCCCACGAACCGGTTGGCTTTAGCCGATCTCTCCCCAGATACGGCCTCAAGCCGCTCTAGCCAATCTATCCCCAGAAAGGCCTCGAGCACCCCCTAGACCTAGCCTAGATCTAGTCGCCAACACGAGGCGAATTTCAGCCCTAAGTCCTACCCCAGACCTAGTTGCCAACACGAGGCAATTTCACTACCATTTACAGAAAAGATATGAAATGAAAAGACAATAATATAAAAACTCCCTCTATGTGGATCTCTTGGAGAAGTGGACGAAGGCCCGCAGAGTATGATCGTAGTCGATGCGGCCTTTCGTCACGATGATGACGCGTGTTGAAATCTTCTCCACGGATCTCCTTAAGGCTTTATGGAATTGTGGGAGTATCGCTCTGAATCTTCCTCTCTCTGCTGTGGCACGAAGCTCTGGAGATTGGGATTGGAGGAGGATGAAGAATTCGGAGCCAAAGCATCCAATTTATAGCCTTAGCGCTACCGCCGGCGCTAGCGCTACCGCCGGTGCTAGCCCAGATTAAGAAACAATTTGCGAGGCAGAATCTCCCATCCGTGGCAACATGCTGCACTATGCCTTATATGCGTCATGCTACCGCCGGCACTAGTAGCTACCGTCGGTGCTATCCCCGATTAAGAAACTTCTTGCGCGGCAGGATCTTCAATCCGCGGCAACGAGGCTTTCATTCCTTCTGTGTTCACCGATACCGCCGGCGTTATCCGCTACAGCCAGGCATTAGCGCCTTCCATAACAGCTCCCGGAAACGCGCTCATCATCGCTAGCGCCCAACGCTAGTTGCTACCGCCGGCGCTAGTGAGCCTCTTCGAATTTTGGCCTCAATTTTGGGGGCAGTACTCATGTGTACTCCTTGAGTCATGTGGACCTAGTAAACCTGCACACTTGAACACACAAGATCAAATACACATAGGATTCGTTATTCTCAAACCTAGGAGATGCGGAAGACCATGTTCCAACAAGTAGATGTGAGGAATGACTCGTCAACAAGTATAAGTGTGATTGATGTATGAATTGGGACCTCAAGTAGGTATTGAGTGATGACATATAAAATGTTCGGTCACCAAGAAGGTAGGGTTTGATGTTCAATTGAACATCGACACTCGTCTGCCCAATCTATATGTAATCCACCTTAGGACTTTATAGTAAATCGAGAGGAAATGGGTATAAATGAATCGGTAGCCACCAATAAGAGTAAATATCCTGGAAAAAAAGGGATTTGGGCTTTCACCCCATTATATTCCCTGTACCACTGCGAGCCCTTCGCCGGGTAACTCTCGGGAAGTCCGGGATTCACACTAAACTTCTAAGTATAACTAAATGGTAGACAAGAGTAGTTTAAATAGGAGAACTTGATAGGATAATTCCCATCCCAATTTTAGGATGGATTAGTATTGCTCAAGTAAAGACGGGTTATGTCCTGCGAGCGGTAGGCTTGGTATATTAAAAGGACAGGTTAAGTCCTGCGAGAGGTAGGCTCGGTATATTAGAAGGATGGGTTAAGTCCTGCGAGCGGTAAGCTCGGTATATTCGAAGGACGGGTTAAGTCCTGTGAGCGGTAGGCTCGGTATATTAGAAGTGCGGGTTAAGTCCTGTGAGCGGTAGACTCGGTATATTAGAAGGATGGGTTAGTCCTGCGAGCGGTAGGCTCGGTGCTATATAAGGGAGGACTGGTCAAGCCCTCCGAGCTGAGGGTTCGGTGTTTCACTTAGAGGCATTGTTGTATCAAGTAGTACGCGGAAACCCTTTGTGTTCTTAGTGGCGTGCATAAGGTCTAGGCTGGGAGGTGTCATAAGCCTAGAAGTGGACAAGCCCGATCTACTGCCCTATTTTCCTCAAATGGGTACCTGAGTTGACACACTCAAATAAAGGGAACTAACAAAAGGTCTGTACGTACAGAGTCAGGTAGGTGAGTTGCATCATTGCATTGCACATTATAGCATAGCATAGCATAGCATCATTGCACAACCAAGACCTAATTGTATAAATTAGTATGGGCTCTTTTATACGATGAGTTTACTTCTTGCTAGATCCCTTAGCTTATGTGTTTGTGTGTGTATACAAATAAGTTACGGTTACTTTCATAGCTGCTCTAGTTATTTCTTTACTTGCTCTAGTTTACTTTATAACTGCTCTGGTTTACTTTTCTAGCTGCTTAGACTCTTTTATAACTACGGTTGTATACTCACTTTGACGCTCGTTTATATACTGCTCAGTTTCATAGTAGCGCTTGGTTTATAATGATAGAGCTGCTAGATAGGTTCCATGTCACCTACTTGATTTTACCCCTTATTGTCCTCCGCTTCCTCCTCCCGCTCGGTGCCTAGGAGTCAGCGGGGGAGGGGATGTGAAATTTGGCTTAGTCTTTTTGCCTAACGGTCGGTGACCACATCATTTTAGGAGTCATTATGCCAAAGCAGCAGGACCTCATTTAGAAGACCAGGATAAGAGAGCGTGACAAGATGGAGCAGCCCATACCAGCAGCAGCCGCAGTAGATATGGATGTAAATGTTTTTGAGACTTCCGCATGAGCATGAGTGAACCTGTAGTGAGGATATTGATGTACTGGGCTCAAACCCTTATTCATTTTAGTACTTTCTCATCGTGGACTTTGTATTTTGATATTTATGTATAATGTGATTTGTGGACTTGTTTTGTTTAACGCTTCTATTACTTTGATATGTGGTTGGCCTGGATGATATTGATTAGTCGGCAGAATCGGCGTATTATGGTGGCGACCATCCCGTGAGTTGGTACCACCGCAAGACAGCGGTTCTGGACGGTAAGACCCGAGAACGAATGCAAAGAAGAGGGTCTTATAAACTGGTATCAACTTAGCCAACTTTTGATCCAAGTAAAATAAGTCCACAAACCCTGGGCAACCCCGCACGTGCTTAGTTTGAGGACAAACAAGCAACGGAAGCAATGGTGTGCCCATATGAGAAATTACATAATTTTGACCACTTAACGATGAGATTAGTCCAACCTGACTAGTACACCGTATTGATTTGACTTGGCAAGACATCTCATAAGGTATCATAGTCCGACATCAACCTCGAGTATTTTTTGGCCAAGTAGTAGGATACCCCAAAGTAACTAAACAAAAGAGTTGAAAGCATGTGTAAGTGTTCGGGGGTTACTCTCCGATATACCCACGTCACTTCCTAAATGATATTAACACCCCTTATACGAACAAACATGACCATCTTAAGTAGATTTGGTACTTGTGATTCTACTATCGGATTAGTATGAGACTCGTAAGGTTTAACTTCCATGCTTAGAAGCTAATACTCCACACTTCCACCCTCGGAAAACCATGACAAAGAAAGGATGTCAAATGTGGAATGAGAATTCCAACCTAGAGAAGACAATTTAATTGGCACATGATCCTTGGAAAAGTTGCGATAAATGGAAGTTTTGAGGACATAGAAATTTACCATATCCACAAATCTCAAGACTGCATGCCCATAAGGATTTTATGCATGCGTGGAAGGCATATATTTTCGGATATAAGAAACTCAGCACAAGATTTACGGGAGGCACTCTTGTTTCTTCATTTATTGGGCCACTAAGATATTAACTTGGGTTGCTTTAGAAACATAAAAGCCTCTGCAATATAACTCCCTCGTCATTACTAAAATAAGTTTTTCCCCCGAGTCATCATAATCCTCCAATATTATGGCATGTGAGCCAGAAAAACTCATCTCCTTTTGAGCGGTGAAGATTGTTTCCATCAAGTTTGATCGCTAATGATCAGGATAGAAAAACTTTTTGGGAGAAATATCCTCTTTTCACATCAACACAAGCCTGCATTGATAACACATGAGGAGATCTGTGAAACAACTCCTTGACACACACTTGGACGTTTGCTAAGTTCTACCCTCTCCACCATGAAATTAAGAAATCGACACAAGGTATTAAGAGTCTCTCAAACCTTCGAGTAAAATAAAGATGATAGCTACGTAACACACAATATAAAGAGAGATCAGGTCTTCATTAGTACATGATAGCGTCGACTATTCAAGGTGTTGTATATGTCATTGACAAATCCACAAGGAATTATCTAGGTGCCTTAGACCATGATCTAGAGAAGGTTTGCTACATGAAAAATGCAGATCTATGTCTTGACTACCCATAGGAATTTGTTTCATATGATTCGGTGCACCACAACTCCCTGGGAACCTATCTTGGTGCAAGGGGTACTATGAACACTTGTGAGTGTATTTTATGAACTCATTTGAAAGTACTCCATGAATGTGAATGAGATTTAAACCATAGGTGTGATATATCCAATCACACACCTTATCCAAAATTGGAATTTTTGGAGAATATTTTCTATGATTCTAGGAATAATATTAATTAACATGCATGATATAATTTTTGGGTTATATGAACTCAAATGCAACCGAACCTTCTCTGGAAGATTAAATAGGCTATTATAAGTTCTCAGTAAAAATTTCGGGCCAGTTGGACCCATGAATGTGGATAGATCCACATGTGAAGGGAATCTAGATCAAGAAATTTTAATAACGTGACATAGGGTGTATTTTGTGAACTCTCTCAAATCAATGGGAGAATAAGTTTGAAATTTAAAATGTAGGTATAGTATACCCAAATATACCCTCTGGCCAAAGATGAATATTTTTGGGAAACATTTCCCCATGGTTTTATAAATAATTGATAAAGCATATATGATTGTCACACATGGTTAGGTAATACCAAGTGACCCCAAACTTTGGTAGATGGTGGGGTAGGTCCCTATAAGTCTCTACTAGAAATTTGAGACCATTTGGCTTCATGCATGTGAAGGAATCCCTTCATGCATGTTAAGAGGGAAGTGACGGTCTGCATATAGCATTACTATGCAGGCCTAAAATTTTATGGTCAAATCAACTTATCTTGACCCAAATTTTCGGTGGCTTGATAATAAGACCATGATTATGCACAATTAAAAGTTTGAGCCCAATTGGACTCTTGCATGTGAGGGGAATTCGCATGCCAAGGTCTAGGTGTTGAAAAAGTGTCCTTGAAGATACTTATGCAACAATGTTTTGGGAATTGAAGGGTATTCCCTTGGTCAATTCTCATGAAACTTAAAACATAAGCTTAGGGTTATGAGATGATACACCTTAGAGAAAATCATGAACCTTGGGATTGAATTCCCTAAGAAATTGCTTATGTGGGGATTTGACACTTACGCTCAACTTGAACACAAATAGGGTAAATAACCACTAGAATTTGATGAACTCCTGAGAGGTTCATGAGAGGGTGAATATACACCCTGGAGAATTATATCAGAATTCTTGGAGTGATTTAAACCCTTCAATCACTAACAAATAGATTTTTCCCTTTACCTTATCTCAAAATTACGCCCAAATATTTATAGATCTGTATGAAAAGTTCTACATAGACTTTTGAGATCAAAAATCAATCCTGGAGATTTTAGTTGGCATTTATGGATGGTTAATTTCTGTACTTCCTTTATGATGTGATGTTGAGCAATGAATCTTGAAAAATATGAACCGCCTACTTATTGAACCTGGAAAATTAGGGAACCTAGAGAGTAATCTTGGAAGGTTTACGTTATATGAATTTTCCTAAGATTTGGAATTGATGACACACATGAATTTTAGTAGTGGAACTAAGCTTTGTCATCACTAAAATATCCTTGAATTTTGTAAATGACCGTGGTCATGCTTAAATTAATCATATTATTTTGGATTCTGAAAGCATGATTAATCATTGACATTAGAATACTAAAAGAATGACGATGTCTTGGAAATTAGTAGGACCATTGTTACACAAGCTGTAAGCCTATTATAATCTCGCAAGACGAGTCTAGATTTGTTTTATACCTTGCAAGTATGTTTGACCTCTAACCCCGTAACCTTAACTTTAATTTCGGGGACAAAATTGTTTCTTCATTTATTGGGACTTGTAACACCCCCAGAACAACTAGAACCCTAAGAATCATTTTGCCATGACAAGGTCATGGCATTGCTCTAAGAGACCAAAATGGCCCTAAAACCAAGGTGAATAGGTGAAGATCACTTTGGTGTGCAAATAGCCAAACTTGACTCCAAGGCTTAAGACTTGATATATAAACATCAAAATGAAATTGACCACCTCACAACCTTCCTAAAAACTAGAGTAGAATAAGGAGACAAAATGGACCTACTAGTATTGGTCAATTCTGGGAAATTAGGCCAAATTACCAAAAAGCCCCAAATTTGACCTAAATGAAATAATTCCCTCAATTTGACAATCAATTGGTCATAAGTGGTCAAAGTAATCACCCCTAACACTCCAAGATCACTAAGGGAATTTAATGGGACCACATTGGAACCTTGGGATAAACTAATTTTGGGAAATTAGGCAAAATTACCAAATTACCCCAAATTACAATTTTGCCCTATATGGTTACGCCAAGGTTTAGGTTTAAGCCCAAACTCACCCTAATGGATGTATATGGACTTAATTACACCAATGAGGGTCAACTGCAATGGCTAGATTGACTTAGGATCAACCCTAGCCCAATGAACCATAAATGCCTAATTTTGGTCAATTGAGCTCAAAACCCAATTCAACTTGGGCTAAGCCAAATGCATGGACCCTAGAGCAAGCCCATAATGCCTAATATCAGATAGTCCCTAGAATTTGGAGTTTAGAGAAATGATTAGGGCTAATTTGGGATAAGCCCCAAATCAAGAGAGAGAAAATGAGGGATTTGGGGGCATGATTGCCAAATGGCACTCAATTTCTCTTACCAAGCCTCTCTCTGAACCCAGGGAGTAATTCCCAGTAATTCCCAGGCTGGCCATCTACCAAGTGGAGCTCAATTTGGAGCCTATTGGCCGACCAAGAGGTGGATTTAATGCCATCTTTGAATTAAGCCACCTCAAGCCCCAATCGAGCTGATGACCACCTTCAAGATCTCCCAAGGAGTAAAACTCGTCAGTCAATTGGAGATTTCTAGCTTAGGGGAGGTAAATTAGCTTGGAGTTGGAGAAGAGCGCGACAATGGCTTTACAGTGAGTTATACGATCCCAAGCGCCCAATAAGGCATGTATTCCCTTCCTCCTCCCCTAGTGCTAGATCCCCATCTCTTCTATTTCAAACCTTGTTGAGAAATGGTGATTTGACCATGTCCAATTTCGAGCTTTCTAGCTCTTTAATGCCCCGCACCCATTTTGTGTATTGTCCACCTCTGGCCTCTAATCCTCCGGAATACAATGGCCAGCCCTCGGCTGAAGGTGGTGGCGTCGGCCGTTTGGCCGGAGACAGCCTCAGGTGGCCGGCGTTGAGCTCCAAAGAAGCTCCAGGAAGGAGCTATCGATACCGTTGGATGATCGGGAAGATAATCCACCAGCCATCTAATCTCTGGGATCAGCTATCCGCAGCCCTGTGTAATTATTAACACTATTGTTTCATTTTCTGTTATATTTTCAGCCCGCACCTTGCTTAATTTTTTTAGGCCTCATAAGGGCATGGTCAGACAAAGTCTTCTATTTAAAAGTTGTAGATCTATGTCTCAAATAAAATTAGAAATTGAGTTTACTCCATTTGGAGCACTTTGGCTCCCTGGGCATCCATTTTTGTGATACATGTTCATATGGAGCTCTAGGACTTTAGAAATTAATTTTGGAAGATATATAACTCTAAATGAGTTGAAATTTGGGGCAAGCATGAGTCATGCCCTAAATCACCCCCTAAAAAAATTGAAAAAAATTTGAAACAATTTTTCTAAGGTTTTGATCAACATTTCATTTTCCTTGAATGGCTTAGATCTAGGGTCATATTGGTCCAAATCCACTCAAATATTCTATGGATGATACACCAGGCCAAATATAGTCTATGGTAGAAATTTAAGGTCATTTGAACTACTGCATGTTGGTCTAACCCACTTGCATGTCTTGGCATGTTGGGCTAACGCATTTGAGGTATGGTGTGCATATAGCCTAATGGGTATTATGTGACCCTAGCTCATTTGACTTGGTTTTAGTCTCTGAAATTGTAGCCACACTTTTATGATGATATAATACATCACCTAACCAAAAATTAGAATTTTTGGGACACATGTTCCTAATGTTTATGTAGAAATTTATTAAATAATGCATGGTGTAGACTATGAGTTACCTTAACTCAAATCACTCCAAATTTCCTTTGAGTAGTTGAAAATGTGTTATTAGTCTCCGGTAAAATTTTTGACTCAATTGGATCCTTGCATTTGAGTAGATCTATGTCTTAATGAACCATAGAAACAAAACCTTTGTTTAGGTCACACTAAAGGTTGTTCTTTCCATAGTGAAATAGATCTTTTTCACTTAAAAATTGAGGCCCTTAAAGGCCTTAAAATTAAAAGTAGGCAGAGACAACTTTTGTAGGCCTTTGTGTCTACTATCTGTAGGAAGTAAGATCAGATCATTTGGTGCTCTACAACTTTATGTAGGGCAGATTTAGTAAGGCTGGTCCTAGAGAAGGATAGAATTTAATTTGTAAATAACTTTTATATAGTAGATGATATGAGGTTGAAAATTTAACCATGTGTGTATGCACCCTAGATCTACTATGTGCCCAAAAAATCAGAATTTTTGGGGCACATTTTCTAAAGTTTTTGTAGGAATTTAATAAATCATGCATGGTGTAAATTAAGGGTGATTTCAACTCAAATCACCCCAAATCTCCTTTGGGAGGTTTGTTATGTGAATAATAGTCCATGGTTAAAATTTAAGGTCATTTGGACCTTTGCATATTGGTTTATTCCACATGCTTGTGTAAGGTAAATTTGGTGTGCATATAGCATAACCATTTAGTATTAGATTTACAAGTGTAAATCACTCAAATGGACCCAAGTTTTGGGTATCATATCAATCAGATCTAATTTAGTCCATGGTTAAAATTTATGTTCTTGTGGACCTATGCATGTTGGTTTATTCCACATGCATGTGTAAGGGAAATTTGGTGTGCATATTGCATAACCATGTGGTATTAGATTTTCATGTGTAAATCAACTTATATTAACCCAATTTTGGGTTGCATGACAACAAGACCATGAATGTTCCCTATTAGTGGTTGAGAGCAATTGGACTCTTATATATGAGTGAAATTTCACATGTCAAAATCTAGGTGATAAAGGGTGAACAATAAGGTTCTTAAGTAACAATATTTTTGAGGATTTAAAGGTTTTCCCTTGGTCAACTTTCACAAAAATTTAAACATACACTTAGGACCATAGGACAATACTCTATAGTGAAAATCATTAACCTTTGGGTTAATTTCCCTAGGAATGTTGATTTCATATGATTTGGTCACATAAACCCAAAGTGAGTAATTATAGGGTCAGAGCTTACTGAAATGTTATGAAATTTTGTATAAGGTCCTTTTATATCAGTATGAAGCTATGGAAATTTATTTAGAATTAATCTTTGAGAAAACTTCATACTTCCTTCACAAAGTAACATTTGGACTTATTACTTGGAAAATTAGTTACCTGAGTTACTAATGCTAGATTGTTATGAAATTTTGTACAAGGTCCTTTTATATCAGTATGAAGCTATGGAAATTTATTTAGAATTAATCTTTGAGAAAACATCATATTTCCTTCACAGAGTAATATTTGGACTTATTACTTGAGAAATTAATTCCATGAGTTACTGATGCTAGATTATTATGGAATTTTGTACAAGGTCCTTTAATAGTATTATGAAGCTATGGAAATTTATTTAGAATTAATCTCTGAGAAAACTTTTTGCTTCCTTCACAAAGTAAAATTTGGACTTATTACTTGAGAAATTAATTCCCTGAGTTACTGATGCTAGATTATTATGAAATTTTGTACAAGATCCTTTTATATCAGTATGAAGCTATGGAAATTTATTTATAATTAATCTCTGAGAAAACTTCATACTTTCTTCACAAAGTAACATTTGGATTTTTTACTTGAGAAATTAATTTCCTGAGTTACTGGCGCTAGATTGTTATGAAATTTTGTACAAGGTCCTTTTATATCAGTATAAAGCTACGGAATTTTATTTAGAATTAAACTCTAAGAAAACTTCATACTTCCTTCACAATGTAGCATTTGAACTTATAAGTTGAGAAATTAATTTATTGGATTATTATTGCTGGAATATCTTAGAAATTTGTACATAGACCCTTGACACCAACATGAATCTATTGAACTAAAATGGTCTCATAAACTTAGTTAGTAATCATGTAGTCAACCTTGTAGGAGAGATGGGTTCACCTAAAGGCAACCGGTCTGTAATTAGTAAAAAATGTAGTACGTGATTTAGACCACACCTGACCATCACACATAGAACTAATATCTCATTGATCATTATGGAGGCATAGATGGATTAAAGGATTTACCATTAATGACATTTATTTGAAGAAAGGGATTGGGGTGCGTTTAGTAAACTACCATTTCTAAAATTGATAATAATATGGTAGTAGATGTGAGGAATGACTCGTCAACAAGTATAAGTAGGTATTGAGTGATGACATACAAAATGATCGGTCACTAAGATGGTAGGGTTTGATGTTCAATTGAACATCGACACTCGTGTGCCTATCTATATGTAATCCTCCTTAGGACTGTATAGTAACAAGAGAAGAAACGGGTATAAAAGAATGGGTAGCCTCTAATAAGAGTAAATATCCTGTAAAAAACGAGATTGGGGCTTCAGCCCGTTGTATTCCCTAGTACCATTGTGAGCCCTCAGGAAGTCTGGGATTAACCCTAAGCTTCTAAGTATATATAAATGGTAGATAAGAGTAGTTTAAATAGGAGAACTTGATAGGATAATCCCTGTCCAAAGTTTGGGATGAATTAGTATTGCTCAAGTAAGGACGGGTTTAGTCCTGCGAGTGGTAGGCTCAGTATATTATATGGACGGGTTAAGTCATGCGAGCGGTAGGCTCGGTATATTAGAAGGACAGGTTAAGTCCTGCGAGCGGTAGGCTCAGATATTAGAAGGATGGGTTAAGTCCTGTGAGCGGTAGGCTCGATATATCAGAAGGACAGGTTAGTCATGTGTGTGGTAGACTCGGTGTTATATAAGGAAGGACTAGTCAAGCCCTTTGAGCTGAGGGTTTTGTGTTTCACTTAGAGTCATTGTTATATCAAGTAGTACTCGGATACCCTGTTTGTTATTAGGGCGTACGTAAGGTCTTGGCTGGGAGGTCTCATAAGCCTAGAAGTGGACAAGCCTGATCCACTACCCTATTTGCCTCAACGGGGTACCATTGTTAGCTGCCTCTCCTATAAAAGGATGGCATTCATTCTCTTCAACTTTATAACTCAAGGATCCCTAATCCACCACTCTGAAATCTCCATGAAGTCCGTATTTCTAGACCACTAAAGTTCTCCCATTTAAATTCAAGAGAAGGAATCAAAGGAGGATTGGATCAATGCTAACTCAACACAAAGTATGCACGCTTCGACTTCAGCGATCTTCAGCAGTTCTTCGTCGTCTCCTTCAGATTTCTTCATAGGGAGTTTGCAATTTGTCTTTCATATTTGGTAATACCTTTTATCTTTGTGATCATTTCATGAATTCATCGTGGTGGTTGGCGACTAGGTTTGTGTGAGGCTTAGGAGGAATTTGCCTCATGTGTTGGTGACTAGTTCTATGGCTTAGATCTAGGGTGTGCTCGAGGCCTTTTTAAGGATAAAGAGGCTAGAGCAGCTTGAGGCCGTACCTGGGGATATATTGGCTAAAGCCAATAAGTTCTTAGTGAGAGGAGTCGGTATAGAAAATAAGAAGGGTTTTTCGTATTTGCCTCGATTTCCAGCGTCATAGAAATTCTATTTTGTAATCAATTTTATCAATGATAATCATGTCTCTATTTATTCAATAAAATTGATTTGGTTTTTAATTCTAGTAATTTACTTTTGATCCAATTTATTTCTTATAAAATATCAAAAGTTTACTTTAAAATTATAAAGATTTCTAAAACCCTAATTCATCCCCCTCCCCCTCTACGGGCGCCTTAAGATCCAACAATATATATATATATATATCATAAAACATCCATTTTTATCACTTTCCATTCAACGAGGACATTATCATCATTAAGTGTGGGTGGACATAGTCTATTTTGAGTAATTTTATCAAATTTCCATTTGATGACTTGTAGAATAAAATCATTTTGAAAAGTAGATTCAAATGTTTTCTTACTCACTGTTGCTATGAATTGATAAAACATCACTATGATTTAAGTTTTTCATGAGGGTTATTAATTATTAGTTTCGTAGTCTCAAGCAAAATTACTCTCTCCATATTTGATAGACTATGTTTGTACACATACACTAATAACTAAGTTTTATGAATAAAATTATATTATGTTTTCTATGAACTTTTAAGTAATTGATCACCTCTTAAAGTTGACTTAATGAAAATGTAATAATTCTTTCATAAAAAGATAGAAAATGGTTATATACGCACTTTATAAATAATTCCTTTGAGCCCATTATCTTAATTCATTTGTAACTCCACTAAAATTACCAATACCAAATTTTTTATCCTAAATATCATTACTAAGAGTTTTATTCTAAGAAATCATAAGAAGGATGGAGAAAAATAGAAATTCTATGATTCATTTCTATGTAGAAATGATGAGAATATTATTGGAGGCCATGGTTTACTTCTATGTGTGGTGATGAGTATATTACAAAATAAAAATGAAAGATATATAAAAATAAACACACACACACACACAATGATGCGTAAAAAGGAGGAGTTGAAAATAATGCGTACAAAATGATGCGTAAAAAGGAGGAGTTGAAAATAAGTGTAAAAATGCACCCCTCATAAAAAATAAGTGTGGGGTGTATATATTTATGGAGTGGGAAATGTGATCCTCACTTAAGAACAAAGCTCAAATATGATTTAGTGGTGATAAACTTTGTTACCAAGACATATCCTTATCCCTTTATTACCTAAGACACATTACAACGAACCCATCAAAAGTCCTAAAGATCTTTATTCTCACCCTTATTTCTTAAACTTGTAAGATTTCTAATTTATTAAAGAGTAGTATAACTAAAAATAGAGATTGTTTATAAAGTAATAATATGCCATCCTATTAATGTAAGATATGGAGAATAAACTACATATAAGTTTAGCGTACAAAAAGAAGGTTATTAAACTAATTTTTTATTTCATTTACGACAAAATTAATTTTGTAAATAATGTCTATGTTATGGTAATGTGTATATCTTGCTAGTTCCATCTAGTATATAGAGGGGGAAAGTCATGAGACACTTTGCTAAGATCTTTATACCTAAATGAACTTTTATCGTAGCATGTTTTTCCCTAGAATGGCAAAAACTAAGTGTGGGGGTATTTGATGACACTTGAATTATACATGTTTATTATGCGCCTCATCAATGTTTATTTGATTTAAATTGATTAAAATGATTAAAATTAGTGTTTTATGTGATATTATACGCTTAATAATTGTTTAATTGTATAGGCACAAGCTAAATTCAAATTCGGATGAATCTAGAAATTTTTTGGGCTAAAATGGATCAAATTATGAAGAGACACATCCCAAATGACTTGGGGAAGCACTCATTTGTGGCCCAACATGTGGTGACAGTTCTAGAAATCAAAAGATGTTATTTTTGGAGACACACGATCCAGAAAGCACACTCGTATTCCTAAGGCTTGTGTTGTTTTTTGGTAGTACTTGGATTTATACACGTTGAGGAGTGAAGCTATGTGATCTGTGAGGCACACATTCGTGACACACGCCCATGTGCCTAGGGTGTGTGCGATGTTAACTTCTTCTAATATACTGTCTCTATAAATTACAGACTTTGACCTAAAGAACTCAAGCCTGATTTGACCCTGAAGGTCTAGAATTCCAAGAGATGTCAACACCATGGAGGAAAGAGGAGATGGAGAAGAATACTTGGATAGTGGAAGTCCTTCATAGGATGGTTCCATATATTTGTATTCTTCTTCCCTCCTCTCTACTCGTTGTGTCTTCTTTTAGTTTGTTTATGTAATCATGCATCGCCATGTTATTTTTATGTTGTAACTTTAATTTATTTAATCAAATAAATACTTTTCTCTGACCCACCTCTCTCGCTAAGATTTATCTGTATTTATAATAGAATGAGTTGCTGGTTGCAATTATCAATTTTATACAGGCTATATAATAACTCAAGCCATATGATTTTGGGTGTTCTTATTATGTTTGATCATACATTAGGATAAAAAGGGTATGCTGATTTCCTAATTGAATAGGCAACCTTGCTCTTCCATCTAGGACGTTGAAAAACCTAGTGACGGGATTCATAGCATGATTAGGCAATCTTTAGAGCCCCTACTCATAGTTTAAATCTCAAGTAGGCCACTTTAAATCATTGCCCCGATTATCCCTCCCAAGGAAGCCGGAGAGGTGTGGAACCCTAGCGGTCTAGCACAAAGAGAGATAAGAGAAAAAACATCTTTAAATTAAAATAATGAAATATATATTTTCTACAACATGGAAATAACTACTTTTCACCGAATAGAACTAATATATGTTAATCTATGTTTTCTTACTTTAGAAAGTCAAATCTATTCATCAAAATCATCTTACTCTAGGATGATCCTATCCTAGAATAGGAATTTATCTTTATATAAATTTGAAGCGATAATAGGAGAGATGAAATACGGTACTTACAAAGGCCTTGTGCAATACGACCTTGATGAAGAGAATAAACTACTACAAATGATATGTGTGCTTGCCTAAAATACGCAAACTACCTATATATTAAATTCATGACATGATCCATGCATATCAAGTGTCTACCAAAATTCATATTTTTGAATACCACGTAGTGAGTCAGAGGAGGTGAAGATAGTAATGATCATTCATGAATATTGAATCATTAATGCTTGACTCTCCCTTTATAGAATCAAATGAAGTCCAGATATGACAAACCTGATCAGCAAATATGATATATCAATTTGCATGATGTATGTGCCAGCATCGTGTTCTTTGTAAGATAGACATAGACTAACCTCCATGGTCTCAAAATAAGTGTCCGCATTTTGATGTTCTTTTAATACTTTGATCATTTCAACATAATAATGAAGACCAGATCTTGATAGGGTCTGTGCAAATAAGCACATTGAGATCGTATAAGATAAATTATGTGGATGGTGATAATTTTATAAATCTAATATAGATAGTACATACAAACGGACTGAAACTATTCATAACCAGTATCAATATATTCCTTACTTCACTTCCAACACACCACAATACTTTATTCTTATCTTAAGGGATAATATATTACTTACTTGACTTCTACGACACACAATACACTTTATATCTTATCTTAAGGGATAAGATTCCTTCTACTTTCTCCTTATCTTACACAACATATACTTTAAGATAAGTAGTAACTTCCATTGCACACCACATAATTTAAACATAATTATTACATATATTCTTTCCACCGGTGAATAAAGTACTGGCTCCACATCATCTTCGTCTACCAGAGGAATAAAGTTTTGGATGAGTCTTTCTCTAGAGCCTGTAGTCAGGATGGTTATGATGTTTCAAATCAACAGTCAAAGTTTCCATAATCAACTGCAAATGGAATTTCAGGATCTCTTCAATATGCTTTAGTGGAAGTACTGTGGGATTTCACTAGTATGTTGTAGGAAGGTCAAGCAGAACATCTGTGATAGGGAAACCATTAATCATATATAGGAGTGCCTTGTGCTCAATCATTGGAATTGGACTATTATATATTTGCTCATGCTAAAATTAGCAGTAATAATTTTCCTTAATGATGAGAACATGTCCTCAATGCTTAGAAGTGTCTAGTATTCAAAGTGGATAAGGATATGCCTTTGTTCACATGCTCCATTTTGACTGTTTCCTTATAGCCTTAAATTTTCTCGCCAAAAGCTAGTGTCTCCAAACAAGTTTAGCCATTTGAGGAGTTGTTTGTGCTCCTTCTTGCTTGGTTTATGTTGATCAGATCAATGTGCTTAAACAGATGTCCCTTGTCAAAGATAACTCAAAATGGACAAGTTTACATAAAGTACCATAGGACCATGTAGGCTTTTTTAAGGAAATCAATGTAAAATGCTTCCTACATCTAAGTACTATGAAAAAAAGGAAACTTGGTATGTAAAAAAGGTTGTAAAGTGGATCCTAATTTAACTTGTATCATCAAATATAGATTCTATGAAAGCAAGTAGACAGGACAGAGATCTTTTTGTAGGACATGATAAAGTAGTGTGTTCTTAATGTGTGCTGGAAGATCTTCTATCTAAAAATGGTAGATGACTGGAAATACAGGAGATATTATTTTCTGAGTCCTGGATAAGAATGCTAAGAGATTTTTTTTTTTCATTTGACGTGTCAGGCTTCAAATTTCCACTAAGAGAACAAATTATCCTGTCATTAGAGTTGGGCATGGGACTACATCTTTTGTTTGAATTATAGCATTTTGGGAAATACTGACATATCCATTATGATTCAGATGGGTTGTCCAATAATGTGAAATTGGAACTTCTCGATTCCCATTTTACCCCTAGGATTTCTTTGTATGTAGAGTGATAGTGAAGTTCTCCACTCTTAAATGCTCCGCTCTTGTATTCGCAGATTTGTCACTTCCCATTTATTTCTTTCAGTAATATAGCTCCCCATAAATGTTTGCTTGTGTCAGTTTGAAGGATTTATTTACCTAATGATGGAATCTTAAGTAGTGGTAGATTCATTATTAGAGACTTTATTGTTTTTACTGCATCTGTGCATGCTTCAAGAGTATATGGAGCATAAATTTAGCAGTGCAAGAAGGACGAATGACTTTGTTATTAAGTTTGGTGATCAAGATATTTCCAGTAGTGAGTGCTTTAAATATCTTGGATTGATAGTCCAAAACATGGAGGTGTTAATAAAGATGTCATACACAGAACCCAAGCAGTTTGGTTGAAGTGGAGAGGTGCATCAGGGATCTCATATGATCGTAAAGTACCGTTAAAACTTAAAGGAAAGTTTTACCGTACTACAATTAAACCAGCGATGCACCATGGTTCTGAGTGCTGGGCAGTGAATTGTGTACATGAGCAAAAAATGGGAGTTACAGAGATGAAAATGCTTAGGTTGAAGTGTGGACACACGAGAATGGATAAAATTAGGAATGAATGTATCCGGGATAAGACAAGAGTGGTTTTTGTAGAGAAGATGTGAGAAGCTTAACTAAGATGATGTGGACATACACAAATGAGACCATTAGAGGGACCTGTTAGGCATTGTGAGAGTTTAGTCACTTGGCATGTAAAATGGGGTAGGGGCAGACCAATAAAGACATGGGATGAAACTATAAGGAAAGACATGATGTACTTAGTCATTAGTGAGATTATGACTAAAGATAAGCCACAATGGCGACAAAGGATCCATATAGCTGATCCCACTATAGTGGGATAAGGATTGAGTGTTGTTTTTGTTGTTGTATTTGTGCATGTTTCAATCCAAGGCGGTGCCTTCCTAAGCTGATTAGTGAGAGGAGTCCTAAACTTAACCAAAACAAGAACGAACTCTGTCATATAATTAATTTTGCCCAAGTACTATTGGACGTACTTGAATGTTATGTTTTCATCTAGAAATTGATCTAATATATTTACAAAGTGCTGGTAGAGATGATATTAACCCTTATAGATATGCATTTCCAAGAAGTCAATGTATGTTTCTACAATAATCATCTTTTCCTTGGATGGCATAATACAATAGTTTTTATCCAAATCATGGAACTTTGAGGGCAAGGCATGATGAGAGTCAATGTCTGGGGAGAACAACAGGATATCATAAATGTAGACCAATGTGTTATCTATGATGGGCTGAAAGATCATTGACATAGCCTTATGATATAGTGAAGGAGTCATTTTAGCCCAAAGGTTACAACGGTCCAATTATAATGCCTTTCTGTGATGCAAATTCCAGTCTTTTGTCTATCATCAGGATGAATACCAAGCTGCTAAAACCCATTTTAGGGTCGAGCTTGGAGAATATTTTTTCCTAAGGGAGTTTTTGGAAAAGGACTTCTCTTTTAAGAAGAGAAAATTTATCAAATATAAGAAAATGGTTGACAGGTTGGTAGTTTATTACCAATCTCATCGTTCCTCGAACTTGTTCGGATCATTTGTTCATGTAGAAGCCTTCACAAGCTCATTGTGTAAGATCCTTATCCCTCGCCTTGAGAGTTCTTGGATCTTATGCCCAGAACCGCTGCCTTACGGTGGCGCTAACACGCGAGTTAGCCCATCTGCAAGAGGTTGATCATGCCGGCAAGAACGATCATCCAGGCCAACCAAAGGTAAGAAGTAAACTAAGTAAAATAAACCAAGTCCACAATCACACATATTTGTATATATATCTAAATGAATACAAGTCCAATAATGATTACAGTAATGAAAGAGAGTAAGGGTTTATGCCCAGTACATGTCCAAAATAAAGTAAAACAACTCTCTCACTGTAAATCTATGTGGAAGCTATCGAACTCTTGTCAATTTACCATTGAGTAGTGGTGATGCGTAGAAACTGTTCCTGAAGTCTTGCCATCACATCCTGCTGGTCGTATTGTTGTTCCAGCACCTCCGAATCCTATGGTCATAATCGACCGTTAGTCATAAAAACTAAGCCAGTTTTGTCCTCGCCTTCCCCGCGACTCCTAGGCACCGTGCGGGAGGATAAAGCGGAGGACAACAAGGGGTAAAAACAAGCAGGTGATAAGTGGCAAGACTAGCAAGGTATATAGACTAAACAAGTATTGAAACTTCTATGCTAGCACAAGTATGGTATATCAGCATAAAATAAAAAGCAAAACAAAAAGGAGCAGATATAGTAATACGGAAGAGCATCTACGAAAATAACCTTAACTTATATGGATGCCCATACAAACATATAAATTACGGGTTATGTCACTAAGGTAAACTCATTGTGAAAGTGCACAGTTAACCTCACTAGAATTCTCTAGAGGGGGGGGGGGGTGAATAGAGATTAAAAAATATTTTGTGCAATGTTAATATATATATATATGTGTATGATCACAGATTATAGCTTCCCACACACCAACAAGAATTAAACAAATAAAGAAAGTAAATGCAAGAAAAGAAATCACAGCATAACACAAGAAAATATAGTGGTTCCCCAAACTTTGGGTAGTCCACTCTTCTACCCCCTTGGTAGGAATTCACTATCTTGCACTGAGTCTTTTGATAAGGAGACTCTTAGAACCACCCTGAGTCTTTTGACAAGGAGACTCTTAGAACCAACTGAGTCTTTTGAAAAGGAGACTCTTAGAACCAGTACACTGAATTTTTTGAAGAGAGATTCTAAAAACTCTTTTACAATGTTTAAGTAAAAATAAGAAAGAAGAAAGAAATAAGAACAAGAATGAATCTTCTTCCTAGCAAGAAGATTGGAAGCCCAAGAAGTGAATTAAATCTTTCTTCTATAGAGAGAAGAAGATTGGTAGCTTTTCTCTCTTATGTGAGAGCTATCAGAATTTGCAGCAGGGTGACTTCAGAAGCAGAGAGAAGAAGAATGCTAGAATATTGCTGCAGGACTATTTCTCAATTCTCTCTTTTTCACTTGGGAGCTTTTCCTCTTTTCAAATGTAAAAGAGGTGAATCACTTCATTACTTCTTCTGCCGACCTCCTCTTTATTTATAGCTCTGTTTCAATCAAATAATACTAAAGGAGAGTAATCAATTAGTAGGCAGAGTATAAGAAAGAAAGAGAAATTCCCATAATAGTTATATCCATAGAAGGAAAGTTTTCATTCTAATTTCAAATAATGTCCATAATGAATTTTAACAAATTAGCCAAGAATCTAATAGAGGAAAAGAAAGATTCAGAACGGCTATAAGACATAAATTGATTCCATATAGATCAGATCTTATAAGATAAGGAAAGAGATCTGGCGATTTTGAATTCTGTCGTAAAGATCGACGTGCGTCGATTACTATTCGACGCAAGCGTCGAATACATCCTGTTTGGACGTCGAGAGGAGAATAAGGAAGGTGCATCGATAAAGGTGCGTCGACTACATTAGATGCGTCGACTAGAAATCAGAGTAACGTCAACAACACATACGTCGAAATCTTCCTAGAGTTACTTCGACTTAATCTGAAGGAAACGTCGACTACATTTCGACGTTGCGTCGAATACTATTCGACGCATATTTACTTAGCCTTATTATTCATTCTTAGAATTCTTCTTTAACTTATTTCTAGGGGTTAAGAGAAATCATTTTCCCAACAATCTCCCCCTATTTGTCTTAACCCTATTTAGAGGGAAATTGTACTAGCATATAATTAACCCAGCACAGCATTTGTAAGGATAAGAAATATGTCACTCAATCAAAAGTGAAATTTTTAGAAGAAGAGATAAACAAATTTTTTAGAATCATATAAATAGATTTTCATGTTCATACCAATTAGTATTCAACTATAAGGTAAAATATATCAGCATTGTTTTCAAATATTACTCAGGAGGGGTAGGAGGAGTCTTTCTCTTTCTCTGGAATACTACTGTTTTAGGAGAGAAGGGTTTTTCTTTCTCATTTGTAGGAAGTTCATTTAGCTCCCCCTGAGCAGGTAACTCCCCCTGGGATAGAACTTCTTTTACTCCTTCTACTTCTTCAGTATCTTTGTCATCTCCAGCCCCAGTTGCAACTGACTCCTGAGTCATCACATCATCTGGTTCATTTCTATCTTGATTTATGGTAGTATTCCGCTCTTTCTCACCATCTTCCTTTTCAGCCTCATTGTTTGCTCTGCTTCCCTCCACTTGTAGTAGTGCCATTTGATTTGCAGCATCTCTTGCTATGTTGAGTACCTTGATGGCGCAAATCTTAGCACACCGCTAAAGGCGGTAGTAAGACTGCGGCACGAAACGGCAGTGTACCGATCGTTCAAGTAATATAAAATGGGAATGAATCCCCAAGTATCGATCTCAAAGGAACACAGTAAGGTGGAGTTTATTATCGAGGAAGGACTTGAGATTGAAGTCCCTTCGAGCGGATGGATGCGGAAATGGGGGATTTGGTTTGCGAATAATAAAAAAAAATATTACAACTACTCCTATGCAATGCCGCTATGCAATGCTTCGCTTGGCGGAATGGAGACTAGGCAGGCCTTGAGCGCGCTGCGTCGCAAGGGCGGATGGACGAGTAGGCAGACGGAATCGAACTATGTAGGCCTTGAGCGCGCTGCTTCGTAAGGCGAGTGGATTACACGGGCCGCTATGCCACGCTTCATTAGGCGGATGGACGAGTAGGCAAACAGAGTGAGGGTCGTAAGCACCTCTTCGACAAGCACGCCACTAGCAATTGCTAGTGCGGCGACGAACGTGACGGCGGGATGGAGGATGGAATGGGGCGCACCTCAAGCAACTCAAACAACAAACATTTCACATAGACATGAAATATATAGAAATACAAACTAGTTTAAGTGCAACTTCATCATAATAATGAGATCTAAAACATATACACATCAATAAGAGAAGAACAAGGCAAGAAATCGACCGAATCCGAAGGCTCGTTGTAGATTCACGGTTGGAATCGCCGGGTTGTCAATCCGCGTCCAAGCTCGGTCCGCAACTACGTCTGGGGTAGAGAGAACTGTCACTACTCTCCAATGAGCCCGTCTTCTTCGTGTCACGATCCGGTAGAGGTTGCAAACTTCCCCTTGCTTGATGGTAATGGCGGCTAGGTCTTCCTTTGGAGCGCTAGGATGAAGAAGGAGGCCGAGAGGAAGCTCCGGCTCAAGATTGGCGTGAAGAACAAGCCCGGAGCACCTCCCGATGTTGGGCGGCGATGGAGGGGCGAAATCGGGCGGAACGGCGGAGCAGGGCGAGAAAAATGGCGAGGATCGGCGTTCCAATGCGTGATCCCGACCTAATTCGCGAGCAGGGCATTATATAGGCGCTGAATTAAACAGTGTGCACGATCATTGGCGCACGACCAGTGGTCGTGCGCACTAGCATCCTGTGATCGTGCGCCTTCCTGGACGGAGCCTACAAGGGAAGAAAATTATAAAATACAATGTTCGCACGACCAGTGGCGCACGACCAGTGGTTGTGCGCGTTATCGTATGTGGTCGTGCGATAAGGGGAGACAGAACTCAGAATTCAGGGGTAAGTGCACACGATCAGTGGCGCACAACCAGTGGTCGTGCGCAGTAGAACCAGTGATCGTGCGCAGTGTTCCTGTACAGATTTGTACCGGGAACACCTGCACGACTCCTGCTCCAGCATACAACACTAATCAAACCACTGAAAGTGACACAACCATGCATGAAAACTAATAATGAAGATAAACAAGAAATAACACCAAAACGGGCCTAAAGGTGCACTTAGCATGGAGAATCAAATATAAGTGAAAACATGTCTAAAGTGAAGTGCATAGACTAGAAAATCGGCCCAGATGAGTCCATAAATGTGTATATATTTGGGACTCATCACACCCCCAGACTTAACTGTTTGCGCGTCCGGAGCAAACAAATTCTAAGCGAACGGGGAAAGAAAAGTAGATGGCTTAAAATTACAATACAGAGTACCATGCGAGGTTGCATGCTCACGTGCATAAGAAAAATAGTAGAGCAGATTTCTGATTATACACAAACAGTTTATATATTTCTAAAAGAGTAAAAGCATATTACAACTACTCAAAATGGTGAACTACGGTGAATCGTCCGGTCATGCATACGGAGAAAGTAAACTAAGCGCTGAGATGAGCATTGCTCAAGATTGGGGTGCCGGACAAACTCCACCGAAATCCATCGGTGTCGGTGACCATAGGCTCACCCGGTCACATTCTCTCCACGACACTAGATTGGTCCATAGCGTGAGTCGGTAGGACTTTTAGGTTTTAATTGAGGCTTGGGTTACGGTGAGGTAAACAATGATAAACAAGAGGGCTTATAACACGCAACCCAAATGAGCTTTAATATAACCACCCGCGCACCAGAATCGAATGCAAGTGCACCACACCCCCAGACTTGGACTTTTGCAACATATGTGTGTGCACCGCCCGCTCCCAATACCAAAATTTCAAAATTTTCAATTCAACTTTTTCATAACAATCCCTCTTTTTTTCTTTTCTTTCTCTACTTCATTCTTCTTTTTCTTTCTTTTCTTTTTTCAGCAAAAATATCAATGAATACACCCAAAAATCCACTATAAAAATTACCACATCAACACCCCCCAAAACGTAAACATAACTATAATTTAAAGCTCAGATTTGGGTGTGCGACTAGGTTAGGCTTTTAAGCTTTTGGTGCGATAAAAGTGGAGCTGAATCAAGAGGAAGGGGTAGTCACAAAGGGGCTAGCAAGGGTAGATGATAGGCATGAAATAAAAAGCTCAACCGGGCCAAAATAATGGCCTACGTCATTCTCACGCACTAGAACTATCCTATGCCAATGCTTCAAGAATCGCTTGGGGCAAGTTTTAGCCACCAAGAAAGATTCTCCTTTCTCCCGACTCAAGCAATACGAGTCTAGCGATCGTTTACACACATCCCTATGCTATCGTTTGATTCCACCGGATTCACCATTTGAGTAGAGTAAACAACATTTACACTAATAGAAAAAATATAAAACCATAAGTATAAAAAGAGGTCTAATCTACACAAATTCCTATGCAACAGAGCACTCGACTAGGAGCACTACTGGAGTCAACATTTTACTCTGCTACATAGTCCTAAGCCATCACCTAGACTTTCCCAAATAAGCAGGAGAATTAAATTCACAATAGAGCAGGCAAACAGATGAGTATGCGCTCAAGTGGGTGCTGTGGTGTGCAATGAAGATGAACAATACTAAATAAATGAAATAGAAATACTTCTAGCATGCAATGCAATAGTGCACGTGAGCGGGTAAATAAAACTACTCTCCCCCAGACTTAAACTAAACAATCCGCATAATATATGACATGAAAATCAGCAAAGGCTAGAGAAAGAGAGTACCCAGTGCTCAGAAATGAGCACACCAGAAGATTGGCGTGTAAGCTAAAAATGAGCCGCAGCATCCGCCATCCAGAAAAGATACCTGCAGGGGTCAGCTCCGCAAAAACAAAAGAAAAAGATAAACTAAAATAAACTACAGCTAACTAAACATGATTAGAAGAAATAAAAATGCAGGAAAAGTAAGATAACTACTGGGGTTATTGTCCTCCCAGCACGACTTATTCAAATTGAAAACAGTTCTAGCTAATGGGTCTATGAAAAGAGAAGTGCACAGGTAACTGTTCTAATATGCGTGTCAGTAGCGGGTACCGATACGGCAACAGAACAGTCACGCCTCTACCCGAATATAAATAATACCTGCTCGTCATAGGTAGAGGGAATAAAAAATAAGAAGAGGAGGAATCCTCACTCAACTCACCAAAACTATCCTTGCCCAGCAAGGTATATCTCCAGGGAGGCAGCATGAGGAGAAGGAAATGAGTGGAGCTTCCTCTACGGAGGGGGGATCAACCTCCTCACATATGAGAATACACTCATCATTGACTTGAGCAACATGCTCCAAGTCCTCCTGGGGTACCTGTAAAGATTCAACCTGCACAGGCTCGGGTGAAGAAGGGGGGTCAAGAAATAAAAGAGAAGAAGGACAAAAATAATCAGAAATCGGGAGAGTGGTCCCGGTCTCACTCCCAGCAGGATCCAAGGATAGATCGCTATCATCATCGTAAGTATCATGGCGAGGGGAACCCAAGAACTCAAGGGCCTCAGTGGTGGTTTGGACCTCCTCGTCCCATGAAGAAGTGCAAACCTCCTCATCAGAGAGAGTATCCTCCTCAACCCACTTTGGAGCATCCTCCGAGTCCGAAGCATCACCCCACTCCTTTACTTTGATAGGATCATAAAGAATGTGTGTAGAAAAATCTTGCAAAAAAACTGGAGGAACACAAAGAATTGGCTCCTCCGCAAAAAGATCTGCTGACGCCTCCCCGATGGAAAGAATACTTTCCTCATCATACTCAGGTGCACCTAGGAGCTCCCATTCCTCTCCTTGTTGGCTAATAGATGAGTGATCATCATCACTAGGAGTGAAGCCATACACAGGGAGTGAGGAGTCCATGCACGAGACAAGCTCAGGGGTAGAGGGCACAATTGCCTCCATGGGCACAGAATGAGCGATAGGGACACTGTTGTCATGAGTGGAGGAGCAGCGGTCAGGATTGAAAAGACTAGGACAGCCCTTCAATTCATGACCCTCTCCTCGACACAACAAGCAAACAATGTTCCTACACTGCCTAACATTCAACTCATTCATTTGGTCCATATAATAAACCATGTCATTAAAGCTAGGTGAAATATCCCATGACAACATTTTCAATAATTAAAGCAGATAAAATGAAGCTGAAATTCTTTGCAAGGAAATTTACACAAACTAATAAAACTCCTTGGATTAAACTTGCCTAAAAAAAAAATTAAAACAGGAAAAGGGAAATAGTAAAATTAATAAACGCAAAAATTAAATAGAAAACAAACAAAATGACAAGAGGACTATACACAATGGAAGAACTTCTAACTCTTGTCTCCCCCTACAGCAACTCACACGTCTGTGTTCCCCGGCAACGGCGCCAAAAACTTGATGGCGCAGATCTTAGCACACCGCTAAATGCGGTAGTAAGACTGCGGCACGAAACAGCAGTGTACCGATCGTTCAAGTAATATAAAATGGGAATGAATCCCCAAGTATCGATCTCAAAGGAACACAGTAAGGTGGAGTTTATTATCGAGGAAGGACTTGAGATTGAAGTCCTTTCGAGCGGATGGATACGGAAATGGGGGATTTGGTTTGCGAATAATAAAATAAAATATTACAACTACTCCTATGCAATGCCGCTATGCAATGCTTCGCTTGGCGGAATGGAGACTAGGCAGGCCTTGAGCGCGCTGCATCGCAAGGGCGGATGGACGAGTAGGCAGATGGAATCGAACTATGCAGGCCTTAAGCGCGCTGCATCGTAAGGCGAGTGGATTACACGGGCCGCTATGCCACGCTTCGCTAGGCGGATGGACGAGTAGGCAAACGGAGTGAGGGTCATAAGCACCTCTTCGACAAGCACGCCACTAGCAATTGCTAGTGCGGCGACGAACGTGACGGCGGGATGGAGGATGGAAAGGGGCGCACCTCAAGCAATTCAAACAATAAACATTTCACATAGACATGAAATATATAGAAATACAAACTAGCTTAAGTGCAACTTCATCATAATAATGAGATTTAAAACATATACACATTAATAAGAGAAGAACAAGGCAAGAAATCGACTGAATCCGAAGGCTCGTTGTAGATTCACGGTTGGAATCGCCGGTTTGTCAATCCGCGTCCAAGCTCGGTCCGCAACTACGTCCGGGGTAGAGAGAGTTGTCACTACTCTCCAATGAGCCAGTCTTCTTCGTGTCACGATCCGGTAGAGGTTGCAAACTTTCCCTTGCTTGATGGTAATGGCGGCTAGGTCTTCCTTTGGAGCGCTAGGATGAAGGAGGAGGCCGAGAGGAAGCTCCGGCTCAAGATTGGCGTGAAGAATAAGCCCGGAGCACCTCCCGATGGTAAGCGGCAATGGAGGGGCGAAATCGGGCGGAACGGCGGAGCAGGGCGAGAAAAAAGGCGAGGATCGGCGTTCTAATGCATGATCCCGACCTAATTCGCGAGCAGGGCATTATATAGGCGCTGAATTAAATAGTGCGCACGATCATTGGCGCACGACCAGTGGTCGTGCGCACTAGCATCCTGTGATCGTGCGCCTGCTTGGACGGAGCCTGCAAGGGAAGAAAATTATAAAATACAATGTTCGCATGACTAGTGGCGCATGACTAGTGGTCGTGCGCGTTATCGTATGTGGTCGTGCGATAAGGGGAGACAGAACTCAGAATTCAGGGGTAAGTGCACACAATCAATGGCGCACGACCAGTGGTCGTGCGCAGTAGAACCAGTGATCGTGCGCAGTGTTCCTGTACAGATTTGTACCGGGAACACCTACACGACTCCTGCTCCAGCATACAACACTAATCAAACCACTGAAAGTGACACTTAACCATGCATGAAAACTAATAATGAAGATAAACAAGAAATAACACCAAAACGGGCCTAAAGGTGCATTTAGCATGGAGAATCAAATATAAGTGAAAACATGTCTAAAGTGAAGTGCATAGACTAGAAAATCGGCCCAGATGAGTCCATAAATGTGTATATATTTGGGACTCATCATACCTCTATTGTTTGTTCATCATGGTGTAGCTCAGGTACTATCTCATTCCCAAGGATTTTGTCAGATTTTGGCTGCTCTTCATCTATATTCTCCCCCTTCTTAACCTTCTTGGCCAGGGAGGTTAAGAAAGACCTTGTCACTCTAGAGTAAGAGAGAGAGGTCTTTAGGTCTTGCACAGAGGCACTGACCCCAATTATTTGGGTGTGCATGTGAAGGATGGAGGAATGAATTTGGGAGCAATGCTTATCCAGCATCACTTGGACATTTTCAGCTGCTGATTTGATGCACTGAGTGATGAGAGCCTCAGGGGATGCAGATGATTCATGGTGTGAAAGTTGAGAAGGTGATGGTGGAGGAAGAGGTGATAGAGGAGTAGAGAAGTGAGTTGATACATGTGGTATGGGTGATAATGGAGGTAGAAAAGATGGGGAAATAGGAGGAGGAAATGAAGGAGAAACTGTTGTTTGAGCAGGTGTTTGAGAAGAGGTAGGTAGAGTAGGAGTTGTGAGGGTAGTAGATATTATTTGAGTGGATGTCGGTGGTAGAGAAGGATTGTCTCCTTGAGGAGGAGGAGGAGGAGTAGAGTTAGGAGGAGAGGGAGTCCTTTCAGGAATGGAACCAGGCTTGGGGATTTGCCTGGTCCATTTGGAGAAGAGGGCAATGGACATCCTCTTTCTAGGAGGGATAGGAATTCCTTTTGACCTACAGAGGTCAGGGAAGGAGTGGAAGAGTACTTGACTCATAATCCTCATGTAGACATTCTCTTTGTGAGAATATCTAGAGCCTATCATCTTGAGCAGACAGCTGGCCCAGTCTATTTTCTTCTTTAGTATAAGGGCCCCCATGATGTTTAGTTGCTGCTTGGGCACTGCATCATGGGCTGATATCTTGCATAGTAGTATCTTCCCTACTATATCTGCCAGCAATCTGTACTCATCAGAAAAGTCTATCTTTTTCAGATGGATTGGCCTATCTTTTGAGAAATTCATAGTGATGGGTAAATGCTTGATTTCATCAGGTGTGAGTTCAACGGATTCATCACCTAATAGGGGAATAGTTAAGACCTGTTTAGTCATTCTTTTAGAAGCTCATCTTCTTTCCTAATTTCTTTTAAACAAAGATGATAGTAGGATATACCTGATGGAAGAACAAAGGTGGCCCTAATATGTTCTGCTGAGATTGAGACAGGTGTCTCATATAGTGTTCCCTGGATTTCTCCTTGTTCATATATCTGAACATGAGTTATTAGCTCTGTGAGCTCTGATTCCAGGAGCTTGCACCTAGTGGAGATGAGCTTGTCCAGTCCTGCTTCAGTAAAGAGAGCAATGATGCTCTTGTAGTTTTCTGCGGCTGCTTGGAAGGACTCAAGGTCAATGTCGAAGCCTGAGTTGGTCTTTGGAGCCATTTTTAGGTTAGTGAAAGAGAGAGGAAGAAATCGGCTGGTCTGAGGAGCAAGAAGGATGAAGGATGAAGAGTCGTGAAGGTTTCTAACTGAAGAGTCTATTTAAGTCAGGTGAAGCGTTGAAACAGGACTCAATTCGAGGCTTATTCGGTACTTCAGTGGATGTGACCGAAAATATTTTAGTCTTGCCGCTCGTTTTTATGAGGTCGACGTTACGTCGAGTGAAATTCAACGTGAGCGTCGATTTAATTTGTTCTGGGATGCAAGGGTTTCTTATCGACGTATGCGTCGATAGTAGTCGACGCATGCGTCGATTGTACCTATTGATCTGAGTCATCAATGGTGCGTCGATTAGAAGTCGACGTGACTTTTAATTTTCCTAAAAAGTTCTAGGTGTTTATTTCTTGTTATCTCTTCTTAATCCTAAAGGTTTCTAAGTTAGCCTAGGACTGGGTTTTAAGACCAATTTGATTGATTATACCAGCACTTTTTGGCAAGGTGGCCATTTTTGTTGCATATGTAACACTTAAGTATCATACTTTTGTGAGAGTTTGAGTTTAAATGGGGATAGAAGTGTTGACTAGAATACCAGTGTTGATTAGGATAGAAGGTTTGATTAGGATGGGAATTTTGGTTACCAAGTTTTGGATAGAAATTTTGGTTAGAATGTTGATTAGGATAGAAATCATGATCAGGATGAATGGGTCCTGAATGGGGGTTAAGATGGAAGATTTTTGGAATATAGGTGTTCATGTTGCTCTGAGTTTTTATGCGTCGATATCTATTCGACGTATGCTGATAGTTGCGTCGATTTATATTCGGCGCATTCCTCAGATTGCGTTGATTTGGTATCGACGCATGGAGAAAGTTGTGTTGATTGGATGTCGACGTATCTTTATTCAAGCGTCGAGTAGAGGTCGAGGCATCTGAGAGGTTACGTCGAGTAGAAATCGACGCACAATCATTCATGCGTTGATATGAAGTCGACGCAACTGTGTCTTCATAAATTTTCATTTTACCTTTTTTTGTTTTTACTCCTTTGAATGTTGTTTCTTTTGGTTTAGTTGTCTTTTCAGATGAAGTTTGTGAGTCATCAGCTGAATAATATGATGTTTCATCAAATTCCTTTATTTCCTTGAAGAAGTGTTCTTTCTTATGTTGTGATTCTTTTTCTTGGTTTGCTAATTTGATGGGTTTAGTGAATTTTACAGGGCTCATCCAAGCAGGCTTGTTGGATGGAATTAGGCTAATTGATGGATCAGCCTTTAGCCCAAGATTTTTGTGTCTTATTGTTTGTTTTTCAGTGATTTATTTAAGAGTTTGGCTTCTCATTTTTATTAATTCTTCAAAGGCCTTTGCCTGAGAAACCTTATCCTTAAGGAACTGATTTTCTATTCTAGCCCTTTCTATTTCCTTCTCTCTTATGTTAGCCCTTAATACATGATCTATTGAGCTTATATCTTTCTTATTTCTTTGGTTCTTGATCATATGAATTTGTTATTTTAGGTCCTTGATTTCTTGTTTAGCTTTTAATTGATCTAGACACATTCCCATAAAATCATTTCTAAATTTATCACTTTGAAAATCTATTTCATCAAAGATGCTTACCTCATCCTTATCCTCAGATTCCTCTATGAGAATAAGGCTATTTTCTTTTTCATCTTTAGAAGATATGCTTTCTTCTGATCCTGTCTCACTCTAAAATTTAGCACCATCATCATTCTTGGGGCCTTCAAAGGCCATCAAGCATAGGTCTTCTTGCCTAGATTCTTCATTGTCACTCTTAGAGAATGAACTGTCCTCAGAGTCTGTTTCACTCCAGGCTTCTGCAATAAAGCCTCTTTCTTTCTTCTTCCCCTTTTTCTTGAGATCTTTTCTTTTCAGATCTTTCTTTGTTTCAGCATTCTCTGGACATTCTGGGGCAATATGTCCAGGTTTCCTGCAAGAATAGCAAATAATTTCTTTAGTGGGAGTTTTGTCATACCTTGGTTTTGACTCCCTACTTTTTGATCCATCTGTCTTGACCCATTTCTTAAATTTTCTGGCTAGGAAACTGAATAGTTCTTCTTCAGTGACAGGAGTCCTTTCTTCTGTTGCCTTTAAAACTATGTTCCTGTCTTTTGAGGAGATTGGAGTGTTTTCTCTTCTTTTCTTCTCTTCTCTAGTTTTCAGTAGTTGCTCATAGGATTTGAGCTTTCCTAAGAGAGCATCTGTAGAGATTTCCTTTTGTTCTCTTGTGTCTCTTATTGCCCATATTCTTGAGTCCCATGAACAGGGGAGACTCATTAGCAATTTGTCATTAATCTCAGTGAGGGAGATCTCTCTATCCAAGTTTTTCAATTGGTTGATGATTAGACTGAATCTGTCATACATCTCAGAGATACTCTCTTCATTCTTCTTTTGGAAGTTCTCATATTGGGAGATCAATAGGGCCTTCTTATCTTTCTTTTCATCAGCACTTCCTTCAACCATCTTTGTAAGAGCATCCCAAATTTCTTTGGATGATTTACAGTCAACAACCCTTTGAAAGATGTCATCTGAGAGAGTTGAGACAAGTATGTTCATGGCCTTTAGATCATATGTTCTTGCCTTCTTCTCATCTTCTGTCCACTCAGATCTTGGAACAAGTGTTTGTGTGACATTGCCACTTGCATCCTTTCTATAGGGCTTTGGGGGACCTGTCACAGTAATATTAAACAAGTCAGCATCAATGGAATTCATATAAATTCTGATTCTTATTTTCCAAACTGCAAACTTTTCAAGATTGCACATTGGTGGTCTAGTGGAAGCATAATCTTTGATTTGTGCCATGAAAATAATAAAAAAAATATATATATAAAAACAAGAGGTAGGATCTTTTTGATCAAGGAGTTAAACCTTTTTAGATCAACCTCCTCTGATACCAATTGAAAGTGCACAGTTAACCTCACTTGAATTCTCTAGAGGGGGGGTGAATAGAGATTAAAAAATATTTTGTGCAATGTTAATATATATATATATATATGTATGATCACAGATTATAGCTTCCCACACACCAACAAGAATTAAACAAATAAAGAAAGTAAATGCAAGAAAAGAAATCGCAGCACAACACAAGAAAATATAGTGGTTCCCCAAACTTTGGGTAGTCCACTCTTCTCCCCCCTTGGTAGGAATTCACTATCTTGCCCTGAGTCTTTTGATAAGGAGACTCTTAGAACCACCCTGAGTCTTTTGACAAGGAAACTCTTAGAACCAACTGAGTCTTTTGAAAAGGAGACTCTTAGAACCAGTACACTGAATTTTTAGAAGAGAGATTCTAAAAACTCTTTTACAATGTTTAAGTAAAAATAAGAAAGAAGAAAGAAATAAGAACAAGAATGAATCTTATTCCTAGCAAGAAGATTGGAAGCACAAGAAGTGAATTAAATCTTTCTTCTATAGAGAGAAGAAGATTGGTAGCTTTTCTCTCTTATGTGAGAGCTATCCGAATTTGCAGCAGGGTGACTTCAGAAGCAGAGAGAAGAAGAATGCTTGAATATTGCTGCAGGACTATTTCTCAATTCTCTCTTTTTCACTTGGGAGCTTTTCCTCTTTTCAAATGTAAAAGTGGTGAATCACTTCATTTCTTCTTCTGCCGACCTCCTCTTTATTTATAGCTCTGTTTCAATCAAATAATACTAAAGGAGAGTAATCAATTAGCAGGCAGAGTATAAGAAAGAAAGATAAATTCCCATAATAGTTATATCCATAGAAGGAAAGTATTCATTCTAATTTCAAATAATGTCCATAATGAATTTTAACAAATTAGCCAAGAATCTAATAGAGGAAAAGAAAGATTCAGAACGGCTATAAGACATAAATTGATTCCATATAGATCAGATCTTATAAGATAAGGAAAGAGATCTGGCGATTTTGAATTCTGTCATAAAGATCGACGTGCATCGATTACTATTCGACGCAAGCGTCGAATACATCCTGTCTGGACGTCGAGAGGAGAATAAGGAAGGTCCGTCGATAAAGGTGCGTCGACTACATTAGATGCGTCGACTAGAAATCAGAGTAACGTCGACAACACATACGTCGAAATCTTCCTAGAGTTACTTCGACTTAATCTGAAGGAAACGTCGACTACATTTCGACGTTGCGTCGAATACTATTCGACGCATATTTACTTAGCCTTATTATTCATTCTTAGAATTCTTCTTTAACTTATTTATAGAGGTTAAGAGAAATCATTTTCCCAACACATTGTATAATAGAGCCCATACTAGTTTATACAATGAGGTCTTGTTTATTCAATGATGCTATGTTATGTTGTGCAATGCAATGATGTAACTCACCCACTCGACTCTGTACATACATACCTTGTTAGTTCTCTTTGTTCAAGTGTGACAACTGAGGTACCCGGTTGAGGAAAATAGGGCAGTAGATCGGGCATGTCCACTTCTAGGCTTATGACATACATCTCCCACCCTAGCCTCTTGTACGCCCCAAAGAACATAAAGGGTATACGCATACTACTTGACACAATAATGCCTCTAAGTGAAACACCGATCCCTCGGCTCGCAGGAAACACCAGTCCTTTCTTATATAGTACCGAGCCTACCGCTCGCAGGACTTAACCCGTCCTTCCTTATATAATACTGATCATACCGCTCACAGGACTTAGCCCATCCTTCCTTATATAATACCTAGCCTACCGCTCGCAGGACTTAACCCATCCTTCCTTATATAATACCGAGCCTACCGCTCGCAGGACTTAACCCATCCTTCCTTATATAATACTGAGATTACAGCTCGCAGGACTTAACCCGACCTTCCTTATATAATACTGAGCATCCCGCTTGCAAGACTTAACCTATCCTTCCTTATATAATACCGAGCCTACCGCTCGCAGGACTTAACCCATCCTTCCTTATATAATACTGAGCCTGCTGCTCGCAGAATATAACCCATCCTTCCTTTTATAATATTGAGCCTATCGCTCGCAGGACTTAACCCATCCTTCCTTATATAATAATGAGCCTACCGCTCGCAGGATTTAACCCATCCTTCCTTATATAATACTGATCCTACCACTCGCTGGACTTAACATGTCCTTCCTTATATAATACCGAGCATACCGCTCGCAGAGCATTCTAGTCCTTGTACCATTTCGTCCCAAACGTGGGATGAGGTTTACATTATCAAATTCTCATACTTAGACTACTCTTGTCTTTCGTTTAGTTATACTTAGAAGTTTAGGGTGGATCCTGGACTTCCCGAGGGCTACCCAGCGAAGGGCTCGCAGCGGTACTATAGAATACAATGGGCTAAAGCCCAAATCCCTCTTTCCAGGATATTTACTCTTATTGGTGGCTACCCATTCTTTTATACCCGTTTCCTCTCTAGTTACTCTAAAATCCTAAGGTGGATTACAAATAGATCGGATAGACGAGTGTCGATGTTCAATTGAACATCGAACCCTACCTTTCTTAGTGACCGGTTATTTTTGCATGTCATCACTCAATACCTACTTAAGGTCCCAATTCATACATCAATCACACTTATACTTGTTGATGGGTCATTCCTCACATCTCCAATCATATCATTGTCAATTCCCGAATTGATAGTTTTACTAAACGCACCCCAACCCCTTTTTTCTAGTATATGTCACTAATGGCTAATCCTTTAATCAATTTATGCCTTCATAATGATCGGAGGTTTAATAATTCTATGTATGATGAAAATATGGGGTCTAAGTCAAATATTCAATTTTACTATTCACAAACCCAATTGTCCTCAAGCGTTATAACATGACTTAGAAGGGAGACTACATGATCCTCTATCTAATATGTACTCAAACAAGATTCTAGAAGTTGTATAGATGATAAAATTTAGATTTTTCATTCTTTTCTTTTAGTTAAATTATTTTGGGCCTATAATTTAATTCCTTATATTTAAGATATCATCAATTTGCACATGAAGTGTCAATTATCATGGCCCAAAGGGTCCAATAAATTTTCCAGAGGTTCATATTACTATCAAAATTCTATGTACAAATTTCTATAGCATTCCAGTGTCAATAATTCAAGATATAAATTTATCAAGTTATAAATCCAAGTTCTACATTATGAAGGACGTATGATGACCTCTCAATAAATAAATCTAAAATAATTTATAGAGGTTCATATGCTAACAAAAGTCTATGTACAAATTTATATAGCATTCCAGTGTCAATAATTCAAGATATAAATTTCTCAAGTTTAACTCGAAGTTCTACATTGTGAAGGAAGTATGATGACCTCTCAATAAATAAATCTAACAAAATTTCTAGATGTTCATAAAGATATCACAAGTCTATATACAAATTTCTATAACATTCCAACATTAGTATTTCAAGATATCTTTTTTTCAAACTATATCAAAAGGTTCTACTTTGTGAACGAAGTACCATTAATAATCAACAATAAAATCCATAAAAATTTCCAAGGGATTCAGTGGTCTCAAAAACCCAAATTCCCCATTTCATGAAACTGTGAATTCATTAACTTACCTAAAGGTGGGGTGAAGTAATTGGGGTAATTTGAATAATTAATGAATAATGAACTATAATGTTTTCAAAAAATCCACTAAAAATCTACAAAGTGTAATCTCACTCTATTAAGTGAATCCAAGAGTTTTATAACATTTCAAAAAGTTTTGACCCTAAAATTCTCATTTGAGCTCAATGTGACAAAATCACATAAGCCCTAATTCCCTAGGGAAATCAACCCAAAAGTTCATTATTTTCTCTGAGATGTATCATCTCATAATATAAAGTGCATGTTTTGAATTTCATTGAAATTTACCAAGAGAATATCCATCAATTCTCAAAACATTATGGTGTATATACCTTTATAAACTTCCATGGAACCTAGGTTTTTGCATGAGAATTTCCTTCATGTGCATGAGTCCAAATGGCCTTAATTTTTAACTAGTGACTATTTATGGTCTACTTAACATGCCCCAAAAAAATTGGGTCAAGTTTGATTGATTTAACCATATAATTCTAGACCTACATTATAGTGCTATATGCACACCAAAACTTCCCCCTTACATGCATGTGGAGATTAATTCCCATGCACAAGTCAAATGGTCTCAAATTTCTACCAGAGACTTATAGGGACCTACCCACCATCTACCAAAGATTGGGGTCATATGGTGTTGCCTAACCATGTGTGACTCTTATACATGCTTTATCAAATATTTATAACAAGTATGGGGAAATGTTCTCCAAAAACATTCATTTTTGGTCATATGGTGTACTTGGGTATATTATACCTATGTTTAAAATTTCAGACTTATTCCCCCAATAGTTTGGGAAAAAATCTCAAAATACATCCGATGTCACATTATTATAATTCCTTCTATTAGATTTCATTTGCATGTGGATCAATCCACATTCATGGGTCCAAATGGTCCCAAAATTTTTCCAAACACTTATAATAACCTAGTTAATCTTCCAGAGGAGATTTGCTTGCATTTGAGTTCATATAACCTAATAATCACACCATGCCTGATTAATTAAATTATTTCCAAAACCATGGAAAAATATTCTCCAAAAATTCCAATTTTTGGATAGAGGGTAAAAAACAGGTAACACATATCTACGGTTAAAATCTCAGTTCTATTCACGCAATAATTTAAGAGTTATACTCAAAATACTCTCTGTGCTATAAGCACACCATTCCATACACTAGACAAAACTTGTATGGTGAAAATATCAATTTTCATAACTCCAAATGGTCCAAAATTTTATACAGGGAATATTATTTACTTATTTGACCTTCCAAAGAAGATTTGGTGGATTTTGAGTTTGTCTAACCCAAAAATTAAACCGTGCATGTTTATTTAAATTATTCCTAAAACCATAGAAAAACCTTCTCCAAAAATTCTAATTTTTGGGCTCATAGTAGTCCTAGGGCACATGCATGCATGACTAAAATTTCAACCTCCTACCATCATCCATTAAAAAGTTATTCAAATAGTATGGGTTGTCCCCTCCTAGGGACCACTCCCACTAAAATTGCCCTGCAAGGAGCTATAACAACCTAAATGACTTGATTTCAATTGCTATAGAAATTAAACTCAAGGATATATTGGAGCCTACATTCCGCATATCTTTGTTTTAGAATAGAAAATATTGTAATGTATTTGATCTTGTATTTTGTGTGTTTATAGTGTGCAGGTTGTACATGAACTATAGCTACACATCCCTATGAGTGGTATGCTAAATGGAAGATTCTCTGGAAAGACAGCTAACGCCCTTCATTAGAGTTAACACCCCGCATTAACATATCATCGATAAGGGATGTCATCGAGAAGGGAATGACGTCGAGAAGAAGTATCATCAAGTACAAAGAGACAATGCCAGCGTTGGAGCTAACGCTCACGTTGAGTCCAAGATCTGCCATGATCTCGGCAGTTGCATGATCTTAGCCCCGATGTACACGAGCCGCTAACACTGGAGTTAACTATTAACGCCAGGCGTTAGGTCCCGTGTCTATTTAAATAGCAGCCCCTCTCATTCTATAACAAGTATTCCATTGCCTCTAAAGATAGATTTCTGATTCTTTTGATAAAGGCTCGTCTACAACAATTGAGAGATCTCCCTTAGGCTAACATGAAGATCTATAGAAGATTTTGAAGGAGAAGGTCTACAATGCATATTCAATATGAAGGATGAATGCTTCAAGAACACCAACATCTACATCGCCTTATCTTATAATCTTTTATTGTATTCTTTTTGTAATGGGTGTGAAGAAATCGTTCGGGGAGAACGTCAGATTCCGTGGGAAATTCGCCACCTTGTATGTGGCGACTAGGCCTTGTGAGGTTTAGGGGGAATTCACCGCCTTGTGTGTGGCGACAAGGTCGAGGTTAGATCTAAGGGATGGCTAGAGTCCTTATCTGGGGTAAGATAAGCTATAGCCAATCGGTCCTTGGGAGAAGGACCGGTGATTCGCAAAAAGGGATTTTTCATATTCTCGCCTTGATTTCTAGCATTATAGAAATCAAATATTTGTATAATCAATTTCTTATGAAATAAAATCTTGCCTTTTAATGTTTCATTCAATTGATTTTATTTCATCTTCAAAAATGTATTAAATTATATTTGCAACAAAGCACTAAAGCAAAATATTTTGTAAGATTCATTTTGATCATTAACTTTTGGAATTCAACTTCTGGCTCTAACGCTAGGCGTTAGCACTAGCGCTGTCAGTAGTGGAGAAAAATTGAATTCCGCCTTCTTTAAAAGGGAATCATCAATATAATCTTATCTGAGATATTCAAATATATTTTTTTATGAAATATTCTGAAACTTCGAACGCAAACTCTGATAAATTTAAATAAGATTTAAATTCCATAACACCCTTATTCACCCCCACCCTCTAAGGGCGTCATAAGATCCAACATGTGGTATCAGAGAGTAGGTTATTCCAATATGGCTTCACAACTGGAAATAATGGCGCTTCATGTTCTCGCATCTTCTAGAGGGGATAAGCTTATGAAAATGAAAAACCATTACCACCACCTTTATTTATGGGTGAAAATTATAATGTGTGGAAAATTCTTATGGATAAATTTCTTAAATCTTCGGATATTTAAGTTTGGAATATTGCAATTAAAATACCTCCAATTATTCTAAATAAAAACGAAATGTTTTTAAATGTCAAATCTACGAATAGTCTATATTGTGCACTAGATCAAAATATTTTCAAACTTATTTATGCACTTCGTACTGCTTTTGAAGGTTGGAAATTTCTTGAGAATTCTTATAGTCGTGCTTCCATAGATGATGAACAAGAGCAATTCTTTATGGATCCAAGAGAAGAAACCGATGAGGACTCATTCTTGGAGGAAGATCTATCTAAGAGAGAAGAATGCAACGTCACAACAATGTACTCAAATGATGTCAACACATCAAGCAAAAGAGAAGACAAAAATTCAACTATGGAAGAGGAATGCGAAGAAGATGTCAAAAGAACCTTTGGTTCAAATCTTGCCTCATCCCATAGCAATGTAAGAAAATCAAAATCTTCTCTTTTTTAACAAATTCTATATCTACATTTAGTGTGCTTGAAATTGCTAAACGTAGAATTAAAATTTTGAAAAATGCTAATTTCAAACTGTGTTTAGAAAATAAAACTTTAAAATCAAATGCTAAAGTAGAATCAAGTATTTATGTGTTAAATTCTCTTTCATGCTCTTTAGTTGGAAATGCTAAACCTTATTTTGATTGTAATACTTTTAAAGAAGAACTCAAGGTTTTTGAAAAAGGTCTTTTAACTTCAAAAGAGCATAATGAAAAATTGATTACAAAAAATGATGTTTTAATAGATAAACTAAAATCATTAAAAATGTATATTAAAAAGTTTTCATGTAATAAAAAATCTCTTATTTCTAGTTTATCAAATCATCCAAAGTCCAAAAGCTTAACTTCACATTATAAGAGTATGCCTATAAGTAAGAGTGGAAATGAAAATCAACAATTAAATAAGAACTTTTTAACTAATGCCCATATTCATTCACTCTTCCAACATTCAATTCTTAAGAAAGACCATCACTTTTATAAACTCTCTAAGACTGATTATTCTACAACTCTTTATGATTATTAACTTCTATCTATTTTGAAAAATAATGTCAATATACATAATTCCCAAACGAATTGTTTTTCAACCAAGTATGACCACAAAAAGATGTCGTATAATCATAATATGAATTTGAAATACAATCAACCAAAGTATGTATGGAGGCCCAAAATTAAAAATGAAACATTAATCCACTTGTAAGGGCCCATTCATCACTATCTCCCCAAAAGCCAACATGATGTATTTGGGTACCCAAAGGAACTATCCCACTTGAACCCCTTTGGATACCTAAATCTCTCATTGATTAGTATCCAATCAAATGCATGAAGTAGAAATAAGTCAAAATGAAATATACAATATTCTACTTCAAGATATGCTTACTGTCTTTTTCTTTTATTTATTTTCTTATTTTTGAGCAAACTCGTTATGGTCACTTAGATATATTATGCAATATGACTTTCACATTTTAAGCCTAATTGTTAACAAGTCAAATTTAATTAAATTGAATATAAAGTCATAAAAATTTCAAGTGATCTATCTTTTCTCTATCTAAGTTTTATCCTTTCTAAAATACATTGCCAATAAATGTCTTATTTTATCATTATAACTTGAATGCTAAATTTGTTAAATGATATTATCAAGACTAATGAAATTACTTTCAAAATTGGATTTAAATGGGCTTTTAGGGGTCTTAGGCTAAAATATTAAATGCACAACTTATTGCATATTTGTCTATTTTTCTTTGTTGCATATAATAGCCCCTTTAATGGAAAATCATGATATAGAAAAATCAGAATTAAAAAACTACAAAAATGATGAATATGGTTTCACACACTCCACCATGCTCTATTGATATCCTATGCTAAAATTCACTATTATCTTATATCATAATTCATGATCTATTAAGTATAATTTTAAATCAACTATTTCTATCAACCTTAGGAATTATGAAATATATGATGGCTATTGGTATTAGAGTTTTATATTGTATTTTGTGTGTGTGATGTGCATCTCTATTATTTGAATGTATCTCATTATCTTTAGACCTAAGAATTAACTTGATATAAACAAGATAAAATCAAATAGAATTGCCATTTTATTCCAGGTCTACGAAAATTCAAAACTCTATGATTGATTACATGCAAACCAATAATATATTTTAGCATTATATTGCATCCAAATTTATTATCCTAGCTGCACCTCATGGTATATGCTCAATTTAGTGTTTATGCTAGGTTTATCGATATAATGACATGCTAAATTAAAGGTAGAAAAAATTGAACTTTAAACTCATGATTACTATGAAGCTTTAAAATCTACTATATGTTCTAAAGCTAAAACAATCTCATATTTTATGAACCAATCCTTAGGCTAAAATGCTTAGTATGTCCATAATTATTAACCTATGACATGTGTCTCACAATAGAGAGGGCATAGGATTGTATGTATTCGAGACTTAACCTCAAAGTCATGTCTTGTCCTTAACCGGGGAGGGTTCCAGTAGGGCCTTGCGAGGCACTAGGGGAAAAGAGTGCTAAGTTGAGCATCATCTTTTGTATGCATATGGGATTAACACCCCAACCTACAACATATGTGCAGCTCCTCATGCCCATCCGTCACTTAGTACGGGGCTTGAGTGTAGTCATGTAGTTAAGGTATCTTGATCTTAAATATACTTATATTTTATTCATTGCATGAACATCATCTCACTCTTTATACTTAAATCATGCATATTAATTTTGTTCTATCTTTGTATCTTATGTTTGCTTATATAAATTTTTGAGCTTTAATGATTTTATAAAGCATAAGTATTTGAAAAATGATCAAAACATGCTTAAAAGAGCCTTCAAATCATCTCTAAAAAGTCTAAAATTTCAACAGTAAGATGGCCTCTTTATAATACAACTTAATTAAGAAAAACATTTTTCAAAAATTAAAATTTGCAGTTCTGTTTTGGCGTTAAGAGCTAACGTCTGGCGTTAGCCCCTTTGCTCCAAAATTTTTTAATTTTGAAAATTTTGTGGTATTTTCTCATGTATTATTTTCGGTTTATTTCTCTGGCATAAAATATCATTTACTGATAGGCATGTTAAAGACTTCTATGTTTTCCAAAAAATATTTAAATTTAAATATTTAAAAATAAATATAAAATTACAAAACAATTTCAAAGAACAAAAATATGCTTTTCTCTTTATGTGTGTTTATTGTTTTGTACTTACATAAAAATTCAAAAAATTCAAAAAAATGATTGTTATTCATTGCCATCGTCAAGGATGTTTAATTATATAAATTAAAGATTAAATACAATGTTTAATTTAACTTTAAAGTTTCACAAAAAATTTATTTTGTATTTGTCATGCCTTGAAAATTATCTTGTAATGTGCAATGAAATTGACTGTAGATAAACATATGTAGAAATGCTTAGCATGCCTTTAAGTATGAGTAATGTATTATGTTTGATAATGATTTATTCACTCACTTATTTTTGATAATCTACATGTGTTTACAATCTTATACTTGCCTGATTGTGTAGTATAATAACATAAATAATTAAAATGCATAAATACATTACCTACACAACATTTAATTGGTTATTACAATTCTTTGTCTTTCATGCACTTATTCTTTAGAGAAATGTGGTTTAAAATGCTATGTTTGCAAAAAAGTGAATTATGAGTCCTTAGTGACTGAACTAAAAAGCAAATAATAAATGACAAGCAAAAATCCACCAAGCACTACTCACCCTCCTGATAAGTCTTAATGAGCATTGTGAGGTTGAGCACCTTGGCTAAGAATTGTAAAGTGTCTTGTAGCAAATAATTTATATATCACTTCTCTAAGGTACACCGGATCAAAAAAATGAAAATAAAGCTATAAAATATAAAAGTGAGCCCCAAGCACTATTTTGCACCCTGATAAGTCATAATAAGCATTGTGTGTGCATAGCACCTTGGTAGTTGTACTCTTTATTTATGTGCATTGAAATATTGTGGAAGCAATATTATTTATGTTTTTTAATTTTGTGTTATTTCATTATATATGCTATGTGTTTTTTATTGTTTCATTTGTATGCTTTATCAAGAACTATTTTGCACACATCATTATCTTTCATAAAACTTCTACTCATGAGAATTGGATCCTAATGCTCATCTACACTATTCTCTACAAACTTAAGTAAATCCACTAGATAACAAAGCATGACCGCTACAATGTTTATGTTTACTTGAAATACAAATTTTATTACATTGTAATTTTTGTATCTTTTCTTGATATTATAAAATCATGCTTGAAATTTTATCTTAAAAGAATAACATCTCTTCAATCCTTAGCTCAAACATCAACTTTTCAAATTTAAAACCCATTATCCTCTATACGATTTTACCTTCTAAAATTATGTTTATGTTTAAGAATGCTTATTATATTCTTCTGCTAAGTTTACTACTTATGCTCTTTCATGACTATTATTTTTTTCAGCAAGTGGTATCTTAAAATAAGAATGCTTACTTTATCATTTCAGCTATGTTGCTTACTACTTTATGTTTCATCATGCTAATTTTTTTCAACAAGTAGTATTTAATAAGCCTTTGATTGCATCCTATTTTTCTTCTCAACATAGATCATATTAATCCTTATTGCGTACTCTCACCTAAAATCCAATTTTGATACTACCAAAAGTGGAGAATAATTTGCATAAATCTAATATTTAGGGGGTGTGCATTATAATTTATAGAACTCAAAAAGGGGTATCTTTGTAAGGGGAGTAATCATATAGGAGGAGCATACACTATCCTATGCTCGATCATGGCAATCCTTCAATAAGTGGTTCCTAATCAATCATAGAAGATATACACTCATCCCTACCCGCTTTTGCTAATAACAAAGGAGGAGAATAAATTGAGAAATCTAGTAAAATAGATATTTAAGGGGAGTACATTATAAGAGAACACTTATATAAGGGGAGGACTTCATATAGAAAGATTATGCATTATCGCTTTCAAATCTACCACGCTCTTAACCTGTTATTCATGCATATCTTATTATCGCACTTATCTATAAACATAAATTATCTTAATCTCACTAATTTCTCATACATGTATTTGTTATTATCAAAAGGGGGAGATTGTTGGAGCCTATGCTCCGCATCTCATTGTTTGAGAATAACAAATATCATGTTGCATTTGATCTTGTATTTTGTGTGCTTATAGTGTGCAGGTTGTACAGGAACTATAGCTACACATCCCTATGAGTAGTATGCTGAATGGAGACGATTCTCTGGAAAGAGAGCTAACGCCTCGCGTTAAATTATCATCGATAAAGGATGTCAACGAGAAGGGAATGACGTCGAGAAGAAGTATCGTCGAGTACAAAGAGACAACGCCAGCATTAGAGCTAACGCTCGCATTGAGTCCATGATCTGCCATGATCTCGGGGGTTGCACGATCTCAACCACGATGTAGACGAGTCGCTAATGCTGGCATTAACTATTAATGCCTGGCGTTAGCTCCCGTGTTTATTTAAAGAGCAGCCCCTCTCATTCTATAACAAGTATTCCATTTCCTCTAAAGCCAGAATTCTGATTCTTTTGAGAGAGGCTCGTCTACAACAATTGAGAGATCTCCCTTAGGCTAACATGAAGATCTAAAGAAGATTTTGAAGTAGAAGCTCTACAACACATATTCTATACGAAGGACAAATGCTTCAAGAAAGCCAATGTCAACATCGCCGTCGTCTTCATCTTCAGAATTTCTTGGGGAGTTTCTCTTACTTTATTTTTATCTTGTAATATTTTATTGTATTCTTTGTATAACAGGTGTGAAGAAATTGTTCGGGGAGAATGTCAGATTCCGTGAAGGATTCCGTGGGAAATTCGCCACCATGTGTGTGGCGGCTAGGCCTTATGAGGTTTAGGGGGAATTCGCCGCCTTGTACGTGGCGACTAGGTCGAGATTAGATCTAGGGGTGGCCAGAGGCCTTATATGGGGTAAGATAGGCTATATCCAACCGGTCCTTGGGAGAAAGATCGGTGAATCGCAAAAAGGGATTTTTCATATTCTTGCCTTGATTTCTAGCGTTATAGAAATCAAACATATGTATAATCAATTTCTTATAAAATAAAATCTTTCTTTTAATGTTTCATTCAATTAATTTTATTTCATCTTCAAAAATGTTTAAATTATATTTGCAACAAAGCACTAAAGAAAAATATATTGTAAGATTCATTTTGATCATTAACTTATGGAATTCAACTTCTGTCACTAACGCCATGCGTTAGCACTAGCGCTTGCGGTAGTGGAGAATATTTGAATTCTATCTTCTTTACAAAGGAATCGTCAATATAATCTTATCTGAGATATTAAAATATATTTTCTTATAAAATATTCTGAAACTTCGATCACAAACTCTGATAAATTTAAAAAAGATTTAAATTCCATAAAACCCTTATTCACCCCCCCCCCCCCCCTCTAAGGGCGCCATAAGATCCAACATGATCTACAAGAGTTGTCTCTGCCCATTATTCATTTTATGGCCTCTAAGGGCCTCAAATTTTGAGAATAAAAGACATATATTCTGTGACATATTATACATTTAATTAAACACTTGTCTACATTTATCAGATCACCTAGATCGGACGGCTCCCAGTCGTCTTCTCCAAGCAACCAACGACCCATCGGCCTCCGCCCTAGAGCTGTTTGCGAGCCCGATTCTGGCGAATCTAGGGGGTTTCCGGTGAAACCCTCCCGCCACCACCACCAGTCGACATTTGGTCATCGACTGGTGGTGTTCAATTGACCTGAGGTGGCTGGAGGAGGGCTCCAGCACCTTCGATTTTTTGGGTTGCGAAATTAAAATCATAGGTGGTGATCCACCATTTCTTCTATGATCTTCAAAGGGAAAGAGAAGGAGAGACTAGCACAAGGGGAGGGGAGGAGAAACCTATCCTGTAATGGAATTGAGGTTGAGTTATTTCCCTTGGTGCCATGGCCAACCACCATGCTCGAGCTCCTTGTTGATCTCCTCCACCAGTGCATGACTCCTCTCAGAAACTCGGGGCTTCTCTTCCTCTCGACAACTTGGAGCTAATAAGATCCTCAGTTGGTATTGGGGAGGGCATAAACAGGGCTTGCCATTAATGGTGATCTCGGCAATGTTGCCACCCCCCTTTCTAGCCACTGCCAATGCTCCTTGTTAGCAAGAAAACTGCAGGGAATTAATCCCTGAGCTCAGGGAGGGTCTAGGTAAAGGGAATTGAGGTCAATTGTTGGCTCTTCCATGCAAGGCCATTATAGTGTTCGGCCCACACCTTCCTCCACTTGAATTTCACCATCTACCTAGCTTCCACCTCACCCAGATCTGCTAAGGAACTCATGGGGAATCTGAGAGGAGGCTTTGGGGGGATGAAAGGCATGTCATGTGTCATCAATTCCATTAATCCCCCATTGTCTCATTCAAAATTGGGGGAAATTCTCTAAATTGACCCCTTGCATGTCTCCCCCATCTGAATTCAGAGGTTAGGGGATGTAATTAGGCTATTGGGATGCAGGATGGGCCTTGGATCATGGCCTTAACCCATTAGAATAGGCTTGGGCTTTCATTTCCCCTCGTTGGGCTTAGGTTTGACCATGGTTTACTTTGGGGTTTACTTGGTCAAAGTGATGGGTTGACTGATCCCATGTGTTGGTCTTGAGTCCCTTTACACCACAAAATGTTGATTTGGTCATGGTGATGTCCTAATTGGGTCAATTTAGCCATCATGTGTGATTTTGACCAAATTTGGGGGAAAGTTGACTTTGGTCAAATTGGAGCAATTATTGACCACATGATGGGGATTTTGGGTGCATTGGGTCCCCTATGATGTTATAAGACTAGGGGTGAAGTCAATTTCATGTTTTGGGGGTCAATTGGACCTATTGGTGAAGGATTGACCTATGTTGACCTTAAGGGTACTTTGGTCAATTTGGGCCAATTGGTGACTCCATGATAGGGCTTTTGGTTCACTTGTACCATAATTAGGGTTTTTAATACAGTGGTGGGGTCAATTTGATCATATGAAGTCTAATTGGCCCAATTTGAGATGAATTGGCCTATGTTGCTCTATTTTGACCTAGAGTTGATTTGGTCAAATTGGCCAAAATTGGTGACCCTACGTTGGGTCTTTTGGGTCACTTGGGTCTCTATTAGGGTTAGGTACCTATTGGTAAGCTCAATTTGAGTTGGTGAGTCCAATGTGAAGTAAATTAGCTAAGGTTGACCTTTGCACTTTTGGGGTGCTTATTGCAATTTTCCTAAGTCCAAGTTGACATAGGGTCATTCCATGACCTCTACTCACAACTTCAACCCTAACACTAACCCAAGGGGTCTAGAAGGAATAAAGATGTTACACATTGTGACTTTGTGGGTTCAATTAACCCTTCTTGATGCAACTAATAAACTTCTTTTTACAACAAGTGCATAATTATGTGGGTTAATACCTTTGTGGCTTGCTTTCGTTGGTTTGATATCTTTATTCTTTTTACAAGGCAAGAACACAGAATTATGGATTCTTCCATAGAGGATGAGCAAAGAAGACTATTTTCATGCATGAGTTATACATATCATCATCAAAGAGAATCGCATCATCATTAGATTCTACAGATGGGTATATTAGATTTGCTTAGAGGCCAAGAATCATGTCGGGGTTGGCATCATTTTCAATACAAAAGAGTGACTCGATTTCATCATTACCAATGTCAGCATTATCAATGAATTTGAGGTAGATTTTCAATGAGCCTTGAGATCTTCTCTTTGTCTAGATATTCTTTGGCATCTTGGTGATTTTTTGTTTCCTTTTTTTCTGAGGAATTTCCACTACTTCTTCTTGGAAAAGTAATTTCCTCCATCTTTTTAGTATTTGAAAAGGTTATCCTTTTTCTTCTTTTTGCATGCACAAGATTTAACTTTTCTTCATTTGATCTAGAGATTGTGATGATCACAAGCCTATCTAAGGATTTTGATTTAGTCATCAAATTGTTCAAAGAATCTCTTCTAGTTGCAGATATTTTCAAGTGAGAGTAACACGTTCTCGTATATCTCTCCAATAAATATGTAACTAATTGGAAGGTTCTTTACTTGGAGGAGTTGGGTTGTTTCATTTCCAAGTGGATTTGTAAGTGAATTTTGAAAACTCCACTTTAAGTTGATGTCATCGATTCCATTGATGACATCAAACTATTTTAACATTTTCTCGTAATAGGATTCCAGATATTTTCTTTCGTATGAGCAATATATCATGATCAAGTAATATTCTCTGGATTGAGTAGTATAGGGATGCCATGCTCCCATGAATTCATTGTGGATATGCATAATGGGGCATCTACATTCAAACTTTTTCTGAACATCTATTAGTGTACGCACCTAGAGTAATCCACCATTATCGTAGTCTGCCATGAAACCTTTCTATGAAAGTATCTATGGTCATTACTAGTAGTAGCAGTTATGCAGCACCAAGCATGCATTTTATAGATTCTATCTCGCCATTTTGATGGTGGGATATTGTCAAACAAGAACCCTTTGGATGGATCATTCTGGAAATGTCCTGATTGCCCAGGTTCTTGATGGCTTGCCTGAATAGATTGACTCGTATGTTTCCTCATCTTCAACTTTTGGATCTTCAAAAGAAGGGTCGGCCATTATAAAGTTGAGGGACATGCTTTCATCATTTTAATCTTCAGAAGACTTTCCCATAATGATGGTGTTGTCTCTAATCACTCTGACTATGTAGCTATCTTATTCAGTAATGAGGATACAGGATTTTCAACCATAAGCTAAGAAGATGGTTGGGATGCAGGAAACTCTTTAGAAGAAAATTATTTACATGGTGATTTTTTTGACTTTTTTATAGACTGAGGTGATTCATATAGTGTCTTAAGGAGGAATGCTACACTATTGAAAGGCATGTGATCATTTGGGGAGAAAGTTGATAGTGGTTGGGAATATGATGGAAGTGGAGGTAAATAAAAGGTGTAAGATGGCTCTTCATAATACCAAGTGGACTACTATTTCTTTTGGGTTCTGATAGAATGAAGTTGGGCTTTGAGACCCTTTAGCGCCGCCTCCTTTTGGACCAAGATTGGTGAATTGAAAGAAACAGTGTTGTCCAACTGGAGTAATTCATGGTGCAAGGCTGTTATCTCATCTTGTAGCTACATCGTGACTAGTGATAGTTGAAAGCCCATGGTCAAGCCTTTTCTCTATTGTTTATTGGCTTATCACTATTTGCTTCAAGACTTTCTTCTGCACCATTGCATTTTCATACTGCCAATTCAACGTAACTTCTGCATGAGATACATATTTAGTCATTCCATCTAGATTTTTGGTGCTCAAACTTTTTATATTCCAATCATGGGAAGTTCAATCTTTATCAAATTACATCATAGGAAATTATTCATCATAAGAAGTTGGTTGTAGCATATTACACTCTAGTCATTTAGAATAAATGACATAATAGTCAAACTTTCCAGATGGCCAACCAATAAATCCTAGTTTTGAATCTCCCTTTTACAATGTTCCTTGAGCAGACATTTTGTTGACTTCTTTTTGTTTCTTCTTCTTCTGGGTGGATCATCTTGATCAGAATAATCATCATCACATTAATCTGCTCAACACTTTTCATAAGAGCAGATGTCAAAAAACTAATGACCATCTTCACTGTATGCCCAGAAGTCTGTGACCTCAGCTTTTCGATTAGAATTACCGGCCCCGACGGTCTCAATTTTCTGAGAACGCCAATACCGCCTGTCTCATCTTTGGCAAATTCTCCAAGGAACAGACGGTCAGCTTCCAGCGAGAGCGCGTGACCGCACGGTCTGAAGATTTCTCTCTTTTTATTATTTGCACTGCATGTATCTTCTCTTCTCTGCCCCGGTTTTCCTGTACCCCAGGCAGCCCATTATTTTTGGACTTGCCATTTGGGCAGGTCCCCACGTCTATAAATAGAGGGGTAGGGGTGAGACTTTTGGATTCGAGCCTTCAACATATGACCTGTTTAAGCAGTCTTGGATTTTGTCACTTTTCAACCTCTCATACAGACCTATTTTAGACTTTCCAGTAAGCCTTTTCTGATCAATCAAAGCAGGTTTTTTCCTCATCAACATCTCTTCTGGCATCCTTTAGCCTAAGTAACTGGCACTCCACAGTTTCCCCTCATCCCTTTGAAGTGTGAGTTTTGGAGGTACATGATGCGTGTTCGGCAAGTGCACCGGTCGCACAAGTAATAAAGTTGGGAGTACGTCCCCGAATATCGTCTCTCAAGGAATGCGCGTGGTTAGTTTGACTCTTCGGATTGAGAAAATAATTACAAGAGTAAATTAAAGGAAAATAGGGGCTTTGATTTTGGTTTCCTAAATTACTACACAGAAATGAAATGCGGGTAAAAACTCCGCTTTGCAAGGCGGGATGGATGCAACAGCCGCGATGTCGTGCTTTGGAAAGCGCATGGACAAGAAGGCACGCGGATGGGCGATCGCAAGGGAGGAAGTGTTGAGGGTCGAAAGCACCTCTTCGCAAATGCTAATAGCACTTTTGCTATAGCGTGGATTGTGAACGTGAATGAAACGACACGATTGTCACAACGAGATCATCAACCAATAACATAACGAGACACGATTATATTATGACAACTAATTGTTCAATACATCAAAATCTCAGAAATTACACAACGAATAATTGATGTGAAAATGAGAGATAGAGGTTTCGTCACCAAAGGATGAAGACTCGTCGTCGTTCTCGGCCGGAATTCTGGGTTGTCAATCCGGATCCGGGCTCGGCTTTGGCTAACGTCCGGGATACTCAAAAGGTTGTCAATCCTCTGCTAACGTCCCGTCTTCTTCACTTGAACCTCTGAAACTTGCACCGAATCTCTGTGTCTTCTTCGTCTTTTCACTGGAATAACATTGCGTGGTTGAGAACTCGCCGGAGTGGATGAACACTGAGCGTTTGGATGACGAATCAATGCACGGATCTTGAACGAAGGATGGATGAACGAAGGGAGGCGAATGGGGGGAGAAAAACTCCCAAATATTCGTGGATGGGTGGCTACGGGGCGGAGATGGATCCCACGACATTAGGGCGAGCCCCTATTTATAGGAAGAGAAACGTCAAAAATGCACGGGGGTTCTTCTTCGCACACGGGCAGGTGCCCGTGCGTGAACAAAAATGCACGGGTAAAGACAGGCCCCTGATTCTGAGCCCTTCTTCGCGCACAGTCGGGAAACCGTGCGATCGAAAACGCACGACCGTGCATTTGGTCAGAAGTGCACGAAAAGGCCCGATCTCTCCCAAATGCCTCCAGGCTGCAATGAAAACTCCCAAGGATCCCAGAAATTAGGCATTGAACAATAAAAACTTAGGAAATTATTAATAACATGCAAACACTTGGCAAAATAGTGCACTCGTGCGTGAAATCCTATATGGATCAATATGAACGAAAAGTAGCTAAAAGTGTAGTGCACAAGCGTGAAAAATAGCCCAGATGAGTCCCGAAAATAGTGTAATTCTCGGACTCAGCACACCCCCAGACTTACTCATTTCCACGTCTTGGGCAAACACTCAATCCTATGCTAGAAAATTTGACGTTAAAGAAGCAACTGTGCAGGCAAAACATGATGGGAAGTGAAGAACTAACGAGCGTAAAAATAAAGTAGAAAAGATTTTAAAACAAAGACTATATTTTAAGAACATCTACAAGTGTAAAATACAAAATACTACTACTCTGAGGTGAATCACTGGTGAATCAAACAGTCGCGCCCTAGGGAAAATAGCGTGAACTGCTGAGGTGAGCGTTGTTCAAATTGGATCTCAAGGAAGAGCTCTCCAAGAAATCCATCAAGGTCGGTGGTCATACGCTTGCCCTTTCGCACCTTCTACACTGCATGAGATGATCTTATCAAGAATCAGTAGGGATTTTAGGCTAGACATAGGGCTTGGGTTGATGTACGGTAATGAAGTAGAAGAACGTAGGTTAAACGCACTCATCCTCCGGTAAATAACAAATTCCAACCTCAACATCTTCACCTTGAAGCACACTCCCCCAGACTTCATTTAAGCACGATGGTGCGCGCGAGACTACCACACTTGTGGTTCGATTCTTTTTAGAGTTCTTTTACTCTCTTTTTTTTATATCCATAAAAAGTTAGGATCTATCAAAATTTTAACTCATACACTTTTTTTGCGCGCACACAAATATCTCTCCGCAACGCAAAATCATCATAAATATATATATATATATTCCAAAGTTCGACTCTAGTGCGTATAAGGTTAGGATATGTGGCCTTGGTGAAAGTTTAGTGGAGTATAACAAATAGGAGAGGTAAGGCTCAACGAGGCTAGCAAAGGATGATGTTAGGTTGGGAAATCAAAGCTCAACCGGACCAAATGATGGCCTACGTCATGCTCCCAACAGGATCATTCAACGCACTCGTTTTGAAAATAGCTTGGGGCAAGTTCTTAACCACCGAGCGAGGTCTCCTCTCCTTCTAACTCAAACAACACGAGGCTAACAACTCTTCTACACTCGACCTAGGGCTACCGCTAGATTCACCAAATTCACCGTTTGAGTAGAGTATTAAGTAATTACACAAATGAAGTAAATAAAACTATAACTTTGTAATTAAATCTATTCTACATGAATTTTTAAGCTGCGTGAGCGCTTTACTAGTAGCACTGCACGGGTCACATCCTGTTCAGCCACACAATCCTAAACTAACAATCAAACTTCTAAGCATATACATCAAGCACTTACATGATAATTGCGCACGAGTAAAAAATAAAACACGTGTGGTGTGTGTTATGCAATGAGACAATCAATATAAATTTCCTAACACAACATTCTAGCATGTATGTGCGTGTAGCGTAAGCAAAGGCCCGCTCCCCCCAGACTTGATTTGAAAAACACATCAAATATAACATTTCATAGCAAAAATAAAGCTAGGTTAGGATTACCAATGCTCATAAGAGCATGCCAGAAGAGCGGTCACTTCCATCTTTAAGGTTCTCCCTCCTCTACCTCCAAGCGAGTTCACACCTTCATTGTTAGCATAAAAACAGACAAACAAAACATAATAGAAATTAAATAAGCAAACGGAACCTGGTGGTTCCCATGGGTTGTCTCCCAAGAAGCCCTTTTGCTTACCGTCCTTAAGGTGGACCAAATACCTGTATTAGCAGATAATAGAATTGTTCACGCAATATTAAAGAGAGGAGATCATCCAAGTCTATGTAGTATTATTACACAACCATACGGAGAAATCAACTATACATTGATTTAAAATAGTAACTGCAGATAGAAGAAAAAGGTCCGGAGACCCACAACTGATGGCAACGAAGTAAGAGGTTTAGCCTCCATCCCCAGGTCTCCTCTTTTTTGCTCTCTTTATCTCTTCCAAGAGTATTTCTTCAAAGAAAAATCGCTTTACCCCCTACAACCAGTCCTTTAGCGGAAGCACATTCGGTGACGCTGGAGTGGACAAAGCAATATCGTCTGCCACTGCAACATTCTTATCCGGCCAGGAATGCATCATCCGACTGCCCAAAAATGGGTTAGCATATTCCAAATTCTGCGGGGGCATAAATGAAACGATGTTAGAAATAACAGGAAGAGATGGAGCGAGAGTGGACTCAACATCCAAAGGAGCAAAGCAGGAGGAAGAAATGTCACAAGTGACATCCTCCCGTGAGAGATGATCAGATTCCACCTGGATGACCAACGCTAACTCTTCCTGTTGAATTATAACCAATGAAAGAGGGTTAAGAAACAAACTAGATGAAGAACATAAAGAATTATTGGTTGAGGGAGTGATCCTGGTTTCACTCCCTGCAGGTTCTGATTGTACAGCTATCACATCATGAGGAGGTTCTTGCAACACGGCCGAGGCAAGAGACAACAAAGTCTCAACCGGCATAGTCAATCTATCAATATACTCTTGCTGTGTTTCAAAGCATTGAATTATAATTTGAGCAAATTTGAAGAATTTCTCCTCCAAATAGGTTGTATCCTCGTCATGTTGTGACAGAGGCAGTAAAGAACATGACATCGCTCCTGCATACACACAACCCAAAAACAATAGAAATAAACAAAAAACAACAACTCCTGTAACTATTAATTCAAACACCAAAATCAAACTACGCCTGCATTCCCCGGCAACGGCGCCAAAAACTTGATGCGTGTTCGGCAAGTGCACCTGTCGCACAAGTAATAAAGTTGGGAGTACGTCCCCGAATATCATCTCTCTAGGAATGTGTGTGGTTAGTTTGACTATTCGGATTGATAAAATAATTACAAGAGTAAATTAAAGGAAAAATAGGGGCTTTGATTTTGGTTTCCTAAATTACTACACAGAAATGAAATGCGGGTCTAAACTCCACTTCGCAAAGTGGGATGGATGCAACGGCCGTGATGTCGTGCTTCATAAAGCACATGGATGAGAAGGCACGCGACTGGGAGATTACAAGGGCGGAAGTGTTGAGGGTCGAAAGCACCTCTTTGCAAATGCTAATAGCACTTTTGCTATAGCGTGGATTGTGAACGTGAATGAAACGACACGATTGTCACAATGAGATCATCAACCAATAACATAACGAGACACGATTATATTATCACAACAAATTGTTCAATACATCAAAATCTCAGAAATTACAAAACGAATAATTGATGTGAAAACGAGAGATAGAGGTTTCGTCACCAAAGGATGAAGACTCGTCGTCATTCTCGGCCGAAATTCCGGGTTGTCAATCCGGATCCGGGCTCAGCTTCGGCTAACGTCCGGGATACTCGAAGGTTTGTCAATCCTCTACTAACGTCTCGTCTTCTTCACTTGAACCTCTGAAACTTGCACCGACTCTCTGCGTCTTCTTTGTCTTTTCACCAGAATAACATTGCGTGGTTGAGAACTCGCCGGAGTGGAGGAACACTGAGCGTTTGGATGACGAATCAATGCCCGGATCTTGAACGGAGGATGGATGAACAAAGGGAGGCGAATGGTGGAGAAAAACTCCCAAATATCCATGGATGGGCGGCTACGGGGCGGAGATGGATCCCGCGACATTAGGGCGAGCCGCTATTTATAAGAAGAGAAACATCAAAAATGCATGGGTGTTCTCCTTCGCGCACGGGCAGGTGCCTGTGCATGAACAAAAATGCATGGGTAAAGACAGGCCCCCGATTCTGAGCCCTTCTTTGCACACGATCAGAAAACCGTGCGTTCGAAAACGCACACCGTGCATTTGGTCAGAAGTGCACGAAAAGGCCCGATCTCTCCCAAATGCCTCCAGGCTGCAATGAAAACTCCCAAGGATCCAGAAATTAGGCATTCAACAATAAAAACTTAGGAAATTATTAATAACATGCAAACACTTGGCAAAATAGTGCACTCGTGCGTGAAATCCTATATAGATCAATATGAACGAAAAGTAGCTAAAAGTGTAGTGCACAAGCGTGAAAAATAGCCCAGATGAGTCCCGAAAATAGTATAATTCTCGGACTCATCGGTACAATTTTTGTGCCAACTAAATGAACATGCGACCTTCAAATAGGATTGCTTAGGTGAATCCAGTGGACAGACAAGATGTCAGACCGCAAAATCTAGCTCACCGACGATCACCCTTCTTCGAACAGTGCAACCTCCTTAGAAGACCTTGATCTTCGCATCGAGCTCCACCTCGAGTAAGTTTGCAAAGAGGCCGCCCCAGGCTCGGCAGGAGACCACCTGGTATCTTGAAGCCATGAATCAGATCCTGGCTGTGATCTCCGAGAGGATATTTCCTCAAACCAATCGGGTCGCTACCCCAGATCCCCTAGCTGGCTGTCGTATTCCTGACTGTCTGATCCCTCAGCCCGTAGCTCCTCTGTGGTATCAGGCTGAGGAGTTGGCAGCTCATTGAGACTTCTTTAGAGCAGCGACTCAGGGAACCCCAGCCCGAGTGCTGAATTTTCAGGAGGAATATATTTATCCTCTAGCTTCTGTTGTTGTCCCTCCTGTCCTTCCAATGCTTTTGAAGCGTAGGAGCCTTCTCCTTTTACTGAAAGATTTCATTGGGAGCCAATTCCCAACTACTTCAGGGAGCCCCGGTTGCCTATGTTTACCTGAGAGAGTGACCCAGTCTCTCACCTTCATGCTTTTGAGTCTACTGTCACTCTGAGGTCTCTCTTAGATGTGATGAGTTGCAAGCTTTTGATCACCTCCTTAGATGGGCAAGCACGAGAGTGTTTTACAAACTACCTCACTAGTCTATCACTTGCTTTGTCATTCTGAGGCAAGCATTCCTTCTAAGGTTTGTAACCTCAAGGAAAAGGAAGAGTGGCCCTGCCACCCTCTTCAAATTTAAGCAAAGAGAAAGTGAGGCCCTAGCTCGTTTTGTGGATCGCTTCCAGAAAGAGATCCTTGGAATAATGGACGTCGATCCCTCTCCCTATATGGTGTCTACGGTGAACGGTCTCCAAGAAGGCCCTTTTAAATTCGAAGTCACCACCCGGGAACCCAACTCTTATCAAGAGATAATAAGCATCGCAAATCAATTCATAGAGGGGGAGATCAGTAACCCCAACTATATTTCTAACTTAACATCCAAAGACAGATAGAAGGGACATGTTGGTTTCTATCATGCACAGCAGTCGACGAAACCACCTCGTCAAGAGTTCCAGTCTCCTGCTCAAAGGGGGAGGAACTTCCGCCATCACCGTCCGTATCAAGGTCATCAGCATTTCCAGCCAAAGGGACCTCTGCTGCCAACCCCTGTTGGATCTGTAGGCGCCCTTAGAGGGGGGTGAATAAGGGTTGTAAAAAATTTTAAATTTAATTTATTCAAATGAGTTGAATGTATTTACTAAAATATTTCAGTTAAGACACTGTTGTAGGCTTTTTATGAGACTAGGTTGTATTTGGCATGGCAGATATGAACACTGTTACTACCGCAAGTGGTAGTGTTATCGCTCAGCGTTAGTGACAGAGAATGCCTTTTTGTTTAGATTTCAAAGGTCAGAGATTGCATAATGATAATAGTGAAAAAACATATAGTATTATTGCTTTTCGAATCATTACAAATATTTACTCCAATAACGCTTGAGATTGAGGCGAATGGGTAAAAAACTTTTTGGTTTTCCATACCGACCCTTCTCCCAAGGACCGGTTGGCTCTGTCCTATCTCTCCCTAGATGAGGCCTCGAGCAGCCCCCTTGATCTAACCCTAGACCTAGTCGCCATACCTACGAGATGAATTCTCCCTAGTCATCATAAGGCCCTAGTCACCAACCACGCGATAAATTCTCCTTAAGCCACTCACGACCTAGTCGCCAACACAGGTGAATTTCTCTAATGATATAAAGGTTAAGAGTTACAAGATAAAATAAAACTAAAGACAAAACCCCCCTCTTAGGTTGAACTTGAATAACTTGTCGAAGGCACGCCAAAGTAATCTTTGATGTTGATGCGTACAGTCTTTGTGTATGATAAGCATGATCGATCTTGTATCGAGTTCCTTGCATTGATGAACGTTGATTGGAGTTTCCTTGGCTGCAAAGAGGAGGCTCTCACGAATATAGTAGTAGTGACTTCGATATCTTCTAAAATTAGCTAATCGTCTCATCAAAATGGAGGCAGACAACTCTTTAAATAAGCTCGGATCCTAGCGCCAGTGGTAGTGCTACTGTCGGGCGGTAGCCACTTTAGTCTACATTCTGACACGCGGATCGAGCCATTTTTGGCATCCTTCTTCCTCCAGAATTGGTATCCCTTCCTACCGTGTTACGGTAATGCTAATGCACTGTGTTAGTATATATTATTCCCAGCCGTCAGATCTCCTTCCTTTTCTGCTCCTCAACCAGCATCGTGATCTCGGGACTTCCATAAGTTACCGTCGGGCGTTTGCCTTAATGCTTCGCGGTAAGATTTGTCTTATTCAGTCTCGATGACCTTCCTTTCTCGACGAATGTTTCCTTTTCGATGAAGTTTCCAAATCTGCATAGCTACAGCCAGCGGTAGCGTTAGTGCATTGCGCTAGCACTAGAGTATTGACCTGGTAGGGAATTCTTCGTCTTTCTTTCTCGTAGTCATAGAGGCATGACATTAGTAGTTCCTGCACACTATAAATATCTGACAAGTATAATCAAATACAATGGGATTTGTTATTCTCAAACCAAGAGATGTGGAAAGTATGTTCCAATAAACTCCCCCTTTTGATAATAACAAATCTCTTTAGAAAGAAAACATTTAACAGTAACAAATGTGTTTATAACAAAGGATAGGCATGATAGTACGAATATGCTCACCCTATATAGATGCTCCCCCTATATGAGTTCTCCCCCTAAATTAAAGCATCTTATGTATTTTTCTCCCCTTAAGTGTGAATTTCTTTCAAAGTTATTCTCCCCCTTTTGGTATTATCAAAAGAGGGTTGAGAGAAGTGATATAACATGATAATGATTTATTACTTAGTGATACTACATAGTGAATGAGTAAAGGCTGGAGTTCTAATTACTTAGATATTCTCCTCCTTTTGTAGGAAGTTTGGAGTAAGAATGAGTATCAATAGATAGGGAGCCAATTTTAATTTAAGAGAAATATTCATGATCGAACATACATGAGAAAGGATAGTGGAAAGCATGATTTAAGATAAATAAACATCTTTATGGGAGTTTGAAGCATAGTAAAAGAGTAAGAGTTTTGTGTTAGTGGAAAATAGATGTTTTAGCAATTTAAGTCCAAGATCAAAATATCATTTGTTATCATAATACAATAACACTTGTTTAAAGAGTAAATAGTGTGCATACAAGGCGTAGTGAAATATAAGTTCAAATACTTTTGAAATAAAAATGCTTTTTGAAGTTTGCAAGCATAATAAATAAGAATGTTAGTGTTTGAAAGAAGATGTTTTGAGTTTGAAATCCATGGATGCTTTTGGTATACAAAAATAATTCAAGCATGATTTTAATTTATCAAGACAAGATAGGAAACTATATTATTCAAAATTCACAATTCAAGTATACTTGTACATTATAGAAATCATGCAAAGTTATCTAGTGCATTTACTATCTTGTCTTGATAAATCTTGTCTTGATAAATCTTGATAATACATAGCTTCCTATCTTGTACATTGTAGAAATCAAGCATGATAGTACATGGCTTCCTATCTTGTCTTGATAAATCTTGATAAATAAAATCATGTACATGACGGATTATGTACATGAAATATAAATTAAAACCATGTACTAACTTATATCTTGTCTTGATAAATTAAAATCATGTACAAAATAATATTCATGCAATTATGCTTCTTATCTTGTCTTGATTTTTGCCTAGCTTTTTTATATGCAATTATGTTATTTTTAAGCGTGGTGACAATGGAGTCAATGTGGGTTTGATAGTTATTTCTTAATTCCTCAAATATTTCATCCATCTCTTTAATTGTAATGTTATAATTTTCACACATAGCACAATTAGTTTTCAAAGATGAATTTTCTAAAGACAATTTATCATTATGTTCTCTTACAAAGATAAGTTCCTTTTCAAGTTCCTTGTATTTTTCTTTTAATTCATTAAATTGTATGCAAGGTGTAATATTTTCAACTAAAGAGTCAAGGGTAGTCCTAGATAACTCAAAATTTGATTCTTTATTTACTTCTGCTTTAAACCATTATTTTCTAAACGCAATTTGCAATTAGCATTTTTAATTTCTTAATTTTGCGCTTAGTACTTTATAGCAATTGTAATGTAGAAATAGAATTACAAACAATAAGGGAATTTGATTTCCTTATAGTGCTTTTGGATGAGGCATGGGTTAAACATGAAGTTCCTGGGACATCTTCTTTGCATTCCTCTTCCATAGATGAGTTTCCATCTTCTCTTCCCATTGATGTGTTGTCTTCTTCCATTTCCTTTGATGTGCACTACATACCTAGAGAAAGGCAATCATAAGTATTTTCAAGAAAATTCCAAATCTCATAAGCAGTAGGTAAAGTATAAATGAGTTTGAAAATATTTTGATCAAGCCCACAAAATAAATAATTCATTGTTTTAGCATTTAAACACATTTCAATTCTATTTAATATACTTAGGGGCTTTTCAATAGTAATATTCCTAACTTTTTCAAGAAAAAATGTCATTAATATTTTCCACCCTTTATAATTATAGGCCATAAATAAAGGTGGTGCTAATGAATTTTCATGTAATACAATTTCATCTCCTCTAGTGGAAGCGGGATCATGAAGCGCCATTATTCCCGGTTGTGAAGCCGTTTTGGAATAACTGGCTCTGATCCCACTTGTTGGATTTGTAGGCGCCCTTAGAGGGGGGTGAATAAGGGTTTTAAAAACTTTTAAATTAAATTTAGTTTATTCAAATGAGTTTACTGTATTTACTAAAATATTTCAGTTAAGAAACTGATGTAGACTTTTTATGAGACAAGGTTGTATCTGGCACGACAGATGTGAACATTGTTACTACAGCTAGCGGTAGTGTTACCACTTGGCGTTAGTGACAGAGAATGCCTTTTCGTTTAGATTTCAAAGGTCAGAGATTGCATAATGATAATAGTGAAAAAAACATATAGTATTATTGCTTTTAGAATCATTACAAAAATTTATCCCAATAACATTTGAGATTGAAGCGAATGCGTAAAAACTTTTTGGTTTTCTATACCGACCGTTCCCCCAAGGACCGGTTGGCTCTAGCCTATCTTTCCCCATATGAGGCCTCGACTCGCACCAAGATCTAACCCTAAACCTATTTGCCACACCCACACGGCGAATTCTCCCTAGTCCTCGCAAGGCCCTAGTCGCCAACCACGCGGCGAATTCTCCCTATGCCACTCATGACCTAGTCATCAACACGGGCAAATTTCTCCACCGATACAAAGGTTAAGAGTTACAAGATAAAATTAAACTAAAGACAAAAACTCACTCTTAGGTTGAACTCGAAGAACTTGTCGAAGGCACGCTGAAGTAATCTTTGATGTTGATGCGTTTGACCTTCGTGTAAGATAAGCATGATCGATCATTCTTTGAGTTCCTTGTGTTTATGAATGTTGATTGGAGTTGTCGTGGCTGCAAAGAGGAGGCTCTCACAAATATAGGAGTTGTGGCTTCGATATCTTCTCAAATCAGCTAAATGGCTCGTCAAAATGGAGGCTGAGCACTCTTTAAATAGGATCGGATCCTAGCGCAAGTAGTAGTGCTACCGACGGGTGGTAGCCTCTTTAGGAAACATTCTGGCATGCTGATCGAGCCATTTTTGGCATCCTTCTGCCTCCATAATTGGTATCCCTTACTACCACGACGCGGTAATACTAACGTGCCGCGTTAGTATATATTATTCCCAGCCATCAGATCTCCTTCCTTTTCTGCTCCTCAATCAGCATCGTGATCACGGGACTTCCATAAGTTACCATCGGGCGTTAGCCTTAACGCTCCATGGTAAAAGTTGCAATATTCAGTCTCGACGACCTTCCTTTCTAGATGAATGTTTCCTTTTCAACAAAAATTTCCAAATCTGCATAGCTACCCCTAGCGGTAGCATTAGCGCATCGCACTAGCGCCAGAGCATTGACCTGGTAAGGAATTCTTCGTCTTTCTTTCTCATAGTCATAGAGGATTGACAGTAGTAGTTCCTGCACACTATATACACATGGCAAGTATAATCAAATACGATGGGATTTGTTATTCTCAAACAAAGAGATGTGGAAAGCATGTTCCAACAACCCCAATTGCTCTAGTCCCTCAGCAAACACCTGTTCATCAAGTCCAATTCTATCAGGTGCCACACCCAACCTCATCACAACCTTCATTCAACGACTCTCAAGCGTCTTTTACCGAGCTCAAACTATCCATGACCGAGGTAGTTCAAATCCTCTAAAAGCAGCCTTTTTACAAAAGGCCTGCTCCTCTGCAGTCAGATCCCAAGTCCATAAATCTCTCTCTCTCTATTTTGAACATCACAGGGAGATAGGACATTTGATAGAAAATAGTCGAGCTCTCCGCATGCTAGTAGAGAAGCTCCTGATAGAAGGAAAGCTACAAAACATTGTTCTGAGAGGAGATTTTATAAAAGCTTCGACCTCTAAGAGCCAAGAGGTAGCAGAAGCTCGCTGGGAGTGTGAGGAAGTAGACGACGTTGGCCACCTTGGCAATGTTGGTTATCTGAATAAATGCATGGAAGCCAGAGATGAGGGTTCCTTGGGCTGCCTCTTCTGCATTCATCGAGAAGCAGGGCTTGAATCCTCTAGGAAATCTACTCTCGCAAGAGTCTATTGCTCAGAGGTCGCTGCTACCTCCTCTTCTGCTCCTGTTCGGGGGCTGGTCACTTTCGGGCAAGATTGCCTTCCTCCCACCTCCAATCCCTTCAATGATTTAAGGCGGTAATTGAAAAGTATTTGGTGGAAAATATTCTGATCGATACTAGAAGCTCGATGAACCTCTTGTTCAAACCAGCATTTGAGTCCCTGAAGACTGGAAAGACTCTTCTTTCCACTGAAGGGACAATCTACGGCTTCTATGGGGACAAAAGGAGGTGGAACGAAGTGTCACACTCTCGATGACACTTGGAGGAATCCCAAAGTTGGTCCAATTCATAGTCATTGAAGCTCTGAGCAGCTAAAAGCAATCTTCAGAAGGCCAATTCTGAACGAGTATCAAGCAGTCATTTCTACTTTCCACCTGGCTGTGAAGTTTGCATTGAATGGAAAACAATATCAAATCAAAAGTGATCCGAAGATAGCCAATATGACTGAACCGTCTCCTCCCAGGATAGTTGAAGCTCCCCTAGCACATCAAGTCTCTTATCATGCCAAAGCTATGGAAGAAATAGTAGAAGAATATGCTAGAGATGGAGCTCGCTTGGAACCTTCCCAAGCAATTCACTCATTTCCCATCGATGAAGAAGATGATAGCAAGAAGCTCTATATCAATGCAGAGCTATCTGGAAAAGATAAAAGTCAGCTCATCCCCTACGTTATGAAGAACCTGAATATTTTTGCTTGGTTCGTAGATAACGTGCCAGGAGTCAATCCTGACGTTGCTTGCCACCATCTCAGCATCCACCCAAACTTTACTCCTATCAAGAAAAATAAGAGAGCAGTGGCGGTGACTTAGCTCAACCCATTCCGGAGGAGGTGTAAAAGCTCTTGAAAGCCAAATTCAACAGAGAAATTCAATATCCAAATTGTGTGTCGAACATTGTAATGGTTAAAAAATCTGGGGGAAATGGAAAATGTGTGTTGATTTCAAACAACTTAATAACGCTTGCCCGAAAGATTACTACCTCTTGCCTAAGATAGATTCATTAGTTGATTCTGTTGTAGGGTATTCTTGCATGAGTTTTTTTAGATGCATTCTCTGGCTATCATCAAATAAGAATGCATCAACCTGACATCCCTCACACCTCATTCATCACCAATGACGGATATGCAATCTTGTAATGCCTTTCAGGATGAAAATACAGGAGCAACTTATCAAAAAAAGATGGATACGGTTTTTAAAAATAAAAAAAGGATGAAATTTGGAGGTCTATGTCGACGACCTCCTAATAAAAAGTAAAACTTTCTTTGCTCACCTCGATGATCTCACCGAGACATTTGCAACCCTCTGAACCTTCAATATGAGGTTAAACCCATTGACATGTATTTTCGGAGCAAGGGAAAATTCCTTAGTCATCTCCTTATTCCGCAGGGGTTAGAAACAAATCCCGATAAGGTGAAAGTGATTCTAGATATGGAACCTCTGTGGTCATCTAAAGAAGTTCAACAGCTAGGCAGAAGAATGGCAGGCCTAAGCCATTTTATATCTCGCTCAGGAGATAAGAGTGCTCCATTCCTTAAGACTCTCCATGGAGGAGTAATGTTTGAATAAACAAAGGAATGTGAGGATGCCTTCAACCAGCTCACAACACAATTAACATCAACTCCTTTGCTTCAAAGCCCTCGAGAGGGTGAAGACCTTTTTCTTTATCTCGGAGTCGAAACTGATGCGATAAGTTTGGTATTGGTCAGAGAAGAAAAGAAGAAACAAATTTCCAGTTTACTATGCAAGAAAGATATTAAGAGATGTGGAAACTCGATATCCAATTCTTGATAAGTTGGCATTGATGCTTGTCACTTCAACTCAAAGGTTGTGGCCATATTTCCAAGCTCACTCTATTTAGATTGTGACAGATTTCCCATTAAAGAATGTGCTACAAAAGCCAAAACATTCGAGCAGATTGGAAAAATGGGCAATAGAACATAGCGAGTTTGAAATATCCTATGTTCCCAGAGTAGCAATCAAGGCTCAAGTGTTAGCGGATTTTATGATAGATGCAATAGAAATCAATTCAGAAAAATAGGTTGGAACACCTCTTGCTTGGACAATCTTTGTCGATGGAGCTTTGGGGAGGAATTCATCAGGAGCAGGAGTTGTATTGATTAACCCAAATGGGGTTAGGCTGGATCAATCTCTAAAGTTCTATTTCCCAACCATAAACAATCAAGAAGAATATGAAGCGTTGCTCTCCAGTCTCAAGTTTGCAAGATAGTTGGGTATTGAAGACGTAAAAGTTAAAATTGATTCTTTAGTAATGGCATCTCAAGTGAATGGAACTTTTGAGACTAGTGATCATGTTCTGAAACAATATCAAACTCTGGTGAAAACTGAGATAGGCAAGTTCAAAAGCTTCACCATTCAACACATTCTACGATCAGAGAATGCAAAATTGGATGAGCTAGTGAAGTTTGGTCTTCTTTCAGGAGGAACTGCCTCAGAACTTTTCCACCCAGCTATTGAAGAAAGGGAGGTTATGCAAATAAATCAACGTCCATCATGGATGGTTCCATTCATCCTCTACCTCTCAACTGGGGAGTTCCACCCATCGGTGAATGTTAAGAAAAGATTCAAATTGAAAACAACATATTACTACCTCATCGCAGGAGTGTTGTACAAGAAGACTTTTCTTTCACGCTAGCATGATGTGTTTCTGAAGAAGAAATTCCAGTTGTGCTTCGAAAGGTTCATTCTGGAGAGTGTGGAAACCACTCGGGATCTAGAACTTTGAAGAAGAGGATTCTGAGGCATGGTTATTTGTGGCCTCAAATGAGAAAGTATGTCGTGAAATTCGTGAAGAAATGTGTTCAATGCCAAATGTTTGCTCCTCTTTAGCACCAGCCAGCTCAACATCTCAATTCAATAGAAACTCCATGGTCATTTGCGGTTTGGGGGATGGATCTGATTGGACCTTTCCCCTTGGTTAGTGGACAATGCTGGTTTATTCTTGTAATGATCAGCTACTTCAGCAAGTGGATTGAGGCGAAGGCGTTAGCCAAAACCACTATGCAAATTATGAAAAAAAATTATATGGGGAGAGATCATATGCAGACATGGAATCCCCATGAAAATCATTACTGATAACGGTCCTTGGTTCAACAACTCTAACTTAATAAATTATTGTGGTCAAATCGGCACCGAGCTGAGATTTGCTTCAGTACACCATCCAAGGAGTAATGGGTAAGTGGAGGTTACTAACAAGCTGATCATAAATCTCTTGAATAAGAAAGTGGGAAATCTTCGAGGCAATTGGGCAAAACAACTATCTTCGGTGCTCTGGGCTTTTAGGACAACTCCAACCTCAGCTACTGGAAAAACTCCTTTCAAGCTATCTTATGGCTCAGAAGCTCTTATCCCGGTTGAGTTTGAGGTGATGAGTCCAAGAGTACTACTATATAAATAGAATGAAGATAGTTGGATGGAAGGAAATGATGAAGAGTTGAGGTGCAGTATCGGTCTTATTAAAGAACTAAGAGATACGATAACAATCTGACAAGAAGAAGTAAAAAGGAGAATGGCCAAATATTTTGACAAAAATGTCAAAGTAAAAGAATTTGTTGTTGGCAATCTGGTTCTAAAGAAGGTAGGTGCATCAGCGAGATCTGGCTAAGTTGGGAAGCTCAATCCAAATTAGGCAGGACCATTCATCATCAAAGAAGTACTCAAGAATGGTTCTTATTGTCTCTAGACTTATGAAGGGGAAGAGGTGTCAGACACTTGGAGCGGAGACGATTTGAAGCGTTTCTTTTCTTGATGATTTTGTCTTTTCATTTTTTTCCTCTTGCAAGTGTTCTGATAATGATGTAATATCTTGTACTCTCTCTACATATTGAAAAGGAAGTATCGAGATAGAGTGTTGGCATGGCTAAAATCCTACCAAGTGAGACATCAATGGATCCTACTTGTTGCCCCCTCGACTTCAAGCTTGAGATGTAAATATACCATAACCCCAGATAGAGGGGAGATTTCGTATCTGTGTAGTAGTAACTCGCCAAGCTTGTGCAGAGGATTGTTAGGATGTCGGGTCCTTGCTGACATCTAACACACCCCTGCATCAAGGGAGGTCTAGGTGAATGTCTAGCTCTATCACGCATTACAGGAAATCATTACAGTCTTGATGATCCTTCCCAGGGAAAGCAATGTCGGTGGCTCTTCAGCAACCACACCTTCCCTACTGATCATCTTTCTCTGTGACCCTCGAATACTCATTGGTCTAAGGATAGCCAAGATGGGCGGTCAGTAGAACGTATGACCCTCTCCTGAGCCATGGAGTGGCTAGGGTGCTACAATCTTGATGATCTCTTGAGGAAAGCAATGTCGGTAGCTCTTCAACAACCACACCTGCCCTTTTGTTCATTTTGGTATGTATACATCTCTTCTTCTAACCGTCGAGATCGCTCTTCTTAGGGTGTTACATTCTTAATGATCTCTTCCAGGGAAAGTAATGTCGGTAGCTCTTCAGCAACCACACCTGCTCTATTGATCATTCTGGTCTATACACCTCTCCTCTATCTCAATTTTCTCCACTTTCTATCTCTTCCAATAAGAGGCGATCTAGAGTAATTGAGACCACCAGCTTGGGATTTCTATCCATTTTAGTAAGGGGCGGTATGGAACATTTCAGACCGCCACCTGTAATTCTCTGTTATTTTTCTGATAAGAGGCAGTTTGGAGCATTTAAGACTGCCACCTATGTTTCTTTGATTATCTATTCTATTAAGGGGCTGTCTGGGGCATTTAAGACCGTCGCCTGAGTTTTCACTATACATTTTTCTGTTAAGAAATGGTCTGGGGAACTTAAGACCATCACCTTAGGATTTCTCTATTATCTATTTTTATAAGGGGCGGTCTGAAGTATTTGAGACCGCCTCCTATGGTTTTATCTACTCATCTTTTTTAAAGGGGGGATATGGAGTATTTAAGAACGACAACTGAGGTCTTTCCTCTATCTTTTCTATTAAGGAGCGGTCTAGAATAGATGAGACACTGTCACTTATTTGCTATAAATCTATAAAGGTATTTCAGTTATATCATCCACAAAAGGGCATTCTGGAATATTTGAGATCACCACCTGCGTTTCATACTCAATGATTCTTCTAAGTGGACTGGAGCATCTAAGGTCTTCATCTATAGCTATAATGATTTGAGCTTTCTACAGAAAACCTCAAGTACTGGAGATCGCCATTTATGAGCAGTTGCCATCAAAAATATTATTGGAATCATCTATATATTTTATCAGGAGGCGATCTCAAGTATTGACAATTATTATCTTTTGAAATTGTTGTAGAAAGAAGAGATTTAGAATTCAAGAGATCGGCATCCTTGATTATCAATTATTCTTCAAGCCAAAAATGATTTGTTATGTGTTTGAAATGTTATCGATCTCTCTTATCTAGCTAAAGATTCTAGCTCAATAACTTCAAAGCTTGTGATCGAATGAATATATTGCTTCTGTGGATTGCGTGATCACTCATAATGGAGACAATGACCATGCATAATGGACACAGTCATCGATTTATATATTAAGATAGACTCTCTCTAATGGGAAATCATAATGAGGTTGCAGATCAGCAAATATAAACATAATCATATTCAATATAATAAGAGCATTAATTCATAGGAAACAGACAAAGATATACAAAACATTCTTTTCATTCCATCTTTTGCAGTATAAAGAGATCGCGCAGCCTCAAAACCCGCAGTTACATTTCAAACAAATTAATAAAAGGCAACTAGAAAGGATCTTCAGTCTTCTTGGTTGCTCTTCGATCTCTTTGGAGATCGCTGATCTGATGATGAGGATGCGGTCTCCCCTAAAGATTCTTCCGAACTTCCTTGAGGAATCCTAGATCCAGATCTTGAGACCGCTACCGAACTCAGCTCATCACCAGGAATGTATTGGCTCCCGCTTAAAGGAGTAGGCTCATTCTCTCTATTTACATCCTTCGTGGTCTCTCCTTCTTCACCTTCTTTGTCAGTCTCAGAAACAGTGATCGACGCTTCATCGATCATTCTTGCCATTTTTGTAAATAGATCAACGAACTTCTTGAAACTCAGTAGAGAAACCACCGCATTCACGAAGCCGCGAGATCGTCATGTTAGATGCTCCTTTCATATGCTTCATCATTGCCTTTTGGAAGGCAGTATTATCAATATGATAAGCTTCTTCATTCATTTTCTGTATGAGAAAATATATGAGATCGAGCGATCACGATGAGAAAGAGTTACAGACCAAATGTAAAATTTCCTTACATGTAGTCTTTCTTGCAAGGTTTCGATGTCTTTCAGGGCCATACGAAGAGACCACCCCATATGGTAGTTCAAGACCACACTCCCAGCGGCTGCTTGCGCATCCATATCAGGGAGCACCTCGGCATCAATGGCATTGGCCTCTTTGGCATTGTGTTCGTCATATAGTTCAGAAGTGACCGCATTGGCATGGCGAGTCAACTTCCCGCTCCAAAGAGAAAGGGCGGTGGACACCTTCGCACTCTTTCCCTTCTTATTCCACTTGAGAAGGGGCTTTCCCTTGCTATCTTTCATCATTTCATAAAATCCTATCATAGGAAAGGACACGCTAGTGGACACAGATTCTTGAGCGGTCTTATTAGCCACCCACTCGCAGTCTCACTTTTGCCGCATCTCCCTCTAGGTGATGATTTCTTCATCCGGTGCCATGGGATCTACTGTTGGGACCGCCAAGGTCACTGAAAGGAAACCAAATGATTAGAAAAAAGCAAAGGAAAATAGTAGTGAGACCGTAGATAGCTGCTTACTTTCTTCAAGAGTGACCTCGGCGACCACAGGCCAGAGGGCCAAGTAGTGGAAGAGGCCGTGGCGCTTTTCGGCCAAGAAGGCCAAAATTTTGAGTTCCTCTTCTGAGATCTCTTTGGGCTTTCTGAAAAACCCTTCTCCTCGACGAGATGACAAAGTACTGAGACCGCCTAAGCCGCCTTCGAACACCAAGAACCTTTCCGTCCAGAAAGGAATCTCATTTGGAAGGTTCAGGACTTTGATGCCTTGACAGGAAAAGCACATCAATCCTTTGAATTCTTCCTTCTTCCTCCCTTCTTTCAGCGACTTCATTGTAAAAGTGGCATGGAACAGATCCATTATAAATTAAATCTTTGTCGATCTCAAGTAGCTAATGAAAGCTGACATGAAACTGATAGAATTTGACGGCAGCTGTCCGAACACAACTCCGTAATATTCCATGATCTCCAGGAATTCCAAGGGTAGGGGAAGCATCAGACCGCAATCGAAGTGATTGATTGGGATGATGAGCTTATTCTTGGCACCAAAATTCAACCCTTTATTTTCCTTGGGAAGTCTCACGATGATCTAATTCAGAATTATGTGTCTTTCCAGAAAAGATGCATACTCATCTTGAGAAAGTCTGCATGGTTTGTGATCGAAGTTCACAAAAGTTTCCGTACCGGCACCTCAGGAGGACACCATTTTGCGAGATCACTGAGACCGGTGCTTAGGGCGCACACTGAAGTGAGAAACTTCAATTCTGAACTCTGCTATTTATAGAAGTTGGAGGATATTTTTGTCATGATGACTAAATTTGAGACCGCCCAGTAAACCTAGCAGACCGCCAAACCTGCATATTGGGTAAGAGATAATAACAGTAGAATTGATCACAATAAATTAAAACCGCACCATCTCAAGCACCAAGCAAGAGAGTATGCACAAGAAAAAATGGCAGACAACACAAGACCGCAAAGATCGACATCATAATATTGCAGAGACCGCATAGAAAGGGAATTAAAGCATCAATATATATTACAGACAGAATCAAATTGTTCAATTATAATGTCTTCTAAGATCGCTTGAAAGAAAAATAAAAATTCTATCTCCTCGCTGGATGCTTCCTTCCAATGAAAACAGCAGCATCTTGCATCTCATTGACAGTGATCATTTTTGACACCATACTGTGACGTGCTAACATCACCGTTCTGTGAATCTTTGTAATTTCCTTATCCACCTGCTCCAAGGAGACCACAACAATCTCAGAAGATAGCATCTCTTCTTGGTGACTGCCAGAGGTTCTCGGACGCAAAGTCATATTGGCAGGACCAAATCTAAGTGTTGCAACCTCAGCGGTCAGCGCAATGACCTTCCCCTTATAGTATTTAGTATCCTTCTCAGACTTCCGAAGTTGGTCCTCTAGCATCCGCTCCTGATCCCGCATAGTGCGAACATCCTCAAAGATAGGTTTGAGAATGTTCGTGAATTGCGGAGGGATCGTCAGCTTCTGCAGAATTTTCTCTTCTTCTTGGACCGATTCAATTTCTTCAGTATCTATTGTCAAAAGAAAAGAATTATAAGCTCGACTTTAACTATTCAGAAAGAAAAGATTTCAAGCATAAAATATACTTGGAAAGAATGGTAGATTGCGGTCATTGAAAGGATTTTCGGCTTCTTTGGTGACCGCAGGATCTGCAGTCAGCAAAAGGTGGTCTAATCCTCTAAAGCACTCCTGGTTCATTCTTTCCAACTCTCTTTTCTACAATATCTCTCCCTCTTTCCTTCTCCTTTTAATTCTGCATTACTAATGAGGATGTCATCTATTTCAATGATGACGATCTCACGAGCTCTTTTGGAGATGGAGGTCTGAAAGCGAGCAAAGGAAGCGAAATTGGCGGTCTCTTGATCACTTTTGCCTTACCAATTCGCAGAACAGAGACAACCTCTGCGTGGTCTGTCGCTGCCTTGGTTAGCTTGGGATCTTGGCTAGCAGAAAACCTTGTCAAAAAGGTGACCAATGCAGCCTTCTCCTTCTTGAGTTGTTGTTTTTTCTCTCCTTCCTCTTTCTCTTCTCCCCCTGTCTCTTTACCGGTCTATTTCATAGTCTCCTTCTCTTTTTCCTTCTCTTTCACCTTCTCCTTCTACTTTTTAGTGACCTCTTTTTCTTCTCCCTCGCCTCAGCGGTCTCCTTCTTCTTATCTTTCTTCTTCTCTTTAGCAGACTTTTTCTCTTCCTCAAGCTTCTTCACTCTCTCATTCTTTCTTTCATCTTCTGCGATCAGCTATTCTGCCTTCTCCTCCTCCTTCTTTCACATTATCTTTTCAATTCTTTTCCTCCTCTTCTTCTTTCTTCCTCTTCTCTTCATCTACTCTCTGCCTTTCTTCTTCATCTACTGTCGCTTTTCAGCAATCTTTCTCTCCTCCTCGGCGATCTCCCGAAGTCGTTCAGACTCGAAAGGATCAATTACCTATGAGATCGAACATGGAAGATCATTAGAAGGAACGTCATCAAGGTAAGTTATTAGCTCAGAGTCTTCCCCCTTGAAGACATTGAGATAACAAGAAGAAAAGAGAAACTGGCCTTGTCACTTACCTTAGCAGATGTGTCCTCTGGGGAGTGTCCGAGACCGCCTTCTTCAGACAGGATGGTCAGTTTGACCGCAGTGGTCTTGGCGGTCACTTCTTCTTCTTCATCACTCTTTCCTCTCTTAATAGTTTTTACAAATGAATTAGTCTCTTTCCTCTTTCTTCCTTTTACAGCTTCTTGCTGCTCTCCTATCTGATGCCAGATCCTTTCAGCTGAGGTCTTCTGCTTCTGCATCCCATCTTTTATAACTTCCATGGAAGCAGTCTCATCGCACTAGATGACCGTCTAGTTAAGGGCTTCAACAGATTGCTGGCAGTCAAAGGTGATTGTTCCATCGGGAAGCCTTAATACAGTTGGCCCTGAAGAGGTGGTCATCACGTAAATGACATTTGAGACCACCAAGGCCACTCCATCCTTTGCAAGCTCTTATTGATTCTCATTTGCAGAAGAACCAGCGGTCACTTTTGGAGCCTTTCCTTTAGTTGCCCCCTTGAAAGTCTTGACCACCAAAGTCTTCTTCGAGCTCGTCGAATCTTTTCCATCGATCATTTTCTTTGAAGAGGCACCCCTAGGTGAAAATCATGTTTTTGCCCACTTGTCAAGAGCCATCATCATGTCTATTTTCAAAAGATCATGACGATTTAAATAAGGGTGATCACAGAGTGGATTAGCTCGCAACTTCTTCTAGAAAGTTCTGAGTTCAAAAACCTTGAAGCAGTATTTATAGACCTTCTAGAATTAATGATGGTTGCGATCTCCGTAGTCAAAGCAAACTTTTCTGATGTTCCAGCAAAACATAAAAATGTGTGGGGATCATGTTTGCCCGGAAGTTTGCGACCTCAGCTTTTCGATCAGAATTACCGACCCCAGGAGTCTCAATTTTCTGAGACCGCCCAGACCACCTATCTTATCTTTGGCAAATTCTCCAAGGCACAGGCGGTCAGCATCTAGCGAGATTGCATGACCCCATGGTCTGAAGATTTTTCTCTTTTTGCTAATTGCACCACATGTATCATCTCTTCTCTTCCCCGGTTCTCCTGTACCTCAGGCAGCGCATTATTTTTGGATCTGCCCATTTGGGCAAACCCCCACATCTATAAATAGTGGGGTATGGGTATCATAAAGGGGACTTTGGATTCGAGCCTAATGCTTATGACCTGTATAAGCGGTCTTGAATTTTGTCTCTTTTCAAACCTCTCAGCCTGACCTATTTTAGACCTTCCTGTAATCTTTTTCTGATCAATCAAAGCGGGTTTTTGCCTCAGCAAACCTCTCTTCTGGCATCCTTTAGCCTAAGTAACTAGCACTCCACAGTTTCCCCTCATGTAACATCCCTAAAACAACTAGGCCCCCAGGAGGATTTTGTTTTGACAAGTGTCATGATATAAGACTAGGTTTACCAAAAATGGCCTTAGAAGTCTAAGTGGCAATATCAAAACACCTTGCTCTACATTTACCAATTTTTAGGTCACCTAGCATAGGTTTAATCAAATGAGCTTCAATATGTCAATATGAGCTTACCTTGACCCTCATAATCCTTCAAGGAGACCAATAGGTCAATATGGAGCCATTGGGGTCAACCAAATTGACCAAGTTGACCAAAGTCAACCCCAACCCTAAATGGGTCAAACCTCTCTAATTAGGGTCAATTTGCTTTTAAATGGACAATGTGACTCCACCATAACATTCATAACCCATTAGGGAGTCCTTTGGGTCACTTAAGGCCCAATTGGGTCAACCCATTTGGTCAAATTGACCAAAGTCAACCAAAACCTAATTTGGTCAAACCTCCTTGATTTAGGGTCTCATAGTTATCTAATGACCCAATTGGCCTCACCCAACTCTTCCTAATCCTCTAGGGAACTCAATGGGTCACAAATAACCCAATGGGTCATGTCAAATCCAGGGTTTGGGTCAAAATCATCATTTGACCCACTTAGCCCAATTTGACCTAAAAGGTCAAAAGACCCCAAAGTGGGTTCACCAAGCCATGATCAACCCTAAAGGGAGACAATAGACCCAAGACCATCAATATGGGTAAACCAAATTATTCAAGTTGACCTAGGGTCAACTCAAGTGCACTTTGCCCAAATTGACCCTTTAGGTCAAGTGAGCCCAAACATCAAATCCATTGGGTTTAGCCTAATGTTTGGGCCCAATCACCAAGCCCATAAGTCTATTCTCTAAATAATTTTAGGATTTTGAAAATGGGAGGGGAATTATGGCTGAATTTAAGTTTTCCCTAAATTTAGAAGATGCCAAAAAGAGAGGAAATTGGTGAATGAGTGCCAAATGGCACTTAATTCCTCTTCCCAATCTCTCCCATGAAATCATTGATTAATTCCCAGTAGTTTTCCAGCTTGATTGGTGCCCTACCATTGGCTAGAGTGGGAGGTGGAGCATGGCCGAACCATGCCTTAATGGCAATCTGAGATATAGCCTCCCCCGCCCTCATTTGAATCTCCCACCATCTTCAGTGAGTCGAGAGAGGAAGAAGCCCCATCTTTGGAGAAGAAGGCTCTGTTTGGCACGGAGGGTGGAGGAGCGGAGGTTGGAGGAGCGGCGGTTGGAGGAGTTGATCCGCAATCGCGGGTACATCCCCACGGTTCAATTCTCGCGGTTTTCCGCTGATTTCAGCGGAGGCGCTGGAAACCGCGCCTATTGAAATCTGCGCCAAACAGACAGCTGTGGATCAGAAATAGCTCATCTGCAGCCGCTCCGCCCAACAGAGCCGAAATCAACCACTGGAGAGAAGGAGCACCATTGCTCTCAAGCTTCCAAGGTCGTCAATGGCACCCAAGAGAATCACCGGGAACATGGCTTCAAACCAGATAGGCTTCCTTTCTCCCTCCCTCTGTGCAAGATCTAGATGCATGTAGGCTTGATTCGAACTCAATCGAGCATGAATCAAGGTAGAAATCAGCTCGGTTTTGAGCCGATTAGTCCCTCCCCTAAATCCTTATTTGGCCACCACCGGTCGGCAAACCACTACACAATGACATCCACCACATCAGCGCAGGTGGTGGTGGTGGCAGCCAGGAGAGTGCTCAGGTGGCCAGGAAATGGCCCCCGAAAGTGTCCCAGGATGGGACAATCTCGTCCCTTGTATAAGCTTGAAAAAGGGTTGCTGGCCATTGGATAATTGTTGATGGCTATTTGCAGGCCGAGCTTGATATAATTTATTGTTTATTTTAATGTCCTGTCACACTTATTTCAATGTGTTCATGCTCGATTTTAGGCCACTTAAAAGATGTTTTAGGGAAAGTGGCCATAGACCAATATTGTAGCCCTTGGTGTCTAGTTTCTATAGGATTTTGAATCACCTTTTGGAACACAACAACTCCCTCACCATTCATTTTGGTGTACAGTGTATATAAGTGACCCTAGACACTATTTTGAGTGCCACCATCAAACCCCTCACCAAAATGGTCTCAAATTTCAGCCATGCAGGTGTTATGACCCACTACACCCCTTGACCAAAAATGGTATTTTTTGGAAACTATTTTTCGAAAGTTTTGTAAATCATTTAATTAGTCATGCATGTATTAATTATGTCAGCAAAATGACCTCAAACCCATCCAATTTTTTGGTGGGTGCTTGGTTAGGTCAAAATTTGACCCTGGTCAAAATTATAGTCTATTTGGGTTAGTGCATGTTGGGGAAAGTTCACATGCAAGATAGTCTAGGAAAGGGGAGTTGTGCATATAGCACATTCTACTTATTTTTGTGATTCCCCTTGAATCCCTTGATGCATGTTTGTAAACAATTATGCATCTATGTGAAATAGTGATGTGTATCATCTCTGAGAATTTGGAAATGATTTTTCGAGTATTTATATTTAAATCAAATAGTCTTCCTTACACTTCAACGAAATATTTGAGACCAAAATAATTAGAGCAAATTACGAAACTCTAGCACATGGACACTTAGGCCAAATTACTTTTCATTAATTTTTTTTGGAATTTTTGGAGTTCAATTATTCCCCAAAATGTCATTAATTTAATTGTCACTATGGGTTACAAATAAAGTAACTGTGACAAAATGACTTGTGAAAAATATAAAAAATTATTAGTATACTCTTTGGATCAAAATGAACCTCTGGGATTTTTATTTCAATTTTTGGATAAGGGTAATAGCTCCTTCATTGTGTGGAATAATCATGATTTTGAATAATTAAATATTTCTAGTGTAAATAAATGTTGGAAAAATATGAACCTCTATTATAATATACGCATGACCATTTATAACTACTGGAGAATTTTTGGGTATTTATTTGATGAATGGAATATTTGATATTAATGATAATGTGTTTATGGCTTCATTTAGTAAAATTTGATTATGCGATTATTTCTGTTTGGAAAATTATGAAATTTAGTAGGAGTTCATTTTGGATCATTTATGATCCCTGAAAATGTTTCCTGTAATTTTAGGTTGATTAAAACATGGTAACCCTTTGTAAATATTATTTAGGCCCCAATTTTTTTATTATTAATTATTGGCAGTAAATAAATTAGAAAATTTACCAAATTTTGGAAATGTTGATATTTGACAAAGGTGAACCTCTGGAAAATTTTGTGGCATAGATAACCACCTGAAAACAATACCTCGTGTTGAAATTGGAAGTCAATAAATAATTATGCCCTTTAATGGAAAATGAACAAAACTGATTATGATGACATTAATTGACATGTAGAACTTCTTGAATTAATTTTAAGTCCTTGAATATGAGAATCATATACACTTCATGGGGGCCTTAGATTACACCTATAATCAAAGTTGGTCTGCGGATAGTAAAATTGCATTTAGTGATTTGGACTCTTTTCGATCATCATACATAGACCCAGCAACCTTAGAACTATCATGTACAACTTAGGATGATTAGTATGTCAATTCATCTTGGATAAACTCTCAAAACTAGGATTGGGGTGAGGTTGGTAAAAATGCTTGATGACAAAATGGTTAAGAATAGAACGAGGGATGAGACGATATGAGTTACCGACAATAATGTAGTATGTTATGCTTCTAGAATTGGGACCTAGATACTGGTCAAGTGATGATGAGTGGAGGAGTAGTCAGTCAACAAATAGGGGACAACGTTGAGGTTTAATTGAAGATCGACGCTCCCCTAATTAACTATCATCCATCTTAGGGCTCTTAAGTAATCAGAGAGATTGGGAGGTATGGGTAGCCACTAATAATAAGAGTAAATTGTTGATAAACACCCTCGGGTTTTACACCATTGTCAATAACCCCGTAGACTTTAGAAATAGGTAGTTAACCCTCCTTATGTTTATTTTTTCATCATACTCATCCAAAATCATCATATAAGTTAAGGTTTAAGTTAATTAAGAGGTAAAACAAAATTTCTAATTAAAATACTTAAAATTAATTTTTAATATATTGCCTAAATACAAAATGTCGGCCATATAATTAACGATAGAATAAAATTTTAAAAAAAATCATAAATTTAGTTTTTTTCATAATAAAAAATATTTCATTAAAAGTTAAAAAAATATAAGAGTTTTAAATATATATATAAAGACTAATAATTTCAAATAATTTTGTTAAATATGAGAGATTAAATATATTTAAAGTTTTCCTTTATAACATATAATTTTCATAACATATTATCATTATATATCTTCAATACATAAACATAAGTCATGTGTCAACATTGTTTTAATTTCGAGCCGCATTCATTCTCCTGAGCGAAGTGAAAAAAGTCTTTGGTCTATGGTCACCGAGATTGCTCTCAAGCCCTGGTGTGACGGTACATTTATCGTTCGTTATTTTCATAATTTTTTTACTCGTTGAATACAATTTTTTTAATTAAAACATCATTTTAATTTTAAAAAGTTTTCTTTTGGACCATAATTCATATAATTTAATGTATTAAAATGATATTTTAATTCAAAAGAAATAATTTTAATGAGAGAAATATTTTTATTATTAAACAAACTAAATTGATGTTTTACTGATAAATTTCATTTTTACCCCTTAATTAACTTAAAGCTTGATTTTTATGATGATTTAGGATGATTATGATGAAAACATAGAGTTAAGGGGGGGGGGGGGGGGGGGGGGTGGGGGGGTTATCCACCTATTTCAAAAGTCTAGGGGGTTATTGACATAAGTGTAAAACTTGAGGGGGTTATCCACCTATTTTACAAGTCTAAGGTTGTTATTGACATAAATGTAAAACTTGAGGGGGGTTATCAATAATTTACTCGAATAATAATAAATATCTTGAGAAATGGAGGTTTGGTATGTCAACCCATCATACTTCCTAGTACCGCTGCGAGCCCTTCACCGGGTAGTCCTCCGGAATTTTAAGATTCACCCTAAACATCTAAGTTTAACTAAAGAGTAGAAAAGATTCGATTGTTTAGGGAAATTGAATGAGTCCTATGTCCAAACACATCTTCGGTGAATGGTAGTTCATAGAGTGGAAGGGCAAGTCAGTCCTTGGAGTCATATGCTCGGTATTTATGAAGGACGGGTTGGTCCTGTGAGCAATAGGCTCGGTGAATATGTAATAGAGGATGGGTTAGTCCTGCAAGCTGGAGACTCGGATGATAAAGATGGTACATAAATGCATGTGCAAAGAATGTGGTGGGTCTACGGTACTGGACTAATCGACACACCGACGAAAGTACGATTACTCTGCAAGTGGTAGGCGTTCAGAGGGCCAGGTTGTTTTACTGCACAACCAAAAGGTCACATTCAATAATAACCCTACACTTAGCCTTATAAAAGATATGGTTCTAAAGGATCCAGTAAGAGTATGCAGGTGTTCATTAGTACTGAGGACATGTGTCATAGCGTATGTTAGAGCCTAGGTCTGGTAGTGTATTATACCCACCTAAGTGAGGAGATGCCCGCTCCTCTGCCACAGTTTGACCACGATTCGAGGTGCCCGATAGGTTAACTACCTCCAAAAACTGGGAACTAAAAGGTTTGTATATGCAGAGTCGTGTGTGTGAGTTGCATGTGCATGTGTGAGTAATAGCATAAACATTGCATTGCACTGCAGATCATATGCATCATAACATACTTCATAAACCCCCATCGTATAAATTAGTATGGGCTCTTTATATGTTGGATCTATGCAAAATGACCGCTTAACTTATAAGTTTGTATGGTCTTTCATATAAGTTAAGCTTACTTTTCTTGTGTTTGTTATTATATAGCTCTGCCTTTCATTTCTTACTATACTGTTGTTTATTACATGCTCTTATAGAACTGCAAAGTAGGCACCTACTATAAACATTACTATATATATTACCCTGCAGTGACCGAGGCAAACCATGCACAAAGTCCATGGAGTTGTCATCGAATTTCCACTCGGGGATAGGGAGAGGATTCAAGAAACTGCCCGACCTTTGGCACTCAACCTTCACTAAGGCATAATTCTGACATTGACTTACATACGAAGCTACGTCCCGCTTCATCCCAGGCCACCAAAAGGATTTCTTCATATCCAAGTACATCTTTGTACAACCTGGATGAATGGAGTACTTCGTGATGTGAGCCTCAAACATTAACTCCTCACAGAGCTTGCGAAAGTGCGGAACACACACCCTTTTGTTTCTCTTCAAAAGTCCACATACCATCTCCAAAGCACTGTCTTCGCTTTGTTGGGCTTCCAACACTAACTGTTGACACACTTCGTCTGCACTGGTCACCTCTCGGATTCGATCAGTTATATCACACTACATCTCAATTCAGTTCAACCGAGCTACGCTAGACTCACATCAAGCCACACAAGCAATGCCAAGAGACTCGAGGTCTCGAACTATCTGCTCATCATGCGCATCAATCTAGTTACCTTGCCCGAAATACTTTCTACTCAAGGCGTTAGCCACCACATTGTCCTTGCCTAGCGCATACTGAATTTCTACATTGTAGTCCCCAAGGAACTCGACCCACCTATGTTGTCGCATATTTAAATCTTTCTGGTCCAGGAGATACCTCAGGCTTTTGTGGTCTGTGAAGATCTCCACCTTTGCACCATACATATAGTGCCGCCATAATTTCAATATAAAGATCACTGCCGCCAACTCCAAGTGATGTACGGGGTAATTCCTCTCATGAATCTTTAACTGTCTCAACCCATAAGCTATCACATTGCCATGCTACACCAGCACGCAACCCAAACCGCAACTTGATGTGTCGCTGAAAATCTGAACCCCTTTAGTCCCACTAAGAAGACATAGGATTGGAGCGGACATTAATATTTCCTTCAAGTTCTCAAACACATGGGCACACTCAGGCATCGACATGAACTTTTGGTCCTTGCGAGTAAGAGAGGTGAGGGGCAATGCCATCCGCGAAAAGTTCTCAATGAACCTTCTGTAATAACCGGCTGGTCCAAGGAAGCTCAACTTCAGCCACAGTTCTCAATACAGTCCAATCCCTAATTGCTTCAATCTTCGTCGGATCCACCGCCACCCCATTTCCACTGATCATGTGACCCAAGAATTCCACCTCCCAATCCAAAACTCGCACTTTGAGAACTTAGCATAAAGTTAGTTCTCCCTCAGAGTCTGCAATACCAGTCTCAAGTGAGACTCATGCTCCGCTTTCGACTTTGAATACACTAAAATGTCATTGATGAACACTACCACAAATGAATCCAAGTATTGTTGAAACACTCGGTTCATTAAATCCATTTTGACTAATGACTCATTCGTCAAACCGAACGGCATCACCGAGAACTTAAAATGACCATACCTTATACCAAATGTTGTCTTGGGAATATCATCTTCTCGAATCCTCAACTGGTAGTAAACCGACTTCAAATCCAACTTGGAATACACTGTTGACACTACCGGTTTATCGAACAAATCATCATTTCGCAGAATCAAATACTTATTCTTATATGGTCAACTTATTCAACTCACAGTAGTCAATGCACAACTGCATACTACCATCCTTTTTCTTTACAAACAACACTGACGTGCTCAAAGATGAAGAATTGTGCCTAATGTACCCTTACTCTAACAAATCTTGCAACTAAACCTTATGCTCAGCCAGTTCCTTCGGTGTCATCCTAAACAGAGGATGTGACACTGGCCTCCCGCCAGAACTAACTCTATCGAAAAGTCGATTTCACACTGAGGGGGTGTTCCCGGAAGATACCTCGGGTAATACGTCCTCAAACTCTTCCACCACTAGGACTTCTCCGATTGCCAACTTTGTGGAGTGACTCTCCAAAAAATCTATGAATGCCTCACCTCCTTGTTTTACTACACGCATCATATGTACGACAGAAACCAGGGAGTAAGCCACTCCGCTTAAGCCCTAAAACTTGACCTCCTCTCTACCTTTGCTCCTCATGGTCACCACATTCAACCAATAGTCAATACTAGCTCATTGCCCTGCAAGCTAGTTCATCCCCAAGATAACATCAAACTCGACTAATGGTAGAATTGCTGCTACCAACTCGAAGTCGCAATCGCATATTCTCAAAACAATGTGTTATTTCCTCTTGGTAGTCATGAAAGATCCATTCGTCATGCGCACGCTCAGCTCCACCTCTGCTTTGACAGACTCAACCCCCTCCTCCAGATAAATCTTTCCGCAAGAAAAGAGTGTGACGATCCCATGTCAAATACACTCGGTAGGAGAAGACAGAAACTAGTACAAAACCAAAACATGTGCCTAACAAATACGAAAGGCCGCAAACATTTCTAAGTTAACAAATTAAAATATACACTTTTCATACTTGTCATCATATTGGGTTGACGAATTGCTTCCTGCTGCCCATGGTCGTATGCTCTAGGTTGCACTAGAGGGAAATGTGAAGCACTCAACTCTGATTTTTCCCTCTCTCCCCAACATTAGGGCTGGAATGCACTGACTGCTCCAGCCTATACTCTGGCTCAGCTCCGCCCTCGGTACAGAACCGACTTATTTGGCCCACCTTGCCACACTTAAAGCACATCACCGGACCCTTGGAACAAAAATCCTCAGAAGTTGCACTTCTCTCACCAGGCCTATAAGGATGGGGCTTCTTCTTCCATTGGTTACCCTCGGACTTTCAGTGAGACCGAGAAGGCTTACCTTATCCTTGCTTTGTTGTAAAACCCTTACGACACTGGGTTCGCTCCATTTTGCTCTCCAACATCCGAGCCGCTTCGACTAGCTCATTGAATCCTGCTTTATATTTTCTCTTAGCCCTTGATAAAAGAGATTATCCCTCTCCTCATCATTTGTCAAGGTCGTCCCCGCATAACGACCCAACCGAGTAAACTCCTGTAGGTACTCATCTACCATCTTATCACGCTGCACCAAGTGCAAGAATTGTCTCCGCAGTGCTAACCTCGTCAAAGAGGGGATATAACGCTTCAGGAAAGCATTTCCATACTCCTCCATGGACGGGGCACGTCTAGAGAAATGATGACCCTTATGATTCACCCACCATAGTTTAGCATCACCTTCTAACATAAAACTTACGAACAGGGACTGTTTGTCCTCAAGGGTCTCTGATGCTTTCTGGAGTTCCTAAATTCTCGACAACCAGTCCTCGGCATCCGTTGGAGTGCCAACTCCCTTAAATGTTGGAGGATGGAAACTCAGGAAATACTTCATAAAACAAACTTTATGCATGAATGCTCTCTCCACTAAGTGTTATGCCTGCCTTAGTCCGGCCTCCGGTGTAACAGGTGTCGCAATCTGGGTAATAGGAGTCATAACCTGCACGACAGGCGACAGAACCTGTGGCATCACCGCAGCTTGGGCCGCTACCATCCCCCCTGCTAGCATTCGACAAAAGTCTATCGGGGACTCACCCATATTCATGATGTTGGATTTGTAGGCATCCTTAGAGGGGGTGAATAAGAGATTTAAAACTTTTAAACTAAATTAAGTTTATTTAAATTGGTTGACAGTATTTTAAAGAATATCTCAGATTAAATATTGTAGTAAGCTTCTAATGAAAGTTGGTTGTATTTTAAATGATAGATGTGAACTCTGTTACTACCGCCAGTGTTAGTGTTGCTGCTCGGCGTTAATGTTACCGCTCGGCGTTAGTTTTACCGCTCGGTGTTAGTGATAGATAATGCCATTTTGTTTATAATTCAAACATTAGAGATTGCATAGTGATATTAGAAAGAGAACATGTCGTATTATTACTTTCAGAATCATTACAAAACTTTATCCCAATAACACTTGAGGTTGAGGGGAATACACAAAAAAACCTTTTTGGTTTTCTATACCGACACTTCTCCCAAGGACTGGTTGGCTCTAGCCTATCTCTCCCCAGATGAGGACTCGAGCCGCCCCCTAGATCTAACCCTAGACCTAGTCTCCACACTCATGCGGTTAATTCTCACTAGTCCTCGCAAGACCATAGTCGCCAACCACGCGACAACGTCTCCCTAAGCCATTTACGACCTAGTCGCCAACACAGGCGAATTTCTCTACAGATACAAAGGTTAGGAGTTACAAGGTAAAACAAAAACTAAAGACAAAAATTCCCTCTTATGTTGAACTCGAAGAACTTGTCGAAGGCGCGCCGAAGTAATCTTTGATGTTGATGCATACGGACTTCGTGTAAGTTAAGCGTGATCAATCCTTCTTCGAGTTCCTTACATTTATGAACATTGATCAGAGTTGTCTTTGTAATGCCCCTGAATTTTCAGGAATTATTTTATCCTTCTTTGACGTAAGGGCGTTACATTAGAGCAAAGTTAGCTGTACGTAGTCATTTCCGCATTCTTTCGGTCAAGTCGACCAAATTTTGGAGTGTACAGGAATTGGGAAATTTTGCGTTAGAAAATTTAATTATTTAAATTTAGAAAGGCTCGTCGAAGTTCTGTTGCAATCCAAGCTTTATTAGAGCCCCGGTGATTTTCCAAAGATTCATAGAATTTTCGTCGCCGCAAACTTCAAGAAAAAAATTATATCTTGAGTTTGGCTCGTCGAATTTTGATGGCGTCTTCTCCGTTGGATTCGTAGCGCCGGCTTCCGTCTCCGATGCAAATTTCGTTGGAATCGGCGACCATTGGTTCGGCCCTTCTTTTCTTTTCATATTATTATTATTATTATTATTATTATTATTATTGTTATTTAACTTACTATCATCCATTATCTTTGTATATATATAAATATGTATGTATATATATATAAATATATATATAATTATATTCTTCTTCTTCTCCATCTTCTTCTTTCCTAAATTCTCGAACCAGACAGAGCTCCGCCGACAGAGCTCCAGTGCACGAAATCTTCGCCGGAGCATATATTTGGAAAGTTCTCATCGTGCTCATCATGTGCGTGGTAAGTTTTGTCCGTTTCATAGGTTTTTGGCGCTGGGGTTAGCGGCCCTAACCCTCTTTTTGTCCAAATCTTTGTAGATTCTTTGTGCTTATGCCGTGTTTGAGCCGATCCTTGACGTGGAGTGATTGAGAGGACGTATTTCGGTGATTCGAGTTAAGGCAAGTTGTGGTTTGCTCTTTCCCCCTTGGCTTGTGTTTTTCTCCAGAACTCTTTTTAGCCATCTTTATATTTGGTAATTAGTGATGCTGAAGGTTTGCTTTACTTTAATTGTTGTTATTTGAGGTTTGTGCTGATAGTCTAGGGTTGGTCTTGATAGAAGCATGTTGGGTTTGTGTAGAAAATGAAAAAGAAGAAATTTTGGGTGCTGAGTCAAAATCGACGGGGCATCCCGCCGATCGACGGGACCTCCCGTCGATCCTTGGTCTCAGCTGAGCTAGTGTCTTTTTTTCTATTTCTCTAAGGCAAAATCGACGGGACATCCCGTCGATCTTTGGCCTTAGCTGGGAAATGTTTTTTTTGTGTGTGTGCTTGAGTAAAAATCGACGGGACATCCCGTCGATCGACGGGACCTCTTATCGATCGACGGTACATCATGTCGATCGACGGGACCTCCCGTTGATCGATGGGACCATCCCTTCGATCTTTGGTCTTAGCTGGGGTTTGTGTTCTTATTCTATAAGTCAGATTCGACGGGTCATCCCGTCGATCGACGGGGCCACCCGCTGACTGACGGGATAGCCCGTCGACTTTTCCTTTTCCCTTGTTGGAGCTTTTTTTTCTTGTTTTGTTTCTCTTCCCCTTTAATGCTTATTTCTTCCCCTTTTATGCAAGTGCAGTTTTGTTTGTTGTCTTCCTTGTTGTTCTGATAAATTCTTTCAGAAAAGTCATTTTCTGTGTATTCCTAGAAATCAAGTTTCTTCTTGTGTATTTTGATTCCTGTTTATACCATAGACTTGTTCCAAAATTCTCTCTGTGTATTTCCAGAATTTATTAGCTTTTTTGTCCAGAATTTATTAGAACTTATGTCCTGAATTTATTAGTCTTTCTGTCCAGAATTTCTGTCCATAACTCCCCTGGTTTTGTGTAATCTGTCTTTGACTTCTGAGTATTTAAACCCTTCCAGACTCAGTCTTTTATGAAATTTTGTGTCAACTTTCTCAGTGAGGGGTAATGCTTCTTCCTCACTGTCCTTAGTAATATGGATGAATGTAAAGGTTCTCTTAGTGGTTATGGGATGCAAATTGCAGTCCTTCTCCTTGAAGACCCTTTAACCTGGAATCTAGTTATGCTAGGTTCCCTTGTTAGTTGTGTAGCCCTCTTTGGTTTATTTTGTTGTGTGATTGAAAGTCCTTCCTTTCATCCCTCTCCTTCTTCCTTGTATGCCTAACCTGTTGAGTTTAGGTTAGTGGCTGTTGTTTTTTCCGTATGGATCTTGTTTGGCTTTCTTGATCTCCTGTTGTCTTTCCCTTGAATTTAGATAGTTTCTATGTATTCATGCTTAGTTGTGTTGTATGTAGTCTGTTAAGACTTCCCTAGGTTGAGAAAAGTTTGCTCTTCTTAAGAATGTGTAATTATTTCTTCTTCTTTTATTAAGCTTCCAGTCGTTTACTTTTGTTAAGTCTATTCTGACGATTTCATCATGTCTCCCGAATTGTTTCATCATTAATTTAAGTCCTTTTTGACATGTATTCTTGTGTGTCTCAAATTATGGCGTTGAGCGTGACAAGTTCATTTGTTGAGGCATTAGATGAAGTTATGTTTTGATTCGTCGAGATGTCCTGTAATGTTAAGTGATCATTTATGGTGTTATTTCATGGCTTTCGTCGTGTTGTTACGAGAAGTTCGTTGGGAGTTAAGCTTGGACTCACCGAGTGTTTTCTAATGAACCGTTGAGTATTATTCCGGTGTTTGGCCTTCATGTTAAGCTTATCATTTTCATGTTCCAACACCAAGTCTTGTATGGTGTCGGCTTGCTGAATCTCCAATATGTTAATAAGTTGAATGTTTATCTAATGATTAATTGCTGAATCATGTGCTTTCTGTTTCTCTCATCATGAGTTGACGTTAAAACCATCTGTAATCCTATTTTCCTGTCTGGCACTCTTTTGTTTGGCCGGTTGGTTATGAAGAGCCATGTTTGCTCTGTTGATTATGAGAGCCAGGTATGCTCTGTTGTAGTCTGTTGGTTGTGTGAGCTAAGAGACACCGCCACAGTGCCTCTGTTTGGCTGTTGGTTTATGTGGATTGGAGCCACCACCGAAGCACTCTTGTTTGTTTGTTGGGCTGAGAGCATTTTGTTGAATGAACCACCGTCACAGTGCCATTTATTTGTGGAATTTACACCCGAGGCTCATATTTCCCGGCGTTAAATGATGCCCTTTACTCGAGCTTATCAGTCTCAAGTGCTTGTAAACATATATGCTTATATATGTGTGTATTATTATATTATATATGGCCATTACTTTTTGTGCAGGCATTTCTCTTACCGAGCGCACTCATTTGAGCTGGCTCGGGTTGTTTCAAGCTATTATTTGCGTAACTGTTAAAAGCTCTTTTCCTGCAAATCTAATATTTTGCTTTGTTGCTAACCCTTGTTTATTAAAAAAACCTTTGTTTTATTCTTGTTGCCACTTGCACCTTCTTGCTGAGGCATTCTTTTCTTTTGAATTTCTCAGGCTCAGAGTTGTAGCAGTTTGGCTGGTAGAGTTGGTGTTTTCGGAGCTGCGGTTAGTTGTAGTGGTCTGCTGTCCCCTCACTGTTGTGAGGTAGTTGTTCCTTTGCTTCAATTGTAGCTTTGGTTTTCCAGTGTTAGATTACTTGCTAGCTTTTCTGCTGTTACTTTCTGGTTAGTTTACATACATGCTCTCTGGGAAGTTTTATGTTAGGATGCATGAGTTATTTTATGTATAGCAAATGACATTCTTGCATAGCATGATTTTAATTAAATGTCACCTATTTTGGAGATTGTAGAAATCCTTTCTTTACTTATACTAAATTTAGAGATGTGCATATCATTGTTGAACTGTGGCTCTTCATGCTCCTGTAGGATATTATGAACCTATTTTTCTGCTGCGTATGTATAGTTTTCTACTCGTGGACTAGTTGACCCACTAGACCGAGGGGCACAGTTCTAAGCTAAAAAATGTAAATTCCATATTTAACTCAATCATATTCATGTCTTTTATAATTATTCGCAAGAAGTGTTTGCCTAAACATCTGTAGTTGTCCCCTGCTGGACGTGGCATCATAACACATATTTTCCCCTTGCTTTGATAATATTTATTAAATTCGTGGGAAAATGCGGGTTGTGACACTTGGTATCAGAGTTAGGTTGGCCGGGTTACTGGGATAGTCTGGTTGGCCCGGTTAACCGTCTGGTGAGAATCGTTATTCATTGCATACACCCACCGATGGGTCATCTATAGATCTCGTGTGAAGCATGGACACAACACTCATAAGCATGAAAGAAGTATACGGGGCGTATTATGTAGTATGGGATGCATAATATGTGTATGTATATGGATCCTCATAGGTGACAACATGCAACTATTATGTAGTATGTATGTCCATTAGATTTTCTTTTTCATTATATGCGGTAATATGTAGTATGGGATGCATAAGATCGCATGTGTATACCACTCATAACATGCATTAAGGCCTTTCTTAGACTGCATAGCACTGCATGCCATGGCATTGCATAAGCACATGTACCAAGCTAAAGATTTACATGATGACACATGTACACTCATGGTTTTAAAAGGAAGATGTTAAGCATTCATGCATTCATATTATATGCATATAAGTCAATACGATGATGGTATATCATCCTAAGTTAATCATAACATCATTTCATGAATTCTCAGAGCAAGGTAACAGAAAGTGCAAGTATCTATACTTTTCTGATCCGTATCGAGTTAGGAAATTCTAGTTTGCTAGTTGTTGTGTCTTAAGCTAGGTGTAGTGAGGTGTTCGTTCATGATTGCAGTCGATGACTCCAGAGCGTAGTGTGTCGGAGTCGGACCTCTGGTTAGAGGATGAATCCTTGGGTGCGCACAGTGAGGCGGTGATTGAGGAATTGCGTTAGAGTAACGAGGCATTGTTGAGGCAAATGGTCGTGATGCAGGCGCAAATTTAGATGTTGATGGCGGCTACTTTTGGGCTGCAGTCTAGGGTGAAGAACCCTGTTGTGGGTCAGGATGCGGTGTCAAGGAAAGGAAAGAGGAAGGATGACAATAGTGGCAGCCCTGCTCCAAGTAAGAAGGGCAAGCAAGAGATGGCTCTTCAAGGTGCTCCGAAGAATATCAGGTATTGCACTTTTTGCAGAAAGATGGGGCACGATCTTACCCAGTGTTGGAAGAAGGATAAGACATGTGAGTATTGTGGGCAAAGAGAGCATGATGTGACTCAATGTCAGTTGAAGGATAGGACGTGCTATCAGTGTGGGCAGAAAGGACATATGAAATCCGAGTGTTTGCAGTTCCAATCGGTCGGCCAGCTGCTTGCTCTTACAGCTCTGGCTCATCCACTGCCTCAGCAGCGGCAGTTAGATCGAGGAGAGGTCAAGTTAAATGCAGTGGCGAAGGAGGAAGCGCAGTTTCCCCCAGGCGTTTTCAGGTTAGGTTTTGACCTAATTTATTTGTTGGCTTGTGGTTGTGGATTTAGATTTTCGTTATATCGATTATATGCGAGTTAAGGTAGAGGATGATGAGCGTGCATTCTTTTCAATTTGAGATTTACTCAATCTTTTGGCTAGAGAGTTTCGCAGTCGGTCATCATTAGGTTGTTGATCATTTAGCAAATCCCCTTAGTATTAAGTTTCCCCTCTGGAGACTCTATGGTGTCGAATCAGGGTATTCAAAGTTGTCCTATCCTCTTAGGTAAATTCTTAACTTTTGCTGATCTAAAGGTGCAAGACCTAGAGGTTTTCGGCATAATTTTGGGCATGGACTGGTTGTCCAGATATGATGTTGTTATCCAATGCAAGGTAAAGCAATTGGACTTCAAGTTGGGCATCGGTCAACCCTTGAGTGCGTTTGGCTTTCCGCGCTAGGATTCCCCGATTTCTTCTGCGGTGTGTGCTTGGAGCTTTTAGATTCCAGTTGTTTTGCTTATCTTGTTTCTATGTTAGAAACTTTTTTTAGTTTGTCGTGTATCGAGGATTTTCCTGTGGTGCGAGAGTTCCCTGATGTTTTCCCAGTTAGTCTCCCTGGTTTTCCACCTGTGAGAGTTGTGGAGTTTGCTTTTGACCTTGATGGGTACTCGTTCTTTTCCTTTTAGGTGATCCCCTCGCTTGGGATAATTGGGAGGTGTTGGATTTAGGAGACTTTATTGTGAACCTTGATCAGGGATCGGGTGATCTATTTTGAGTGCTGAGAAGAAATCTTATCCGCATCCGTTCTCCTAGACCTCTTCGGTTAGCATTTCTATCCAGCGAGTGTGAGCTTATCTCCCTCTTTGCCCTTGTTGATTCGTTTGCGTTCTATGTTTCGGTTCTAAGTTTCAGGAAAAAACTTTCTTTTTGGTGGGTGACTGTAACACCACTAAATTTTCAGGAATTCTTTTATCCTTCTTTGACGTCATTTTTGGCGTAAGGGCGTTACATTTGTGCGAAGTTAGCGGTGCGCCATCGTTTGCATGTTTCCGCGTTCTTTCGGTCAAGTCGACCAAATTTTGGAGTGTGCTAGAATTGGGAAATTTTGCGTTAGAAAATTAAATTATTTAATTTTAGAAAGGCTCGTCGAAGTTTTGTTGCGATCCGAGATTTATTAGGGCCCCAGTGATTTTCCAAAGATTCGTTGAATTTTCATCACTGCAAACTTCAAAAAAAAAATTATATCTTGAGTTTGGCTCATCGGATTTTGATGTCGTCTTCTCCGTTGGATTCGTAGCGCCGGCTTCCGTCTCTGGTGCGAATTTCGTTGGAATCGGCGACCGTTGGTTTGACCCTTCTTTTCTTTTCTTCTTATTATTATTATTATTTAACTTACTATCATCCATTATCTCTGTATATATATTATTATATTCTTCTTCTTCTCCATCTTCTTCTTTCCTAAATTCCTGAACCATACCAGAGGTTTTGAGAGAGAGAAAGAGGGAGAGTGTGGGGTTTTCCTGAGTTTCCTGACCGCCACCAACGGAGCTCCGGTGCACGAAATCTTCGCCGGAGCATAGATTTGGAAAGCTCTCGCCGTGCTCATCGTGTGCTTGGTAAGTTTTGTCCATTTCGTAGGTTTTTGGCGCTAGGGTTAGCGGCCTATCCCTCTTTTTTTCCTAATCTTTGTAGATTCTTCATGCATAGGTCGTGTTTGAGCTGATCCTTGACGTGGAGGGCTTTAGAGGCCGAATTTCGGTGATTCGAGTTAAGGCAAGTGGTGGTTTGCTCTTTCCCCCTTGGCTTGTGTTTTTCTCCAAAACCCTTTTTAACCCTCTTTATATTTGGTAATTAGTGATGTTGAATGGTATACTTTACCTTAATTGTTGTTATTTGAGGTTTGTGCTGGTAGTCTAGGGTTGCTCTTGATCGAAGCATGTTGGGTTTATTTAGAAAATGAAAAAGGAGAAATTTTGGGTACTAAGTCAAAATCGACGGGACATCCCGTCGATCGGTGGGACCATCCCGTCGATCCTTGGTCTAAGTTGAGTTAGTGTCTTTTTTTCTATTTCTCTAAGGTAAAATTGACGGGACAACCCGTCGATCGACGGGACCTCCCGTCGATCGGCGAGACCATCCCGTCGATCTTTGGCATTAGATGGGAAGTGTTTTTTTTGTGTGTGTGTATGCTTGAGTAAAATTTGACGGGACATCCCGTCGATCGACGGGACCTCCCGTTGATCGGCGAGACCATCCCGTCGATCATTGGTCTTAGTTGGGGTATGTGTCCTTCCGATTCTCTAAGTCAGAATCGACGAGAACGTCCGCAGATCGACGGGATAGCCTGGTGATTTTTCCTTTTCCCTTATAGGAGCTTTTTTGGTTTTTTTCTGGTTTTGTTTCTCTTCCCCTTTAATGCTTGTTTCTTCCCCTTTTTTGCAAGTGTAGTTTTGTCTATGGTCTTCCTTGTTGTTCTAATAAATTCTTTCAGAAAAGTCATTTTCTGTGTATTCCCAGAAATCAAGTTTCTTCTTGTGTATTTTGATTCCTGTTTATACCATAGACTTGTTTTAAAATTCTCTCTGTGTATTTCCAGAGTTTATTAGCCTTTTGGTCCAGAATTTATTAGAACTTCTGTCCAAAATTTATTAGTCTTTCTGTCCAGAACTCCCCTGGTTTTTGTGTAATCTGCCTTTGACTTCTGAGTATTTAAACCCTTCCAGACTCAGTCTTTTATGAAATTGTGTGTCAACTTTCTCAGTGAGGGGTAATGCTTCTTCCTCGCTGTCTTTAGTAATCTGGCTGAATGTAAAGGTTCTCTTAGTGGTTATGGGTTGCAAATTGCAGTCCTTCTCCTTGAAGAACCTTTTTCCTGGAATCTAGTTATGCGTTCTCTTGTTAGTTGTGTAGTCCTCTTTGGCTTATTTTGCTGTGTGATTGAAAGTCCTTCCTTTCAGTACTCTCCTTCTTCCTTGTATGCCTAACCTGTTGAGTTTAGCTTAGTGGCTGTTGTTTTTCCCTTATGGATCTTGTTTGGCTTTCTTGATCTTCTGCTGTCTTTCCCTTGAATTTAGACAGTTTCTATGTATTCATGCTTAGTTGTGCCGCGGGTAGTCTGTTAAGACTTCCATAGGTTTAGAAACGTTTGCTCTTCCTAAGAATGTGTAATTATTTCTTCTTCTCTCATTAAGCTTCCAGTAGTTTACTTTGTTAACTGTTTTCTGGTGATTTCATCGTGTCTCCCAAATTGTTTCGTCACTAATTTAAGTCATTTTTGCCATGTATTCTTGGGTGTCTTAAATTATGGCATTGAGCGCGACGAGTTCATTTGTTAAGACTTTAGATGAAGTTATGTTTTGATTCATCGAGATGTCCTGTAATGTTAAGTGATCATTTATGGTGTTATTTCGTGGCTTTCGGTGTTATTACGAGAAGTTCATTGGGAGTCAAGATTGGACTCACCGAGTGTTTTCTAATGAACCATTGAGTATTATTCTAGTGTTTGGCCTTCTTGTTAAGCTTATCATTGTCGTGTTCCACAACAAGTCTTGTAAGGTGTCATCTTGCTGAATCTTTAACCTATTGATATGTTGAATGTTGATCTAATGATTAATTGCTGAATCATATGCTTGTTGTTTCTCTCGTCATGAGTTGTGGTTAAAACCATCAGTAATCCTATTTTCTTGCCTGGCACTCTTTTGTTTGGCCGGTTGGTTATGAAGTGCCATGTTTGCTCTATTAATTATGAGAGCCAGGTATGCTCTGTTGGAGTCTGTTGGTTGTGTGAGCTAAGAGTCACCACCACAAGGCCTTTGTTGGGTTGTTGGTTTCTAAGGATTGGAGACACCACCAAAGCACTCATGTTTGTTTGTTGGGCTGTGAGCGTTTTGCTGAATGAACAACCGTCACTGTGCCATTTATTTGTGGATCATACACCCGAGGCTCGTATTGCCCAGCGTTAAATGATGCCCTTTTCTTGAGCTGATCAGTCTCTAGTGCTTGTAAACATATATGCTTATATATATGTGTGTATTATTATATTATATATGGCCATTACTTTTGGTGCAGGCATTTCTCTTACCGAGCACACTCGTTTGAGCTAGTTCAGGTTGTTTCAGGCTAATCTTTGCGCAACTATTACAAGTTCTTTTCCTGCAAATCTAATATTTTGCTTTGTTGCTAACCCTTGTTTATTGAAAAACCTTGGTTTTATTCTTGCTGCCACTTGCACCTTCTTGCTGAGGCATTATTTTCTTTTGAATGTCTTAGGCTCAGAGCTGTAGCAGTTTGGGTGGTAGAGTTCGTGTCATCGGAGCTGCGGTTAGTTGCAATTGTCTGTTGTCCCCTCACTATTGTGAGGTAGTTGTTCCTTTGCTTCAGTTGTAGATATGGTTTTCCAGTGTTAGATTACTTGCTAGCTTTTTTGCTGTTACTTTCTGGTTAGTTTACGTACTTGCTCTCTGGGAAGTTTTATGTTAGGATGCATGAGTTATTTTATATATAGCCTATCCAAACATGGGAATTTTTGGAGGACATTTTTCTAAGTTTGTAGAAATAATTTAATTAGTCGTGCATGTCATGATTATTAGGTTATGTGAACCCAAATCCACCCAACTCTCCTGTGGAAGGTGCATTAGGCCATGTAAGGTCACTGGATAAATTTTGGGACCATTTGGACCCATGCATGTGGAGTTCTCCTCATGCAAATCAAACCTAGAATGTTAAGCTTTAATATGTGACCTATAGAGAATTTTGTGAAATTCTCCCAAACCCCTTGGGTAATAGGTCTGAAATTTTAAACAGTGTTGTGTAATGCCTAGTCACACATTCTGGCCAAATTAATTATTTTTGGAATTTATTTTACTATAGTTCCATTGTTATTTGAATAAGTAGGAATATGTAATATTCATGGCTTGGTAATAAATAGTGACCCCAAAATGTGTCAAATGATACTAAGGGTCAAAATACATCTCTAGTAGAGAGTTGAAGTCATTTGACTTGGTATATGTTGGGAAAATTCACATGCAAGTGCATGTAGAGTGAGAAGGGGTGCTAATAGCACAAAACCCATTTCTTGCATACTTACCTCAATTTGGCTATTGCATGCAAGAAATAACTTGCACATGCATAGGTTAGGAGGAAATATAACCGCTCTAGGAAATTGGGAATTTTTGGTATTAAAATTCCCTAAGTCTTTACATAGGGGTATAAATATTACAAATGTTAATTAATGAAATCTTTTGGAGTAAAACCTTAGGGAAAAATCTGAGACTTTGGCATATGATCTTATATGATGAAATGAACCTCTGTAAATTTTGTGAGATTTGTTTATTGAGAAGACATAGTACTTCCTTCACAATGTTTGGAGTTATAACTTGAGAAATTAATATCTTGATTTATTGACACTAGAATGCTGTAGAAATTTGTACATAGACTTTGATAGCAATATGCACTTCTGGAAATTATATTAGATTTATTTATTGAGAAGACATAGCACTTCCTTCACAATGTAGAACTTGGAGTTATAACTTGAGAAATTCATATCTTGAATTATTGACACTGGAATGCTGTAGAAATTTGTACATAGACTTTTGATATAAATATGTACTTCTGGAAATTATATTAGATTTAATTATTGAGAAGACATAGTACTTCCTTCACAATGTGGAACTTGGATTAATGTCTTGAGAAATTCATATCTTGAATTATTGACACTAGAATGTTGTAGAAATTTGTGCATATACTTTTGATAGCAGTATGGACTTCTGGAAATTATATTAGATTTATTTATTGAGAAGACAGTACTTCTTTCATAATGTAGAACTTGGAGTTATAACTTAAGAAATTCATATCTTGAATTATTTACACTGGAATGTTGTAGAAATTTGTACAAAGACTTTTGATAGCAATATGCACTTCTGGAAACTATATTAGATTTATTTATTGAAAAGACATAGTAGTTCCTTTACAATGTAGAACTTGGAGTTATAACTTGAGAAATTTATATCTTGAATTATTTACACTGGAATGTTGTAGAAATTTGTAGATATACTTTTGATAGCAATAAGCACTTCTGGAAAGTATATTAGATTTATTTATTGAGAAGACATAGTACTTCATTCACAATGTAGAACTTGGAGTTATAACTTGAGAAATTCATATCTTGAATTATTGACACTAGAATGCTGTAGAAATTTATACATAGACTTTTGATAGCAATAAGCACTTCTGGAAATTATATTAAATTTATTTATTGAGAAGACATAGTACTTCCTTCATAATGTAAAACTTGGAGTTATAACTTGAGAAATTCATATCTTAAATTATTGACATTGGAATGTTGTAAAAATTTGTACATAGACTTTTGATAGCAATATGCACTTCTGGAAATTATATTAGATTTATTTATTGAGAAGACACAGTACTTCCTTCACAATGTAGAACTTGGAGTTATAACTTGAGAAATTCATATCTTGAATTATTTACATTGGAATGTTGTAGAAATTTGTACATAGTCTTTTGATAGCAATATGCACCTCTGGAAATTATATTAGATTTATTTATTGAGAATACATAATACTTCCTTCATAATGTAGAACTTGGAGTTATAACTTGAGGAATTCATATCTTGAATTATTGACACTGGAATGTTATAGAGATTTGTGCATAGACTTTTAATAGCATTATGAACATATGGAAATTTTCTTGGAATTATTAGCATGTGACAAAAGCTACCTCATGTTCAAATCTATTCTTACTAGGTTTATAAGAATTAATTATATAGGCCCAAATACGTGTGCTCGGTGAAACAAAATTAGAAATCTGAATATGGGTAACCCTACAACTCCTGGAAATAGAATCCACTCATTCTTAATTAGAATTCATATATTCACCTCTTTAGGACATGTGGGTTTGATTAAAGACCGCCAGACTATGAATAGTAAAAACTGGAATGTTAGATTTAGACCCCTCCCACATGCTCACCACCTCTATAGGTGCTAACCCCTTTGGTATTTGCATATGCATAGTTGATCAATGAGTTAACCAGTAGTGGGATACAGTAGGAGTGAAGGTTGGGGTGCGATTAGTAAAATTATCAAATCGGGATTTGATAACTCAAGCTGTGTTTTAAAGGGGGGGTCTACAGTAACTAGAACCCTAGTTAATACTAGGTCATGAAAATTATATATCATGTTTAAGAAAGGTTGGGAGAGACAGTCCACTACTAAGCAAGGCAAGGACTGGTGCTCAATTGAGCTCGGTCGCTTCCTTGTCCATGTAGTTGAAAACACCCTTATAACACAGCACACCATCACATTCCCTAGTACGTTCGAGAGCTCTTCACTGGGTAGACCTCGGGAAGTCCAGGATTCACCGTAAAACTTCTAAGTATAACTAAACGATTGAGAAGACATAGTACTTCCTTCATAATGTAAAACTTGGAGTTATAACTTGAGAAATTCATATCTTAAATTATTGAAATTGGAATGTTGTAAAACTTTGTACATAGACTTTTGATAGCAATATGCACTTCTGGAAATTACATTAGATTTATTTATTGAGAAGACACAGTACTTCCTTCACAATGTAGAACTTGGAGTTATAACTTGAGAAATTCATATCTTGAATTATTTACATTGGAATGTTGTAGAAATTTGTACATAGTCTTTTGATAGCAATATGCACCTCTGGAAATTATATTAGATTTATTTATTGAGAATACATAATACTTCCTTCATAATGTAGAACTTGGAGTTATAACTTGAGAAATTCATATCTTGAATTATTGACACTGGAATGTTGTAGAGTTTTGTGCATATACTTTTAATAGCATTATGAACATATGGAAATTTTCTGGGAATTATTAGCATGTGACAAAAGCTACCTCATGTTCAAATCTATTCTTACTAGGTTTATAAGAATTAATTATATAGGCCCAAATACGTGTGCTCGGTGAAACAAAATTAGAAATCTGAATATGGGTAACCCTACAACTCCTGGAAATAGAATCCACTCATTCTTAATTAGAATTCATATATTCACCTCTTTAGGACATGTGGGTTTGATTAAAGACCGCCAGACTATGAATAGTAAAAACTAGAATGTTAGATTTAGACCCCTCCCACATGCTCACCACCTCTATAGGTGCTAACCCCTTTGGTATTTGCATATGCATAGTTGATCAATGAGTTAACCAGTAGTGGGATACAGTAGGAGTGAAGGTTGGGGTGCGATTAGTAAAATTATCAAATCGGGATTTGATAACTCAAGCTGTGTTTTAAAGGGGGGGCTACAGTAACTAGAACCCTAGTTAATACTAGGTCATGAAAATTATATATCATGTTTAAGAAAGGTTGGGAGAGACAGTCCACTACTAAGCAAGGCAAGGACTGGTGCTCAATTGAGCTCGGTCGCTTCCCTGTCCATGTAGTTGAAAACACCCTTATAACACAGCACACCATCACATTCCCTAGTACGTTCGAGAGCTCTTCACTGGGTAGACCTCGGGAAGTCCAGGATTCACCGTAAAACTTCTAAGTATAACTAAACGATTGAGAAGACATAGTACTTCCTTCATAATGTAAAACTTGGAGTTATAACTTGAGAAATTCATATCTTAAATTATTGACATTGGAATGTTGTAAAAATTTGTACATAGACTTTTGATAGCAATATGCACTTCTGCAAATTATATTAGATTTATTTATTGAGAAGACACAGTACTTCCTTCACAATGTAGAACTTGGAGTTATAACTTGAGAAATTCATATCTTGAATTATTTACATTGGAATGTTGTAGAAATTTGTACATAGTCTTTTGATAGCAATATGCACCTCTGGAAATTATATTAGATTTATTTATTGAGAATACATAATACTTCCTTCATAATGTAGAACTTGGAGTTATAACTTGAGAAATTCATATCTTGAATTATTGACACTGGAATGTTGTAGAGATTTGTGCATAGACTTTTAATAGCATTATGAACATATGGAAATTTTCTTGGAATTATTAGCATGTGACAAAAGCTACCTCATGTTCAAATCTATTCTTACTAGGTTTATAAGAATTAATTATATAGGCCCAAATACGTGTGCTCGGTGAAACAAAATTAGAAATCTGAATATGGGTAACCCTACAACTCCTGGAAATAGAATCCACTCATTCTTAATTAGAATTCATATATTCACCTCTTTAGGACATGTGGGTTTGATTAAAGACCGCCAGACTATGAATAGTAAAAACTGGAATGTTAGATTTAGACCCCTCCCACATGCTCACCACCTCTATAGGTGCTAACCCCTTTGGTATTTGCATATGCATAGTTGATCAATGAGTTACCCAGTAGTGGGATACAGTAGGAGTGAAGGTTGGGGTGCGATTAGTAAAATTATCAAATCGGGATTTGATAACTCAAGCTGTGTTTTAAAGGGGGGGGGGGTCTACAGTAACTAGAACCCTAGTTAATACTAGGTCATGAAAATTATATATCATGTTTAAGAAAGGTTGGGAGAGACAGTCCACTACTAAGCAAGGCAAGGACTGGTGCTCAATTGAGCTCCGTCGCTTCCTTGTCCATGTAGTTGAAAACACCCTTATAACACAGCACACCATCACATTCCCTAGTACGTTCGAGAGCTCTTCACTGGGTAGACCTCGGGAAGTCCAAGATTCACCGTAAAACTTCTAAGTATAACTAAACGATAGTCAAGAGTAGTAAGTAGAAGAACTCGATAATTAAACCTCGACCCAAATTTGGGATGGAATGATACAAGGACTACATAGTCCTGCGAGCGGTAGGATCGATATTATCTAAGAAGGACTAGTTAGTCCTGCGAGCGGTTGGCTCGGTATAGTCTAAGAAGGATTATATTGTCGTGCGAGCGATAGGCTCGGTGTTATCCAAGGAGGACTAGATAGTCTGGTGAGCTGGAGTCTTCACAAATCATAATAGAGGTGTGCTTACCAACTAGTACGTGAATACCCTGGTGTGTTCTTCAAGGGCGTACAAAAGGTCTAAGCTGGGAGGTGTTTGAGAAGAGCCTAGAAGTGGACACCCAATCCACTACCCTCGTTTGCCTTGACAGGGTACCTAAGTTATCATACTCAAACAGAGGAAACTAACAAAAGGTTTGTATGTATAGAGTTGTGTGTGTGCATTGCATCATTGTACAACATATCATATCATCATTGCATAAACAAGACCTCATCGTATAAATTAGAATGGGTTCCTTTATACGATGAGTTTACCTTAGTGTTAGATCCCTTAACTTATAAGTTTGTATGGGCATCCATGTAAGTTAAGGTTACTTTTATAGCTGCTCTCGTTAGATAGAATTGCTCTTTCAAATACTTTTGTTATGATTACTATGGCTTGATGTTTCTGTATACTGTTGCTTAGAACCTTCTGAATTATTGGATTGTACATATAGCTTACTTATGGAAATTGCTAGAGATAAAAATACTTTATTCATAAATATACTTGTTAGCAAGTTCCATATCATCTTCTTGTTCTTATCCCTTATTGTCCTCCGCTTTCTCCTCCCGCATGGTGTCTAGGAGTCGCGGGTGGAGGGGAGTGAGGAATTCTCTTAAACTTTTTGACAAACGGTCGGTGGACCATATCATTTTAAGAGCCATTATGCCGGAGCAGTAGGACCCATCCAGAAGATCAAGACAGGAGGACGGGATGAAGCATTATAGCTAATACCGATTGTTGTAGTGGCAGCTATAGAGATGAGTGACTTTTGTAGTGAGGATGTTGATGTACTAGGCATAAGCCCCTATTCACTTTAGTAATTTCTCATCGTGTACTTTTGTATTCATGATATTTATATATAATGTGATTTTGTGGGCTTGTTTCATTAATGCTTCTATTATTGTGAATTATGTTTGGTCTGGATGATATAGATTAGCCAGCAGAATCGACATATTATGGTGGAGACCATCCCGTAAGTTGGTGCCACCGCAAGATGGCGGTTCTGGGCAGTAAGACCCGGGAAGAAAAAAAAGGGGTCTTACAAAAAGACATAAATATACTTTAAGGTGTAATACTTATGAGTAGAAGTTCTATGAGAGATAATGCCATGTACAAGTAGTGTTTTTGATAAGAGTATACAAATGATTTAATCAAAACACATGACATGTATAATGGAATAAACACAACATTATTGAAATGCGTTTTTAGAATTACTTCCACCCATATAGCTAGATTTTATTTCATTGCACATAAAAGTAGTACAACTCCCAAGGTCCTCTACACACACAATGCTCATTAAGACCTATTAGGGTGCAAAGTAGTGCATGGGGGATCACATATATTTTATCTTTTCTTTGTGATCCGGTGTACAAGAAGAAGTAGTGTATAACAATAGTTTGCACAAGTCACTTTACAATTCTCTCCAAGGTGCTCAACCTCACAATACTCATTAAGACTTATTAGGAGAGTGAGTAGTGGTTGGTGGAGTTATCTTTATCATGTATTTATTTGAATTTTAATTTGTGACAAAGTTCTCCAAATTCACTTTTTTGCAAACATAAGAGTTTTTGGATTAAAAACCATACTTCTTAAAAAAAAATGTGTGCATGAAAACAGATTTTTATGAGGTGTAGGCACACTAATCACACATCTAATAATGTTAAGTTGTTACACTACACAATCATGCAAGAGTGAGATTAAAATCATGTGTAGATTATCAAAGAGGTGAGTGAGTAAATCATTATTAAATATAAACATTATTCATACTTAGAGGCATGTTTAAGCAATTCTACACATGATTCTTATAATCAATTTCATTACACATTACAAGATAATGTTCAAGGCATGACACAAAACAATGTATTAAGATACTTAAAATTAGAATTTAACATTGTATTTTAATCTTGAAAAGATAAACCTAATCGTCCTTGAAACATTTCAATGATTAGTAATCAGTTTTTTGTAATTTTTTTATTTTTTAATAAGAAATACAAAATAGGAAACACTCATAAAGAAATAATAAAAAAACATATTTTTGTTCTTTGAAATTTGTTTTAAAATTTTGTATTTAATTTTTAAATGGTCGAATTAAAAACTTGTTTTTGATTGATTTTGATTAGGTTTTTCACATTAATTATTTAAAGAGCAAACTGGAATTAAACAAAAATAATTAACTGTAAAAATATGTTGAAGAAGCTGGATATTAGACTGCCGCCAGCGGGAAGATACTACCATCGCGCGTTAGTAACAGAACTCGTGTTTTCCAGAAAAAAGTATAATTTTTTCTTGGAATTTTTCGCCTGATTATGTTTATTTAGAGTAAAGGTTATGTAGTTTAGCCATAAAATCGGACAGGCATATACATAAAATGGGGGATTGTCATTTTTTAAGTTAGGATGTCAAAGACCCCCAATTCTAGTCTAAGTAGAGCAAATCAGGCATCGGGTAGAGGCTTTGTGAAAATGTCCGCAAGTTGAGATTCAGTTCCTATAAAGTTTACATGAACATGTTCCTTTTGTATGTGATCCCAAATGAAATGATGTCTTATGTCTATATGTTTGGATCTTGAGTGATGCACGGGGTTGTTTGTTAGGTCAACGGTACTCTTATTGTCACATTTTAATTCAATATTGGTTAGATAAATTCCAAAGTATTCTAGGGATTGAGTCATCCATATTGCTTGTGCACAACTTCTTAGTGCAATATATTCGGCCTCTGTGGTGGAGAGAGCAACCGAATTTTGTTTTCTACTTGACCATGCAACTAGTGAAGGGCCTAAGAAGTGGCATGTGCCACTAGTGCTTTTTCTATCTAACATCTCGCATAATCAGAATCAGAAAAACCATATTAAATAAAAGAATTGTTGTTTGGATACCATAATCCTAATCTAGATGTTTCGATTAAATATCTAAAAATTTGTTTTACTGCTTATAAATGTGATTCTTTTTATTAGCTTGAAATCTAGCGCATAAATATACGGTAAAAGTAATGTCAGGTCTAGAAGCACTTAAGTATAATATAGATCCAATCATTCCTCTATACAAGGTTTGATCAATTGATATTCCGGCTTCATCTTTTCCTAATTTTAGTGATGCGATCATTAGTGTGCTAGCTAGTTTTAAATTTTCAAATCCAAAATGTTTTAGAATATCATGTACATACTTGGTTTGACAAATAAAGATTCCATCATTTCTTTGTGTGATTTGAAAACCTAAGAAATATGTGAGTTCTCCAACTAAGCTCATCTCAAATTCATTTTGCATTACTTGTACTACTTTATTACACAACTCTTCATTAGTGTCTCCAAAGATAATGTCATCAACATAAATTTAGAAAATGATTAAATCATTATTTATATGCTTAATAAAGAGTGTGTCATCGACACTACCCATTTTATAATTGTTCTTTTATAAAAAAGATGTTAAGCATTCATACCAAGCACGAGGTGCTTGCTTTAAACCATAAAACATTTTTTCTAACCTATAGACATGATTAGGAAATTTTTCATCTATAAAACCGGGGGGTTGTTCAACATAGACTTCTTTAATTATCCCGTTTAAAAAGGCACTTTTTACATCCATTTGAAAAAAATTAAACTTCTTATAACTCACAAAAGCAAGAAAGATTCTAAAAGCTTCTAGGCGAGAAACGGGTGCAAATGTTTCATCAAAATCTATCCCCTCGATTTGTGAGTATCCTTGTGCTACAAGTCTAGACTTGTTCCTAGTGATTCTAAAATAGTCGTCTAATTTATTTTTAAATATTCATTTTACACCAATAATTGGGTGATTAGAGTGTCTTTCTACTAACTTCCAAACCCTATTTCGTTTAAATTTATTTAATTCTTCATTCATAGCAATAAACCAAAACTCGTCATTTAAAGCGGTAGAAACATTTTTGGGTTCAATTTCATAAACAAAGCATAAGTTTGAAAAGGATTCGTGAATTTAAGTGCGTGTCATTACCCCTCTTGACGGTTCTATATTGATAAGCTCCCTAGGATGATCTTTTGTAAACCATAGCATGCTTGGAGGTATGAAATTTTCTTGCACCGCCTCTATTTCTTTATCAACTCCAAGTGGATCATTTTCCACATCCTCCATGGGTGAAAGAGGTTCCTCTTCTTTTCCTACAATAGTAGAATCTACACACGGAACATGTTCATCAAATCTAACATGACTAGACTCTTCCACCTTTTTAGGCTTTTATTATATATCCTATATGCTTTACTATTGGAAGAGTATCCAAAAAAATATCCTACATAACATTTTTCATCAAATTGTGCTAATGCATCTTTGCTGTTAAAGATATAACATTTACACCCAAAAATATGAAAGAAAGACACATTTGTTTTCTTTTGATAATATAGTTCATAAGGTGATAATTTCAAAATCGGGCGAAGAATGACTAGATTTATTACATAACACGAAGTATTTACCGCTTCGGCCCAAAAAGATCTAGGCAACCTATACTCAGATAGCATAGTGCGTGCAAGCTCTTGCAGGGTTCTATTTTTCCTATCTACCATACCATTTTGTTGGGGAGTGTAACGCCCCTGGTTTTTTGTTAATTATTTACGTGCCCGCTGTGACGTGATTTTGGCATAAGGGCATTACGTTAACTCGTCGGGATTGGTTTTGAGCCTTACCTTAGTTAATGTATTTAATTTAGGTCGCGCGTGCGATATTTCGCGACATTTCGAGTTAAAGGGAAAACTCAGGGGTATTTTGAGTAACTATTAATATTTCGGCTTCGGGAAATTTAATCTCAAATTTGGCTCATCAGAATTGAATTCTGACTTCGCCGTTGGATTTGTAGCGCCGATTTTCAGTTTAGGTGTGAATTTTGAGAAAATCTGAGGTGATTTAGTCGCCCTCGTAGTTTAAATAGAATTGGAGAATTAATAATTTATTTAAATAAGGAATTAAGGTTTTATATAAATACCAAAATTTCTAAAGAAGCCTATTCTTCTTCTCCTCAAAAGAGCAGAAACAGATTTTGTGGGTGAGCGGGGGAGGTGTGTCGGGAACTTCTTCCGACCGGTGATTCAGGGACTGTAGTGGACGGAATCGTAATCGGAGAGTAGAATCGGAAAGCTCTCGACGAGATCTTCGTTCTAGTGGTAAGAGTTTCCTGTTTCTTGGGATTTTTGGAGTCAATGTAGTGACCTAACTCCTCTTTATGGCCTGGAAAGTTTCAGGTTTTTGTGCTCATGTGAGTTCTTGGCCGATGCATAGCTTTTGGAGCGGAGAAATTCGAGTTTGGAAGGTTTAAGGCAAGTGGCAATTTCTCCTTCTCTTTTGTTGTTGAAGTGTTGTTTTCTGGCTTGAGTTCTTATCATCAATGTTTTGCTCTTAATTTGAAGTATCACCTGGCTAGTTTAACTCTTGAACTGTCTTTTGATCTCACCCTCAATGTCTAAAGTTTCCCCTGGAAGAATCTGTTTGCTGCCTAGAAATTTTGGCCAGTACTCAAGAAATTCATGCATTTCAAGAGAAATCCTTGTATTTCTCGAGAAATCCATGTATTTCTCGAGAGACCCCTGTGTTCTTTTCCCGAGAAGTCCCTCTTTCTCTCAAGGAAACTCTTTGATTTCTCGAGAAATCTCCTTGACTCTCGAGAAATCCTATTTCATTGCTTCTCGAGAAATCCAGACATCTCTCGAGAAATCTCCTTTGTTTCTCGAGAAATCCCTGCAGAAAACTCCCTTGTTTCTCAAAAAATCTTCTTTATTTCTCGAGAAATCCCTGAAGACTTTATTCCTATTTTCTCAAGAAATGCCTTCTATTTCTCGAGAAATGCCTAGACTTCCTTCCTGTTTTCTCGAGAAATACCATCTATTTCTCGATAAATGTCTTCTATTTCTCGAGAAATGCCTTCTATTTCTCGAGAAATGCCAGTCCATTTCCAATTCCTTGAGCTATGCTTCAGACTCCTCCCCTCTCTTGGAATCTTGTGTCTTTTAAAGTGTACAGGGATGTTGCCAATGTATGTACTGTGCCCTTGATCATGATTACCTCCTGCCTGAGTTCTTATACCTGCTATGGTTATGCAAATTTCTGGGTTTTCTTTATGATCAATATGAGCGGTGTTTTTTTTCTCATTTGTAACCTTGTCCTTAGGATCTTTCTGGCATTGTTCCTAGGGCTAAGTCTCGTGTGGTAACTAAAATTAATTAATGAGGACTATTGCTTTAGCCTTGCACGGTGGCCATTGTAAGGGACATGAACATCAGGCTTGGCTTGTGGTCCCATGGGCCGTGTTTGGGGGGCAGTGGGGATTCTTTTATAGCCTTGCACGGTGGCCATTCTAAGGGGCATGAATAACAGGCTTGGCCTGTGGCCCCATGGGCCGTGTTTGGATGGCAGTGGATAAAGGACCACCACCTGGTTTTGGGCTTTAGGTGGCAGAGGATAGAGGACCGCCACCTTTTAAATTTGAGTTGATCAGTCTCATAAATAGAATTAACAAGATAAATGAACTTTGCTTGCATTTCAAAAAGGTACTTGAGCACTCAGTGTGTTGTCTAGATCTATACTTTGGAGCTTCTTTTCTGTAAGTTTGTTTTGGGTTGGTACCCCTTATGCCTTATTATTACCTTGTTTCGCAGGACTTCTATGCCTTTCTGCCACTTATGCTTTCCTTGCTGAGGCGTTCTTTGTTTTACTTGAATGCCTCAGGTTTAGATACGTAGTGGTTAGAAGTGTAGCCCGGAGACCTTGGAAGTTGTAGTTGTTATCATACCCCGCTGATGCGAGGTAGTGGTGGTTAGTTTTTTTCTTGTGTTCAGACATGCTAGTTTGAAGCCAATGGGTTGGTATCAGGTTGTTGACGCCCATTGTGCCTCTTTTTGTTACATTGTAGCTTACTTGCTAGTTATTGCTGGTACCTTTCGATCTCGTGTATCTTGCTCTCTGGGAATTATTTATGGCTACGTGCATTATAGTTATAACTGTTGGGTTTTCTATATACCATTCATAATGATATAAACACAACAAAATGTGTGCAGCGGAAGAAATACTAGAACAACCCAAAGAGTAAGGAACTTGTGGATTTCATGAATCAAGAGATTAGGAAAGCAAAATGTGATATACCTTTGCGGGATTGAGTCAATACTCAACCAAGATGCTCCAAGAAGAAATTTGGTAGACGAACTTCGAGTTCAAAGCACTGAAATGTATCGGCCCTCTACAGAGATCCACACAAGGAAGGAGAACCCCAATGCCTTGTCGCACAAGGTATGGGTCGGAGAAGAACATCCCTCTGCATCCCCACGAACTGTTAGGTCCGTTGAAGGGGAGGCGGCAATGATTGACAACGATTGGGCGAGGTCTACAGACAGGGACAATGGAACACTTCTGAGTCGGCTCTTCAGAAAATGCGAAAAGGCTCGATCTGGTTTATGACCTAATCTCATCGCTTTTATACGCAAGTCATAAAAAATAGGCTATCCGCAGACCAGGGGAAAACAGAATAATTCTGCCAAATTTAAATTCGTCGAATACATAATAATTCGACTAAATGCTTTAGACGAATTATCATATTCGGCTATATACATTCGACGAATTGTCTCAAATTTTACTAAACACTTTTGACGAACTCGAATAGATAATTCCGAATAAACACTTTAGACGAATTATCATATTTGACTAAAGACTTTCGACGAATTGTCAAATTCGACTAAAGACTTTCGACGAATTCTGCCAAGTCCTAAGGAATTCGACTAAACCATTTAGACGATTCTTTAATAGAACTTATTTCCCGATTGAGACATTCTCAATTCAATTTCGAACAGTCATAGGATTGGTCCTTCACTCATATCCAATATGAGTGAGGCCAACACTATCCTTTCTCCAACTTCTCCAAACGCTTTTATGTGCGACCCTATAGGCTCATATAGCGTTGGCAGTAAGACTAACTGTTGATTGCTTTGAGATCACCTCAGAAACTCCAACAATAAAATGGTTTTCTTTCATTCTCATTGCATCTTTTATAGTTCAAATCCTTATATTTAAGTCACATACCAGTATCTTCATACCCAATCTAAATCTAGATATGTGCATATCATTTTCTTTATGTCCAGAAATCGCGTGCATATAGGACCTTAATTGAACTAAACTAAGTATTTTACCGCTACAATTACATATATACTTTCTTCTGTGGACTAGTTGATCCATGAACTGAGAGACACAGTTCTTACCCCAAACCTAATAAGTGATTTCAAGTAATGAGTCATCATGTAAACCTGTTTTATAATGAACAAGAGATAGGTTCTCGCATGAGCGTCTGCAGTTGTCTCCTGCATGACGTGGCATAATGACGCGTATTTTCTCTACGCTGATATTCCTAATTGTTGAGAAAATGCAGGTTGTGATAGTTGACATTAGAGATAGGTTCGTTTGACAAGTTGGTTGAACGACTATTTTTCTGATATGGTGATAGTCGTCTCGCCTCATTTCATACACACAACAAAGTGTCATTTGTACGTCTTGGCTAAAGCATGAACACTACACTCATAAGCATGATAAGAAGTATACAGGGCATATTATGTTGTATGGGATGCATAATATGTATTTGTATATGGATCCTCATAGGTGACAACATGTGACCGTTGTGTAGTATGGGATGCTTAACACCAGTGCCATGGATGTCCATTAGCTTGATTTTTATTTTTTGTTGCATGCGATACTATGTATTATGGGGTGCATAATATTTCATGTGTACGCCGCTCATAACATGCATTAAGGCTTTTCTTAGAATGCATAGCACAACATGCAAATCATAACATTGCATAAAACACTTGTGCCAAGCTAAAGATTTATATGATGACACATGTACACCCATGATTTCAAAGTGAACACAAGAAAATTCATGCATTCATGACCTTTGCACATGAGTCAAGAGGGATAATGTAGTGTCATCCCAAGATTTAGCATGACATCATAAAAATCCCAGAGCAAGGTAGTAGCGATAGCAAGTATCTGTACATGTATGTTCTGAACCAAGAAGGGTAGTTCTAGCGTAAGGTTATGTTTTGATTAGGGGTTTTTGTGTATTGGCAGAGATGGCGCCTAAGCGAATCGCGACTAGATCGACTGGTCAGTCGGAAGGCGAGTCATCCGGAGCGCAGAGTGAAGTCTTGATCGAGAGTCTGCGCCAGAGCAATGAGGCTCTGACGAGACAAATGGTTGTGATGTAGTCACAAGTTGAGGCGTTGTTGTCTGCCGGTGCAGGATAGCAAACTGGGATGCAGGCCCCCATAATAGGACAGACTTTACCTACCCCTCCTACTCCCCTAGTACCCCCAATAGCGATACCGCCAAAAATGAACTTCATTTCGCACTTTCAGAGGTTAGGACCTCCTTCGTATGACGGACGAGCTGAATTCGTGGCCTTGGACGATTGGCTTAAACCATTGAGGAGATGTTCTCGTATCTAGGGATCACCATGGACCAGAAGGTGATGGTCGCCGCGTACTAGCTAAAGGGTCTCGCAAAGAGCTGGTGGTTGAGGGAAAAGGAAGACCTTACTGGAGGATGTACGTGGGAAACCTTCAAAGGGTTGCTTATAAGGAAGTTCCTTCCATCAGTAGAATGAGAACGATTAATGAATGACTTCCTGCATCTGAAGCAGAGGCAGCTCTCGGTGAGTGAGTACGAAATTGAGTTTTTCAAGCTGAGCAGGTTTGCTCCAGCCCTGGTAGCCTCGAAAGAAGGTAGGGTGAAAAGGTTTCTTGGTGGTCTCCGCAGTGACATTCAGCAGCTGGCCAGCGCGTATAGTTTGGATAAGTACGCCGAGGTAGTAGAGGCAGCACTGAAGGTTGAGGCGATTGATAATGCCAAGAACCGAGGATCAGCAGTGAAGAAGGGAAAGAGGAAGGCCAGAGAAGATGGGAGTTCTGGTGCACCTGTCATAGCCCCGAAGAAAGGAAGCGGTGAGGCATGCAGTTTCTGTGGCCGCCCTGTCCATCCATTTGTGAAATGTTTCAAGAGAAAGGAAGTTCAGAAGTAGTAGCGAGTGTTGGCAATCCACAGTGCTCCAAAAGGAGAGGTGCTTTGCCTGATATGCAAGCAGAAGGGGCATGATTCAGCCCATTGTTGGACCAAGGAAAAAGTCTGCTTCCAGTGCAGACAGAAAGGGCACATGAAGTTTCAATGCCCGCAATTCCAACCCCCATTGCAACCAGTTCCACTTCGAGCCTTGCCGCCTCCGCAACATCAAGACAAAGGGAGAGGAAAGCTGGACGTGTTAACCCAGGAGCAAGCGCAGTCCTCGACCCAAGTGATCTCAGGTTAGACTTCAATCTAGCTATTAAGTTTCAGTTTTAGTTTCGTTGCATTAGACTAGTTTCTTTTCCGCACTTATAGGGAGATTTAAGGTAAAGAGTCATTGGGCTCGTGTTCTATTTGATTCTGGTGCTAACCTTTCATTCGTGGCTAGGACTTTCGTCGAGCGCCATCGTTTGACCCCTGAGTTGGGCAACAATTCGTTCCTCACTAAGTTTCCTTCCTATGATTTGGTAACCTCGAACCAGCGCATCCGGAGATGTCCTATCCTCTTAGGAGATTTCTTGGCGTTTGCTGATCTCAAGGTGCTGGACCTAGAAGACTTTGACGTGATATTGGGTATGGACTAGCTGTCCAGTTACGATGTTGTCATCCGATACAAGGAAAAGTGTCTGGACTTTGTGATGGGCAATGGTTATGCCATGAGCATTTTTGGATCTCTGTGCCAGAGTTCCCCGATAATTTCTGCGGTATGTGCTCGGAAACTGTTAAAATTCGATTGCTTGGCTTACCTTGTTTCTTTTTTAGAAACTGTTAGTGGTTCGCCGTGTATCGAGGGTGTTCCGGTGGTGTGAGAGTTTCCTGATGTCTTCCCTGTTAGTCTTCCTGGTCTTACGCCTGATAGAGACATGGACTTCGTTATTGATCTTGAGCCTGGTACTCGTCCTATCGCTAAGGCACCGTATTGTATGGCCCCAAGTGAGCTAGAAAGGTTGCGAACCCAGTTAGATGAATTGTTGCAATGTGGATTTATTAGGCCAAGTACTTCGCCCTGGGGTGCTCCAATGTTGTTCGATAAAAAGAAGGATGGTTCTATGAGGTTGTGCATAGACTATATGGAGATGAATAAAGTAACCATCAAGAACAGATATCCATTGCCGTGAATCGATGATCTGTTTGATCATTTGCATGGTAGTTCAGTGTTTTCAAAGATTGATCTTCGATCAGGTTACCATCAGTTGAGGATCCGTGAGTCGGACGTCCCTTGAACTGCCTTTCGTTCTCGTTATGGTCATTTTGAATTTCTGGTAATGTCATTTGGTTTGACAAATGCACCCTCTGCATTTGTGGACATGATGAACTGTGTGTTCAAAGATTTTCTGGATCATTTTGTAGTAGTTTTCATCGATGATGTGTTGGTGTATTCCAGAAGTGCTGAGGAGCATGCTACGCATTTGCTCTTAGTATTGTCTACTCTAAGAGAGCATAAGTTGTATGTGAAGCTGAGTAAGTGTGAGTTCTAGCTTCCTCAGGTGTCCTTTCTGGGTCATGTAGTGAACAAGGATGGAATTATAGTAGACCCAGCAAAGATTTCTGCCCTGTTGGATTGGAAGATGCCTACATCGCCTAAGGAGATAAGGAGTTTCTTAGGGTTGGCAGGTTACTATAGGAAGTTTGTTCAAGGATTCTCGATGCTATGAGCACCTCTGACTAAGCTTACCCAGAAGAATGCAGCTTTTGTGTGGAGTGATTCCTGTGAAGAAGCCTTCCAGGAATTAAAGAGGCATTTGTGTAGTGCTCCTGTCCTGGCTTTATCGATCGAGGGAGTCAAGTATGCAGTTTATGTAGACGCATCTCATATTGGACTGGGGTGTGTTTTTATGCAAGAAGGAAAGGTTATCGCTTATGGGTATAGACAACTAAATGTTCATGAAAGGAATTACCCTACGCATGACTTAGAATTTACTGCAGTGATTTATGCCTTAAAGCTTTGGAGACACCTTCTTTATGGAGTGTCATGCAAGATTTTTACGGATCACATGAGTCTAAAGTATGTCCACCCAGAAAGAACTGAATTTGCGCCAGCGTAGATGGTTGGAGTATGTTGCGGATTATGAAGTTGACATCCTCTATCATCCGGGTAAGGCAAACGTGGTGGTCGATGCCCTTAGCAAAAAGACCGTGCATCTCTTCAATCTTTATATGCAGTCCTTAGTGGAGGAGTTTATGCTGATGGATATCTCAGTCGGTAGTAGTACCGCACCTTCAAGTTTAGGAGTTGAAGAGCCTTCTTGGATTACCCTTACAAGACTGCATCAGAAGGAAGATCCTGACTTGCAGCATCTCCGAAACAGGACTGAGAAGGGGGAATTACCAGACTTTTCTATTGATGATAAAGATACCTTGAATTATCGAGGTAGATATTGTATTCCCGCGTTGGAAGATATTCGAACAAAGATATGTGGTGAAGCGCATGACTCAAGTGTTTCCTATCATCCTGGTTCCACGAAAATGTACAAAGACCTTAAGCAAATAATTTGGTGGTCAGGTATGAAGAATGATATAGCTAAATTTGTCTCTGAATGTCTTACTTGCCAGCACATTAAGGCAGATCATAAGAGGCCTGGAGGTAAACTGAACCCTTTGGATATTCCAAGCTGGAAGTGGGAGAGTATTTCAATGGACTTAATTACCGGTTTACCGAGATCCCCCAGAGGACATGATTCAGTATGGGTCATAGTGGACAGATTGACAAAGTGTGCTCACTTTGTGCCTTTTAAGACCGGATATTCTATGGAGAAAATAGCAGAACTTTATTTAGACAAAGTCATCAAATCGCATGGTGTGCCCGTGAGCATTGTGTCGGATCGGGATTCCAGGTATATATCTCATTTCTGGCAGAGTTTGCAGGGAGCTTTGGGCACTGACCTTAGATACTCTACCGCTTACCACCCTCAGACCAATGGTCAGACGGAGAGAGTGAATCAAATTTTGGAAGATATGATCAGGTGCTATATTTTAGACCATGGTGGGGCTTGGGATAAGCGCCTTTGGCTGATGGAATTTGCTTATAATAACATTTATCAGGAAAGATTGCAAATGTCCCCCTTTGAGACTATGTATGGGAGGCGTTGCTGAACTCCCTTGTTTTGGGCCTAGGTTGGTGAGAGTCCATTGTTAGGCCCAGAAGCTTTGGAAGAGATGAATGTTATCGTGACTCATATCGACGAGAAGCTTCTCATTGCTCAGGAGAGGTATGAGAAGTATGCTAATCGAAGAAGGGTGGATCTCGAGTTCGTTGTTGGGGACATGGTGTTCTTGAAAGTTTCTCCATTGCCGGGAGTTAAGTGATTTGGAAGGAACCACGAGTTGGATCCCCGGTATGTGGGACCTTTCCAGGTTGTTGAGCTCATCAGAATGTCAGCTTATAGGCTAGATTTGCCTGCTTCTTTTCCAGATGTTCACGATGTGTTTCACGTGAGCCAGTTGAGGAAGTGTGTGCGTAGTGACCGGCTTGTTCTCGATTCGGTGTCCCAATTGCAGCCCAATCTTTCCTATGTTGAAGATCCTATCTGAATTTTGGAGACTCAGGAGCAGGTGTTGCGGAAGAAGACGATCCCGATGGTTAAAGTTCTTTGGAGAAATCAGGGCATCGAGAGCACAACTTGGGAGCTGGACTCTGCCATGAGAGAGAGAGACTCATCCTGGTCTCTTCTCCTAGATTTCGGGTAAATCTTCCATCTGGTAATCTTTGGATTTTATGTACTTTCCGTTATCGTTCGATTTCAAGTTTCGGGACGAAACTTCCTTTTAGGGGGGATGACTGTAACGCCCTGGTTTTTCGTTAATTATTTGTGTGCCAGATTTGACGTAATTTTGGCATAAGGGTATTACGTCAACTTTTCGGGATTGATTTTGAGCCTTAACTTAGTTAATGTATTTAATTAAGATCACGCGTGAGAGATTTCACGACATTTCGAGTTAAAGGGAAAAGTTGGGGGTATTTTGAGTAACTATTGAGATTTCAGCTTCGAGAATTTTAATCTCAAGTATGGCTCGTCGGAATTAAATTCTGACTTCACCGTTAGATTCGTAGCGCCAATTTTCAGTTTAGGTGCGAATTTTGTGAAAATCCGAGGTGATTTAGTCACCCTCATAGTTTAAATAGAATGGGAGAATTATTAATTTATTGAAACAAGGAATTAAGGTTTTATATAAATACCAAAATTTCCAAAGAACCCTATTCTTCTTCTCCTCAAAAGAGCCGAACCAGATTTCATGCTTGAGCAGGGGAGTCGTGTCGGGAACTTCTTCCGACCGGTGATTCGGGAGCTGTAGTGGACGGAATCGTAATCGGAGAGTAGAATAATAAAGCACTTGGCGAGATCTTCGTTCTAGTGGTAAGAGTTTCCTATTTCTTGGGATTTTTGGAGTCAAGGTTGACCTAACTCCTCTTTATGGCCCGGAAAGTTTCTTGTTTTTGTGCTCAGGTGAGTTCTTGTCTGATCCATAGCTTTTGGAGCGGAGAAATTCGAGTTTGTAAGGTTTAAGGCAAGTGGCAGTTTCTCCTTCTCTTTTGTTGTTGAAGTGTTGTTTTCTTGCTTGAGTTCTTATCATCAATGTTTAGCTCTTAATTTGGAGTATCACCTGGCTAGTTTAACTCTTGAACTCTCTTTTGATCTCACCCTCAATGTCTAAAGTTTCCCCTGGAAGAATCTGTTTGTTGCCTAGAAATTTTGGCAAGTACTCGAGAAATTCATGCATTTCTCGAGAAATCCCTGTATTTCTCGAGAAATTCATGTATTTCTCGAGAGACCCCTGTGTTCTTTTCCCGAGAAGTCCCTTTTTCTCTCGAGGAAACTCTTTGATTTCTCGAGAAATCTCCTTGTCTCTCGAGAAATCCTATTTCTTTGCTTCTGGAGAAATTCAGCCATCTCTCGAGAAATCTCCTTTGTCTCTCGAGAAATCCCTGCAGAAAACTCCCTTGTTTCTCGAGAAATCTTCTTTATTTCTCGAGAAATCCCTGAAGACTTTCTTCCTATTTTCTCGAGAAATGTCTTCTATTTCTCGAGAAATGCCTTCTATTTCTCGAGAAATGCCAGTCCATTTCCAAGTCCTTGAGCTATGCTTCAGACTCCTCCCCTCTCTTGGAATCTTGTGTCTTCTAAAGTGACAGGGATGTTTCCAATGTCTGTATTGTGCCCTTGATCATGATTACCTTCTGCCTGTGTTCTTATACCTGTTGTGGTTATGCAAATTTCTGGGTTTTCTTTATGATCTTTATGAGCGGTGTTTTTTTCTCATTTGTAACTTTGCCCTTGGGATCTTTCCGGCTTTGTTCCCCGGTCTAAGTCTCGTGTGGTAACTAAAATTAATTAATGAGGACTATTGCCTTTAGCCTTGCACGGTGGCCATTGTAAGGGACATGAACAGCAGGCTTGGCCTATGTTCCCGTTGGCCGTGTTTGGGGGGCAGTGGGGATTCTTGTATAACCTTGCACAGTGTCCATTCTAAGGGTCATGAATAGTAGGCTTGGCATGTGGCCCCGTGGGCCGTGTTTGGGTGGCAGTGGATAATGGACCACCACCTGGTTTTGGGCTTTGGGTGGCAGAGGATAAAGTACCGCCCCCGTTTAAATTTGAGCTGATCAGTCTCATAAATAGAATTAACAAGATAAACGAACTTTGCTTGCATTTCAAAAAGGTACTTGAGCACTCGGTGCTTTGTCTAGCTCTATGCTTTGGAGCTTCTTTTCTGTAAGTTTGGCTTGGGTTGGTACCCCTTATGCCTTATTATTACCTTATTTCGCAGGACTTCTATGTCTTTCTGCCACTTGTGCTTTCCTTCTTGAGGCATTCTTTATTTTACTTGAATGCCTCAAGTTCAGAGCCTTAGTGATTAGAAGTGTAGCTCGGTGACCTTGGAAGTTGTAGTTGTTGTCGTACCCCGCTGCTGCGAGGTAGCGGTGGTTACTTTTCTTCTTGTGTTCAGACATGCTAGTTTGAAACCAATGGGTTGGTGTCAGGTTGTTGACCCCCATTTTGCCTCTTTTTGTTACATTGTAGCTTACTTGCTAGTTATTGCTACTACCTTTCGATCTCGTGTATCTTGCTCTCTGGGAATGATTTATGCCTAGGTGCATTATAGTTATAAAATGGTTTTCTTTCATTCTCATTGCATCTTTTATAGGTCAAATCCTTATGTTTAAGTCACGTACAAGTATCTTCAAACCCAATCTAAATCTAGATATGTGCATATCATTTCCTTTATGTCCAGACATCGCGTGCATATAGGACCTTAATTGAACTAAACCAAATATTTTTCTGCTGCAATTACATATATACTTTCTTTTGTGGACTAATTGATCCATGAACTGAGAGACACAGTTCTTACACCAAACCTAATAAGTGATTTCAAGTAATGAGTCATCATGTAAACATGTTTTATAATGATCAAGAGATAGGTTCCCGCCTGAGCGTCTGCAGTTGTCTCCTGCATGATGTGGCATCATGACGCATATTTTCCCTACTTTGATATTCCAAATGGCTGAGAAAATATGGGTTGTGATAGGGTGCGTGGAGCGAAAAATTCATGTTTGATGCCTAGATGATTACAAAAAGTAGTGAAGTTTTCATTTTCAAATTCCCATCCATGATCCAAGCAGATGTATTTTATTTTTAAATCAAACTCATTTTGAATTCGATACATAATTTTGCAAATTCAGAAAATTCATCGGATTTGGAGGTAAGAAACAAAGTCCAGATAAATCTTGAATAGTCGTCAATCAACACAAAAATATACTTTCTACCTCCTAAACTACATGTGCTAATTGGTCCAAATAGTTCCATGTGAATTAGTTGAAGAGGCCTAGCGGTAGTCATTCTAGTTTTATTTTTGAATGAAGTTTTAGAAAAAATTCTTTTTGGCATGGCGGGCATAATGAGGATAAGTTTCCATTAAGCATTGGTAAACTTCTTATTATTTTATTTTTTGACAATTTTAAAATCAACTTAGTGCTAGAGTGACCAAGACGCCTGTGCCATAATTCAAGTTCTTCATTTTCTTGAGATTAGACATTTTAATGATGCGCGTGAAAGATTACGACAATCAAATAGACATTGTGAGTTCTTGGTGCAGTGAGTACAATATCATTAGTTTTAGGATCTATGATTTTACACAAGTTTGTGGAAGACTCAAATAAAACATTAAGACCTGTATCACACAGTTGACTAATAGAGATTAAGTTATGTTTTAAGCCTTCAACATATAAGACATTCGTAATAGAGAAAGAATCGTTACCCATTGTACTGATGCCTAAGATTCTTCCCTTTCCATTGTCACCAAATGTCACCATTCCACCTTTCTTCTTTGTGAGGCTAAGGAACTTTGCTTTATCACCTGTCATGTGTTTGGAGCATCCCGAGTCCAAGTACCATGTGTCCTCCTTTTCCTTAGCCTGCCAACATACCTAAAAATAAGATGAGAGTAAAGATCTGGATACCCAAGAGGTTCCTCCCATATAATTGGTGGAAACCTTAGGCACCCAGATTTGCTTGAACGCACATCATCCCTTCATCCTACAAGAGTCCATGGTGTGTCCAAAATGAAAGCACTTAGCACAAGACACAAAAGGGGTTGAGACCTTTATCAAATTTTTCTGTGGACTCTTGCTGGAAGATGGGGATCCAGAAGAAAACAGTATGGGTTTTTTATTAAATGAATTATTTAGTCTGTCACTACTGCCAGTGGTAATAGGTTCCGTCGGGCGGTAGCTTCCAAATCCATACCCAAGTCCATATTTAGCACTTCCATGCCTTTGGTTTCCCAAAATTATATCAAGAATCTTTTGGCAAACCCCAAATTTACCTATGGCTATGTTTAGATCATGGATCCGGGCTTTTAAGAGTGTGTTTTCATTTATTAGGTTTCCACACCTATTTGCAAAAAATTTCTTTCCTTCTTCAATTTGAGAAAGAGAGGTTTTTAAACTTCTTTCTAAGTCTCCCTTTTATTTTGTAAGAGATTCGTTATTTGAGAGATCCTTAGAAAGATCATTTTCTAGTTCTTTTACACATGCCAGGTAATGATCATTTTTTTGGCAAGATCCTATCTCTTTTCACAATGATTTCACTTCCTTATTTAACTTTTGATTTTATTTTAAAAGAATTTTATTTTCTGTTTTTAGAAGATCAAGATCTTTTAGACTCTTGTTAAAATATTTGCATGTTTTCAAATATTCAATATAAAGATCATCATAAGTAGTAGGAAGTACCTCCGTGTCGCTTTGGATGCAGCAATCGTCGTCCGAAGATTCATGGCTTCTACCCATGAGGCACAAATTTGCCTCATCACCGTCTCTTGAAGTAGACCTGCTTGAGCTTTCAGATGAAGAGTCATCCAATGTTGCAACCTTCAGAACCTTCTTCTTTTCTTTACCATTGCGTCGCTTTTCTTTTTGCGCTTGTAGGTATTTTGGGCACTGGCTTCGTATATGCCTGGTCTTCCTGCAGTGGAAGCATTAGGGGGAGGCCGCTCGTCATCGTCGCTTGATTTCTCCTTATTCTCTCTTTTACATGATGAACCTTTTCGGAAAAACTTATGGAAAGCATTCCTTCTTTCTGGTTTCTTCATGAATTTTGTGAAGTTTTTCACAAAAAGGCTCTCCTCGTCCTCCTCATCGTTGTCATCCTCATTCCTTGACTTCAGTGCCAAGGCTTTCTTCTTTGGATCTTTGTTGTATTCTTCTTCTTGGATTTTGAGTTCAACCTCATGGGTTTTGAGGTTCCCAATGAGGCTCTTAATTTGGAGCCGTCTTAGATCATGTGATTTAGAAATAGCGGTCACCATTGGATTGAACTTCAGAGGGAGATACCGAAGGATTTTCCTCCCCAAGTCACCGTTTGAGAAGGTTTTTCCATGTATCTTTGAGACATTGACGATCTTGATGAAGCGAGTGTACATCGAGTCTACGTCCTCGTTTGTCTCCATTCTGAACCTTTCAAACTCTGATTCCAGTTGGAATAGATTTGAGTATTTAACCTGCGGAGTACCCTCATGCATTATTTCTAATAGATTCCAAATATCATAGGCTATTTCGGAAGCACTAACTCGATTAAATTCAGTTCTATCTAATGCTCAAAATAAGGCATTCATTTTTTAGCATCGTTTTTGCACTTTTGTTTATCTCCATCATCTCACCTATCTCTAACCTTTTCGATGGTTACTTCTCCAACAACATATGTAGGAGTAGTATACGGTTGTTCAATGCAAGCCAGACATCTAGATCTAAATTAAATTGAAAATAGCGCATTCGCGTTCTCCAGTAGTTATAGTCAGTTCCTGTGAAAAGTGGAGGTCTAGATATTCCTTGCCCCTCATGAAAAATGAGATTATGGAGCACCATTATTCCCGGTTTTTAGACCGTTTAGGAAAAACCCGGCTTTGATTCCACTTGTTGGATCTGTAGCCGCCCTTAGAGGGGGTGAATAAGGGATTTAAAACTTTTAAACTAAATTGAGTTTATTTAAATGGGTTGACAGTATTTTCAAGAATAACTCAGATTAAATACTGTAGTAAGCTTCTTATGAAAGTGGGTTGTATTTTAAATGGCAGATGTGAACTCTGTTACTACCGCAAGCGTTAGTGTTACCGCTCAGCGTTAGTGATAGAGAATGCATTTTCGTTTATATTTCAAACATCAGAGATTGCATAGTGATACTAGTAAAAGAACATGGCGTATTATTGCTTTCAGAATCATTACAAAACTTTATCCAATAATGCTTGAGATTGTGGACAATACGTTAAAAACCTTTTTGATTTTCTATACCGACCCTTATCCTAAGGACCGATTGGCTCTAGCATATCTCTCCCCAGATGAGGCCTCGAGTCGCCCCCTAGATCTAACCCTAGACCTAGTTTCCACACTCACATTGTGAATTCTCCCGAATCCTCGCAAGGCCCTATCGCCAACCACGCGGTGAATTCTCCCTAAGCCACTCACGACCTAGTCGCCAACACAGGCAAATTTCTCTACTGATACAAAGGTTAGGAGTTACAAGGTAAAATAAAATCTAAAGACAAAAACTCCCTCTTACGTTGAACTCGAAGAACTTGTCGAAGGCATGCCGAAGTAATCTTTGATGTTGATGCGTACGAACTTCGTGTAAGTTAAGCGTGATCAATCCTTCTTCGAGTGTCTTGGCTATAAAGAGGAGACTCTCACGAATATCGGAGTTATGGCTTATATGTGTTGTCCACTTAGCAAATCAAAATGGAGGTGGACCGCTCTTTAAATAGACTCGAATCTTAGCGACAGCGGTAGTGCTACCGACGGGCGGTAGCCTCTTTAGGCAACAATCTGGCACACGGATTGAGCCATTGTTGGCAACCTTCTGGCTCCAAAATTGGTATCCCCTCCTACCGCACCGCTGTAATGCTAACGTGCCGCTTTAGTATATATTATTCCCAACCGCCAAATCTCTTTCCTTTTCTGCTCCTCAATCAGCACCGTGAACGCGGGACTTCCATAAGTTACCGCCGGGCGATAGCCTTAACGCACTGCGGTAAGAGTTGCCATATTCAGTCTCGATGACCTTCCTTTCTTGACGAATGTTTCCTTTTCGACAAATTTTCTAAATATGCATACGCTACCGCCAGCGGTAGTGTTAGCGCACCGCGCTAGCACCAAAGCATTGACCTGGTAGGGAATTCTTCATCTTTCTTTCTCGTAGTCATAGAGGCTTGAAAGTAAAAGTTCATGCACACTATAAACACATGGCAAGTATAATCAAATACAATGAGATTTGTTCTTCTCAAACTAAAAGATGTGGAAAGCATGTTCCAAGACATGAGGCCTGAAGCAGTAGCACTGCTTGCCGAAGGCTCCTCTTGCCGCCTCAACATCCCCGCATTGTCGCCACCATCCTAGAATAAGTAAGGAAACAAACTAATCAAGATTTATTCGCAAGACTCGAACACAGGGACATTCATGATCCCACAAAATACTCCTACGTGACTACCTCTTTACACGATCTGATTACACTTGATCTCACAAAAATGCTAAACCTATCTCTGATACCAAATTGTAACACCTCCCATGTAATGACCATATAATATGGGTCCAGCCGGGACCCCACAACATATAATCGCCACAGCTTTAGTATTAAAAGATGATATAGAATTTACCTAACTCAAAACTCAGAACAAACACAACGGAAACACTATCAGAAAACACAGAAGTTGTCCATAACTACATATGAGTAACTTGGCTTTAAGGCCTTACAAAACCGGTGTTCAAATCATCATACATACACTACAAAACATTCAAAAGATAAAAGCATTCCTATACTACCTCGGCAGGCAAGCCAGAACAAATAAACAAAATCATTACATGGAGGAGGACAGGAGCAGATAACAATTCATGAGGCTTAGGCCTTTTTGGCTGGCAAGCTGGGTCCGGCTTGTAATCCTTGCCCTGCATCCATACACAAAAGGTATTATAACGAGGGTCAGTTATGGCTGGCCATTAACGGTGTAACAACACCCCTCCTCCTGGCCATCCTAGCGGACCCCGGGGAACTACATCACCCTGCAAGTCAGCACTTCATATGCAAATGTAATTAAACAAAAGTAATATAGAAACAATAAGTATGAGTGTCAAAACCATCATCCACATTTCTATGTTGAGCAAGTAAAATATGGGGCCTACCAATGCAGCATGTATGCAAACCTGAGTTACACCCAAGGCACCCTATGGAGTATGATTTTAACACATCACCATGCATCAACAATGATCACAGGGGTACTCATCAATTTTCCCAAAGGCATACAAGGCCAAGCCCAAGAACTTCTGTTGAGACCCCACCCACATGGCCCACAATGCCATCGGGCTTGTCCATCAGCTCGCACATTCTTGCTAGAAACATCTAGACAAACACAACTGATGCTAAGAACTCTTCCCTAGACCCAATCCACACATAGCCCATAATGCCATCGGGCTTGCCCATCAGCACAGGCGATCTCATTAGTTAAGACAGAAGGGACTTGTCTTGTCGGGTCACTCTCCACACATGAAGTCCAGCATTCACGGGCTAGCCAGCCGACCACAAAGACCAATCCACACCTTCACACACAAACAGGCATCACAAGCCATTCAGTACACACAAGTTTTTCCATCCAAAGCCAACGTTCATTCTCACACGAAAATATAGGAGCAACACAATGATGTTTTCACCGTAATCAAATTTCTTGCAAAATCCATAAAATGCATGTTAAGCAACATCACCGAATCGGACTATCGGTCGCGATTTTGGCTTCACCCACAATGCCTAATCCACTAACGGAGCGGATCTCTGATACAAAATCATGTCGGGACGGACTCAATTGACCCGATAGTGGTTCCTATTTAACCAAGGCGACCCTAACCCCTCTCACTTGAGAGATTCGGTGCCAAAAATGCAATAAAGGAAAGGCAAAACCATAGATGTCATGCATGCATCATGTAATATCTAGTTGCCAACCTAAATCACCTAGAGGGGGGTGAATAGGTGATAACTGCGTCTTTTGCGGAATTAAAAACTTGATGAAATAGAACGCACAGAAAGCAAATCACAAACACACACGACACACGAAATTTATAGTGGTTCCCCGTTCTTGGGTACTCCACTTGCCGGCCTCGCCAATCTAGCACCACAGCTAGGCTTGACTACTTCACTATAACTCGGATCAAGAATAATCCTACAATCTCGGAGTCAACACTCCTACAATCTCGGAGATAAATCTCCTACAAACTCAGAGAAAATCTCTCTTACAACTCGGAGACAAACCTCTCCTACAACTCGGAGACAAACCTCTCCTACAACTCAAAGAAAACTTCTCCTGCAATCAAATGTAAATTGAGATTGATACAATACTTATCAATACATAAACAGATCTGAAAACCCTGTGAGATATTCTTCCTTCTTGAGGCTTCAAAAGCTTTGACTTGTTGTCGATGAGGAAGAATTGAAAATAACTCAGATCTGACCTTCTTCGATTCGACTTGATCCAATAGATTCAGTAGAGGATGGAGCAATGATCAATCGAACATTTTCTTCCACTGGAGAGAATTGATTCAGAACAGTAGATCGATCTCTAGCAATGGCGACAGGCGACACTTTCTCATTCTTCTTGGAATGAATAAAGAATTAGGGTTAATGAATTGAATGAATGATTCCTTTTTCCTGTTTGTGATTAATCCTTAAAAGAGAACCTTATATAGCCAAGGACTTAATGGCATGAATTAAGGTAGGATTAACCTTAAACAAAATCATAAGAGCCGTCGCATTAGACGGAAGGAATTAACGTCCCGACAAACGGACAGAAATTACTTAAAGAACTAAAACAAAACTTCTCGAGAAATACAAAGCTTCTCGAGAAATTGCAGCTTCTACCAGAGAAAATACATAGAAGGAATTACGGGAGATAGAGATAAACTTTTCGAGAGATAAAGGATTTCTCGAGAGATGGAAGGACGTCTCGAGAACAATTGGCTTCTCAATAAAAACAAACTTAGAATAACTTCACTGGCAGATGAGAAAGACTTTCCGAGAGACAGACATAATTCTCGAGAGATTGTTTTGATTTCTCGAGAAACTCAAGTCTTGCCGAGAAACCTTTAGAAACTAGAAATAAAGGATTGAAAAGGATTTCTCGAGAAAGGAATTTGAAAAACAGAACAGCGCAAAGTCAATTCGTCGGCCGAGAAAAATTCGTCGAACTGAGCTCGAAGAAATCACTTCAGTTCGTCGAACGGCGATCAACGAAACTAACTTCAATTTCAGTAAAAACAGAGATCGATGAAACCACTTCAGTTCGTCGAACGAAGCTCAATGAACGGCGATCGACAAAACTACTTCAACTTCAGCAAAAATAGGGATCGACGAAACCACTTCAGTTCGTCGAACGGAGCTCGATGAAATATGAACTCAGAACTTTGGTATAACAGTCCATCGAACGGTGCTCAACGAAACCACTTTAGTTTGTCGAATGGAGCTCGACGAACTCACCAAATTTTGTCGAATGGAAAATACTTAGGACAAATATTTCTTCTTCTCTTGGACACTAGCTGCACCTCCAAACCTTGGGCTTCAATAGTCTTGAAAATGAAGTGTATCCCAATAGAGAGATCACACATGAGTCAACACCATGTTCCACACAATGAGGAATTACATTGTATGAAACTGTGCTTATTGACCCACTGTGACCTGACATTGGTCTACACTTAGCAATATGAACCTGCAAGAATAATACTAGAAAGACATATCAAATACACTAGCAATTCAATCTTGGTTCAAGGGTGACTTCCCACAAATCAAGGTGATTGTGGATATAATACCCAACACATCCTAAAGACCGGGAGGAGAGATTTCATTACACTTTGAGATCTCTTCCTCTCCATGGAAAACTCGAGTAGCACTTATGAAAATGTGTGCCTTCAAGCCCTTTCCGCAATGTCGGTCTCGGATCAACGAATGGAGCTCCGAAGTTCCAACAATGGCGGAAGCAAGGTTGTCTTATTCATCTGGTTCCTCTCACTCACCTAGCCGCAAAGTCGTTAATGACCTTAGAATTGAAAGGGGAGAACTCCTCTGCCCTACTGAGGGCTCTCAGACGGACTGATCTAAGCCCTTGGATCAGAATCCAAGGAGTTTGGACTCCCAAAAACAGCCACTTGCGTATCTGGCTTCGCAACCTTCCGCACCGCTCTAGTTCTACCACGTCGCGCTAGCATCTCGATGACACCTTCTCGACCAACCTTCTCGACGAACCTTCTCTATGAACCTTCTCGATGAACCTTCTGAACGCACACTACTAATGCCAGCGTTAACACTACCGTGTTGCGTCTAGTAACAGTACGCATTTTACACTTTCTAGGCACTTTCTACGGCGCGACGGTAACACTACTCCGCCGAGTTAGCATCTCGACAGCACAGACCTTTTTTCGATGATAGGGTACTAATCCCAACGAATAACAACCGTCAGCGGTAGCACCTACCGCATAGCGTTAACTAACAGAACTAGAAAATTAGGGTGTTACAACCTCCTCAGGTTTAGGCCCTTCTGTGTGTTAATATATTTGAGGTTCTTGTGATACGAGAAGATCTCATAATGAGCCTCTTACAGGTAGTTTGTCCAAATCTTTAAAGAATAAATCACAGCCTCAAGCTCAATATCATGTATAGGGTAGTTCTGCTCGTGCTTCTTTAACTGTCTAGAGGCATATGCTATGACATGGATGTACTGCATCAACATGATGCCCATACCCTGATAGGCTGCGTCAATGTAAATCTAAAATCCTTCATTCTCAGCTGGAAGGGCGAGGATGGGAGCTGAGGTAAGCCTATCCTTCAACTCCTTGAATGCTGCCTCGTACTTCGGGGTCCAAGTAAATGGGGCATCCTTCTTCGTTAGAGTGGTGAGAGGGAGTGCTATCTTCGAGAATCCTTCCACGAATTTGCAGTAGTAGCCCGCTAATCTGAGGAAACTATGGACATCTGATGCTGACTTCAGCTGAGGCCACTCCCATACTTCATGCACCTTGGCCGGGTCTACTGCCAACCTAGCTCCACTGATAGTATGCCCAAGGAATGCCACCTCCTGTAGCCAAAACTAGCACTTCAATAAGTTCACAAACATCTGATGCTCCCTTTAACTTTCCCAGAATTAATGCCAAATATTGGGTATGATCTTCCTCGGTCCTGGAGTAGATCAAGATATCGATTATAAACACGATCACAAAGACGTCCAAATATACCTCAAATATGCGGTTCATCACGCTCATGAATGCGAAATCGGCATTCATGAGCCCAAAAGGCATCACCGTGAACTCTTACAATCCATAACGTGAGTTGAACGCCATCTTCGGAATGTCCTCCTCCTGGACCCTCAACTGATAGTAGCCTGATCTCAGGTCGAGCTTGGAGAACCAAGGAGCTCCTTCCAGCTAATCAAATAACTCGTCAATCCTCAACAGCGGGTAAGTGTTCCGCACTATCAACCAGTTGAGCTCTCGGTAATTCATGCATAGTCAGAGTGACCCATCCTTCTTCTTTACAAATAGCACGGGGGCTCTCCATGGCGATGAGCACGGCCTGACAAATCCTGAATCTAATTGCTCTTAGAGCTGCATACGGAACTATGCCAGCTCATTTGGTGCCATCTTGTATGGTGTCTGGGATACATGCCACCTCCCGATACCAATTGAATTTGGAAATCCACGCCTCGGTGCGGAGGTAGTAGGGTAACCTCTCCGGAAATACATCAGGAAAGACCTGAACCGCTAGAATATCAGCAATGGAGACCTCCACCTCCACCATTCAAAGCAAACCAGTTATACCTCATCCCCCTGTTGGTGGGCCTTGACAGCCTAAATAATTGATAATAAAAGATGGGAAATGGGTCTAATACCTTTGATCACCGCCTCAGTACAATCCTCTTCGTCGGGTAGTCGATCCTTGCATGGTGCCAATGCAGCCAAGTCATGACCAAGATCAGATCAAAGTCTGACATCTTCAGAATCATCGTCGGTGTATCGAATAACTTTCCCCCGATCTCCACTTCCATGTTGCACTTGGCGGACGACACTATCTCTGACCCATCCGAGAGTCGCACCTTCCTGTAGGCGCCTTCAAAATACTGAATCTGGTCCAAATCCTCTATGAATTTCTCTGAGATGAACGAGTGTGAGGCACCCATGTCAAATAAGGTGTGTGCAGGTTTTTCGCTGATAAACACTATACCGATGGTGGTTTTGGTTGTTCAGTTACAAGCTTTTAATAATAACTAGGGTTTTTGTAAGGTACTAAGTAATTATAAAAGAAAACACTAAAGTACCTGTGATGACCTCCTCGGGGTTCCTTTCTTGAGCCAAGTCCAGACCGTACATCTGCTCCGGTCTTCAGCCTCTACCGTGATGTCCTCGGCCCCGACCTCATCCTGGGCTTCGGCCCTGATGTGCTGGAGGGGTTGTGGTAGGGGAAGGAGGAGATGGAAGGAATCTTTGGGGGCATTGGACATGGTTGTGCCCTGGCTGGTTGCACTCAAAGCATACCACTAGAATGCATCCCCTTTCCTCATATCTCTGTAGGTCATGGATGCGAAGTGGTGGTGGGGCAAGTACTGTAGGGGGCGCTTCTCCAGCCTGACATTCGTATGAGGACGTCCCATGCCTCTCTTATCTCTTATGATTCTTCCCCACTGTGGGCTTCTGCTGCTCTCACAGAAAGTCATCCCATCTGTCAACCTCTTCCCTCTTCCTTGCACCATCATGTGGTTTCTCTCCAATTTCTTTGCATCCTCTATGAACTTGGCCAGACTACCATCAGTAATGAACAGTAAAGCCTGCCTGAGGAGATCTCTAAGTCCTTTATAGAACCTCTTTGCATGTGCATCCAGTGCTGTAACTTCTACGGAAACTACCATGTTGGCCTGGCAGATTATACTGGCGAGCATCTCCTGGATCGTATCCAACCATTTCTTGGTCTTAACTGCATTCTCCATCTCATGGTACACTGGTCGTGAAAGTTTCCTGAAGGCACTCAAATTGTTCGATCCCAGATTAGGCTGAGGTGTCGGGACCTGTTGTGCCCTAAAAGCTTTGAGGATGGCCGTCAATATCAGTCCCAGCTCTGACTACTGGAATGGAGTGGCAATCAGTGGGGGAGGGATGGTAGTTCGCGGGTCGGTGTTCCTCGGGGGCTACACAAAAGGTAGGGAATATATTAGAAGTTGACCTAACTCATTGATTATATGGACAATTTTGTGTGATTTCACATATGGGCACAACATTGCTTTCAATGTTTTAGTTTGTCTGCAAACTAATGTTCAGGCGGGGTGACCCTATGTTTTGTGGACTTCTTTCTCGTTGGATGATTGTTTGAGTGATACCAGTTGTAAGACCCCACCCATGGATTTTTACATCGAGACATCTGAGGTGGTCTTATGCCCAGAACCGCCACCTTATGGTAACACCAACACACGGGTTAGTCGCCACTGCAAGACACCGATCCAACCGGCAAGAATGACCAACTAGGACAACATGAGAATAAAAAGTAAGCAATAAAGACAAGTCCACAATCACGTATATATATGAGATAATAAGAGTCCATCAATGAGTACTAAAAGAAAGAGTAAGGGCTTATGCCCCATACACGTCCAAAAATGTTAAAAACTCTATCTCACTCTAATAAATGCGGAAGCTACTCAAAACTCACAACTGCTCGGGGAAGGATTGTAGTAGTGTGCTGCAACTGCTCCTCAAGTCCTGCCACACCGTCCTGCTGGTCATGCTGCTGCTCCGGCTCTAAATGCACTTGGTGTTACGCCCACATCCGACTGTTAGTCAAAAAGATTAGGACATTTTGTCCCCGCCTCCCTCCACGACTCCTAGGCACTGGGCGGGAGGATGAAAAAGGAGGACAAGCAGTATAACAAAGAGGGTGACAAGGCTCTAACTAGAAAGTATGTATATATTGAGACTATGATGATGTATAAAAGCTATGATATAAGTTCTATATATACTAGAGAAATAATGAAAAGCTGTGGCGCAGTAAGTAAAGTAAGTAAGGAACAACTCCACTACCATCACAGAAGCGTACCTTAATTTATATGAATGCCCATACAAACTTATAAGTTAAGATTTCCAGTAATTAACTCATCAAATTAAAGAGCACATAATAGTTTATGCAATGTAATGTAATGTATTATGTTATTGTTCATGCAAGTGCAACTCACCCACGCGACTCTGTGAGCACAGACCTTTGGTCAAACTTTTTGGAGATAGCTAGTATCTTAGGTACTACCGCCGTGGCTATGGAAGCAGTGGATCGGGTCCTCCACTCCTAGGCAATATGCACACTACCAAACCTAGACCTTACTTGCGCTTTTGTACATGTCCTGGATACACCTCTTGAGTTTCTACGTACCCTTCCTGTAATCCACCAGTCTTTTGTGATCGGGTGTGGTTTATTAGGGATTGTACTCCAGACTGCAGTACAATAACCTACTGTCCCTCTAAACCACCACAGCTCATCAGAGTCAAGGTACTTCCATCAGTGTGCCGACTAGACCAATACCGAAGACCCTCCACTAATATGCACATGCAAAGTACTACATCAACAACCCTAGCCTCCAGCTCGCAGGACTAACTTGTCCTCCATAACCAACTATATCCCTTAACACGGGATGAGGTTTACTAGTATCGTTATTCACCTACTTAATCCAATCTTACTAAGTGTTTAATTATACTTAGAGATTTTAGGTGAATCTTGGACTTCCCGAGGACTGCGCGATGAAGGGCTCGCAACGGTACCAGGCAGTATGATGGGTTGACATCCAAACCTACCTTTCCCAAGATATTTAAATCTTTTTGATGGCTATCTCTAAATCCATCTCTCGATGTTACTCTTATTAATCTAGGATAGACTTATAACTCCTTGTGCACTGTATGTGGTGCAACCCCAAGCTATACTAATCCATATGCTACAAGATTACTTCCTGAGGTGCATATGATCACGTTAATGTCCTACAATCATAGTCCTAGTTTATCAAAAATCCAAGTGTTATTGATGGTCAAATCTATAGTTCTCATTTTTACTAAATGTAGACAAAGTTCATGCATTACATAAGACATATCTCCTATGAATCAACTATCAAAAATATGTGGCCGATTGATCTCTAATTTATTCTAGAGGTTCATCATGTCATGTAAATTGATTTACCAGATTATCGTGTATTTATAATTTAATTTGTCCATACTGTAATATTTGATAATATATAACATCGTCCAATTTTACAAATGAAGTACTAAATTGTGATATCCAAATATTCCAAGAAAATTACCATATGTTTATTATGACATAAAAATAGGTATAATAGAGAATCAAAATTTTCCAGAATAATATGACCATTAAAATACCATAAATACATTTATGGGAAATTTGCATATTGAACATGAACTATATTATTTATTCATCCAAAAATTCCAATTAATTTTACAGAGACATATATTACTCTAACAAGTAATTAAACAGAATATTGGAATTTTCCAGGTTAATCTAACATTGATTATTTCATAAGTTCACATGTGAGAAAAATCCAAATAAATGCAAAACTCAGAAAAATGTTGTTCACAAATTCTCAAAAAATTCCAGAGATATGCATTACTCTAATAATTGACTATCCAGAATATAAACATCACTCTAATAAGTGACTATCCAGAATATTGGAATTTTCTAGTTTAATTAAACCATGATTATTTCTTAAATTCACATGTGAGGTAAATCCAAATAAATATAATATACATAGAAACTGATGTTCAATAATTCTCATTAAATTTCCAGAGGTGTGTTATGACATAATAATATATATGGCATAGATTTTGGATTTTTCCTATCTGATTTGGTCACAAATATTTCATTAACTTAAATGTGTGACAAATAAAATATTTACTTAAACTATAAGAAATCATATTCCCAAAATACCCATTAATTTTCCAGAGGTTCATCCTATTCTGAAAGTTTCTAGTCAGAGTTTTAGAATTTTATAAGTTATTTTGATCATAAACATTTCATATTTATTTAAATGTGACAAATGCTTCTAATAACATTTCACCAGAAAAATCATACGCAAAAATTTCCATTAAATTCACAGAGGTGTATCTTGACCTAACTAACCAAGTGACTGAGAATTGGATTTTGCTAAATGATTTAGTCATATTTATTTCTTTCACTTAAAAGTGTGACATACACATTATAAATGAAATACTTATGGAATTTAAGTCCGTAAATCCCAAATTCTCCAGGGGTGATATATTCCAGCATAATACATGCATGGTCAAAATCTTGTTGACATGCAACAAGCCATTTGAGAAAAATACTCCAAATATACATTTGTGCTAAATGCACCCCATTTCCAAACATACAAGGTTCATGCAAATGGAATTCACCCACATGCAGAAAGCCAAATTGTCCAAAAAATTTAACAGTAGCATATAGTGACCTATTTTACATTCTACCAGAAATTTGGGTCACTTTGAGGTGGGGTAGCCATGTTTATCACCTATAAATGGTTAATTAAATTTTGTATAAACTATAGAAAAATATTCCCCAAAAATTCTAATTTTTGGATGGGAAGTCAATCTAGGTACCCCTCATGTATGGCCAAAATTTCAGCTCCATGCAATGAGTATATACTTAGGAATTTATAAAATAAGGTCTACGGTACCTTTAGGACACATCCCAGTAAAACGGAGATTCTGGGGGTTGTTTAGCACCAAATTAAGTGATTTAAAATCCCATGGATAGTTAAGACCATAGGCTACATCTTTCATATTCAACACTTAACCTAGATCTGCCTGTAAGTGGCCTTAAACTAAGCATGAAGATGTCTGATTATATGTGACAAAATCATTAATTGAATTAAAACATTTAGGGTTGTGGGTAGCGGATCCTGCACGAAACCTAAAGCAGATCCAACAGGATCCGTCATCTCCTACCTCCAGCCAATGACAGGGATTGTCCCAAGCTGGGCTAACTTAGATGGAAATTTCTCGGCCATCCACTGGCCTTCACGGCCGATCACAACCACCACCTCCTCCGTTGAGGTGGTGGTCGTCAATTGGCGACGATAAGGTGGATGGAAGCCACATCTCTAGCCATCCAGAGCAAGGAATTAAGCTCGGCAAGAACTCAATAAAGCCACATGGAATCAGGCTCAATTGAGCCTGATTCCTCTCATATTTGATCTAAGATTCTAGCACAGAGGGAGGGGAGGAGAAATGAACCCACAGTGGGACTTGTCACCGGTATTTCTCTGGTCGGCCATGGTTGCCATCGTCTCCAGCGATACTTGCTCAAAATCTCGATTCTACACCGATTTCAAGTAAAAGTTCTGTCTCGACTGAATGTAGCTCTCTAAAGGTGCTGGAGGGATCACTTTGGCATGCGAAGGGCTATAACTAGGACAGTTACATAGAGGGTCACAGTTTTCCCTTGGTTGATCCTCCTAGATGCCAAGTGGCATAGGGGAAGCTGCAATCCGGCTGAGAACTTCATGAGGGGTTTGGGAAGGGGAATGGGGGTGCCATGTGGCCTCCATTCCCATTTCTCTCATGGCCTCATATGGAATTTGTGGGAATTTCAGAAATTGCCCCCATGTATGTCTCCCCTTTCTAAATTAAGAGGGAATGGGTTGTAATTAGGTCATGGGCTACAGAATGGGCTAACCTTGAGGGCCATAGCTCATTGAAATTGGCTTGGGCTCTCATTTCTCCTCTTTGGGCTTAAGTTTAACCATGGTTGACTTTAGGGTTGACTTGGTCGATTTGATGAGTTGACTGATCCCACATGTTGGTGGTGAGTCATATGACACAACCCAATGTTGGTTTGGCCATGGTGGGGCCTTGATTGGGCTAATTGAATCATTTAGGTGTGATTTTGACCTAAATTGACCTAATTTTGAATTTGGTAAAATTCGGTCAATTGGTTGACCCAATGTTGGGGCTTCTGGTCAATTGAATCTCTATTAGGGTTTGGAATGTAGTGGTGGGGTCAATTTGATCGTGTGAAGTCTAATTGAGACAATTTGGGTTGAATTGGGTTATGTTGACCTGGAGTTGACTTTGGTCAATTCCATGAAATTGGTTGAGCCCAATGGAATTTTTATTCTTTAATGGTCTACCTTAGTGGTTAGGAAGACATTGGTGGGGTCAATTTGGCCAATTGAAGCTCAATTGAGCCAAATTAGGGTAAGTTGACCTATGTTGACTTTGGTCAAGTTGGCTAGCTTGTATGACCAATTCATGAAGTGAATGGTCAATTGCTTCTCCTTTAGGGTTAGTGATGTGGTGGTGGAGTAAATTTGAGTTTGTGAGTTTAAGTGGAGGTGATTTGAATTAGGTTGACTTGTGCTCCTTTGTGTGCACTAGGTAAGATTTCCTTGTCTTGTTGAGACCTAGGGTCACCAACTTATCCTCACTCACAATTCATGCCACATGTCATTCCCTAACACTATCAAGGGTTCTAGTAGGAATAGGGATGTTACAATAATGACCAACCATAATCTTGCATCTACTAGTGGGGATGGAATTTTATACACTGAAAATTTTTTAGCACCACCTTTGTTTACATATGTGAATATAACGGCTGGAAAATGCTAATGAAACAATTCCTTATTTCCTGGGATATAGAAGTATGGAACATAACTATTATAAATCCACCATGTGAATTAAATAAGGTTGAATGTCACGTCAATGCCAAGGCTATGAAAAGCCTATTTTGTGGGCTTGGTCAAGAAATTTTCAAACTTATCTATATTTTTCCTACTGCTTATGATACTTGGAAATTTCTTGAGATATCTTATGGTCTTCCTTATACAGACAATGAACTCGAGCAATTGCTTATGGATCTGAGCAAAGAACCAAATGAAGAACTGTGTTTGGTGTATCAAACACATCAAGTGAAAGGGAAGATGGAAACACTTTTATGGAAGAGGAATGCAAAAATGAATATGTCAAAGAAACTTTATGTTTAAATCATGCTTCTTCCGAAAACACTGTAAGTAAAAATTCACGTTTCGCTACAATTTTTATCTCTACATTGCAAATGCTTGAGTTTGCTAAACGTAGAATTAATTAATTAAGAAAAGCTCATTTCAAGTTACGTTTAGAAAATAAAATGTTAAAGGCAAATGCTAATGTGGAATTCAATTGTGATGTGTCTAGCTCTCCTCATTGCTCATTAGTTGAAAATGTTAAACCTTGTAGTGATTATAATGACTTACAAGAACAAATTCAAGGTACGTGAGAAAGAACATAATACTTCAAAAGAAAATAATAAAAAGTTGGCTTTAGAAATTTTGTTGTTGAAAAGAAGCTGTGCAAAGTGCAAAAATTTTAAAATGGAAATCAAAGAGATGGATGAAACATTTGAAGAATTGCATCATGACTATGAAGATCACATAAACTCGATAGCCAAAGTTTTGAAAGACAACAATATGGCTTACAATGCGGCATGACGTAATCTCATCTTGAAAAATAACGCGCTTAAGTCACAGGTTGATTCACTTACGTTTATGGTTAAGGAACATTCAAATCAAAATCACAAGAACCTAGTTAATAAAATGTGATTACTGAAAGGCAGTCAAGACCACTATCACATAATTATTATTTCATGACGTAGTATGCTCATGTGCCTAATAAAACACAGAGCTCATTATCCTGAGGCACACGAACTCGAACTATGAATGTGCTTATGACTTATAAGGATCAACATATCAATACGTGCATTCAACAGAAGCCTCAATGTACTAAGGCTGAATATGAGATTTGAAAAACAAGAGTAATAGTCGACCTTAGTATGAATGGAAGCCCAAATCTATAAATGACGCACGAACTTCATTTGAAAGGGCTCATTCAGCACTATCTCCCCATATGACAACACAAATGATTTGGGGTACCCAAAGGAACCACCACACGTAGTCCCATTCAGATACCTAAATCTCTTGTCCATTAGTATCACACTGATTGCGTGAAGTAGAAACATACCATAGTAAAATACATACCACTCTACCTCATGATATGTATAAAGTTTATTTTTTTGTGTTTAATTTAACTCGATCTAACATGCATACGATCAATCTATGTATTGAAAGATGGTTTACACATATGAAGCTAAATCTCTTAGCTAAATCAAATTGATGGAACTAAAATAAAAATCATATTATTGGGAGTGACCAAAATCATCACAATATTTTACAAGTTTATTGGCATGCTAGTTATCGTGATCAATACTTAAATTCAAACGTAACTAGCTACTAAAGATCATAGTCCCTAATGAAAAATTATGTAGGTTATGATCACAAGATAAATCAGAGTGAACACAATTAAAGAGGTAAGTTAGCATCGGCTGATGCGCAAATCTTGGCACACCGCTATAGGCGGTAGCAAGACTGCGGCACGAAACGGCAGTGTACCGATCATTCAAGTAATATAAAATGTGGGAGTGAATCCCCAAGTATCGATCTCGAAGGAACACAGTAAGGTGGAGTTAACTATGGAGGACAGACTTGAGATTGAAGTCCTTTATGTCGGATGGGTTGCGGAAACGGGGGGTTTTGGTTGTGGAAATAAAAGAAAAACAACTATAACTACTCCTATGCAATGCCTCTATGCAATGCTTCGCTTGGCGGGATGGAGACTAGGCAGGCCTTGAGCGCGCTGCTTCGAAAGGGCGGATGGACGAGTAGGCAAATGAAATCGAACTGTGCAGGCCTTGAGCTGTCTTCTTCGTGTCACTATCCGCTCGGCTTCAATACATGGCTCCCAAGCTTGACGATGAAATCTGGGCGGAGATCCTTCCTTTTGAAGCTTGTGGATGACGGAGATGGCCGAGGTGATCTCCGGGCTCAAGATAGGCGTGAAGAATAGTCCCGGAGCACCTCCTGGTGGTGGAAGATGACGCAAGGGGCGGAAGAGGCGAACAGGGCTCGAAAACGGCGGAGCTGGAATGTCGTCCGACCTAATTTCATGGGCTGTATATTTATAGAAAACAGGGCGCACGATCAGTGGCGCACGACCAGTGATCGTGCGCACTGGAAGTAGGTGATCGTGCGCACTGTGCCCAAAAGCTTGCAAGACAAAACTGCAGAAAATAATAAAGCGCGCGATCGAACGCATGACCGTGCGTGACAACGCACGACCAAATTCAGAAAGCAACTTTGGGCTGCAAATGAATGCGCACAATCAGCGGGGCACGATTAGTGGTCGTGCGCAGTATAACCAGTGATCGTGCGCAGTGTTCCTGTACAGATTTGTACCGGGAACGCCTGCACGACCCCTGTTCCAACATAAACATTAATCAAAACCACTGAAAGTGGCACAAAACACAGCATAAGAATGATAAACATGAAAATACACAAAAATGGGCCTAGAAGTGCACTTAGCATGGAATATCAAATATGAACGAAAACATGCCTAAAGTGTAGTGCAAAGACTAGATAAACGGCCTAGATTAGTCCATAAATGTAAATATAAATGGGACTCATCACACCCCCAGACTTACCTGTTTGCGCGTCCCGAGCAAACAAATTCTAAGCAAGCGGGGAAAGAAAAGTAGATGGCTTAGTATTACAATACAGAGTACCATGCGAAGTCGCATGCTCACGTGCATAAGAAAGATAATAGAGAAGATTTCTCATTATACACAAGTAGTTTATAGATTTCTAAAAGAGTAAAAGCATATTACAACCACTCAAAATGATGAACTACGGTGAATCATCTGGTCACGCATACGGAGAAAGTAAACTAAGCGCTGAGATGAGCATTGCTCAAGATTGGGGTGCAGGACAAACTCCACCGAAATCCATCGGTGTCGGTGACCATAAGCTCGCCCGGTCACATTCTCTCTACGACACTAGATTGGTTCAAGGCGTGGGTCAGTAGGACTTTAGGTTAGAGATGGGGCTTGGGTTACGGTGAGGTAAACAAAGATAAACATGGAGGCTAAGCACACCTAACCCAACATGAGCATAAGATAGAGCTACCCGCACGACTATAATAAACAAGTGCACCACACCCACAGACTTGAACTTTTGCAACATAGGTGTGTGCACCACCCACTCCCAATGCCAAAACTTACAAAATTTTCAATTTAACTTTTTCAAAACAATATTTTTTTTTTCTTTTCTTTTCTTTTTTTTTTCTTTTTCTTCTTCATTCTTCTTTTTCTTTCTTTTCTTTTTCAGCAAATTTTTCAATGAATACACCCACAATTTCCACTATAAAAATTACCACATCAACACCCCCCAAAATGTAAATATAACTATAACTAAAGCTCAGATTTGGGTGTGCAACTAGGTTAGGCATTTAAGCTTTTGGTGAGATAAAACTGGAGCTGAATCAAGAGGAATGGGTAGGCACAAAGGGGCTAGCAAGGCTAGATGATAGGTATGAAATACAAAGCTCAATCAAGCCAAAATAATGGCCTACGTCATTCTCACGCACAAGAACTATCCTATGCCAATGCTTCAAGAATCGCTTGGGGCAAGTTCTAGCCACCCAGAAAGATTCTCCTTTCTCCCGACTCAAGCAATACGAGTCTAGCGATCGTTTACACACATCCCTATGCTACCATTTGATTCACACCGGCTTCACCATTTGAGTAGAATAAACAACATTTACACTAATAGAATAATATAAAACCATAAGTGTAAAAAGAAGACTAATCTACACAAATTCCTATGCAGTCGAGCACTCGACTAGGAGCACTACTGGAGTCAACATTTTACTCTGTTACGTAGTCCTAAGCCATCACCTAGACTTTCCCAAATATGCAGAAGAATTAAATTCACTCAGAGCATGCATACAGATGAGTACGCGCTCAAGTGGGTGTTGTGGTGTGCGGAAATGATGAACAATACTAAATAAATGTTATAAATTTACTTCTAGTATGCAATGCAATGTATGCATGCACAATGGGTACAAAAAGCAACTCTCCCCGAAACTTAATCTAAACAATCAAACATAAGATAAAACCATGAAATTCAAAATGAATTCTAGGGAAAGAGAGTACCCAATGCTCATGAGTGAGCATACCAGAAGATTGGCGTCTAAACCAAGAAAAAGCTGCAGCATCTGCCAGAAGAATGACCTGCAGGGGTGAGCTCCGCAAAAACAAAAGAAAATATACAGACTAAAATAAAGTACAACTAACTAAACAAACTAGATGAAATAAAAATGCAAGGAGAGGTAAGATAACTACTGGGGTTATTGTCTTCCCAGCACGACTTATTTAAAAGCATAACAGTTCTAGCTAATGGGTGTATGAAAAGAAAAGTGCACAGGTAACTGTTCTAATATGCGTGTCGGTAGCGGGTACCGATACGGCAATAGAACAGTCACGCCTCTACCCGAATATAAATAATACCTGCTCGTCACAGATAGAGGGAATAAAAAGTACGAAGAGGAGGAATCCTCACTCAACTCACCAAAACTATCCTTGCCCAGCAAGGTATCATCTCCAGGGAGGCAGTAGGAGGAGAAGGCAATGAGTGGGGCTTCCTCTACGGAGGGGGGATCAACCTCCTCACATGAGAGGATACACTCATCATTGACTTGAGCAGAATGCTCCAAGTCCTCCTGAAGTACCTGTGAAGACTCAACCTGCACAGGCTTAGATAGAGAAAGGGGATTAAGAAATAAAGAAGAAGAAGAACATAAATAAAAATCAATCGGGGGAGTGGTCCCGGTCTCACTCCCATCCGATTGGGGAAGTAAAATAATGTCGGCATTGTTGACAATGCCGCAAGGTTCGGTGGGATCGATGGTGGCCTTCTCAAGGATTCGCACTTCCTCCACCGGTGTTGAGGAAAAATCCTCTTCACCCAGAAGGTTTTACTCCTCCATAGGAATAGGCACAACACAAAGATCGCCCTCATCCTCTTGCGACGCATCTTCAACAATGTTATCAGAAATAAATGTAATAGGATGCACAATAGGTGGAGGAATAGGGCTTGAAAAAGAATCAGGCACCGATTCCTCACAAAGAATCGAATCTATGCATAGTGATATATGTACAGGGGAGATGGGCTTTGCAATGGCAGAGTCTAGATCAGTCGCACATCTGGTGACTGTGTCCACATCATTCCCTTCAAAACTTGAAGGTGAAATGGACACATAACCGGATGTTGAAGGTGTGATGCCAGAAGTAGGAGTCGGGACGATCCGGATATCCGACTCATCATCCTCGTCCATCTGACAAAGGAAAGCAGCACAATCCTTCAAGGCATGATCCATGCTCTGACAAAACGAGCACTGCCCTACAGGCTTCTTTGGCACAGCAGGTGCTGAAGCCGAAAAGAAGTATGACGGCAGAGGCTCGGCAGAATAGCAATAGGACTTACGCGCACTATATGGAGTACCAGACGAAGCCGGTGCTCCATATACTGAGCGTTGAGTGCTAGGGTTACTATCTCCCGTTGGACATCTATCACTAGCATGAGATGTATCTCCACAAAAGTGGTAGCGAATATTAAACGCAGCCCACATAATGTGAAGATAAAACGATTCAGAATAAACACTACTGTGCAAAATAATACACCCTACAAAAATTTACTAAGCAACCTAATAAAAAAACAAGAAAACAGATTAAGAAGAAATAAAACAAAAGAATGCAATACACAAATGAAAAGGGCTTAAATCTCAGATTCTCCCTCTCCAGAAAACTCACACGTCTGTGTTCCCCGGCAACGGTGCCAAAAACTTGATGCACAAATCTTGGCACACCGCTATAGGCAGTAGCAAGACTGCGGAACGAAACGGTAGTGTACCGATCGTTCAAGTAATATAAAATGTGGGAGTGAATCCCTAAGTATCGATCTCGAAGGAACACAGTAAGGTGGAGTTAACTATGGAGGACGAACTTGAGATTGAAGTCCTTTATGTCGGATGGGTTGCGGAAACGGGGGGTTTTGGTTGTGGAAATAAAAGAAAAACAACTATAACTACTCCTATGCAATGCCGCTATGCAATGCTTCGCTTGGCGCGATGGAGACTAGGCAGACCTTGAGCGCGCTGCTTCGAAAGGGCGGATGGACGAGTAGGCAAATGAAATCGAACTGTGCAGGCCTTGAGCGCGCTGCTTCGTTAGGCGAATGGATTACACGGGCCGCTATGCCATGCTTCGCTAGGCGGATGGGCGAGTAGGCATGCAGAGTGAGGGTCGCAAGCACCTCGTCGACAAGCACGCCACTAGCAATTGCTAGTGCGGCACACGAACCTAGTGCATGGAGTGGTGGATGAAGTGGTGGCACATATCATATACACAAATAACCAAATGGTTTCATAGAAATATGAAATAAACATTGCAATTAAAGATCATTGTGAATATCATCCAAAAATACAAGAATCTACCCTACAATATCATTACAATTTGAAAGAGAGTAAGAAATCGACAGAATCTGAAGGCTCGTTGGGATTCACGGTTGGAATTGCAAGGTTGTCAATCCGCGTCCAAGCTCAGTCCGCAATTACGTCTGGGGTAGAGGAGGGATGTCACTACCTCCCAATGGACCCGTCTTCTTCGTGTCACTATCCGCTCGGGTTCAATACATGCTCCCAAGCTTGACGATGAAATCTGGGCGGAGATCCTTCCTTTTGAAGCTTGTGGATGACGGAGATGGCGGAGGTGATCTCCAGGCTCAAGATAGGAGTGAAGAATAGTCCCGGAGCACCTCCTGGTGGTGGAAGATGATGCAAGGGGCGGAAGAGGCGAACAGGGCTCGAAAACGGCGGAGCTGGAATGTCGTCCGACCTAATTTTGCGTGCTGTATATTTATAGAAAACAGGGCGCATGATCAGTGGCGCACGACCAGTGATCGTGCGCACTGGAAGTTGGTGATCGTGCGTACTGTGCCCGAAAACTTGCAAGACAAAACTGCAGAAAATAATAAAGCGCACGATCGAACGCATGACCGTGCGTGACAACGCAGTACCAAATTCAGAAAGCAACTTTGGGCTGCAAATGAATGCGCACGATCAGCGGCGCACGATTAGTGGTCGTGCGCTGCATAACCAGTGATCGTGCGCAGTGTTCCTGTACAGATTTGTACCGGGAACACCTGCACGACCCCTGTTCCAGCATAAACATTAATCAAAACCATTGAAAGTGGCACAAAACACAGCATAAGAATGATAAATATGAAAATACACAAAAATGGGCCTAGAAGTGCACTTAGCATGGAATATCAAATATGAACGAAAACATGCCTAATGTGTAGTGCAAAGACTAGATAAATGGCCCAGATGAGTCCATAAATGTGTATATAAATGGGACTCATCATCGGCAATAAAACTACCATTGGGCGATAGCAAGAAGATACATATAAATCTGTCCATCACATGTCTTATGCATGAAAATAATAATAATCTCTCAGTCCTCACTGTCCATACTCTGATGTGACTTGGCCTGCTCCAAGGTAATTGGGGAAATGTTTAGTTTGCGCATCATCTTCGTCATCATCTTCTTCAGTGACCAACAACTTTCTTTGTTTTCTTGATCTCATGACCCTGCACCTGAATCATCTCGTATATATCTCATCGGGGCTCTCTGAGCAAACTCCCACATCATAATGGAGGTCGCGATGTAAAGGATCGGAGTGAGGGGATACTTAGATGTCCACCTCGTATGCATGTGGTCGGCTATCAATTGGATAAGCTTCCAAATCAATGGCCGGATACTTGGTGATTTGAATTGACTATCAACCCGAAGAGGCAAGTGTACCTATCGAATTGTAGTACCAAGGTCGTATTTAAAACACGCGGCTGTCAAGTATTACTACTCACGCTTCCAACTATTATCCTACCGTACGATTGTTGGGTGATTTTGAGAATTTCTAAATTAAACTACGAGATTACTTAAACGGAAATTCAGAAGAGAAAACTAGCGTTCGATCAAAGAATCACCATGAAAAGAGACGAGAGAGAAATAAAATTTAGTTCTACGATTGCAAAATAATTCTCGGCCGTGACGGTTCTGAAAATGAGAGATAGTCTCGCTAGAGCACTAAATCTCCTAACTTAAAGACGGTTTAATCGGAATCTCTTCACAAATCAAACAGGTCTAAAGTCGCATTATCGAAGTGAATCGCACTATTGGATTTGACTCCAATCTGGAGGATTTACGTCATCCTATCTCTAGGGGTGCGTGCAACTCCTTCCTTCTTTGAGCGATCTTTCAAATCAATGAGTCTCTCGACTACTATGAAACGAGATCAAGGGCCTACTACCGTATACCGGAAATACGGAGTCGACGTAAAATATTTCAAAGAGGGATTGAGAATAATTTAAACAAAAGCAAAACTAAGACATAAAAAAAATACTCTCATCTCAATTCATGGATCATCGTGATCGAACGCTAAAGAGAATTAGCTATTCATAATCGAAAGAGAAACGACAATATTGGAGAAAGAAAACATTTTCATTGATAGATAGCAGAGAAGTACAATAAGAAAATTACAAGGACAATAATATTATACTAAAAACAGATTACAATAATCTAAAAACAAGAACAACAAAGAGAACTTTCAAAGGCTTACACAAGATCACTACTAGCACTATAATTCCTCTCCACTTCCAACCCCCCAAATGCTTGGGCCAAGGGGTCCTTTTATAGATGAGGGGGAAGGTTCTAGATGAGATTTATGAGGGAGAGAGAAGGGAAATGCATGGATGGAAGAATGCATGCATGGGTTTATATGAGGAGGAGAGAGGTGGCCAAATGCAATGTTTTCTATTTAAGAAGTAAATAAAATAAAATAGAAAATAGAAAATAGAAGAAGGGGAGATGAATAAGAAATAAAGAGGAGAGAAGAAATTAAAAAAAAAAAGAGAGAGGAGATGAGAGAGTGGATCGGCCAATGCATGAATGGGAGCATGCAAAGGTGGCTGTATAAAATGGAGGTGGCGTGAGTCATGAATGTGGGCAGCCATATTAAATGGAGATGAATATGAATTGCATGCAATGAGGAGGTAATTATGTGAGTGGTGATTGCATGGAACAAAAATGGCCACGTGCATATTTTATGATGATGATGTGGCAGTCCAACATAAGTGGCGTCTTATTTGTATGAATTTCACTTGGGTTTGCATGGTGGGTTGATGGAAAGATTTCAGGTGGCTGCATGCATGAAATAAATGACGACGATGGCGTTGTGCAGCTTGGAAGATGGTGCGGCGAAGCGATGCGGCATCATTATTGACGGCGCGACGATGGCGGTGATGGTGGCGGTGAGCAACATCAAACCTACAAGATAAAATAAAAACAAAACAATAAATTAGTTTAAAAATATAATAACACAACAAAAATATCATAACATAATACCTAAAATATAATACTTAAATTATATCATAACATAATCGAAACATAAAATAAAAATTAACCAAAACATGAAACATCAAAAACACACAAACAAACATGCAAACACATAACAATAAATTAAAAATAACACCCAAAAAAAACATACAAATATTAACTCATATTATAAATTATTGAATTATATCTAATAAAATAGATAAAATTAATACTAAAAAATTAGGAAAACTTAAACTAAACTAAGCTAAAAAGCGATGACTAAAACAAGTCATCAAAATCCCCCATGCTTAAGAATTTGCTTGCCCTCAAGCAAATGAAATTAAAAACTAGGGAAGAGAAATAAAAGCAAGATAACAAACTTTAGGTTTCAAAAATAAGAAAACCAAAATATAGAAAATTAAACTATCCTAATTTCTATGTTAACAACTAGTGGGGTGAGAAGTCCACAATAGAAAACTTGAAAAAGGAGACTTAAAAATATCATTAAAACATAAAGCAGAATTACGTATTTCTAAATTCCTAAAACAAGGCATCCAAAATTTAGGAGAATAAGAAAAACAAAAGTAGAGATTCTAAATAAACGGCGCATTGAACGAATTATTAGGTTGTTAGAATAACGATTACCATGAAATCATCTCAAGATAATCTCCAAAGAAATCCATCAATGATGGTGGACATAGGCTTGTCCGTTCACACTCTCTCCACTACGCAGGTTTGTGTCACGTTCTAAAGATCAAAAGGGCTTAATAGGCGTAAATACTTGGTTTAGGTAAATGATTAGGAATTGGAATTTAAGGGTAGAAACGATGGCTAACACACTAAACCAAGGGTGAGCTTTAAATAAACATAAAATTACAAGAATGAGAAATGACAAGTATGTCATTTCCTCCAATTCGAACTATAGGAAAACAAACACAAAGCCATAGAATTTTCCTTTTCATACTTGGCCAAAAACAACTTTTTTTTATTTCATTTTCATTTTTTTCTTCTTTGATAATCATTTTTTTTTTATTTCCATTACACAAAAGAGAAATCCAAATGCGAACTAAAGATTTCCTTTTCATTTTTCAAAAATACTTCCCATCACAATAATGATATTTAAATAAAGCTCAAAGTCTAGTGTGAAATAGGAAGGGCCTTTTAGCTTTGGTGAAAATTGAAAGGTGGAGCTAAACAAAGAAAAAGGGAAAAGGCCCAAAATTGTTTTAGCAAGGGTAAAATTTTCGGTGGGCAAAAAGGCTGAAACGGGTCAAAAAGAATGGCCTGAATCATTTCTAAAGATCGTGAACAAACAACGCAAATGCTTCGAGAGTCGCTAAAGACAAGTTCTAGACACCAAGAAAGCATTACCCCAAAATGAAAAAGCGATAACGTTAACTAGCAACCGTTCATACGCAACAAAACCTAATAAAAAGAAATACTACACTTTGCTAACTTAAGAAAATGAAAAATGGATGCCTATATTTAAGAAGTAGAAAATAGTAAAACTAAACTATGTTAGAATAATAATTCTAGAAAACCGATTCAAGAAACTCTACTTAGAACTAAAGAACCGCATGGGCATACACACCACTAGAAGAAACATAAAAATAAAGATAGACAATAAATTTTGATTTTGATTTTCAAATAGATACTAAATTTTTTTTGGATTTTGGATTTTTTTAATTTTTTGGGTTTGTTAGTTTTCTAGTTTTTTTTTTGGATTTTTTTAATAAATCTAAAGAAAAACATAGTACTATTAAGAGACTTAAGAACTCAACCCTCCCCCATGCTTAGATCTTTCATTGCCCTCAATGAAAAAGAAAAGAAAAAAAAAACGAGAAAGAGAAGGAGAAGAGGAGGATGAAGACGGAAATGCAGTAAAGTAAAGTAAAAATAAAAAGAGCAGGACTTCCCCGGGTTATTGAGGCCGAAAGGCGGATGTCGCTCCCCCATGCTTGCGCTTTAATTTACTTTATCATCAACAGGCTTGGCTCGATCATTCTTGAAATCAACAACGTTGGAGCGGCGATCACGAACTTGCGCTTGCTTGGCCACCGGGAGGAAAAGCAAAAACAAAATAAAAGCAGAAAAAGGAGACTTTGGCAAACTCCAAAGAATGTTCATTATTACAGCAATAGAAATTATTCAAATAAAAAAAGTCTTATCATAAATTGTCCATAATAAAAGAGAGTTTCAAAAAAAAGAAAAAAGAAAGAAACATTAAGAGATAAAAGAATGACGCTCCACAGCCGGAGAAACAGAATCATTCGAAAAACACAACTTCTGACGATGGCCATTTACTTTAAAATCACCCTTATCCGGGTGCGAGAGAAGCACAGTGCCATAAGGAAAAACCTGTTTGACCGTAAAAGGTCCAGACCAACGAGATTTAAGTTTGCTAGGAAAAAGACGTAAGCGCGAGTTAAAAAGAAGAACCTAATCGCCTGGTTTAAACGTTTTAGGGTGGCGCAGGTTCTTATCGTGATAGAATTTCGTATGTTCTTTATAGAGCTTATTATTTTCATAGGCAAACGCTCGCCACTCTTCGAGTTCATTTAGTTGATTTTTTTTATGCTCGCCGACTGAGTGTGGATCAAAATTAAAAAATTTCAGCGCCCAATACGCGCGGTGTTCTACTTCAACCGGAAGATGACACGATTTTCCATAAACCAATCGGAAGGGGGTACAACCGATAGCGGTCTTGTACGTCGTCCGATAGGCCCAAAGAGCGTAGTCTAATTTTAAGGACCAATCTTTACGAGAAGTAGAAATGGTTTTTTCTAGAATTCTTTTGAGTTCCCGATTGACTACCTCGACCTGACCGTTAGTTTGGGGGTGATAAGCGGTGGAAAGTTTATGCGTAACACCATATTTAGTTAGAACTTTGGTGAGTTGGGCGTTGCAAAAATGACTTCCCCTATCACTAACGATCGCTCGAGGGAAACCAAAACGAGAAAACAATTTTTTAAGAAATGAAATCACAACGCGGGCATCATTACTTGGAAGAGCTTGGTCCTCCGCCCATCTAGAGACATAATCGACTGCAACTAAAATATATTTATTTCCTAAACTAGAGGGAAATGGGCCTACCAAGTCTATGCCCCATAAATCAAAAACTTCGCATTCGAGAAAGTAATTTTGTTCCATTTCATTTTTATTTGAGATGTTTCCGGTCCGCTGGCACAGATCACATCCGCCCACAAAGATTTGTGCATCTTTAAATATGCTTGGCCAATAAAAGCCAGCACTAAGCACTTTGTGTGCGGTGCGGTTTGCTTGAAAGTGCCCGCCAGTCGGACCTTCATGAACATGCTTTAAAATTTGGTGGCCTTCTTCCCGGGAAACACATCTTCTCACCACCTGGTCTGCACAAATGCGAAATAGAAATGGGTCTTCCCAAAAATAATACTTCAACTCCGAAAAGAATTTCTTCTTTTGCTGAGAGGATTATTCTTTTGGGAGGACGCGAGCCACTAGATAGTTGGCCAAATCGGCAAACCAGGGGGTAGAAGAAAAAATGTTTAAAAATTTTTCATCCGGAAAAGAATCAATAAGAAGATCTTCATCAAAAATATCAATTTCAGAATTTTCTAGGCGTGAAAGGTGATCAGCCGCTAAATTTTCCGCTCCTTTCTTATCCCGGATCTCCAAGTCCAATTCTTGAAGTAAGAGGATCCAACGTATGAGACGCGGCTTGGCGTCCGGTTTAGAAAGGAGGTACTTCAAAGCGGAATGATCCGTAAAAACGATAACTTTAGAGAGCGTAATATAAGGTCAGAATTTATCCAAAGCGAAAATAATAGCGAGGAGTTCTTTTTCAGTTGTTGTGTAGTTCTCTTGTGCCGAATTGAGTGTTTTGCTAGCGTAGTAGATGGGGTGAAAATTTTTAGCTATTCGTTGTCCTAACACCGCACCTACCGCAAAGCTACTTGCATCGCACATAATTTCGAACGGCAAATCCCAGACCGGAGCAATCAAAATCGGAGCATTAATTAATTTGGATTTTATTAATTCAAAGGAAGCTAAGCATGATTCGTTAAAGTTAAAAGGAATATCTTTTTCTAATAGTTGGGTTAGAGGCTTGGTGATTTTTGAAAAGTCCTTAATAAAGCGTCGATAAAACCCCGCGTGGCCTAAAAAACTTCTAATCGCTTTAATGTTCGTAGGCGGCGGCAGTTTTTCGATTACCTCGACCTTAGCTTGATCGACCTCGATTCCCTTAGCAGAAATTTTATGACCTAGAACTAGACCTTCTCGTACCATAAAATGGCACTTTTCCCAATTTAAAACTAGATTTGTTTCTTCGCAGCGTTGTAAAACTTTTCCTAAATTTTCTAAGCATAAAGCAAAAGAGTCGCCAAAAACTGAGAAGTCGTCCATAAATACCTCCATAATATTTTCTACATATTTATCGAAAATAGCGAGCATGCACCGCTGAAAGGTAGCTGGTGCGTTGCATAAACCGAAAGGCATCCTACGGTAGGCGAAAGTTCTGAAGGGGCAAGTGAATGTTGTTTTCTCTTGGTCCTCGGGTGCGATAGGGATTTGGAAATATCCCGAAAGACCGTCGAGAAAACAATAAAAACTATGCCCAGATAAGCGCTCCAAAATTTGATCGATAAAAGGAAGGGGGAAGTGATCTTTACGAGTGGCATCATTTAGCTTGCGGTAATCGATGCACATCCTCCATCCCGTTACCGTCCTAGTTGGGATTAAATCGTTATTCTCGTTCGCTACTACTGTGATACCACCCTTTTTAGGCACTACCTGAACTGGACTAACCCACTTACTATCAGAAATTGGATAAATTATCCCCGCATCTAACAACTTAAGAACCTCTCCTTTCACGACCTCTTTCATATTCGGATTAAGACGGCGTTGAGGTTGGATTACAGTTTTAGAATTATTTTCAACGAAAATTTTGTGGGTGCAAAAAGAAGGGCTTATGCCAGAAATATTTGATATTTGCCACGCTATAGCTTGGCGATGCTTTTGTAGCACTTCGACCAGTTGATCGTTCTCGGATTGAGAAGAAACGCCGAGATTATAACGGGCAATTTAGAATTGTTCTCCAAAAAAGCGTATTTAAGATGTTCGGGGAGTGGTTTGAGTTCAAGAGTGGGTGGTTCGTCATAAGAATTTTTTAAAACTTTTTTTTTTCAAAAACTAGATTTTCAAAAAAAATTTGTCGAAAAATTGGTGGATTTTCAAAATTTGTTTGCACGGACATAACCGTGTCTTCAAAATCAGTTGGAGAATTATCAGAAAAGGACGCAGAAAATTCATTTGCAGAAATATTTGAAAGAAGAAAAGGAGAATCGTCAATTATCTCATCTACGAAAAAACATGAGTCGTCATTTTTAAAGAGTTTTTCATGGATTCGTTAATAGAAAACGCGATCTCATCATCTCCAACCCGAAGAAGAAGTTTCCCGTTACTTACATCGATGACCGCCCGAGAGGTGGCTAAGAAGGGACGACCAAGGATAAGAGGGACGTCGACGTCCTCCTCAATATCAAGAATGACAAAATCCACCGGGAAGATGAATTTGTCGACCTTCACTAGCACGTCTTCAACGATACCTAACGGATATTTAATTGATCTATCGGCTAACTGAATACTCATACGCGTAGGGCTGAGAGTGCCCAATCCTAGCTTCTTAAATAAAGAAAATGGCATCAAGTTGATGCTCGCACCTAAATCCGCTAACGCGTGTTTCATGAACAGATTTCCAAAAACGCAAGGAATCGAAAAACTACCCGGATCGTTTATCTTTTTCGGAAGATTTGAATTTTTTTATGACCACCGGGCACTCTTTGTTCAATGTTACTTGGGATAAATTTTCTAATTTCCTTTTGTTCGTTAACAAGTCCTTAAGATACTTTGCATACTTCGGCATTTGACTTATCGCTTCATGAAACGGCAAATTTATGTGGATTTGTTTAAAAATTTCGAGAAAGCGTTGGTATTGATCATCTAACTTATCCTTCCTAAGATTAGCGGGGTAGGGAGGCGGCGGAAAATCTTTTGTGGAATCAAGAGCAGCACTTTGAAAATGATCTTTTTCTTTTTCAAAAACAACTTCTTCTTTTTCTTTTTCAAAATCAGTTTCTTTAATGATGATTTGTTCAGCAGAAGGAGAGGCAAAAACCTCGGGCTCTTCCCTGGTGGTGGGCTCGTGGACTACTTTGCCGCTCCGAAGAGTGATCGCTTTCGCGTGTTCCCATGGGTTTGGCTCAGTATTTGAGGGAAGAGTCCCAGGTGGTCTCTCGTAGATGGCCTTAGCTAGTTTGCCGACCGTGGTTTCGAGATTTTTCATTGATCCTGTTAAATTTCTAATGGTCGCCTCGTTCGAATTTATATATTTCGAAAGCATTTCCTCCAAAGATGGAGGTTTTGGAAAATTTTGATTTTGTGGCGGTGGTGGAGTGAAATCATGTGGTGGACGTGCGGCATTTGCGGGATTACTCCACGAAAAATTAGGATGGTTACGCCATCCGGGGTGATACGAATTAGACGCAGCATTAAAACCAGGAGGAGCAGAAAAAGCAGAAAAATTATTAAAATTGTTTTGAGCAGGCCTGGGTATGTTCCCAAGATAATCCACCTGCTCGGCAGCAGCAGCATTTGCATGTTCATGTACCTGAATGGCGGAGGCAGCAGTCATCTCCGTTACTTTCTTGTTCAGCATCTCTACTTGAAGCGCCAGTTGGGATACAGAGTCCACTTCGTACATACCTGCAGGTTTATTTGGGAGAGACCTAGGCGTATTCCACTGATAGGTGTTCATCGCCATATCCTCGATAAGCTCAAGAGCGCCCTCCGGAGATTTTCAGTTCAAAGAACCACCGGATTCGGCGTCTATAATTTGCTTGGTTGCTTGATTTAGCCTATCATAAAATGTCTGGACCTGTATCCATACAGGCAGAGCATAATGAGGGCATCATCTCAAAAGTTCCTTGTACCTCTCCCAAGTGTCATAGAGGGTCTCAGAATCGATTTGACTAAATGTACAAATATTAGTTCGAAGTTTAGCAGTTTTAGCGGGGGGAAAATACCTAGCAAGAAATTTTTCAGTTAAAGTGTCCCAAGTAGTGATTGATCCTCTTGGGAGAGAACTCAACCACTGTTTGGCTTTTGTTCTTAAGGAGAAGGGGAAGAGTCTTAGCCTGATCGCATCGTCTGAGACACCATTAATTTTGAAGGTGTCACAGATCTCAAGGAAACTAGCGATATGCATGTTCGGATCTTCATCCGGTGATCCGTCGAACAGCGCATATTGCTGCACCATTTGTATAGTGTCGGGCTTAAGCTCAAAATTGTTGTTCGCTATTGCAGGTCGAACAATACTGGATTTTGTACCCTCCAAGTTAGGCCGAGCATAATAGGACATGGTCCGTTGCTGGTCAACTTCTAGATTGGGTTCACCCATAATTTCAGAATTACGATCACAATCACCGTTAGAATCCTCAACCGTATCCTGAGAAGTGGAACCTCGGAATCATAAATTTCTCCGAAAGGAGCGTTCGATTTCCGGGTCCAAATAAATAAGTAACGATGAATTCGTGTGGGTCATGCACTAGCAAGAAAACGAGAAAAAAGAAAGAGGGGAAAATAAGATGAAGGAAAACTAAAATGAAATAAAATTGATAATGATTTTTTTTCTTTTTAGGCAAATTATATTAGTCCTGGACTTCCCGAGATCTGCCCGGTGATGGGTTTGCAACGGTACTAGAGGCTATGATGGGAATTCAAGCCCAAAGCATCCTTTCCAGAATTTAGGTGGGATAAAAAAAACGATGAAATGGGTTGATTATAATATATAATAATTTTTTGATTATTGTAGAAGTAATTGCGACGGCGTTTTCTTAATATTGACAAAAGTCCCCGGCAACGGCGCCAAAAACTTGGTGATTTGAATTGACTATCAACCCGAAGCGGCAAGTGTACCTATCGAATTGTAGTACCAAGGTCGTGTTTAAAACACGGGGCTGTCAAGTATTACTACTCACGCTTCCAACTATTATCCTACAGTACGATTGTTGGGTGATTTTGAGAATTTCTAAATTAAACTACGAGATTACTTAAACGGAAATTCAGAAGAGAAAACTAGCGTTCGATCAAAGAATCACCATGAAAAGAGACGAGAGAGAAATAAAATTTAGTTCTACGATTGCAAAATAATTCTCGACCGTGGCGGTTCCGAAAATGAGAGATAGTCTCGCTAGAGCACTAAATCTCCTAACTTAAAGACGGTTTAATCGGAATCTCTTCACAAATCAAACAGGTCTAAAGTCGCATTATCGAAGTAAACCGCACTATTGGATTTGACTCCAATCCGGAGGATTTACATCATCCTATCTCTAGGGGTGCGTGCAACTCCTTCCTTCTTTGAGCGATCTTTCAAATCAATGAGTCTCTCGACTACTATGAAATGAGATCAAGGGCCTACTACCGTATACCGAAAATACGGAGTCGACGCAAAATATTTCAAAGAGGGATCGAGAATAATTTAAACAAAAGCAAAACTAAGACATAAAAAAAACTCTCATCTCAATTCATGGATCATCGTGGTCGAACGCTAATGAGAATTAGCTATTCATAATCGAAAGAGAAACGACAATATTGGAGAAAGAAAACATTTTCATTGATAGATAGAAGAGAAGTACAATAAGAAAATTACAAGGACAATAATATTATACTAAAAAAAGATTACAATAATCTAAAAACAAGAACAACAAAGAGAACTTTCAAAGGCTTACACAAGATCACTACTAGCACTATAATTCCTCTCCACTTCCAACCCCCCAAATGCTTTGGCCAAGGGGTCCTTTTATAGATGAGGGGGAAGGTTCTAGATGAGATTTATGAGGGAGAGAGAAGGGAAATGCATGGATGGAAGAATGCATGCATGGGTTTAAATGAGGAGGAGAGAGGTGGCCAAATGCAATGTTTTCTATTTAAGAAGTAAATAAAATAAAATAGAAAATAGAAAATAGAAGAAGGGGAGATGAATAAGAAATAAAGAGGAGAGAAGAAATTAAAAAAAAAAGAGAGAGGAGATGAGAGAGTGGATCGGCCAATGCATGAATGGGAGCATGCAAAGGTGGCTGTATAAAATGGAGGTGGCGTGAGTCATGAATGTGGGCAGCCATATTAAATGGAGATGAATATGAATTGCATGGAATGAGTAGGTAATTACGTGAGTGGTGAATGCATGGAACAAAAATGGCCACGTGCATATTTTATGATGATGATGTGGCAGTCCAACATAAGTGGCGTCTTATTTGTATGAATTTCACTTGGGTTTGCATGGTGGGTTGATGGAAAGATTTCAGGTGGCTGCATGCATGAAATAAATGACGACGATGGCGTTGTGCAGCTTGGAAGATGTTGCGGCGAAGCGATGCGACATCATTATTGACGGCGCGACGATGGCGGTGATGGTGGCGGTGAGCAACATCAAACCTACAAGATAAAATAAAAACAAAACAATAAATTAGTATAAAAATATAATAACACAACAAAAATATCATAACATAATACCTAAAATATAATACTTAAATTATATCATAACATAATCGAAACATAAAATAAAAATTAACCAAAACATGAAACATCAAAAACACACAAACAAACATGCAAACACATAACAATAAATTAAAAATAACACCCAAACATAACATACAAATATTAACTCATATTATAAATTATTGAATTATATCCAATAAAATAGATAAAATTAATACTAAAAAATTAGGAAAACTTAAACTAAACTAAGCTAAAAAGCGATGACTAAAACAAGTCATCAAAATCCCCCATGCTTAAAAATTTGCTTGCCCTCAAGCAAATGAAATTAAAAACTAGGGAAGAGAAATAAAAGCAAGATAACAAACTTTAGGTTTCAAAAATAAGAAAACCAAAATATAGAAAATTAAACTATCCTAATTTCTATGTTAACAATTAGTGGGGTGAGAAGTCCACAATAGAAAACTTGAAAAAGGAGACCTAAAAATATCATTAAAACATAAAGCAGAATTACGTATTTCTAAATTCCTAAAACAAGGCATCCAAAATTTAGGAGAATAAGAAAAACAAAAGTAGAGATTCTAAATAAACGGCGCATTGAACGAATTATTAGGTTGCTAGAATAACGATTACCATGAAATCATCTCAAGATAATCTCCAAAGAAATCCATCAATGATGGTGGACATAGGCTTGTCCGTTCACACTCTCTCCACTACGCAGGTTTGTGTCACGTTCTAAAGATCAAAAGGGCTTAATAGGCGTAAATACTTGGTTTAGGTAAATGATTAGGAATTGGAATTTAAGGGTAGAAACGATGGCTAACACACTAAACCAAGGGTGAGCTTTAAATAAAAATAAAATTACAAGAATGAGAAATGACAAGTATGTCATTTCCTCCAATTCGAACTATAGGAAAACAAACACAAAGCCATAGAATTTTCCTTTTCATACTTGTCCAAAAACAACTTTTTTTATTTCATTTTCATTTTTTTCTTCTTTGATAATCATTTTTTTTTATTTCCATTACACAAAAGAGAAATCCAAATGCGAACTAAACATTTTCTTTTCATTTTTCAAAAATACTTCCCATCACAATAATGATATTTAAATAATGCTCAAAGTCTAGTGTGAAATAGGAAGGGCCTATTGGCTTTGGTGAAAATTGAAAGGTGGAGCTAAACAAAGAAAAAGGGAAAAGGACCAAAATTGTTTTAGCAAGGGTAAAATTTTCGGTGGGCAAAAAGGCTCAAACGGGTCAAAAAGAATGGCCTGAATCATTTCTAAAGATCGTGAATAAACAACACAAATGCTTCGAGAGTCGCTAAAGACAAGTTCTAGACACCAAGAAAGCATTACCCCAAAATGAAAAAGCGATAACGTTAACTAGCAACCGTCCATACGCAACAAAACCGAATAAAAAGAAATACTACACTTTGCTAACTTAAGAAAATGAAAAATGGATGCCTATATTTAAGAAGTAGAAAATAGTAAAACTAAACTATGTTAGAATAATAATTCTAGAAAACCGATTCAAGAAACTCTACTTAGAACTAAAGAACCGCATGGCATACACACCACTAGAAGAAACATAAAAATAAAGATAGACAATAATTTTTGATTTTGATTTTCAAATAGATACTAAATTTTTTTTGGATTTTGGATTTTTTTGATTTTTTGGGTTTGTTAGTTTTCTAGTTTTTTTTTTGGATTTTTTTAATAAATCTAAAGAAAAAGATAGTACTATTAAGAGACTTAAGAACTCAACCCTCCCCCATGCTTAGATCTTTCATTGCCCTCAATGAAAAAGAAAAGAAAAAAAAACGAGAAAGAGAAGGAGAAGAGGAGGATGAAGACGGAAATGCAGTAAAGTAAATAAAAATAAAAAGAGCAGGACTTCCCCGGGTTATTGAGGCCGAAAGGCGGATGTCGCTCCCCCATGTTTGCGCTTTAATTTACTTTATCATCAACAGGCTTGGCTCGATCATTCTTGAAATCAACAACGTTGGAGCGGCGATCACGAACTTGCGCTTGCTTGGCCACCGGGAGGAAAAGCAAAAACAAAATAAAAGCAGAAAAAGGAGACTTTGGCAAACTCCAAAGAATGTTCATTATTACAGCAATAGAAATTATTCAAATAAAAAAAGTCTTATCATAAATTGTCCATAATAAAAGAGAGTTTCAAAAAAAAGAAAAAAAGAAAGAAACATTAAGAGATAAAAGAATGACGCTCCACAACCGGAGAAACAGAATCATTCGAAAAACACAACTTCAGACGATGGCCATTTACTTTAAAATCACCCTTATCCGGGTGCGAGAGAAGCACAGTGCCATAAGGAAAAACCTGTTTGACCGTAAAAGGTCCAGACCAACGAGATTTAAGTTTGCCAGGAAAAAGACGTAAGCGCGAGTTAAAAAGAAGAACCTGATCGCCTGGTTTAAACGTTTTAGGGTGGCGCAGGTTCTTATCGTGATAGAATTTCGTACGTTCTTTATAGAGCTTATTATTTTCATAGGCAAACGCTCGCCACTCTTCGAGTTCATTTAGTTGATTTTTTTTATGCTCGCCGACTGAGTGTGGATCAAAATTAAAAAATTTCAGCGCCCAATACGCGCGGTGTTCTACTTCAACCGGAAGATGACACGATTTTCCATAAACCAATCGGAAGGGGGTACAACCGATAGCGGTCTTGTACGTCGTCCGATAGGCCCAAAGAGCGTAGTCTAATTTTAAGGACCAATCTTTACGAGAAGTAGAAACGGTTTTTTCTAGAATTCTTTTGAGTTCCCGATTGACTACCTCGACCTGACCGTTAGTTTGGGGGTGATAAGCGGTGGAAAGTTTATGCGTAACACCATATTTAGTTAGAACTTTGGTGAGTTGGGCGTTGCAAAAATGACTTCCCCTATCACTAACGATCGCTCGAGGGAAACCAAAACGAGAAAAAAAAATTTTAAGAAATGAAATCACAACGCGGGCATCATTACTTGGAAGAGCTTGGTCCTCCGCCCATCTAGAGACATAATCGACGGCAACTAAAATATATTTATTTCCTAAACTAGAGGGAAATGGGCCTACCAAGTCTATGCCCCATAAATCAAAAACTTCGCATTCGAGAAAGTAATTTTGTTCCATTTCATTTTTATTTGAGATGTTTCCGGTCCGCTGGCACAGATCGCATCCGCCCACAAAGATTTGTGCATCTTTAAATATGCTTGGCCAATAAAAGCCAGCACTAAGCACTTTGTGTGCGGTGCGGTTTGCTTGAAAGTGCCCGCCAGTCGGACCTTCATGAACATGCTTTAAAATTTGGTGGCCTTCTTCCCGGGAAACACATCTTCTCACCACCTGGTCTGCACAAATGCGAAATAGAAATGGGTCTTCCCAAAAATAATACTTCAACTCCAAAAAGAATTTCTTCTTTTGCTGAGAGGAGTATTCTTTTGGGAGGACGCGAGCCACTAGATAATTGGCCAAATAGGCAAACCAGGGGGTAGAAGAAGAAATGTTTAAAAAATTTTCATCCGGAAAAGAATCAATAAGAAGATCTTCATCAAAAATATCAATTTCAGAATTTTCTAGGCGTGAAAGGTGATCAGCCGCTAAATTTTCCGCTCCTTTCTTATCCCGGATCTCCAAGTCCAATTCTTGAAGTAAGAGGATCCAACGTATGAGATGCGGCTTGGCATCCGGTTTAGAAAGGAGGTACTTCAAAGCGGAATGATCCGTAAAAACGATAACTTTAGAGAGCGTAATATAAGGTCAGAATTTATCAAAAGCTAAAATAATAGCGAGGAGTTCTTTTTCAGTTGTTGTGTAGTTCTCTTGTGCCGAATTGAGTGTTTTGCTAGCGTAGTAGATGGGGTGAAAATTTTTAGCTATTCGTTGTCCTAACACCGCACCTACCGCAAAGCTACTTGCATCGCACATAATTTCGAATGGCAAATCCCAGACCGGAGCAATCATAATCGGAGCATTAATTAATTTGGATTTTATTAATTCGAAGGAAGCTAAGCATGATTCGTTAAAGTTAAAATGAATATCTTTTTCTAATAGTTGGGTTAGAGGCTTGGTGATTTTAGAAAAGTCCTTAATAAAGCGTCGATAAAACCCCGCGTGGCCTAAAAAACTTCTAATCGCTTTAATGTTCGTAGGCGGCGGCAGTTTTTCGATTACCTCGACCTTAGCTTGATCGACCTCGATTCCCTTAGCAGAAATTTTATGACCTAGAACTAGACCTTCTCGTACCATAAAATAGCACTTTTCCCAATTTAAAACTAGATTTGTTTCTTCGCAGCGTTGTAAAACTTTTCCTAAATTTTCTAAGCATAAAGCAAAAGAGTCGCCAAAAACTGAGAAGTCGTCCATAAATACCTCCATAATATTTTCTACATATTTATCGAAAATAGCGAGCATGCACCGCTGAAAGGTAGCTGGTGCGTTGCATAAACCGAAAGGCATCCTACGGTAGGCGAAAGTTCTGAAGGGGCAAGTGAATGTTGTTTTCTCTTGGTCCTCGGGTGCGATAGGGATTTGGAAATATCCCGAAAGACCGTCGAGAAAACAATAAAAACTATGCCCAGATAAGCGCTCCAAAATTTGATCGATAAAAGGAAGGGGGAAGTGATCTTTACGAGTGGCATCATTTAGCTTGCGGTAATCGATGCACATCCTCCATCCCGTTACCGTCCTAGTTGGGATTAAATCGTTATTCTCGTTCGCTACTACTGTGATACCACCCTTTTTAGGCACTACCTGAACTGGACTAACCCACTTACTATCAGAAATTGGATAAATTATCCCCGCATCTAACAACTTAAGAACCTCTCCTTTCACGACCTCTTTCATATTCGGATTAAGACGGCGTTGAGGTTGGATTACAGTTTTAGAATTATTTTCAACGAAAATTTTGTGGGTGCAAAAAGAAGGGCTTATGCCAGAAATATTTGATATTTGCCACGCTATAGCTCGGCGATGCTTTTGTAGCACTTCGACCAGTTGATCGTTCTCGGATTGAGAAAGAAACGGCGAGATTATAATGGCAATTTAGAATTGTTCTCCAAAAAAGCGTATTTAAGATGTTCGGGGAGTGGTTTGAGTTCAAGAGTGGGTGGTTCGTCATAAGAATTTTTTAAAACTTTTTTTTTTCAAAAACGAGATTTTCAAAAAAAATTTGTCGAAAAATTGGTGGATTTTCAAAATTTGTTTGTACGGACATAACCGTGTCTTCAAAATCAGTTGGAGAATTATCAGAAAAGGACGCAGAAAATTCATTTGCAGAAATATTTGAAAGAAGAAAAGGAGAATCGTCAATTATCTCATCTACGAAAAAACATGAGTCGTCATTTTTTAAAGAGTTTTTCATGGATTCGTTAATAGAAAACGCGACCTCATCATCTCCTACCCGAAGAAGAAGTTTCCCGTTACTTACATCGATGACCGCTCGAGAGGTGGCTAAGAAGGGACGACCAAGGATAAGAGGGACGTCGACGTCCTCCTCAATATCAAGAATGACAAAATCCACCGGGAAGATGAATTTGTCGACCTTCACTAGCACGTCTTCAACGATACCTAACGGATATTTAATTGATCTATCGGCTAACTGAATACTCATACGCGTAGGGCTGAGAGTGCCCAATCCTAGCTTCTTAAATAAAGAAAATGGCATCAAGTTGATGCTCGCACCTAAATCCGCTAACGCGTGTTTCATGAATAGATTTCCAAAAACGCAAGGAATCGAAAAACTACCCGGATCGTTTATCTTTTTCGGAAGATTTGAATTTTTTTATGACCGCCGGGCACTCTTTGTTCAACGTTACTTGGGATAAATTTTCTAATTTCCTTTTGTTCGTTAACAAGTCCTTAAGATACTTTGCATACTTCGGCATTTGACTTATCGCTTCATGAAACGGCAAATTTATGTGGATTTGTTTAAAAATTTCGAGAAAGCGTTGGTATTGATCATCTAACTTATCCTTCCTAAGATTAGCGGGGTAGGGAGGCGGCGGAAAATCTTTTGTAGAATCAAGAGCAGCACTTTGAAAATGATCTTTTTCTTTTTCAAAAACAACTTCTTCTTTTTCTTTTTCAAAATCAGTTTCTTTAATGATGATTTGTTCAGCAGCAGGAGAGGCAAAAACCTCGGGCTCTTCCCTGGTGGTGGGCTCGTGGACTACTTTGCCGCTCCGAAGAGTGATCGCTTTCGCGTGTTCCCTTGGGTTTGGCTCAGTATTTGAGGGAAGTGTCCCAGGTGGTCTCTCGTAGATGGTCTTAGCTAGTTGGCCGACCGTGGTTTCGAGATTTTTCATTGATCCTGTTAAATTTCTAATGGTCGCCTCGTTCGAATTTATATATTTCGAAAGCATTTCCTCCAAAGATGGAGGTTTTGGAAAATTTTGATTTTGATTTTGTGGCGGTGGTGGAGTGAAATCATGTGGTGGACGTGCGGCATTTGCGGGATTACTCCACGAAAAATTAGGATGGTTACGCCATCCGGGGTGATACGAATTAGACGCAGCATTAAAACCAGGAGGAGCAGAAAAAGTAGAAAAATTATTAAAATTGTTTTGAGCAGGCCTGGGTATGTTCCCAAGATAATCCACCTGCTCGGCAGCAGCAGCATTTGCATGTTCATGTACCTGAATGGCGGAGGCAGCAGTCATCTCCGTTACTTTCTTATTCAGCATCTCTACTTGAAGCGCCAATTGGGATACAGAGTCCACTTCGTACATACCTGTAGGTTTATTTGGGAGAGACCTAGGCGTATTCCACTGATAGGTGTTCATCGCCATATCCTCGATAAGCTCAAGAGCGACCTCCGGAGTTTTTCAGTTCAAAGAACCACCGGATTCGGCGTCTATCTTTTGCTTGGTTGCTTGATTTAGCCCATCATAAAATGTCTGGACCTGTATCCATACAGGCAGAGGATAATGAGGGCAGCATCTCAAAAGTTCCTTGTACCTCTCCCAAGTGTCATAGAGGGTCTCAGAATCGATTTGACTAAATGTACAAATATTAGTTCGAAGTTTAGCAGTTTTAGCGGGGGGAAAATACCTAGCAAGAATTTTTTTAGTTAAAGTGTCCCAAGTAGTGATTGATCCTCTTGGGAGAGAACTCAACCACTGTTTGGCTTTTGTTCTTAAGGAGAAGGGGAAGAGTCTTATCCTGATCGCATCGTCTGAGACACCATTAATTTTGAAGGTGTCACAGATCTCAAGGAAACTAGCGATATGCTTGTTCGGATCTTCATCCGGTGTTCCGTCGAACTGCGCATATTGCTGCACCATTTGTATAGTGTCGGGCTTAAGCTCAAAATTGTTGTTCGCTATTGCAGGTCGAACAATACTGGATTTTGTACCCTCCAAGTTAGGCCGAGCATAATAGGACATGGTCCGTTGCTGGTCAACTTCTAGATTGGGATCACCCATAATTTTAGAATTACGATCACAATCACCGTTAGAATCCTCAACCGTATCCTGAGAAGTGGAACCTCGGAATCGTAAATTTCTCCGAAAGGAGCGTTCGATTTCCGGGTCCAAATAAATAAGTAATGATGAATTCGTGTGGGTCATGCACTAGCAAGAAAACGAGAAAAAAGAAAGAGGGGAAAATAAGATGAAGGAAAACTAAAATGAAATAAAATTGATAATGATTTTTTTTCTTTTTAGGCGAATTATATTAGTCCTGGACTTCCCGAGATCTGCCCGGTGAGGGGTTTGCAATGGTACTAGAGGCTATGATGGGAATTCAAGCCCAAAGCATCCTTTCCAGAATTTAGGTGGGATAAAAAAAACGATGAAATGGGTTGATTATAATATATAATAATTTTTTGATTTTTGTAGAAGTAATTGCGACGGCGTTTTCTTAATATTGACAAAAGTCCCCGGCAACGGCGCCAAAAACTTGGTGATTTGAATTGACTATCAACCCGAAGAGGCAAGTGTACCTATCGAATTGTAGTACCAAGGTCGTGTTTAAAACACGGGGCTGTCAAGTATTACTACTCACGCTTCCAACTATTATCCTACAGTACGATTGTTGGGTGATTTTGAGAATTTCTAAATTAAACTACGAGATTACTTAAACGGAAATTCAGAAGAGAAAACTAGCGTTCGATCAAAGAATCACCATGAAAAGAGACGAGAGAGAAATAAAATTTAGTTCTACGATTGCAAAATAATTCTCGACCGTGACGGTTCCGGAAATGAGAGATAGTCTCGCTAGAGCACTAAACCTCCTAACTTAAAGACGGTTTAATCGGAATCTCTTCACAAATCAAACAGGTCTAAAGTCGCATTATCGAAGTAAACCGCACTATTGGATTTGACTCCAATCCGGAGGATTTACATCATCCTATCTCTAGGGGTGCGTGCAACTCCTTCCTTCTTTGAGCGATCATTCAAATCAATGAGTCTCTCGACTACTATGAAACGAGATCAAGGGCCTACTACCGTATACCGAAAATACGGAGTCGACGCAAAATATTTCAAAGAGGGATCGAGAATAATTTAAACAAAAGCAAAACTAAGACATAAAAAAAACTCTCATCTCAATTCATGGATCATCGTGATCGAACGCTAATGAGAATTAGCTATTCATAATCGAAAGAGAAACGACAATATTGGAGAAAGAAAACATTTTCATTGATAGATAGAAGAGAAGTACAATAAGAAAATTACAAGGACAATAATATTATACTAAAAAAAGATTACAATAATCTAAAAACAAGAACAACAAAGAGAACTTTCAAAGGCTTACACAAGATCACTACTAGCACTATAATTCCTCTCCACTTCCAACCCCCCAAATGCTTGGGCCAAGGGGTCCTTTTATAGATGAGGGGGAAGGTTCTAGATGAGATTTATGAGGGAGAGAGAAGGGAAATGCATGGATGGAAGAATGCATGCATGGGTTTAAATGAGGAGGAGAGAGGTGGCCAAATGCAATGTTTTCTATTTAAGAAGTAAATAAAATAAAATAGAAAATAGAAAATAGAAGAAGGGGAGATGAATAAGAAATAAAGAGGAGAGAAGAAATTAAAAAAAAAGAGAGAGAGAGGAGATGAGAGAGTGGATCGGCCAATGCATGAATGGGAGCATGCAAAGGTGGCTGTATAAAATGGAGGTGGCGTGAGTCATGAATGTGGGCAGCCATATTAAATGGAGATGAATATGAATTGCATGGAATGAGGAGGTAATTACGTGAGTGGTGATTGCATGGAACAAAAATGGCCACGTGCATATTTTATGATGATGATGTGGCAGTCCAACATAAGTGGCGTCTTATTTGTATGAATTTCACTTGGGTTTGCATGGTGGGTTGATGAAAAGATTTCAGGTGGCTGCATGCATGAAATAAATGACTACGATGGCGTTGTGCGCTTGGAAGATGGTGCGGCGAAGCGATGCGGCATCATTATTGACGGCGCGACGATGGCGGTGATGGTGGCGGTGAGCAACATCAAACCTACAAGATAAAATAAAAACAAAACAATAAATTAGTTTAAAAATATAATAACACAACAAAAATATCATAACATAATACCTAAAATATAATACTTAAATTATATCATAACATAATCGAAACATAAAATAAAAATTAACCGAAACATGAAACATCAAAAACACACAAACAAACATGCAAACACATAACAATAAATTAAAAATAACACCCAAACATAACATACAAATATTAACTCATATTATAAATTATTGAATTATATCCAATAAAATAGATAAAATTAATACTAAAAAATTAGGAAAACTTAAACTAAACTAAGCTAAAAAGCGATGACTAAAACAAGTCATCAAAATCCCCCATGCTTAAGAATTTGCTTGCCCACAAGCAAATGAAATTAAAAACTAGGGAAGAGAAATAAAAGCAAGATAACAAACTTTAGGTTTCAAAAATAAGAAAACCAAAATATAGAAAATTAAACTATCCTAATTTCTATGTTAACAACTAGGGGGGTGAGAAGTCCACAATAGAAAACTTGAAAAAGGAGACCTAAAAATATCATTAAAACATAAAGCAGAATTACGTTTTTTCTAAATTCCTAAAACAAGGCATCCAAAATTTAGGAGAATAAGAAAAACAAAAGTAGAGATTCTAAATAAACGGCGCATTGAACGAATTATTAGGTTGCTAGAATAACGATTACCATGAAATCATCTCAAGATAATCTCCAAAGAAATCCATCAATGATGGTGGACATAGGCTTGTCCGTTCACACTCTCTCCACTACGCGGGTTTGTGTCACGTTCTAAAGATCAAAAGGGCTTAATAGGCGTAAATACTTGGTTTAGGTAAATGATTAGGAATTGGAATTTAAGGGTAGAAACGATGGCTAACACACTAAACCAAGGGTGAGCTTTAAATAAACATAAAATTACAAGAATGAGAAATGACAAGTATGTCATTTCCTCCAATTCGAACTATAGGAAAACAAACACAAAGCCATAGAATTTTCCTTTTCATACTTGGCCAAAAACAACTTTTTTTTTATTTCATTTTCATTTTTTTCTTCTTTGATAATCATTTTTTTTTATTTCCATTACACAAAAGAGAAATCCAAATGCGAACTAAAGATTTCCTTTTCATTTTTCAAAAATACTTCCCATCACAATAATGATATTTAAATAAAGCTCAAAGTCTAGTGTGAAATAGGAAGGGCCTTTTGGCTTTGGTGAAAATTGAAAGGTGGAGCTAAACAAAGAAAAAGGGAAAAGGCCCAAAATTGTTTTAGCAAGGGTAAAATTTTCGGTGGGCAAAAAGGCTCAAACGGGTCAAAAAGAATGGCCTGAATCATTTCTAAAGATCGTGAACAAACAACGCAAATGCTTCGAGAGTCGCTAAAGACAAGTTCTAGACACCAAGAAAGCATTACCCTAAAATGAAAAAGCGATAACGTTAACTAGCAACCGTTCATACGCAACAAAACCGAATAAAAAGAAATACTACACTTTGCTAACTTAAGAAAATGAAAAATGGATGCCTATATTTAAGAAGTAGAAAATAGTAAAACTAAACTATGTTAGAATAATAATTCTAGAAAACCGATTCAAGAAACTCTACTTAGAACTAAAGAACCGCATGGGCATACACACCACTAGAAGAAACATAAAAATAAAGATAGACAATAATTTTTGATTTTGATTTTCAAATAGATACTAAATTTTTTTTGGATTTTGGATTTTTTTGATTTTTTGGGTTTGTTAGTTTTCTAGTTTTTTTTTTGGATTTTTTTAATAAATCTAAAGAAAAAGATAGTACTATTAAGAGACTTAAGAACTCAACCCTCCCCCATGCTTAGATCTTTCATTGCCCTCAATGAAAAAGAAAAGAAAAAAAAACGAGAAAGAGAAGGAGAAGAGGAGGATGAAGACGGAAATGCAGTAAAGTAAAGTAAAAATAAAAAGAGCAGGACTTCCCCGGGTTATTGAGGCCGAAAGGCGGATGTCGCTCCCCCATGCTTGCGCTTTAATTTACTTTATCATCAACAGGCTTGGCTCGATCATTCTTGAAATCAACAACGTTGGAGCGGCGATCACGAACTTGCGCTTGCTTGGCCACCGGGAGGAAAAGCAAAAACAAAATAAAAGCAGAAAAAGGAGACTTTGGCAAACTCCAAAGAATGTTCATTATTACAGCAATAGAAATTATTCAAATAAAAAAAAGTCTTATCATAAATTGTCCATAATAAAAGAGAGTTTCAAAAAAAAGAAAAAAGAAAGAAACATTAAGAGATAAAAGAATGACGCTCCACAGCCGGAGAAACAGAATCATTCGAAAAACACAACTTCAGACGATGGCCATTTACTTTAAAATCACCCTTATCCGGGTGCGAGAGAAGCACAGTGCCATAAGGAAAAACCTGTTTGACCGTAAAAGGTCCAGACCAACGAGATTTAAGTTTGCCAGGAAAAAGACGTAAGCGCGAGTTAAAAAGAAGAACCTGATCGCCTGGTTTAAACGTTTTAGGGTGGCGCAGGTTCTTATCGTGATAGAATTTCGTACGTTCTTTATAGAGCTTATTATTTTCATAGGTAAACGCTCGCCACTCTTCGAGTTCATTTAGTTGATTTTTTTTATGCTCGCCGACTGAGTGTGGATCAAAATTAAAAAATTTCAGCGCCCAATACGCGCGGTGTTCTACTTCAACCGGAAGATGACACGATTTTCAATGTTACTTGGGATAAATTTTCTAATTTCCTTTTGTTCCTTTACAAGTCCTTAAGATACTTTGCATACTTCGGCATTTGACTTATCGCTTCATGAAACGGCAAATTTATGTGGATTTGTTTAAAAATTTCGAGAAAGCGTTGGTATTGATCATCTAACTTATCCTTCCTAAGATTAGCGGGGTAGGGAGGCGGCGGAAAATCTTTTGTAGAATCAAGAGCAGCACTTTGAAAATGATCTTTTTCTTTTTCAAAAACAACTTCTTCTTTTTCTTTTTCAAAATCAGTTTCTTTAATGATGATTTGTTCAGCAGCAGGAGAGGCAAAAACCTCGGGCTCTTCCCTGGTGGTGGGCTCGTGGACTACTTTGCCGCTCTAAAGAGTGATCGCTTTCGCGTGTTCCCTTGGGTTTGGCTCAGTATTTGAGGGAAGAGTCCCAGGTGGTCTCTCGTAGATGGCCTTAGCTAGTTGGCCGACCGTGGTTTCGAGATTTTTCATTGATCCTGTTAAATTTCTAATGGTCGCCTCGTTCGAATTTATATATTTCGAAAGCATTTCCTCCAAAGATGGAGGTTTTGGAAAATTTTGATTTTGATTTTGTGGCGGTGGTGGAGTGAAATCATGTGGTGGACGTGCGGCATTTGCGGGATTACTCCACGAAAAATTAGGATGGTTACGCCATCCGGGGTGATACGAATTAGACGCAGCATTAAAACCAGGAGGAGTAGAAAAAGCAGAAAAATTATTAAAATTGTTTTGAGCAGGCCTGGGTATGTTCCCAAGATAATCCACCTGCTCGGCAGCAGCAGCATTTGCATGTTCATGTACCTGAATGGCGGAGGCAGCAGTCATCTCCGTTACTTTCTTGTTCAGCATCTCTACTTGAAGCGCCAGTTGGGATACAGAGTCCACTTCGTACATACCTGCAGGTTTATTTGGGAGAGACCTAGGCGTATTCCACTGATAGGTGTTCATCGCCATATCCTCGATAAGCTCAAGAGCGCCCTCCGGAGATTTTCAGTTCAAAGAACCACCGGATTCGGCGTCTATAATTTGCTTGGTTGCTTGATTTAGCCTATCATAAAATGTCTGGACCTGTATCCATACAGGCAGAGCATAATGAGGGCATCATCTCAAAAGTTCCTTGTACCTCTCCCAAGTGTCATAGAGGGTCTCAGAATCGATTTGACTAAATGTACAAATATTAGTTCGAAGTTTAGCAGTTTTAGCGGGGGGAAAATACCTAGCAAGAAATTTTTCAGTTAAAGTGTCCCAAGTAGTGATTGATCCTCTTGGGAGAGAACTCAACCACTGTTTGGCTTTTGTTCTTAAGGAGAAGGGGAAGAGTCTTAGCTTGATCGCATCGTCTGAGACACCATTAATTTTGAAGGTGTCACAGATCTCAAGGAAACTAGCGATATGCATGTTCGGATCTTCATCCGGTGATCCGTCGAACAGCGCATATTGCTGCACCATTTGTATAGTGTCGGGCTTAAGCTCAAAATTGTTGTTCGCTATTGCAGGTCGAACAATACTGGATTTTGTACCCTCCAAGTTAGGCCGAGCATAATAGGACATGGTCCGTTGCTGGTCAACTTCTAGATTGGGATCACCCATAATTTCAGAATTACGATCACAATCACCGTTAGAATCCTCAACCGTATCCTGAGAAGTGGAACCTCGGAATCGTAAATTTCTCCGAAAGGAGCGTTCGATTTCCGGGTCCAAATAAATAAGTAACGATGAATTCGTGTGGGTCATGCACTAGCAAGAAAACGAGAAAAAAGAAAGAGGGGAAAATAAGATGAAGGAAAACTAAAATGAAATAAAATTGATAATGATTTTTTTTCTTTTTAGGCAAATTATATTAGTCCTGGACTTCCCGAGATCTGCCCGGTGATGGGTTTGCAACGATACTAGAGGCTATGATGGGAATTCAAGCCCAAAGCATCCTTTCCAGAATTTAGGTGGGATAAAAAAACGATGAAATGGGTTGATTATAATATATAATAATTTTTTGATTTTTGTAGAAGTAATTGCGACGGCGTTTTCTTAATATTGACAAAAGTCCCCGGCAACGGCGCCAAAAACTTGGTGATTTGAATTGACTATCAACCCGAAAAGCCAAGTGTACCTATCGAATTGTAGTACCAAGGTCGTGTTTAAAACACGGGGCTGTCAAGTATTACTACTCACGCTTCCAACTATTATCCTACAGTACGATTGTTGGGTGATTTTGAGAATTTCTAAATTAAACTACGAGATTACTTAAACGGAAATTCAGAAGAGAAAACTAGCGTTCGATCAAAGAATCACCATGAAAAGAGACGAGAGAGAAATAAAATTTATTTCTACGATTGCAAAATAATTCTCGACCGTGATGGTTCCGAAAATGAGAGATAGTCTCGCTAGAGCACTAAATCTCCTAACTTAAAGACGGTTTAATTGGAATCTCTTCACAAATCAAACAGGTCTAAAGTCGCATTATCGAAGTAAACCGCACTATTGGATTTGACTCCAATCCGGAGGATTTACATCATCCTATCTCTAGGGGTGCGTGCAACTCCTTCCTTCTTTGAGCGATCTTTCAAATCAATGAGTCTCTCGACTACTATGAAACGAGATCAAGGGCCTACTACCGTATACCGAAAATACGGAGTCGACGCAAAATATTTCAAAGAGGGATCGAGAATAATTTAAACAAAAGCTAAACTAAGACATAAAAAAAACTCTCATCTCAATTCATGGATCATCGTGATCGAACGCTAATGAGAATTAGCTATTCATAATCGAAAGAGAAACGACAATATTGGAGAAAGAAAACATTTTCATTGATAGATAGAAGAGAAGTACAATAAGAAAATTACAAGGACAATAATATTATACTAAAAAAAGATTACAATAATCTAAAAACAAGAACAACAAAGAGAACTTTCAAAGGCTTACACAAGATCACTACTAGCACTATAATTCCTCTCCACTTCCAACCCCCCAAATGCTTGGGCCAAGGGGTCCTTTTATAGATGAGGGGGAAGGTTCTAGATGAGATTTATGAGGGAGAGAGAAGGGAAATGCATGGATGGAAGAATGCATGCATGGGTTTAAATGAGGAGGAGAGAGGTGGCCAAATGCAATGTTTTCTATTTAAGAAGTAAATAAAATAAAATAGAAAATAGAAAATAGAAGAAGGGGAGATGAATAAGAAATAAAGAGGAGAGAAGAAATTAAAAAAAAGAGAGAGAGGAGATGAGAGAGTGGATCGGCCAATGCATGAATGGGAGCATGCAAAGGTGGCTGTATAAAATGGAGGTGGCGTGAGTCATGAATGTGGGCAGCCATATTAAATGGAGATGAATATGAATTGCATGGAATGAGGAGGTAATTACGTGAGTGGTGATTGCATGGAACAAAAATGGCCACGTGCATATTTTATGATGATGATGTGGCAGTCCAACATAAGTGGCGTCTTATTTGTATGAATTTCACTTGGGTTTGCATGGTGGGTTGATGGAAGGATTTCAGGTGGCTGCATGCATGAAATAAATGACGACGATGGCGTTGTGCAGCTTGGAAGATGGTGCGGCGAAGCGATGCGGCATCATTATTGACGGCGCGACGATGGCGGTGATGGTGGCGGTGAGCAACATCTAACCTACAAGATAAAATAAAAACAAAACAATAAATTAGTTTAAAAATATAATAACACAACAAAAATATCATAACATAATACCTAAAATATAATACTTAAATTATATCATAACATAATCGAAACATAAAATAAAAATTAACAAAAACATGAAACATCAAAAACACACAAACAAGCATGCAAACACATAACAATAAATTAAAAATAACACCCAAACATAACATACAAATATTAACTCATATTATAAATTATTGAATTATATCCAATAAAATAGATAAAATTAATACTAAAAAATTAGGAAAACTTAAGCTAAACTAAGCTAAAAAGCGATGACTAAAACAAGTCATCAATACTTGAACACCAGAATCTTATGGAGTATGCCTCCCATGGGCAAGGTGTTAACTCGTTGGCACTCGGGATCCCTCAACCAAAAGGCGTAACACATTATTGACAAGATCAGATCAGAAATACTGAATGATTTACCTTCCAGAATGTGGTATGTAACCATAGTCAGTTGTAAGTAATCTTCCTAGTGTCCCCAGATTTCAACATTAGAGAGTGGAGAAGGATGTCTTGGATGATGAGTGCATCGAGAGTAAGAGTAGACATAGAAGTAATAAGGTCACGTTCATTGACATCGTTGTGGAGAACTTGATTCATCAACATCCAATCCTGGGTGGTCTGGAATGACTCCAAATATCGAGCCGATTTCTAGATGTAGGCAAACCATACATACTCTCCACGTCAGCACGGAGAATAGTCATAAGGTGGGCTCCAACATACGACTGAACCCCTCCGTCCACAGTTGTAAGCTTCGGATCCCTGAGATTATTATTAAACTCCCGAACGTGGATGAACGAGAATGGATCCTCAAAGACTATGACCGGTAGAATTTTTGCGTCATCCAAATAAGTATAAATGTTGGGATATTTATCAACATCAATCTCAATATACATGGTTAAGCTCACTATAGCACCCTCCACAGCTGGATTGGACTGAGCATATGCACGAGAGAGCTTGGAGAAGCTTCATCTGGGGTATGAGCTAGAGGATGCCTTTACCTGAAATAAGAGGAAGAACACCACCAATCAATAATGAGAAAAATCATAAAACTGATTTAGATCGATACACCCGAGCAGTAACACCGATAACATCAGGCAGTAGTCAGGCAAAATATTCATCATCTTCCTCTTCTGTGTCTCTCCCCAAAACCATTAGGTCCAACATTTCTATTGTGGAAATCGGAAGTTTATGGGCACAATATTGTTTCTAACCAAGAATCTCCATTCTAGCAGTAGATTTATGAAGAAAAGTGAAAAAGCTAACTCAACCCACCATGAAACTCAAAATAAATTAAGATCTACCATGGATATAGTGTATAAATAAAAAAAACATCCACTAAACTCTCCTTAAAATTACAAAAAAGTGGGAGAAAAGCGGTACCTCTGTCTAGCGAACAGCGGACTCTATCTCATAGGGTGGTGACTGGATCAGGTCACACGCCTATAAATAGGAGTCACTGTAGCAGCAAAATCATCGCACCAAGTGTAAGCTGAGCTCGCGCCTAATTCTTGCGGTCTCTTTTTGTGCCCGGGCAGTTTGCTGATTGAACTTTCCTTGTACAGCTTCTGTGGATTGTGCGGGCAGTCGCGGTCACCTCTTCTTCTAAGGTGTTCGGGCGGTCTCGCGGCTTGCAGTGCGGGTTATTGGACCGGTAGGCGCACTTAGAGGGTGGGGGGTGAATAAGAGTTTTAAAAAACTTATATTATATTTTGAAAAGCTTTGTAATAATGCAAGAATAAAGACAATAAGAAGTCAAGTAAAACAATTGAAATAAAGTAGAGACATGCTTTATTAATATCAAATAAAGTTTTACAAAAGTTGACTTCTATGACGCTAGAAATCGGTGGCGATGAATAGTAAAGTCTTTTTGTTTTCTATACCGACTCGTATCCCCACGAACCGGTTGGCTTTAGCCGATCCTTCCCCGGATATGGCCTCAAGCCGCTCTAGCCAACCCTTCCCCGGATATGGCCTCGAGCACCCCCTAGACATAGCCTAGATCTAGTCGCCAACACGAGGCGAATTTCAGCCCTAAGTCCTACCCAGACCTAGTCGCCAACACGAGGCGAATTTACTACACGATTACAAGAAAAGATGTGAAATAAAAAGACAATAATATAAACACTCCCTCTATGTAGATCTCTTGGAGAAGTAGACGAAGACGCAGAGTTTGATCGTAGTCGATGCGGTCTTTCGTCATGATGATGATGCATGTTGAAATCTTCTCCACATATCTCCTTTAGCCTTTATAAATTTGTGGGAGTATCTCTCTGAAACTTCCTCTCTATGCTGTGGCACGAAGCTCTGGAATTCTGGATCTCTTGAGGATGAGGAAGATGGAGCCAATAGGTCCTTTTTATAGACTAAGCGCTAGCGCCTGCGCTAGCGGTACCGCCGGCGCTATCCCATATTAGGACACATTCTGCGCGGCAGAATCTTCAATCTGAGGAAACACTTCTCTCTTGCCTACTGTGCTCCTCGCTATCGCCTGCGCTATCGGATATCGCCTAGCGCTATCTCCTTCTATAAGTTCTCCCGGCAATTGCGCTTTAAGACAATATTTTGTCGAACGGGAATTCGTCGAATGCCGCTGAGAGTTTGTGGAACAATTTTCGTCGAACAATATTCCGTCGAACGCCGCTAACAGTTCGTCGAACGACAGCTAGCGCCTGAGCTAGTCCTACCGCCAGCGCTAGTAGGTGTTTTGGATTTGATGGCTCAACTTTAGGGGCAACCTTCTTATGTACTCCTTGAGTCATGTGGACTTTGTTATCCTGCACACTTAAACACACAAGATCAAATACACATAGGATTTATTATTCTCAAACCAAGGAAATGCGGAAGACCATGTTCCAACACAGGTTGCTGGAGTTCGGGAGAATCAGTGGAGTTTGGAAGGTCGCGGAGGTTCAGTTGGTGTTGTTCAAGTCGTCGGCATCTGTTCGTGCGGTCTCCTTTTCTAGTCGCGTGAACACCTAGGTCATGCGGTCTATATGTTCAGACCACTGGTTATCTTTCTTCTGCATTGTATTTCTCTTTTGGTTTTGTGTACTGACGAAATCATGTCTCGCCATGTATACCTCGCTCTATAATGAAGATTTCTGCTATTTTTCAATAAAGATTATGTTGCTTCATGTGCTTCTTTTTGAGGCTGTAACTTTGAGTTGTACAATTCCAGCTCACCCCTAGATCTTCGGAAAAGTTCACATGGTATCAAAGCGAAGTTGGAGTGGATAGAGCAGTGAATAACTCAAAGTTGTCATCGCCTTTGTGAAGAAGGAACCAGTGGTAGAGCCAACTTCTCCAAACTCGGCTCAAAGAGCTTACAGCACAAGTTCCTCAGAACTTCTCAGATCAAGAATGATCCTACCTCAGGACACAAGTCCCTACAACTCAGAGTTATCACCACCTACCTCAGGCACAGCTGCCCTACAAACTCAGAGGATAACACCACCTACAGCTCAGACAATAATGTCCTACAACTCAGACCTCTCCCAGGTCCTACCTCTCAGAGGACTCCTCCTCCTACAGCTCAGACCAGCTCCTGGTCCTACCTCAGGCTGTTAATCCCTACCTCAGATCTGCTCCAGATCCTACACTCAGGCCTCCAGCCCTACAGCTCAGAACCCTCAGGTTCCTACAAACTCAGACCAAATGGTCTTACAACTCATGCAAGATGCCCTATAGATAAATGATTTAGAAATTTATTCTACAGTATAGGTACTCTCCTGTAGATCATGTACTGACTGTGCTTCCTGTTGCTGAAGATGTTGATTACAGCAACTAACTTGATCTTCCTCTTCGGCAGAGTGATGGAAGATCACCTTGCTCCTTCTTGCAAAGGAGCTAACTTTCTTTCTCTGTTATCTTCTTCTTCTTGTTTAGTGAACGGGAGGAAGAAGACAAGAGCTTCAGCCGTCAATTTAACAGTTGATCTCTTTTGCACGTTACAGAGAGTTTCAAATGTGCCCTAACTCTTCCTTTTATACATATCTGATCTTCAACGGCTCTTAGCTGATCTGCTGAGAGGTATGGGAGAAGCTGGTGTACCCCATACAACTTTTCTGCAACTAGTCCTAGCCGCAGGACCGCCACCCTACTTTTCCGTAGAGAAGGACTGCGCTCAACGAACGTGGAACACTCTACGTTCGACGAACCAGTTGTCCCCTGCGTTCGACGATCTTGCCAGCTCAGCGCTCGACAAACTTGCCTTGTGTATCTTCTCAGCGGCTCCGCTGAGACGGCTCCTCGTCTCAGCGTTTGTCGAACGACGTTCAGCGTTCGATGATCTTGCCTAGTGTGTCTTCTCAGCGGCTTCAGCTTTGATCTTGTCTCAGTGGTTTCTGCTTCGACCTCGTCTCAGCGGTCGACGAACGACGTACAGCGTTCGACGAATATCGAGCCCAGTTCGATGACCATGCTGATTCTCAGCGTATAATGAACTTCTCAGCGGAGGCACCTTCTTCTCAGCGGATACGCTGAGACGGCTCCTCGTCTCAGCGGTTTTTCCCCCCTCGTCTCAGCGGTTCGGCTGAGAAAAAACTTCATCTTTTGGAAGATGATTTCTCCACATCTAAGGGCATGTTTGTCCCTTCCTTTTGAGTCACCTGCACCTGTATATCTTACACAAGTATATCTCATCAAATACAATATGTCCTTAGCATTGAGAGTGATGCCTCTTCAAATCAAGGTACTATTGAGGGCAATATACCCAACAATCTCCCCCTATTTGAAGAAGGCAGAACATCCCCAATGCTAAGGTACATTAATAACAAAAATCATATCATAGAAAAATGATATGTATAGCATAGGCCCTATCTCCCTCTTGCTAATATCCTAAGCATAGGTTCTTACTTAGCAATGGCTCTTTCTCCCCCTTTCTGGTTTCTTCAACTATTTATCCCATTAGGGATTGGGAGGCAACATCTATAGATCCCTTTGGATCAACTTATAGGTCAACCTATACAATCTTGGCATTTGCCATCTCCCCCTCAACCTGAGCAGGGAATTTGCTCCCCCTTAATTGGTGAGCAATTACTGTAATAACTGAACCTATTTAAATTGAACATCACATTTTAGCTCCCCCTCAATGTGAGTACTAGTCTACACTCAACATCCCTAGTTCTATCTTGAAAGCATTAAAGTTGACCTCATCCAATGGCTTAGTGAAGATATCAGCTACTTGATTGTCTGTAAGGACATATTCAAGTTTGATATTTTCACACTCTACATACTCCCTAATAAAATGATACCTAATTTCTATGTGCTTGGTCCTGCTATGGGAAAAAGGATGTTTAGCAATAGAAATTGCACTGGATGAGTCACACAGCAGGGGAGAATGTCTTACCTTGATGTTGTAGTCTTCCAACTGATGTTGGATCCACAGAATTTGAGCACAGCAGCTACCTGCTGCAATGTACTCTGACTCAGCTGTGGATATGGCCACACTGGTTTGCTTTTTGCTGCTCCATGAGACCAGCCTCCTCCCTTGGAATTGACAGGTGCCACTTGTGCTTTTCCTGTCCTCTTTGCATCCTGCAAAATTTGCATATGAGTAGCCTATCAGTTCAAAATCATTGTTTCTAGGGTACCAAAGGCCATGATTCAGGCTTCCCTTGAGGTATCTCAAGATCCTCTTCACAGAGGTGTAGTGAGACTCCTTAGGACAGGCCTTATACCTAGCACAAACACATGTAGAATACATAATGTCTGGCCTACTCGCAGTTAAGTACAACAGGGATCCAATGATACACCTGTACATGGACTCATCAAAGGCCTTCCCCTTTTCATCCTTGTCTAATGATACATTAGATCCCATGGGTGTCCTCATGGTGGAAGAAGATTCCATCCCAAATTTCTTGATGAGCTCCTTGGTGTACTTAGTTTGGGAAATGAAGATTCCATTCTCAGACTGTTTCACCTGGAGCCCAAGGAAATATTTGAGCTCACCCATACTGCTCATCTCAAACTCCCCCTGCATTAGATTAGCAAATTTCTTGCAGAGGTTGTCATCAGTAGACCCAAAAATTATGTCATCAACATATATTTGGACTAGGAGAATCTTGCCCCTTGTTTCCCTAAGAAACAATGTGCTATCTATCTTTCCCCTCAAGAACTTGTTCTTGATGAGAAAGCTAGACAATGTCTCATACCAAGCCCTTGGGGCTTGCTTAAGACCATACAGGGCTTTCTTAAGAAAATAGACATGAGAAGTGAGAGTAGGATGGACAAAACCTGATGGCTGCTCTACATATACTTCCTCTTTTAGATTTCCATTTAGGAATGCTGACTTGACATCCATCTGATATACTTTGAATCCTTTGTGGGCTGCATGTGCAAGGAATAACCTTATAGCCTCCAACCTTGCAACTGGGGCAAAGGTTTGATCAAAGTCAATCCCTTCCTCTTGCATGTATCCCTTTGCAACAAGCCTTTCCTTGTTCTTGATGATAGTTCTATTCTCATCCATCTTATTTCTGAAGATCCATTTGGTGCCAATGATGTTGTGTCCTTGTGGTCTTGGCACTAATTTCCATACTTTGCATCTTTTGAATTGCAACAGTTCTTTCTGCATTGCCTAGATCCAGAATGGATCCATATTGGCCTCTTCAAACTTCTTAGGCTCTACTTGTGACAGAAAACTGAGGAACTGGGCCTCATTATGAGCTCTGCTTCTGGTTGTCACACCTTGCTGGACATTTCCAATAATCTGTTCTAAGGGTTGATCCCTTAGATGTCTTGTAGCTGCAGGAAATCTGTGCTCAACTTGCTGAACTTCTTCAACTGGTTCAGCAGCTTCTTAAGCATCTTCAACATCTTGCACCTTTGCTTCTTCTTGAACTTCTGCATCCGGATTTGCTTTATTGTTGCTGGAAGGTTCTTTCCATTGCATCTTCACTTCCTGTCCGAACAGAAGAACTGGGCCAGCCCTTGTAGATTAGGCTGGACTCATCAAATACTACATGCATGGACTCTTCCACAACATGAGTTTTCTTTTTATATACCTGATGAGTCTCCATTATATACATGTTTTAGGACTCATTTAGGCTTATTATCATGCATAGGTGCTGCATATTAGGTGGATTATCGCTCATATTAGATTAGTAGTTCATTTGCGTAGATAGTACCTTCCAAAGCCTTATTCTGTGTGTTATCTTGGATGCTCCCCTTTTATTCTTTTTGGTGCATATTTTATGTCGCTGAGGAGCTTTGTTTCTATGCCGCAGCGGGTATGTTTGAGTTTTCACGCAGGTTCATGGGTCGTGCGACGTTCGAAGTTTATTTAGGAGCAGTTTATGCCTGAAATGCCACTGATCGTGCGTTTCCCTCACGCACGATCAGTTGATCGTGCGCCTCTGGTCGTGCGCGTTCATTTGCTGCCCAAAAACGGCTTCGTAGTTTGGTCGTGCGTTTGCTACGCACGATCGTGCGCACGGTCGTGCGATTTATTATTTTCTGTAGTTTTGCCTTGCAGGTTTCCGGCTACAGCGCGCACGACCACTCGCGGCCCAGTGCGCACGACCCCTGGTCGTGCGCCACTGGTCGTGCGCACTATTTATTCCAGCGCTTATTTATAGTCTGGCTCCGCAATTTTTGGGCAGAGAGCAATACAGGGGCCCGATTAGCCCGCCGTTTTGGGCGATCTTCATCCGGGAGACTCCTCCAGCGATCAAGAGTTGTTTCTCTACCATTGGGGAGCCCTTCCGGCCGTCAGCAAAGCTTTCCTAGTGAGCGTTCTTCAAGTTGTTGCGGATAAAGTGGAGATCACCGGAGAATGTGACAGATCTCCGGCACCGGAAGCACCCCTCGACCGACATCGGAAGAGGATTGACAACTCGCTATTCCGGCCGTGACCCACGGCTCTCCTTCTTGAGTGGTTTTCTCTTAACTTATCTTGTTATAACTAGTTGAATATTTGTGTAATGAACTTGAATGATTTGTTTGTCTATGAATGAATTATCTGGTGTTTACATAATCTCCTTTGTATTGCTCTGTATTGCGTCCGCCTCCACTCCACTCCACTTCCACACACACGTTCTAGCTAGCTCACTCTAGCAAAAGCTAGAGGTGAGAGTGAAGAGGTGCTTTCGAACCTCATCAAAGCCCCACACTGTGGCCATTTCACCCACATACCGAAGCACGGCATCCCGGCTGTTGCACTCACCCCCACTTTGCGAAGAGGTGTGTGCGACCCTCAATCGTCACAGTTACTTTCCGTCCACGCGCCTTCCGAAGCACGGCATCGCAGCCGTTGCATCCATCCCGCCTTGCGAAGCGGAGTTTTGTCCCGCATCTCTTATTTCTGCAATAGTCTAGATCACCCATCACAAAGCCCATTTTTTTTTACTTTCTTTCACTCGTCATAACAACCACCTCACTCTATTTTCTTATCACCACATCCTGCATTCCTTGAGAGATCGATACTTGGGGATAACATCCCATTTTTTATTACTTGAGCGACCGGTGCACTACCGTCGTATCGCATTTCGTGCCTGCTAATTAGTAGTGCCGAAATAGCGCATCAAGTTTTTGGCGCCGTTGCCAGGGAATGCAGGCGTGACGAGATGTTGTTTGTGAGTCGATTATTTTCGAGTGAGTCTTTTATTCTTTTTAATTTATTCCTTTTCATGCTATTTTCTTCTTCTATATCATGTGGGCGCATTTGAATATCTGATGTCGTTGGTGTGGGGACACATACCACACTAGTGATAGGTGTCCCAAGGAGTATGGTGTTGTTCAGAAACCGTACGGAGCCCATAAGTCTTTTGGCTACTCTAGTTCACATTCATTATCACACCTTTACACGGCTGCCGCACCTTTTGTGCCGGCAAAGCCGGCAAAGCAGTGCCTATTTTGCAAAAGTAAAGAGCACGCCTTGAAGGACTGTGCTGCTTATCTTTGCGAATTGGCGGATGACGATGAGTCGGATATTCGGATCGTCCCATCTTCAAATTCTGTGAGCACAGCTTCTTCCTCTGATTATGTGTCACTTCCACCTTCACCTTTTGAAGGCTTTGGAATATACACGTACGTCAGTGTCCCTCATGACTCCGTTTCTGATGCGACACCCCATACTTCTTCGGTTCATGTACCACTTTGTGTAGATTTGTACCCTTGCATGGAGAGTGATCCCGAACTCTTACGAAGCACGTCCTCTCCCGCCACGCACGAAATTACATCTGTTGCTGATGTTTTTATTGAGGTCACTATGCAGGATGTTGCGTACCTGCGCAATGTGGTGCCCACTCTCATGGAGGAGGACATCCTTGATTGTGCTGAAGCAACTGCTTCGGTCCAGTGCGATGAAGTCCAAGTTATAGAGGAGGCCATTGCGTGCGCTATGGAGTCTAGCGAAATCTTCGATGATATCTTCAGTTTGTCATTGCCGCACCCCATGGGGGATGAAGCCGGGATTGTCCCCTCAGATGAGATTTCCTTTAGTTTTTCTTCCAATTTATTTCCTGACCCCCTTTCTTTATGTACAAGGATGCAGGATGCCCCTCCTCCGGTTGATCAGACCTTATGCATGGAGGAGCTGAAAGCCTAGCGGGATGAGGAAGATATAGTGAAGGAACATCTTGTTTCCTCATCTTCGTTGGTGCTTCCCTTTGAGGATTGGTTACAAGGGGGCAAGCGGTTTTTCTTTGAAGATATAATACTGGAGGAGAAGAAGAGAGCGAAAAAGGAGGAGATTTGGGGTTGGAGGCTGAGCATCATACTTATTTTCCACCCCTACTACCAGGTCCCCGGACCTTTTTCTTTCATCAGCTGTTACTACTTCAAATCATCTTATAGCTGATTTGTTTTTAGCTTGTAATAATAATTAGGATTTATTAACCTTTGCTCATTCCTAGACTTTATAAACTGCTTTAATACAGGTATTTGGTCCACCTTTAAGGACGTTAAACAAAAGGGCTTATTGGGAGACAACCCATGGGAACCACCCGGTTCCGTTTGCTTGATTTAATTTCTATTATGTTTTGTTTGCTTCTGCTTTTCTTTTTAACTATGCAGGTGTGAACTCGATTGGATGAAGAGGAGGAGATCATTAAAGAAGGATTATACCACTCTTCTGGAATGCTCTTAGGAGCATAGGTACTCTTAGCCCAGCTCTTAATCTGCTTTGAAAGATTATATTTGCTTGTGTTTCAATTCATGTCTGGGGGGGAGCGAGCCTTTGCTTAAGCCACACGCACATGCATGCTAGAATCTTGTGTTAGGAAATTTATATTTATTGTCTCATTGCATAACACACACCACATGCGTTTTATTCTTACTCGTGCCCAATTATCGTGTAAGTGCTTGATGTATATGTTTAGAAGTTTGGTTGTTAGTTTAGGATTGTGTGGCTTAACAGGATGTGACCCATGCGGTGCTGCTAGTAGAGCGCTCACGCAGCTTAAAAATTCACGTAGAATAGATTTAATTACAAAGTTATAGTTTTATTTACTTCATTTGTGTAATTACTTAATACTCTACTCAAACGGTGAATTTGGTGAATCTAGCGGTAGCCCTTGGTCGAGTGTAGAAGAGCTGTTAGCCTCGTGTTGTTTGAGTTGGAAGGAGAGGAGTCCTCGCTCGGTGGTTAAGATCTTGCCCCAAGCTATTTTCAAAACGAGTGCGTTGAATGATCTTGTTGGGAGCATGACGTAGGCCATCATTTGGTCCGGTTGAGCTTTGATTTCCCAACCTAACGTCATCCTTTGCTAGCCCCGTTGAGCCTTACCTTTCCTATTTGTTAAACTACACTAAACGTTCACCAAGGCCCCATATCCTAACTTAAAACGCACTAGAGTCAAGCTTTGAAACTTATACATATTGATGATGATTGTGCGATGCGGAGAACAAATATGTGTTTGTGTGATGTGGTGTGTGCGCGCAGAAAAAAATGAGAATGAAAAAAAAATTTGATTGATCCTAAATTATGTTTCTATGGATCTAAAAAAGGAGTACAAGATCTCTAAAAAGAATCGAACCAAAAGTGTGGTAGTCTCGCGCACACCACAGTGCTTAAATGAAGTCTGGGGGAGTGTGCTTCAAGGTGAAGATGTTAAGGTTGAGTTTTGTTCATTTTTCGGAGGTTGAGTGCGTTTAGCCTACGTTCTTCTACTTCATTATCATACCTTAACCCAAGCCCAAGTCTAACCTAAAAGTCCTACTGATTCTTGATGAGATCGTCTCATGCAGTGGAGAAGGTGTGAAAGGGCAAGCTTATGACAATCGACCTTGATGGATTTCTTGGAGAGCTCTTTCTTGAGATCCAATTTGAACAACGCTCACCTCAGCAGCTCACGCTATTTTCCCTAGGGCGTGACTGTACGATTCACCAATAATTCACCTTAGAGTAGTGGTATTTTGTATTTTACACTTGTAGAAGTTCTTAAGATATAGTCTTTGTTTTAAAATCTTTTCTACTTTATTTTCACGCTCGTTAGTCTTTACTTCCCATCGTGTTTCGCCTGCACAGTTGCTTCCTTAACGTTCATTTTTCTACCATAGGATCGAGTGTTTGCCCGAGACGTGCAAACGAGTAAGTCTGGGGGTGTGATGAGTCTCCATTATATACATGTTTTAGGACTCATTTAGGCTTATTATCATGCATAGGTACTGCATATTAGGTGGATTATCGCTCATATTAGATTAGTAGTTCATTTGCGTAGATAGTACCTTCCAAAGCCTTATTCTGTGTGTTATCTTGGATGCTCCCCTTTTATTCTTTTTAGTGCATATTTTATGTCGTTGGGGAGCTTTGTTGCTATGCCCCAGCGGGTATGTTTGAGTTTTCATGCAGGTTCATGGGTCGTGCGACGTTCGGAGTTTGTTTAGGAGTAGTTTATGCCTGAAATGCCACTGATCGTGCGTTTCCTTCACGCACGATCAGTTGATCGTGCGCCTCTGGTCGTGCACGTTCATCTGCTGCCCAAAAACAGCTTCGGAGTTTGGTCGTGCATTTGCTACGCACGATCGTGCGCACGGTCGTGCGATTTATTATTTTCTGTAGTTTTGCCTTGCAGCTTTCCGGCAACAGCGCGCACGACCACTAACGGCCCAGTGCGCACGACCCCTGGTCGTGCGCCACTGGTCGTGCGCACTATTTATTCCAGCGCTTATTTATAGCCCGGCTCCGCGATTTTAGGGCAGAGAGCAATACCGGGGCGCGATTAGCCCGCTGTTTTGGGCGATTTTCATCCCATCTTCATCTCCATTCCATTTCAATCATCCGGGAGACTCCTCCAGCGATCAATAGTTGTTTCTCTACCATCGGGGAGCCCTTCCGGCCGTCAGCAACGCTTTCCTAGTGAGCGTTCTTCAAGTTGTTGCGGAGAAAGTGGAGATCACCGGAGAAAGTGACAGATCTCCGGCACCGGAAGCACCCCTCGACCGAGATCGGAAGCGGATTGACAACTCGCTATTCCGGCCGTGACCGACGGCTCTCCTTCTTGAGTGGTTTTCTCTTAACTTATCTTGTTATAACTAGTTGAATATTTGTGTAATGAACTTGAATGATTTGTTTGTCTATGAATGAATTATCTGGTGTTTACATAATCTCCTTTGTATTGCTCTGTGTTGCGTCCGCCTCCACTCCACTCCACTTCCACACACACGTTCTAGCTAGCTCACTCTAGCAAAAGCTAGAGGTGAGAGTGAAGAGGTGCTTTCGACCCTCATCAAAGCCCCACACTGTGGCCATTTCACCCACATACCGAAGCACGACATCGCGGCCACTGCACTCACCCCCACTTTGCGAAGATGTGTGTGCGACCCTCAATCGTCAGAGTTACTTTCTGTCCACGCGCCTTCCGAAGCACGACATCGCGGTCGTTGCATCCATCCCGCCTTGCGAAGCGGAGTTTTGACCCGCATCTCTTATTTTTGTAATAGTCTAGATCACTCATCACAAAGCCCTTTTTTTTTTAATTTCTTTCACTCGTCATAACAATCACCTCACTCTATTTTCTTATCACCACATCCTGCATTCCTTGAGAGATCGATACTTAGGGATAACTTCCCATTTTTTATTACTTGAGCGACCGGTGCACTGTCATTGTATCGCATTTCGTGCCTGCTAATTAGTAGTGCCGAAATAACGCATCAATACCTTATAGGCTCTACTATGTGAGCTATATCCAACAAGAATCCTCATGTTGCATTTTTTAGCAAACTTGGGTAACTGAGCTTTTCTATTGTTTAGAATGTAGCAATTAGATCCAAAGATCCTTAAGTATGAAATTGTTGGTTGTTTGCCTTTCAAAATCTCATAGGGGGTAATTCCATGATCTTTATTGATGGAAGCTCTATTGAGAACATAACAGGCAGTATTGACTGCTTCAGCCCAGAAATATTCTGGGAGTGACGAGTCATTAAGCAATGTTCTCCCAGCTTCTATCAATGATCAATATTCCTCTTCTCAGCCACCCCATTTTGTTGTGGGGTCCTTGGAGAGGAAAATTCTTGAATGATACCTAGTTCTTGACAGAACCTTGTCATGGCTTCAGATTGAAACTCTGTGCCATGATCAGACCTAGTTCTGACCACAGTACATTGCAAGTCATTCTGAATGGCCTTGACATGGCTTATGAAGACATTTAGAGTATCATATTTCTTCCTAAGGAAAAATACCCATGTATATCTTGAGTGATCATCAACAATCACTAAGGTATACAACTTCCCTCCTAAGCTTTGAATTGGCATAGGACCAACCAAGTCCATGTGCAATAGATAAAGACATCTCTTAGTGTCTTTGGAGCCAATACTTTTAAAAGTGGCCCTCGTTTGCTTACCCATTTGGCAAGCATGACATGGGTCATTTTTAACACATTTTAAATTAGGACTATTTCTAACCAAGTTCTTAGAGAATAGTCTATGCATTGTCTTGTAGTTGATGTGGGCAAGTCTCTTGTGCCATTGAACACATAGAGACTCACTCTCATCTGCTACAAGACATACAGGAGAAGAAAAAGATTTGCAGAAGAAATCTAAACAATAAACAGGCTTGTAATCCTGTAGGAGACTCCTATTTCCTGTCATGTGCCTTAAGCACCCACTGTCCAAGTACCATATTTGATTGAGACTTGTACTTGAACTACCCTGCAAAGAAGAATTTAGTTATCCTTAGGATCCCAAAGAGTTTTGGGTCCTAGGTGCCTGTTAGTTTGATGAGATACTCTCACACTAGCTACCCTCCTAGCAGGAAAGCTCTTCTTTGCAATAGGTACATTGGGGTTGTACCAACAATCTATGGAAAAGTGTCCCACCTTGCCACAACACCAAGAATCATGAATATTGTATCTCCTTTTCTGAGCATTTTTCTGAATAAGTACAGCACTGTGCACATGTTCAGCAGAGGAGACTGCAGCATTCTTCCTGTTTCTTTCAGCAATAATCTGACTAGGATAATTTGTGGACAGTCTTGCTGCTATTTGTCCTGATGGCCTCAGCTTGCTTTGTCTTAGCATCCATACTAGGTCTGAGGGAATCAGACACTGAGCAGCAGGCCTTGTCAACATATTTGATAGTAGTCTTGCTTTTTGCTGAGGCAGATTTGGAAGTGCTTGCTTCCTTGTTCTTGACTGAAGGTGCTGAAGCATCAAAAATAAATGGTCCAGATTGGGCCATTTGTATTTCCTCATGGGGAGCTTTCATTGCTCTCAAACCCATGCCCTCTCTTTCACTATGTGAAGGAGCATTTCCCTTCCTATAGTAACTCCCAATCTTCCAGTGACCATGAATGCCTTCATGGTCATACCTGTTGGAAGGAAGCATCACCTTTTGAGAGGTGGGTTGAGGCTTAGCCTTCTTCTTGCTCTTTACTCCACTCCCTTCTCCTACTTCCATCTTGTGGAATCCAGGTCCTCTCCTATTGGTTTGAGAGGAGAAGGTGTCAATAAGGGGAAGCACAGATTTGGGCTTGGAGAGTTGAGCCACCAGGCTCTTCTCCTTCTCAAGCTTTTCTTCAAGGTCCTTGATGACCTTGTTCTTCAGGGAAATAGTGCATAATTGCACAATATTTAACCCTTGAAGATGGCTAATCTGTCTACTCATCTGAGCCACCAGGGTGGTGGGTTCAGTGTTGACATCCTTAGTTATCTTGAGGGAAACAATTTCCTGGGCTTGCCTCTTGGCAATCTTCTTGCTCTTCTTCAGAGCTTCCAAAAGAATACCATACTTATCAATCAGTTGATTGAATTCTTCCTCAGCATCCTTGCCTCTTCCATCAATTGATGGAGGTGCATCAGATTCTGGACTAGTCTCATAATCAGAAGAGGATATGGAATGAATTACAACCTACTCATGTTCAAAATTATTGTGGCTGTCCTCATCTTTAGTTAGAGCCATCAGACCATGGCCATTGTGAATGACCTCATCCTCCTCTACATCACTGTCTGAATGTGATAGAGGGGCCCTGACTGCCATCCTGCCAACAGCAGTTTCTTCAACAGCAACCAGCCCAATGAGGGATTCTTCCATTTCAGATTCTGATGAGCTAGAGTCTGATTCACTCCAGCTCTTCTTCTTCTTCTTAGCTAGAAAGGATTTCTCTCCTTTCTTGCTCCTTGAATGATGAGCCTTCCTCTCATCCTTCTCTCTTCTCTTCACAGGGCAGTCAACAATGACATGCCCAGGCTTGCTGCAGCAATAACAAACAACTTGAAAGAATTAGGTTTTGAGTTAGACTCATACCTGTCACTTCTGGAGTGATGCTTTGACTCCTTGCTGTCCTCCTTGTTGTGATGTGAGGAGGAAGGCTTGTTCTTCCATTGCTTCCTCCTCAGCAGCTTTCTGAAGTGCCTTGTAAGAACAACAATTTCTTCATCAGAAGAAGAGGAGCTTGATGAGCTAGGCTCAGAATCTTCTGGTTCAGCAGATCTTCTGGGAGGTGAGTGAGCCTTCTCTCTCCCTCTTCTTGAGCTTTCAGCCTTGAAGGCCAGGGAATTCTCCCTGGTATCACCCTTTGCCTTCTGCTCTTCTTCCTTCCTGTCAGTCAGCTGCATTTCATAGGAGAGAAGCTTTCCATAGAGAGTTTGGGGAGGAGTTTCAGTCAGCTTAGCCACCTCCCTTATGGCACAAATTTTTGTGTCCCAATCTCTTGTTAGAGATCTGAGGAACTTATCATTCAGCTCATAATTTGTGAACACTCTCTCATAGGTTCTTAGTTCATTTATTATTCTAAAGAACCTTTCATAACACATGGAGATGCTCTCCTGCCCTTACTGCCTGAAAGCTTCATATTCTTGATTGAGGAGTGACTTCCTGTCATTCCTCACATCTTCAGTCCCTTCCATGTACACAATCAGTGTATCCCACATCTCCTTAGCAGATGCACAGTGCACTAAATTTTGAAAAGTTGAGTCATCAATAGCATTGACTATGATATTTTGAGCCCTCTTATCCATAGTAGCCAATGCTATCTCATCCTTGGTGATTTCACTGTATGGTTTGCCTACTTGCCTGGTGGGATCAACAGTGGAGGGTTTTGTGATAATAAAGGGGCCTTCCTGAACAGTAATGTAGATTCTAGGGTCTGAGGCTTCCATGTACAGCCTAACCCTCTGCTTCCATATGCCAAAGTTGGCTTTGATACCACTTGAAAGAATATAAGGTTTGAAGTCTAAGTCACCTAGAGGGGGGGGGGGGGGTGAATAGGTCTTTTAAATTTTACTTGATTAGCTTTAGTTGTTTTCAGAGTTGGTTCAAGCAAATCAGCAAACACAGAAAGCACACAATAATTTATAGTGGTTCCCCAAAGACAGTGTGTCTATGGGTAGTCCACTTTCCCCCTCCACCCTTCTAACATTGTGTTAGACAGGGCCAACTTCTCCAAACTCGGCTCAAAGAGCTTACAGCACAAGTTCCTCAGAACTTCTCAGATCAAGAATGATCCTACATCAGGACACAAGTCCCTACAACTCAGAGCTATCACCAGCTCCTACCTCAGGCACATCTTCCCTACAAACTCAGAGGATAACACCTCCTACAGCTCAGATAATAATGTCCTACAACTCAGACCTCTCCCAGGTCCTACCACTCAGAGGACTCCTCCTCCTACAGCTCAAACCAGATCCTGGTCCTACCTCAGGCTGTTAAGACCTACCTCAGATCTGCTCCAGATCCTACACTCAGGCCTTCAGCCCTACAGCTCAGAACCCTCAGGTTCCTACAAACTCAGACAAAATGGTCTTACAGTTTAGGCAAGATGCCCTACAGATAAATGATTTAGAAATTTATTTTACAGTAGAGGTACTCTCCTGTAGATCCTGCCCTGACTGTGCTTCCTGTTGCTGAAGATGTTGATTATAGCAACTAACTTGATCTTCCGCTACGGCAGAGTGGCGGAAGATCACCTTGCTCCTTCTTGCAAAGGAGCTAACTTTCTTTCTCTGTTATCTTCTTCTTCTTGTTCAGTGAACGGGAGGAAGAAGATGAGAGCTTCAGCCGTCAATGTAATAGTTGATCTCTTTTGCACGTTACAGAGAGTTTCAAATGTGACCTAACTCTTCCTTTTATACATCTCTGATCTTCAACGGCTCTTAGCTGATCTGCTGAGAGGTATGGGAGAAGCTGGTGGACCCCACACAACTTTTCCACAACTAGTCTTAGCCGCAGGACCCGCCGCCCTACTTTTTCGTAGAGAAGAACTGCGCTCGACGAACGTGGAACACTCTGCGTTCGACGAACCAGCTGTCCCCTGCGTTCGACGATCTTGCCAGCTCAGCGCTCGACAAACTTGCCATGTGTGTCTTCTCAACGGCTTCGCTGAGACGGCTCCTCGTCTCAGCGTTTGTCGAACGACGTTCAGCGTTCGACGATCTTGCCTAGTGTGTCTTCTCAGCGGCTTCAGCTTTGATCTCGTCTCAGTAGTTTCTGCTTCGACCTCGTCTCAGCGGTCGACGAACGACGTACAGTGTTCGATGAATGTCGAGCCCAGTTCGACGACCACGCTGATTCTCAGCATATAATAAACTTCTCAGTGAAGTCACCATAGTCGACCAAGCAATGGAAGCTCGAACCTGAATCAGGAGAGCCCGACAAATTGAGGTGAGATTCGCTCCCTTTACCATTCTATAAGCATCTTAGAATGGTTTTGAATCGAAATCGAGCTCGATTGGCGCTAATTTCACTTAGTTTAGTAGAGTTTTGTCATTGGAATGTCCATGCAATTTTGGCCACTCGCGGCGACAACAATCTGTCGAACCACCGCCAATGGGTAGTCCTCATCAAGAAAAAACTATTGGCGGTGGTGGCAAGTAGTGGTGATGGCCGGTCGGCGGTGGAGAAGCTTTGAAAGCTTCATCTATGCAGGATTAATCTTCGTCATTCGCTAGAGGTTGAAGATGGTCTCTGCGCCGTCTAATTTCCTTAAATCAGACGAAATAATGATTGGTCGCTCCCCACAGCGGTTCAACATCAGATTCATTAGGGGGAAGGTCATTTTTTGTCTAGCGACACTCTATACCGCATGATATGCTTTATAATCTGCGTTGTGATTAAATACATGGCTATTGTTTAAATTAACTTTTTTTGTCTATATGCACCCCACAATAGAGAAATGAAAATTGATTTTTAAGTGCCTTAATGGCTAAACCAGATCAAGTGGTCAACATGAAACTTGTAGGTCTTGGCCTGGGCTTTCCAAAATGGTGTGACACATTTTATGGTGATGAGTATATCTCCCTAAATAAATTTTTGAAATAAATGTGACATTAACTATAAGACTCATTAAATTTTGTGTATTTTCTAGTCAATTTACATGGGATGAACCTAAAAATTGGGGCATAATTTATCATGAGGTTATTAATGTATATATAGAGACTTGGAATTTGTGGGGCATGTTTCCCCATGGTTTGACTTAATATACATTAAATTGGCACACTTATATATAAATGAAATATTTTGACCTTAAACATCTAAAGAAATACACAAATTTTTATAGCATACTTATAATATTATGAATGACCTTGGATTAAATTTTGAAGATAATTGGACATGAATTGATCATTTTGTGAATTATACATTTAATGGGTATAGTTTAAATCATTAAATTATCACACTTATATATAAATGAAATATTTTGACCATAAACATCTAAATAAATTCCCAATTTTTTACAGCATACTTGTAATATTATGACTGGCCATGGATTCAATTTTGAAGATGATTGGACATGAATTGATCATCTTGTGAATTATATATTTAATGGGTATAGTTTAAATCATTAAATTGTCACACTTATATATAAATGAAATGTGTTGACCTTAAACATGTAAATTGTTGGATCTTATGGCACACTTAGAGGGGGGTGAATAAGGGGTTTACAAAGTTTAATTAAATTTGAGAAATTTTTCGAGATAATTGCAAAAAGGAAACTTTCTGTTTCTATTGATACCGCCGAGGTTAGTGTTAACGACAGGCGTTAGCTCTCCAGAAAATAAAAGTCCTCAAAAAATATAACAAAGAAACTTTTCTTAGAAATGCTTGAATGAAATAAAATTCTTGAAATTCTGAGAAGATGAAACATGATTTTATTTCAAAGGAAGAATACAATAATTTGATTTCAATGAAGCTTGAAGTCAAAACATTAACAAAAAAACACTTTTTGTTCCTTCATCGGTCCTTCTCCCAAGGACTGGCTGGCTATAACCTATCTTACCCTAGATATGGCCTTTAGCCTCCCCCTAAATCTACCCTAGACCTGGTCGCCACACACAAGGCGGCGAATTTCCTCCTAAACCACAAAAGGCTTGGTTGCCACACACAAGGAGGGGAATTCACTATCGTTACAAAAGAAAATGGAAGAATATAAAATAAATTCAGAAATTAAAACTCCCTATATTGAAGAGCTCCGATGGAGATGATGAAGAATCGCCATGAACATCATTAGAGTTGAAGGGCACGTCCTTCTTACAGTTTGATAGTTTGGAAATTTCCTTCTCACTCATGATCTTCAAAGATGGTGTTGGGAGTGCTCTGGAACTCAAGGATTGAGGCTCTCACATAAGGTTGGAGTTGTGGCTTAAAAACTTCATATGTAGAACAAAGAGATCCTTCCTTTTTATAGGCTCTAGAAACAACTACCAGCGCTAGCGCTACCGCCAGCATTAGCGTTCGAGCACACCTGTGGCCAATGTCGTGGAGGTCGTGGCTAATCATGGTCGTGGAGTTGTGGCTTAAACTCCCTATAATAGATAATGAGTTTGAAATTTGAAAAAAGTTGATGTTTGAAGTTACGTTCAAGAGATGGTTCTACAAAATTATGCAAGCATGATTTGAAATATCAAGAAAAAATATGCATTACAATGTAAAGTAATTTGCATTTCAAGTTAAAATTAACATTGTAAAGGTTATGCAATGCTATCTATTGCATTTACTTATGTTTGTCGAGAATTGTGAAGATATGCGTTAGTGTCCAATTCTTGTGAGTGGAAGTTTTATATGAGACAATGATGTGTACAAAAGGGTGTTTTGATATATTATACATGTGTATAAATCAAACCACATGAAAGCATGTAAAGTAAGAACACACCATTAAATATACATAAATAAGTTTATTTCCACAAGTTTCAATGCTCGTCGAGATCTACAACTTTCATGTTGAACACTTTTCATGAAAATGCACGTATAGCCATATTTCAAAAAAGCACGTATATACTTATATACGCATTAAGTGTATATACATTAATCTGTATATGGGTTTGCTGTAAATACGAGTTAAGTGTATATTCCCTATATACGCGCCTTTTTGAAATACACCTTGTACGTGCATTTTTATGAGAAGTGTTCAACATGAAAGTTGTAGATCTCGTTGATATCTACAACTTTCATGTTGAACACTTTTCCTAAAAATGCACGCACGAGGCGTATTTTGGGCCTGAGAAAAATCTGGGCGGAACAATTGCGTATTCGCAAAAATCTGGGCGAATACGCAATTGTTCCACCCAGATTTTTCTCGGGCCCAAAATACGCCTCGTGCGTGCATTTTTAGGAATAGTGTTCAACATGAAAGTTGTAGATATCAACGAGATCTACAACTTTCATGTTGAACAATTCTCATAAAAATGCACGTATAAGCTGTATTTCAAAAAGACGTGTATATACTTATATACGCGTTAAGTGTATATACATTAATCCGTATATATATATATATAAAGAGAAGTGGTGTAATTTTGCTAGCACAAGACTTTGCAAAAAGAGAATTACTCGCGGGACTCTTCGAAAACGTCCGCCTAAGGTTAAGTTTTAAGCGTATCAAGTTTTTGGCGCCGTTGCCGGGGACTTGTGTCATTATTTTGAAATCCGAAACGCTATTAATTTTATCTTATATTTCAACTCTTTTTCTAATATATATTTCTCTTATCCTACAAAACAAAAAATTTAAGAAAAAAAAATCTCTATTTAAGAAAAAGGAAAAATCTAAAATCTCTAAAATATATATATATATATATATATAGCGATATTTTCTACTTACTAAAAGAAAATCAAAAAAATATTTTCCCCCTCTTTCTTTCTTTCCTTCTTTTTTTTCTTTGTAAAAATATTTCCAAAACAAAAACATCGAAAAAAAATAATCTATAAAAAGAAAAACAAGAAAACTCTTTCTTCCAAAAAAAAAATTAATTAAAGAATAGTGTATGACCCGAGGAGAATCTTCGGATAATCCGACTTTACCTTTTGATCCCGAAATCGAGCGCACGTTTCACGAGCGCCGCCGATCTCGTAATCAAAATCTACAAATAGCTCCCGAAGAATCCATCGGCGATATACATATAGGCGTGATGGGCGATCCTAATCTAAATGCGGCCCCACAGCGGACCATGGCCTATTATGCTAGGCCAAATTTAGAGGATACAGCATTGAGCGTCACCCGCCCCGCGGTAGCTAATAATAATTTCGAAATCAAATCCAGTATAATCCAAATGGTACAACAGTCGATTCAGTTCGACGGTTTGCCAGATGAGGACCCAAATCAACACCTTTCAAATTTTTTAGAAATTTGCGACACCTTCAAGATTAATGGCGTCAGCGATGACGCCATTCGCTTGCGCTTATTTCCCTTTTCCCTGCGGACAAAGGCTAAATCGTGGTTGACTTCTCTTCCGAGAGGGTCCATAACCACGTGGGCCGAATTGACGGAAAATTTTCTAACTAAATATTTTCTTCCGTCAAAAACCGCTAAATTACGCACGGATATAGCCTCCTTCATTCAATTCGATTCCGAGTCTCTCTACTAGACTTGGGAGCGGTTTAAGGAATGCCTGCGTAGGTGTCCTCATCACGCGCTACCAACTTGGCTACAGGTACAAACGTTCTATAACGGCTTGAATTTCTCAACGAGACAGATGATCGACGCAGCCGCCGGGGGAACGTTAAACAACAAAACCCCGGAGGCCGCTCAAACTCTGATCGAAAAAATGGACATGAACACATACCAGTGGAACGTGCCAAGGTCGCGTCCTAAATCGGCTGGGATTTTTGAAGTGGATGCCACTACTCACTTAGCCTCGCAGGTAGAGCGGCTAAGTAAGCAAGTGGCGGAGATGACTGCTTCCTCCTCCACTCCCGCTTGGGCTAATAATCCTAATAATAATAATAATAATAATAATTTTAATAATCCTAATCCTAATAATAATAATAATAATTTTAATAATCTTAATAATAATAATAATCTTAATAATAATATTAATAATAACAATAATTTAAGCGAGGAATCGGTGGATTACGTAGGCAATCACGTGCGGGCGCCCTTCAACCCATATAGTAATAACTATAACCCGGGTTGGAGGAGCCGCCCGAACTTCTCCTGGAGTAACCCTAACAATGCGCAACGCCCTCCACCTGCGATCCTGCAAGGATTTCCGCATGGATATCCCCAAGGATTTCAGCAGGGTTTTGCGCCTCCCCCTCCAAAACCTTCTCCGCTCGAGGAGATTTTTGCAAAATACATGGCTTCCAACGACGCAAATATCCAGAATATAATCGGATCGCTAAAAAATTTAGAAATGCAGGTTGGACAGCTTGCAAAAATGGTCTTTGAGCGGCCACTTGGAGCACTACCAGGGAACTCGGAGCAGAACCCGCGTGAAAATGCCCACGCCATTACCTTACGCAGCGGCAAGGAGGTCGACTCCCCATTGCGGGTTGAGCATCAGGTAACTGTTTCGCCTCTGACCCCTGCACCCTCGTCTTTTATTTTAGTAGATACGGAAAAAATATTAGCGCCGGGCGTCTCGAGCCCGCAAATTCCGTACCCCGCAAAATTTAATAAAGAGAAGGAGGACGAACATTACAAAAAGTTTTTGCAAATATTTAAACAAATTCAAATTAACGTCCCCTTCTGCGAGGCACTCTCTCAGATGCCGAAATACGCGATATACCTTAAGGAGCTCCTTTCTAATAAAAAGAAGCTCGAGGGTATTTCGCGTGTTTCAGTAAATGCGGAATGCTCGGCGGTCCTACTTAATAAATTGCCGCCTAAACTAAACGATCCGGGAAGGTTTTCCATCCCGTGCCTATTCGGCAATTTAATAATAAAGTACGCCCTAGCGGACCTGGGAGCGAGCATCAATTTGATGCCCTTCTCCCTCTTTAAAAAACTAGATTTGGGAGTTCCCACCCCAACAAAAATGAGCATCCAACTCGCGGATCGCTCGATAAAATATCCTATCGGGGTAGTGGAGGACGTTCTGGTCAAGGTTGACAAGTTTATCTTTCCGGTAGACTTCGTCATCCTCGACATCGAGGAGGACGCCGAGGTACCAATTATCCTCGGTCGCCCTTTCCTCGCGACCTCCCGCGCATTAATTGATGTGAGTAACGGTCGCCACCTCCTTCGGGTTAGGGACGACAAAGTTACCCTTCATATTAATCCTTCGATGCGAAACTCTTTATCGAACGACGATTCCTGCTTTCACTTAGAATCCGCATTCAAGGATGAGTGTTCTTCGCTTGCAGAATTACTCGCTTTAACATTAAACGATTCGGATCTGGCAAACCTCGCCCCTTTGGACGAATTACCGCCAGATTCGCCTTTCGAGACTTTTAATTCTAAAAGTTTAAAAATTACAACTTCTTACAAAGAACCCCCGGTCTTGGAGCTTAAGCCACTCCCCGACCATTTAAAATACGTTTTTCTCGCCGCGGACTTAAAACTCCCGGTTATTATTTCGTCTTCTTTAACCGATTCGGAAACCTCCGAATTAGTTAAAGTTTTGTCTACGCATCGTCATGCAATAGCATGGCAAATTTGAGATATTAGGGGGATAAATCTCTCTTTTTGCACGCATAAAATTTTTTTAGAAGATAATTCCTGCAAAACCATCCAGCCTCAACGACGACTTAACCCGAATATGCGGGATGTCGTTAAGGATGAAGTAGTAAAACTCCTAGATGCGTGGATTATCTACCCTATATCCGACAGCACGTGGGTTAGTCCCATTCATGTCGTGCCTAAAAAGGGCGGTCTAACGGTAGTGGCAAATCAACATAACGAATTAATTCCAACCCGTACTGTTACGGGTTGGAGGGTGTGCATCGATTACCGAAAATTAAATGATGCCACCCGCAAAGACCATTTTCCGTTACCGTTTATCGATCAAATTTTGGAGCGACTATCGGGTCATTCTTATTATTGTTTTCTCGACGGTCTATCGGGATTTTTACAAATTCCAATCTCCCCCGAAGATCAGGAGAAAACAACCTTTACGTGCCCCTTCGGTACCTTCGCGTACCGAAGGATGCCATTCGGCCTCTGCAACGCGCCAGCTACATTTCAACGATGTATGCTAGCGATATTTGGAGAGCTCGTAGAGGATATTATGGAAGTCTTTATGGATGACTTCTCGGTTTTTGGGAACTCCTTCCAAAACTGCCTCCAAAATTTAGATCGAGTCCTCCAACGATGCGAAGACTCGAACCTGGTTTTAAACTGGGAAAAGTGTAATTTCATGGTTCGAGAAGGCTTAGTTCTCGGCCACAAAATTTCTGAAAGAGGGATGGAGGTCGACAAGGCCAAGGTCGAAATAATTGAAAAACTCCCCGCGCCCTCAAATATAAAATCAATTCGTAGTTTTCTTGGCCACGCGGGTTTCTATAGGCGGTTTATTCAAAAATTTTCCAATATAACAAAACCGCTAACCCACCTCCTGGAGAAAGAATCTCCATTCATTTTTGATAGCGCGTGCGTAGAGGCATTCAATGCCATAAAAATAAACTTATCCATTCTCCCATTCTGGTGGCGGCCGATTGGACCCTTCCGTTTGAGATTATGTGCGACGCGAGCGATATAGCGGTAGGGGCCGTATTAGGCCAACGCGTAAATAAATATTTTCATCCTATCTACTATGCGTCCTGCACGCTCACGGCCGCACAGGCTAATTACACGACAACGGAAAAGGAAATCCTTGCCGTCGTCTTCGCCATAGGTAAGTTTAGGCCCTACGTCACGCTTTCTAAAATTATAATATTTACCGACCACTCCGCACTTAAATATTTATTAGAAAAAATGGACGCTAAGCCCCGCCTTCTTCGATGGATCCTCCTATTACAAGAATTCAATTTAGAGATCCGGGATAAGAAGGGGGCTGAAAATTTAGCGGCCGACCACCTTTCTCGTTTAGAACACCCAATCGCGGAAGCGCTCTTCGAACCGGAAATCGATGATCGATTTCCCGAGGAGCGTCTTTTAGCATTAAATAATTTAAAAACTTCTCCCTCGCCTTGGTTCGCAAACTACGCCAACTATTTAGTTGCGCGGGTGCTCCCGAAAGACTTTTCAAAACAGCAAAAGAAGAAATTCTTTTCTGATTTGAAAAATTACTTTTGGGAGGACCCTTTCTTATTTCGCGTCTGCGCAGACCAAGTCGTGCGGAGATGCGTTTCGAGCGAGGAGGGTACGCAAATTTTGCGGCACTGCCACGAGGGGCCGGCCGGGGGGCATTATCAAGCCAACCGGACCGCGCAGAAGGCGCTGGAGGCAGGCTTTTATTGGCCCGCTCTCTTCAAAGACGCTCACACTTTTGTGAGCGCATGCGATAGCTGTCAACGGTCGGGTAACATCTCTCGTCGCGACGAGATGCCCCAAAATTTTTACTTAGAATGCGAGATTTTCGATTTATGGGGCATAAATTTCATAGGCCCCCTACCTCCTTCATATACAAATCGCTACATTTTAGTGGCGGTCGACTACGTATCTAGGTGGGCGGAAGCGCAAGCTCTCCCCACCAATGATGCGAGAGTCGTCGTCAAATTTCTTAAAAAATTATTTTCTCGCTTCGGTACGCCCCTTGCGATAGTTAGTGATAGGGGTACGCACTTTTGCAACGCCCAGTTTGCAAAAACATTAACCAAATATGGCGTTACGCATAAGCTCGCCACCGCCAATCACCCCCAAACGAGCGGCCAAGTGGAGGTAGTAAATCGAGAAATTAAACGCATATTAGAAAAAACCGTTTCAATAAATAAGAAGGATTGGGCGATTAAATTAGACGACGCACTGTGGGCATATTGTACGACGTACAAGACCGCAATCGGTTGTACGCCTTATCGATTAGTCTACGGCAAGGCGTGCCATTTGCCCGTAGAATTAGAGCACCGCGCTTTTTGGGCGTTAAAACTTTTAAATCTCAATCATAATTTAACCACCGAAAACCAGAAATTCCAATTAAATGAACTCGATGAATGGCGTGCGAACGCCTACGAGAGTAATAAATTTTATAAGGAACGCTCGAAATTTTACCACGATCGAAAAATTAAATTTCCTAAATCATTTGCGCCGGGCGATCTCGTCCTCCTATATAATTCACGTCTTCGTCTTTTTCCGGGGAAACTAAAATCACGTTGGTCCGGCTCCTTTCAAGTGAAAGAGGTTTGGCCATACGGGACCGTCCTTATCACCCACCCGGAAAAAGGCGACTTAAAAGTTAACGGTCACCGACTAAAACTCTACCACGCGGGGGATCAACTGGGAGGGAAGCTAAATTCCATACCCCTCCCCCACCTCTAAAAAGATCGTACCCCGCCAACGCGTCAAGCTACGAGACGGTAAACAAAGCGCTCGTGGGAGGCACCCCCATATTTATCCAATTACGCTCTTTTATTGTTCTTATTTACAAAAAAAAATGATGAAATAAATTTTCATTTCAAAAAAAACTTAAAAAACTTAAACAAAAATATAATTAATAATAATAATAAATAATAATAATAAATAATTATAATAAAACAAAATGAAAAATATTATTAATAACTATGCATATTTTAAATTATCATTCTTTTTTAAAAAAAAGGAAACATAAAACAAAATAAAATAATGCAAAAACTTTAAAACAAAAATCAAAAAGAATTTTGGGAATTTTAAGATAGGACAATAGGAAGTTTCTCAAAGTAGGATTACTCGACAGACCCGAGAGGGGATTTTTGTCGATATTTCGAAACGAGAAAACCCCGTTGCTTTTATCTTTTTATTTCTCTTATTTCTTCTTTGCTTTTTATCTTAAAGCTTTTTCATTATTTTACTTTATTTTATCTTTCTTAAAATTTTGATATATTTTAAAACATGCATATTTCAAAATTAAAACCAAAACATAAAAAAAAATATAATATAAATAATAAAATAAAAATAAAAATAATGATAAAAATTTATTTTTATCATACCCCAAAAAAACAATATATGATCACATATATACTTTTAACTTCTTTTATACGTATTTTATTCGTGTTTTGTACATTTCGGAAAACTAAAACAAACCAAAAAACAATTTTGTATATATTCGTGTTATGACATAAGAAAATTATGTTGCAACATCTTTGTCCCTCTTTTCATTTTTCTTTTCTTTTTGTAAAAACAATTTAATATGTAAATAGGAAATGAAATGAAAAAAATCCAAAAAAATCATTAATTAACTTAGAAAAAAAAAACAAAATTTTTTTTTTATATAAATGTTTTATGTTTATGTCTTTTATTTGTATATAAAAATCCTTATTTATAATAATAAATCAAAATCCAAAAAAAATGATGAAAAATGTACTAAAAAAAATTTGTTATAACAAAATTCATTTTGTCATAACACCAAAAATGTTTTTCCTTCTCTCTTTTCTTTTCTTTCCCTTTTTTTTATTAATGTACATATTTTTAACAAAATTAAAAAATCAAAAAAATATATGATGAAAAAAAAAATTTCTTATAAAAAAATCAAAAATATTTTGTATTTATTTTTACTTTTCTTAATTTTCTTCTTCCTTTTTTTAGTATTTATATATGCATTTTGTTATAAAGAAAATCAAAAATCCCAAAAATATCATATCTTAAAAATTTCAAAAAAAAAAAATTTATTGGAAAAACTTATCAAAAAAATCCAAAAATAAAATAAAACCCCCACTTAGCTTTTTGTTATTTCCAAGGCTAGGTTAGTTTTATCTTTAAGCGTTTTTCATTATTTATGATTTGCTAAAACAATTTTATTTATTTCATAGTTTGAAAAATTTAAATCGAGGAATTTTGAGTAGTAAAGAAAATCTTGCGATCTTAATTTAATTTGAGAATAGAATTTTTAGCACTACCTCGGGTTTACCCTAAATAGATTCCTTTTTGTATTATATTGGCAAACCATCTTTAGATTCAATTATTCTAACTCTAAACTTGTGAAACTTTAGGAATGTTTTTAATCTACTAAACTTGCTCTCAAAAATCTTTTTTTATTAATCTAGAATTTCTCTTGAAACCCCCCTTATAAACACCCCTTAGCTTGGCATATAAATAATAAAAGTAGGAGTTTTAAAAGAAATCCTGTGTCAATGGGAATAAAGAGATTCCGTAAACACATGCACCCAATATTGTTAAAAGAAATCCCGTGTCAATGGGAATAAAAAATTAATAATTCCGTAAACACGGGCATTGGGTTAAGTTGAGAAAAGATTTCAATTCTCCCGCGTAAACCAACGCTGGGAATCAAAGCAAAACCACCAAAAAGGTGGGGTGAGAGGATACAATCCATCACCCCTAAATCCAAGCACTCTTCTTTTTGCCAAGGCTACCTTTTTACCCTACCCCTTAGCCAATAAAATTGTACCTAGATTTTAATTTAAAAAAGTTTGGGAGAGCATAATTAGTAGGCTTTATTTATTCTTAAAAACATTCTTAAAAAAGGTTAAAGTTTTATATAATTCTATTCTAATTAAAAGGTACCAAAGACTGCAATAATCGACGCTATTTAGCTAACTTTAGAAGTCTCGCTAAAAAATTTTCGCTCTTTTTAAATTACTTTCATAGTTTTGGACTTACCTCTTTAAATACCCTAAATTTATTTCGATCTTACTTTTGATTTAATAAAAACTCTAGTAAATTAGAAATTTTATTAAACGTCTTATAGGTATCCCTTACTTTTGCTCTGGAATAGCAAAAGCTTAAGTATGGGGGTGTTTGATGAATAGTAATTATACGTGTTTTTCTGTATAGTTTTTAGTGTATTTTTGCTTAGAATTATAAATAATCTATGTAATTAAATAAATAAATTGTTTGTTTTTGTTATTTTAAACTTTTAACTAAGTTTTATTTTAATTTAATAAACTTTCTGTCTTTTTATTAAGACACGCCCTTGGACACGCCCGTGTCCAAGGGCGTGTTCACTAATCCCTAACATTTTCTTATCTCTGTTCTTTTTCCAACTCAAACATCAAGTCACGCCCTCGGTCACGCCCGTGACCGAGGCCGTGTACTTGGTCACGCCCGTGTTGGATATCCATCCCAGATTCCAGCCACTTGAAGCATTTCATCCAAAATGTCAAAGTCACGGCCGTGACATTTCAGCACGCCCGTGACATTTTCAGACACGCCTGTGACCCTCAATTCCTTCCAGAAGAACAAAGGACACGCCAGGTGTCACGCCCAGTTCAAGCTCCAGCCAGCCGACCTAGGTCACGCCCGTGACCTAGGCCATGTACGATGGTCACGCCCATGTACTTCCAAAGTCGCCGGTCAAGCCTTCCAGATGCCTGCCTGGATCCAGCTGTTCTGGCTATTCGCACCCCAAGCCGTGTCACGCCCTCAGACACGCCCGTCTCCGAGGGCGTGTAATTCCAAATTTTTTCCTATAAATAGCCAGATTCAGCTGAGTCTAAGGGTTCAGAATTTTGAGACCTCTTCTTAAGATTGTGGACCAATTTTTGCTGTTTTCATGTTTTAGCTCTCTTTTTGCATTTTCTCTCTCTTGTTTTGTAACCTCTTTATGTTGGAAATGAAATAGATTTGCTTCTTTGTAATTCTCTTATCTTTGTTTTGGTTAAAGTGTGTGTGTGTGTGTGTTCTCTCTTTTTTCTTCTTTCTTTCTCCTTTTTTAGTTTTTGTAATTTTTGTTATTATAATTAGTTGTCCATTTTAATTAGAGTGTGTGTGTGTGTATGAGGCTAATTTTCATGTTTTTAGCTTTTTTGTAATTTTTAGATGGTTTCATAATTTGTGTGTGTGAGTGTATGAGTTTAGGTTAATTTTTCTCTTTTTTGTATTTTAATTTTTCTTTTTAGTTTTTTAGTGCTTTTGTAGTTTTTATTAAAGTAAGTGTGTGTGTGTGTGTGTGTGTGTGTGTGTGCTAGTATAGATTTTGTTTTATTTTAACTTAGATTTCATTTTTAGTAAGGGTGTGTGAGTGTAGGAGAATAGATTTTGCGCCTTTTTTGTAATTCAATAGCTTTTATTTCTGTCACGCATTTATTTCCCGCCTATCCATTTGGATAGGACTTGTCACGCATTTATTTCCCGCCTATCCATTTGGATAGGACTTGTCACACATTTATTTCCCGCCTATCCATTTGGATAGGACTCGCTCACGCATTTATTTCCCCTCTACCTATTTGGGTAGGGATTGCATTTCTTTAATTTCTGCAATTTACCGCTTTCATTTTAATTTCGTAAAGTGTGTGCGTTTTCAATTAGTGCATCTTTTGTTTTTAATATAATTGCTTTTTGGTAATTCCGCTAACCGCTCAATCACTTAAAATCGTCGTAGTTATCATTATCGCTTTATAAAACTCTAAAAAAAATCTAAGCATAACTACTTTATAAATTAACATTTTCGTGCTTTCTCGCTTTTTATCGCAATTATCGTTAAACGCACGCCAACCTTAATTTTTGTCATTAGTTTTTCTATAAAATTATAAAAATCAATTCAAAACTCTTTTCGATAAAATAATAGCGCGCTCCTAAGAAGTAGAAATAATCGATACGACCTTGGAAAAATACGACCTTGATATTTCAAAAGAAATATCCTATACTACTATCGATAAGGTCCACTTGCCTTTATCGATTTTAGTCCGGATAATTATATAAACCCAAAAGCTTTCTCTCCAAAGCAATTTTTAAAACTCTCTTTTAAACACTTAAAAAATTGTTGCAACAACTCTTTGGTTGTTGGAACTAGCTCAAGGCAAAAGAAGTTTTAAAACGATCTCTTGAAGAATTGTTGCAACAACTCACAAAATTGTTGCAACAACATATTCAAAAAGCTTTCAACTTTTATTTCAAACATAAGCCTTTCAAACCCTTTCTACTTAGCTTTTGGCGACGCGGCCAAAGAATAATCCTCGATATTTCGAAAGAGGAAAAGGCCGTTACTTCTATCTTTTGATAGGATAACGGGTAATTCCTCGAAGTAGAATTACTCGCTGGACTCTTCGAAAACGTCCGCCTAAGGTTAATGTTAAAGAAAGAAAGAAAGGGCTTTTCAAAAAAGATAAATCTCAGCGTATCACCTCACAATGCTTATTAAGACTTATCAGGAGGGTGAGTAGTGTTGGGTGGAGTATTCCTTGTCATATTTTTATTTGACTTTTATTTTAGCAACCAAGGACTCCAAATTCACTTGTTTTGCAACCATAGAAATTTTTTAAAACCACATTTCTCCAAACTAAAACAAATGCATGAATACAAAGAATTGCATGAAACAATTCAATGTTGTGTATGTAATGTATTTATGTATTTCAATAAGTTATGTTATTACACTACACAAGCATGCAATAATAAGATTACAAACACATGTAGGTTATCAAAAGAGTGAGTGAGATAATCATTATAAAATATAAAACATTACTAATACTTAGAGGCATGCTATAAACATTCCTACACATGTGTTCTACAATAAAGTTCATTGCATACTATAAGATAAAATTCAAGGCATAACAAAATCAAAATAATGTTTTACAGAAACATGAAAATAAAATTAACTTTTGTAAATAATCTTTAAATGATAAATCTAATCATCCTTGACTTTGGCAATGAAGCATAAGTAGTTTTTTTTTAGTTTTTAAAGTTTTTGAAATAAACATACAAAATAAACAAGCATAAAGAAAAAGTAAGCAAAGCATTTTTTTATTATTTTGTAATTTTCTCTTTGTTTTTTAATTTTAGTAAAATCAGAACAGAAGTATGAAAAACTTTCTGAATGACAGTGGAAATATACCAAAGTAATTTTTTAGAAAGGGAAAAAATCGAAGAGGGGTATGATATGCGAAGAATTACGCTAACGTCGGCGTTAGTACTAGCGTCAGGAATTATTTAACAGAGATTTGACTTCTTGATGAAAATGCATATATTTCATAATTTTTTTGTTTCCAATTTTTGTGATTATGATTTGTCGGTATGGGACCTATCAAGTATTGCAACAAATCAGAGCGATAAGAAAAAATTTGTGGATTAAATATTTCAAGCTAAGATGTCCAAAACCCCCAATATTTCAATCATATGGAATCTAGCATCGGGCAGTGGTTTGGTAAAAATATCCGCAAGTTGAGAATCAGTCCTAATGAAGCTAATTCTTACATGTTCCTTTTTAATATGATCCCTAATGAAATGATGTCAGACATCTATATGTTTGGATCTAGAATGATGTACTGGATTGTTTGTAAGAACGATAACGCTCTTGTTGACACACTTTAATACTATATTATTTAGATGAACTCCAAAGTCTTCTGAAGTTGAAGTCATCCTTAAAGCTTGTGCAAAACAACTACCTAGTGCAATATATTCATCCTCGGTGGTGGAGAGGGCAATAGAATTATGTTTCCTACTCGACCATGACACAAGTGAAGGGCCTAAGAAATGACATGTTCCACTAGTGCACTTTCGATCTAATGAACAACCCGCATAGTCTGAATCAGGAAAGTCATGTAGAATAAAAGAATCATTATGTGGATACCATAAGTCTAATCTAAATGTACCAATTAGATATCCAACAATTTGTTTAATCGCTTTTAATATGATTCTTTGGGGGTTAGCTTGAAATCTACAATATAAACAAACAACAAACATAATATCGGGTCTAGATGCATTCAAATATAATAATGATCCTATCATTCCTCTATATAATGTTTGATTAATAGAAATATCGACTTTATCTTTTCCTAATTTTAGTGATGCACTCATTGGTGTATTAGCTTGCTTTTGGTTTTCAAATCCAAATCTTTTTAGTATATCATGAATATATTTAGATTGGAAAATAAAAAATTCCATCATGTCTTTGTATGATTTGAAATCTTAAAAAATATTTGAGTTCACCTACCAAGCTCATTTCAAATTCATTTCACATCACTAAAACAACTTCATTACACAACTTATCATTAGAGGCGCCAAAAATAATATCATCAACAAAAATTTGCAAAATTATCAAATCATCATTACAATGCTTAATGAAGAGTATGTTATTCGCACTTCCCATAGTATATCCGTGCTATAACAAAAATGTTGTTAATCTTTCATACCAAGCATGTGGCACTTGTTTTAAACCATAAATTGCCTTTTCTAATTTATACACATGATTAAGAAATTTTTCATTAATAAAACCGGGGGGTTTTTCAACATAATCTTCTTTTATAATCCCATTTAAAAATGCACTTTAAACATCCATTTGAAATAATTTAAACCTTTTAAAACTCACAAATGCAAGAAAAATTCTAATAGATTCTAGGCAAGCAACGGGTGCAAAAGTTTCATCAAAATCTATCCCTTTGATTTGTGAATAACCTTGTGCAACTAATCTGGCTTTATTCCTTGTCATCCTAGAATCACCATCTAATTTATTTTTAAAAATCCATTTTACACCAACAACTGGATGATTAGATGACCTCTCTGCAAGTTTCCAAACCTTATTATGTTCAAATTGATTAAGTTCTTCATTTATAGCTAAAAACCAAAATTTATCATTTAAATTGGTTGAAACATTTTTTGGCTCTATTTCAGATACAAAGAAAAGGTTTGAAAATGATTCATGTAAAAAAGAACGAGTAGTTACCCTTTTTGATGGTTCTCCAATGACAAGCTCCCTTGCATGCTCCTTTGAAAACTATAGCACACTTGGAGGTACATATTCCTCTTTTTCTTCCTCTTTCTCTTATTTTTCTTCTTCTTTTTCTCCAAGCGATTCATGATCCTTATGCTCCAAAGGAGGAAGGGGTTCCACTTCGTTTCCTGTAGGATTAACATCTACACAAAGGACAAGCTTGTCAAATCTTTCATGAATAGACTGTTCAACTATTTTAGTTCTTTTGTTATATATTCTATAAGCCTTACTAGTTTAAGATCAATGAAAATTCTCTCATCACAGTTTTCATCAAATTTTCTTAAAGTATCTTTACTGTTTAATATAAAGAATTTGCAACCAAAAACACGAAAATAAGATACATTAGGTTTCTTTTTAAAATATAGCTCATAAGGTATCAATTTTAAGAATGACCAAAACATGACATGATTAATAACATAACATGAAGTATTAACAACTTCAGCCCGAAATGATCTAGGTAACCCATATTTGGAAAACAAAGTGCGTGCTTATTCTTGAAGGGTTCTATTTTTACTCTCCACTACACCATTTTATTGTGGGGTGCACGGAGCGATAAATTCATGCTTTATTCCTTGAACAAAAAGTAGTAAACTTATCATTTTTTCAAATTCTTCTCCATGAACCGAGCGTATGCATTTAATTTTTAAATCAAGTTCATTTTGAATACGAATGCATAATTTAGTAAATTCAAAGAAAGCATCAGATTTGGAAGAAAGAAATATAATCCAATAATATCTAGAATAATCATCAATTAATACAAAAGTGTATTTTCTACCACCTAGACTAGAAGTGATAATCGGTCCAAATAAAGTCATGTGATTTAAGCCCATGGTCTAGGTCTACCGATCCGCTCAGCTACTCCTCCCGTCTCCCTATCCCAACTCCTGCGCTGCCCATCCCTCTTCCGCACACAACGCCACCTCCTCCTCCTGTCGGTGCCTCCACCTGCTCCTCCACCTCATCTATCCGGCAACAGTCCTCTCTCTCCCTCGCGCTGATAGCAGTCCTCTCTCTTCCTCGGGCTGGCAGCAAAACTTCCCTCTCTTCCTTAGGCTAGTAGCAAAACTTCCCTCTCTTCCTCAGGCCGGCAACAGAACTTCTCCATCTTCCTCAGGGCGACAGCAGAAACTCCTCTTCTCCTAAGTCTTGGCTGGGGATTTTGTAAGAGGAGCAACAAAGGTATTCTTCCCTCCCCTCCTTGAGCTCAGATTTAGCTTTTGTGGGTAAGGATCTCCTTTTCCCTCCTCTACTCAATTTTTCTTAATATGTTTGCAAAACTTTGTGCTTCAAATCACGTATATTTTGTGATCCAAGTTTATGCCCCTCATATAATCGACTAACCACCTTATGTATGTGATTTCTGGTGCCGCTTTTCGAATCCGTTGATGGGATCACCCAAAAGCCCCTTCCGATTTAGGGTTTCCCTAACCTAAAGCGCCGTCAAATCCTCGATTCCTACGTGTAAATTCCTCTCAACTCATCTTCGAGGGAGGTAATTTTCGCTAACTCGCACCTGTCTAATTTTGAGATTTAAATTGTGCATGCTCATGTAGGGTTTCCTGTTTAATGCAATTATCATCCCTATTTATGCTTAATCAGGTCGAATTAAAATTGTTAATTTGGTTGTGCCTCTTAGCCGCCACTGTCAGCTTCAGTCTTACATAAGGTAAGTAGAGAAATCTCTCGCTTGCAACATCTGATCGTAATTTGTTAATTTTTAACTTATGTCCATAAGTTTTACTGCTCGACACCTGAAACATCAAATTGATAACTAGCCTCATTCACCAAATTATGAATTGTTTCGTTAATAATGTAGGTAAACATAGAAAGGTGGTGTTTAATAGATGTAACCCCTTGACTTGGGTTCCCTCATGAATCCCTAACGGGGACAAGGGACCGGTCATAACAAGCTTAAACTCCTGAATATCCGATAAGCCTTGAATCTCAACTTGAATATGTCTGAATCATGAATCTTGTGCTTCAACAAAAAACACCTAAACTTTCATTTGTTACAAATTAAGTTATTACAAACATCTATTATACTATACTCTGGAGTAGATTAATAATTCAGTTTGTTCCCGCGTGATTATTGTACCTGCCTGTCTTGATAGCTTGTAGATCCTGGGAATTGTACGTGTATTCTTTCTGACCTCTTGCTTGTTCTAACATCCCACTTCGAACTAGAGCCCTCGAGTGACACATGTCACTTAGAGATGCTTGGGCTAGGTAGGAGTCTTGACATCCTAATAGTGCCATGGATGTGCCTTGGTCTCTAGGACTGGGTGTAACCCTCACCCCTTGAAGCTAGGAAGAAAATGGCAAAGAAATTGGTAGCAGGGAGCTAGCGCCGCCGGTAGCTTAAGTAGCACCGGTGGTAGAGGCCAAATCATTGCACGTGATTTCTTCCATGGTGGGTGGCCTAAATTGCCTAAAACTAAGTTAATGGTGGAATTAAAAGCCTATAAGCAGTTGGCACCTAGTTGTGGAGTTGCAACATAAGGCTTGGAAAGTTGGAATTGCATTTAATGCTCATTAATGCAAATCTCTCTCTCTTAATTCTCTCCTAACCCAAATGGGCTAAACTCTCCTAATCAGAGGGCTCTATTCATCCTCTTCTTCATCATCATCTTCTTCTTCTTTTTCTTCATCTTCTTCCTCACACCTCAAGGTTTTAACCTAGGGTTTTTTGAAGGAGCAACATTGGAGAAGGGCTAGAGCTCGGTCAACCACCACCATGCCGCCGAGGAGACAACCGCGATCGTCGGCCAAAAATCAGGTGACTTTCGACCCCTCTCCCTTGGTGCTAGATCTTTAGATCTAATTAGGAGAGATATTGAGCTCAAAAGAGCTTGATTTAGTGAGATTAATGGAGTTTTGTAGGAAGTGGCCACGCTATAGCATATGTTTTAGGCCATCGTTCTTCGTGTGTATGTCTTCGATCAACTCCTCTCGTCAATACGAAATTAAAGGAGTTGATTTCATGAAGATCGGTGGCCTAATGAGGGAGTGTTGGAGGAGAGAAGGTGAAATGCCCTAATTTCTTGTGGAGGAAGATGACGAATAATCCATGTTAAAAAGGGCTTTAATTATAGATATCATAGCAAACTTTGAACTTGAATCATATTAGACATATACATAGTGATGGGAGTCCAACCATTTGGGAATGAAAGAATATGTATATGATTTGGAGTTGGGCTGCCAATGAAGTAATTTGGAGGTGAATAACAGAGGATCTGCTTCCTGTTAGCTAGCGCCCGGCGGTAGCGCTACCGCTGACGCTAGCATGTCGACTGGTCGATGGGAAGGGTTAACTTCCCGTCGACACTTAATGTCGACGGGAAGGAGTGCTGGTAGAATCACTGGTGCCCAATGGTAGCCCTGTCGCCGGTGCTAGCGTGTCGACTGGTCGATGGGAAGGGATAAATTCCCGTCGACACTTAATATCGACGGGAAGGAGTGCTGGTAGAATCACTAGCGCTTGGCGGTAGCCCTACCACCGGCGCTAGCGTGTCGATTGGTCAACGGGAAGGGATAACTTCCCGTCGACACTTAATGTCGACGGGAAGGAGTGCTGGTAGAATCACTAGCGCCCGGCGGTAGCCCTACCATGGCGCTAGCGTGTCGACTGGTCGACGGAATGGGATAACTTCCCATCAACACTTAATGTTGACGGGAAGGTGTGTCGATTGGATCACTAGCATCTGGTGGTAGCACTATCGTCGGCGCTATCAAACAGAGAACTTCAGGTCCCCCCCCCCCTTTGGTGTGGTAGGAGTTCCTATGTTCCCATGTAAATTGGGCAAGGTGTAAATGAATGTTATGATTCTGAAATGGGACATTGCGATGCATAATTGAATGAAGAATTTAGAGGACATGTTATATAAATGCTCACATTGTTTGATGATCTTTCGGATGATTAGATTTGTGATAACCTCTCGCTATGGGTGATAGCTTCAAGGGTGTTAAAACACACCGTTAATTGAATATTGATGATGAGTTAGGCTTACTTATTTAGTAAAATATGAATATGACTCTATACGCAAAAGTAGTCCTACAGGGTCTCATAGAGTAATTTCTGGGTTAAACACACGACACTACACGAGAGTTATAATAACTCGGTATGGGTAGCATTGCTGTCTTGATGCGGGTTATAAGATATGGTCAAATCTTATGGTGCAATGTTAAGGACCCGGTGGTTGGGGGCCTTGGATGCTAATTAGCGTCGACATTGATTGTATGAGGAGAAATGTAATAAGTCTCCTTTCACGAGTCTTTGGGTGCTTGATAGCACGGGTTGTACATGGGAATTACATGAATGTGCATGATTTACACATGGTGGTGTAATGATCCTGGTTGGAGGATTACTTGTGGTGGGTCTACGGGCTTACTGGTCGTGATACCGACAGAAGCTGGCAGTTAGGCTCTAGACTGGTTGGGTTGGACTCTTGGTGCTGACTTCCCAAAGACCCCTTTCGTGTTATGAAGACTCAGCATGAAGCGAGCAGTACGTTGGGTCGCCACTGTGTGCTCTTAGCGTCGAGGGATACATAGGCCTAGCTCCGGTAGTGTTCATACCCGCCTAGTAGTGGAGAAGCTCATTCCATTGCCACAGTCTGGCCACGACGGGGGGCACCTGAGAGGTTAGCTACCCTCGAAAAGTGGGAAGTACAGGTCTATGTCGACATAGCAAATATGCATGGGTGAGTCATCATATCATAATCATTGCATTGCATTCATCCTATCATGATCATAGCATCGCACCGCATTGGATCCTCATCATATAAACTTGTATGGGCACCTTTATATGATGGGTTACTCTATGTTCGGATCCTTAACTTATAAGCTTGTATGGGCATCCTATAAGTTAAGTTCAATTCAGTTATCTATATACTCTGCTTGCTTATACTTTGTCGATGACCATACTACTTGTTAGATGTACATTTTATACATTTGATTTACTGTTGTGATTACATCTTTCATTGCCACCTGCTTTTTCTTCTACTGTCTATATTGCAGCTTCTCTTCATTCCCTTCCGCCCGGTGCCTAGGAGTTGTCGGGGGAGAGGATGTGAAGCCACTTAGTCTTTATGACTAACGGTTATTGCACCCCTCTTTTTAGGAGAGCACCCAGGAGCAGCATTGCACGGCGCTAGAGGCGGATAGCCTAGTCAGGATGACAGGGCCGAAGACTATGGATACCGTTAGTGAAAAATGTAAGCGATAGTTAGGAGATGCAGCCCTTGGGGCATTTCTTTTGATACTCTGATATTTGTAAGAGCACTTGGAGCTACCTGTCTTTTGTATAATTGTGACACCTATACTTATATATGAATCTATGGCTTCTGTCTTTTATACTATTGAGGGGTTGGCTTGATGATATTGGTTTGGCCGACAGGATAGGCATCTTGTGAAAGAGGCTAGCTCGTGTGCTGGCGCTTCTGCAAGGCAGCAATCCTGGGCATAAGACTCCCCTCGGCCGGGTCTTGTGTTCTGGGAGGGGGGGGGGTCTTACAAATGATATCAGAGCTAGGTTTTGATCCTAGGACCTGTGGGTTGTTGTAAGTCGTAGCCCCCTATTCATGAGGAATGATTCAGTTAAGCGGCAGCACGGGGACTTCCCAGGAGGTCACCCATCCCATAACTACTCCAGCCCAAGCATGCTTAACTAAAGAGTTCTTTCACTTCTCATCACCAATTGGCGCAGCGGAAGCGGTGGTATGCCCATGTGTGATTCACATTAAGTGTGTCCATTACCTTTCCTTAAGTAGCCAACCTGACCCAAAAATCTATATTATGTATAGATTCTGGTACGTTCAGAGCCAATAGCTGGCACCCCCGTACCTCCAGGACCTACTTCGTTCCAGCAGTCTGAGTTGGGTCAGACCTTGACTGTGATCTTGGATGCCTTTAGGTCTCAGCAAACCCTGGTGCAGCAGCAGGCCCCGAACTCAAATTGGTTAAGCACCTTCCAAGCTCTCTCTCCTCACACCTATCATGGGACAGAGTTGGTGGTCTAGACAGAGGAATGGTTAGACACATTGCAGGAGCTGCTAGCAGGGATTCGATGCCCTGGCAATATGGCAGTCATGTTGGCAGTCACGACCTTGGATCAGTATGCGAAGAGGTGGTGGAAGTCCCTTATGGGCTCCACCTTTGAAGGGCATAACTACCTTGACATAAGAAGGGATGAGTTTGCAAATGCATTCCTGGAGCACTTCGTCTCTTCTACGGCCCGTGATGAGCTCGAGGAGAGGTTCCTGCAGCTGAAGCAGGGATCTAGATCAGTAGTTGAATACCAGCGGGAGTTTCAGCACCTTGCGAGATTCACAGACTCCTACGACTTGGATGACCGGGGTTACGCAAAGCGGTTCTACAAGGGTCTACGAGATCCCCTTAGGCAGGCTCTTCTCTTCATCGCCAATTTGAGCCTCGCTCAGATTATAGAGATGGCACAGAAGTTGGAGGCGGACAACTTGGGGGTCCAGGATAGGAGTAAGAGACCCGCGGAGGGTGTGATGGAAGCAGGACCCAGCTTCAGGAGGAGGCAGAACATCAGGATCAGAGGAGGATACCAGAGGAGAGGTGGTGGGCATTTCTGCCCAAATTTTAGGATGGAGCAGGCAGCATGACCGCTACCATTGCCCCCCCTTAGCAGGCTCAGGGTCAGGCACCTCAGCAGGCTCAGGGTCAGGCGCCTCAGCCGCCAAGAGAGCCCATTTGAGCGGTTTGTTATCATTGCCGCTAGCCCAGCCACATTCAGATCTATTGCCCGCAGCTACAAATGAACACTCTGAATCGTCCCATGGCTCCTCTGGGGGCGCAGCGAGGAAGAGGTCGAGGCCAAGAACAATGACAACAAGGTAGGAACCCTAGGCCTACTCTGGAGTATATGTATGCATTGGATCTCGCAGAGCGCCAGAACCCTGAGGAGGTCATCACAGGTACTTCAGTGTGCTTCTTATGATTACTTACTGCCTTGCAAACCTTTGCTTTAGGTTAACTTATGACCCATACAACAAAAAGCTCCCAGGTATAGTACTTGTTTATGGTAAACCCGCATACACCTTGTTCGATACGAGTGCCTCACACTCATTTGTCTCGAAGGAATTCATAAACGATCTGGACCAAGTGCAGCACTTTGAAGGCATCCATTGGAAGGCGCAGCTTACGAACGGGTCAGCGATATTTTTGTGCGCCAAGTGTAATATGAATGTATAGATTGGAGGAAGGCTATTCGAAGCACCGATGACACTTCTAAAAATGACAGATTTTGATCTGATCATGGGCATGAATTGGCTGCATTGGAACCATGCTAAGATCGACTACCCGACAAAGAAAATTATACTGAGGCCTGAAGATTCTGAGGTAGTGATCAAAGGTATTACCCCCACCTCCCATTGACACGCTTACGACAAGTGCACCAGTCAAACAATTAATAAAAGATGGGAGGGACTCCCCAAATATCGTTCTCAAAGGATTGCAAGTTGGGGTGTATGAATTCTCGTCAGGGAAATTGATTATAAAGATTCTTATGCAAATAATAAAAAAGTGGTATTTGATCTTGGGTTTCCTAAATTAAGAACAGAGAAATAAAATGCGGGCCTAAAGCACCGCTTCGCTTGGCAGGATGGAATGCAGGCCGCAATGCCGTGCTTCGGTAAGCGGGTAGATGAGAAGGCTAGCTGAGTGAGGGTCGTAGGCACCTCATCACGGGTCATGCAACTAGCAATTTCTAGTGCGGTGCACAACGGAGCGGTGGAATGGGGCGCTCCTCAACTTGCATAAACCACAATAAATCTCATCGAAATGAAATTACATTAACTTAAACAAGAGGTTTATGAACATCATCCATAACAACATACATCCATAAGGAAGAACTAAAACAACACACAAGGGGGAAGAGTAAGCCCAAGATCGAAGACTAGCTGAAGGTTCTCGCTCAGAATCGTCGGGTTGTCAAGCTGCGTCCGAGCTCGGTCTTCAGTTGTCGTCCGGGGTCCGGAGGAGCTGTCACCTTCCTATACTTTGCCCGTCTTCTTCGTGGTTCAGCTCTAGCTAGCTCTTCTTGGAGATACCTTGAATGTAGCAGAAATCTTCCGTTAATGGTGCTCTTGAGCTCGTGGATGGTGGAGGGGGCCGAGGAGGAAGCTTTGGCGGAAGATTTGCAGGAAAATGGTTGTCGGAGCTTCTCCTAGGGCGACCGGTGGTGGAGAGGTGAAATGGACGGACTGGAGCAGAAATGGGGGGCTCCCGAGTGTTTTTCCGGCCTTTCTTTAGTCAGTAGCTTTCCGGCTTAAATACTAAAACAACAGAAATTAAGTCACGCACGGTCGAACGCACGACCATACGTTACCCGTGCGTTATTAACAAAAAAGATATGACTTGAGGAAGAAGAAGCAGCGCCCGTGCGTTTTACTCACGCACGGTCGAAGCCGCCCATGCGTAAAAATGCATGACCAATCCTAGATGGCCTATAAAACTAGGCTTAACAGGCAATCGTGCATTTCCTTCGCGCACGGGCAACTGCCCGTGCGTAAAAATGCACGATCAAAGATAGATCATCATTTTCTACCCCTGATGAAGGCGCACGACCGCATCCATCCGTGCGTCAAGGAAAAATGCATGACCGTGCGATATATACAGACATGATTTCTGGGTAAAATAAGAGGATCCATCCACCTGCATGAACATCAACACGGCTGGGAATACCCTTCCAGCTCAATATAAATACATAAAATTGGTTAGGGAGCACCATATGTTTACCCCCAACAACAAGAGATGCAAAAGCAAACCAAGACGGGCGTAAATAGTGCACATAGCGCGGAAGTGATAAAAAGAGAAATACAAGCAATTATAGCTTGAAAAGGACGTGTACAAGAGTGAAAACTAGCCCGGATGAGTCCATAAAATGGTATATAAATGGGACTCATCACACCCCCAGACTTACTTATTTGCGCGTCCCGAGCAAACAAATCCGGCGGGATATGAAAATGGTAGTTAGCGTAGAGAATTGCAAAGATGGTGTAAGATGCAAAGTATCATACCCATGCAAATATAAATTCAGTAAATGAAGATTCTAACTATACTAACTACTTTACAATAGTATAAATGCGTAAATAGAGATTTATTTGTACTCAGATGGTGAATCATGAGGAATTTTGCAGTCGTGTCCGGTGTGAAAGTAAACGAGCAGCTCAGGAGGGTGTTGCTAAAGACCGAAATTCAGGGGTAACTCCGCTGAAATCCATCAACATCGTGAGACATAAGCTTGCCCGGTCACACTCTCTTCACGGTGCTAGCAAACTCGTAAGGTGAATCAGCAGGGCTTTCGGGTTTTTAAGAGGCTTAGGTTACGGAATGATATACAAAGATAAACTTAAAGGCTACGCAATCAAAATGAGCTACAGCCATATGCATGCTCTTATCAAGCACAAAATAGAATGAGTGTGACACACCCCCAGACTTAGCATGAACATTGGGTGTGCCCACAGCCTACTCCAATTGATTTTCTCAATTATGCACAAGGGGAATTCTTTTTATTTCTATTTCTTCCTCAGATTTTTTTCTTTTCATTTGCTTTCTGCTTTCTTTTTATTTGAATCCCCCATTTTGGTTCACCCAAAAATGTTCAGCATAATAGTTTCTCATCATCACAGAATTTACACACATCACACCTAATGATAATTATACTCTGGATTAGCTCAAGTACTTGGCTGTGAAAGTGGGATAAGCTTCAGGCTTTGGTGATTTGAAGGAAGAGCTGAAATAAAAGATGGGTAGGCACAAAGTTGGCTTGCAAAGGTAAACGCATAGGTCATGGAAATCAAAGCTCAAACTAGCCAACTAAATGGCCTACGTCACGCTCAACTTATTGAGTCGCTCTCACCCATGCTTTAAGAGTTGCTTGGGGCAAGTTCTTAGCCCACGAGAAAGGTAAACCTTCCTTCCGACTCGAGCAACGCACAACTAGCGCTTGCTTACACACAACACCGTGCTACCGCAAATTTTAGTCACATTCACCAAATGAGTAAATTAAATAAAAAACTACGCAAAAACACTAATTGTAAATTAAAAGCATAGAGATAATCTAATTGTACTCAAATTTCTATGGGAGCATGCGGATGCGACTAGAGCACTACAAGAGTCAACATCGCACTCTAATTTTCAATTCCTAAGCTAACATCCTATTTCATAATCCAAACCAAGATAAGCGTGAACGGAAACACACAAACAAGTGAGTGTGCGCTTGTGCGGGTGAAATGGTGTATGCAATAATATGACATAAATAAAAATATACTTCTGGTATGCTAAAACGAGTACACATATAGTGAACACTCGGTTCACTCTCCCCCCCCCCCCCCCCCCGACTTGAATTAGACAATCAAATGAATTTTGATAATGAAAATAAGAAAATGCTAGGGAAGAGGGTACCTATGCTCAGATGTGAGCATACCAGAAGATTGGCGTATAAACCAAGAAGAAGCTAAAACATCCCCATCCAGAAAATGAACCTGCAGGGGTGAGCTCCTCCAAAAAACAAATGAAAATATACAAAATAAAATGAAAAACAATAACTAAACTAAACTAGTTGAAATAAAAATGCAGGAAAAGTAAGGTAACTACTGGTGTTATTGTCTTCCCAGCGCGACTTATTCAGAAAGCAAAAAGTTCTAGCTAATGGGAGTATGAAAAAGGAAATGTATAGGTAACTGGCATAATATCCGTGTCGGTAGCGGGTACCGATACGACGATAGAATAGTCACCCCTCTACATAAATAATGAGAATACCTTCTCTTCACAGGTAGAGGGAATAAAAAGTAAGAAGAGGAGGAGGAGTACTCCTCACAAATCTCACCAAAAACATCCTTGCCCAGCAAGGTGCCATCTTCAGGGAGGCGGCACCAGGAGAAGGCAATGAATGAGGCTTCCACTATGGGGGAGGGGTCAACCTCCTCACATATGAGGATATGCTCATCATTGACTTGAGCAAAATGCTCCAAGTCCTCCTGAAGTCCCTGTGAAGAATCAACCTGCACAGGCTCAGACACTGAAGAAGGGGGGTCAGTAAATAAAGGTGAAGAAGGACACAAACAATCAAAAATCGGGGGAGTGGTCCTGGTCTCACTCCCGATAGGTTGAAGCAAAAGGATATTGTCGCCATCGTCGACAATGCTGCAGGGATCGGTAGGATCATCTGTGGCCTCCTCCATGATTTGGACTTCCTCCACCGGTGGTGAGGTAGAATCCTCGTCACCTTGGAAAATATCCTCCTCCATAGGAATAGGCACAACACATAAATCACCTACCTTATCTTGTGAAACATCATCAATAATGTCATCAAAGACAAATGTAGTAGTATGCACAATAGCGGGGAATAGTGCTCGGATAAAAGTCAAGCACAGATTCCTCACAAAGAATTGGCTCCACGCACGGTAATATATGCATAGGGGAGATGGGCTCAGCTATTTTGGAACATACGTCTGCCACAACTTTGATGAGCGTGTCTACATCATTCCCTTCAAAACTTGAAGTTGACACAGCTACGTAATCAGAGATAGAAGGGGTGCTGTCAGGATAGGAGTCGGGACGATCCGGATATCCGGCTCGTCATCCTCGTCCAATTGGCGAATATAAGCAGCACAATCCTTCAAGGCATGATCTGTGCTCCGAAACAATAAGCACTGCCTTGCAAATTGGAGTGTATGAATTCTCGTCAGGGAAATTGATTATAAAGATTCTTATGCAAATAATAAAAAAGGGGGGTTCGATCTTGGGTTTCCTAAATTAACCACAGATAAAAAAATGTGGGCCTAAAGCACCGCTTCCCTTGGTTGGATGGAATGCAGGCCGCAATGTCGTGCTTCGGTAAGTGGGTGGACGAGAAGGCTAGCAGAGTGAGGGTCGTAGGCACCTCGTCACGGGTCACGCAACTAGCAATTTCTAGCGCGGTGCACAGCTGAGCGGTGGAATGGATGGTGGAATGGGGCGCTCCTCAACTTGCATAAACCACAATAAATCTCATCGAAATGAAATTACATTAACTTAAATAAGAGGTTTATGAACATCATCCATAACAACATACATCCTTAAGGAAGAACTAAAACAACACACAAGGGGGAGGAGTAAACCCAAGCTCGAAGACTCGCTGAAGGTTCTCGGTCGGACTCGTTGGGTTGTCAAGCCGCGTTCGAGCTCGGTCTTCAGTTGTCGTCCGGGGTCCGGAGGAGCTGTCACCTTCCTCTACTTTACCCGTCTTCTTCGTGGTTCAGCTCAAGCTAGCTCTTCTTGGAGATACCTTGAATGTAGCAGAAATCTTCTGATAATGGTGCTCTTGAGCTCGTGGATGGTGGAGGAGGCCGAGGAGGAAGCTTTGGCGAAAGATTTGCAGGAAAATGGTTGTCGGAGCTTCTCCTAGGGAGAACAGTGGTGGAGAGGTGAAATGGACGGACTGGACCAGAAATGGCAGGCTCCCGAGTGTTTTTCCCGGCCTTTTTTTAGTCAGCAGCTTCCCTGCCTTAAATACTAAAATAGCAGAAATTAAGTCACGCAAGGTCGAATGCACGACCGTGCATTGCCCGTGCATTATTAACAAAAAAGATATGGCTTGAGGAAGAAGCAGCAGCGCCCATGCATTTTACTCACGCACGGTCGAAGCCGCCCGTGCGTAAAAATGCACGACCAATCCCAGATGGCCTAAAAAACTAGGCTTAACAGGCGATCGTGTGTTTCATTCGCGCACAGGCAACTGCCCGTGCGTAAAAATGGACGATCAAAGACTGATCATCATTTTCTACCCCTGAGGAAGGCGCACGACTGCAGCCGTCCTTGCGTCAAGCACAAATGCACGACCGTGCGATATATACAGACATGATTTCTGGGTAAAATAAGATGATCTGTCCACCTGCATGAACATCAACGCGGTTGGGAATACCCTTCCAGCTCAATATAAATACATAAAAAAAGTTAGGGAGCACCATGTGCTTACTCCCAACAACAAGAAACACAAAAGCAAACCAAGACGAGCATAAATAGTGCACATAACGCGGAAGTGATAAAAAGAGAAATACAAGCAATTATGGCTCGAAAAGGACATGCACAAGAGTGAAAACAAGCCCAGATGAGTCCATAAAATGGTATATAAATGGGACTCATCACCCATCTATTACTATCATCTATTCAGGCTGTCAAATCCCATGAGCAGGGAGACGAGGTTTATATAGTCTGCTTCAAGATGAAAGAAATAGAGATCAGCATTGCTGAAGTACGGGTAGTTTGGGACTTTTCTGATGTCTTTTCGTACAAGCTGCCCAGACTACCCCGCATCGAGAGGCAGATTTCCAGATCCAGCTGATTCCGGGAGCTAGACCTATTGCTAGGGCTCCATATAGGATGGCATCGAAGGAGCTTGTGGAGTTTCGGGCGCAGCTTCAAGAGCTAGAAAATTCGGGGTTTGTCCACCCCAGTTAATCGCCTTGGGGATCCCCAGTCCTATTCGTGAAGAAGGATGATTTGATCTGACTATGTATAAATTATTGAGAGCTCAATCGGTTTACGGTTCGGAACACCTGCCCACTGCCCAGGATTGACGAGCTCTGTGATCAGCTTGAAGGAGCACACTTGTTCTCGAAACTTGATCTTTGCATGGGTTATTATCAGCTGCAAATCTAGGAGGAGGATATCCCAAAGACCGCGTTTAGTTCGAGGTATGGTTTATATGAGTTTACTGTCACGCCATTCGGACTCACGAATGCCCCCGCCGCATTTATGACCTTGATGAATAAAGTATTCGAACTGTACCTGGATGTCTTCGTGATAGTATTTATTGATGACATTCTGGTCTACTCAAGGACCGAAGACGATCATGTATGTCATTTAGCACTTGCTATGGGAAGCTAAGGGAGCGTAGCTTGATTGCAAAGTTTAGTAAGTGCCAGTTCAAGCTCCAGGAAGTTGCTTTCCTGGGCCATGTCATCAGTGAAGCAGGATTAGCAGTGGATCCTGCCAAGGTACGAGCAATAAGGGGATGGCCACCTTTGAAGTCTGCAGTGGATGTGCGCAGTTTCTTAGGGCTTGTTGGTTACTACCGCAAGTTTGTTGAGGGATTCTCGAAGATCACTCTTCCCCTAACCACCCTGACGAAGAAGGATGCCGCATTTACCTGGATAGCTCAGTACGAGGCAGCATTCCAGGAGCTGAAGGACAGGCTCGCCTCAGCCCCGATCCTTGCCCCTCCATCTGGGAAGGAGGGATTTTAGATCTATACTGATGGATCCTATTAGGGGATGGGTGCAGTATTGATGTAGCACGGGCATGCCATAGCATATGCATCGAGGCAGCAGAAGAAGCATGAGTAGAACTACCCAGTACATGATTTAGAGCTCGGGGTTGTGATCTTTGCCTTGAATATTTGGAGGCACTAGCTTTATGGGGTTCATTGTGAGATCTTTTCTGATCACAAGAACCTCAAGTATATAGATACTCAGAAGGATCTAAACTTACACCAGCGAATGTGGCTAGAGTTCCTATGTGATTACGCCTACACCATGCACTATCATCCAGGGAGGCATACACGGTGGTGGATGCCTTGAGTAGGAGAGCCGGTACATCTGGACCGGAGCCCCGAATGATGGCTATGGAGATGGTGAAGATGTTAGAGGACATGGAGATCACATCGGTATCCAGGGCCGAGCCTGAGGCCTACAGATAGTACCTAGCTGCCTTGAGCATTACTTGTGACATCTGATACCACATTAGGACACAGTAGAGACAGGATGCAGCACTGGAGCCGGTATTCAGAATCCTGGGAGGGGGCAGCTAAGGAGTCTACTCATTACAGGATGACCTTGTTCATTTCCGAGGCCGTATATACATATCCGCAGGAGCTGGGATCCGGGAGGACATACTGAGAGAGGCTCATTGCACCAAATATTCAGTGCATCCCAGAATCATCAAGATGTATGCAGACCTGCAGAAGACAATGTTTTGGCCAGGTATAAAGAGGGATGTCACCTATTTTGTCACCCACTGCGAGCCCCGCTGGGTTGTTACAGCCGTTACCAGTCCCCGAGTGGAAGTTTGGAGATATATCCATGGATTTTGTTCACGGTATGCCTCGCTCCCTCTCTGGGAATGACTTTGTATGGGTGATTGTGGATCGTCTGACGAAGGTGGCTAGGTCCATACCGATGAGGAAGGACATACACGTCAATGTGTTGGTAAGACTCTTTCCCGAGCAGTTCGTTCGAAATCATGGAGTGCCCATGACTATCGTTTCAAACCTTGATGGTCGTTTCACCTCCAAGGAGTGGAAAGCAGTGCAAGCTAATTTGGGCTTTCGCTTGACTTTTAGCATGGCCTTCCACCCTGAGATGGATGGCCAGTCAGAGCGGACTGTTGGGAAAAAGATTTCTCTTAACCCCTGAAAATGAGTTGAATATGTTTTCTAAGAAAGAAAAATCAAGGTTAAATAAATATGCGTCGAATAGTATTCGATGCAACGTCGAAGTGGTGTCGACGTTCCTTTCAAAATGAGTCGAAGTAACTTTAAGAAGATTTCGACGTATCCTATGTCGACGTAGCTCTGACTTCGAGTCGAGGCATCTTGAGAAGTCGACGCACCTTAGTCGACGCACCTTCCTTATTCTTCTCTCGACGTCCAACCAGGACGAATTCGACGTTTACGTCGAATAGTAATCGACGCACGTCGATTTCTATGATTAATTCAAAAATTGCCAGATCTCCTTCCTTCTTTTACAGATCTGATTTATATGGAATCAATTTATTCTTTATAGCCGTTCTGAATCATTCTTTTCCTCTAATAGATTCTTGGCTAATTTGATTAAAACCATTATGGACATTATTTGAAATCAGAATGAATTCTTTCCTTCTATTGATATAATTATTATGGAAATATTTCTATCTTTCTATTTCTCTATCTGCTAATCAATTATCCTCTTATAGTATTATTTGAATGGACAGAGCTATAAAATAACAAGGAGGTCGGTAGAGAAGGCAGAGAAGTGATCCACCATATACATATTGAAAAAGAGGAAAAGCTCCCAAGTGAAAAAGAGAGAATTGAGAAATAGTCCTGCAGCAACCATCAAGCTTCCATCTTCTCCTGCTTCTGAAGCCATTCTGCTGCAAACTCTGATAGCTCTCACTAAAAGAGAGAAAAGCTACAAATCTCCTTCTCACTATAGAAGAGATTTCATTCACTACTTCTTGTGCTTCCAATCTTCTTGCTAGGAAGAAGATTCCCTCTTGTCTTCTTCATATTCTTATTTCTTCTTTATAACATTGTAACAGAGTTTTTAGAATCTCTCTTCAAAAAATTCAGTTGTACTGGTTCTAAGAGTCTCCTTTTCAAAAGAATCAGTTGGTTCTAAGAGTATCCTTATCAAAAGACTCAGGGTGGTTCTAAGAGTCTCCTTATCAAAAGACTCAGTGCAAGATAGTGAATTCGTACCAAGGGGGTAGAAGAGTGGACTACCCAAAGTTTGGGGAACCACTATATTTCTTTGTGTTGTGCTGTGATTTTTCTTCTTGCATTTATTTTCTTTACTTGTTTAATTCTTGTTGGTGTGTGGGAAGCACTAATTTGTGATCACTACACACACACATATATATATATATATAATTATTAACTTTGCACAAAAATATTTTAAATCTCTATTCACCCCCCCCCCCCCCCCCTCTAGAGAATTCTAGTTAGGTTAACTGTGCACTTTCAATTGGTATCAGAGATAGGTTGATCTAAAAAGGTTAACTCCTTGATCAAAAAGATCCTACCTCTTATTTATATATATATATTTTTAAAAATTAGTTTTCACATGGCACAAATCAAAGATTATCCTTCCACCAGACCACCAATGTGCAATATTGAAAATTTTGCAGTTTGGAAAACAAGAATTAGGATTTATATGAATTCTATTGATGAAGATTTATTTAATGTTATCTTGACAGGTCCTCCCAAGCCTTATAGAAAAGACTCAAGTGGTGAAGTGACTCAAACACTTGTCCCAAAGGCTGAGTGGACAGTTGAAGAGAAGAAGGCAGGAACATGTGATGCAAAAGCTGTAAATATTCTGGTCTCAACCCTCTTTGATGAAATCTTTCAAAGGGTTATTGATTGTGAATCAGCCAAAGAAATTTGGGAGGCTCTCATAAAGATGGTAGAAGGAAGTGCTGATGAAAGGAAAGATAGGAAAGCTCTATTGATCTCTCAATATGAGATCTTCCAAAAGAAGAATGAAGAAAGCATCTCTGAGATGTATGACAGATTCAGTCTGATCATCAATCAACTAAGGGACTTGGATAGAGAAATCTCTCTCACAGAGATCAATGACAAATTGCTGATGAGTCTCCCAAGTTCATGGGACTCAAGGATATGGGCAATAAGAGACACAAGAGGACAAAGGGAAATTGCAACAGATGCTCTCTTAGGAAAACTCAGATCCTATGAGCAACTGCTGAAAACCAGAGAAGAGAAGAAGAGAAGAGAAAACACCCCAACTTCTTCAAAAGACAGGAACATTGCATTAAAATCAACAGAAGAAGGAAGCTCTGTCACTGAAGAAGAACTATTCAGTTTCCTGGCCAGAAAATTCAAGAAATGGGTCAGGACAGATGGATCAAGAAGGAGAGAGTCATAACCAAGGTATGACAAAACTCCTACTAAAGAAATTGTTTGTTATTCTTGCAGGAAACCTGGACATATTGCCCCAGAATGTCAAAAAAATGCTAAGACAAAGAAAGACCTGAAAAAGAAAGATCTCAAGAAAAAGGGGAAGAAGAAAGAAAGAGGCTTTATTGCAGAAGCCTGGAGTGAAACAGACTCTGAGGACAGCTCCTCTTCTAAGAGTGACAATGAAGAGCCTAAGCAAGAAGACCTATGCATAATGGCACTTGAAGGCTCAAAGAAAGATGATGATGCTAAATCATGGAGTGAGACAGGATCAGAAGAAAGCATATCTTCTGAAGATGAAAGAGAAAATAGCCTTATTCTCATAGAGGAATCTGAGGATAAGGAGGAGGTAAGCATTTTTGATGAAATAGATTTTCAAAGTGATAATTTCAGAAATGATTTTATGGGAATGTGTCTAGATCAACTAAAAGCTAATCAAGAAATTAAGGATCTAAAAGAAAAAATTAATATGGCTAAAAACCAGAGAAATAGAGAAGTTAAATGCTCTAAAAATTATGAATTAAGGGCTAACATCATAGAAAAGGAAGTAGAAAGGGCTAGAATAGAAAACCAGCTCCTTAAGGATAAGGTATCCCAGGCAAAAGCTTTTGAAGAATCAATAAAAATGAGAAGCCAAACTCTCAAGGAAATCACTGAACAACAAAAAAGGAGACATAAAAATCTTGGTCTAGGGGTTGATCCCTCAACCAGCCAAATTCCATCCAACAAACCTGCTTGGATGATCCCTATAAATTCACCAAACCTAGCAAATCAAACCAAGAAAAAGACTCACTAAATAAGGAAGAAGACTCCCTCAAGGAAATAAAACAATTTGATGAAACATCATATTATTCAGCTGATGACTCTCAAACTTCATCTGAAGAAGCAATTAAGCCAAAAGAAACAATACATAAAAGAGCCAAATCAGAAAAAGGAAATTTATGAAGATACAGTTGCGTCGACTTCATATCGACATATGAATGATAGTGCATCGAATTCTACTCGATGCAATCTCTTAGATGCCTCGAACTCAACTCGACGCTTGAATAAAAGTAAGTCGACATCAAATCGACGCAACTTTGTTCATGCGTCGATACCAGATCAACGCTATCTGGAGAAAGCGCCGAATATAAATCAACGCAACTATCAACATACGTCGAATAGATATCAACACATACAAAATCAGAGCAACTTAAATGCCTATCCTCCAAAAACCTTCCATCTTAACCCCTATTCAGGACCCATTCATCCTAATCATGATTTCTATCCTAATCAACACCTCTATCCTAACCAAACTTTCTATCCTAACCAAAATTCCCATCTAAATCAAACTTTCTATCCTAATCAACACTTCTATCCCTCTCTAAACTCAAAATCTCATAATACTAAGATAATCAAGTGCTACATATGTAACAAAACTGGTCACCTTGCCAAACAATGTTGGCACAATCAATCAAACTATCTGTGAAAATTAGTCCAAGACTAACTTAGAAACCTTTAGGATTAGGAAGAGATAAAAAGAAATAAACACCTAGAATTTTTCAGGAAAATTAAAAGTCACGTCGACTTCTAATCGACGCACCGTCGATGACTCAACTCAATAAGTGAAATCGACGCATGCATCGATTACAATCGACGCATACGTCGATACGAAACCCTAACATCTTAACGCGGGCTGTATCGACGCTTACGTCGAATTCCACTCGACGTAACATCGATTTCATGAAAACGAGCGGCAATACTAAAATATTTTCGGTCACATCCACTGAAGTACCGAATAAGCCTCGAATAGTGTCGCATTTCGACGTTTCACCTAACTTAAAAAGACTCTTCAGTTAGAAACCTTCACTACTCTGCATCCTTCATCCTTCTTGCTCCTCAGTCCAGCCAATTTATTCGTCTCTCACTCACTGACCTAAAATGGCTCCGAAGACCAACTCTGGTTTCGACATTGACCTTGAATCTTTCCAAGCCGCCGCAGAAAACTACAAGAGCATCATTGTTCTGTTCACTGAAGCTGGACTAGATAAGCTCATCTCCACAAGATGCAAGCTCCTCGAAACAGAGCTAAACAGAGCTGATGACTCATGTTCAGATATCTGAACAAAAAGAAATCCAAGGAACAATCCATGAGACATCTATCTCAATATCTGCAGAACACATTAGGACAACCTTTGATCTTCCATCAGGTACACCCTAATATTATCTTTGTTCAAAGCAAATAGGGAAAGAAAATCAGCTTCTAAAGAAGAACTAAATAAGTCTTCATCACTCCCTTATTAGGTGATGAATCGATAGACCTCACACCTGATGAAATCAAGCATCTGCTAACCACCATGAAGTTTTCAAAAGATAGACCAATCCATCTAAAGAAAATAGACTTTTCTGAGGAGTACAGACTGCTAGCAGATATAGTAGGAAAAATCCTGCTATACAAGACCTCAACCCATGATGCAGTGCCCAAGCAGCAACTGAATATCATGGGGGCCCTGGTGCTGAAGAAGAAGGTGGACTGGGCCACATGCTTGCTCAAGATGATAAGCTCTAAATACTTACACAAAGAAAATGCATATATGAGGATAATGAGTCAAGTACTCTTCCACTCCTTCCCTGACCTATGTAGGTCAAAAGGAATCCCTATTCCTCCAGGGAAAAGGATGTCAATAGCTCTATTCTCCAAATGGACCAGGAAAATTCCTAAGCCTGGTTCCATTCCTGAAAAGACTCCATCTCCTCCTAACTCTCCTGTTCATCAATTTCCTCCTCCTCCTCCTCAAAGAGACAATCCTTCTCTACCACCATCATCTACTCCACTAGTCTCTACCACTCTCACAACCCCTCCTCTACCTACATCTTCTCAAACACCTGCTCAAACAACAGTTTCTCCATCTCTTCCTCCTCATACTTTCTCATCCTCTCCACCTCCTTTATCACCCATACCTCATGTATCAACTAACTTCTCTCCAGCTTCATCACCACCTCCACCACTCTCTCCTCATCACCAACCACAACATGAACCATCTGCATCCACTGAAGCTCTCCTCACTCAGTGCAATGCATCAGCAGCTCAAACATTCCAAGCAATGCTGGATGAGCACTACTCCCAGATTCATTCCTCCATCCTACACATGCACACCCAAATAGATGGGGTCAGTGCCTCTGTGCAAAGTCTGAAGACCTCTCTCTCTTCCTCTAGAGTAACCAGGTCTTTCTTAACCTCCTTGGCCAAGAAGGTCAAGAAGGGGGAGAAGCTAGATGAAGAGCAGCCCTCCACTCCTAAATCTCTTTCCCACAAGTCAATTGGAAATGAGAGAGTACCTGAGCTACATATTGAAGAACAAACAATAGAGGTACTCAATATAGCAAGAGAGGCTGCAAATCAAGTGGTACTGTTACAAGGGGAGGTAAGCAGAGCAGAAAATGAAGTTGAAAAGGAAGATGTGGCAGATGGTGAGAAAAATAAAGAAGTTGAAACTCAGGGGGAGCTAGATACTGTGATAGGTGAAAAAGGAGCTCAGGGGCCAGGTACTGCTATGACTGAAGCTGAAACTGAAAAAGAAACTGAAGAGGCAGAAGTAGAAGCAACCAAGGAAGTTCCATCCCAGAGGGAGCAAACTGATGTAACTCAAGGGGAGCTGAGTCAACTACCTGGTGCTGAGAAGGAGCAACCCCCCTCTCTTAAAACAGTTGTATTCACTAGAAAAAGGAAGACTCCTCCTACCCCTCCTGAAATGCCTGAAAAACAATGACTGATATATTTATGGTTGAATACTGATTGATCTGAACATGAAGTTTGTTTATAAGATTTCCTTTTCTAATTTCTCTTCTACTTGCTTAAATATATTCCTTACCTATATAAATACTTTGCTGTGATTGATCATATGCTGATACAATTTCTCTCTAAATAGGGTTAAGACAAATAGGGGGAGATTGTTGGGAAAATGATTTCTCTTAACCCCTGAAAATGAGTTGAATATGTTTTCTAAGAAAGAAAAATCAAGGTTAAATAAATATGCGTCGAATAGTATTCGACGCAACGTCGAAGTGGTGTCGACGTTCCTTTCAGAATGAGTCGAAGTAACTTTAAGAAGAATTCGATGTATCATATGTCGACGTAGCTCTGACTTCGAGTCGACGCATATTGAGAAGTCGACGCACCTTCCTTATTCTTCTCTCGACATCCAACCAGGACGAATTCGACGTTTACGTCGAATAGTAATCGACGCACGTCGATTTCTATAATTAATTCAAAAATCGCCAGATCTCTTTCCTTCTTGTATAGATCTGATTTATATGGAATCAATTTATTCTTTATAGCCGTTCTGAATCATTCTTTTCCTCTAATAGATTCTTGGATAATTTGATTAAAACAATTATGGACATTATTTGAAATCAGAATGAATTCTTTCCTTCTATTGATATAATTATTATGGAAATATTTCTATCTTTCTATTTCTCTGTCTGCTAATCAATTATCCTCCTATAGTATTATTTGAATGGACAGAGCTATAAAATAACAAGGAGGTCGGCAGAGAAGACAGAGAAGTGATCCACCATATACATATTGAAAAAGAGGAAAAGCTCCCAAGTGAAAAAGAGAGAATTGAGAAATAGTCATGCAGCAACCATCAAGCATCCATCTTCTCCTACTTCTGAAGCCATTCTGCTGCAAACTCTAATAGCTCTCACTAAAAGAGAGAAAAGCTACAAATCTCCTTCTCACTATAGAAGAGATTTCATTCACTACTTCTTGTGCTTCCAATCTTCTTGCTAGGAAGAAGATTCCCTCTTGTCTTCTTCATATTCTTAGTTCTTCTTTATAACATTGTAACAGAGTTTTTAGAATCTCTCTTCAAAAAATTCAGTTGTACTAGTTCTAAGAGTCTCCTTTTCAAAAGACTCAGTTGGTTCTAAGAGTCTCCTTATCAAAAGACTCAGGGTGGTTCTAAGAGTCTCCTTATCAAAAGACTCAGTGCAAGATAGTTGTTGGAACATGGTCTTCCGCATCTCCTAGGTTTGAGAATAACAAATCCTATGTGTATTTGATCTTGTGTGTTCAAGTGTGCAGGTTTAATAGGTCCGCATGACTCAAGAAGTACACATGATGACTGCCCCCAAAATTGAGGCCAAAATTCGAAAAGGCTCACTAGCGCCGGCGGTAGCGATAGCGACCGGCGCTAGCGATGATTAGCGCGATTCTGGCAGAGTTTTTAGAAAGAGCTAATGCCCGGCGGTAGCTACTAGCGCTGGCGGTAGCATGGCGCATAAGAGGCATAGAGAAAAATGTTGCCACGGATTGAAGATCCTGCCGCGCAAAACGTTTCCTAATCCGGGCTAGCACCGGCGGTAGCGCTTGGGCTATATAAAGGACCCCTCACCTCTCGTTTCAGAGATATTAGGGAGAGAGAGAGGCAGTGCTACAACTCCAGAGGCCATCTTGGCCGAAACTTGAAGCCCTAGCGAAGCTCTGCAAATTTCTGAAGGAGGATTACATCACGCCGGATCCAAACGAAGTCCGCTTCTACAAACGCTGATTCTACAGTCGATCTTCGCCTCCATCTTCAGAAGTTCATCTTAAGGGAAGTTTTATTATTTTATTTATCTTTCTTTGTAAACGGTAGTGAAATCGCCTTGTGTTGGCGACTAGGTCTGGGGTAGGACTTAGGGCTGAAATTCGCCTCGTGTTGGCGACTAGATCTAGGCTAGGTCTAGGGGGTGCTCGAGGCCTTTCTAGGGATAGATTGGCTAGAGCGGCTTGAGGCCGTATCTGGGGAGAGATCGGCTAAAGCTAACCTTTTCGCGGGGATACGAGTCGGTATAGAAAACGAAAAAGGATTTTTATTAGTCGCCTCCGATTTCCAGCGTCATAGAAATCAAGTTTTGTAAAACATTATTTGATATTAATAAAGCATGTCTTTTCATTATTGTTTTACTTTATTTCTCATTATATTAATCTTGCAATATTTCAAAGTTATCTAAATATAATCTTAAGTTTTTAAAAACCCTTATTCACCCCCCTCTAAGGGCGCCGACCGATCCAACAAGTGGTATCAAAGCGGTTTTATTCCAATCGGATTAACAACCGGGAATAATGGCGTCTCATGATCTCGCTTCTACTAGTGGGGGAAATTTTTGTGAAGAATAAAAATCACCTACACCACCTTTATTTGAAGGGACAAATTATAAAAGATGGAAAATCTTAATTGAAAAATTTATTAAAACTTTAGACATCGAAGTTTGGAATTTAGCAATAGCAAGACCTGCAAATGAATCAAATAAAAAGGAACTTCAATTAAATGCAAAAGCTAAACATTATTTATTTTGCGGTCTATCTAATGAAATTTTCAAATTCATATATTGCTTTTCTAGTGCATACAAAATATGGCACTTTCTTGAAGAAATGTATAATCTTCCTCTCGCAGGTGTGGAACAAACATAGGAGGAAAAGAACATACAAGCATCCATTATCATTCAAGAAGATCTCTCTCGGAGCAAAGCCATGGAGAATATTGAAATAGAGAAAGAGAACATTACATCAAAAGAAGATGAAAACTCATCTGTGATCGAGGAAGGACCAAAAGATAACGAAGGAACTTTATGCACATATTTTGCCTCTACCAAAAGCGCTGTAAGAAAGTCAAAAATCTTCTTCTTGTGTGATAACTTCCATTTCTAGTTTCAATATACTAAAAACGGCTAAACGTAAGATCAAGAAATTGAAAATCACTATTAAAAATTTACATTTAGAAAATAAGAGATTAAAAGCTAATGTTAATTTAGAATCAAATTGTGATGTGGTTTCACCATCTTGTCCTTTACTTGAAAACACAAAACCTTGTTTTGATTATTATAATATTAAGGAAAAACTCATGAAACTTGAAAAGGATTTTATTTTAGTAAAAGAACAAAATGAAAAATTATGTTTAGAAAATACTTCCTTGAAAAATGATTGTGCTAAGTGCAAAGATTTTAAAATTGAAATTAAAGAGATGGATGAAACATTTGATGAGTTTTGAAATGAGTATCAAAATCATATTGACTCTATTGTCTCCACTCTTAAAAATAGCACAACAGCATATAATAAAGCTAGGCATAATCTAAAGATAAAGAATGATGAATTAAAATCAAAAATCAACTTGCTTATGAAAATTATAAATACAAATTCAAAATATACAAATTTAGAATATCAAGCAATATCTAAAAGCAAGTTGAATACAAATATCTTAACTAAACCTAATAATGGGAATAAGAAACAAAATGTTTTTTCATATCAAAAACCAAATCATCATTATTTACAAAATCATGTTTCTCCCAACTTAAAATTGAAATTACACAAATTTCCTATAAATGATAATTTCAATTATAATCTTCAAAGGAAAGAAAATCATCATGGAAATTTGATAAATAAGAATAATATTAAACCAATGTTTGAATGGCGGCCAAAAGTTAAAGATGAAACACAAACACAAATCAAAAGGGCCCATTCAATCACATCTCCCCAAAAGCAAACACGATGCATTTGGGTACCCAAAGGAACCGTCGCACCCGGTCCTCTTTGGATACCTAAATCTCTCAATCATTAGTATCTCATCATTTGCATGAAGTAGAGATCAATTAAAAATGAAATATCATTTCTCTACTTCATGATATACTTAAACCTTCTTTTTGTTTATTCTCTTTTGTTTCTTCTTAAACTATCATGCTATGATCACTCTATGTATCTTGAAAAGTCATATCATTTTGTTTAGTGATCTACTTATCCGTTTTATTTAAATCCATTACCCTTAAATGTCTTGAACTATCATTATTAATTAAATATTGAAATTATTATCAAGACTAATGAAATTATTTTAAATAAATAATAAAGGGCTTAGGCAAACAAAAAAATTAAAATGCACAATGTGTTGATTATTATCTATCTTGTGTGATGAATATGATAGCCCTTATATTTGAGAAAATTTACAATAACTCTTCAAACTAACCAAAAATAGCTTCTCACTTCTTTCATATTCACTATTCACCTCACAATCTTTCTTTAAAATATTCTGAAAAATGTTGAATATGACTTGTGCTACATGCTTCACCATCATAATTATGTAATATCAAAAGATCTTTAAATTCCAACATTACAAAAGATCCACTTAGTTCTAACATTTGATTGGTGATCATAATAAGTACATTAATGAATTAATGAAGTATGACTTGCATGTATCTCATTTGATTATAAACCATAGAATCAACTTTATATTAATAAATCAAATGAAATCATAGATTCATTCCATGTAAAAATATTAAATCACGCTCTTGAATACATGCAACATTATCTCAATTAATCTTGTGGTATAACAATTGCAATCAAACTCATTATTCTAGCATTATCAACTAATAGATATTATTCATGCTAGTTATCTCATATTATCATAATGAATTAATTACGAAGTAAAATAAAATAAAATTGAACGATAAAATAACTATGTGACTTTAAATTGTTTCCATTGGACTAAAATGCTTATGAATGTGCATGATATTTTTTTGCATGAACATTATTTTCTAAATCACTAAATTATGCATATTTGTTCCTTCATGTCTTCTCGTGTTTACATTTCCTATCATTCTTCAAACTACATTAGATTGATAAAAGTCTAGAAAAATTTGAATTCACATACATTATGATAATCTATCTTATAGCTCATGCAAGATCTCGTTTGTTATAACTTGAGATAGGTGTCCTAAATCTTTCATGTTAAAACATGCTTACAAATGCAATTTTCTTCATTTTTAACCATCAAAAACATTTCCAAAAACTCTGCAAATTCAGCATGAAACTACTAATGGGACACCTAATCAAGTTCAAACATCAAAATTTTCAAAACCCTAAAAAATCACTTTCTGTTTCCCGCGCTAGCGCTAGCGCCGGCGCTAGCGTCGAGGTTTATTTTTCTGTAATTTTAAAATTTTGAAAAATCCCTAAAAATATATTAATCTATGGGTACAATTCATTTCTGCATTTTTGCTTTATTATATTTTTGAAAAATCAAATACAAAAATAGAAAATCCAAATTACAAAAATATGTTTTGCTTTCTATTTTTTTAAAAGTCTATTTTTTCATAAAAATCAAATACAAAAATATAAAACAAAAAAATTTATCAAAAAATTGTTATTTTTGAACATAACTTTTTACTTGTATCTTGCGAAAGGGTGATTTGGGCTATCATCCCATCATATCACATAGTACCGGGCGAACCTCTCACAAGGTAGTCCTCGGGAAGTCCAAGATCAATTTTATAAGTTCAAACTTTAAATAATGATTATTTTTCAAAAAATATCAAAAAATATTGTATGGACTTTATTGTAAAATCAAGCATGATTTAATATATTATTTAGTACTTCTATAATGTTGCGATTTATCATCTCAAACTACTTTGAACATTGTTTTCTTCATGCTTTGATATATCTATTAATATGTGCATCAATTTTATGTTAAAGGTTGTGTAGGATCAAGCTTAGCATGCCTCTAAGTATGAGAAATGTTTTATGTTTGATAATGATATTTATTCACTCACCCTTTTTGGCATTGTCTACATATGTGTTTAATCTAAGAATACTTGTGTATGTTTTGTATTAGTACAATGGATTAAAATTGCACAAGTATCTTACCTACACTCCTTCTTTTTCACTCTTAAGAATTAAGAAAAGTGGTTATATTTTTTTTCTCATAAAATCTATTGATTTGCAAAACAAGTGTATTCAGAGAACTTTGTACAAAACAAAATTATAAAATAAATGACAGATAACTCCACCAAGCACTACTTGAACCTCCTGATAAGTCTTAATGAGCATTGTGAGGTTGAGCACCTTGGAAAGAATAATAGAGTGTCTTGTGCAAATCAAATCTTTCTTTCAAAAGTAAGAAAAACCACTTTCTCTTAAGTACACCGGATCACTAGTCTCAAAATTCAAAATAAAATATGTGATCCCCCAAGCACTACTTTGCACCCTGATAAGTCTTGATGAGCATTGTGTGTGCAAACCACCTTGGTAGTTGTACATTTTTTTTGTGCATTAAAGTGTGTGGAAGTAATCTTATTTGTGTTTTATTGTGCTTCTTACTTTACATATTACTTGTATTTTTGATTAAAACATTTGTTTACTCTTCTCAAAAATACACTTATGTGCACATCATTATCTTCCATAACACTTCTTTTCATGAGTATTGGATCCTAATGCTAATTCTATATTACTTTTTATTTATGAAATGCACTAGATAACCTAGCATGCTTTCTACAATGTTTGGTATGATTTGAAACTGTAAATTGAAATAACAGTGTAGTAATCTCTTTATGATAATATTATTTCATGCTTGGTTACTTTTTGTCAACCATAAAAGATTTTCATTGTAACATGATTTACATAAAACATCTTCTATTTGAAATTAACTCATATATCTTTTTATGGATTATCCTTGATTAAAATAAGATGTTTCATGTATTTCTACAAGTCTTCCGCATCATCACCATATAATTTTTACCTTGTGCTTTCATGCTTATATCAAGTCTAAAATCTCAATTTTTCTAAAAACAAATGGTAGACTTGCTTGGTAGAATTTATATTGGTTGTTCCAACACGCATATCATTTCTTATGCTAAAAACTTTGATTTAATTCTCTGAAAACTTTCATGCTAAACACTCCTCCAACAAGTAAAATATTGCTTATAAAAACATCCTCTTATTATTGAATTTCAAATCAAATTTTACCTCTTACTTATAATTGCTAAAAGGATGTTGTATCTTTATTCGAAAATGCTTCAACTCTTATCTTTATAAAGTTCATTTTGAAATCAAAAACATCTCCTTTTTTGAACTTAAACTCTTATTTAGTATTATGATGTTTCTTTTTTCTTCCGAACTGCTCAAACTCTGATTCATTCATGAATTTCAATATAGCTAAGAGTATTTTATTTCTAAATAAAAATCCATATGCTATGAAACTTTCCATTAGATTTAAATGCTTAATGTTTCCAATAATTGTTATCCATGACTTCATTTCTCACCATAGCGGGGGCGTAGGGTTGTAGACATTAGATAACCTTATCTAGTCATGTCTTGTCCTTAACCGGGGAGGGTTCCAGTGGGGCCTTGCGAGGCACTGGGGGGAAAGAGTGCTAGGTTGAGTTTTGTCTAGTGTTTGCATAAGGGACTAACACCCCAACCTACGACATGTTTGCAGCTCCTCATGCCCATCCGTCACTTAGTACGGGGCTAGGGTGTAGACGTATTGTCTGGGTAGATTGGTTACTTGGAAATCACTATTTTTATGCTTAAAACTCTTATATAAAGGGGAAATCATTACTTTTGCTCAAACTAAAAACTCTGATATATTTATACAAAAATTATTCTAACAAGTGGCTCTAAAACTCCTTATCATTTCCTTCTCACTCAAAATCTCGATCATGCTTTATCTTATTATCCAACTTTTCTATAGGTGCATCCCTACCCACTTTTGCTAATAACAAAGGGGGAGAACTAACATGATAAAATGCAAAAGGGGGATAACTAACATGATAAAAATATAATCCGCTATCAAAATAAAAACCCAACATGATTGATTAAGTTGATAGCATACATATTAGGGGAGCATTCACATAGGGGGAGCATATATTTAGGGGGAGCAATTCTAAATGCTAAAATCAATAATTATCCTAAGTCATCTCTCACACACACACAAGTAGAGTTTCATCATGCTTATTTATTAATGCTTTGATTTATCATTAATGGATTTGTTATTATCAAAAGGGGGAGTTTGTTGGAACATGGTCTTCCGCATCTCCTAGGTTTGAGAACAACAAATCCTATGTGTATTTGATCTTGTGTGTTCAAGTGTACAGGTTTACTAGGTCCACATGACTCAAGAAGTACACATGATGACTGCCCCCAAAATTGAGGCCAAAATTTGAAAAGGCTCACTAGCGTCGGCGGTAGCGATAGCGCCCGGCGCTAGCGATGATTAGCGCGATTCCGGTAGAGTTTTTAGAAAGAGCTAGTGACCGGCGGTAGCTACTAGCACTGGCGGTAGCATGACGCACAAGAGGCATAGAGCAAAATGTTGCCACGGATTGAAGATCCTGCCGCGCAAAACGTTTCCTAATCCGGGCTAGCGTCGGCGGTAGCGCTTGGGCTATATAAAGGATCCCTCACTTCTCGTTTCAGAGATATTAGGGAGAGAGAGGCAGTGCTACAACTCCAGAGGCCATCTTGGCCGAAACTTGAAGCCCTAGCGAAGCTCTGTAAATTTCTGAAGGAGGATTACGTCACGCCGGATCCAAACGAAGTCCGCTTCTACAAACACTGATTCTACAGCGGATCTTCGCCTCCATCTTCAGAAGTTCATCTTAAGGGAAGTTTTATTATTTTATTTATCTTTCTTTATAAACGGTAGTGAAATCGCCTCGTGTTGGCGACTTGGTCTGGGGTAGGACTTAGGGCTGAAATTCGCTTCATGTTGGCGACTAGATCTAGGCTAGGTCTAGGGGGTGCTCGAGGCCTTTCTGGGGATAGATTGGCTAGAGCGGCTTGAGTCCATATCTGGGGAGAGATCGGCTACAGCCAACCGGTTCGTGGGGATACGAGTCGGTATAGAAAACGAAAAAGGATTTTTATTAGTCGCCTCCGATTTCCAGCATCATAGAAATCAAGTTTTGTAAAACATTATTTGATATTAATAAAGCATGTCTTTTCATTATTGTTTTACTTGATTTCTCATTGTATTAATCTTGCAATATTTCAAAGTTATCTAAATATAATCTTATGTTTTTGAAAACCCTTATTCACCCTCCCTCTATGGGCGCCGACCGATCCAACAATAGTGAATTCCTACCAAGGGGGTAGAAGAGTGGACTACCCAAAGTTTTGGGAACCACTATATTTCTTTGTGTTGTGCTGTGATTTTTCTTCTTGCATTTATTTTCTTTACTTGTTTAATCCTTGTTGGTGTGTGGGAAGCACTAATCTGTGATCACTACACACACATATATATATAATTATTAACTTTGCACAAAAATATTTTAAATCTCTATTCACCCCCCTCTAGTGAATTCTAGTGAGGCTAACTGTGCACTTTCACGGACGATTAGGACTTTGGAAGATCTGTTGCGACTATGTGTTCTAGATCAAGGAGAGCCGTGGGAGAGACTGCTGCCCTTGGTTGAGTTCTCTTTCAATAATAGTCATCAGGCAAGCATCGACATCGCTCCTTATGCGGTGCTTTATAAAGCAGGTGTAGGACACCTTTATCATGGGTCCAAGATGAGGACCCGAAAGCATTGGGGGTGAAATTCATTGAAGATACCGATGAAATGGTCAGATTGATTCGAGACCGCATGCTCGAGGCACAGAGCCGACAGGCCAAATATTATGATGTGAAGCATAGGGAAGTGGAGTTTTAGGTTGGTGATAAGGTGTTCTTGAAGATCAGGCTGATGCACAGAGTGTCTCGTGTTCGGGGAAGGAAGAAGCTCAGTCCTCGCTATATGGGGCCTTATACCATTCTGGAGCGGATTGGCCCCTTACCCTATCGGTTGGAGCTACCATCAGAGTTGGAGAATCCGCATGACGTCTTTCATGTATCCTCCCTTAGGAGGGCATTGCTTCACCCTGATCAGCATGTTCCAGCTACGTCGAGCCCTGTGGGAACCGATAGATTTGTCCGGCTCGAGCCTGTGCGCATAGTGGATACCGAGACTAGAGTGCTGCGGTGAAAGAGTGTTCTATTGGTGAAAGTTATGTGGTCCAACCACGGACGAGAAGAATACACTTGGGAGCCGATGGACCTTATGCAGCAACGTTACCCGGGACTGTTTCCCCCATGTATGATCTAAACTAGCTTGTCCTACTTCGTTTCAATACCCGTAGCCCCAAACTCAAATTTTGGGGATGAATTAATTTTTTTGTTTATTGTATTTGTAACGTCCCACTTCAAAATAGACCCCTCGAGTGACACGGGTCACTTGGAAATGCTTGGGCTAGGTAGGAATCTTGAGATCCTAATGGTGCCATGGATGAGCCCTGATCTCCAGGAGTGGGTGTAACCCTTATCCCTTGAAGCTAGGAAGCAAATGGCAAAGAAATTGGTATCAGGGAGCTAGCACCAGCGGTAGCGGCCGAATCAGTGCACGTGATTTCTTCCATGGTGGGTGGCCTAAATTGCCTAAAACTAAGTTAATAGTGAAATTAAAAGCCTATAAGCAGCTGGTACCTAGTTGTGGAGTTTCAACATATGGCTTGGAAAGTTGGAATTGCATTTAATGCTCATTAATGCAAATCTCTCTCTCTCTCTCTCTCTCTCTCTCTCTCTGTGTTCATTCTCCCCTAACCCAAATGGGCTGAACTCTCCTAATCAGAGGGCTCTATTCATCCTCTTTTTATTCATCATCATCTTCTTCTTTTTCTTCATCTTCTTCCTCACACCTCAAGGTGTTAACCTAGGGTTTTTGAAGGAGCAACCTTGGAGAAGGGCTTGAGCTCGGCCGACCGCCGCCATACCGCCGAGAAGACAACCGCGATCATCGACCGGAAATTAGGTGACTTTTGACCCCTCTCCCTTGGTGATATATCTTTAGATCTAATTAGGAAAGACATTGAGCTCAAAAGAGCTTGATTTAGTGAGATTAATAGAGTTTCGTAGGAAGTGGCCACGCTAGAGCATATGTTTTAGGGCGTTGTTCGCTGCGTGTATGTCTTCGATCAACTCCTCTCTTCAATACGAAGTTAAAGGAGTTGATTTTGTGAAGATCGGTGGCCTAATGAGGGAGTGTTGGAGGAGAGAAGGTGTAATGCCCTAATTTCTTGTGGAGGAAGATGATGAATAGTCCATGTTAAAAAGGGCATTAATTATAGATATGGTAACAAACTTTGAACTTGAATCCTATTAGACATATACATAGTGATGGGAGTCCAACCATTAGGGAAAGAAAGAATATGTATATGATTTGGATATGGGCTGCCAGGGAAGTAATTTGGAGGTGAATAACAGAGGATCTGCTTCCTGTTAGCTAGTGCTCGGCAGTAGCGCTACCGCCGGCGCTAGCATGTCAACTGGTCGACGGGAAGGGATAACTTCCCGTCAACTCTTAATGTCAACGGGAAGGAGTGCTGGTAGAATCACTAGCACCCGGCGGTAGCCCTATCGCCGGCGCTAGCGTGTCAGCTAGTCGACGGGAAGGGATAACTTCTCGTCGACACTTAATATCGACGGGAAGGAGTGCTGGTAAAATCACTAGAGCCCAATGGTAGCCCTATCGCCGGCGCTAGCGTGTCTATTGGTCAATGGGAAAGGATAACTTCTCGTCATCACTTAAGGTCGATGGGAAGGAGTGCTGGTAGAATCACTAGCGCACGGTGGTAACCCTACCATGGGCACTAGCGTGTCGACTGGTCGACGGGAAGGGATAACTTACCGTCGACACTTAATGTCGACGGGAAGGTGTGTCGAATGGATCACTAGTGCCTGGCCGTAGCACTACCGCTGGCACTAGCAAACATAGAACTTCAGGATCTCCCCTTTGGTGTGGTAGGAGTTCTTGGGTTCCGATGTTAATTGGGCGAGGCATAAATGAATGTTGTGATTCTGAAATGGGACATTGCGATGCATAATTGAATGAAGAATTTATAGGACATGTTTATATAAATGCTCACATCGTTTGATAATCTTTTGGATGATTATATATGTGATAACCTCTCAATATGGGTGATAGCTTCAAGGGTGTTGAAACACACCGTGAATTGAGCACGTGAATTGAATATTGATGATGAGTTGCGCTTACTAATTTAGTAAAATATGAATATGACTCAATAGGCACAAGTAGTCCTGCAGGGTCTCATAGAGTAATTTCTGTGTTAAACGCACACCACTACACGAGAGTTATAACAACTCGGTATGGGTAGCATTGATGGCTTGATGTGGGTTAAAAGATATGGTCATATCTTATGGTACAATATTAAGGACCCATTAGTTGGGGGCCTTGGATGCTAATTAGCATCAGCATTGATTATATGAGGAGAAATGTAATAAGGCTCCTTTCACGAGTCCTTGGGTGCTTGATAGCATGGGTTGTGCATGGGAATTACATGAATGTGCATGGTTTACACATGGTGGTGTAATGATCCTGGTTGGAGGATTACTTATGGCGGGTCTACGGGCTTGCTAGTCGTGACACCGACAAAAGCTGGCAGATAGACTCTAGACCTATTGGGCTGGACTCTTGGTGCTCACATCCCAAAGACCCCTTCCATGTTATGAAGACTCGGCATGATGCGAGCAGTGCGCAGGCTCTCCACTCTGTGTTCATAGCATCGAGGCATACATTGGCCTAGGTCTGGTAGTGTTCATACCCGCCTAGTAGTGGAGAAGTTCATTCCACTTCCACTGTCTGGCCACGACGGGGGCGCCTGAGAGGTTAGCTACCCATCGAAAAGTGGGAATTGCAGGTCTCTGTCAACATAGCAAAAATGCATGGGTGATTCATCATATCATAATCATTGCATTGCATTCATCCTTTCATGAGCATAACATCGCACCGCATTGGATCCTCATCATATAAACTTGTATGGGCACCTTTATATGATGGGTTACTCTATGCTCAGATTCTTAACTTATAAGCTTGTTTGGGCATTCTTATAAGTTAAGTTCAATTCAGTTATCTATATACTCTGCATGCTTATACTCTGTCGCTGACCATACTACTTGTTAGATGTACATTTTATACATTTGATATACTATTGTGATTACATCTTTCATTGCCACCTGCTTTTGCTACTACTGTCTATATTGCAGCTTCTCTTCATTCCCTTCCGCCCGGTGCCTTGGAGTCGCCAGGGGAGAGGATGTGAAGCCACTTAGTCTTTATGATTAACGGTTGTTGCACCCCTCTTTTTAGGAGCACACCTAGGAGCAGCAGTGCACGGCGCTGGAGGCGGATAGCCAGGTCAGGACGACAGGGCCGGAGACTACGATATCGTCGATACCATCATTGATATATGTGATCGATAGTTTGGAGATGCAACCCTTGGAGAATTTCTTTTGATACTTTGATATTTGCAGGAGATCTCGGAGCTACCTGTCTTTTGTATAATTGTGACACCTTTACTTATATGTGAATTTATGGCTTCTGTCTTTTATACTATTGAGGGGTTGGCTTGATGATATTAGTTTGGCCGTCAGGATAGGAGTCTTTTGGGAGAGGCTAGATCGTGTGCTTGCTCTTCCGCAAGGCGGCTGTCCTGGGTATAGGACTCCCCTCGACCGGGTCTTGTGTTCTGGGAGGGGGGAGGGGGGTTCTTACACTAGTTGTACTTCATTTTATTTTAATTTGCTTGTATTATTGTTCTAAGGCTTTTTCCTTGTTGTTTTGGAATTTTCCTTAGCATCCATGACCGCGCTGCCTGGTACCTGAGTTCGCTCGGCACCCTGTTCCTGTGTTCCGAGGGGTTTTTCTTATATTTATTGTTGTATCAGGTTCTATGTATTATTTCTTTTCTGTTGGGTATTTCTGCTATGTAATGATTACATTCAACCATTTTCTCTTGTTTCATGGACATTTGTTGTAACATTCCAATTCGCACTAGACCCCTCGGAGATGTTTTGACTCGCCTTGGGTCGGTTTTGGGCAAGGGAGGATTGAGTTCGACGAAGTGCTCTGCGTTCGATGAAAGTATTGACTTCCGTTCGACGAAGTTGAAGGAAACAGGTGTAAATATAAATCTGTGTCAACTCGGCGTAGTGTTGCCAGTTGAGTATGAATTTCTTTGATGCTCTTGCGGCATTCGACAAATTTTAATGGGATATGAACTTTTCCTATATTGTTGCGTCTTCCTACATTCTACATGTTGACAACCTATATAAAGATATATGTGAATATTGTAAAGTTTTGGGAAGGCTTATGTGCTGCACCTTTCACTATACTTTGGTGTGCCAGTAGCGTATTCGCTGCATTGATATCGATGTTGATAGCGGATATTGGTAACTGCGATTGGCATACTGCTAGGCAATAGCAAGTTAGCAATTTTGAGTTGGCTTGATAATAGAGGTTGTATAGTAGAAATGAGTATGCTAATAGCTGAAAATGAGTGTGTTGCTAGCTGTTTGTGGTCTACCAATAGTAAAACGGGCTGAATAAGTGATGGATGGAAGTGATTAAAGCAAGTGAACTTAATTATATTAGTGCAATAACGTGGGGTGCTTATAAAAGTTGCCTCCTAGTTAAATGTGGTGAGCAATTAAAGGTTTTCTTCTAACTGAAATGAGGTGCTATTAAAGGCTTTATGTGGGCTAACAAGTGGACTTTTGGTTAAATGTTAATGGCTTAAATGGGCTGCGATTAAGGGAAAGGCTGGATTTTAATATTAAGCGGCTGGGTTAGTCGGTGGAGACATGATATATGCGGCGTTTTTCTTCTTTCTTCTTATCTAACCTACCGACCCTCTCGCTTCCTCTTCCATTCTCGTCGGGATCGCCTTAGGGCTCGGCGCCGATTCTTCTCTCCAAGCTCTTCTTCCTCACTTAATCTCTCATAGAAGTGGTGGAAGATTGTAGCTAGCTCTGAAGTCAGTGGTTGTCGGCGGTGTTTGAGCAGAGATTAGGTCGTGTTGTGGATTCTTGGAGAAACAAGACCTTGGGGTTTTTCTCATGAAGCACTGTAAGCTCCTATTGCTCTCTTATCTTCTTATGTTCGGAGTTTATGTGGGGATTTTGGGGAGGAATAGGGCATTTAGAAGCCTGTTGGTATGTGTTAACTATGGAAGTTATGTTGGCATTTCGGTTTAGCTGATAGCTTTAGACTTTATGTTTCGATTTCCCGTTCCATGATGTTCACTGTTTTAATTCCTAAAAACAAAATAGCTACAACTCATTTTCTTCATCTTGTTACTATGGGTGTTTAGGTTGCTTGGGTTGATATGTTGGGGGATTCATGAGTGGTGATCTGATGAATCTCTATTTCTCTTATTTTGTTTTGTTTGGTTGGCCAGCTGCTTGTGATACCCCTCTTCCTTCCTGTTTCTAATTTTTAACCGGCGGTATGATTTTCTTGGAGGAGATTTGAGCTGTTATCATTAAAATAACCTTGCAGATCGTTCGGATCGGCTATTACAGCACCTCTGGTCAAATTTGGTTGCTGTACTGGTAGGAGTTTTGGGGGTTTTCATTCTTGCTAAGCTTGGCCAACTATTGCTCTGCAATATTGTTCCATTACCTGCATATTGGAGGATTTTAATGTTGTTGTCTATGGACGTCTATTGCTGTTCTTCTGTCCAGTTAAAGTTGTTAGTAAAGTTCCTTTTGGGGTTTTATTTACCTTGATCGGACGGCTGTTGGTCCCCCTTATATGTTGGGTGTTGGAGTTGGGAAATTTATTGCATGTTGAATCTAGCTAGGCATGCTTCAATTCGGTTTCAATGGGGATTTGTATATGTATTGTCTTGCTAAATCAGGTTGCCTCTTTTGCAGTCTGGAATAGCTGCTTTATTGGGTTTTGCTTTCCTATTTACAGTAAGGCAAAGTATCATTTATTATTGTGGGTTCATTTGTAGCCTCACAGTTTATCTTCCTCTCCTTAGACAAATCATTAGAAAAAGGCTACGTCAAATCTTATGTCAACGTCATAGCTATATTAAGATGCAACCCCGATATAAAGACCATAACAAATTGAACCTAAACAGATATCGTGAAGGATGGGAGTCTTTGGGAAGTTATTAATTTGTTAACTTTTCATGTTGTCTGTTGTTTCCTTTCTTTTTTTAGTTTGGGTAATGTTGACTGATTACATGTTGGATTTTTCTGTGGATCAGGACCATTTAATTAGTCTTGGCCAACTGCCGCCATGCCGCGGAGGAGACAATCGCGAACGTCAGCCGGAAATCAAGTGACTTCCTCCCCTCTCCCTTGGTGCTAGTCTCTTAGATCACAATAGGAGAGATGAAGGCTCAAGAGAGCTTCTCATGTGAGATTTAATGGAGTTCCTTAGGAAGACCAAGCCGGAACCGCAAAATTAGGGCATCGTTCGCCGCGAGGTTCTAGGGATCATTTCTTCTCTTCAAAGGAAGAGATGGGATTTGATTTGGGGCAAACCCATGGTCGTTGTGGGAGAGTGAGGGGAATGATATTTAGGGATTTTAAAAAGGGGGTGAAAAGATCTTCATGTTTGGGGAAGATGATGGATCATGCTCTGTTAAATAGGTTTGCCTTTTATTGTATATTATGTAACAAGGTTGAAAATAGCCCCTTGGATTAGAAGTCCCGGTGTACGTAGATACACGGACTGTTTAGAAGGACTTGGATTAGAAGTCCCGGTGTACGTAGATACACGGATTGTTTAGAAGGGCTTGGATTAGAAGCCCCTGTGTACGTAGATACACGGATTGCTTAGAAGGGCTTGGATTAGAAGCCCCGGTGTACGTAGATACACGGATTGTTTAGAAGGGCTTGGATTAGAAGCCCCAGTGTACGTAGATACACGGATTGTTTAGAAGGACTTGGATTAGAAGACCCGGTGTACGTAGATACACGGATTGTTTAGAAGGACTTGGATTAGAAGTCCCGGTGTACGTAGATACACGGTCTGTATAGAGGGACTTAGATTAGAAGTCATGGTGTATGTTGATACACGGATACAAATGGACCCCGCTGGGGAGGATTACTTGTGGCGGGTCTACAGGCTTGCTAGTCGTGACACCGACAGAAGCCGGCAGTAGACTCTAGACCGGTTAGGTTGGACTCTTGGTGCTCACCTACCCAAGTCCCCTTCTATGTCCTTGGAGGCTCCGCTGTGTGTTCTTAGCGTCGAGCAGTGCGCAGGGTCTCCACTGTGTATTCTTAGCGTCGAGGCGTACAGAGGCCTAGGACTGGTAGTGTTCATACCCTCCTAGTAGTGGAGGAGCCCGTTCCACTGTCTCCGTCTGGCCACGACGGGAGATGCCTGAGCGGTTAGCTACCGCTCAAAAAGCGAGAACTAAAGGTCTTTGTCGACATAGCAAAATATGCATGGGTGAGTTCATCATATCATAATCATTGCATTGCATTCATTCTGCATAATCATAGCATTGCACCGTATCGGGTCCATCATATAAATTAGTATGGGCTCTTTTATATGATGGGTCCCAAATTGGAAACCTTAACTTATAAGTTTGTATGAGCATTCATATAAGTTAAGGTACGATATGAACTGCTTATGCTTCCTCTTACTAGTACTTGCTTAGTGATACTCTGCTTATGCTTCCTGTTACTAGTACTTGCTTCTTGATACTCTGATTATGCTTCCTGTTACTAGTACATGCTTATTGATACTCTGCTTATGCTTTCTGTTACTAGTACTTGCTTATATATGTACCTGTTAGTTAGAGTTATTGCAAGTACTCGGGTACTTATACAATCGACATGTATATACAACCATTCATGTCACCTACTTTGTATATTATTGCTTATATTGCAGCTTTTCTTCCTTTCCTTCCGCCCGGTGCCTTGGAGTGTTTTGAGATGTATCCCTTGGGGCATTTAGCTTGATACTCTGATACTTTTGCAGGAGCTCTCGGAGCTCTTGTGTTTGTACTATTTGGACTCTTACTTATGTGATATTCTCTTTATGGCTTCTTGCTTTTAATTTTATTGATGGGTTGGCGCTGTTTAGTTGGTTTGGCCGGCAGGATAGGCGTCTTGTGGGGGAGGCTAGCTCGTGTGCTGGAGCTCCCGCAAGGCGGCTGTTCTGGGCATAAGACTCCCCTCGGCCGTGTCGTGTGTTCCGGGAGGGGGTCTTACAACTGTTAAGCTATATTCTTGTACTGAAATTTCATATTATTGCATGTTCATTCTTTTGAGGTCTCCATTACATGATTCAGTATCAGTATTTTTTTTTTTGAAATCTGGGTTTTTATGTAAACACCTGTATTTTTCCTTTCACTGTTGTACTCTAATGCTTTCGCATATTTTTAAAACATATTTTCTTCAAATTAATTATTTTAGACCTAATAATGCTAATTCAGCCCCGCCTAACAGGCATTGTTTTTCATTCCCTCATGTATGTGGCATCACGATCCGCCCGAAGCGCGCTCTGTCTTTTGCTTTTTAGACGGGTCAACATAGTTGGTATTAGAGCTAGGTTTAACAAATAAGGATAAGAAATTTTATAATCTTCACCTATTTTGAGAATTATTATAAAAGTATATATGCATGCAATATTTCTTCACTCACTTTTATCATTTACTATTTTCTTGCCGAAACACTCACACACTACACTCATAATCATGTGTAGTATGCTCACGAATGTTAAGGGGTTATGGGCGAACTTAACATTTATGTGCATATGAATTTCCACTAGGTTACATATCGCTTGCAAATATTAAATTGTTATATGCAATTTTAATATTTTCAAGTGTGATGGCATTAGCAGCATAATATGCAAGGCATGTTAAGCGATATGGGTGCTTAACATGGTGTGAGTATCCATCCATGATCATCATTAGGATGCATTTTAGACACAGTGACATATCATGCATATCATAACTCATTCGCACAAGTGTCAAGCTAAGAACAACAGATAACGATTGTATACACATGGATTTATTAATTATTTACAACTTCACATGATTTCATTGTTGCATTCGCATGATCATTACTAGTAGTTGTCCAATGAAAATGCTATAATTATTATATGATTTATGTATCCAACAGTACGAAAGTGTTAGAACCTCTGATCTCAATCCTTCCTGTTTCGTTGATTATCGATTCTTACCTGATTTTCGTGTTCTCCTTCTAAATGTCTCCTATGCATCCACAACACAAGAAGACCACCCCCTCTGGTGAACTATCTGGTAATGCCACGGCTTAACTTTTGCAACAGATTCTGGATCACCTCACTCACCTGGAGGAGGATAGCCAAAATTCTAATCCAGACTGTGGATCCCGCACTAGGACAGCTGGAGCAACTGTTACTGATGCCACTCCTGGAGACATCCCTGCTTCTGATCCTGGAACCAACTCGCCTTCCGTCGTGTTGGTGAATCCGCTCGTGTCCAGTCTGATTGTTCCCCCGGTGGCGATGGCAGACACTTTGATGTTCAAAAGGTTAAAGCCACCATCTTATGATGGCAATCATGACTACTTTGTCATTTCTGAGTGGCTCACCCAGATGGAGAAGCACTTCGAGTACGCTGGGATTCCGAATGTCCAGAAAGTTCTTCTTGCTGCTTACCAGCTGACCGAGGATGCGTACACTGATGCGATGATTCGGCAAGTGCACCGGTCGCGCAAGTAATAATAATGGGGAAAATCCCCGAGTGTCGGTCTCTTGAGGAACACAGTAAGGTGGAGTTAGGTTTCGAGGAAGGACTTGAGATTGGAGTCCTTAAATCGGATGGAATGCGGGGGAGTTGGGTTGGCTTTTGGAAAATAAAATAAAAGCTATCAACTACTCCTATGCAATGCCGCTATGCAATGCTTCGCTTGGCGGGATGGAGACTAGGCAGGCCTTGAGCGCGCTGCGTCGAAAGGGCGGATGGACGAGTAGGCAAGCGGAATCGAACTGTGCAGGCCTTGAGCGCACTGCTTCGTTAGGCGGGATGGAATACGGGCCGCGATGCCACGCTTCGGTAGGCGGATGGACGAGTAGGCTAGCGGAGTGAGGGTCGCAAGCACCTCTTCGACAAGCACGCCACTAGCAATTGCTAGTGCGGCATACGAACGTGACGGCGGGATGGAGGATGGAATGGGGCGCACCTCAAGCACACAAATAAACAAAAAGGGTATTTCACATAGACATGAAATAACTTTAAATAGCAAGGTCTATAGTGTTCTTCATCAAAATACAAAAGATCTAACTATTACAACAATCAATAAGAGGAGAACAAGGCAAGAAATCGACCGAATCCGAAGTCTCGTTGTAGATTCACGGTTGGAATCGCCGGGTTGTCAATCCGCGTCCAAGTTCGGTCCGCAACTACGTCCGGGGTAGAGAGAGCTGTCACGACTCTCCAATGGACCCGTCTTCTTCGTGTCACGATCCGGTAGAGGTTGCAAACTTCCTCTTGCTTGATGGCAATGGCGGCTAGGTCTTCCTTTGGAGCTCTTGGATGAAGGAGGAGGCCGAGAGGAAACTCCGGCTCAAGATTGGCGTGAAGAACAAGCCCGGAGCACCTCCAGATGGTGGGCGGCGGTGGAGGGGAGAAACTGGCGCGGAACGGCGGAAGAACGGCGGAAAAATGCGGATCTCCCGACCTAAATCGCGAGCAGCGGAATTTATAGGCGCTGGAATTAAATAGTGCGCACGGTCATTGGCGCACGACCAGCGGTCGTGCGCACTAGAATTCGGTGATCGTGCGCTCTGTCTGGACGGAACCTGCAAAGACAGAAATTATGAAATAACATGTTCGCACGACCAGTGGCGCACGACCGGTGGTCGTGCGCACTATCGTAGGTGGTCGTGCGCACTGGTTGAAACAGAACTCATGAAATTGATGATAAGCGCGCACGAACAGTGGCGCACGACCGGTGGTCGTGCGCACTAGCGTAGATGGTCGTGCGCACTGCACCAAACAGAACTCATAAAAAGGGTTAAGTGCACACGATCAGTGGCGCACGACCAGTGGTCGTGCGCAATAGAACCGGTGATCGTGCGCAGTGTTCCTGTGCAGAATTGCACCGAAAACACCTGCACGACACCTGTTCCAGCGTACGACACCAGTCTGGCCACTGAAAGTGGGACTTAACATCGCAAGAAAACTAATAACAAAGAAAGATACGAAATAACACCAAAATGGGCCTAGAAGTGCACATAGCAAGTGATAACAAATATAAGCTAAAACAAGGCTAAAGTGCAGTGGAATGACTAGATAAACCGCCCAGATGAGTCCATATATGTGTATATAATCGGGACTCATCACACCCCCAGACTTACCTGTTTGCGCGTCCCGAGCAAACAAATTCTAAGCGAACGGGGAAAGAAAAGTAGATGGCTTAAAACTACAATACAGAGTACCATGCGAAGTCGCATGCTCACGTGCATAAGAAGAATAGTAGAGAAGATTTCTGATTATATAAATAGTCTATATATTTCTAAAAGAGTAAAAGCATATTATAACTACTCAAAATGGTGAACTACGGTGAATCGTTCGGTCATGCATACGGAGAAAGTAAACTAAGCGCTGAGACGAGCATTGCTCAAGATCGAGATGCGGGAAAAACTCCACTGAAATCAATCAGTGTCGGTGACCATAGGCTTGCCCGGTCACATTCTCTCCACGGCACTGGTTTGACTCAAATGCGTGAATCAATAGGACTTTAGGTTTTAAATGGGGCTTGGGTTTAGGTGAGGTATACAATGATAAAGACGATGGTTCAAATACTAAACCCAAATGAGCTAATGCAGGAAACTATCCTCATTCACCACACAAATACGCGGGTACACAACACCCCCAGACTTGGACTTAACAGCATGGGTGTGTGCACCGCCTACTCCCAAACATAAATCTATACATAAAGATTTTCAATTAAACACTCCTTCTCTTTCCTTTCTTTTTAACTTCTTTTCTTTTTCTCATTTTTTTTTCTTTTCTTTTCATTTTCAGCAAATAAACAAAAGGACACATCCACATCTTCACAAACATATTACCACATCAACAACCCAACTCATGAAAATAATAAACATCTAAAGCTCAGATTTGGGTGTGCGACTAGGATTGGCTTTTGGGCTTTGGTGAAATAAAAGTGGGGCTGAATCAAAGAACGGGTAGGCACAACTGGGCTAGCGAGGATATAGCGGTAGGGATAGGCACAAAGGCTCAACCGGGCCAAAATGATGGCCTATATCACATTCACACAATTGACTAACCGTATACCCATGCTTCAAGAATCGCTTGGGGCAAGTTCTAGCCACCGAGAAAGATTCTCCTTTCTCCCGACTCAAGCAATATGAATCTAGCGATCATTTACACACATCCCTATGCTACCGTTTGATTCCACCGAATTCACCATTTGAGTAGAGTAAACAACATTTACACTAATAAGAAAAATATAAAACCATAATTATAAAGAGAAGTCTACTCTACACAAATTTCTATGCAACCGAGCACTCGACTAGGAGCACTACGGGAGTCAACATTTTACTCTGCTACATAGTCCTAAGCCATCACCTAGACTTTCCCAAATAATCAAGATTGAAAGCATTTCCTCCAAAGATGGAGGTTTTGGAAAATTTTGATTTTGATTTTGTGGCGGTGGTGGAGTGAAATCATGTGGTGGACGTGCGGCATTTGCGGGATTACTCCACGAAAAATTAGGATGGTTACGCCATCCGGGGTGATACGAATTAGACGCAGCATTAAAACCAGGAGGAGCAGAAAAAGCAGAAAAATTATTAAAATTGTTTTGAGCAGGCCTGGGTATGTTCCCAAGATAATCCACCTGCTCGGCAGCAGCAGCATTTGCATGTTCATGTACCTGAATGGCGGAGGCAGCAGTCATCTCCGTTACTTTCTTATTCAGCATCTCTACTTGAAGCGCCAATTGGGATACAGAGTCCACTTCGTACATACCTGTAGGTTTATTTGGGAGAGACCTAGGCGTATTCCACTGATAGGTGTTCATCGCCATATCCTCGATAAGCTCAAGAGCGACCTCCGGAGTTTTTCAGTTCAAAGAACCACCGGATTCGGCGTCTATCTTTTGCTTGGTTGCTTGATTTAGCCCATCATAAAATGTCTGGACCTGTATCCATACAGGCAGAGGATAATGAGGGCAGCATCTCAAAAGTTCCTTGTACCTCTCCCAAGTGTCATAGAGGGTCTCAGAATCGATTTGACTAAATGTACAAATATTAGTTCGAAGTTTAGCAGTTTTAGCGGGGGGAAAATACCTAGCAAGAATTTTTTTAGTTAAAGTGTCCCAAGTAGTGATTGATCCTCTTGGGAGAGAACTCAACCACTGTTTGGCTTTTGTTCTTAAGGAGAAGGGGAAGAGTCTTAGCCTGATCGCATCGTCTGAGACACCATTAATTTTGAAGGTGTCACAGATCTCAAGGAAACTAGCGATATGCTTGTTCGGATCTTCATCCGGTGTTCCGTCGAACTGCGCATATTGCTGCACCATTTGTATAGTGTCGGGCTTAAGCTCAAAATTGTTGTTCGCTATTGCAGGTCGAACAATACTGGATTTTGTACCCTCCAAGTTAGGCCGAGCATAATAGGACATGGTCCGTTGCTGGTCAACTTCTAGATTGGGATCACCCATAATTTTAGAATTACGATCACAATCACCGTTAGAATCCTCAACCGTATCCTGAGAAGTGGAACCTCGGAATCGTAAATTTCTCCGAAAGGAGCGTTCGATTTCCGGGTCCAAATAAATAAGTAATGATGAATTCGTGTGGGTCATGCACTAGCAAGAAAACGAGAAAAAAGAAAGAGGGGAAAATAAGATGAAGGAAAACTAAAATGAAATAAAATTGATAATGATTTTTTTTCTTTTTAGGCGAATTATATTAGTCCTGGACTTCCCGAGATCTGCCCGGTGAGGGGTTTGCAATGGTACTAGAGGCTATGATGGGAATTCAAGCCCAAAGCATCCTTTCCAGAATTTAGGTGGGATAAAAAAAACGATGAAATGGGTTGATTATAATATATAATAATTTTTTGATTTTTGTAGAAGTAATTGCGACGGCGTTTTCTTAATATTGACAAAAGTCCCCGGCAACGGCGCCAAAAACTTGGTGATTTGAATTGACTATCAACCCGAAGAGGCAAGTGTACCTATCGAATTGTAGTACCAAGGTCGTGTTTAAAACACGGGGCTGTCAAGTATTACTACTCACGCTTCCAACTATTATCCTACAGTACGATTGTTGGGTGATTTTGAGAATTTCTAAATTAAACTACGAGATTACTTAAACGGAAATTCAGAAGAGAAAACTAGCGTTCGATCAAAGAATCACCATGAAAAGAGACGAGAGAGAAATAAAATTTAGTTCTACGATTGCAAAATAATTCTCGACCGTGACGGTTCCGGAAATGAGAGATAGTCTCGCTAGAGCACTAAACCTCCTAACTTAAAGACGGTTTAATCGGAATCTCTTCACAAATCAAACAGGTCTAAAGTCGCATTATCGAAGTAAACCGCACTATTGGATTTGACTCCAATCCGGAGGATTTACATCATCCTATCTCTAGGGGTGCGTGCAACTCCTTCCTTCTTTGAGCGATCATTCAAATCAATGAGTCTCTCGACTACTATGAAACGAGATCAAGGGCCTACTACCGTATACCGAAAATACGGAGTCGACGCAAAATATTTCAAAGAGGGATCGAGAATAATTTAAACAAAAGCAAAACTAAGACATAAAAAAAACTCTCATCTCAATTCATGGATCATCGTGATCGAACGCTAATGAGAATTAGCTATTCATAATCGAAAGAGAAACGACAATATTGGAGAAAGAAAACATTTTCATTGATAGATAGAAGAGAAGTACAATAAGAAAATTACAAGGACAATAATATTATACTAAAAAAAGATTACAATAATCTAAAAACAAGAACAACAAAGAGAACTTTCAAAGGCTTACACAAGATCACTACTAGCACTATAATTCCTCTCCACTTCCAACCCCCCAAATGCTTGGGCCAAGGGGTCCTTTTATAGATGAGGGGGAAGGTTCTAGATGAGATTTATGAGGGAGAGAGAAGGGAAATGCATGGATGGAAGAATGCATGCATGGGTTTAAATGAGGAGGAGAGAGGTGGCCAAATGCAATGTTTTCTATTTAAGAAGTAAATAAAATAAAATAGAAAATAGAAAATAGAAGAAGGGGAGATGAATAAGAAATAAAGAGGAGAGAAGAAATTAAAAAAAAAAGAGAGAGAGGAGATGAGAGAGTGGATCGGCCAATGCATGAATGGGAGCATGCAAAGGTGGCTGTATAAAATGGAGGTGGCGTGAGTCATGAATGTGGGCAGCCATATTAAATGGAGATGAATATGAATTGCATGGAATGAGGAGGTAATTACGTGAGTGGTGATTGCATGGAACAAAAATGGCCACGTGCATATTTTATGATGATGATGTGGCAGTCCAACATAAGTGGCGTCTTATTTGTATGAATTTCACTTGGGTTTGCATGGTGGGTTGATGAAAAGATTTCAGGTGGCTGCATGCATGAAATAAATGACTACGATGGCGTTGTGCGCTTGGAAGATGGTGCGGCGAAGCGATGCGGCATCATTATTGACGGCGCGACGATGGCGGTGATGGTGGCGGTGAGCAACATCAAACCTACAAGATAAAATAAAAACAAAACAATAAATTAGTTTAAAAATATAATAACACAACAAAAATATCATAACATAATACCTAAAATATAATACTTAAATTATATCATAACATAATCGAAACATAAAATAAAAATTAACCGAAACATGAAACATCAAAAACACACAAACAAACATGCAAACACATAACAATAAATTAAAAATAACACCCAAACATAACATACAAATATTAACTCATATTATAAATTATTGAATTATATCCAATAAAATAGATAAAATTAATACTAAAAAATTAGGAAAACTTAAACTAAACTAAGCTAAAAAGCGATGACTAAAACAAGTCATCAAAATCCCCCATGCTTAAGAATTTGCTTGCCCACAAGCAAATGAAATTAAAAACTAGGGAAGAGAAATAAAAGCAAGATGACAAACTTTAGGTTTCAAAAATAAGAAAACCAAAATATAGAAAATTAAACTATCCTAATTTCTATGTTAACAACTAGGGGGGTGAGAAGTCCACAATAGAAAACTTGAAAAAGGAGACCTAAAAATATCATTAAAACATAAAGCAGAATTACGTTTTTCTAAATTCCTAAAACAAGGCATCCAAAATTTAGGAGAATAAGAAAAACAAAAGTAGAGATTCTAAATAAACGGCGCATTGAACGAATTATTAGGTTGCTAGAATAACGATTACCATGAAATCATCTCAAGATAATCTCCAAAGAAATCCATCAATGATGGTGGACATAGGCTTGTCCGTTCACACTCTCTCCACTACGCGGGTTTGTGTCACGTTCTAAAGATCAAAAGGGCTTAATAGGCGTAAATACTTGGTTTAGGTAAATGATTAGGAATTGGAATTTAAGGGTAGAAACGATGGCTAACACACTAAACCAAGGGTGAGCTTTAAATAAACATAAAATTACAAGAATGAGAAATGACAAGTATGTCATTTCCTCCAATTCGAACTATAGGAAAACAAACACAAAGCCATAGAATTTTCCTTTTCATACTTGGCCAAAAACAACTTTTTTTTTATTTCATTTTCATTTTTTTCTTCTTTGATAATCATTTTTTTTTATTTCCATTACACAAAAGAGAAATCCAAATGCGAACTAAAGATTTCCTTTTCATTTTTCAAAAATACTTCCCATCACAATAATGATATTTAAATAAAGCTCAAAGTCTAGTGTGAAATAGGAAGGGCCTTTTGGCTTTGGTGAAAATTGAAAGGTGGAGCTAAACAAAGAAAAAGGGAAAAGGCCCAAAATTGTTTTAGCAAGGGTAAAATTTTCGGTGGGCAAAAAGGCTCAAACGGGTCAAAAAGAATGGCCTGAATCATTTCTAAAGATCGTGAACAAACAACGCAAATGCTTCGAGAGTCGCTAAAGACAAGTTCTAGACACCAAGAAAGCATTACCCTAAAATGAAAAAGCGATAACGTTAACTAGCAACCGTTCATACGCAACAAAACCGAATAAAAAGAAATACTACACTTTGCTAACTTAAGAAAATGAAAAATGGATGCCTATATTTAAGAAGTAGAAAATAGTAAAACTAAACTATGTTAGAATAATAATTCTAGAAAACCGATTCAAGAAACTCTACTTAGAACTAAAGAACCGCATGGGCATACACACCACTAGAAGAAACATAAAAATAAAGATAGACAATAATTTTTGATTTTGATTTTCAAATAGATACTAAATTTTTTTTGGATTTTGGATTTTTTTGATTTTTTGGGTTTGTTAGTTTTCTAGTTTTTTTTTTTGGATTTTTTTAATAAATCTAAAGAAAAAGATAGTACTATTAAGAGACTTAAGAACTCAACCCTCCCCCATGCTTAGATCTTTCATTGCCCTCAATGAAAAAGAAAAGAAAAAAAAACGAGAAAGAGAAGGAGAAGAGGAGGATGAAGACGGAAATGCAGTAAAGTAAAGTAAAAATAAAAAGAGCAGGACTTCCCCGGGTTATTGAGGCCGAAAGGCGGATGTCGCTCCCCCATGCTTGCGCTTTAATTTACTTTATCATCAACAGGCTTGGCTCGATCATTCTTGAAATCAACAACGTTGGAGCGGCGATCACGAACTTGCGCTTGCTTGGCCACCGGGAGGAAAAGCAAAAACAAAATAAAAGCAGAAAAAGGAGACTTTGGCAAACTCCAAAGAATGTTCATTATTACAGCAATAGAAATTATTCAAATAAAAAAAAGTCTTATCATAAATTGTCCATAATAAAAGAGAGTTTCAAAAAAAAGAAAAAAGAAAGAAACATTAAGAGATAAAAGAATGACGCTCCACAGCCGGAGAAACAGAATCATTCGAAAAACACAACTTCAGACGATGGCCATTTACTTTAAAATCACCCTTATCCGGGTGCGAGAGAAGCACAGTGCCATAAGGAAAAACCTGTTTGACCGTAAAAGGTCCAGACCAACGAGATTTAAGTTTGCCAGGAAAAAGACGTAAGCGCGAGTTAAAAAGAAGAACCTGATCGCCTGGTTTAAACGTTTTAGGGTGGCGCAGGTTCTTATCGTGATAGAATTTCGTACGTTCTTTATAGAGCTTATTATTTTCATAGGTAAACGCTCGCCACTCTTCGAGTTCATTTAGTTGATTTTTTTTATGCTCGCCGACTGAGTGTGGATCAAAATTAAAAAATTTCAGCGCCCAATACGCGCGGTGTTCTACTTCAACCGGAAGATGACACGATTTTCAATGTTACTTGGGATAAATTTTCTAATTTCCTTTTGTTCCTTTACAAGTCCTTAAGATACTTTGCATACTTCGGCATTTGACTTATCGCTTCATGAAACGGCAAATTTATGTGGATTTGTTTAAAAATTTCGAGAAAGCGTTGGTATTGATCATCTAACTTATCCTTCCTAAGATTAGCGGGGTAGGGAGGCGGCGGAAAATCTTTTGTAGAATCAAGAGCAGCACTTTGAAAATGATCTTTTTCTTTTTCAAAAACAACTTCTTCTTTTTCTTTTTCAAAATCAGTTTCTTTAATGATGATTTGTTCAGCAGCAGGAGAGGCAAAAACCTCGGGCTCTTCCCTGGTGGTGGGCTCGTGGACTACTTTGCCGCTCTAAAGAGTGATCGCTTTCGCGTGTTCCCTTGGGTTTGGCTCAGTATTTGAGGGAAGAGTCCCAGGTGGTCTCTCGTAGATGGCCTTAGCTAGTTGGCCGACCGTGGTTTCGAGATTTTTCATTGATCCTGTTAAATTTCTAATGGTCGCCTCGTTCGAATTTATATATTTCGAAAGCATTTCCTCCAAAGATGGAGGTTTTGGAAAATTTTGATTTTGATTTTGTGGCGGTGGTGGAGTGAAATCATGTGGTGGACGTGCGGCATTTGCGGGATTACTCCACGAAAAATTAGGATGGTTACGCCATCCGGGGTGATACGAATTAGACGCAGCATTAAAACCAGGAGGAGTAGAAAAAGCAGAAAAATTATTAAAATTGTTTTGAGCAGGCCTGGGTATGTTCCCAAGATAATCCACCTGCTCGGCAGCAGCAGCATTTGCATGTTCATGTACCTGAATGGCGGAGGCAGCAGTCATCTCCGTTACTTTCTTGTTCAGCATCTCTACTTGAAGCGCCAGTTGGGATACAGAGTCCACTTCGTACATACCTGCAGGTTTATTTGGGAGAGACCTAGGCGTATTCCACTGATAGGTGTTCATCGCCATATCCTCGATAAGCTCAAGAGCGCCCTCCGGAGATTTTCAGTTCAAAGAACCACCGGATTCGGCGTCTATAATTTGCTTGGTTGCTTGATTTAGCCTATCATAAAATGTCTGGACCTGTATCCATACAGGCAGAGCATAATGAGGGCATCATCTCAAAAGTTCCTTGTACCTCTCCCAAGTGTCATAGAGGGTCTCAGAATCGATTTGACTAAATGTACAAATATTAGTTCGAAGTTTAGCAGTTTTAGCGGGGGGAAAATACCTAGCAAGAAATTTTTCAGTTAAAGTGTCCCAAGTAGTGATTGATCCTCTTGGGAGAGAACTCAACCACTGTTTGGCTTTTGTTCTTAAGGAGAAGGGGAAGAGTCTTAGCTTGATCGCATCGTCTGAGACACCATTAATTTTGAAGGTGTCACAGATCTCAAGGAAACTAGCGATATGCATGTTCGGATCTTCATCCGGTGATCCGTCGAACAGCGCATATTGCTGCACCATTTGTATAGTGTCGGGCTTAAGCTCAAAATTGTTGTTCGCTATTGCAGGTCGAACAATACTGGATTTTGTACCCTCCAAGTTAGGCCGAGCATAATAGGACATGGTCCGTTGCTGGTCAACTTCTAGATTGGGATCACCCATAATTTCAGAATTACGATCACAATCACCGTTAGAATCCTCAACCGTATCCTGAGAAGTGGAACCTCGGAATCGTAAATTTCTCCGAAAGGAGCGTTCGATTTCCGGGTCCAAATAAATAAGTAACGATGAATTCGTGTGGGTCATGCACTAGCAAGAAAACGAGAAAAAAGAAAAAGGGGAAAATAAGATGAAGGAAAACTAAAATGAAATAAAATTGATAATGATTTTTTTTCTTTTTAGGCAAATTATATTAGTCCTGGACTTCCCGAGATCTGCCCGGTGATGGGTTTGCAACGGTACTAGAGGCTATGATGGGAATTCAAGCCCAAAGCATCCTTTCCAGAATTTAGGTGGGATAAAAAAACGATGAAATGGGTTGATTATAATATATAATAATTTTTTGATTTTTGTAGAAGTAATTGCGACGGCGTTTTCTTAATATTGACAAAAGTCCCCGGCAACGGCGCCAAAAACTTGGTGATTTGAATTGACTATCAACCCGAAGAGCCAAGTGTACCTATCGAATTGTAGTACCAAGGTCGTGTTTAAAACACGGGGCTGTCAAGTATTACTACTCACGCTTCCAACTATTATCCTACAGTACGATTGTTGGGTGATTTTGAGAATTTCTAAATTAAACTACGAGATTACTTAAACGGAAATTCAGAAGAGAAAACTAGCGTTCGATCAAAGAATCACCATGAAAAGAGACGAGAGAGAAATAAAATTTATTTCTACGATTGCAAAATAATTCTCGACCGTGATGGTTCCGAAAATGAGAGATAGTCTCGCTAGAGCACTAAATCTCCTAACTTAAAGACGGTTTAATTGGAATCTCTTCACAAATCAAACAGGTCTAAAGTCGCATTATCGAAGTAAACCGCACTATTGGATTTGACTCCAATCCGGAGGATTTACATCATCCTATCTCTAGGGGTGCGTGCAACTCCTTCCTTCTTTGAGCGATCTTTCAAATCAATGAGTCTCTCGACTACTATGAAACGAGATCAAGGGCCTACTACCGTATACCGAAAATACGGAGTCGACGCAAAATATTTCAAAGAGGGATCGAGAATAATTTAAACAAAAGCTAAACTAAGACATAAAAAAAACTCTCATCTCAATTCATGGATCATCGTGATCGAACGCTAATGAGAATTAGCTATTCATAATCGAAAGAGAAACGACAATATTGGAGAAAGAAAACATTTTCATTGATAGATAGAAGAGAAGTACAATAAGAAAATTACAAGGACAATAATATTATACTAAAAAAAGATTACAATAATCTAAAAACAAGAACAACAAAGAGAACTTTCAAAGGCTTACACAAGATCACTACTAGCACTATAATTCCTCTCCACTTCCAACCCCCCAAATGCTTGGGCCAAGGGGTCCTTTTATAGATGAGGGGGAAGGTTCTAGATGAGATTTATGAGGGAGAGAGAAGGGAAATGCATGGATGGAAGAATGCATGCATGGGTTTAAATGAGGAGGAGAGAGGTGGCCAAATGCAATGTTTTCTATTTAAGAAGTAAATAAAATAAAATAGAAAATAGAAAATAGAAGAAGGGGAGATGAATAAGAAATAAAGAGGAGAGAAGAAATTAAAAAAAAGAGAGAGAGGAGATGAGAGAGTGGATCGGCCAATGCATGAATGGGAGCATGCAAAGGTGGCTGTATAAAATGGAGGTGGCGTGAGTCATGAATGTGGGCAGCCATATTAAATGGAGATGAATATGAATTGCATGGAATGAGGAGGTAATTACGTGAGTGGTGATTGCATGGAACAAAAATGGCCACGTGCATATTTTATGATGATGATGTGGCAGTCCAACATAAGTGGCGTCTTATTTGTATGAATTTCACTTGGGTTTGCATGGTGGGTTGATGGAAGGATTTCAGGTGGCTGCATGCATGAAATAAATGACGACGATGGCGTTGTGCAGCTTGGAAGATGGTGCGGCGAAGCGATGCGGCATCATTATTGACGGCGCGACGATGGCGGTGATGGTGGCGGTGAGCAACATCTAACCTACAAGATAAAATAAAAACAAAACAATAAATTAGTTTAAAAATATAATAACACAACAAAAATATCATAACATAATACCTAAAATATAATACTTAAATTATATCATAACATAATCGAAACATAAAATAAAAATTAACAAAAACATGAAACATCAAAAACACACAAACAAGCATGCAAACACATAACAATAAATTAAAAATAACACCCAAACATAACATACAAATATTAACTCATATTATAAATTATTGAATTATATCCAATAAAATAGATAAAATTAATACTAAAAAATTAGGAAAACTTAAGCTAAACTAAGCTAAAAAGCGATGACTAAAACAAGTCATCAATACTTGAACACCAGAATCTTATGGAGTATGCCTCCCATGGGCAAGGTGTTAACTCGTTGGCACTCGGGATCCCTCAACCAAAAGGCGTAACACATTATTGACAAGATCAGATCAGAAATACTGAATGATTTACCTTCCAGAATGTGGTATGTAACCATAGTCAGTTGTAAGTAATCTTCCTAGTGTCCCCAGATTTCAACATTAGAGAGTGGAGAAGGATGTCTTGGATGATGAGTGCATCGAGAGTAAGAGTAGACATAGAAGTAATAAGGTCACGTTCATTGACATCGTTGTGGAGAACTTGATTCATCAACATCCAATCCTGGGTGGTCTGGAATGACTCCAAATATCGAGCCGATTTCTAGATGTAGGCAAACCATACATACTCTCCACGTCAGCACGGAGAATAGTCATAAGGTGGGCTCCAACATACGACTGAACCCCTCCGTCCACAGTTGTAAGCTTCGGATCCCTGAGATTATTATTAAACTCCCGAACGTGGATGAACGAGAATGGATCCTCAAAGACTATGACCGGTAGAATTTTTGCGTCATCCAAATAAGTATAAATGTTGGGATATTTATCAACATCAATCTCAATATACATGGTTAAGCTCACTATAGCACCCTCCACAGCTGGATTGGACTGAGCATATGCACGAGAGAGCTTGGAGAAGCTTCATCTGGGGTATGAGCTAGAGGATGCCTTTACCTGAAATAAGAGGAAGAACACCACCAATCAATAATGAGAAAAATCATAAAACTGATTTAGATCGATACACCCGAGCAGTAACACCGATAACATCAGGCAGTAGTCAGGCAAAATATTCATCATCTTCCTCTTCTGTGTCTCTCCCCAAAACCATTAGGTCCAACATTTCTATTGTGGAAATCGGAAGTTTATGGGCACAATATTGTTTCTAACCAAGAATCTCCATTCTAGCAGTAGATTTATGAAGAAAAGTGAAAAAGCTAACTCAACCCACCATGAAACTCAAAATAAATTAAGATCTACCATGGATATAGTGTATAAATAAAAAAAACATCCACTAAACTCTCCTTAAAATTACAAAAAAGTGGGAGAAAAGCGGTACCTCTGTCTAGCGAACAGCGGACTCTATCTCATAGGGTGGTGACTGGATCAGGTCACACGCCTATAAATAGGAGTCACTGTAGCAGCAAAATCATCGCACCAAGTGTAAGCTGAGCTCGCGCCTAATTCTTGCGGTCTCTTTTTGTGCCCGGGCAGTTTGCTGATTGAACTTTCCTTGTACAGCTTCTGTGGATTGTGCGGGCAGTCGCGGTCACCTCTTCTTCTAAGGTGTTCGGGCGGTCTCGCGGCTTGCAGTGCGGGTTATTGGACCGGTAGGCGCACTTAGAGGGTGGGGGGTGAATAAGAGTTTTAAAAAACTTATATTATATTTTGAAAAGCTTTGTAATAATGCAAGAATAAAGACAATAAGAAGTCAAGTAAAACAATTGAAATAAAGTAGAGACATGCTTTATTAATATCAAATAAAGTTTTACAAAAGTTGACTTCTATGACGCTAGAAATCGGTGGCGATGAATAGTAAAGTCTTTTTGTTTTCTATACCGACTCGTATCCCCACGAACCGGTTGGCTTTAGCCGATCCTTCCCCGGATATGGCCTCAAGCCGCTCTAGCCAACCCTTCCCCGGATATGGCCTCGAGCACCCCCTAGACATAGCCTAGATCTAGTCGCCAACACGAGGCGAATTTCAGCCCTAAGTCCTACCCAGACCTAGTCGCCAACACGAGGCGAATTTACTACACGATTACAAGAAAAGATGTGAAATAAAAAGACAATAATATAAAAACTCCCTCTATGTAGATCTCTTGGAGAAGTAGACGAAGACGCAGAGTTTGATCGTAGTCGATGCGGTCTTTCGTCACGATGATGATGCATGTTGAAATCTTCTCCACATATCTCCTTTAGCCTTTATAAATTTGTGGGAGTATCTCTCTGAAACTTCCTCTCTATGCTGTGGCACGAAGCTCTGGAATTCTGGATCTCTTGAGGATGAGGAAGATGGAGCCAATAGGTCCTTTTTATAGACTAAGCGCTAGCGCCTGCGCTAGCGGTACCGCCGGCGCTATCCCATATTAGGACACATTCTGCGCGGCAGAATCTTCAATCTGAGGAAACACTTCTCTCTTGCCTACTGTGCTCCTCGCTATCGCCTGCGCTATCGGATATCGCCTAGCGCTATCTCCTTCTATAAGTTCTCCCGGCAATTGCGCTTTAAGACAATATTTTGTCGAACGGGAATTCGTCGAATGCCGCTGAGAGTTTGTGGAACAATTTTCGTCGAACGATATTCCGTCGAACGCCGCTAACAGTTCGTCGAACGACAGCTAGCGCCTGAGCTAGTCCTACCGCCAGCGCTAGTAGGTGTTTTGGATTTGATGGCTCAACTTTAGGGGCAACCTTCTTATGTACTCCTTGAGTCATGTGGACTTTGTTATCCTGCACACTTAAACACACAAGATCAAATACACATAGGATTTATTATTCTCAAACCAAGGAAATGCGGAAGACCATGTTCCAACACAGGTTGCTGGAGTTCGGGAGAATCAGTGGAGTTTGGAAGGTCGCGGAGGTTCAGTTGGTGTTGTTCAAGTCGTCGGCATCTGTTCGTGCGGTCTCCTTTTCTAGTCGCGTGAACACCTAGGTCATGCGGTCTATATGTTCAGACCACTGGTTATCTTTCTTCTGCATTGTATTTCTCTTTTGGTTTTGTGTACTGACGAAATCATGTCTCGCCATGTATACCTCGCTCTATAATGAAGATTTCTGCTATTTTTCAATAAAGATTATGTTGCTTCATGTGCTTCTTTTTGAGGCTGTAACTTTGAGTTGTACAATTCCAGCTCACCCCTAGATCTTCGGAAAAGTTCACATGGTATCAAAGCGAAGTTGGAGTGGATAGAGCAGTGAATAACTCAAAGTTGTCATCGCCTTTGTGAAGAAGGAACCAGTGGTAGAGCCATGGAAGCAAGAGGTCTTGGAATTGAGATGCTCAACTCAACTTGAAAGAATATAAGGTTTGAAGTCTAAGTCACCTAGAGGGGGGGGGGGTGAATAGGTCTTTTAAATTTTACTTGATTAGCTTTAGCTGTTTTCAGAGTTGGTTAAAGCAAATCAGCAAACACAGAAAGCACACAATAATTTATAATGGTTCCCCAAAGATAGTGTGTCTATGGGTAGTCCACTTTCCCCCTCTACCCTTCCAACAGTGTGTTAGATAGGGCCAACTTCTCCAAACTCGGCTCAAAGAGCTTACAGCACAAGTTCCTCAGAACTTCTCAGATCAAGAATGATCCTACCTCAGGACACAAGTCCCTACAACTCAGAGTTATCACCACCTACCTCAGGCACAGCTGCCCTACAAACTCAGAGGATAACACCACCTACAGCTCAGACAATAATGTCCTACAACTCAGACCTCTCCCAGGTCCTACCTCTCAGAGGACTCCTCCTCCTACAGCTCAGACCAGCTCCTGGTCCTACCTCAGGCTGTTAATCCCTACCTCAGATCTGCTCCAGATCCTACACTCAGGCCTCCAGCCCTACAGCTCAGAACCCTCAGGTTCCTACAAACTCAGACCAAATGGTCTTACAACTCATGCAAGATGCCCTATAGATAAATGATTTAGAAATTTATTCTACAGTATAGGTACTCTCCTGTAGATCATGTACTGACTGTGCTTCCTGTTGCTGAAGATGTTGATTACAGCAACTAACTTGATCTTCCTCTTCGGCAGAGTGATGGAAGATCACCTTGCTCCTTCTTGCAAAGGAGCTAACTTTCTTTCTCTGTTATCTTCTTCTTCTTGTTTAGTGAACGGGAGGAAGAAGACAAGAGCTTCAGCCGTCAATTTAACAGTTGATCTCTTTTGCACGTTACAGAGAGTTTCAAATGTGCCCTAACTCTTCCTTTTATACATATCTGATCTTCAACGGCTCTTAGCTGATCTGCTGAGAGGTATGGGAGAAGCTGGTGTACCCCATACAACTTTTCTGCAACTAGTCCTAGCCGCAGGACCCGCCACCCTACTTTTCCGTAGAGAAGGACTGCGCTCAACGAACGTGGAACACTCTACGTTCGACGAACCAGTTGTCCCCTGCGTTCGACGATCTTGCCAGCTCAGCGCTCGACAAACTTGCCTTGTGTATCTTCTCAGCGGCTCCGCTGAGACGGCTCCTCGTCTCAGCGTTTGTCGAACGACGTTCAGCGTTCGATGATCTTGCCTAGTGTGTCTTCTCAGCGGCTTCAGCTTTGATCTTGTCTCAGTGGTTTCTGCTTCGACCTCGTCTCAGCGGTCGACGAACGACGTACAGCGTTCGACGAATATCGAGCCCAGTTCGATGACCATGCTGATTCTCAGCGTATAATGAACTTCTCAGCGGAGGCACCTTCTTCTCAGCGGATACGCTGAGACGGCTCCTCGTCTCAGCGGTTTTTCCCCCCTCGTCTCAGCGGTTCGGCTGAGAAAAAACTTCATCTTTTGGAAGATGATTTCTCCACATCTAAGGGCATGTTTGTCCCTTCCTTTTGAGTCACCTGCACCTGTATATCTTACACAAGTATATCTCATCAAATACAATATGTCCTTAGCATTGAGAGTGATGCCTCTTCAAATCAAGGTACTATTGAGGGCAATATACCCAACAATCTCCCCCTATTTGAAGAAGGTAGAACATCCCCAATGCTAAGGTACATTAATAACAAAAATCATATCATAGAAAAATGATATGTATAGCATAGGCCCTATCTCCCTCTTGCTAATATCCTAAGCATAGGTTCTTACTTAGCAATGGCTCTTTCTCCCCCTTTCTGGTTTCTTCAACTATTTATCCCATTAGGGATTGGGAGGCAACATCTATAGATCCCTTTGGATCAACTTATAGGTCAACCTATACAATCTTGGCATTTGCCATCTCCCCCTCAACCTGAGCAGGGAATTTGCTCCCCCTTAATTGGTGAGCAATTACTGTAATAACTGAACCTATTTAAATTGAACATCACATTTTAGCTCCCCCTCAATGTGAGTACTAGTCTACACTCAACATCCCTAGTTCTATCTTGAAAGCATTAAAGTTGACCTCATCCAATGGCTTAGTGAAGATATCAGCTACTTGATTGTCTGTAAGGACATATTCAAGTTTGATATTTTCACACTCTACATACTCCCTAATAAAATGATACCTAATTTCTATGTGCTTGGTCCTGCTATGGGAAAAAGGATGTTTAGCAATAGAAATTGCACTGGATGAGTCACACAGCAGGGGAGAATGTCTTACCTTGATGTTGTAGTCTTCCAACTGATGTTGGATCCACAGAATTTGAGCACAGCAGCTACCTGCTGCAATGTACTCTGACTCAGCTGTGGATATGGCCACACTGGTTTGCTTTTTGCTGCTCCATGAGACCAGCCTCCTCCCTTGGAATTGACAGGTGCCACTTGTGCTTTTCCTGTCCTCTTTGCATCCTGCAAAATTTGCATATGAGTAGCCTATCAGTTCAAAATCATTGTTTCTAGGGTACCAAAGGCCATGATTCAGGCTTCCCTTGAGGTATCTCAAGATCCTCTTCACAGAGGTGTAGTGAGACTCCTTAGGACAGGCCTTATACCTAGCACAAACACATGTAGAATACATAATGTCTGGCCTACTCGCAGTTAAGTACAACAGGGATCCAATGATACACCTGTACATGGACTCATCAAAGGCCTTCCCCTTTTCATCCTTGTCTAATGATACATTAGATCCCATGGGTGTCCTCATGGTGGAAGAAGATTCCATCCCAAATTTCTTGATGAGCTCCTTGGTGTACTTAGTTTGGGAAATGAAGATTCCATTCTCAGACTGTTTCACCTGGAGCCCAAGGAAATATTTGAGCTCACCCATACTGCTCATCTCAAACTCCCCCTGCATTAGATTAGCAAATCTCTTGCAGAGGTTGTCATCAGTAGACCCAAAAATTATGTCATCAACATATATTTGGACTAGGAGAATCTTGCCCCTTGTTTCCCTAAGAAACAATGTGCTATCTATCTTTCCCCTCAAGAACTTGTTCTTGATGAGAAAGCTAGACAATGTCTCATACCAAGCCCTTGGGGCTTGCTTAAGACCATACAGGGCTTTCTTAAGAAAATAGACATGAGAAGTGAGAGTAGGATGGACAAAACCTGATGGCTGCTCTACATATACTTCCTCTTTTAGATTTCCATTTAGGAATGCTGACTTGACATCCATCTGATATACTTTGAATCCTTTGTGGGCTGCATGTGCAAGGAATAACCTTATAGCCTCCAACCTTGCAACTGGGGCAAAGGTTTGATCAAAGTCAATCCCTTCCTCTTGCATGTATCCCTTTGCAACAAGCCTTTCCTTGTTCTTGATGATAGTTCTATTCTCATCCATCTTATTTCTGAAGATCCATTTGGTGCCAATGATGTTGTGTCCTTGTGGTCTTGGCACTAATTTCCATACTTTGCATCTTTTGAATTGCAACAGTTCTTTCTGCATTGCCTAGATCCAGAATGGATCCATATTGGCCTCTTCAAACTTCTTAGGCTCTACTTGTGACAGAAAACTGAGGAACTGGGCCTCATTATGAGCTCTGCTTCTGGTTGTCACACCTTGCTGGACATTTCCAATAATCTGTTCTAAGGGTTGATCCCTTAGATGTCTTGTAGCTGCAGGAAATCTGTGCTCAACTTGCTGAACTTCTTCAACTGGTTCAGCAGCTTCTTAAGCATCTTCAACATCTTGCACCTTTGCTTCTTCTTGAACTTCTGCATCCGGATTTGCTTTATTGTTGCTGGAAGGTTCTTTCCATTGCATCTTCACTTCCTGTCCGAACAGAAGAACTGGGCCAGCCCTTGTAGATTAGGCTGGACTCATCAAATACTACATGCATGGACTCTTCCACAACATGAGTTTTCTTTTTATATACCTGATGAGTCTCCATTATATACATGTTTTAGGACTCATTTAGGCTTATTATCATGCATAGGTGCTGCATATTAGGTGGATTATCGCTCATATTAGATTAGTAGTTCATTTGCGTAGATAGTACCTTCCAAAGCCTTATTCTGTGTGTTATCTTGGATGCTCCCCTTTTATTCTTTTTGGTGCATATTTTATGTCGCTGAGGAGCTTTGTTTCTATGCCGCAGCGGGTATGTTTGAGTTTTCACGCAGGTTCATGGGTCGTGCGACGTTCGAAGTTTATTTAGGAGCAGTTTATGCCTGAAATGCCACTGATCGTGCGTTTCCTTCACGCACGATCAGTTGATCGTGCGCCTCTGGTCGTGCGCGTTCATCTGCTGCCCAAAAACGGCTTCGTAGTTTGGTCGTGCGTTTGCTACGCACGATCGTGCGCACGGTCGTGCGATTTATTATTTTCTGTAGTTTTGCCTTGCAGGTTTCCGGCTACAGCGCGCACGACCACTCGCGGCCCAGTGCGCACGACCCCTGGTCGTGCGCCACTGGTCGTGCGCACTATTTATTTCAGCGCTTATTTATAGTCTGGCTCCGCAATTTTTGGGCAGAGAGCAATACAGGGGCCCGATTAGCCCGCCGTTTTGGGCGATCTTCATCCGGGAGACTCCTCCAGCGATCAAGAGTTGTTTCTCTACCATTGGGGAGCCCTTCCGGCCGTCAGCAAAGCTTTCCTAGTGAGCGTTCTTCAAGTTGTTGCGGATAAAGTGGAGATCACCGGAGAATGTGACAGATCTCCGGCACCGGAAGCACCCCTCGACCGACATCGGAAGAGGATTGACAACTCGCTATTCCGGCCGTGACCCACGGCTCTCCTTCTTGAGTGGTTTTCTCTTAACTTATCTTGTTATAACTAGTTGAATATTTGTGTAATGAACTTGAATGATTTGTTTGTCTATGAATGAATTATCTGGTGTTTACATAATCTCCTTTGTATTGCTCTGTATTGCGTCCGCCTCCACTCCACTCCACTTCCACACACACGTTCTAGCTAGCTCACTCTAGCAAAAGCTAGAGGTGAGAGTGAAGAGGTGCTTTCGAACCTCATCAAAGCCCCACACTGTGGCCATTTCACCCACATACCGAAGCACGGCATCCCGGCTGTTGCACTCACCCCCACTTTGCGAAGAGGTGTGTGCGACCCTCAATCGTCACAGTTACTTTCCGTCCACGCGCCTTCCGAAGCACGGCATCGCAGCCGTTGCATCCATCCCGCCTTGCGAAGCGGAGTTTTGTCCCGCATCTCTTATTTCTGCAATAGTCTAGATCACCCATCACAAAGCCCTTTTTTTTTTACTTTCTTTCACTCGTCATAACAACCACCTCACTCTATTTTCTTATCACCACATCCTGCATTCCTTGAGAGATCGATACTTGGGGATAACATCCCATTTTTTATTACTTGAGCGACCGGTGCACTACCGTCGTATCGCATTTCGTGCCTGCTAATTAGTAGTGCCGAAATAGCGCATCAAGTTTTTGGCGCCGTTGCCAGGGAATGCAGGCGTGACGAGATGTTGTTTGTGAGTCGATTATTTTCGAGTGAGTCTTTTATTCTTTTTAATTTATTCCTTTTCATGCTATTTTCTTCTTCTATATCATGTGGGCGCATTTGAATATCTGATGTCGTTGGTGTGGGGACACATACCACACTAGTGATAGGTGTCCCAAGGAGTATGGTGTTGTTCAGAAACCGTACGGAGCCCATAAGTCTTTTGGCTACTCTAGTTCACCTTCATTATCACACCTTTACACGGCTGCCGCACCTTTTGTGCCGGCAAAGCCGGCAAAGCAGTGCCTATTTTGCAAAAGTAAAGAGCACGCCTTGAAGGACTGTGCTGCTTATCTTTGCGAATTGGCGGATGACGATGAGTCGGATATTCGGATCGTCCCATCTTCAAATTCTGTGAGCACAGCTTCTTCCTCTGATTATGTGTCACTTCCACCTTCACCTTTTGAAGGCTTTGGAATATACACGTACGTCAGTGTCCCTCATGACTCCGTTTCTGATGCGACACCCCATACTTCTTCGGTTCATGTACCACTTTGTGTAGATTTGTACCCTTGCATGGAGAGTGATCCCGAACTCTTACGAAGCACGTCCTCTCCCGCCACGCACGAAATTACATCTGTTGCTGATGTTTTTATTGAGGTCACTATGCAGGATGTTGCGTACCTGCGCAATGTGGTGCCCACTCTCATGGAGGAGGACATCCTTGATTGTGCTGAAGCAACTGCTTCGGTCCAGTGCGATGAAGTCCAAGTTATAGAGGAGGCCATTGCGTGCGCTATGGAGTCTAGCGAAATCTTCGATGATATCTTCAGTTTGTCATTGCCGCACCCCATGGGGGATGAAGCCGGGATTGTCCCCTCAGATGAGATTTCTTTTAGTTTTTCTTCCAATTTATTTCCTGACCCCCTTTCTTTATGTACAAGGATGCAGGATGCCCCTCCTCCGGTTGATCAGACCTTATGCATGGAGGAGCTGAAAGCCTAGCGGGATGAGGAAGATATAGTGAAGGAACATCTTGTTTCCTCATCTTCGTTGGTGCTTCCCTTTGAGGATTGGTTACAAGGGGGCAAGCGGTTTTTCTTTGAAGATATAATACTGGAGGAGAAGAAGAGAGCGAAAAAGGAGGAGATTTGGGGTTGGAGGCTGAGCATCATACTTATTTTCCACCCCTACTACCAGGTCCCCGGACCTTTTTCTTTCATCAGCTGTTACTACTTCAAATCATCTTATAGCTGATTTGTTTTTAGCTTGTAATAATAATTAGGATTTATTAACCTTTGCTCATTCCTAGACTTTATAAACTGCTTTAATACAGGTATTTGGTCCACCTTTAAGGACGTTAAACAAAAGGGCTTATTGGGAGACAACCCATGGGAACCACCCGGTTCCGTTTGCTTGATTTAATTTCTATTATGTTTTGTTTGCTTCTGCTTTTCTTTTTAACTATGCAGGTGTGAACTCGATTGGATGAAGAGGAGGAGATCATTAAAGAAGGATTATACCACTCTTCTGGAATGCTCTTAGGAGCATAGGTACTCTTAGCCCAGCTCTTAATCTGCTTTGAAAGATTATATTTGCTTGTGTTTCAATTCATGTCTGGGGGGGAGCGAGCCTTTGCTTAAGCCACACGCACATGCATGCTAGAATCTTGTGTTAGGAAATTTATATTTATTGTCTCATTGCATAACACACACCACATGCGTTTTATTCTTACTCGTGCCCAATTATCGTGTAAGTGCTTGATGTATATGTTTAGAAGTTTGGTTGTTAGTTTAGGATTGTGTGGCTTAACAGGATGTGACCCATGCGGTGCTGCTAGTAGAGCGCTCACGCAGCTTAAAAATTCACGTAGAATAGATTTAATTACAAAGTTATAGTTTTATTTACTTCATTTGTGTAATTACTTAATACTCTACTCAAACGGTGAATTTGGTGAATCTAGCGGTAGCCCTTGGTCGAGTGTAGAAGAGCTGTTAGCCTCGTGTTGTTTGAGTTGGAAGGAGAGGAGTCCTCGCTCGGTGGTTAAGATCTTGCCCCAAGCTATTTTCAAAACGAGTGCGTTGAATGATCTTGTTGGGAGCATGACGTAGGCCATCATTTGGTCCGGTTGAGCTTTGATTTCCCAACCTAACGTCATCCTTTGCTAGCCCCGTTGAGCCTTACCTTTCCTATTTGTTAAACTACACTAAACGTTCACCAAGGCCCCATATCCTAACTTAAAACGCACTAGAGTCAAGCTTTGAAACTTATACATATTGATGATGATTGTGCGATGCGGAGAACAAATATGTGTTTGTGTGATGTGGTGTGTGCGCGCAGAAAAAAATGAGAATGAAAAAAAAATTTGATTGATCCTAAATTATGTTTCTATGGATCTAAAAAAGGAGTACAAGATCTCTAAAAAGAATCGAACCAAAAGTGTGGTAGTCTCGCGCACACCACAGTGCTTAAATGAAGTCTGGGGGAGTGTGCTTCAAGGTGAAGATGTTAAGGTTGAGTTTTGTTCATTTTTCGGAGGTTGAGTGCGTTTAGCCTACGTTCTTCTACTTCATTATCATACCTTAACCCAAGCCCAAGTCTAACCTAAAAGTCCTACTGATTCTTGATGAGATCGTCTCATGCAGTGGAGAAGGTGTGAAAGGGCAAGCTTATGACAATCGACCTTGATGGATTTCTTGGAGAGCTCTTTCTTGAGATCCAATTTGAACAACGCTCACCTCAGCAGCTCACGCTATTTTCCCTAGGGCGTGACTGTACGATTCACCAATAATTCACCTTAGAGTAGTGGTATTTTGTATTTTACACTTGTAGAAGTTCTTAAGATATAGTCTTTGTTTTAAAATCTTTTCTACTTTATTTTCACGCTCGTTAGTCTTTACTTCCCATCGTGTTTCGCCTGCACAGTTGCTTCCTTAACGTTCATTTTTCTACCATAGGATCGAGTGTTTGCCCGAGACGTGCAAACGAGTAAGTCTGGGGGTGTGATGAGTCTCCATTATATACATGTTTTAGGACTCATTTAGGCTTATTATCATGCATAGGTACTGCATATTAGGTGGATTATCGCTCATATTAGATTAGTAGTTCATTTGCGTAGATAGTACCTTCCAAAGCCTTATTCTGTGTGTTATCTTGGATGCTCCCCTTTTATTCTTTTTAGTGCATATTTTATGTCGTTGGGGAGCTTTGTTGCTATGCCCCAGCGGGTATGTTTGAGTTTTCATGCAGGTTCATGGGTCGTGCGACGTTCGGAGTTTGTTTAGGAGTAGTTTATGCCTGAAATGCCACTGATCGTGCGTTTCCTTCACGCACGATCAGTTGATCGTGCGCCTCTGGTCGTGCACGTTCATCTGCTGCCCAAAAACAGCTTCGGAGTTTGGTCGTGCATTTGCTACGCACGATCGTGCGCACGGTCGTGCGATTTATTATTTTCTGTAGTTTTGCCTTGCAGCTTTCCGGCAACAGCGCGCACGACCACTAACGGCCCAGTGCGCACGACCCCTGGTCGTGCGCCACTGGTCGTGCGCACTATTTATTCCAGCGCTTATTTATAGCCCGGCTCCGCGATTTTAGGGCAGAGAGCAATACCGGGGCGCGATTAGCCCGCTGTTTTGGGCGATTTTCATCCCATCTTCATCTCCATTCCATTTCAATCATCCGGGAGACTCCTCCAGCGATCAATAGTTGTTTCTCTACCATCGGGGAGCCCTTCCGGCCGTCAGCAACGCTTTCCTAGTGAGCGTTCTTCAAGTTGTTGCGGAGAAAGTGGAGATCACCGGAGAAAGTGACAGATCTCCGGCACCGGAAGCACCCCTCGACCGAGATCGGAAGCGGATTGACAACTCGCTATTCCGGCCGTGACCGACGGCTCTCCTTCTTGAGTGGTTTTCTCTTAACTTATCTTGTTATAACTAGTTGAATATTTGTGTAATGAACTTGAATGATTTGTTTGTCTATGAATGAATTATCTGGTGTTTACATAATCTCCTTTGTATTGCTCTGTGTTGCGTCCGCCTCCACTCCACTCCACTTCCACACACACGTTCTAGCTAGCTCACTCTAGCAAAAGCTAGAGGTGAGAGTGAAGAGGTGCTTTCGACCCTCATCAAAGCCCCACACTGTGGCCATTTCACCCACATACCGAAGCACGACATCGCGGCCACTGCACTCACCCCCACTTTGCGAAGATGTGTGTGCGACCCTCAATCGTCAGAGTTACTTTCTGTCCACGCGCCTTCCGAAGCACGACATCGCGGTCGTTGCATCCATCCCGCCTTGCGAAGCGGAGTTTTGACCCGCATCTCTTATTTTTGTAATAGTCTAGATCACTCATCACAAAGCCCTTTTTTTTTTAATTTCTTTCACTCGTCATAACAATCACCTCACTCTATTTTCTTATCACCACATCCTGCATTCCTTGAGAGATCGATACTTAGGGATAACTTCCCATTTTTTATTACTTGAGCGACCGGTGCACTGTCATTGTATCGCATTTCGTGCCTGCTAATTAGTAGTGCCGAAATAACGCATCAATACCTTATAGGCTCTACTATGTGAGCTATATCCAACAAGAATCCTCATGTTGCATTTTTTAGCAAACTTGGGTAACTGAGCTTTTCTATTGTTTAGAATGTAGCAATTAGATCCAAAGATCCTTAAGTATGAAATTGTTGGTTGTTTGCCTTTCAAAATCTCATAGGGGGTAATTCCATGATCTTTATTGATGGAAGCTCTATTGAGAACATAACAGGCAGTATTGACTGCTTCAGCCCAGAAATATTCTGGGAGTGACGAGTCATTAAGCAATGTTCTCCCAGCTTCTATCAATGATCAATATTCCTCCTCTCAGCCACCCCATTTTGTTGTGGGGTCCTTGGAGAGGAAAATTCTTGAATGATACCTAGTTCTTGACAGAACCTTGTCATGGCTTCAGATTGAAACTCTGTGCCATGATCAGACCTAGTTCTGACCACAGTACATTGCAAGTCATTCTGAATGGCCTTGACATGGCTTATGAAGACATTTAGAGTATCATATTTCTTCCTAAGGAAAAATACCCATGTATATCTTGAGTGATCATCAACAATCACTAAGGTATACAACTTCCCTCCTAAGCTTTGAATTGGCATAGGACCAACCAAGTCCATGTGCAATAGATAAAGACATCTCTTAGTGTCTTTGGAGCCAATACTTTTAAAAGTGGCCCTCGTTTGCTTACCCATTTGGCAAGCATGACATGGGTCATTTTTAACACATTTTAAATTAGGACTATTTCTAACCAAGTTCTTAGAGAATAGTCTATGCATTGTCTTGTAGTTGATGTGGGCAAGTCTTTTGTGCCATTGAACACATAGAGACTCACTCTCATCTGCTACAAGACATACAGGAGAAGAAAAAGATTTGCAGAAGAAATCTAAACAATAAACAGGCTTGTAATCCTGTAGGAGACTCCTATTTCCTGTCATGTGCCTTAAGCACCCACTGTCCAAGTACCATATTTGATTGAGACTTGTACTTGAACTACCCTGCAAAGAAGAATTTAGTTATCCTTAGGATCCCAAAGAGTTTTGGGTCCTAGGTGCCTGTTAGTTTGATGAGATACTCTCACACTAGCTACCCTCCTAGCAGGAAAGCTCTTCTTTGCAATAGGTACATTGGGGTTGTACCAACAATCTATGGAAAAGTGTCCCACCTTGCCACAACACCAAGAATCATGAATATTGTATCTCCTTTTCTGAGCATTTTTCTGAATAAGTACAGCACTGTGCACATGTTCAGCAGAGGAGACTGCAGCATTCTTCCTGTTTCTTTCAGCAATAATCTGACTAGGATAATTTGTGGACAGTCTTGCTGCTATTTGTCCTGATGGCCTCAGCTTGCTTTGTCTTAGCATCCATACTAGGTCTGAGGGAATCAGACACTGAGCAGCAGGCCTTGTCAACATATTTGATAGTAGTCTTGCTTTTTGCTGAGGCAGATTTGGAAGTGCTTGCTTCCTTGTTCTTGACTGAAGGTGCTGAAGCATCAAAAATAAATGGTCCAGATTGGGCCATTTGTATTTCCTCATGGGGAGCTTTCATTGCTCTCAAACCCATGCCCTCTCTTTCACTATGTGAAGGAGCATTTCCCTTCCTATAGTAACTCCCAATCTTCCAGTGACCATGAATGCCTTCATGGTCATACCTGTTGGAAGGAAGCATCACCTTTTGAGAGGTGGGTTGAGGCTTAGCCTTCTTCTTGCTCTTTACTCCACTCCCTTCTCCTACTTCCATCTTGTGGAATCCAGGTCCTCTCCTATTGGTTTGAGAGGAGAAGGTGTCAATAAGGGGAAGCACAGATTTGGGCTTGGAGAGTTGAGCCACCAGGCTCTTCTCCTTCTCAAGCTTTTCTTCAAGGTCCTTGATGACCTTGTTCTTCAGGGAAATAGTGCATAATTGCACAATATTTAACCCTTGAAGATGGCTAATCTGTCTACTCATCTGAGCCACCAGGGTGGTGGGTTCAGTGTTGACATCCTTAGTTATCTTGAGGGAAACAATTTCCTGGGCTTGCCTCTTGGCAATCTTCTTGCTCTTCTTCAGAGCTTCCAAAAGAATACCATACTTATCAATCAGTTGATTGAATTCTTCCTCAGCATCCTTGCCTCTTCCATCAATTGATGGAGGTGCATCAGATTCTGGACTAGTCTCATAATCAGAAGAGGATATGGAATGAATTACAACCTACTCATGTTCAAAATTATTGTGGCTGTCCTCATCTTTAGTTAGAGCCATCAGACCATGGCCATTGTGAATGACCTCATCCTCCTCTACATCACTGTCTGAATGTGATAGAGGGGCCCTGACTGCCATCCTGCCAACAGCAGTTTCTTCAACAGCAACCAGCCCAATGAGGGATTCTTCCATTTCAGATTCTGATGAGCTAGAGTCTGATTCACTCCAGCTCTTCTTCTTCTTCTTAGCTAGAAAGGATTTCTCTCCTTTCTTGCTCCTTGAATGATGAGCCTTCCTCTCATCCTTCTCTCTTCTCTTCACAGGGCAGTCAACAATGACATGCCCAGGCTTGCTGCAGCAATAGCAAACAACTTGAAAGAATTAGGTTTTGAGTTAGACTCATACCTGTCACTTCTGGAGTGATGCTTTGACTCCTTGCTGTCCTCCTTGTTGTGATGTGAGGAGGAAGGCTTGTTCTTCCATTGCTTCCTCCTCAGCAGCTTTCTGAAGTGCCTTGTAAGAACAACAATTTCTTCATCAGAAGAAGAGGAGCTTGATGAGCTAGGCTCAGAATCTTCTGGTTCAGCAGATCTTCTGGGAGGTGAGTGAGCCTTCTCTCTCCCTCTTCTTGAGCTTTCAGCCTTGAAGGCCAGGGAATTCTCCCTGGTATCACCCTTTGCCTTCTGCTCTTCTTCCTTCCTGGCAGTCAGCTGCATTTCATAGGAGAGAAGCTTTCCATAGAGAGTTTGGGAGGAGTTTCAGTCAGCTTAGCCACCTCCCTTATGGCACAAATTTTTGTGTCCCAATCTCTTGTTAGAGATCTGAGGAACTTATCATTCAGCTCATAATTTGTGAACACTCTCTCATAGGTTCTTAGTTCATTTATTATTCTAAAGAACCTTTCATAACACATGGAGATGCTCTCCTGCCCTTACTGCCTGAAAGCTTCATATTCTTGATTGAGGAGTGACTTCCTGTCATTCCTCACATCTTCAGTCCCTTCCATGTACACAATCAGTGTATCCCACATCTCCTTAGCAGATGCACAGTGCACTAAATTTTGAAAAGTTGAGTCATCAATAGCATTGACTATGATATTTTGAGCCCTCTTATCCATAGTAGCCAATGCTATCTCATCCTTGGTGATTTCACTGTATGGTTTGCCTACTTGCCTGGTGGGATCAACAGTGGAGGGTTTTGTGATAATAAAGGGGCCTTCCTGAACAGTAATGTAGATTCTAGGGTCTGAGGCTTCCATGTACAGCCTAACCCTCTGCTTCCATATGCCAAAGTTGGCTTTGATACCACTTGAAAGAATATAAGGTTTGAAGTCTAAGTCACCTAGAGGGGGGGGGGTGAATAGGTCTTTTAAATTTTACTTGATTAGCTTTAGTTGTTTTCAGAGTTGGTTCAAGCAAATCAGCAAACACAGAAAGCACACAATAATTTATAGTGGTTCCCCAAAGACAGTGTGTCTATGGGTAGTCCACTTTCCCCCTCCACCCTTCTAACATTGTGTTAGACAGGGCCAACTTCTCCAAACTCGGCTCAAAGAGCTTACAGCACAAGTTCCTCAGAACTTCTCAGATCAAGAATGATCCTACATCAGGACACAAGTCCCTACAACTCAGAGCTATCACCAGCTCCTACCTCAGGCACATCTTCCCTACAAACTCAGAGGATAACACCTCCTACAGCTCAGATAATAATGTCCTACAACTCAGACCTCTCCCAGGTCCTACCACTCAGAGGACTCCTCCTCCTACAGCTCAAACCAGATCCTGGTCCTACCTCAGGCTGTTAAGACCTACCTCAGATCTGCTCCAGATCCTACACTCAGGCCTTCAGCCCTACAGCTCAGAACCCTCAGGTTCCTACAAACTCAGACAAAATGGTCTTACAGTTTAGGCAAGATGCCCTACAGATAAATGATTTAGAAATTTATTTTACAGTAGAGGTACTCTCCTGTAGATCCTGCCCTGACTGTGCTTCCTGTTGCTGAAGATGTTGATTATAGCAACTAACTTGATCTTCCGCTACGGCAGAGTGGCGGAAGATCACCTTGCTCCTTCTTGCAAAGGAGCTAACTTTCTTTCTCTGTTATCTTCTTCTTCTTGTTCAGTGAACGGGAGGAAGAAGATGAGAGCTTCAGCCGTCAATGTAATAGTTGATCTCTTTTGCACGTTACAGAGAGTTTCAAATGTGACCTAACTCTTCCTTTTATACATCTCTGATCTTCAACGGCTCTTAGCTGATCTGCTGAGAGGTATGGGAGAAGCTGGTGGACCCCACACAGCTTTTCCACAACTAGTCTTAGCCGCAGGACCCGCCGCCCTACTTTTTCGTAGAGAAGAACTGCGCTCGACGAACGTGGAACACTCTGCGTTCGACGAACCAGCTGTCCCCTGCGTTCGACGATCTTGCCAGCTCAGCGCTCGACAAACTTGCCATGTGTGTCTTCTCAACGGCTTCGCTGAGACGGCTCCTCGTCTCAGCGTTTGTCGAACGACGTTCAGCGTTCGACGATCTTGCCTAGTGTGTCTTCTCAGCGGCTTCAGCTTTGATCTCGTCTCAGTAGTTTCTGCTTCGACCTCGTCTCAGCGGTCGACGAACGACGTACAGTGTTCGATGAATGTCGAGCCCAGTTCGACGACCACGCTGATTCTCAGCATATAATAAACTTCTCAGTGAAGTCACCATAGTCGACCAAGCAATGGAAGCTCGAACCTGAATCAGGAGAGCCCGACAAATTGAGGTGAGATTCGCTCCCTTTACCATTCTATAAGCATCTTAGAATGGTTTTGAATCGAAATCGAGCTCGATTGGCGCTAATTTCACTTAGTTTAGTAGAGTTTTGTCATTGGAATGTCCATGCAATTTTGGCCACTCGCGGCGACAACAATCTGTCGAACCACCGCCAATGGGTAGTCCTCATCAAGAAAAAACTATTGGCGGTGGTGGCAAGTAGTGGTGATGGCCGGTCGGCGGTGGAGAAGCTTTGAAAGCTTCATCTATGCAGGATTAATCTTCGTCATTCGCTAGAGGTTGAAGATGGTCTCTGCGCCGTCTAATTTCCTTAAATCAGACGAAATAATGATTGGTCGCTCCCCACAGCGGTTCAACATCAGATTCATTAGGGGGAAGGTCATTTTTTGTCTAGCGACACTCTATACCGCATGATATGCTTTATAATCTGCGTTGTGATTAAATACATGGCTATTGTTTAAATTAACTTTTTTTGTCTATATGCACCCCACAATAGAGAAATGAAAATTGATTTTTAAGTGCCTTAATGGCTAAACCAGATCAAGTGGTCAACATGAAACTTGTAGGTCTTGGCCTGGGCTTTCCAAAATGGTGTGACACATTTTATGGTGATGAGTATATCTCCCTAAATAAATTTTTGAAATAAATGTGACATTAACTATAAGACTCATTAAATTTTGTGTATTTTCTAGTCAATTTACATGGGATGAACCTAAAAATTGGGGCATAATTTATCATGAGGTTATTAATGTATATATAGAGACTTGGAATTTGTGGGGCATGTTTCCCCATGGTTTGACTTAATATACATTAAATTGGCACACTTATATATAAATGAAATATTTTGACCTTAAACATCTAAAGAAATACACAAATTTTTATAGCATACTTATAATATTATGAATGACCTTGGATTAAATTTTGAAGATAATTGGACATGAATTGATCATTTTGTGAATTATACATTTAATGGGTATAGTTTAAATCATTAAATTATCACACTTATATATAAATGAAATATTTTGACCATAAACATCTAAATAAATTCCCAATTTTTTACAGCATACTTGTAATATTATGACTGGCCATGGATTCAATTTTGAAGATGATTGGACATGAATTGATCATCTTGTGAATTATATATTTAATGGGTATAGTTTAAATCATTAAATTGTCACACTTATATATAAATGAAATGTGTTGACCTTAAACATGTAAATTGTTGGATCTTATGGCACACTTAGAGGGGGGTGAATAAGGGGTTTACAAAGTTTAATTAAATTTGAGAAATTTTTCGAGATAATTGCAAAAAGGAAACTTTCTGTTTCTATTGATACCGCCGAGGTTAGTGTTAACGACAGGCGTTAGCTCTCCAGAAAATAAAAGTCCTCAAAAAATATAACAAAGAAACTTTTCTTAGAAATGCTTGAATGAAATAAAATTCTTGAAATTCTGAGAAGATGAAACATGATTTTATTTCAAAGGAAGAATACAATAATTTGATTTCAATGAAGCTTGAAGTCAAAACATTAACAAAAAAACACTTTTTGTTCCTTCATCGGTCCTTCTCCCAAGGACTGGCTGGCTATAACCTATCTTACCCTAGATATGGCCTTTAGCCTCCCCCTAAATCTACCCTAGACCTGGTCGCCACACACAAGGCGGCGAATTTCCTCCTAAACCACAAAAGGCTTGGTTGCCACACACAAGGAGGGGAATTCACTATCGTTACAAAAGAAAATGGAAGAATATAAAATAAATTCAGAAATTAAAACTCCCTATATTGAAGAGCTCCGATGGAGATGATGAAGAATCGCCATGAACATCATTAGAGTTGAAGGGCACGTCCTTCTTACAGTTTGATAGTTTGGAAATTTCCTTCTCACTCATGATCTTCAAAGATGGTGTTGGGAGTGCTCTGGAACTCAAGGATTGAGGCTCTCACATAAGGTTGGAGTTGTGGCTTAAAAACTTCATATGTAGAACAAAGAGATCCTTCCTTTTTATAGGCTCTAGAAACAACTACCAGCGCTAGCGCTACCGCCAGCATTAGCGTTCGAGCACACCTGTGGCCAATGTCGTGGAGGTCGTGGCTAATCATGGTCGTGGAGTTGTGGCTTAAACTCCCTATAATAGATAATGAGTTTGAAATTTGAAAAAAGTTGATGTTTGAAGTTACGTTCAAGAGATGGTTCTACAAAATTATGCAAGCATGATTTGAAATATCAAGAAAAAATATGCATTACAATGTAAAGTAATTTGCATTTCAAGTTAAAATTAACATTGTAAAGGTTATGCAATGCTATCTATTGCATTTACTTATGTTTGTCGAGAATTGTGAAGATATGCGTTAGTGTCCAATTCTTGTGAGTGGAAGTTTTATATGAGACAATGATGTGTACAAAAGGGTGTTTTGATATATTATACATGTGTATAAATCAAACCACATGAAAGCATGTAAAGTAAGAACACACCATTAAATATACATAAATAAGTTTATTTCCACAAGTTTCAATGCTCGTCGAGATCTACAACTTTCATGTTGAACACTTTTCATGAAAATGCACGTATAGCCATATTTCAAAAAAGCACGTATATACTTATATACACATTAAGTGTATATACATTAATCTGTATATGGGTTTGCTGTAAATACGAGTTAAGTGTATATTCCCTATATACGCGCCTTTTTGAAATACACCTTGTACGTGCATTTTTATGAGAAGTGTTCAACATGAAAGTTGTAGATCTCGTTGATATCTACAACTTTCATGTTGAACACTTTTCCTAAAAATGCACGCACGAGGCGTATTTTGGGCCTGAGAAAAATCTGGGCGGAACAGTTGCGTATTCGCAAAAATCTGGGCGAATACGCAATTGTTCCACCCAGATTTTTCTCGGGCCCAAAATACGCCTCGTGCGTGCATTTTTAGGAATAGTGTTCAACATGAAAGTTGTAGATATCAACGAGATCTACAACTTTCATGTTGAACAATTCTCATAAAAATGCACGTATAAGCTGTATTTCAAAAAGACGTGTATATACTTATATACGCGTTAAGTGTATATACATTAATCCGTATATATATATATATATATATATATAAAGAGAAGTGGTGTAATTTTGCTAGCACAAGACTTTGCAAAAAGAGAATTACTCGCGGGACTCTTCGAAAACGTCCGCCTAAGGTTAAGTTTTAAGCGTATCAAGTTTTTGGCGCCGTTGCCGGGGACTTGTGTCATTATTTTGAAATCCGAAACGCTATTAATTTTATCTTATATTTCAACTCTTTTTCTAATATATATTTCTCTTATCCTACAAAACAAAAAATTTAAGAAAAAAAAATCTCTATTTAAGAAAAAGGAAAAATCTAAAATCTCTAAAATATATATATATATATATATCTATAGCGATATTTTCTACTTACTAAAAGAAAATCAAAAAAATATTTTCCCCCTCTTTCTTTCTTTCCTTCTTTTTTTTCTTTGTAAAAATATTTCCAAAACAAAAACATCGAAAAAAAACAATCTATAAAAAGAAAAACAAGAAAACTCTTTCTTCCAAAAAAAAAATTAATTAAAGAATAGTGTATGACCCGAGGAGAATCTTCGGATAATCCGACTTTACCTTTTGATCCCGAAATCGAGCGCACGTTTCACGAGCGCCGCCGATCTCGTAATCAAAATCTACAAATAGCTCCCGAAGAATCCATCGGCGATATACATATAGGCGTGATGGGCGATCCTAATCTAAATGCGGCCCCACAGCGGACCATGGCCTATTATGCTAGGCCAAATTTAGAGGATACAGCATTGAGCGTCACCCGCCCCGCGGTAGCTAATAATAATTTCGAAATCAAATCCAGTATAATCCAAATGGTACAACAGTCGATTCAGTTCGACGGTTTGCCAGATGAGGACCCAAATCAACACCTTTCAAATTTTTTAGAAATTTGCGACACCTTCAAGATTAATGGCGTCAGCGATGACGCCATTCGCTTGCGCTTATTTCCCTTTTCCCTGCGGACAAAGGCTAAATCGTGGTTGACTTCTCTTCCGAGAGGGTCCATAACCACGTGGGCCGAATTGACGGAAAATTTTCTAACTAAATATTTTCTTCCGTCAAAAACCGCTAAATTACGCACGGATATAGCCTCCTTCATTCAATTCGATTCCGAGTCTCTCTACTAGACTTGGGAGCGGTTTAAGGAATGCCTGCGTAGGTGTCCTCATCACGCGCTACCAACTTGGCTACAGGTACAAACGTTCTATAACGGCTTGAATTTCTCAACGAGACAGATGATCGACGCAGCCGCCGGGGGAACGTTAAACAACAAAACCCCGGAGGCCGCTCAAACTCTGATCGAAAAAATGGACATGAACACATACCAGTGGAACGTGCCAAGGTCGCGTCCTAAATCGGCTGGGATTTTTGAAGTGGATGCCACTACTCACTTAGCCTCGCAGGTAGAGCGGCTAAGTAAGCAAGTGGCGGAGATGACTGCTTCCTCCTCCACTCCCGCTTGGGCTAATAATCCTAATAATAATAATAATAATAATAATTTTAATAATCCTAATCCTAATAATAATAATAATAATTTTAATAATCTTAATAATAATAATAATCTTAATAATAATATTAATAATAACAATAATTTAAGCGAGGAATCGGTGGATTACGTAGGCAATCACGTGCGGGCGCCCTTCAACCCATATAGTAATAACTATAACCCGGGTTGGAGGAGCCGCCCGAACTTCTCCTGGAGTAACCCTAATAATGCGCAACGCCCTCCACCTGCGATCCTGCAAGGATTTCCGCATGGATATCCCCAAGGATTTCAGCAGGGTTTTGCGCCTCCCCCTCCAAAACCTTCTCCGCTCGAGGAGATTTTTGCAAAATACATGGCTTCCAACGACGCAAATATCCAGAATATAATCGGATCGCTAAAAAATTTAGAAATGCAGGTTGGACAGCTTGCAAAAATGGTCTTTGAGCGGCCACTTGGAGCACTACCAGGGAACTCGGAGCAGAACCCGCGTGAAAATGCCCACGCCATTACCTTACGCAGCGGCAAGGAGGTCGACTCCCCATTGCGGGTTGAGCATCAGGTAACTGTTTCGCCTCTGACCCCTGCACCCTCGTCTTTTATTTTAGTAGATACGGAAAAAATATTAGCGCCGGGCGTCTCGAGCGCAAATTCCGTACCCCGCAAAATTTAATAAAGAGAAGGAGGACGAACATTACAAAAAGTTTTTGCAAATATTTAAACAAATTCAAATTAACGTCCCCTTCTGCGAGGCACTCTCTCAGATGCCGAAATACGCGATATACCTTAAGGAGCTCCTTTCTAATAAAAAGAAGCTCGAGGGTATTTCGCGTGTTTCAGTAAATGCGGAATGCTCGGCGGTCCTACTTAATAAATTGCCGCCTAAACTAAACGATCCGGGAAGGTTTTCCATCCCGTGCCTATTCGGCAATTTAATAATAAAGTACGCCCTAGCGGACCTGGGAGCGAGCATCAATTTGATGCCCTTCTCCCTCTTTAAAAAACTAGATTTGGGAGTTCCCACCCCAACAAAAATGAGCATCCAACTCGCGGATCGCTCGATAAAATATCCTATCGGGGTAGTGGAGGACGTTCTGGTCAAGGTTGACAAGTTTATCTTTCCGGTAGACTTCTTCATCCTCGACATCGAGGAGGACGCCGAGGTACCAATTATCCTCGGTCGCCCTTTCCTCGCGACCTCCCGCGCATTAATTGATGTGAGTAACGGTCGCCACCTCCTTCGGGTTAGGGACGACAAAGTTACCCTTCATATTAATCCTTCGATGCGAAACTCTTTATCGAACGACGATTCCTGCTTTCACTTAGAATCCGCATTCAAGGATGAGTGTTCTTCGCTTGCAGAATTACTCGCTTTAACATTAAACGATTCGGATCTGGCAAACCTCGCCCCTTTGGACGAATTACCGCCAGATTCGCCTTTCGAGACTTTTAATTCTAAAAGTTTAAAAATTACAACTTCTTACAAAGAACCCCGGTCTTGGAGCTTAAGCCACTCCCCGACCATTTAAAATACGTTTTTCTCGCCGCGGACTTAAAACTCCCGGTTATTATTTCGTCTTCTTTAACCGATTCGGAAACCTCCGAATTAGTTAAAGTTTTGTCTACGCATCGTCATGCAATAGCATGGAAAATTTGAGATATTAGGGGGATAAATCTCTCTTTTTGCACGCATAAAATTTTTTTAGAAGATAATTCCTGCAAAACCATCCAGCCTCAACGACGACTTAACCCGAATATGCGGGATGTCGTTAAGGATGAAGTAATAAAACTCCTAGATGCGTGGATTATCTACCCTATATCCGACAGCACGTGGGTTAGTCCCATTCATGTCGTGCCTAAAAAGGGCGGTCTAACGGTAGTGGCAAATCAACATAACGAATTAATTCCAACCCGTACTGTTACGGGTTGGAGGGTGTGCATCGATTATCGAAAATTAAATGATGCCACCCGCAAAGACCACTTTCCGTTACCGTTTATCGATCAAATTTTGGAGCGACTATCGGGTCATTCTTATTATTGTTTTCTCGACGGTCTATCGGGATTTTTACAAATTCCAATCTCCCCCGAAGATCAGGAGAAAACAACCTTTACGTGCCCCTTCGGTACCTTCGCGTACCGAAGGATGCCATTCGGCCTCTGCAACGCGCCAGCTACATTTCAACGATGTATGCTAGCGATATTTGGAGAGCTCGTAGAGGATATTATGGAAGTCTTTATGGATGACTTCTCGGTTTTTGGGAACTCCTTCCAAAACTGCCTCCAAAATTTAGATCGAGTCCTCCAACGATGCGAAGACTCGAACCTGGTTTTAAACTGGGAAAAGTGTAATTTCATGGTTCGAGAAGGCTTAGTTCTCGGCCACAAAATTTCTGAAAGAGGGATGGAGGTCGACAAGGCCAAGGTCGAAATAATTGAAAAACTCCCCGCGCCCTCAAATATAAAATCAATTCGTAGTTTTCTTGGCCACGCGGGTTTCTATAGGCGGTTTATTCAAAAATTTTCCAATATAACAAAACCGCTAACCCACCTCCTGGAGAAAGAATCTCCATTCATTTTTGATAGCGCGTGCGTAGAGGCATTCAATGCCATAAAAATAAACTTATCCATTCTCCCATTCTGGTGGCGGCCGATTGGACCCTTCCGTTTGAGATTATGTGCGACGCGAGCGATATAGCGGTAGGGGCCGTATTAGGCCAACGCGTAAATAAATATTTTCATCCTATCTACTATGCGTCCTGCACGCTCACGGCCGCACAGGCTAATTACACGACAACGGAAAAGGAAATCCTTGCCGTCGTCTTCGCCATAGGTAAGTTTAGGCCCTACGTCACGCTTTCTAAAATTATAATATTTACCGACCACTCCGCACTTAAATATTTATTAGAAAAAATGGACGCTAAGCCCCGCCTTCTTCGATGGATCCTCCTATTACAAGAATTCAATTTAGAGATCCGGGATAAGAAGGGGGCTGAAAATTTAGCGGCCGACCACCTTTCTCGTTTAGAACACCCAATCGCGGAAGCGCTCTTCGAACCGGAAATCGATGATCGATTTCCCGAGGAGCGTCTTTTAGCATTAAATAATTTAAAAACTTCTCCCTCGCCTTGGTTCGCAAACTACGCCAACTATTTAGTTGCGCGGGTGCTCCCGAAAGACTTTTCAAAACAGCAAAAGAAGAAATTCTTTTCTGATTTGAAAAATTACTTTTGGGAGGACCCTTTCTTATTTCGCGTCTGCGCAGACCAAGTCGTGCGGAGATGCGTTTCGAGCGAGGAGGGTACGCAAATTTTGCGGCACTGCCACGAGGGGCCGGCCGGGGGGCATTATCAAGCCAACCGGACCGCGCAGAAGGCGCTGGAGGCAGGCTTTTATTGGCCCGCTCTCTTCAAAGACGCTCACACTTTTGTGAGCGCATGCGATAGCTGTCAACGGTCGGGTAACATCTCTCGTCGCGACGAGATGCCCCAAAATTTTTACTTAGAATGCGAGATTTTCGATTTATGGGGCATAAATTTCATAGGCCCCCTACCTCCTTCATATACAAATCGCTACATTTTAGTGGCGGTCGACTACGTATCTAGGTGGGCGGAAGCGCAAGCTCTCCCCACCAATGATGCGAGAGTCGTCGTCAAATTTCTTAAAAAATTATTTTCTCGCTTCGGTACGCCCCTTGCGATAGTTAGTGATAGGGGTACGCACTTTTGCAACGCCCAGTTTGCAAAAACATTAACCAAATATGGCGTTACGCATAAGCTCGCCACCGCCAATCACCCCCAAACGAGCGGCCAAGTGGAGGTAGTAAATCGAGAAATTAAACGCATATTAGAAAAAACCGTTTCAATAAATAAGAAGGATTGGGCGATTAAATTAGACGACGCACTGTGGGCATATCGTACGACGTACAAGACCGCAATCGGTTGTACGCCTTATCGATTAGTCTACGGCAAGGCGTGCCATTTGCCCGTAGAATTAGAGCACCGCGCTTTTTGGGCGTTAAAACTTTTAAATCTCAATCATAATTTAACCACCGAAAACCAGAAATTCCAATTAAATGAACTCGATGAATGGCGTGCGAACGCCTACGAGAGTAATAAATTTTATAAGGAACGCTCGAAATTTTACCACGATCGAAAAATTAAATTTCCTAAATCATTTGCGTCGGGCGATCTCGTCCTCCTATATAATTCACGTCTTCGTCTTTTTCCGGGGAAACTAAATCACGTTGGTCCGGCTCCTTTCAAGTGAAAGAGGTTTGGCCATACGGGACCGTCCTTATCACCCACCCGGAAAAAGGCGACTTAAAAGTTAACGGTCACCGACTAAAACTCTACCACGCGGGGGATCAACTGGGAGGGAAGCTAAATTCCATACCCCTCCCCCACCTCTAAAAGATCGTACCCCGCCAACGCGTCAAGCTACGAGACGGTAAACAAAGCGCTCGTGGGAGGCACCCCCATATTTATCCAATTACGCTCTTTTATTGTTCTTATTTACAAAAAAAAATGATGAAATAAATTTTCATTTCAAAAAAAACTTAAAAAACTTAAACAAAAATATAATTAATAATAATAATAAATAATAATAATAAATAATTATAATAAAACAAAATGAAAAATATTATTAATAACTATGCATATTTTAAATTATCATTCTTTTTTAAAAAAAGGAAACATAAAACAAAATAAAATAATGCAAAAACTTTAAAACAAAAATCAAAAAGAATTTTGGGAATTTTAAGATAGGACAATAGGAAGTTTCTCAAAGTAGGATTACTCGACAGACCCGAGAGGGGATTTTTGTCGATATTTCGAAACGAGAAAACCCCGTTGCTTTTATCTTTTTATTTCTCTTATTTCTTCTTTGCTTTTTATCTTAAAGCTTTTCATTATTTTACTTTATTTTATCTTTCTTAAAATTTTGATATATTTTAAAACATGCATATTTCAAAATTAAAACCAAAACATAAAAAAAAATATAATATAAATAATAAAATAAAAATAAAAATAATGATAAAAATTTATTTTTATCATACCCCAAAAAAACAATATATGATCACATATATACTTTTAACTTCTTTTATACGTATTTTATTCGTGTTTGTACATTTCGGAAAACTAAAACAACCAAAAAACAATTTTGTATATATTCGTGTTATGACATAAGAAAATTATGTTGCAACATCTTTGTCCCTCTTTTCATTTTTCTTTTCTTTTTGTAAAAACAATTTAATATGTAAATAGGAAATGAAATGAAAAAAATCCAAAAAAATCATTAATTAACTTAGAAAAAAAAAAACAAAATTTTTTTTATATAAATGTTTTATGTTTATGTCTTTTATTTGTATATAAAAATCCTTATTTATAATAATAAATCAAAATCCAAAAAAAATGATGAAAAATGTACTAAAAAAAATTTGTTATAACAAAATTCATTTTGTCATAACACCAAAAATGTTTTTCCTTCTCTCTTTTCTTTTCTTTCCCTTTTTTTTATTAATGTACATATTTTTAACAAAATTAAAAAATCAAAAAAATATATGATGAAAAAAAAAATTTCTTATAAAAAAATCAAAAATATTTTGTATTTATTTTTACTTTTCTTAATTTTCTTCTTCCTTTTTTTAGTATTTATATATGCATTTTGTTATAAAGAAAATCAAAAATCCCAAAAATATCATATCTTAAAAATTTCAAAAAAAAAAATTTATTGGAAAAACTTATCAAAAAAATCCAAAAATAAAATAAAACCCCCACTTAGCTTTTTGTTATTTCCAAGGCTAGGTTAGTTTTATCTTTAAGCGTTTTTCATTATTTATGATTTGCTAAAACAATTTTATTTATTTCATAGTTTGAAAAATTTAAATCGAGGAATTTTGAGTAGTAAAGAAAATCTTGCGATCTTAATTTAATTTGAGAATAGAATTTTTAGCACTACCTCGGGTTTACCCTAAATAGATTCCTTTTTGTATTATATTGGCAAACCATCTTTAGATTCAATTATTCTAACTCTAAACTTGTGAAACTTTAGGAATGTTTTTAATCTACTAAACTTGCTCTCAAAAATCTTTTTTATTAATCTAGAATTTCTCTTGAAACCCCCCTTATAAACACCCCTTAGCTTGGCATATAAATAATAAAAGTAGGAGTTTTAAAAGAAATCCTGTGTCAATGGGAATAAAGAGATTCCGTAAACACATGCACCCAATATTGTTAAAAGAAATCCCGTGTCAATGGGAATAAAAAATTAATAATTCCGTAAACACGGGCATTGGGTTAAGTTGAGAAAAGATTTCAATTCTCCCGCGTAAACCAACGCTGGGAATCAAAGCAAAACCACCAAAAAGGTGGGGTGAGAGGATACAATCCATCACCCCTAAATCCAAGCACTCTTCTTTTTGCCAAGGCTACCTTTTTACCCTACCCCTTAGCCAATAAAATTGTACCTAGATTTTAATTTAAAAAAGTTTGGGAGAGCATAATTAGTAGGCTTTATTTATTCTTAAAAACATTCTTAAAAAGGTTAAAGTTTTATATAATTCTATTCTAATTAAAAGGTACCAAAGACTGCAATAATCGACGCTATTTAGCTAACTTTAGAAGTCTCGCTAAAAAAATTTTCGCTCTTTTTAAATTACTTTCATAGTTTTGGACTTACCTCTTTAAATACCCTAAATTTATTTCGATCTTACTTTTGATTTAATAAAAACTCTAGTAAATTAGAAATTTTATTAAACGTCTTATAGGTATCCCTTACTTTTGCTCTGGAATAGCAAAAGCTTAAGTATGGGGGTGTTTGATGAATAGTAATTATACGTGTTTTTCTGTATAGTTTTTAGTGTATTTTTGCTTAGAATTATAAATAATCTATGTAATTAAATAAATAAATTGTTTGTTTTTGTTATTTTAAACTTTTAACTAAGTTTTATTTTAATTTAATAAACTTTCTGTCTTTTTATTAAGACACGCCCTTGGACACGCCCGTGTCCAAGGGCGTGTTCACTAATCCCTAACATTTTCTTATCTCTGTTCTTTTTCCAACTCAAACATCAAGTCACGCCCTCGGTCACGCCCGTGACCGAGGCCGTGTACTTGGTCACGCCCGTGTTGGATATCCATCCCAGATTCCAGCCACTTGAAGCATTTCATCCAAAAAGTCAAAGTCACGGCCGTGACATTTCAGCACGCCCGTGACATTTTCAGACACGCCTGTGACCCTCAATTCCTTCCAGAAGAACAAAGGACACGCCAGGTGTCACGCCCAGTTCAAGCTCCAGCCAGCCGACCTAGGTCATGCCCGTGACCTAGGCCATGTACGATGGTCACGCCCATGTACTTCCAAAGTCGCCGGTCAAGCCTTCCAGATGCCTGCCTGGATCCAGCTGTTCTGGCTATTCGCACCCCAAGCCGTGTCACGCCCTCAGACACGCCCGTCTCCGAGGGCGTGTAATTCCAAATTTTTCCTATAAATAGCCAGATTCAGCTGAGTCTAAGGGTTCAGAATTTTGAGACCTCTTCTTAAGATTGTGGACCAATTTTTGCTGTTTTCATGTTTTAGCTCTCTTTTTGCATTTTCTCTCTCTTGTTTTGTAACCTCTTTATGTTGGAAATGAAATAGATTTGCTTCTTTGTAATTCTCTTATCTTTGTTTTGGTTAAAGTGTGTGTGTGTGTGTTCTCTCTTTTTCTTCTTTCTTTCTCCTTTTTTAGTTTTTGTAATTTTTGTTATTATAATTAGTTGTCCATTTTATTAGAGTGTGTGTGTGTGTATGAGGCTAATTTTCATGTTTTTAGCTTTTTTGTAATTTTTAGATGGTTTCATAATTTGTGTGTGTGAGTGTATGAGTTTAGGTTAATTTTTCTCTTTTTTGTATTTTAATTTTTCTTTTTAGTTTTTTAGTGCTTTTGTAGTTTTTATTAAAGTAAGTGTGTGTGTGTGTGTGTGTGTGTGCTAGTATAGATTTTGTTTTATTTTTAACTTAGATTTCATTTTTAGTAAGGGTGTGTGAGTGTAGGAGAATAGATTTTGCGCCTTTTTTGTAATTCAATAGCTTTTATTTCTGTCACGCATTTATTTCCCGCCTATCCATTTGGATAGGACTTGTCACGCATTTATTTCCCGCCTATCCATTTGGATAGGACTTGTCACACATTTATTTCCCGCCTATCCATTTGGATAGGACTCGCTCACGCATTTATTTCCCCTCTACCTATTTGGGTAGGGATTGCATTTCTTTAATTTCTGCAATTTACCGCTTTCATTTTAATTTCGTAAAGTGTGTGCGTTTTCAATTAGTGCATCTTTTGTTTTTAATATAATTGCTTTTGGTAATTCCGCTAACCGCTCAATCACTTAAAATCGTCGTAGTTATCATTATCGCTTTATAAAACTCTAAAAAAATCTAAGCATAACTACTTTATAATTAACATTTCGTGCTTTCTCGCTTTTTATCGCAATTATCGTTAAACGCACGCCAACCTTAATTTTTGTCATTAGTTTTTCTATAAAATTATAAAAATCAATTCAAACTCTTTTCGATAAAATAATAGCGCGCTCCTAAGAAGTAGAAATAATCGATACGACCTTGGAAAAATACGACCTTGATATTTCAAAAGAAATATCCTATACTACTATCGATAAGGTCCACTTGCCTTTATCGATTTTAGTCCGGATAATTATATAAACCCAAAAGCTTTCTCTCCAAAGCAATTTTTAAAACTCTCTTTTAAACACTTAAAAAAATTGTTGCAACAACTCTTTGGTTGTTGGAACTAGCTCAAGGCAAAAGAAGTTTTAAAACGATCTCTTGAAGAATTGTTGCAACAACTCACAAAATTGTTGCAACAACATATTCAAAAAGCTTTCAACTTTTATTTCAAACATAAGCCTTTCAAACCCTTTCTACTTAGCTTTGGCGACGCGGCCAAAGAATAATCCTCGATATTTCGAAAGAGGAAAAGGCCGTTACTTCTATCTTTTGATAGGATAACGGGTAATTCCTCGAAGTAGAATTACTCGCTGGACTCTTCGAAACGTCCGCCTAAGGTTAAAGTTAAAGAAAGAAGAAAGGGCTTTTCAAAAAAGATAAATCTCAGCGTATCACCTCACAATGCTTATTAAGACTTATCAGGAGGGTGAGTAGTGTTGGTGGAGTATTCCTTGTCATATTTTTATTTGACTTTTATTTAGCAACCAAGGACTCCAAATTCACTTGTTTTGCAACCATAGAAATTTTTTAAAACCACATTTCTCCAACTAAAACAAATGCATGAATACAAAGAATTGCATGAAACAATTCAATGTTGTGTATTTAATGTATTTATGTATTTCAATAAGTTATGTTATTACACTACACAAGCATGCAATAATAAGATTACAAACACATGTAGGTTATCAAAAGAGTGAGTGAGATAATCATTATAAAATATAAAACATTACTAATACTTAGAGGCATGCTATAAACATTCCTACACATGTGTTCTACAATAAAGTTCATTGCATACTATAAGATAAAATTCAAGGCATAACAAAATCAAAATAATGTTTTACAGAAACATGAAATAAAATTAACTTTTGTAAATAATCTTTAAATGATAAATCTAATCATCCTTGACTTTGGCAATGAAGCATAAGTAGTTTTTTTTTAGTTTTTAAAGTTTTTGAAATAACATACAAAATAAACAAGCATAAAGAAAAAGTAAGCAAAGCATTTTTTTATTATTTTGTAATTTTCTCTTTGTTTTTTAATTTTAGTAAAATCAGAACAGAAGTATGAAAAACTTTCTGAATGACAGTGGAAATATACCAAAGTAATTTTTTAGAAAGGGAAAAAAATCGAAGAGGGGTATGATATGCGAAGAATTACGCTAACGTCGGCGTTAGTACTAGCGTCAGGAATTATTTAACAGAGATTTGACTTCTTGATGAAATGCATATATTTCATAATTTTTTGTTTCCAATTTTTGTGATTATGATTGTCGGTATGGGACCTATCAAGTATTGCAACAAATCAGAGCGATAAGAAAAAATTTGTGGATTAAATATTTCAAGCTAAGATGTCCAAAACCCCCAATATTTCAATCATATGGAATCTAGCATCGGGCAGTGGTTTGGTAAAAATATCCGCAAGTTGAGAATCAGTCCTAATGAAGCTAATTCTTACATGTTCCTTTTAATATGATCCCCTAATGAAATGATGTCAGACATCTATATGTTTGGATCTAGAATGATGTACTGGATTGTTTGTAAGAACGATAACGCTCTTGTTGACACACTTTAATACTATATTATTTAGATGAACTCCAAGTCTTCTGAAGTTGAAGTCATCCTTAAAGCTTGTGCAAAACAACTACCTAGTGCAATATATTCATCCTCGGTGGTGGAGAGGGCAATAGAATTATGTTTCCTACTCGACCATGACACAAGTGAAGGGCCTAAGAAATGACATGTTCCACTAGTGCACTTTCGATCTAATGAACAACCCGCATAGTCTGAATCAGGAAAGTCATGTAGAATAAAAGAATCATTATGTGGATACCATAAGTCTAATCTAAATGTACCAATTAGATATCCAACAATTGTTTAATCGCTTTTAATATGATTCTTTGGGGGTTAGCTTGAAATCTACAATATAAACAAACAACAAACATAATATCGGGTCTAGATGCATTCAAATATAATAATGATCCTATCATTCCTCTATATATGTTTGATTAATAGAAATATCGACTTTATCTTTTCCTAATTTTAGTGATGCACTCATTGGTGTATTAGCTTGCTTTTGGTTTTCAAATCCAATCTTTTTAGTATATCATGAATATATTTAGATTGGAAAATAAAAAATTCCATCATGTCTTTGTATGATTGAAATCTTAAAAAATATTTGAGTTCACCTACCAAGCTCATTTCAAATTACATTTCACATCACTAAAACAACTTCATTACACAACTTATCATTAGAGGCGCCAAAAATAATATCATCAACAAAAATTTGCAAAATTATCAAATCATCATTACAATGCTTAATGAAGAGTATGTTATTCGCACTTCCCATAGTATATCCGTGCTATAACAAAAATGTTGTTAATCTTTCATACCAAGCATGTGGCACTTGTTTTAAACCATAAATTGCCTTTTCTAATTTATACACATGATTAAGAAATTTTTCATTAATAAAACCGGGGGGTTTTTCAACATAATCTTCTTTTATAATCCCATTTAAAAATGCACTTTAAACATCCATTTGAAAATAATTTAAACCTTTTAAAACTCACAAATGCAAGAAAAATTCTAATAGATTCTAGGCAAGCAACGGGTGCAAAAGTTCATCAAAATCTATCCCTTTGATTTGTGAATAACCTTGTGCAACTAATCTGGCTTTATTCCTTGTCATCCTAGAATCACCATCTAATTTATTTTTAAAAATCCATTTTACACCAACAACTGGATGATTAGATGACCTCTCTGCAAGTTTCCAAACCTTATTATGTTCAATTGATTAAGTTCTTCATTTATAGCTAAAAACCAAAATTTATCATTTAAATTGGTTGAAACATTTTTTGGCTCTATTTCAGATACAAAGAAAAGGTTTGAAAATGATTCATGTAAAAAAGAACGAGTAGTTACCCTTTTGATGGTTCTCCAATGACAAGCTCCCTTGCATGCTCCTTTGAAAACTATAGCACACTTGGAGGTACATATTCCTCTTTTTCTTCCTCTTTCTCTTATTTTTCTTCTTCTTTTTCTCCAAGCGATTCATGATCCTTATGCTCCAAAGGAGGAAGGGGTTCCACTTCGTTTCCTGTAGGATTAACATCTACACAAAGGACAAGCTTGTCAAATCTTTCATGAATAGACTGTTCAACTATTTTAGTTCTTTTGTTATATATTCTATAAGCCTTACTAGTTTAAGATCAATGAAAATTCTCTCATCACAGTTTTCATCAAATTTTCTTAAAGTATCTTTACTGTTTAATATAAAGAATTTGCAACCAAAAACACGAAAATAAGATACATTAGGTTTCTTTTAAAATATAGCTCATAAGGTATCAATTTTAAGAATGACCAAAACATGACATGATTAATAACATAACATGAAGTATTAACAACTTCAGCCCGAAATGATCTAGGTAACCCATATTTGGAAAACAAAGTGCGTGCTTATTCTTGAAGGGTTCTATTTTTACTCTCCATTACACCATTTTATTGTGGGGTGCACGGAGCGATAAATTCATGCTTTATTCCTTGAACAAAAAGTAGTAAACTTATCATTTTTTCAAATTCTTCTCCATGAACCGAGCGTATGCATTTAATTTTTAAATCAAGTTCATTTTGAATACGAATGCATAATTTAGTAAATTCAAAGAAAGCATCAGATTTGGAAGAAAGAAATATAATCCAATAATATCTAGAATAATCATCAATTAATACAAAAGTGTATTTTCTACCACCTAGACTAGAAGTGATAATCGGTCCAAATAAAGTCATGTGATTTAAGCCCATGGTCTAGGTCTACCGATCCGCTCAGCTACTCCTCCCGTCTCCCTATCCCAACTCCTGCGCTGCCCATACCCTCTTCCGCACACAACGCCACCTCGTCCTCCTGTCGGTGCCTCCACCTGCTCCTCCACCTCATCTATCCGGCAACAGTCCTCTCTCTCCTCGCGCTGATAGCAGTCCTCTCTCTTCCTCGGGCTGGCAGCAAAACTTCCCTCTCTTCCTCAGGCTAGTAGCAAAACTTCCCTCTCTTCCTCAGGCCGGCAACAGAACTTCTCCATCTTCCTCAGGGCGACAGCAGAAACTCCTCTTCTCCTAAGTCTTGGCTGGGGATTTTGTAAGAGGAGCAACAAAGGTATTCTTCCCTCCCCTCCTTGAGCTCAGATTTAGCTTTTGTGGGTAAGGATCTCCTTTTCCCTCCTCTACTCAATTTTTCTTAATATGTTTGCAAAACTTTGTGCTTCAAATCACGTATATTTTGTGATCCAAGTTTATGCCCCTCATATAATCGACTAACCACCTTATGTATGTGATTTCTGGTGCCGCTTTTCGAATCCGTTGATGGGATCACCCAAAAGCCCCTTCCGATTTAGGGTTTCCCTAACCTAAAGCGCCGTCAAATCCTCGATTCCTACGTGTAAATTCCTCTCAACTCATCTTCGAGGGAGGTAATTTTCGCTAACTCGCACCTGTCTAATTTTGAGATTTAAATTGTGCATGCTCATGTAGGGTTTCCTGTTTAATGCAATTATCATCCCTATTTATGCTTAATCAGGTCGAATTAAATTGTTAATTTGGTTGTGCCTCTTAGCCGCCACTGTCAGCTTCAGTCTTACATAAGGTAAGTAGAGAAATCTCTTGCTTGCAACATCTGATCGTAATTTGTTAATTTTTAACTTATGTCCATAAGTTTTACTGCTCGACACCTGAAACATCAATTGATAACTAGCCTCATTCACCAAATTATGAATTGTTTTCGTTAATAATGTAGGTAAACATAGAAAGGTGGTGTTTAATAGATGTAACCCCTTGACTTGGGTTCCCTCATGAATCCCTAACGGGGACAAGGGACCGGTCATAACAAGCTTAAACTCCTGAATATCCGATAAGCCTTGAATCTCAACTTGAATATGTCTGAATCATGAATCTTGTGCTTCAACAAAAAACACCTAAACTTTCATTTGTTACAAATTAAGTTATTACAAACATCTATTATACTATACTCTGGAGTAGATTAATAATTCAGTTTGTTCCCGCGTGATTATTGTACCTGCCTGTCTTGATAGCTTGTAGATCCTGGGAATTGTACGTGTATTCTTTCTGACCTCTTGCTTGTTCTAACATCCCACTTCGAACTAGAGCCTCGAGTGACACATGTCACTTAGAGATGCTTGGGCTAGGTAGGAGTCTTGACATCCTAATAGTGCCATGGATGTGCCTTGGTCTCTAGGACTGGGTGTAACCCTCACCCCTTGAAGCTAGGAAGAAAATGGCAAAGAAATTGGTAGCAGGGAGCTAGCGCCGCCGGTAGCTTAAGTAGCACCGGTGGTAGAGGCCAAATCAGTGCACGTGATTTCTTCCATGGTTGGGTGGCCTAAATTGCCTAAAACTAAGTTAATGGTGGAATTAAAAGCCTATAAGCAGTTGGCACCTAGTTGTGGAGTTGCAACATAAGGCTTGGAAAGTTGGAATTGCATTTAATGCTCATTAATGCAAATCTCTCTCTCTCTTAATTCTCTCCTAACCCAAATGGGCTAAACTCTCCTAATCAGAGGGCTCTATTCATCCTCTTCTTCATCATCATCTTCTTCTTCTTTTTCTTCATCTTCTTCCTCACACCTCAAGGTTTAACCTAGGGTTTTTGAAGGAGCAACATTGGAGAAGGGCTAGAGCTCGGTCAACCACCACCATGCCGCCGAGGAGACAACCGCGATCGTCGGACAAAAATCAGGTGACTTTCGACCCCTCTCCCTTGGTGCTAGATCTTTAGATCTAATTAGGAGAGATATTGAGCTCAAAAGAGCTTGATTTAGTGAGATTAATGGAGTTTTGTAGGAAGTGGCCACGCTATAGCATATGTTTTAGGCCATCGTTCTTCGTGTGTATGTCTTCGATCAACTCCTCTCGTCAATACGAAATTAAAGAGTTGATTTCATGAAGATCGGTGGCCTAATGAGGGAGTGTTGGAGGAGAGAAGGTGAAATGCCCTAATTTCTTGTGGAGGAAGATGACGAATAATCCATGTTAAAAAGGGCTTTAATTATAGATATCATAGCAAACTTTGAACTTGAATCATATTAGACATATACATAGTGATGGAGTCCAACCATTTGGGAATGAAAGAATATGTATATGATTTGGAGTTGGGCTGCCAATGAAGTAATTTGGAGGTGAATAACAGAGGATCTGCTTCCTGTTAGCTAGCGCCCGGCGGTAGCGCTACCGCTGACGCTAGCATGTCGACTGGTCGATGGGAAGGGTTAACTTCCCGTCGACACTTAATGTCGACGGGAAGGAGTGCTGGTAGAATCACTGGTGCCCAATGGTAGCCCTGTCGCCGGCGCTAGCGTGTCGACTGGTCGATGGGAAGGGATAAATTCCCGTCGACACTTAATATCGACGGGAAGGAGTGCTGGTAGAATCACTAGCGCTTGGCGGTAGCCCTACCACCGGCGCTAGCGTGTCGATTGGTCAACGGGAAGGGATAACTTCCCGTCGACACTTAATGTCGACGGGAAGGAGTGCTGGTAGAATCACTAGCGCCCGGCGGTAGCCCTACCATGGCGCTAGCGTGTCGACTGGTCGACGGAATGGGATAACTTCCCATCAACACTTAATGTTGACGGGAAGGTGTGTCGATTGGATCACTAGCATCTGGTGGTAGCACTATCGCCGGCGCTATCAAACAGAGAACTTCAGGTCCCCCCCCCCCCTTTGGTGTGGTAGGAGTTCCTATGTTCCCATGTAAATTGGGCAAGGTGTAAATGAATGTTATGATTCTGAAATGGGACATTGCGATGCATAATTGAATGAAGAATTTAGAGGACATGTTATATAAATGCTCACATTGTTTGATGATCTTTCGGATGATTAGATTTGTGATAACCTCTCGCTATGGGTGATAGCTTCAAGGGTGTTAAAACACACCGTTAATTGAATATTGATGATGAGTTAGGCTTACTTATTTAGTAAAATATGAATATGACTCTATACGCAAAAGTAGTCCTACAGGGTCTCATAGAGTAATTTCTGGTTAAACACACGACACTACACGAGAGTTATAATAACTCGGTATGGGTAGCATTGCTGTCTTGATGCGGGTTATAAGATATGGTCAAATCTTATGGTGCAATGTTAAGGACCCGGTGGTTGGGGGCCTTGGATGCTAATTAGCGTCGACATTGATTGTATGAGGAGAAATGTAATAAGGCTCCTTTCACGAGTCTTTGGGTGCTTGATAGCACGGGTGTACATGGGAATTACATGAATGTGCATGATTTACACATGGTGGTGTAATGATCCTGGTTGGAGGATTACTTGTGGTGGGTCTACGGGCTTACTGGTCGTGATACCGACAGAAGCTGGCAGTTAGGCTCTAGACTGGTTGGGTTGGACTCTTGGTGCTGACTTCCCAAAGACCCCTTTCGTGTTATGAAGACTCAGCATGAAGCGAGCAGTACGTTGGGTCGCCACTGTGTGTTCTTAGCGTCGAGGGATACATAGGCCTAGCTCCGGTAGTGTTCATACCCGCCTAGTAGTGGAGAAGCTCATTCCATTGCCACAGTCTGGCCACGACGGGGGGCACCTGAGAGGTTAGCTACCCTCGAAAAGTGGGAAGTACAGGTCTATGTCGACATAGCAAATATGCATGGGTGAGTCATCATATCATAATCATTGCATTGCATTCATCCTATCATGATCATAGCATCGCACCGCATTGGATCCTCATCATATAAACTTGTATGGGCACCTTTATATGATGGGTTACTCTATGTTCGGATCCTTAACTTATAAGCTTGTATGGGCATCCTATAAGTTAAGTTCAATTCAGTTATCTATATACTCTGCTTGCTTATACTTTGTCGATGACCATACTACTTGTTAGATGTACATTTTATACATTTGATTTACTGTTGTGATTACATCTTTCATTGCCACCTGCTTTTTCTTCTACTGTCTATATTGCAGCTTCTCTTCATTCCCTTCCGCCCGGGTGCCTAGGAGTTGTCGGGGGAGAGGATGTGAAGCCACTTAGTCTTTTATGACTAACGGTTATTGCACCCCTCTTTTTAGGAGAGCACCCAGGAGCAGCATTGCACGGCGCTAGAGGCGGATAGCCTAGTCAGGATGACAGGGCCGAAGACTATGGGATACCGTTAGTGAAAAATGTAAGCGATAGTTTGGAGATGCAGCCCTTGGGGCATTTCTTTTGATACTCTGATATTTGTAAGAGCACTTGGAGCTACCTGTCTTTTGTATAATTGTGACACCTATACTTATATATGAATCTATGGCTTTCTGTCTTTTATACTATTGAGGGGTTGGCTTGATGATATTGGTTGGGCCGACAGGATAGGCATCTTGTGAAAGAGGCTAGCTCGTGTGCTGGCGCTTCTGCAAGGCAGCAATCCTGGGCATAAGACTCCCCTCGGCCGGGTCTTGTGTTCTGGGAGGGGGGGGGGGGGTCTTACAAATGATATCAGAGCTAGGTTTTGATCCTAGGACCTGTGGGTTGTTGTAAGGTCGTAGCCCCCTATTCATGAGGAATGATTCAGTTAAGCGGCAGCACGGGGACTTCCAGGAGGTCACCCATCCCATAACTACTCCAGCCAAGCATGCTTAACTAAAGAGTTCTTTCACTCTCATCACCAATTGGCGCAGCGGAAGCGGTGGTATGCCCATGTGTGATTCACATTAAGTGTGTCCATTACCTTTCCTTAAGTAGCCAACCTGACCCAAAAATCTATATTATGTATAGATTCTGGTACGTTCAGAGCCAATAGCTGGCACCCCCGTACCTCCAGGACCTACTTCGTTCCAGCAGTCTGAGTTGGGTCAGACCTTGGCGGTGATCTTGGATGCCTTTAGGTCTCAGCAAACCCTGGTGCAGCAGCAGGCCCCGAACTCAAATTGGTTAAGCACCTTCCAAGCTCTCTCTCCTCACACCTATCATGGGACAGAGTTGGTGGTCTAGACAGAGGAATGGTTAGACACATTGCAGGAGCTGCTAGCAGGGATTCGATGCCCTGGCAATATGGCAGTCATGTTGGCAGTCACGACCTTGGATCAGTATGCGAAGAGGTGGTGGAAGTCCCTTATGGGCTCCACCTTTGAAGGGCATAACTACCTTGACATAAGAAGGGATGAGTTTGCAAATGCATTCCTGGAGCACTTCGTCTCTTCTACGGCCCGTGATGAGCTCGAGGAGAGGTTCCTGCAGCTGAAGCAGGGATCTAGATCAGTAGTTGAATACCAGCGGGAGTTTCAGCACCTTACGAGATTCACAGACTCCTACGACTTGGATGACCGGGGTTACGCAAAGCGGTTCTACAAGGGTCTACGAGATCCCCTTAGGCAGGCTCTTCTCTTCATCGCCAATTTGAGCCTCGCTCAGATTATAGAGATGGCACAGAAGTTGGAGGCGGACAACTTGGGGGTCCAGGATAGGAGTAAGAGACCCGCGGAGGGTGTGATGGAAGCAGGACCCAGCTTCAGGAGGAGGCAGAACATCAGGATCAGAGGAGGATACCAGAGGAGAGGTGGTGGGCATTTCTGCCCAAATTTTAGGATGGAGCAGGCAGCATGACCGCTACCATTGCCCCCCCTTAGCAGGCTCAGGGTCAGGCACCTCAGCAGGCTCAGGGTCAGGCGCCCTCAGCCGCCAAGAGAGCCCATTTGAGCGGTTTGTTATCATTGCCGCTAGCCCAGCCACATTCAGATCTATTGCCCGCAGCTACAAATGAACACTCTGAATCGTCCCATGGCTCCTCTGGGGGCGCAGCGAGGAAGAGGTCGAGGCCAAGAACAATGACAACAAGGTAGGAACCCTAGGCCTACTCTGGAGTATATGTATGCATTGGATCTCGCAGAGCGCCAGAACCCTGAGGAGGTCATCACAGGTACTTCAGTGTGCTTCTTATGATTACTTACTGCCTTGCAAACCTTTGCTTTAGGTAACCTTATGACCCATACAACAAAAAGCTCCCAGGTATAGTACTTGTTTATGGTAAACCCGCATACACCTTGTTCGATACGAGTGCCTCACACTCATTTGTCTCGAAGGAATTCATAAACGATCTGGACCAAGTGCAGCACTTTGAAGGCATCCATTGGAAGGCGCAGCTTACGAACGGGTCAGCGATATTTTTGTGCGCCAAGTGTAATATGAATGTATAGATTGGAGGAAGGCTATTCGAAGCACCGATGACACTTCTAAAAATGACAGATTTGATCTGATCATGGGCATGAATTGGCTGCATTGGAACCATGCTAAGATCGACTACCCGACAAAGAAAATTATACTGAGGCCCTGAAGATTCTGAGGTAGTGATCAAAGGTATTACCCCCACCTCCCATTGACACGCTTACGACAAGTGCACCAGTCAAACAATTAATAAAAGATGGGAGGGACTCCCCGAATATCGTTCTCAAAGGATTGCAAGTTGGGGTGTATGAATTCTCGTCAGGGAAATTGATTATAAAGATTCTTATGCAATAATAAAAAAGTGGTATTTGATCTTGGGTTCCTAAATTAAGAACAGAGAAATAAAATGCGGGCCTAAAGCACCGCTTCGCTTGGCAGGATGGAATGCAGGCCGCAATGCCGTGCTTCGGTAAGCGGGTAGATGAGAAGGCTAGCTGAGTGAGGGTCGTAGGCACCTCATCACGGGTCATGCAACTAGCAATTTCTAGTGCGGTGCACAACGGAGCGGTGGAATTGGGCGCTCCTCAACTTGCATAACCACAATAAATCTCATCGAAATGAAATTACATTAACTTAAACAAGAGGTTTATGAACATCATCCATAACAACATACATCCATAAGGAAGAACTAAAACAACACACAAGGGGGAAGAGTAAGCCCAAGATCGAAGACTAGCTGAAGGTTCTCGCTCAGAATCGTCGGGTTGTCAAGCTGCGTCCGAGCTCGGTCTTCAGTTGTCGTCCGGGGTCCGGAGGAGCTGTCACCTTCCCTATACTTTGCCCGTCTTCTTCGTGGTTCAGCTCTAGCTAGCTCTTCTTGGAGATACCTTGAATGTAGCAGAAATCTTCCGTTAATGGTGCTCTTGAGCTCGTGGATGGTGGAGGGGGCCGAGGAGGAAGCTTTGGCGGAAGATTTGCAGGAAAATGGTTGTCGGAGCTTCTCCTAGGGCGAACGGTGGGTGGAGAGGTGAAATGGACGGACTGGAGCAGAGAAATGGGTGGGCTCCCGAGTGTTTTTCCGGCCTTTCTTTAGTCAGTAGCTTTCCGGCTTAAATACTAAAACAACAGAAATTAAGTCACGCACGGTCGAACGCACGACCATACGTTACCCGTGCGTTATTAACAAAAAAGATATGACTTGAGGAAGAAGAAGCAGCGCCCGTGCGTTTTACTCACGCACGGTCGAAGCCGCCCTATGCGTAAAAATGCATGACCAATCCTAGATGGCTATAAAACTAGGCTTAACAGGCAATCGTGCATTTCCTTCGCGCACGGGCAACTGCCCGTGCGTAAAAATGCACGATCAAAGATAGATCATCATTTTCTACCCCTGATGAAGGCGCACGACCGCATCCATCCGTGCGTCAAGGAAAAATGCTATGACCGTGCGATATATACAGACATGATTTCTGGGTAAAATAAGAGGATCCATCCACCTGCATGAACATCAACACGGCTGGGAATACCCTTCCAGCTCAATATAAATACATAAATTGGTTAGGGAGCACCATATGTTTACCCCCAACAACAAGAGATGCAAAAGCAAACCAAGACGGGCGTAAATAGTGCACATAGCGCGGAAGTGATAAAAAGAGAAATACAAGCAATTATAGCTCGAAAAGGACGTGTACAAGAGTGAAAACTAGCCCGGATGAGTCCATAAAATGGTATATAAATGGGACTCATCACACCCCCAGACTTACTTATTTGCGCGTCCCGAGCAAACAATCCGGCGGGATATGAAAATGGTAGTTAGCGTAGAGAATTGCAAAGATGGTGTAAGATGCAAGTATCATACCCATGCAAATATAAATTCAGTAATGAAGATTCTAACTATACTAACTACTTTACAATAGTATAAATGCGTAAATAGAGATTTATTTGTACTCAGATGGTGAATCATGAGGAATTTTGCAGTCGTGTCCGGTGTGAAAGTAAACGAGCAGCTCAGGAGGGTGTTGCTAAAGACCGAAATTCAGGGGTAACTCCGCTGAAATCCATCAACATCGTGAGACATAAGCTTGCCCGGTCACACTCTCTTCACGGTGCTAGCAACACTCGTAAGGTGAATCAGCAGGGCTTTCGGGTTTTTAAGAGGCTTAGGTTACGGAATGATATACAAAGATAAACTTAAAGGCTACGCAATCAAAATGAGCTACAGCCATATGCATGCTCTTATCAAGCACAAAATAGAATGAGTGTGACACACCCCCAGACTTAGCATGAACATTGGTGTGCCACAGCCTACTCCAATTGATTTTTCTCAATTATGCACAAGGGGAATTCTTTTATTTCTATTCTTCCTCAGATTTTTTTCTTTTCATTTGCTTTCTGCTTTCTTTTTATTTGAATCCCCCATTTTGGTTCACCCAAAAATGTTCAGCATAATAGTTTCTCATCATCACAGGAATTTACACACATCACACCTAATGATAATTATACTCTGGATTAGCTCAAGTACTTGGCTGTGAAAGTGGGATAAGCTTCAGGCTTTGGTGATTGAAGGAAGAGCTGAAATAAAAGATGGGTAGGCACAAAGTTGGCTTGCAAAGGTAAACGCATAGGTCATGGAAATCAAAGCTCAAACTAGCCAACTAATGGCCTACGTCACGCTCAACTTATTGAGTCGCTCTCACCCATGCTTTAAGAGTTGCTTGGGGCAAGTTCTTAGCCCACGAGAAAGGTAAACCTTCCTTCCGACTCGAGCAACGCACAACTAGCGCTTGCTTACACACAACACCGTGCTACCGCAAATTTTAGTCACATTCACCAAATGAGTAAATTAAATAAAAAACTACGCAAAAACACTAATTGTAAATTAAAAGCATAGAGATAATCTAATTGTACTCCAATTTCTATGGGAGCATGCGGATGCGACTAGAGCACTACAAGAGTCAACATCGCACTCTAATTTTCAATTCCTAAGCTAACATCCTATTTCTATCCAACCAAGATAAGCGTGAACGGAAACACACAAACAAGTGAGTGTGCGCTGTGCGGTGAAATGGTGTATGCAATAATATGACATAAATAAAAATATACTTCTGGTATGCTAAAACGAGTACACATATAGTGAACACTCGGTTCACTCTCCCCCCCCCCCCCCCCGACTTGAATTAGACAATCAATAGAATTTTGATAATGAAAATAGAGAAAATGCTAGGGAAGAGGGTACCTATGCTCAGATGTGAGCATACCAGAAAGATTGGCGTATAAACAAGAAGAAGCTAAAACATCCCCATCCAGAAAATGAACCTGCAGGGGTGAGCTCCTCCAAAAAACAAATGAAAATATACAAAAATAAAATGAAAAACAATAACTAAACTAAACTAGTTGAAATAAAAATGCAGGAAAAGTAAGGTAACTACTGGTGTTATTGTCTTCCCAGCGCGACTTATTCAGAAAGCAAAAAGTTCTAGCTAATGGGAGTATGAAAAGGAAATGTATAGGTAACTGGCATAATATCCGTGTCGGTAGCGGGTACCGATACGACGATAGAATAGTCACCCTCTACATAAATAATGAGAATACCTTCTCTTCACAGGTAGAGGGAATAAAAAGTAAGAAGAGGAGGAGGAGTACTCCTCACAAATCTCACCAAAAACATCCTTGCCCAGCAAGGTGCCATCTTCAGGGGGAGGCGGCACCAGGAGAAGGCAATGAATGAGGCTTCCACTATGGGGGAGGGGTCAACCTCCTCACATATGAGGATATGCTCATCATTGACTTGAGCAAAATGCTCCAAGTCCTCCTGAAGTCCCTGTGAAGAATCAACCTGCACAGGCTCAGACACTGAAGAAGGGGGGTCAGTAAATAAAGGTGAAGAAGGACACAAACAATCAAAAATCGGGGGAGTGGTCCTGGTCTCACTCTCCGATAGGTTGAAGCAAAAGGATATTGTCGCCATCGTCGACAATGCTGCAGGGATCGGTAGGATCATCTGTGGCCTCCTCCATGATTTGGACTTCCTCCACCGGTGGTGAGGTAGAATCCTCGTCACCTTGGAAAATATCCTCCTCCATAGGAATAGGCACAACACATAAATCAACTACCTTATCTTGTGAAACATCATCAATAATGTCATCAAAGACAAATGTAGTAGTATGCACAATAGCGGGAATAGTGCTCGGATAAAAGTCAAGCACAGATTCCTCACAAAGAATTGGCTCCACGCACGGTAATATATGCATAGGGGAGATGGGCTCAGCTATTTTGGAACATACGTCTGCCACAACTTTGATGAGCGTGTCTACATCATTCCCTTCAAAACTTGAAGTTGACACAGCTACGTAATCAGAGATAGAAGGGGTGCTGTCAGGATAGGAGTCGGGACGATCCGGATATCCGGCTCGTCATCCTCGTCCAATTGGCGAATATAAGCAGCACAATCCTTCAAGGCATGATCTGTGCTCCGAAACAATAAGCACTGCCTTGCAAATTGGGGTGTATGAATTCTCGTCAGGGAAATTGATTATAAAGATTCTTATGCAAATAATAAAAAAGGGGGGGTTCGATCTTGGGTTTCCTAAATTAACCACAGATAAAAAAAATGTGGGCCTAAAGCACCGCTTCCCTTGGTTGGATGGAATGCAGGCCGCAATGTCGTGCTTCGGTAAGTGGGTGGACGAGAAGGCTAGCAGAGTGAGGGTCGTAGGCACCTCGTCACGGGTCACGCAACTAGCAATTTCTAGTGCGGTGCACAGCTGAGCGGTGGAATGGATGGTGGAATGGGGCGCTCCTCAACTTGCATAAACCACAATAAATCTCATCGAAATGAAATTACATTAACTTAAATAAGAGGTTTATGAACATCATCCATAACAACATACATCCTTAGGAAGAAACTAAAACACACACAAGGGGAGGAGTAAACCCAAGCTCGAAGACTCCGCTGAAGGTTCTCGGTCGGACTCGTTGGGTTGTCAAGCCGCGTTCGAGCTCGGTCTTCAGTTGTCGTCCGGGGTCCGGAGGAGCTGTCACCTTCCTCTACTTTACCCGTCTTCTTCGTGGTTCAGCTCAAGCTAGCTCTTCTTGGAGATACCTTGAATGTAGCAGAAATCTTCTGATAATGGTGCTCTTGAGCTCGTGGATGGTGGAGGAGGCCGAGGAGGAAGCTTTGGCGAAAGATTTGCAGGAAAATGGTTGTCGGAGCTTCTCCTAGGGAGAACAGTGGTGGAGAGGTGAAATGGACGGACTGGACCAGAAATGGCAGGCTCCCGAGTGTTTTTTCCCGGCCTTTTTTAGTCAGCAGCTTCCCTGCCTTAAATACTAAAATAGCAGAAAATTAAGTCACGCAAGGTCGAACGCACGACCGTGCATTGCCCGTGCATTATTAACAAAAAAGATATGGCTTGAGGAAGAAGCAGCAGCGCCCATGCATTTTACTCACGCACTGGTCGAAGCCGCCCGTGCGTAAAAATGCACGACCAATCCCAGATGGCCTAAAAAACTAGGCTTAACAGGCGATCGTGTGTTTCATTCGCGCACAGGCAACTGCCCGTGCGTAAAAAATGACGATCAAAGACTGATCATCATTTTCTACCCCTGAGGAAGGCGCACGACTGCAGCCGTCCTTGCGTCAAGCACAAATGCACGACCGTGCGATATATACAGACATGATTTCTGGGTAAAATAAGATGATCTGTCCACCTGCATGAACATCAACGCGGTTGGGAATACCCTTCCAGCTCAATATAAATACATAAAAAAAGTTAGGGAGCACCATGTGCTTACTCCCAACAACAAGAAACACAAAAGCAAACCAAGACGAGCATAAATAGTGCACATAACGCGGAAGTGATAAAAAGAGAAATACAAGCAATTATGGCTCGAAAAGGACATGCACAAGAGTGAAAACAAGCCCAGATGAGTCCATAAAATGGTATATAAATGGGACTCATCACCCATCTATTACTATCATCTATTCAGGCTGTCAAATCCCATGAGCAGGGAGACGAGGTTTATATAGTCTGCTTCAAGATGAAAGAAATAGAGATCAGCATTGCTGAAGTACGGGTAGTTTGGGACTTTTCTGATGTCTTTTCGTACAAGCTGCCAGACTACCCCGCATCGAGAGGCAGATTTCCAGATCCAGCTGATTCCGGGAGCTAGACCTATTGCTAGGGCTCCATATAGGATGGCATCGAAGGAGCTTGTGGAGTTTCGGGCGCAGCTTCAAGAGCTAGAAAATTCGGGGTTTGTCCACCCCAGTTAATCGCCTTGGGGATCCCCAGTCCTATTCGTGAAGAAGGATGATTTGATCTGACTATGTATAAATTATTGAGAGCTCAATCGGTTTACGGTTCGGAACACCTGCCCACTGCCCAGGATTGACGAGCTCTGTGATCAGCTTGAAGGAGCACACTTGTTCTCGAAACTTGATCTTTGCATGGTTATTATCAGCTGCAAATCTAGGAGGAGGATATCCCAAAGACCGCGTTTAGTTCGAGGTATGGTTTATATGAGTTTACTGTCACGCCATTCGGACTCACGAATGCCCCCGCCGCATTTATGACCTTGATGAATAAAGTATTCGAACTGTACCTGGATGTCTTCGTGATAGTATTTATTGATGACATTCTGGTCTACTCAAGGACCGAAGACGATCATGTATGTCATTTAGCACTTGCTATGGGAAGCTAAGGGAGCGTAGCTTGATTGCAAAGTTTAGTAAGTGCCAGTTCAAGCTCCAGGAAGTTGCTTTCCTGGGCCATGTCATCAGTGAAGCAGGATTAGCAGTGGATCCTGCCAAGGTACGAGCAATAAGGGATGGCCACCTTTGAAGTCTGCAGTGGATGTGCGCAGTTTCTTAGGGCTTGTTGGTTACTACCGCAAGTTTGTTGAGGGATTCTCGAAGATCACTCTTCCCTAACCACCCTGACGAAGAAGGATGCCGCATTTACCTGGATAGCTCAGTACGAGGCAGCATTCCAGGAGCTGAAGGACAGGCTCGCCTCAGCCCCGATCCTTGCCCCTCCATCTGGGAAGGAGGGATTTTAGATCTATACTGATGGATCCTATTAGGGGATGGGTGCAGTATTGATGTAGCACGGGCATGCCATAGCATATGCATCGAGGCAGCAGAAGAAGCATGAGTAGAACTACCCAGTACATGATTTAGAGCTCGGGGTTGTGATCTTTGCCTTGAATATTTGGAGGCACTAGCTTTATGGGGTTCATTGTGAGATCTTTTCTGATCACAAGAACCTCAAGTATATAGATACTCAGAAGGATCTAAACTTACACCAGCGAATGTGGCTAGAGTTCCTATGTGATTACGCCTACACCATGCACTATCATCCAGGGAGGCATACACGTGGTGGATGCCTTGAGTAGGAGAGCCGGTACATCTGGACCGGAGCCCCGAATGATGGCTATGGAGATGGTGAAGATGTTAGAGGACATGGAGATCACATCGGTATCCAGGGCCGAGCCTGAGGCCTACAGATAGTACCTAGCTGCCTTGAGCATTACTTGTGACATCTGATACCACATTAGGACACAGTAGAGACAGGATGCAGCACTGGAGCCGGTATTCAGAATCCTGGGAGGGGGCAGCTAAGGAGTCTACTCATTACAGGATGACCTTGTTCATTTCCGAGGCCGTATATACATATCCGCAGGAGCTGGGATCCGGGAGGACATACTGAGAGAGGCTCATTGCACCAAATATTCAGTGCATCCCAGAATCATCAAGATGTATGCAGACCTGCAGAAGACAATGTTTTGGCCAGGTATAAAGAGGGATGTCACCTATTTTGTCACCCACTGCGAGCCCCGCTGGGTTGTTACAGCCGTTACCAGTCCCCGAGTGGAAGTTTGGAGATATATCCATGGATTTTGTTCACGGTATGCCTCGCTCCCTCTCTGGGAATGACTTTGTATGGGTGATTGTGGATCGTCTGACGAAGGTGGCTAGGTCCATACCGATGAGGAAGGACATACACGTCAATGTGTTGGTAAGACTCTTTCCCGAGCAGTTCGTTCGAAATCATGGAGTGCCCATGACTATCGTTTCAAACCTTGATGGTCGTTTCACCTCCAAGGAGTGGAAAGCAGTGCAAGCTAATTTGGGCTTTCGCTTGACTTTTAGCATGGCCTTCCACCCTGAGATGGATGGCCAGTCAGAGCGGACTGTTGGGAAAAAGATTTCTCTTAACCCCTGAAAATGAGTTGAATATGTTTTCTAAGAAAGAAAAATCAAGGTTAAATAAATATGCGTCGAATAGTATTCGATGCAACGTCGAAGTGGTGTCGACGTTCCTTTCAAAATGAGTCGAAGTAACTTTAAGAAGATTTCGACGTATCCTATGTCGACGTAGCTCTGACTTCGAGTCGAGGCATCTTGAGAAGTCGACGCACCTTAGTCGACGCACCTTCCTTATTCTTCTCTCGACGTCCAACCAGGACGAATTCGACGTTTACGTCGAATAGTAATCGACGCACGTCGATTTCTATGATTAATTCAAAAATTGCCAGATCTCCTTCCTTCTTTTACAGATCTGATTTATATGGAATCAATTTATTCTTTATAGCCGTTCTGAATCATTCTTTTCCTCTAATAGATTCTTGGCTAATTTGATTAAAACCATTATGGACATTATTTGAAATCAGAATGAATTCTTTCCTTCTATTGATATAATTATTATGGAAATATTTCTATCTTTCTATTTCTCTATCTGCTAATCAATTATCCTCTTATAGTATTATTTGAATGGACAGAGCTATAAAATAACAAGGAGGTCGGTAGAGAAGGCAGAGAAGTGATCCACCATATACATATTGAAAAAGAGGAAAAGCTCCCAAGTGAAAAAGAGAGAATTGAGAAATAGTCCTGCAGCAACCATCAAGCTTCCATCTTCTCCTGCTTCTGAAGCCATTCTGCTGCAAACTCTGATAGCTCTCACTAAAAGAGAGAAAAGCTACAAATCTCCTTCTCACTATAGAAGAGATTTCATTCACTACTTCTTGTGCTTCCAATCTTCTTGCTAGGAAGAAGATTCCCTCTTGTCTTCTTCATATTCTTATTTCTTCTTTATAACATTGTAACAGAGTTTTTAGAATCTCTCTCTTCAAAAAATTCAGTTGTACTGGTTCTAAGAGTCTCCTTTTCAAAAGAATCAGTTGGTTCTAAGAGTATCCTTATCAAAAGACTCAGGGTGGTTCTAAGAGTCTCCTTATCAAAGACTCAGTGCAAGATAGTGAATTCGTACCAAGGGGTAGAAGAGTGGACTACCCAAAGTTTGGGGAACCACTATATTTCTTGTGTTGTGCTGTGATTTTTCTTCTTGCATTTATTTTCTTTACTTGTTTAATTCTTGTTGGTGTGTGGGAAGCACTAATTTGTGATCACTACACACACACATATATATATATATAATTATTAACTTTGCACAAAAATATTTTAAATCTCTATTCACCCCCCCCCCCCCCCCTCTAGAGAATTCTAGTTAGGTTAACTGTGCACTTTCAATTGGTATCAGAGATAGGTTGATCTAAAAAGGTTAACTCCTTGATCAAAAAGATCCTACCTCTTATTTATATATATATATTTTTAAAAATTAGTTTTCACATGGCACAAATCAAAGATTATCCTTCCACCAGACCACCATGTGCAATATTGAAAATTTTGCAGTTTGGAAACAAGAATTAGGATTTATATGAATTCTATTGATGAAGATTTATTTAATGTTCTTGACAGGTCCTCCCAAGCCTTATAGAAAAGACTCAAGTGGTGAAGTGACTCAAA